>OX453003.1:28917764-30241460 GCA_949699075.1 Asteroscopus sphinx
GTATGCTTTAAATAGTGTTATTTTGACTGGGGCTGCACATCGGGAAAACCTGCGGGCCAGCATGTTCGCCAGAACGGACAACGCTCTGCGTTCCCTCTCCATATCTACATCGTCTTTCAAGTCATGTGTTACCAGGTGGCCCAGGTATTTAAATTGGAAGACCCTGTTAATATGTAGCCCATTTGACGACCTCTGTGGTCTAGTGGTTCGAGAGTCAGACTGCTGATCACGAGGTCGTGGGTTCGATTCCCACAGGACACAAATATTTGTGTGATGAACATAAGTGTTTGTGTTGGTCTGGGTGTTTCTTATGTATTATAAGTATGTATTTACGAAAAAAAAAGTATATAAGTATTATATCCATTGTCTAGTACCCATAGCACAAGCTCTGCTTAGTTTGGGACTAGATGGTGCTGTGTAAAAATGTCCCAAAGATATTTATTTATTTATTTATTTAGTAAAATGGGGGGAATCGAAGAGGGACACCTGGCACCAGACCTGAAGACGATATACTTGGACTTACTATTATTATAGATTAGCCCATGTGAGAGTGCGTACGACTCACACACTGCGAGTAGTTTTCGGAGTGCACTAACGCGCTACTAAAAACGTTGCCGAAATATATATACAAAATCTGTTGAATTATTGTAACCAGGGGCCTTACTCCCGACTGGTTCGAGATCTGAACCAAATCGAGCTAATGTCAATTCCTATAGAAATGCAGTACGAATTGACACTAACTCGAATTCAAATTCGATTGATACAGCACTCGATCCAGTCTCGGAGTCTGGATTTGTGCCCGGTCAATGGAAATAAGCTCGTCCCCTATTACATGGGACTATAACATAACTGGCGAAATGTGGGTGTACTATACACCTCTACCTACCCCTTCGGGGAAATACAGGCGTGATGGTATGTTTTGTGTTTTATGTCGAGGCCCAGAGGCCGAAGACCAGGGTGGCAGGGTCTGCCACGTGCTAGATCTGGCGTATGTGTGTATTCTGCTGATCGCAGTTCCGCGTGGTGGGCTAACGGCCAAAATTAATATCCAATCTATCCACGATTTACCCTACTCGAGATAGAAATTTGACATATTTTGTATGGAGCTTATGTCAAATTCCCATCTCTAGTAGGTCAAATCGTGGATAGATTGGATATTAATTTCGGCCGTAAGACCTAAGAACTTCTCATTTTGGGAAAACGCTTGCACTCAGCAGTGGAACAGCAATGGGTTCATTAAGTTACAAGAGTACAAAGTAACGTAGGTAGGTAAACTCGACACTGATAACGATGATGGGATCAGTAAAATTATTATCTTACTATTTATTTACGAAAAAAGACATTACGAACAATAAATATCGCGCAACTTGCTGGCCGCGGAGTACGCGCGTGGCTAGCGTGGCTAAGCAAGTGAGAGTGCAGGAGCTCTAAAATGTGCTAAAAACATTTTGTTCGAGGTGTCTTCTCTATTAATCAGTGAAATCAGGTTCGGGGATGTGGTGCTAGGAAGCTGTACATTTCGAATTTATAATTTAAATTAGGTACCACATTCTCACAAAACAGAAGCAGTTTGCATACCAAATGGCCACTCAACCACCAAGTTACGAGCTAAAATATTCATAACTCTATTTATATGATTGGGTGAATTAACATGCATTCTAGAAACATGCACCACCCGGCACCGAGTGCTTAATTTATATCTACATAAAACGAAATTTACAACCGCAACTATGTATTTCGCAACATTACATGCGCGCACGCATGAATACTCTTACCCTCTTTCTGTCTCCTGTCAACACAATAAATTAGCAAGTCCGTGAAAAAACACTTAATGTAAACACAATTGCGGTGACCTAATGTGCTTAAAACAATATTTACTTAACAAACCAGCGTGACGAGGTTGTATTGTTTCACGGAGTTACCCGATTTTACCCGATGCTACGCGAGTTACGTCAAATAGCGCGCACGGGTGCGCAAGCGCAGAGAAAGCGCTCCTTGCGCAAGCGACGACGCACATAAGATACTTGATGTGTGACATTTGGTGTACATTTGGTGGTATGAAAGGCTTTCTTTTATTCAGTGGGTTTTCCATCTGTTTTTCGGCTTACTTTAACATATTAAGTTAAGGGAAGGTTTGGTTCTAGGTAATAACTAGAATTTACGTAGTATCGCTAGGGTTGCCATAATTGCCAGGAAATGATATGGAAGTTTTTCTAAATAAACAAAAACATTAAAAGCGGGAAGGATGGTTTATTCTCATAAAATTATTAATCGATAAAGTTTATACAATCACTTATTCTGACTGATACGATACGCAAGAATACGTTCCAGAAAGGGGTTTATCTTTTTTTCGCAGTCATGTTTGTCAAATTTACTTTTGGCGTCGGGCCCCGAGCCTTTACAAACGCATATTATGAAAAAAATGGGACCAATTAATTGCAATACTAGACTTGATGGTGAAATACGACAACAGTCCCGCAGTTCCGTATATACGGGACGTATGGCAACCCTAAGTATCGCACCTACTCTTCGTTTAGTTGACTTGCACAGAATGATAAAGAGCTACACGGAACCAACGAACCTAAGAACAATACATTATTATTTATTTCTTATTGTCCTAGAAAGTTATTTATAGCCAACGCTTTACAAATTATTCCACGCCATCTCCAGCCATTGTAAGCACTTCACAAAATAACGTTTTGATATAACAACAGAAGTTCAACACAACTTCTGCCTAAGTTTTAAACGTGCGTAGGAGAAGCATACAACTTCATACAAGACCATACAAACGCGGAAACAATTAAAAACTTCATCACTGAAGACTTCAGAAAACAATTTCTTTGCTCTCCACCATAGGAGGGAAATACAGAAGTCACACATCATACCTACAAGGAGAACTGTTTTTTTCAACATTCTTTCTAAATTACTACGTATCGTAGTTCACTCGAATTCTTATTTGTAAAGACCTTCTATACTATAATCTTATAAACAGGAAAGATTTGCTTGTTTGTTTGTTTGTAATCGATAAACTCTAAAACTACTGAACCGAGTTTAATATTTTTTTCACCATTTGAAAGCTACTTACTACTACTACTACTGAGCTACTTACTACTACTTTATTCAGAACTAACATATAGGCTTTAATATTAATTCAGCACATGGGTGAAACTGCGGGCAAAGTCTAGTTAATTATAAGCTTTCCGTCACATACAGTTTTTAGATATTCGTTCACGTTCGCTCGGGAGCCTGCACCTGCTTTCGTCCAATTGGTGCGTACCTACTCAGCATTACATGCTGTTGGTTATCCAAAGAAAAAGAAACAAACTTGCAGAAGAGGCAAGTTTTGACGTTTCGTCCGAAATCACAGCAACCCTTATGGTCTGAGGGATTTGACCTTACTAATAGATGATTGATGCCGTCATTTGTTTGGTCGTGTAGCCATTTTTTATAGCGGGAACCGCGTGCTTGATGTTGGCGTTTCATCATTTCAGCCGAAAGACGTCCACTACTGGACATAGGCCTCCCCCAAGCAGTTTGAGGGGATATGCCATAATCGCCACGCTTGGCAGGCGGATTGGCGATCGCAGTTGGTTGGTTAAATACTCAGAAAACGCTGCTGCCCATCCTCTGGAGAATCCCTTAGTCGCATTTTACGACACCCATGAGTAGATATAGGGTGGTGCAATTCTTTACGTCCGGCACCACACGGCACGTTGGCGTTTGTGGAAGTTCTTTTTAGATCAAATATCTACAATATTGTTACAGACCGAAACTCCAAAATATACATATTTTATAATTAATTAATTTGATAGCACGGATTTACCAAAGGCTAACGCTAATGTGTGAGTACTAAGTATAAGTAAGTATACTAACTACCGTGACTGAACCTTCTGCACCTAACCTGTTAATTTTATACTATTACCAAAAATAAATTCTAGAAAAGACCAAGTTATGCGTCGTCACGCGAAGAATGACGATTGTAATCGATTGATACGTGCTGGTCCATTAATATTTCTGCTTTCCAGTTTAAATGCCACATGAACTGATTGTAGGCGAACAATTGAAGAACTTACGTGGAAACTTTGAAATAGCCTAGCTGATGGTATTGTTTGAATTTTCCTTATTGCTTTTTCTTTGTTTGTTTGTCTTGTTGAAAATACACGTAGAATATAGATAAAGTGCGTCGCTCGCAAGCTCATTTGACTGAAAAGTTCTTAAGGAGTTTCGATTTTTTAACTTACATTCGTTTAAAAAAATATCTAGTACCGTTTATTTGTGGCATTTTGGTAATTAATGTCACCAATAAACGGCAATCAGAAACATCTATCGTCAGGAGATTGAGGTTTACAGAATTGAGATTAGTTTAGAACTTTATTTTGAACGTTTTATACTTCGAGAATTAGCCTTCTGATAATTGAGTCCCAAAAATAACGCATACCACCATTTTTAACCGACGAAAAAAAAGGAGGATTTTAATGATTCTTTTTTTAATGGATAGGGTATATCTCGAAATTGGTCCCATTTAAATTACAAAATCAAAATCCACCCCTAAAGATAGGAAAACAGGGGACGAGTGCTTCACCCACTGAATTCTTAGTTGAAACTTGCACACATAAATGTAGTTCTAGACACTACAACATAATGGCTCTAGCACTAGACCTGGAGTTAGATTTTAGACACAAAAAAAATGTAAATAAAACTTTTTAACAAAAAATTGAACCGACGAAAACAGAAACTGAAAAGCGAAAATTGGCGAAAATTTAATATTTATTTAAAGTAATTTAATGATCTTCGTTAATTATTTGTATGGCGCCGACTCATAATTAGTTATTAACATTAGTTTAGTTAGGAAAAGACTAAAAGCTAAATTTTTATTTTTCGCTTTTCAGTTTCTGTTTTTGTCGGTTCAATTTTTTGTTAAAAAGTTTTATGCGTTTTATGTTTCTAAAAGTCCCTATATGATTTTGAATTCTTCATTATCAGAAATATAGGTAAACAAACTGTTTTTAAAGAGCATCACCATTTTTTAATGAAAGATGTACCTATCGTAAATGTTGGCAGTAAGTTGCATTAACATACATAAAAATATGGTCATACACTGGTTATCTCTGGTTTTTTAGAATAAATTTGAATTAAATGTAAAAGGTGTTGTCAAACCAAAAAGCAAAAAAAGAGACAATATAACTAACATTAATTGCTAAGGGAAGCATGAGAAGGGACATGAATATCTTCACATCGCACCCCTAGATCAAATGTGTATTAACTCAAAAACTCTGATTTTTCCGTTAATCATTTGTACAAATACTGAAAACGAAGCTACGTAAAGCTACAAAACAGATTTTTTATAGTGCATTGCACCTACTTGTATTGTATTTATAAAAGTATACAAAAACGCTGAACACTTATACTTTTTGTAATTATCTACTTACACAATAAATAAATGATACAAAAATTCTTAACTTCAGGCAGTAATGAATCTGAATTTGTGTCTAAACCATGACCACCAGTTTTTCCGCATCTCTGTAAAAAGTGATTTTATCAGTTACTACAGTTTAGATCGGGAGCACTACGTTTCACCGAAATATCTAAGGGTGCGACATCATACATATTAACGAAGATGTCACAAAGCATAAAAACTCACATATACATAATGTAAATTAAGTAGGTACGTACATTTACTTTATGAAGACATTAAAAATACCAGCAAAGATATAAGCCTCAGGGAAAAATAAATATTCGTACATACCTTTCTGAAATTCTTTTGACATTTCTAGTACCTAACCGAAATACTGCACGATTTTAGACCTTAGACCGTCACAATAGGGGTTAGCAATGTGATATAATGTCTCAGTATTAAACGTTTCTGTGGCCAAAGACTTCCTGAGGTGGTTAAATTGTGTTGAAACTGCAAAAAGATATCCTTGTAACTTAAAAGGTGGTTTTCAAGGGTCGTTGACCTTTCGCTTGATGAAGAGGGTGTCAAAGGCATCTTCAGGGTCACTGACATCCTCGAGCACCTAATACTGAAAGAAACGTAAAACAAAAACATTAATTACTTACCTATAGTAGGTAAATGTTCCGCAGAGGAAAAAGAACGCCTTGGCGTTTTGACGATTTTCGCGTCAATGTACGTGGGACACTCAGAAAGTTTTGCGAAACTAAAAAAAATTGTTCTATACGTACATATATTTTTATCAAATCTTTTCAAAGTACTTTCCACCAGCCTCTATACAAAGATTCATGCGCCTAAACCAGTTTTCAAAACACTTTTTCCAGTCCGCCGCAGACACCTCGTTTACAGCCTGCTCGAACGCAGCCAGCGCATCTTCCGGCGACGAAAATTGTATCCCTTTGAGCTGATTTTTTATTTTTGGGAATAAAAAGAAGTCACACGGTGCTAGATCAGGGCTGTAAGGAGGGTGACCCAGGAGTTTGACTGGCGTGCTGTCCAGGAAGTCCCTCGTTTTGAGTGCGGTGTGCGCAGTTGCATTGTCGTGGTGGAGCAGTAGCCCGCGGAGCCCTGTGTTTGGTCGCTTGTTGCTTATAACAGAGAAAACTTCTGGCAAACATTTGGTAGTATACCATTCGGCATTAATGCTTCTTTGATCCCGTAAGGGAATTGATACCAAGTGGCCAGTCAAATTAAAAAAGCTAGCGATCAAAATCTTACCCCCGCTTCTAGATCGCTTCACTTTGGTAGGCGTTGGCTCATTTTGAAACACCCAAACAGTCGACTGGCGCTTGGTTTCTGGGTCGTATTGATAAATCCAGGACTCATCACCTGTAACGATGTCGTAAACACGCCGAGACGAGCCTGCTTCAAATTTGTTAAGCATATCACGGCACCATTCCACCCGGGCCTGCTTCTGAGCATCGGTGAGGTTGTGCGGCACCCAGCGTGATACTATCCTCCTCACGCGAAGATGGCTGTGTAGAATCTCGTGAACGCTTCCCGATCCAATCTTCAATATGTGTTGAATCTCCTGATATGTAATTCGCCTATTGTCTTGGATTAAATTTTTCACTGCTAGCACGTTTTCTTCGGTAACAGCCGTCAAAGGGCGACCGCTTCTTTCGTCATCCCCCAAAGTTGGTCGACCGCGCTTGAATTCGTTATACCAACGATACACGGTTGCCTTGGAAGGGCCTTCATCCATGAATGCCATTTGAAGTCTATCGTACGATTCATCCGGTTTCAGGCGACACTTGAAATCGTATAAAATCATAGCTCTAAAATGTTCCCGGCGCAGATCCATATTTCAGTGAGACACAATACTTTGAATTAACTCGCAAAAAATGTGGAAGGAAATTTTGAAATTGGAACTTACTTATTTTTACTTATAAATAATCATATTTTCGAAAAACATTATAACTGGCCAGTCTCCCATATATAAAAACTTTTTTTCGCAATACTTTCTGAGGGGCCTGGTAATGTAAACTTTTTTTTTTTCGCCAAATAATAAGTTGAAAAGGCTGTTTATTTATTACAGGTTTGAAAAAGCTGATTTTATCATCTTCCGCAATTCCACCGTTTTTACGGTTAAAACAGTTTAATTTTAAAAATTAATATTGAACGTTATGCGCATTGAAATGAAATTGAGTTGGTTTTAGGAAAAAAATCCTTTGTCAATGCATAAGTTTTTTTGTAACCTGTTCGTTTGTCAAATGCATACTTTTTTTTCAACCTTTTATTTGAGTAATGGAAAACAATTAATTCGTTTCTGATGAAAAAGCTGTTTTAAAAAGCAGTTCGTTGATTAAATGCACACCGCTAGTTAAGACCGCCTATGTAATATAAATAAATAGGTGACATAAGACTAGTTTTTTTTTGTAAAATAATCCAGTAAGTTCATAATCAAGCATTGACTTGAACTGGTTTAATGTTCCGTAAATTATTCTCCAGAATATGACATAGGTACTATTTTACGTTCAAAATGCTGATAGATGTCTTTTTTTAGGGTTCCGAAGTCCTACAAGGAACCCTTATAGTTTCGTCATGTCCGTCCGTCTGTCCGTCTGTCCGTCTGTCCTAATCCTTTACAGCTTAATAACTTCTACAGTTATAAACATAAGTAAATAAAATTTTGTTAAAAAATGGTTTAGATATAGATCTCAATTTTAAAAGAATAAAAAAATCTTGATAACATATTTTAGGGGTGGCGCCCATACATGTGGTATGGGCTATCATTGAATAGGTCTACTAAAATGAAGGTAATGTTTCATACACTACTTTTTTATCAGGTGTACCATCTGCGAAATATAGCCCGCCAAAGTGGCTTGCAATGTGTCCCCCCCCCCCCCGCCATTTCTAAACTATGCAACGTATCTTCCACATTGATAGACCTTTGTGAAAAATCTCTTTTAAAATTATTTTGAGTATAATGTGATTATAATTTTTTGAGTTATAGAGAGAAAACTGAAAAATACTTCAAACGTCCTAGTTCAAAGGTCATTGATCTTAGAGAAAAATGATCAAAGCAAATAATGCTCCTTTAGCTACTTTCTATTTGAAAAAATCACAAAAAGTAACTTTGACATGACAGACTTCTTAAATTTGGCTTCTTGAATTTATCGCTAGATGGCGCTACTAACAACACGCTCTGAGTCGTGAATGCTGCCGATTATTGCAAAAACTAAAATAGCCATGATTAATATTCGATTTGATTCGAATGTAATTACACCTACTTAAGGAACCCTATAATACTGAGCATGGCCCGACATGCTCTTGGCCGGTTTTTATGTATAGATCTTGTGAATTTCAGGTGAATACCACCTGAAATCCACAAGATCTATTAGTTGCTTAATCTAACTGGTGCCGATTCTCTTGTTCACAAACTAAACTTATTTTAAACTGTCACTCTCTTGTACTAATAGGAGTTGCAAGAAAGGGATGGCAACAATTTTAGTGCTGTCAAATTAGTTTACGCGTCCGACTTCTTTGTATTTTTGACTGCACGTTCCGAGATCGTGATCTCGCATAATCTCTAAGTCCATACAAGTTTAGTCGTGACTAAACTTGTATGGACTTAGAGATTATGCTGAACCTTCAAAAAAAATTCAGCTTTATTTTTCTACCAATAACACTTATCTGACATATTTATCTATCTTTCCAGTATTGCTGGCGGTAACCTTCGCATCATGCGGCCAAATTGAGGACCCCTGCAAGACCAAAGCCCGGATAGTGGCAGACGACAAATACTGCGACAAATACTGGGAGTGTGACAACGGCCAGACTGTAGAGTACGACTGCCCCAACGGACTGGTCTTCGCGGGGAAGCATAGAGGAGTGACGGAGGGATGCGACTACCCCTGGAGGTCGAACTACTGCGAATATCCTAAAGTCCAGACCAGTAAGTAGTTCCAAATTCTTCAGTAAATAGAATCTTCTATTGGTTTTTGTTTTTAGTTTCTATGTTTTCTTTATTTTCCCAACTGATAAAATGTCGGTCAGGCAATCCAAAGATTCTAAGTTAGAAGTTCTAACTTAGAACCATAGGTATACATAGACGCCAGTAAATAACTGGTCTTATTGTGATTAGTTTTTAATTTAAAAACATTACAGTACTGCACGTTTTTAAAACATGTTATTATTATTTATTTGACTTTTTAAATGATAAACTTTGACTTTCTTGATTATATTCCATTTAATTATTTTATAATTTAATATTGATATAATTAAGTTAAACTTTAATATTTGGACGCCTTCTACTGGATAACATGTGTGCGGTGCATAAATATCATTGTTCTGTAATTTTAGTTAAAGCAAATAAATATAATTATATTTATTTTTACTATCTTCTTTTGGGCTTTCTAGTCTGGTAAAAAGGAGCCCATAAATGTCTATTTCATTCGAATAAAGGATCTCTCCAAAATACCACTAATGACCATGGAAACCGGGGAAAGATCATTTTAATCATCTTTTTGGCAGTTTCAGTAAGGTCGAATGAATTTAATTCTATTGTACGAATACAACTGGCCTGAAAAATAAGACATTTTGATGAAAAGCAAAAAACAAAAGTATCTTTGTTTTAACTGTTTTATTATGTCCCACTTTATGTAACAGATCGTGATATTTAAGAATAACTCTTGAAGGTAGGTTTACCCAAATGAGGTTGAATATAATACGAAACTAATAAAAAAATGTCTATGTCTCGTATTTAACGTTTGTTTAAATTTTCGGAAAATGACAGTTTTCGGATATTATTTGTCAAGTAAACCAAAAAAATAACAAAGGAGAATATTGTACATTTTTTAAGCAGGTATTTTTTTTATACACACATATACACATATAATGAATAATCAACATGGGTCATGTAGCATTTAGCCCTTCAACGCGAAAATCTAACATTGCCATACTTCCAATCAGTTATTTTCTCGAACTTAACCTCAAAATATTAAATAAGTAGTGAGTAGTGAATTGCGGGTACCTATCTTAAAACAATTAGTAATACGGAAAGAGCAATTTACTCTCCTTTGAAATCACCGGGTTTTATTGTGACACATCGACTTTTGATGGGTAGACTAAGCGCCATACATAAGAGGGCATTGTCCTTTACATCTAAACCACAAACTCAAATGTCCTTCCGCCTACAGACCCCCCCATCGGCACGGAGCACTGTGACTGGCTGTACGGCATCTTCGGGCACGAGACATCCTGCACGAGGTACTGGACGTGCTGGAACGGCACGGCCACTGAACAGCTATGCATTGGAGGTCTGCTGTACAATGAGAACGCGCACTCCTGTGATTGGCCCGAAAATGTTGATGGCTGTCAGAAACATCGTGAGTACTTATTTTATTTTTACTAGTATCGCTTGTGGTCGACCAATTAGAAATTGTGTCCGGAGCGTTTTCTATGAAGAATATTTCTATAAAAAATATATATATTTCTATGAAGAACTTATTTTTTTTATGAGATATAGATCTGCTCTTCACCGCAATCTAGACAGCATTGTCAAGATTACCTTAACGGCAATATGCTTTTTGGGCGCTTTTATAGCACAGTTCCTTTCGAATGCCATAAGTTTCGTTCCCCTCATTTTATAAAAAAATTATTAAAAAAGGTACCATAATTTTCGATGTTCACGTAATAACTACATTTTTTTACTTAAAAAACAATTATTCAAACAATTTCTTCAGTTTGGATACGTACAATGGTGTTTGGGATACTTTTGTCGTATTTATTAGTACACAACTTAACTCATCAGCCTTATTCCAAAACGCGGACTAAACCACTAAGTTCTACCGCCAAAGCTGTTTTACATAAACTTTTAGTCTAGTTTTGTTTAATGGACTTTCATTTGACCATTATCTCACCTATGTTAAGTCATAGACTAATAAATAATAAAATAAATAAATAAATATCTTCGGAACATTTTTACACAGCACCATCTAGTCCCAAACTAAGCAGAGCTTGTGATATGGGTACTAGACAATGGATATAATACTTATATACTTTTTTTTTTTTTTGTAAATACATACTTATAATACATAAGAGACAACCAGCCCAACACAAACACTTATGTTCATCACACAAATACTTGTGTCCTGTGGGAATCGAACCCACGACCTCGTAATCAGCAGTCCGACCCTCGAACCACTAGACCACAGACGTCGTCAAATATATTGTCAAGCGATCGTGCTATCGATGGTGTAACACGTATACTCTTATAAGTACTTCCCACCAAATTCATCACATACATTATCCATATACGTGGGACACTCGGAAAGTTTTGCGAAACTAAAAAAAGTTGTTCTATACGTACATATATTTTTATCAAATCTTTTCAAAGTACTTTCCACCAGCCTCTATACAAAGATTCATGCGCCTAAACCAGTTTTCAAAACACTTTTTCCAGTCCGCCGCAGACACCTCGTTTACAGCCTGCTCGAACGCAGCCAGCGCATCTTCCGGCGACGAAAATTGTATCCCTTTGAGCTGATTTTTTATTTTTGGGAATAAAAAGAAGTCACACGGTGCTAGATCAGGGCTGTAAGGAGGGTGACCCAGGAGTTTGACTGGCGTGCTGTCCAGGAAGTCCCTCGTTTTGAGTGCGGTGTGCGCAGGTGCATTGTCGTGGTGGAGCAGTAGCCCGCGGGCCCTGTGTTTGGTCGCTTGTTGCTTATAACAGAGAAAACTTCTGGCAAACATTTGGTAGTATACCATTCGGCATTAATGCTTCTTTGATCCCGTAAGGGAATTGATACCAAGTGGCCAGTCAAATTAAAAAAGCTAGCGATCAAAATCTTACCCCCGCTTCTAGATCGCTTCACTTTGGTAGGCGTTGGCTCATTTTGAAACACCCAAACAGTCGACTGGCGCTTGGTTTCTGGGTCGTATTGATAAATCCAGGACTCATCACCTGTAACGATGTCGTAAACACGCCGAGACGAGCCTGCTTCAAATTTGTTAAGCATATCACGGCACCATTCCACCCGGGCCTGCTTCTGAGCATCGGTGAGGTTGTGCGGCACCCAGCGTGATACTATCCTCCTCACGCGAAGATGGCTGTGTAGAATCTCGTGAACGCTTCCCGATCCAATCTTCAATATGTGTTGAATCTCCTGATATGTAATTCGCCTATTGTCTTGGATTAAATTTTTCACTGCTAGCACGTTTTCTTCGGTAACAGCCGTCAAAGGGCGACCGCTTCTTTCGTCATCCCCCAAAGTTGGTCGACCGCGCTTGAATTCGTTATACCAACGATACACGGTTGCCTTGGAAGGGCCTTCATCCATGAATGCCATTTGAAGTCTATCGTACGATTCATCCGGTTTCAGGCGACACTTGAAATCGTATAAAATCATAGCTCTAAAATGTTCCCGGCGCAGATCCATATTTCAGTGAGACACAATACTTTGAATTAACTCGCAAAAAATGTGGAGGGAAATTTTGAAATTGGAACTTACTTATTTTTACTTATAAATAATCATATTTTCGAAAAACATTATAACTGGCCAGTCTCCCATATATAAAAACTTTTTTTCGCAATACTTTCTGAGGGGCCTGGTACATATCTATATCCATAAATGTACATATCTATATCCATATCTTTCATAGTAAACAGAAAATCAGATATATTTGCCATGCCACATAACACAAAACCTACCTTAATACCAAGGCCATTCAACCTACGTGAAAAAACAAATACCTAACACGATAACACAAAATAAGAGCTGACTCCCATATGGGAAGCCGTGTACAATACACAGGAAATTAATTAATTCTATTCCGTGTAAGACATTCACACGTTTCCACCCTCTGATTTGTCAAAGACAGGGTATGGCCTTAGTGACAATTGGGGCAGCTTTGTAACACCTAATATGAGTATACGAATAGGTGTACATATTATGTTGTAAATGAGAAGGTAATACATTGACATTTTGAACCCTGAAACCGTAGGCATAAAAGCTATTCTACTTTCTACGTAATAGTGAGAAAGTACAGCTCGATGGTTTCCGAGTAGTATCAGAGAAATTATTGGAAAACGTCGTGTTGAATAGTCATATAAAATATATGCATAGATTTTTACAACAATTATTTGTCAAAATCTCAGCTCTTGTAAAAATATACTTTTTTTTTTCTGTAATATATGAATACATCTTCTTTAATTGAAAATAGACCACATTTGTAAAGCATGTCAAATACCCTATATTCGATAGGCCTGTATTATAGCTAACAGCGCGGTACAAAATACTGAAATTATAGTCATAATGATGATATAAAAAAACCGGCCAAGTGCGAGTCAGATTCGCGCAGTAGGGGTTCCGTACCTCTCAACGACCTGATACCTCATAAAACTGATTTGATTTACGAGAGTTTATCAAAAGACATCGACGCACAGTGCGCGAAATATGAATTTTTGAATGTCTTTCATGCTCAGGTACCACCACATATGTCTATGTTTGTTTTATTTTTAGTAGTTGTTGCGAAACTACATAATATGCACTATAATCTGACCAAGTTTGACGCTGGTATATATTACCGTTTTGAAGATAGAGCAGGAACAAAAACGTTGAAAAAAATGCATGTTGTTTGAGGTTTCTTGTATGGGGACCCCCTTTGGTATAAGACTTTTTTTTGTTTTTAGTATTTGTCGTGATACACCTCATATCAACACAATTTCTGAGAAAATTTCAACCGGTTACCTATTTACCGTTCAAAAGATACAGCCCTGTGACAGACACACGGACGGACGGACGGACGGACAGCGTAGCGAGAGTAATAGGGTCCCGTTTGGCACCCTTCGGGTACGGAACCCTAAAAACAAGTTGGTTCTAGAATAAACATTAACATGCTCTTTCAAAACGTGAAGAATCTAGTTGCAAGGTTTCAAAAAGTTCCACTCGGTGACACCAGACTTGTAGACACGCCATTAAATCATTTTAACCCATCATGTTTTATCAGACATGTTTTCTGCTCACACGCATATTCATATAAGAGTAATTTGCCACCGCAAACACATTCTAGCTCATACAATATTGCGTTTAATAACTCAACTTACAACGGCGACATGAAAAGCCCATATAAATAATGATGTCTATTCATAAAATAACAAACGACCGTACAGTCGCCAACACAAGTAACACTAATGATAAAACGAGTGCTAAACTATGTACGGCCTAAGTGTTGAATATGTCTGAATGAAGTCATTATCACCATGTATTTTATTGATTCGCAATTTTCAATCTCTGCTGAGTGAATTTGATCTTTTATGCCAATTTTTTTTTTTTTTTGTCTTTTGTTTTGTGTTTTTTTTTTTTTGGGTAATAACCTGATTTTTTATAGTATATATAGTATATCTCGTTCACCAATCTGAGACATGAAGATGGAAAGTGAAAACATAAGATTTCTATGAGTTAATAAGTAAAATGTACTCATGTATTATGTTATTCGAAGAAGAACATTGCTATTTTTTTTAATTGACTAGCCTACAATCGATTATATACCCAAGTAACACAAACACCGTTTAAATTTGTTTTCTCCCACTTGCTCGGAAATTGGTTCATTATTTAAAAAAAAGAATACACCAATCGGCTCTTTTCCGTACGCAACGAAATAACAGGCCGGTGATATCCAACAGGACATTAATAGAAATTGCTGGACACTTTTTATTTTTTAAATTATGCTACCGAGGTTTTTAAGTACACACGCACTTACATAAATTAGGTGTTTTTAGGTACAAAATATTTATACAGGCTGAATGCGCATTTTTTTTTCGAAACTTTGAAAATAGAACAAGAACCGCGCGCGGACGAATTGGCGTGAATGAAAATGAGATAATGTTGAATTAATTTGTGTTGTGTTTCGTCGCAAATGAGAGAAAAGTACTATACAAGTCTCGGCCGAAATAGCAATTAACGGCCTCGTTTAGTTAAAAAGGACTCGGCTTGCGCCTCGTCCTTTCGAAATCACTTGGGAAGTACTCGGCTTCGCCCCGTACTTCCAATATTACTCGGCCGTAAATTGCTTCATTTCAGGCCTCGACAGTAATGTACTATTAAATGTATAAGTAAAAGCCAATATACCTACATGTCCAAGTCTTAAAAAATATTTTTAAAGGTATCTACAAAGTATTAATTCCGTACTATCATCATCATCATCATTTCAGCCGAAAGACGTCCACTGCTGGACATAGGCCTCCCCCAAGCAGTTTAGGGGGATATGCCATAATCGCCATGCTTGGCAGGCGAGTTGGCAATCGCAGTTGGTTGGTTAAATACTAAGAGAGCGCTGCTGCCTATCCTGTGGTGCATCCCTTAGTCGCCTTTTACGACACCAATGAGAAGATATAGGGTGGTGCAATTCTTTACGTCCGGCTCCACACGGAACTTACCTATTACTATTAACTATAGATTTTCTCAATACTTAAAGTTGTATATACAATTTTAATACTTTACGGATGCCATTAAACATCTTTTGTAAAACTTAGAGATGTATATTGGCTTTTTCTTTTACCTATAAACGGTTTTCTTTTACTTGGGTATAAAGGCTGTTTATCGTTTCCAGAATAGATACAATTTCTAAAATTTTGTATTGTATAAATTTCAAAAACGAATCATAAGTTAGAATGGTAATAAACCAAAATTTCAGTCATTCTACTATAAAGCAAGCAAAATCTTTACGAAGAAAGCAAAAAAGAATTAACACAGACAAAAATAACCATTTCTTTTGTACAATTTAACATCTTGAGAAATAGTCCTTGCCAAAACATTTCTTAAACACGCAAAAAACATAAAAAGAAATAAAAGATACACAAAAATATATCTTCGTCGACAACCTACAAGATGTAGATACTCGTATTGTAATATTATTTTCTTTAAGGAAAGTCTGTAATTTTTTTATTATTTGAGGAAAACTTGCATAAAAACGCGGACTGTGGAATGTATGCGGAGACAAGTGAACTTGATCTTGAGAATTAAAATAAAAAAATGTAATTAAATAAAATGTTAATTTCATCAACTTGTAAAACTATTTCATTACATCATTGGGAACCTTTTAAGCAAATTTCAAGAATTCTTTAAAATACAATAAACCATTGTGTTATTGCGATCAATAAAATACAAGCAGTTACTTTGTTATCGACCTGTGATTTACAATTAATAAAAAAGTGGTACTTATTAAAGGCACACTGCTGACGTACTTATTAAATTATTGAAGATACGCCTCACATTTTTTTGCATGTGTATATAAATAAATACAATTAAATTCGTAGCTAAAACTTAAAACTTCTGTCCCCAACTATAATTTAAAGACTAGTCAATGAACGGCAATCGTTTCACCGATCAATCAAGCAACTTTCACACAAATTGCTGCTTTTAATAAAGCGTATAATAGCATAATAGGTGCGTCAGCTTCCTTATGTAATCAAATAATTGGTTCGTCATTAATCGTGGTTATCGGGGCATCGACTCTGAATCGAAAGTGCACCACTCTGCATGAGTGATTGAGTGGTATCACCATAGAGTAATGACAAGTACCTATAGCATATTAGGTATTGAACATGATTATGAGGCTGTGGGTACGTAACCACGAAGAAAAGAATGGTTTGAACCCAATCGTTCAACAAAGGTATACTTTCAATATAAGACCTCAATGTAATACCTACTAATAAATAAATGTTATTCTATTCTAAAAGCTTTAGTAATAGAGAAAGTAATTTGAAGTCTTGCGAGAAAACGACGTCTGTGCTCTAATGGTGCGAGGGTCTGACTGCTGATCACGAGAAGGGTTCGATTCCCACAGGATACAAATATATGTGTAATTAACATAAGTGTTTGTAGTGGTCTGGGTGTTTCTTATTTATTATTATAAGTATGTATTTACAAAAAAATAGTATATAAGTATTATATCCATTTTCTAGTACCCATAGCACCAGGGGCCTGATTCAGAAACGTTCGAAAAGTTTCCGTTTCCGAAGTGAAATTTGACCGGCAAACAAATCAAAACGACCACTTCCTGCGACTACGAATAATGCAAAGCATTCGAAACATCAGGAAAAGCAATGTTAATAATAATACGCGATGTAATCCGGTCAAACTTGTTATATTACAAAAAAAAAGATTTGAGAATCGAACGCATTCGGAAACACTATTCATAGTTCTTTAATTTTACATCGAGTGCCTTCCGGGAGCAAATGGCTCACGGGAGAGTTTCCATGAATTTCGCGTTGCGTTTCCGAATCCGTTCGGTTCTCAAATCGTTTTGTTTCTTAATAAAACAAGTTTAACTGAATTACATCGTGTATTATTATTAAAATTGGTTTTCCTGACGTTTCGAATGCTTTGCAGCGTTCATGGTCGCAGGAAGTGGCCGTTTTGTTTTATTTGCCGGTCAAATTTTACTTCGGAAACGGAAACTTTTCGAACGTTTGTGGATCAGGCCACTGCTCTGCTTAGTTTGGGACTACATGATGTAGTGTAAAAAAAACTCACAGAGCAGGAAACCTCAAGACGCCGTATAAACAAAGTTTTGCATGAGAACACAGTCGTAAAATTTTGGTGGGGTACAGGGGGCGGACGGCGCGGCGGCACGTTATGATTGGTCGGCTCAAAAGTTCGGTAGTATGATTGTACTGCTTGCTGACGGAGTGACGTCCAGATTGGCAGCGGGGCGAATGTTATGCAGTGCTAGTACATGAGCTTTGTGATCGGGGGTATCCGGCTAAGTGAGGCTGATTGGTCTGTGACTCAACCACGTAAACCGCTTATTCTTTACTCCATGCACCTGGCTCAAATTTATCTTTAACTGTCGCCCGCAGCTTTTCTCACGTAATATGTTGATAAAAATATCAAGTAAGTAAGTGTGGATGTGATAGGACAAACAAAAAAACAAACTTCCATTTTTTCGTATTTATAATATTGCACCCTGAGATCTAAACTGTAGTAACTAAAAAAAAACACTATTTACTGATTCTTATTCTTCTATTAGGGTGATGCCCCATTAGTGCGTTGCGTTCCGTTGCGTCGTCGCAGCGACGACGCTGCGTCGTTTTCATTGACATGCCCCATTAGACCGTTGCGTCGTCGCACGCGACGTTGCAACGGATCGACGGACAAGAGACGAAGCAGGAGGGAGGGTGATGCGTTGCGTTGTCGGAGCTCCGCTGCGACGACGGACAGTGATCCACTGCTAGAGGAGGAAACTAGACGAACGTAACGACATTTTTTATCAAACTCATTCTAAAAAAATTGAAAAAAATCTTTTCGTCTAACAACAACTCCCTATATTCTTGCATAAAAACTGACCGTCACTATTTCTTAATGCTATCAAAGGAGATATCCAGAATCTTCTATGGTTTCTACGTTTATTTTGGCGGTGGCGTAATAAAAGCAACAAAAGAACACGTTTGTATCTATCCATTGCGAAGGCTGAACTGCTGCGACGGCGTGCATAGGGTATGCTTGCGTTGCGTTGTCGCAGCGTCAACGCAACGCAGGTGTGGCTTACAATGCGTTGTTCCGTTGCGACGACGCGACGCAACGCAGCGCAACGCACTAATGGGGCCTCGCCCTTAAGTGTTGTACAATGCAATATGAATATATCTGTTTTTTGGCTTAATGCAGCTTCGTTTTCAGTAGGTATTTACACAAATGAATAACTGAAATCATTCATTGCCATAAATTCACATTTCGACTGTCTATGTCACTCTATGTATACAACTGTGTATTTCTCCTCATTTGATTTGTACAATTTGCAATACATTGGAAGCTTGGTTTTCATTTCCCTGCCAATCTCATTGATAATTTAATCATCAAGCAATTCATTACGTTCTAAAACCCACGCAAGTACTTATCTGGAGTTAAAATTGTTATGATCATAAAGATCAATTTTATTAAACACGCCTCGTATTAGAAAACATGCCATTTTAACAAAACAAGATAATAATGAACATATAAAAAGAATTTGAAGAATCTGCAACTGCTTCACTCCATCTGAGTATCTATAGGTGCGTATTGGATAACCATCGACCATACAGGCCAATAGACGCCTAATGTTGAATATAATGCGTACAATAAATTCTGCCACTATCTGAGGCGGGGTACTTCAATCCGATTTGCCCTACCAAGACGGCTATTGGCTAATCACTAACGCGGCAGTGTTGACGGCTCATGTAAGTGGTCGAAACGGATTTGAAGATTTCAAGTGGCGACCTACATTAGTGAAATTTCATATATTTGTGAAATCATCATCACATTCATCGGGCGCCTGTCATAAGGCGTTCATGGGGTCTTTGGTCTATGTGGATATCATCAACTCAGCCTACCGCAGTCCCCTGCTGGACATAGGCCTCTCCCAAGTTGTGCCACAACTCTCGGTCCTCTGCCTTCCATATCCAGTCCCCCCCAGCCACATTCGATGTGGATAACTGATCATCTAAAATCATAATAAAATAGACCTGTCTACTTGTGGATTTAGTTGGCGCTCAGTTTTCACTAGCCATATCATTTTAATGTTTCCCAAACCTTTTTCGGTTGCATCTTAAAAAACATAAAGTGTATCTTTACATACTTTGCAAGACTTAGGGTGCCTTTCCACCAAAGAGAGCTAACACACAAGTAAGATAAGCGTAGAGCGAGGAAAAAAACCACCAATAGGATCGTTTGATTTTTATAGCTTAGCTCAAGTTAGCTTTCGGTTCAACGATGCGAAAATTTCCGAGGATGCAACTTAGGGTTGCGAGCGAAAGATGTGAGTGCTACTCGAGCGCGCTATATTGCTTAGCTGGCATCCCGCATCTTCCTCGCACATCTTACCCGCTCCACTACACCACTTCATCAACTCAGCCTATCGCAGTTCACTGTTTGCCAATTCGTGGTCTCCACTTAAGGACTCGTCTACTCCAGCGGCCATCGGTCCTTCGACAGACATGGCCAGCCCACTGCCTGCCACGGATTTTATCCTTCAAAGAAACTCCAAGCATTGCCCGCTCCTTAGCTCGCTGAGCGAATTTGAATTTGTGGATTAGCCCAATTGTCAGTATCTATGTCTTGGCACCGTAAGTTATGACAGGCAGGACGCACTGGTTGAAGACCTTCGTCTTCAAACCTTGCGGTGTAGGTGACGAGAAGACTCTGCGAAGTACACCACCTAACTTTGGTGAAAATAGACACATAGTTTCGTAGCTTAGCCTTGCCTTCGCTCACTGCTTAGTTTCCTCGCATAACTCTGGTGGGAAAGGACCCTTACAGTCCATTTTTTACCGTTACTCCACGACATTGATTAATGACATTGCAGACAACGCAATGGACTGAGAAGAAATACAAGACACTTACGATAATTCATATTTTATTTCTTCCGTCGGTGGGAATTTTATGGAATAATAGCCAACTGACATTGGCAAAGTCGTGAACTTAGAACGTGGGACAGAAGTGGCCTACAAACGGATCTAAGTTCTCAGGTGATCTTATAATTAAAAATATGATATCCCGGTAGAATGTTCACGATCGCAAACTGCATAAGGAATGAAGGCGTGAGATACTATTCCGTTGAAAGTAAACGTGACTGAGAAAATCTTACTTATTATTATTTATATATTATTATTATAAACGTGAAAGTTTGTGAGGATGTATGGATGTTTGTTACTCTTTCTCGCGAAAACTACTGTATGGATTTTAATGAAATTTGGCATAAAGATAGAACATAACCCATATTAACATATAGGCTATTTATCCCGGGAAGATAAACAGTTTCCGAGGGATGCGCGATAAACGACATTAATAATAAATAATATAATTATTTTTGACATTTTTACACAGCACCATCTAGTCCCAAACTAAGCAAAGCTTGTACTATGGGTACTAGATAATGGATATAATACTTATATACTTTTTTTTGTAAATAAATACTCATAATACATAAGGAACACCCAGACCAACACAAACACTTATGTTCATCACACAAATATTTGTGTCTTGTAGGAATCAAACCTACGACCTCGTGATCAGCAGTCCGACACTCGAACCACTAGACCACAGACGTCGTCACACACGCATCGACATGCATGTCAATTCGTCATGGCATGTCGTGTACATTCAGGCGGGCGAAGTCACGGACATAGGCTAGTGTATAATAATAATGTCCTCCTGGTCGAATTTCGGTCACAGCGGCCAATCTCAACGAAGACTAGCCATCTGCGTGGGACATATTATAGTGCACAAGTGCGCAAACACAGGTGCACTCTATATTCCTTCACTCTCATAATCCGATGGGACGGCAATCCGACACGACTGGAGACAGATCAAACGCAGGACCGACGGCTTTACGTGCTCTTCGAGGCACGGGGGTGTAGCACCACCAATTTCCTGACTCCAGGCTCCTACTGACAAATTTTCTTGACAGAAAAATCCCAATAATAATTTTTTACCCGACCTGACAATCAAACCCAGGAGGAGCGCTTAGCAGTCGCGCTTGCGACCACTAGACCAACGAGGCAGTCAAAAAGGTGTAACACAACACTTTTAAATGATGAAAAAAGAAAGAAGAAATAGATAGAAAACTTAATTAAGTCACAAACCAACGAAAGAAATAGGTACAGAAAAAAGATGCTTACCTTACGTCATACAAAGTTTATTTTTAGACAATACCGATATTGGCTAAGGTCATTGTTTAACCAGATTGTTAAGCCGAAACAATAAAAAAGAATACCTTAATTATTGAGCTGTTTTACCTTGGAAAATAAGGTCAATAATAAGTGGCTTCTTGGAAGAGGTATTGTTAAACTAAGTGGTCCAACGCAGGTACAAACTTTCTCAAAAGATTAAATAGAAATTATTTTAAAAAAATAGGAGGTTTCCCGTGCAATACATTTTCCTTAAACACCTTAGTCAACAAGAATACTAGAAAACGGACAATAAAACCTAGACAACGTCCAAACCAAACAGGCTATAAAATATACATTCCACGTTTGTCGATCACGACCCGTGGAGCGGGGCCTTAAGCCCCATTCACACAGCGATCTAGTATTGCAAAATGCAGGACTATATTTTGTCAATCCGTATCTACTGGATGTGGTATTCACACTACACATTCTATCTGTTCCGCCAGGTCAGGATCAGACCAAGCGAGGCCCACTGTATCGAAAACAACGTACAACAACGAAACGTAATGACGCATTTAGTTGGTTCGGTATTTTTTACTGCATCCAGAATAATGTTGTCTTCTGTGAACTCAAAGACATTATTCTGTTAACAAAATGTAATTTCATTACAATTTGTTAACAAAAATTTGTCCAGGCCTCTACCCAGCAGTGGACGTCTTTCAGCTGCAATGGTGATGATGATAATGTGAAATCAAAGTCAAAGCATTTATGTCAAGAAGACCATTTCAAGGAAACTGACCCCAATATACCAAATTGGTAATGGGCGCGGAGGATGAGACCATTTTTAGGGACGAATTGTCTAGAGGTTACTGCCACGTTCTAAAATGTAGTTTCCTATAGAGAAGAGCGGGAAAGAAACTCTATGTGGTTTTCATTTTCAGCTTGCTCTTATAATTATATCACGCCATCGAAATAGAAGCGAATCAGACAAAACGGTCTTTAAAAATGCGTGCCGTGTAAACGAGCGGTGATGACGTGTTTATAACTAATTCAGTACGATGTATCGATTCAATGGTCATTGCCGAGCACGACTATCGAGTATTGACTATTATTCTAGGAATTACGGATAGACTGGAAGCTTAAAGTTTGTTTAAGTAGTTAGTGTACGTTTTTCCTTGTAGAGCCGGCTTATCTAAAAGTGTTTTGCTAGTGTTTACAAAAATAGAGTTATTTGAAAACAGCCAATAGGAAAAAAACAAAAAAGTCCTGAATATTTTATACTGGTCCAAAAATAGCCAGAAATAAAACCTATAAGTCCATTATTGTCTCACCAAAGTTTGAAGGACTTAATAAAGAAAACAAGAAACTTACTCGGACTTATTGTACTGCTTATTGCTCTGTTCAAGTTGAAACAACCCTAATGAGATAAACGAAGTTCCAGTGGGCAAGCAATCTGTTATTTATGCAAGAGCGAACTTTAGACTTAGGACTTGAGTTAACCAAGAATTAACAGTGTTAATTTTCTTACACAAGAAAAAGACAAAAATACATTTCAAGATTGTTATGCCCATAATTACTTAAAAAAATAACAAAGAACAATATTTAAAATATGGATTCTTACAGCACCACAGACGAAGAACAGAATGAGGATAAAAAGATTTTAAATAGAAATTTTCATGATGTTTATTAAGATAATAAAATGCAAAATATGATTTAGAATACATAAAACATTTACGTATAACTTATCCGTAACTTGTAAATAAAATGTCAAGATTGTTTACCCATTTCAAGTAAGTACCTATAGATAGTGCATGACTACGCAAGAATAAAAAAAGAAAAGGCATGTAAGTTATGAAAAAAATATTATACACACATATTTTGTATAATTTTATATTTAAGAAAAAAATACCTATCGGCTCTTTTCCGTACGCAACGAAATAACAGGCCAGCAATATCCAACACGACAATAATAGAAATTGCTGGACAGCTTTTATTTTTTAAATTATGTTACCGAGGTTTTTAAGTACACACATAAATTTGGTGTTTTTAGGTACAAAATATTTATAAAGGCTGAATGCGCATTTTTTTTTCAAAACATTGAAAATAGAATAAGAACCGCGCGTGGACGAATTGGCACGAATAAAAATTTGATACTGTTGAATTAATTTGTGTATTTTTTCCTCGCAAATGGGAGAAAAGTACTATACAAGTCTCGGCCGAAATAGCAATTAACGGCCTCGTTTAGTTTTAAAGGACTCGGCGGACGCCTCGTTCTTTTAAAATCGACCATCAAGTGCGTCATTTCAGGGCTCGACAGTACCTAATGTAGGTACTATTAATGCTCAATTTGTAGCTATCTTATTATGCAAGTTTGTTTGTGTTTGAAGATTTTGTGGTCGAAGTTTTTAAACTTTCGCGAATTTCACTCATATTGAACTATGTTTACGGGAAATGTTTGTTATATTTTGATTTAATTGTGCGCGACAAGTCCCGTAAACATAGTTCAATATGATTTTGAGGTCATCTGTCCATTGGGTTGGTTTTCACCCTGAGTTTTTTTAACGACTCTAATCGTTCGGAGACTAGTAGATACAATACGCTACAGCAGATCAAATTAAATAAAAATGTCATTCCTTTACTTCCAGCTCTCTGCAACGAAGACCCCAACGGCAACGTGCCTCTAGGCAAGTCCTGCAACCGATACTGGCAGTGCCAGGGTGGCTACCCTCGCCTGCAGAGATGTCCCGCTATGCTGGTCTTCGACAGGAGGTCGCTGAGGTGTGTGGTGCCCCCCACTGATGAGTGTGACGTGCCTACGACTACTGCTCCACCGCCGGAGGAAGAGGACGAGGATTTGAGACAGGTAAACAGATATACTGGATTATATTGGCAATTTATGGGGTGGTATTGGGAAAATTACGGATTTTAGAAACAAAATATTTTCTTTTGTGGTTACGACGTGGGTCTAATTTTTATATACAGGGTGGATATGACAATACGACATTAAATAAAACCACGTACAGAGTATCACGTCCTATGATCGTATACAAACAATTTATCAAATCCAGTAAATAGGAACCATTTTTCTAGGCATAAATCGTTAGGTCAAAGACCTGTGCGAGTCCATATAATTTTAAATACTCTTTCACAATGATTACAGATGTTTCCAAATGATGTTACTTATTATTTCGATGTTTTAATATTTATTATGTTAAAAAAATAGTTTTTTAAATTTTCGATAAACAACTTATTTATGTTTAAAATGCTTCTATAGACTAGTAATAACCGTGTTTTCATCTATTGTCGTATTGTCATATCCACGTTGCATATAATTTTAATTATATTTACTAGATTCTGGTATAGGTTCAACACGGCTCAATAGATTTATTTTCCAAAGTAAGGTCTGGTGTTTTACTATTTCACATTGCATTAGGAAATTCCAGTAGTTTTTTCATTTTTTTTTGCGAACCAGATACATCTTGTACTTATCTAGATTCCGGTATAACAGATTTTTATTCACATTTGGTGGAAATCCCTTCTATCAGGACCAAGCGCTTTGAGAACTCTTTCATAATGCGCACAGCCAAGTTGTGGAATTCACTGCCGGCAGTCAGATGCATCTGTATTTCCGGGCACTTATAACCCTAACGCCTTTAAAGCTGGAGTGAATCGGCACCTAATAGGTTTGCTTGCTCCATCGTCGACCACATCCTGACAAAGCTGTCTAGATTGTGGTCAAGAGCAGATCTATAAAAAAAAAAAAAAAAAAAAAAAATACATGTTTATTCGCTGAGATGTTTGCAAAAATGTAAAAAAAAACATCAAAACAGCGTCATTCCGCTCTGTTCTAAACGCGCAATTTGCCGTTTTTTTAGAAAGGGACGGTTGCAAATTCAATGCAGCACCTTAAGACGTAATTGTACTCAACAATTTGAACAACTTTTACTAAAAAAATCTGATGTTCCCTACATTTGTGTTCACATAAATCGTCAAAATTTAGGGAACAGCTGATTTTTGTTTCACGAATTCAGATTCATAACTATGAGTGCAATGCGTCCTTAAGAGGTTTTCAGTTATTTCAATTACACGCTGTATTACTAGGACTTCTCAAAAAAAACAACAATTTGGTAAAAATACCTTGAAATTCTCTTAAATAAATTGACGCTCTTAGCCTTTACGGTGTTTACAGAGTTTAACCGACTTAACAGCAATTAAAGACATTAACCTTAGGTAAAGGAACATTCGAATCCAATCCAAACAGACCTCGACACGGTAAGATCTAGAATAGTGATCTTAATTAAATCGACCGGCAAATCGAATTAACTATTGATTCTCGCCCGAAGTTTGTTGTTTTTGGCAAGAGGAATATCAATAAAGGAAAGAAGAACAGAAGGTTCAGTAGATATCGTAATATACAACGCGTTTCCATCAAATATACTATAGATGCACGGTCTTGTATAAAATCAAACCCAAAAAACGTCTCGGCGATAAAATGCACATTAATTATTTTTATGAGAACGACAAGTACGACTCAATCCTTTTTTCCATCATCGCTCCGCCGAGTCAATAAAAATAAAACATAAAAAGCTATAAATTAAATAATAATTAATAGAAATATGGCAATGAATACTTAAGTGGCAGTGGGTGGGGCACATTGCTCGCAGAACGGATGGCTGATGAGAACTAAAGTTCTGGAGTGGTGACCGCGTATTGGAAGGCGCAGCGTGGGTAAGACACAAGGTGGACCGACGACCTGGTTAAGGTCGCGGGAATCCGCTGGATGCGGGAAGCGCAGGACCGTTCGTTGTGGCGATGCTTGGAAGAGGCCTATGTCACAAAATACCGAGAGTAAGGAATTAAAGCTTTACAATGCGCGTTCGAGCAACGCACACATAGACATCGCTCACGGACACGGAATCTCAGAACACGGTCAAACTGTGGCTAGAAAAATTCGAGCGCGAGTGCCACCCGCTATGTCGGTGTGTGTGTTACACAGTTTTGCAGTACATACATGAGCTTTACTTCTGTACTCTCAGTGATTTGTGCCTATGTCCAGCAGTGGACGTCTTTCGGCTGAAATGATGATGATGATGAATAGAAATATTGTCATCACACATTTTTTCAGAGTTGATCTTCTGCATAAATCTACCTTGTGAACGTCTCGCTTAATTAATTCGGCATATTGAGACATTTGTACTTGAATGGAAGTTCCTGTCTTGATATAGGTAACTAAAGTAATGGAAACATTTACCTTTGAAGGTGTACTTGATTACTCAGCGTCAACCGTCTTTAGGAAATCAAATTAGGAATATTAACTAAGTTCTTACAAAACGTCTAGGTTACTTCAAATACGTTAATTTCAAATACAGAGTAATTTAATTTATATTTTCTTGGTTTCAAGCGAAACATCTGCCCCCCTAGCCAAGTTGACAATCTACAATCGTCAACGCTATAGAAAACAATCAAAATGTATGGGAATGACATATCTCAACGAAAAGCTAGGCTAGGGGGGCTGGTATCTAACTTCCTCGATGGAAAGATTTTTGCAGTACCATTTTTTTACTACTGTACAATACATATAAGTTCCTACATTATTAATCCGAAATATTTGAAGTGGTGAATCTACTCATCATTATGAACAACTTTTACTATGGGACCAACCATGAAATCACAAAAAAAAACAGGTACAGTCTGACAAAGCAATTGGTATACAGGGTAGAGAGATATAAATGAAGTTTTCTCAGAAGATTATGGATGTTTTCGAGTAAAATATCATTTTAATGACGGACAAAGTTAAACTGTATTTATACAAAACCCTAATCAAACCGTTCTATAATAATTTCCTGAGAAATCTTCATCTATATCTGGTGACCCTGTATACTAATTGCTTTGTTAGACTGTACTACCCTACATTTTATCGATTTAAGTGAACACAAATGCAGGAACCAACAGATATTTTTTTCGCGATTTCAAGTTTGGTCCCATCTATACTATAATAAAACTGTAAAGGTCGAAAAGTCTGTACATTGAGTTTTTTTTCGCGAAAACCGGCTAGGGGGACTAGAAATAAGCTATAGAACACGAATCAATCGTTTAAAAAATTTATGTCTGTCTGTCTGTCTGTCTGTCTGTCTGTCTGTCTGTCTGTTTGTTACCTCATCACGTGAAAACGGCTGAACGGATCGTAATGAAACTTAGCATTTGTATTGGTATTAGTCTAACTTAAAATATAGGGTATGTTTTATCTGAATCGGTTGAGTAGATCCAGCGATACAGCTTGACCCCTCTATTGTATTAAGTTGCATACAAAGTAGAGGTCATGATTGTTGGTTGGATGCAGGTTGCAGGTTCCTAAAAATACAACTGGATTCTATTAGTGTTATAGAAAATATAGAATAACATAACATAGCCCATCACTGTCCCGCTGCTGGGCATGGCCCTCTTCTTGGAATGAGAAGAGTTAAGAAACTGGATATTGTTAGTGTAATAGATTATCATAACATAATCAGCTCATTACCTACTGCCCCACTGCTGGGCACGGACTTCTTCTCGGAACGAGAAGAGTTAAGAAACTAGAAAATATAGAATAACATAACGTAGTCAACCCATTACTGTCCCACTACTGGGTATGGCCCTCTTCTCAAAATGAGAAGAGTTAATGAACTGGATATTATTAGTATTCTATAATAACATAACATTACCAGCCCATTACAGTCCCACTGCTGGACACGGGGCTCTTCTCAGCATAAGAAGAGATGTGGTTAGTGTTATAGAATAACATAATCAGCCCAATTACTTCCCACTGCTGGGCACGAGCGTCTTCTCAGAATGAGGGAGTTTAGGGCTAATTCCATGAAATTCCATCACCTTAGCCGGTTTGTTGTAAAAACAAAATATAGTATGGTCGGTAAATAGTGTAATCGTCTGTGTAGGCGCTTATATGTATATATTTGAAGATATTGTGTTCATAATAATATGACACGATGTTATTTTCCGACATCCACGCGGACGGAGTCGCGGGCACAGCTATAGTAAATGTTTTTTGTTATGATGAGTAGATTCACCACTTCAAATATTTCGGATTAATAATGTAGGACCTTATATACAAACAACTGGATGCGAGTGACCATGGATCGATGTCAGTGGCGAACCATTGGCGAGGCTTATGTCCAACAGTGGCCTATATATATATTATAGCCTGATGATGATGGTGTATCAATACTGTAAAAAACCGGCCAAGTGTGAGTTGGACTCCCGCAGAAAGGGTTCCGTACCACCCATCGACCTGATACCCCATAGAAACTGATTTAATTTACGAGTGTTTATCAAAAGACATCAACGCACAGTGCGCGAAATTTGAATTTTTGCATGTCTTTCTTACGTAGGTACCACCACATATGTCTACGTTTGTCTTATTTTTTGTATTTGTTGCTAAACTACATAATATGCACTATAACCTGACCAAGTTTGACGCTGGTACATATTACCGTTTTGAAGATAGAGGAGGAACAAAAACGTTGAAAAAAATGCATGTTTTTTGAGGTTTCTTGTATGGGGACCCCCTTTGGTTTTAGACTTTTTTTTATTTTTAGTTTTTGTCGTGATACACCTCATAGCAACACATATTCTAAGAAAATTTCAACCGGTTACCTATTACCGTTCAAAAGATACAGCCCTGTGACAGACAGACGGACGGACGGACGGACGGACGGACGGACGGATGGACGGACGGACAGCGTAGCGAGCGTAATAGGGTCCCACTTGGCACCCTTCGGGTACGGAACCCTAAAAAGTGACATTTTCATATTTTGACGTCTGTATTCCCCGAATGGATAGGTAGAGGTGTAGGTACTATTATATTAGTACCTGCACCCCCATTTCTCTGGTTATGATATCAGTCCCTTGTCATAGAGCCGATCCAATTCCCATTAACCGGGCATAAACGACGACCTAAAGAACGTGGCTGGGACTGGAACTTGGCAGAGGCCTATGTCCAGCAGTGGACTGCAATAGGCTGAGTTGATGATGGCCATAAATCCAGACTCTGGGCTGAAAATACTCTAAATGTAACCCAATATCACTGCCCGACTCGAGAACTGAACCCCGCGTTGGTCACGCTCAACAGACGCGCTTGCGACCGCTAAAATAAAAAAATAAAAAAATATTGTCCCTCATCCATTTTCATACAGTGCAGAAATTGAGGCAGCCCCAGTAATTTATAAAAAATACTTGTGTTAGGGCTGCCTCGCAACTTCCCTTACAAGTTTATATAATGTTGAGATCATTAGTAAACCCATTTAAGGGTCGGTCTTTTAATAGCCAGTTAACTTTTAACTGAGGAGTAAGTCATTTTGACAGTTGTAGCACAGTTTAAGGAACTCTAGTAGTATAGAAAATCTGTCAAGATGTCACATTTATTCCTCAGTTAAAAGTTATCAGACTATTGAAATACCGGCCCTAAATAAAATTAAAAAGAAGAAAAGAAAAATTTAATGGACCGCTCTGTGTATCGGTATATGTTTAAGTAAGTGTGTGTGTGTGGGGTGGGTGTGTGTGTAGGAGGGATGTGGGGTGTATGTAAGACCACTGGACCAATAAGGAAGTCGGAGTCCAATTTTCACGTTACAATAATCAGCTTTCGTATTGTTTCAGGGACAACAGCAGAAGCGGCCAAGCGGCGAACAACAGCCAAGAACGGCCCAAGAACAGGCACGTCAAAGACAACACCAATCTAGAAATTAAGTCACCATCACCTAATCTTCTTTCACATTCCTTCTCATTCTCCCTTCTTTCGCCTCGAAAGTCTTTCCCACCATTGTATTCTCTTCGAACTCATTAGAAGTAATTTATGCTTCATTGTTATTATATTAGTCATGTAATTAATTTAGTGGTTAATTTGTAAGTGTAAAATACTGCCGTGCAACTAAAGTAATACTCAGTAAGTGAATCTGGCGACATTTTTCATCGGGTTGGATCGTCGTGACACTAAAAATTGAAACAAAAATAAATAAATAAAAGAAACACTTTTTAAACAAAAGCTTTTAAGTTCATATTATTATTATTTTATTCTCATCAGAACTTCATGTGTATGAAATTTTTTTGTCTGTTGTCTGGCTTATAAATAAGTTGAAATATTACGTAGTTATCAGAATTTGATACTCCATTTTGACCAATTTTACAGTCCAGGAGAACGATAAAATATTACAATTAAGTCACAATTTCTACATTTTTGATTAAATATTATACCTAATACTATAATAATTGAAAATGTCATAATTGAATATTATTATGATCTACAATCAAAAACTTATAATTAATGCCTTAATTAGATGATTTCTTTTTCCTTCTGTAAAGTTGTTAAAAATGGAGTTACGAAGTGTTATAACAGCTAAGCCTAAGCTTTTGATTGAATATCATATTCAATTAGGATATATTCAATCATTATTATATTCGGTATAACATCCTGTAAAATTAACATAAGAATTAAGACTTCAAATAGTAGGTAATGAATATAAAGGTCTTCTACGCAATCCTAAAGACGAATTATAACTTTATGCTTAAAATTATTAAGAGTGACAAGATGATCTACCCCGGCTGTATTAAGTTCTTGTACTTAGTCAATATTTATACTCGTAAGTTCATATTGTTCTTAATAATAGTCAATAAAAATATTATTTACTTATTTTTTGTTATTACTAAAATCAAGTTCTCCATCTTGTCTATTACACAACAACTTACTGCTGAGTGGAATCAAGCGTATTGTTCAAGAACGGGTTTGTATTGCCATCCCTTTATTTTCCCTTATTATTAATTTTCCAAAAATGCCTGGAAGAGCTATTGGGCCATGAAGGAACTCATGAAGGGTAATCTTCCTCTGTCCCTTAAGAAGAGACTCATGGACGTATGCATTCTTCCCATCCTCACATATGGTTCTCAAACATGGTCTTTGACAATTCAACAGAGGACCACGCTCGAGGTTTGCCAGAGAGCAATGGAACGGAGTATTCTGGGAATTAACCTTGTTGACCGGATTAGATTCCTAATCCAACACAAATCACAATCACAATCATCCGTTCCAGGACAAAAATAACTGATGTCACTCGGAAAGCTGCCATGCTGAAGTGGAACTGGGCTGGACACATCTGCCGCATGCCAGACGACCAATGGGCCAAACGTACGACCCAATGGGCCCACACAAATGGCAAACGCCAACGCGAAAGGCCCAGACGGAGATGGCGGGATGAATTAGACAGCTTTCAAAAAGACTGGTCCTTATTAGCCACAGACAGAGAGAGGTGGAAGGAGAGTAGGGAGGCCTTTGCCCTGCAGTGGGACTGTACAGGCTCTTAATAATAATAATAATTAATTTTCCCACTCTATTTAACTTCAAAATATTAGATATAATGCGAACTAAATCTAATAACCGTCAGTTTCATTTGGAGTGCAAGCCGATACTTTGATGCTCTGTAATTACGAAAGCACTACGAAAGCCTCTGCGCGAAGTCCGGCTTCCAAATACATTGCAGGAGTCTCTCAATTTATCGTAGATACGAGCTTTGTGCAGCTGTTCTGTTTGTGCAGTGCAAATAAACTGCACGAAACAACAGTGTTAACTGTGTTTTTTGGCAAAGAGATGAGAAATACAATTTATTTTATTCGTTGAAAAATGTTTGAAAAACGTATATACCTACAAGGTATGCCTTTGAAGAGTGAGGTGAAATACGTAGGTAATAAAAATTGTATTGAATTGATTCTAAAGCTAAAGTCGTATAAATGGAAGCCAATTATCGTTGATCAAAAGATTTGTAATGTATGTGTAAAAGATTTGATATTAAGAACATCTGCTTTGAACGAATTAATGGTGGTGTTCAACTGTTCACCAACAATTATAATTTTTAATAATTATATATGTACTTACGTGTTAAATTAGAACTTGGCCACACGGCTACATCAAATTAAATACATCAAAGTAGTAGAAGTACATCAAAGTATCAAGCCACAATTCCAGTAAAAACTGACCTCGCATTGCAGGCTTTTCGTACGAGAGGTTAACTTATACTGGAATGTATAACTTGATATATAGCCGTGCTTAAATGTTGGGAAACTGTAAATACAGTCATCTTCATTATTATTTCAGCCGAAAGACGTCCACTGCTGGACTTAGGCCTCCCCCAAGCATGTTGGGGGGATATGTTATAATCGCCACGCTTGGCAGGCGGATTAGCGATCGCAATTGGTTGGTTAAATACTCGGAGAACGCTGCTGCCCATCCTTTGGTGAATCCCTTAGTCGCCTTTTACAACACCCATGAGAAGAGATAGGGTGGTGCAATTCTTTATGTCCGGCACCACACGGAACTGTTCGGCACCACACAAGTACAGTAGGCAGTTTGTTAATAGTACATTATGATACAAGTGAGCTAAGCTGACTATTATACTCGAGGCTGGATTGCAGCCCGAGCCTAAGGCGAGGGCGTAATTAATGCGTAATAATTCGTCTCATTTCGGCGTGTCATACATTTTTCAACACACTTGCGAGGAAAAAAACATACACACATTTCAGAAAAATATTCAATTTGTGAAAAATGGAGCACGGATTACTGTTATCGCACGGTGGGTGACATACAGCTATGCGCGCGCAGGTGGTCGAAGGAAACCGCCAAACAGCCTAATATCAAAAATAGAGTAAATCGATTTTTTAATTTATAACCCAAATTAATGTTAATTTGTTGACAAAAATAAATAATATGATGAAATTAAATGTTTATTTATCATATTTTAATTAATACAGTTGATTTATTCACATTTTTTTTAAATTTTGTTTAGGCATAAAAACTCTTTGCTGCGGTTTAAAAATAAACTGTAAAGTAAAAAGCACTAGTGCGATAATATAATGTAAAAAGCACGCGTGCGTTATAAGCTACATTATGAACCTAAAAGCGGTGCAATAAGAGCCACTTTACGAGCAAGTGTGTTGAAAAATTATTAACTAAGTATATAATTAAACTAGAACAGATTATTCAACTTGGTAGGCTCAACTTCGAGGAAGAAGCTGACAGCAGGATCCAGTTGGACTGCTCACCATTTTGGCAAACTTCGCCGAGTCTTCTCGTCACCTGTACAGTAAAGTTTGAAAACGAAGTTTTTCAACCAGTGCGTCCTGCCTGTCATGACTTACGGTGCCGAGATGTGGACACTGACAGTTGGACTCAACTTGACCAATTCGACCATACAGCCCAATAGACGCCTATTGCTAATAATGCGTACAAGAAATTCTGTCAACTAGCTCAGGCGGGGTACTACAATCCGATTGTCCCTACCAAGGCAGCTATTGGCTACTCACTAACGCGGAAGTTTTGACGGCTCACATAAGTGTCCAAAACTTATTTGAAGATTTCAAGTAGCGAATAGTCAGATCTATTAAACTGATATATTATGTTGACAGACAACGGTCACCTGTTATAAGGCGTCTATTCGATGTATGATCGATGGTTGGGCTAGTCCACAAAATAATAAATAAATATCTTCGGGACATTTTAACACAGCACCATCTAGTCCCAAACCAAGCAGAGCTTGTGATATGGGTACTAGACTAGACAATGGATATAATACTTATTAACTTTTTTTTTTGTATATACATACTTATAATACATAAGAAACACCCAGACCAACACAAACACTTAATTCAAAATTGCTCAGCGAGGTATAGAGCGAGCTAGGATTGGAGTTTCTTTGAAATATAGAGATTCGGAGAAGAACTGGAGTGACCACCATAGCTTGTAGAATCAGCAAGCTGAAGTGCAAGTTGACAATGTATGTCGAATGACCGATGTCTGTTGGGGCAGACGAGTTCTTGAGTAAAGACAAGAAGAAGAAGGCAGCTGAGGTGAAATCGATGCAGAAGGCAGAGGACCGAGTGTTGTGGTGCAACATGGAAAAGGCATATGTCCAGCAGTGGACTGTGATAGGCTGAGTTGATTGATTTAGTATTGATAGCTACGTATGAATAAAAACAATTGGTCTACTAACCCCCATTTTAACGAAAGAAAGAAAGAAAACCATTTATCACAAACTGAGACACATAAACAGAAGTAAAATTTATAAAATGGATTTATATATTTTTATGCGAGGAGGAAACCTTCAAAATGTTGCCGGCCTCATGGAGGACAGAGGCCGGGGTGTGTGGGATTTTTACCTACCAGAACACCCCAGGTAGCCGTAGTCAGCACAATAAGGGGGACTCCGGGAATGTAATAAGCCACAGTAGGTAATAAAACATTTTTGAAAAAACAAAAGATAGTTTATGACAAAAAAACATTACTTACAACTACAACATTATTTACAACGTGTTATTAAAATAACTGAAAACCTCTTAAGGGGTCATTGTACTCATCAATATGAACAACTTTTACTATGGAACCAAGCCTGAAATCGCGAAAAAAAAATCTAGTATTTTCTACATTTTGTCCATTTATGTGAACACGAATGTAGGTTACACATGATTTTTTTTTCGGGATTTCAGGGTTGGTCCTACAGTAAAAGTTGTTTATACTGATGAGTACAATGACCCCTTAAGAGGTTTTCAGTTATTTCAATAACACGTTGTAGACACTTTCCCAAGTAAATATGTAAATAATCAGAAAGAAAGTTATAAAGTAGTAATAAAGTATATAAAAGTGACTCCTCCTCTCTCCTACTTTTTTCCGTGCCCGACAGGGCCCACATATGATACTTAAACTATAATGTAACACCTTTAAATACTTGTGGAGTGCAATAAATGAATTGAGTATTGAGAAAATGCTCTATAATAATACCTACTTTTTTTTCTTCATATGGCAAGCAATGCCGATGTCGAAAATTCTGCCAATGTAAACAGTTTTGGAAACGCGTCTGTTTACAATTTATAACTAACATAAATAAAAACACTTCGGAATAAAAAGGCTTTTGATTGACAATGAAACTCGACGTAGAAATTGTCGTTGTTAGAACACAGACTGACCTATCACGCTAAAGTCGTGTTTTCATACACAAAAGTGACCCACCCACGCAAGTTTACAAAAAAGGTGACCCTTTATACGAATTAGGGCAAATATCCATCAAAAAATCACTCAAGGGTCCAATGTCTCACAATATCCCATAAAACCCATTAAATCAACATAAGCCCATGGGAGTTCCACAATACCTGTACCAAATTTCTTTCCACTTAAGTTCCTGAATTTCGGCCCCGATATGGCCATTATAAAGCCTCGGGGGATCAAAACTCTCAGTGATTACTGTACCAAATTAATGAAATGAAGGGAACTACTCTAGTACCCACCTACGTTCGACTCGTATTATCGGGGTAAGCGTAGGTGTTTTTGTCATGAAAAGCTTTCCTAAAGGCCAACACACACGGTGAATATTACATTATCTTAAAGCATCTTTCGGTATATTACATAACATAACCAGCCCATTACTGTCCCACTGCTGGGCACGGGCCTCTTCTCATTATGAGGAGGCTCGGTTCGGTATATTGCTCGCTATAAATTTCAATGAAGTAACATTATTATGACGAAGATAATTATATATTACCTCTCCATAATTATCTTAAGATAGTGAGCGATACGAAATCCATACTAAGATTATGTTATATACGTACTATCTTAACATACGTAAGGTCGACCGCACGTCAGTTATAACACTTGAATTACGAAAACCCCTTACTGCTTACGAAATAATGACGCTGTCAAGGTCAAACTGATACCACTGACTTGCGTTCGACTGCATATATGCCATACCTATGTTCATAGGAACGGTAGTATCTGACTTTTGAAGAAATTACTTGATTTTGTATATTATGGTGTTTTCATCAGGTTTTTTTTTCATTTTTTTTCGTATGGACTCTCGCAGATCGATACCCAAAAATAGGTACCCTAACTGCTTAACCGGGCGGGTGGCGGAGAATCCCGTTAGAGACTCCATCCGCCGAAAAATTTCCCTAAACCTAACTTATAAACTAAAATCGCGGTTGCAAAACCGCATAAGGGCGTCCCCCAAGGGAGGGCTCGGACCTCGGCTTACTGGGGCATTGTGGGGGGACCCCGCCGCTATGTCCCCCTGGCAGCCGTTGCTGCATCGGGAATAGTTTTCTCGAAAGTGACGGACTTTCGGTATATCGGGTAGGGTTTTCATCATGCCTTTCATCATTTTCATATTTCATATGCCATCCTTGCCTTGATATAATGTAAGTTACTCTATCTAATATTTTACGTTATGATAAAATATTATAGCATTTTCGCCGTGTGTGACGGCTTTTATTTAATAACCATTTTTGCATAAAAGGTCGTGCTAAAATTAAATTCGACCACCAAATCACACGGAAAAGCTGATGAGATTTATTTAATAATTTTGAAGGAAATTATTTTTAAACAACCACCACTTACTATTGGAATAAGAAAGGTCAGGCACACATTTTATGGGTCAAGTTGATAGTATTTATTAATACAGGCCACAGAGTTTAACAGACTCTTACACTCAATTAAATGGTTGCAAAGTTTATTAAAAAAATAGTTCAATTGAATTCAGTTACCTGCACACGTGAGGATAGCTCCTCATTAGCATGACCGCCAACCACAATGCAGTGCGCGTTACGGAACACTGGGCCCACAAAATTTGTCAAAATTTGCCATCGACTCGCTAAGTAAAGAATTAAATAGCAGCTGATCCCTACATTTGTGTGCACATAAATCGACAAAATGTATTTAGATTTTGAGTAAAAAACTCTGATGTTAGAATTGACAACCTCCCTGCTCTTCATCATCATCATCATCATTATCATCAGCCTATATTAGTCCACTGCTGAACATAGGCCTCTCAAATAGCACACCACTGACATCGATCCTCGGCCACTCGCATCCAGCAGCTGCCAGCCACCTTGCCAAAATCATCTCACCACCGAGCCTGAGAGCGTCCTACCCTACGTTTGCCGACTCGCGGTCACCACTCAAAAACACGTTATAGGTTCTTCACTTCAACTAATATGACTGGCGCACTACCACTTCAGCTTGCTGATCCCTGCCCTACTTCACAATAATCTACATATCTACACTAATATTATAAAGAGGAAAGATTTGTATTTTTGTGTGTATGTTTCATCATCATCATCATCATCATCTCAGCCGAAAAACGTCCACTACTGGATAAACCTCTTCCTTCCCTGTCCCTCTTTCTTCTCATGGGTGTCGTAAAAGGCGACTAAGGGATTCACCAGAGGATGGGCAGCAGCGTTCTCTGAGTATTTAAACAACCAACTGCGATCGCCAACCCGCGTGCCAAGCGTGGCGATTATGGCATATCCCCCCCCCTTGGGGGAGGCCTTTATCCAGTAATGGACGTTTTTCGGCTGAGATGATGGTGTGTATGTTTGTAATGAATAAACTCAAAAACTACTATGCCGATTTAAAAAAAAAAAACTCCTTAGAAAGCTACATTCACCCTGAGACATAGGCTATATTTTCATGTCCACCCGTGCGAAGCCGGGACGGGCCGCTAGTAATATATGTAATGGTAGATAAACTCCTACACAGGAGAACACAATTATTGCCATTAATCATTAATAAGCAAAAGCACTTACCAAAAATCTAGCACAACACATTGAGCTATACCTCAGTGGCACCACACTCAATTTTACAAGCCCACACGAAATTCAAACAAACTTACGTAAAAACCTTCAATACCAAACATCAGTAACATGGACGGCGTTAAGCAACACAGAGTCAACAAATAAAATGTAAAAAAAAATTGGTTCGCTCAACGTTAGTCTGTGTTATTTTCAATAACATTTACGTACAATAGTGAGATATTATAAATAGTTACAAAAAGTACACATATGTTACTGCGCTCGCAATCTAAAGACTCGAAAACGTCCTAATTAGGACGTTTTTCTATTATTTCGCGTCAAGTATGGCACCGAGCGTGACCGGTGACGAAAAAAAAAACTAATTTGCCGTCGTGGGTGTACAGAAAGTGTTTCAATTATGACGCAAAAGTAACTTGAAGTATCCAACTTACTTACTTTGTGCTAGTTTATGTGTATTTTGCTGCCGCTGCATACGGAACATTTTTTTAGTTTGTTTTGTTAGGGTATCACATAGGTATTTATACTTTTAAATATCATTGTATTAGTTACAGGTTTTAAAAAAAATTGCTATATCTAAGTGTAAGTAATATTAAAATGAAGTGTGTTAATATGCGCCTGTCAAGTGTGGCGATTATGGCATATTCACCCCTTTTGGGGGAGGCCTATGTCCAGCAGTTAACGTCTTTCGGCTGAAATGATAATGAGGGAATGACACGACTTAGCGTTTTATTTCGAACCACTTAAAATCGTCAATACACATCCCATCAACACATGTTTTCACGAATCATCACAAGAATCCGCCGCATACTGTGTTGCTTATTACCGTCCACATAAACCTAAAAATAGCAAGCAAATTAAGTACCTGGAAGTTGAATCTACTCCAGCCTAATGGAGGAGCACGATCGAAGAATTTAATTTGGGCGTAAGTGCTCCCAAGACTCGACGCGTCGTAAGTCGTAGCTACGAGTTACACCCAGTTCAAGATCATACATGGAGACATACTCTGTTTTTGGAGTTCCGTACATCAAAAGGAAAAAACTGAACTCTTATAGGATCGCTTTGTTGTCCGTCTGTCTGTCAAGATTTTTTTAGATAAAAAACGGGTTGAGATATCAAGTTGAAATTTATGTCAAATACTAAAGTCTACGGTCCCTAGGAGTAAAAAAAAAACAAGTTTTTTTTAAGCTTATTTATTTATTTATAATTTATGTACACACAATTACATATGAACCTTAACCTTCACTTTTAGTACCGAAAATAAATGCCGAATATTCGGCAATTTTTGCCAACGAGTCGCTGATTAGCCGCTGACCAGAAAACTAGTCAATAGACCCATCTCTAATATTTATCCATCCATCTCACAAGTTGAACTATTGAGCAAAATCTCATAAAATAGGTATACTTTTTTAAACAGTCCATGGAAAGGTTATGATCGACATTTAATGTATTTATTGATGATGATAACGATTTTAATTAAAATAGTAGTTTTTAAACTAATTCAATTATTTCCATTGAAGAACACTAATTACATACGTCAAAGCTACAAGATACTTTCCTTTAACCCCATCTTGGAGTCAATAAACCCTTCAATGCCGCTGTAAGTAATAAATTAAAAGAAAACCTTCAATGAAAGTTAAGAGTTACTTTGAAAGTCAATTCAAGTAACGTAAACTCTACTCTTTTACTCTTTTTAAATTGACTGAAACTTATGTTTTTAGAACAGGCGCGGATCCAGGATTCCGCTAAGGGGGGGGGGGGGGGGGGCAATTTTCATGATGATTACTATAAACTTCTTTTTTTTTATACACAAATACACATTGTAAAGAAAAATCGAGCATAGCAAACTAGACTACTTATTTATATAATTTTACAAATTACATGATGCCCGGTAAAGCCATTTGCTTTTCAAAAAAAAAATCGTAGCTAGATCTTATTTTCTCCAAAACTCTCAGCTCACGACTTCTTTGATGACCAGTCCCACCCAACTCAAAATTGAAACAAAGTGCGCGAGCGCAGTGAGCGCTATATTTTTTGGGATGTTTGCAAAATCATGACGTTAACAAGACGCCAGCACAAAGGATAGGAAGATAAGATAGATCTTCACAAAAGTTATAACATTTAAAAAAATCTTCATTCTGTTCATTACATTATCTGGGACGCACCTTAAGGCAAGAAACACATGTGGAATGATAACGGCAATCGTTGAGGATTTTCTATTAAACTAATCAAAATTATTCATCGCTATAACTCAATATATGAGAAGGGAAATCAAAAATAGTACTTTAGTTTTTATCTAATTTACTATTTAATTAAATATTTATTACAAAATTACTGTTAAAAACCATATTATATCACAAAATTTAAAAAGCAATACACGGGCATTCCCCAAATAAATATTAATTTGTTTTGTGTGCGCTCCATTCTTATTTAGAAAAAAAATTTGAATGCTGTCCATTGCCCGTCCTTGCCACTTAATCCACTACTAATACTGGTAATGATGCCATTATTTCGAGTTCAGGAGTACTCATGTCGAGGCTCAGGGGGGGCAATTGCCCCTATTGCCCCCCCCCCTGGATCCGCGCCTGTTTTAGAACAATTTGAACAAATAACTATACAAATAACATCACAAATTGTAATTGTAAAATCACATGATACTTTTCATCTTCATGTCTCAGTTTGGCGAACGAACGCGACTTGCCATTTAGGCAACTACTTATTTGTAGTTGCTTCGTGCATAAGGACAAAGGAAACAGCTTAGCATCACGTCTTTGGGATGGTTCAGCCAAATATCAGCTTGCGGCTCTTGAGTCCATCGAGAAGCGAGCAATGAGGCTAATTTGCAACGATACGCTGGTCGATGCCAAACTACAAAGTCTTGAGCCCCGGCGCAACGTTGCTAGTCTGTCGGTCTTTTATCGGATGCATTTCGGTGAGTGTGCGTTGAAATTGCATCATTGCATGCGATCTTTGTCCCTCAAGCCCTTTTTATCATCGGATAACCAAACGCACGGCGATGCGCCACCGTTATATGGTAGACATTCACGCTCTTGAAATTTTGCACGCATTGACTACACATAGGATTATTTTTAGGTTTCCTAACACAAACGGTTCCAAACGGGACCCTATTACTCTCGCTATGTTGTCTGTCCGTCCGTCTGTTACAGGGCTGTGTCTTTTGAACGGACATACCAGCATACAGCATACATACCAGCGTCAAACTTAGTTTGATTATAGTGTATATTATGTAGTTTAGCAACAAATACTAAAAATAGGGCAAACATGGACATATGTGGTGGTACATGCGTAAGAAAGAGATGCAAAAATTCGTATTTCGTGCTCGGTACGTTGATGTCGTTTGATCAACTCAGGTAAAAGTTAAGTTAAATCAGTTTATTTCGGGTATCAGGTTGATGGGTGTTACTGAACCCTTACTGCGTGAGTCCGACTTTCTTACGTCTTTATTGAAATACCACGGAACCGAGGCCATGGGCGTCGGCTGGTTATTATAAATCCTTTTAGTTTATTCGTTATCGTAGTACAAAAACATAACATGTGAATAAAATTAGCTTACAGCGTGTGCTACACGGTGAGCAACCAGCCTCCCCACCAAGGTGAGGTGGGAGGTTGGTTGCTGACAGCCGTCGTCAAACAAAATTTGGTGACAAACCACTGTCTACATGGTTGGAAACCAGCAAGGTCACCTTGGTGAGGAGGCTGATTTGTCAAGTCAAGTCATAGGTCATGTTGAAGTCAAGCCTTCCCATGCATTTTTTTACGCTTCCCAAGCGTAAATATAAGTCAGTCTTGTTTAAAAACCCTAACACCACAATTCAACACGAATAAATTAGATAAGCAACAATTGAAAGGTTAAAATACCCACCGCAGCAAATCACAGTCTATTGAGAATCTGTTTAAAGCGCTGAAGTAACAAGGAGTTAATTAACAAACGACACTGCTTCTGTAATGCGCACTTTGTAAACGAATTAGTCTCACTTTGTTAGAGGAAATTTCTGTTTAGATACTTAAACTCTTTGAAGAGGTACAGGAAAGTACACTTGACATGGGTTTTAATAAGTCAAAAGTCATCATTATCGACAGTAATGGGCAATTGCCTACCATGGGTCCCCCAATGAACACTTCAAACTAAGATAGGAAATATCAACATGCTCCAAAGTTAAGTATCTAATTGTTATGTTTGAAGAGGTACAGGAAAGTACACTTGACATGGGTTTAATAAGTTAAACGTCATCATCATCGACAGTATTGTTAATTGCTGACTATAAATAGGTCTCCCAATGAACACTTTAAACTTAAACTAAGATACTAAGATAGGAATATCATCACGCTCCAAAGTTATGTAAGTACCTAATTTTCATGTTTGAAGAGGTACAGGATTCAGGAAGTTACACTTGAAATGGGTTTTAATAAGTTAAACGTCATCATCATCGACAGTAATTGGCAATTGTCTACCACGGGTCTCCCAATGAACACTTTAAACTAAGATAGGAAATATCATCCCGCACCAAAGTTAACACCTAATTGTTGTCACCTAATTGACATGTTTTAAGAGGTAACAGGAAGGTAGACTTGTAATCGGTTTTAATAAATTAAATGTTGTCATATCACCGACAATAATGGGCAATTGCCGACCAGGGGTCTCCCAATAAACAATGATAACAACACTTTAAACTATGATAGGAATTATCATCACCCTCAACATTAGTTTTTTTGTTTAGTTTTGTTATAAGGGGTGCAAATTCAAATAATTCGTATGGGACGCCGAGTTCGAGCCGGCGAGCAGCGCTGTTGCTAATGATATTTAAAAGTGTAGATATGTTATACCCTAACAAAACAAACGAAAACAAAAATCCGTTCACAGCGACAGCACACATAAACTAGTACAAAGTTAGTAAGTTAGTTACTTTATGGATCTTTCGCGTCATACTTGGTTCACTTTTTGTACACACACGACGGCATTTTAGTTTATCACTGGTCACGCTCGGCGCCTTGCTTGACGAGTATATAAAATCGTCCAAATTAGGACGTTTTCGAGTCTTCAGATTGCGCGCGCAAGTAACATATCTGTACTTTTAAATATCATTGGCTGTAGCTAATAACTTCAAGAGCTCGGACGAATTCGTCCAAGTTCAAGAGTTTATGAAGTGAACAACTAACTCGAACTTCACAAAGATCATAAGTTATATTATAAACTGTACGAAAAGCTTAAATTATCAGTAACTATTGACGTGTAGCAAACAACCCTGAATATTGCTAAAACAACATTATTGAATTGTATTTTAAAACAAAAACAACGTAGCTAGATATAATTTAACGGTGCTCTGCGTGCAAGTCAATAAAAATAAAGCGTAGGTAGGTGTAGTTAGGTCTAATCACAGACCAGTAAACCTCTAGACGTCAAATAGCCGGTCACCCCCGGTCACCACGCATATGCAGTACTACTGCATATCACACACACCGCCACCAATCAGGACATCAGTCCGTCAGTGAGCGGCACCAATCATACGGTATCACACAACCGAACTTTTGAGCCGACCAATAATAACGCGCCGTCCGCCCCCCGCGCCAACATTTTACGACTGTGTTCGCATGCAAAACTTTGTTTATGCGGCGTCTTGAGGCTTACTGGTCTGTGGGTCTAATATAAGTGCGTCATACGGAATGTTCTAGTATTAATATTTACCATTCAGGGAATAGCCTGAAAGTCGTAAGCTCCACAGGGCTAATAGAGGCTCGTCATATGGGGTGAGGTCTGTTCGTCATGCTATGTGACAGCTTATTACAGTGAAGCTCTCAGTGATGCTATGAGATTTGTGGAACAGAAATGTCACTCGGACTCATCGTCAGTTGTAATCACAGACATAGTAAAAAATATAGACGAAGTGCTGCGAACAATTATAGTGAAGCCAAAAAAACTATGCTCCTTCGTGTACAAACAGCGCTCACGCACACACCACGCACCTGAAGGATGTTTGCTTTTGCGATGCTTAATGGACGATGCAGAGGCATGTGTACTGAGAGGGGTGAGCACGGTTTGAGGTGCATGTGTGTGAGTGAGCGCTGGTTATACACGAAAGAGCATAGTTTTTTCTGTGGTATGTACACATCTAGCTACGATTGACTACATCCATGAGAAAGTACATACATAGTATAGTTACCGGTATAGGTAGAGGCACTCGATTTTTTTTGATAATTAAGTACCTAAAGGTAAAAAATCTTGACAAGTATTTTCATCCAAATATGCATTAAAAAATTATGCAAACTTAGGTAGGTACACACGGCTACACATCAATCTGTACATTTCCAGTATAAGCTGACCTCGCATTGTATAGGTTTTCTAAGGAAAACCTATACAAGCAAGCGACGCGTTGTAAGCAACGCGAGGTCAGCCTATACTGGTTTTTACAGTTGATGTGTAGCCGTGTGTACGTAAATGAACTACCTACATGAAAATATAAAGTGAATTTTAAATAGTGAGTATTTGAATTTTATAGAAAACATTAATATATTTTATACAAATACATTTAGATAATAATACTTATCAAGATACCTTTAGTTAATTATCTAGACATTTCTAGTATACAGTATACCTACTAAAATAGATGCTACCTCATTTTGACGACGTCTGTGGTCTGGTGGTTCGAGTGTCGTACTGCTGATCACGAGGTTGTGGGTTCGATTCCCACAGGACACAAATATTTGTGTGATGAACATCAGTATTTGTGTTGGTCTGGGTGTTTCTTATGTATTATAAGTATGTATTTACAAAAAAATAAAGTTTATAAGTATTATATCCATTGTCTAGTACCCATAGCACAAGCTCTGCTTAGTTTGGGACCAGATGGTGCCGTGTAAAAATGTCCCAAAAATATTTACATTACAGCAGCGTGGAACGAAATCGAATCGTAGGACCACGAAACTAATCGCGGAAAAGGTCAAAATCGAAATCTCACTGAAGGTGCAAGCACACAGCGGGCGGGATGGAACTGTGGCGGAGCGTCGACCGAACGTGGACGGGGCGTGCATGTCACACTGCGGGCGGATCGCGCGCGGGACTGAGCAGCGGAGGAATGACAGCGCCAGAAGAATACGTTCCGCTGTCTGTGTGACTACTACTATGTATTCCCATATAATACAACGCCAGCGTATCGGTCGCGCACCGCCCAGCGTTATCGTTCCGTCCGACGGCGGCGGAGTTATTACAATGTACTCTGTGGTGGCGGCGGATCGGTCACTCCGTCAAAATTCCCGGCAGGATGGCGCTATGTGCAAAATACAGTTCAGTACATTACAACTAGGGATGATAACATCCCTAGTTGTAATGTACTGAACTGTATTTGTACTGTGTACTTGTATTGTAGTTTCGGTTACGGTTACGGAGCTCCATAAGGAGCTCCGTAACCGTAACCGAAACTATCGGATATCCGAAATAAAAATATATCCGTAACCGCAACCGTATCCGTTTCACAAGTTTCGGATATTTTCGTATAACGACAAAGTCTAAATAAAACGACATGTTTCGACAGGTTTTTATTTCACCGCACTCGCGCCACGTGAATCTTGCAGTTTGTTTGTTATTTCTAGTCATAACATAAACTCTTTCATAACCTATAAATAAAAACAAATTATTACATACTATTTGTGTTTATATTTTACTTCAATCTAATATCCGTAACCGAAACTATCCGAAACTAACGGATAATCCGAAATAATTACATATCCGAAACCGATATAATTTTATTCCTATATCCATATCCGTATCCAGATCTGAAATATCATATCCATAACATCTCTAATTACAACACGACGAGACCGGGCGACGATACGCTTCAGTTCCGTCCGGCTTCAGTTCCGCTCGTTGTGGGTTTGCAGCTTTCCTATACTGCTTTTGAAAACCACAGCAAACTCTTCACAATTTAAATGAGAATGTTTACTAAGAATGTAGCTTAATATTCATAAGGCAGCACATTCAACCTGCACTCTATGAATAATTACATGCAATGTTAATTCGAGCAGCCCACGCCACGCCCGTAGTTACTGTTGAAACACTTGGAACTTTCCAACCGTGAAATTTATGAGCGCTAGTGAACAATTTAATTAAAAATAGTTTTACTAATTATAATGTGTTTTATATGAAGACTTTTTGATTGTCAAATACTTAAGAAAAAAAATCCTCCCAAGAGCGAGTCGGACTCACGCAGTAAGAGTTCCGTACCTCACCCATCGACCACCATAGAAACTGATTTAATTTACGAGAGTTCATTAAAAAGACATCAACGTATCGTGCGCGAAATATGAATTTTTGCATCTCTTTCGCACGCTGGTACCACCACGTAAGTCTATGTTTGTCCTATTTTTAGTATTTGTTGCTAAACTATATAGAATGCACTATAATCAGACCAAGTTTGACTTTGGTATGTGTTAGCATTTTGAAGATAGAAAAGGAACAAAAACGTTGAATAAAAATTCATATTTTTCGAGGTTTCTTGTATGGTATAAAAGTCCAAAACCAAAGAGTGTCCCCCTTTGGTTTTATACTTTTTTTATTTTTAGTATTTGTCGTACAACAGCACATATTCTGAGAAAATTTCAACCGGCTACCTTTATAGGTACAAAAGACACAGCCCTATGACAGACAGACGAACGGACGGACAGCGTAGCGAGAGTAATAGGGTCCCGTTTGATACCCTTTGGGTACAGAACCCTAAAAAATTACATAGTTGTTATTGGATTTCTCTTCCAGGTATTTTTAGTTCGTATCAATATCTTGATTACTTTAGGTATCTAACTATTCAGATTCTATTTACATTTGAAATCGAGACAAATAAATAAGTATGGATGTTTGTTTGTTCTTCAATCACGCTGAAACGGCTGAACGGATTTTGATATAATTTGGCATACAGATAAACCATAACCCGGATTAACAAATAGCCTACTTTTTGTCCCGGGAATATAGCAGTTCCCGAGGGATGCGCAATAAAGTCTTTCTGTGATAAACCGAATTATACGCGGCTGAAGCCGCGGGCATAGGCATGTTCATATTTTTGAGCAATAAAAAAGCATGTATTGAGTTTATAGGCATTTGTTTATTCGTGATTCGTGTTTTTTATGTACATAATTTAGATCTGTTTTTATAATGTTCATAAAAAACACGAATACATATCGTAAACGAATCGAATTCGAGTGAGTGCACAAACACCACTTATATAGTCGTAAAACTATTAATACGTTTCCATTTCGAGATAAAACACAATAATATTGTATTATTTTATAATCTACCCAGACAAAACAAATAACATCCTAAAAGATAGCCATAATAATAACTTATTTTCTGCTTGTCAAACGCACGATATTCTGAAAAGCGCTATGTCGTCGTGTTTTAAAGTCCATACAAACAAGTGACCTCTAGCGGAGGCTTGCGTAATTTGACATATGTAAAAGAAAAACACTGACTATCCGAAGGCGGTTTTGCAACCGCGATTTTAGTTTATAAGTTAGGTTTAGGGAAATTTTTCGGCGGATGGAGTCCCTAACGGGATTCTCCGCCACCCGCCCCGGTTAAGTCATTCGAAAAAAAAATGAATTTTGTCGGGTCGGTCGTGTCGGGTGGATTACAAGTTTTGATGCAATAAGGAAAGAAAGGTCGTAACATAATACTATCTGTGTACTATCTTAATAAAGTGAAGTAGGTACCTATTATGCAATATTGTATGAGTACATATTTTATTATTGTGTTGTTCTAAAATCATGTAACAGATCATTGTTTGTAGGTACCGTTGATTATTTGAAAAGATTATATCCATGGAGTTTCTTGCCGGCTCTTCTCCATAGGACCAACTTTTAGGAACCGTGCAACTAGGTTCATAATTAACGTTATGAAACGTTACGAAAATGCATTTAAATACTTATTTGGAGTAAAAATTTGACTTTGACTTTGTTAACTTTTTACTCAGTACCTACTTTGAATGAATAATATAATAACAAAAACAAAAAACCCGACTGCGTGTAAAATTAACAGAAAAGATATAAACAAGACTTATCAACACGCAGTCGGAGGCTACGTATGTTTTTGGTCATGAATTACATAATAGTTCCTATGTAGCCTCCGCCTGCGTGTTGATAAGTCTTGTTTATATCTTTTCTGTTATTTTTACACGCAGTCGGGTTTTTTGATTTTGTTAATTAATTTTTTTATTTGTTTTTTTTTATTTTTGTTATCATGTTTTATTTATCTTACTATTAATGTTTTTTTTGAAAAGTCAAATTCATTTTTAACGTTGAATATTTTGTTGTTTTTTAGCACTTCTCATTCTAAATTACATTTAAACATATAAGTTGTATATATTTTTGAAAAGCATTTATAAAACGCTTTATTTTGATACCCCACTCGATAGATTTAGAGGGCAAAAATTTTTTTTTGATGCCGTAATTCGGCGCCAAAAAGCGGCCATTTTAATTTTTATAATTTTGATATACCCAGTGTCACTCTCACAATTAAGATGAATCTAACGACACCTCATAAGTTAAAATCCATCAAGCCGTTTAGGCTGCAGGGCGTGCCAAAGAAATATACATACATACATACATACACTCGAAAAACATTACCCTCCTGGCGCAGTCGGGTAAAAAGGGTACAAATACCTTAGTATCTTCCTTAATAAAACACTGACATAAATACTTGAACAGAGGATTCAATTTAGACAAAGAATTCACTAGGTGGAATGTTGCCTATTTCTGTTATTACCAGATTGCTAAGGACAGAGACAGACAAAACGAATTCTTAATCCATCACCAAAATGACTAACCTCATTACATACATTTTCTAGGACTTTTGATCTAGAATTTTCTTTTAGGCAGTCCATTAATAGTACATTACTATCGAGACCTGAAATGAAGCAATTGACAGCCGAGTAATATTGGAAGTCCGAGGCGAAGCCGAGTACTTCCGAAGAGATTTTAAAACCCTTCCTCTAAACGAGGCCGTTAATTGCTATTTCGGCCGAGACTTGTATAGTACTTTTCTCTCATTTGCGAGGAAACAATACACAAATTAATTCAACAGTATCTAATTTTCATTCGCGCCAATTTGTCCGCGCGCGTATCTAGTTCTATTTTCAAACTTTTGAAAAAAATACGCATTCAGCCTTTACGATAAATAATTTTTATTTTTTAATGATAAATATTTTGTAGGTACCTAAAAAACCTAATTTATGTAAATGTGTACTCAAAAACCTCGGTGGTATAATTTAAAAAGTATAAACTGTCCAGCAATTTCTATTATTGTCGTGTTGGAAATTGCTGGCGCTTTATTTAGTTGCATACGGAAAAGAGCCGATTAATGTATTATTTTTTTAAATAATGATCTAATTTACGAGCAAGTGGGAGAAACCATTTCGTAACACGTAATTTTCCATCTGCTAAAAGTAATTTTGAAAACAATCAAGAATTAGGAGGCCTCTTGGCTAAGTAATAACTGTGTTCGACAGCCTCGTTGGTCTAGTGGTAACAAGCGTGACTGCTAAGCGTGAGGTCCTGGGTTCGATTCCCGGGTCGGGCAAAAAGTGTTATTGGGATTTTTCTGCCAACAAATTTCTCAGTACCTAGCAGCCCGGAGTCTGGATTTGGAGAGTGAGGGAATAGAGAGTGCACCTGCGTTTGCATTGCGCACACACTTGTGCACTATACGGTAACGGTCACCCATCAGGACTGACCGCGGCTAGCGCAGCTTAACCTAACAGATCCACGCGTTAATCCCTAAATAAGATAAATATAACAAAAAATAAAACTGACTACAAAAACCTTAACTAAAAAGTAAAAAATAATCCTTGTATGTATTTCAAAATCTTTTCATAAACCAACATTTTAAAGGCGGCGCGTGTTTGACCCTTTGCGTCATGTAAATATAATGTAAAGTCGAGTGTATATCTATAGTAAAAACAGTTTATGTGAACGTACATGAAAATCACGCGCCGCCTTCAAAATGTTGGTTTATGAAAAGATTTTTAAATACATACAAGGATTATTTTTTACTTTTTAGTTAAGGTTTTTGAAGTCGGTTTTATTTTTTGTTAAAAAGTTTTTATTTCATACTTTTTAGTTGATAATTGCGAGGGTTGATTCATAAATGTTTATAGAACCAATTTTAAAATATATTTTTTATTTACCTATGCTGTCCCACTGCTGGGCAAAGGTCTCGCTCATGTTCTTCCAAACGTCCAATCACTATCGTTAAAAAAACACGCAAATCGGCCAAGAATTCTCAGAAAAACTAAACTATTAGTAGATCATCTAGGTAGGCGAAGCTAAAATAAGCTGATTTATTGAAGCTAGTTAAAAAACTACTCAACCTAAGTCAATAAAATTTATATGGGACCACCTACCAAATAAAAAAACAACCACGTAAATCGGCCCATAAATCTCGGAGTAATTGGTGTACATACATGAAAAAAAAACCCGTGGAATACATAACCTCCTCCTTTTTTTGAAGTCGGTTAAAAAGATTATTTAAAACGGTGGTGGCTTCGGGAAACGCCCTACAGAAGCTAAACTCACGCATTTGCAAGTGCGCGATTGAACGCGCCCACGTTTTTATGTCATTAGGTGCATAGAGTGTGGGGACTCAAAGCGTCTATTAAGCGACCCTGGGGAGGACAGCAGTATAAACGTGGTGGTCGCGTGCTACTGTGGGAGAAACAATATTGTTTTCCCTTGACGTGCCATAGGCATAGCACTAGAGGGGCACCGGCGCGGTCCAATGTAGTTCCCAGAGCTCCTCTATTTTGTGCAGAGGATGGCCACCGTGTGGTTTTAGTCGGTAGAAGTCTGACATACCCCTCCGCCGTCCCCAGGCATTGAAAGAAAGAAAGAAAGAAAAATGATTTATTGCCACAACAAGATGCGGTAGGTGCACACAGAAAGTAAAAAATAACTTCATTACATGGTGCATTTTAGGAATGACATTGTATAATGTTCGCTTCAAAACCTGTTGCACATTTTTTTTTATTAAAATTAGCGTAAATAATTCATGAACACCTCATGCGTAAAGATTTTCGAATAAATATAGTGATCTTTACTGGAATAACTATCAAATCACATTTACTGCTTCAGTGCCTCCACGAAACTAACTTGACAAGCGGCGACGTCCTACGCAGCTATAATTTAATTTAAACAATATCTACAACGTGTATCAGAAGTGCGTGGTCATATTTTAAGAGCTCATTCATGGCATAGCATAGAACAACCTTTACTATGGGGCCAATCCTGAAATCGCGAAAAAGATATCAGCTGTTCCCTACTAAATCACCGATGTCGCTCGATCACCTGTTTTTTTTTCGCGATTTCTGTGTTGGTCCCATATCCCATAGTAAAAGTTGTTCGATAGCATCCCCTGAATAAGCTCTTCAAATATGACCACGCATTTCTGATACACGTTGTATAGTCTGATAAAGGAGTATAACAAGGGTGAGAGTGAGAGAGAGTGCTATTCTCTTGCAAAAAAGAATTGTTGCCCGCAAACACCTGAAAAACTTTCTGGCAAATGAGCAATTTTTTTTTTTTTTTTTTTGTGGTTGTACTATACACCTCTGCCTACCCCTTCGGGGAAATACAGGCGTGATGTTATGTTATGTTGTTATTATTTTAACGCAGGCAAAACGAAACCTAAGGATATAAATTGTGCAAAAAAAAACGCTCACGAGCTGGATCCAAACCTGCAACTCCTGGCTCAGTACGCCAGTGCTTTAGCCACTAAGCTACCGTGAACACTGCTCGAGGTATTAGTTTACGTCTTTGGGTGACGTCAGCGACACTTTGAATTAACTGCAAAGTTTGTCGAGCCAGTTAAGGAACACTGTTTCATAATAAGATGTCGCTGACGTCACCCAAAGACGTAAACTAAGTGGATGACTGGATGTTAAATTACTACGAGCAGTGTATCTCCCCGTGCGGCCTAACGTCGACCGCACCCTCCCTGGCAGCGCACACGAAACGCTGCGCGCCACTTCATGGGTCCCATGTCTCAACTGATACGCCGATATCATGGCCTCGCCAGCCACGCTAGTCTCGCCAGCCTCGCCTGCCATGCCAGCTACGGGAGCCACGCAAGCCTCACCAGCCACGCCAGCAACACCAGCCATTACCCTGAGTCAGTACAGTATAGTTACAGTACCTAATACCTGTATGTCAGGCAAAATTTAACATTAATCTACTGCAATCGTAGGTTACACACATTTTGCAATGTATTTTGTGGACCTTTTATACTTGCCTGTTTTGGGTAAAATGAGAATAAAGCATGTAAAAGGGTGAAGCGTGCTGATTACGTTCGCATGAATATTAATTACCTGGAGGGAATACGACCTCCTGTTGAAAGAGGGCCCGTGAGGCGTCACTCAAGCTGATGACACCGTTTACTGCATACGACAGATATTCAGAACTTACCAGAAGTGTTTTACATGTTGTGACCATACAAAATGGTCGAAGAACTTCTAGTTTACATAACATAACAGAGTGGCTGAAAACTCTCACGTATGAAGAAACTAAACTAATCATAGTTAGAATCAGCTAGGTATTAAATGGAAACATTAAAATTCAATATATATTAAAATCCATTGATAATATGCTTACACTTGTAAAGGTACTAAGCACGCACGCACATGCAAACAAACACGCAACACCCCCACATTTGCTACATAAAAACACACAAACACCCCCACACCTACTTACATAAATCCCACACACACACTTACATACACACAGAACGATTCAAGTATTCATTAATTCATTAAAAACAAATTATTTTACAAATTATTATAAAACTAGTAAGGGAAGTTGCGAGGCAACGCTAACACAAGTATTCTTATTACTTACTGGGGCTGCCTCAATTTCGGTATTGTATGAAAATGGATGAGAGACAATAAAAACCCATTTTATTTATGAATTTTCCTTTGCTCACACAGTATTCGAACCTTTGTCATTTATAACAAGCTTTACTGTCTGGTTACTGGTGTGGGCTGTGATAGCCCACTGATTGAACGTGTGCATTCTATACAAGAGTGCGATTGTGCGAACCCAGCCCACACTTAAGAATTTTTGGATTCATGTGCGGATCAGAATTTAATTACATAAGAAAATATCGTGGAGAAACCTGCACATCCAAGGCTTATATTCAGAGACAAATTTAAGCGTGAACTCATGCTTCCAACTGTCAAAATGCAGTGTTATTTGACAGTTGGACTTAATATGTGTGTATGGGGTTTTAGGGACCCCAGTCTTGCTCATTGTGACTGCAGTGACTCAGAGCAATCCATGTCACACTTGCTAACGTCGGCGCTTCTTGACTGGGACATCGTAAAATTTCCAAAACTATAAACTAAACTAGTATTTACGATTGTTAGGAGTTAACGATAGATAGATAGAGTATATATTTCATTGTTTGCACACCATAAAAATAAAACTAAAGTTATAACAAACATGAGCACAGTACTAACAATTGGCGGTCTTATCGCTTAAAGCAATTTCTTACAGACAACTATTGGATGGACTTGAAATGTACAATAGTATTATATTATCTGTGGAACAGTTAAAAAAGCAATTAGTATCCAGAGTCGCCAGTTAGAAATGAAGTTTTCTCAGAAGATTATGGATTTTTCAAGTAAAATATCATTTTAGTAACGGACAAAGTTACACACAAACACTATTTATACAAAACCTAATCAAACCGTTCTATAATAATTTCCTGAGAAAATTCATCTACATCTGGTGACCCTGGATACTAGTTGCTTTGTTAGACTGTACATGAAAACTTCGATACTATGAATAAAACAATAAATTTTAAAATCGATATCGTGTCGTAGTCGCAATCGTGCGCTGTAAAAACGTAGCCAGCCTTGATGAATTAGTAGTTAGTTTCTACTTTGCTTCGTTTACAGTTTCGTGCGCGAAAATCTAATTTGGCAATCATGCGATGTAAACTTACACCCGCTAGGTTGGCAATACTGATTTAGGAATTTCCTCAACTTAAAAAAGTTTGCGCTAGTGAAACAAATGCGCCATAATAAAAAGTCAATATAGCGTTCAGTTGACAGTTACTGCAAGAAGTCATTTGCTTTCATAGAAAATGTTATATTATTAATGAGTTCTTGCAATTAGTCGAACAAGTTAAGCTGCACTTGCCGCGGTCAGTCTGTGGATGGGTGACCGTTTCGTTACACATCGAGACCCCTCCGTGCCTCGGAGAGCACGTTAAGCTGTCGGTCCCGGTTGTCATACGAATATCTATGGCAGTCGTTACGGGTAGTCAGAAGCCTGAAAGTCTGACAACTGGTCTAACCTCCGAATGTCAGTATTACCCAGTAATTGGGTTGCGGGGGTCTGATGGCAGTCGCTCTGTGTAAAATACTGATGTTCAGCCGCATCTGGCTAGACTGGAAGCCGACCCCAATATAATTGGGAAAAGGCTCGGAGGATGATGATGACTCGCTATTCATCGTATTTAATGCGGACAGTACAGTAAATATTTTTTTATTTTAAAGAGTTAATCAATACAATAATAACGTTAGTGGCTATGATACGGTCGACCACACGTCGGTGGTAACACTTTGATATTAGCAGCATCTTTATTTCGCAAGCAGTAAGGGCGGTTTTCGAATTGAACTGTCATGCAGTCGACTGTACCTACTCCATTTGGCTTCATATTTTTGACCAATCCATTGTAAGTACTCTATGGTTTTATAATGTATTACGTTGGCACCACTGTTAAAGAAAGCCACTGATAGCCAACCTTTTGTTACCACCTTCACCATGTATAGGAATAGAATAGTAAAATTGTTTAGTTGCTAGGTAACCACTTGTTTGACATAAGTTTTGTAACAAAAAAATAACCTAAAAATAGTGATTATTTTAATATATAAACATCTGTGCAATACTGTATAGATTGCAACACATTGTCCTCATTGAATTGTATATGGTGAGCATCATCTTTTATTCATAACATCCATAGGCTGGGCTTTAATGGAACATTAGCAATGTCCTTTGGGCGTACTTATACACCTCTGCCTACTCCTTCGGGGAATACAGGCGTGATGTAATATTTTGTGTGTATTTTGTACTCTGCTCTGGTAATCAATAATTTAATATTGTGTGATTTTTTTAATTTTTTTTTTTTTTAGATTTTTTGAAAAATTACAAGCCTTATATTACAAGCATTTTCCATGTAAATTAATAATTTTTTACAAAGATCAACTCAGCCTATCGCAGTCCACTGCTGGACATAGGCCTCTCCCAAGTTGCGCCACAACGCTCGGTCCTCTGCCTTCCGCATCCAGTCCCCCCCAGCCACGTTCTTTAGGTCGTCGGTCCACCTGGCAGGGGGGCGCCCTACGCTGTGTTTGCCGATATGCGGTCTCCACTCAAGGACTCGTCTGCTCCAACGGCCATCGGTCCTTTGACAGACATGGCCAGCCCACTGCCACTTCAGCTTACTGATCCTACAAGCTATGTCGGTCACTCCGGTTCTTCTCCGGATAATCTCGTTGCGGATTTTATCCTTCAAAGAAACTCCAAGCATAGCTCGCTCCATAGCTCGCTGAGCGACTTTAAATTTGTGGACTAGCCCAACTGTCAGTGTCCACGTCTCGGCACCGTAAGTCATGACTGGCAGGACGCACTGGTTGAAGACCTTTGTCTTCCAACTTTGCGGTATAGGCGACGAGAAGACTCGACGAAGTTTGCCAAATGCTGCCCAGCCCAGACGGATCCTTCTGTTGGCTTCTTTCTCGAAGTTGTGTCTACCAAGCTGAATTGCCTGCCCTAGGTAGACGTATTCCGTTACAACTTCGAGTGCCGACCCTTCGACGAATATCGGCCTCGGCATGACATGCATATTGAACATGACTTTAGTCTTGTCCAGATTCATGCCGAGACCGACACGTCGAGAGGCTCCGTTTAAGCTGTGCAGCATTTCGCCCAGTTGTTCCAGCGACTCAGCCATTACAACGATGTCATCGGCAAAACGGAGATGTGAGATGTTCTCGCCGTTAACGTTGATACCCTGTCCAGTCTAGTCCAGCGTCTTGAAGACGTCCTCCAACGCGTTAGTGAACAATTTCGGGGATATTACATCCCCTTGTCTCACCCCTCTGCGCAGTTGGATTGGCTTCGTCTTTTGGTCCTGGAGCTGAACAGTCATGGTAGCAGCGTTATATAGGCATCGCAGCATCTCTATATACCGCTCATCAATGTGACATCGCTGAAGAGCATCCAGAACTGCCCAAGTTTCGATAGAGTCGAAGGCCTTCTCGTAGTCCACGAATGCCATACACAGCGGCTGATTGTACTCTTCAGTCTTCTGTATGATCTGCCGAACAGTATGGATGTGGTCTACGGTGCTGTAGCCTTTTCGAAACCCAGCTTGCTCTGGTGGCTGGAATTCGTCGAGTCTTCCGGCGAGACGATTCGTGATGACCCTCGAGAACAGCTTGTACACATGACTCAGGAGTGAGATGGGTCTGTAGTTCTTCAGAAGGGTTTTATCCCCTTTTTTGAAGAACAGTACCACCGCACTCCCACTCCATGCCACCGGTGTAGAGCCTTGTTGGATGACGGAATTAAACAGACTCTGTAGCTCCTTCAGGACCGGAGCCCCGCCTGCTTTTAGGAGTTCAGTAGTAATGCCGTCATCGCCCGGAGCTTTGTTGTTCTTAAGCTGCTCGAGGGCCGCCCTAATCTCGCCCTGGTCAACGTCCGGAAGATCCTCGGTGTAATGGCACGTGAGCTGGGCTCTTTTGTCGTCATTGCTAGGAACCGCTGGTCTCGCCGTTCTCGTGGAATACAAATGCCCATAGAAGTTTTCAAAGATGCGTTTATCAAAACTTCACGTAGAAACTACAAGCTACAAGTATTTTTTCATACATGTTGTTGCGGTTTTGTTTTGATGGCCAGTGAATCCTATACCCTATTTGTCAAAAGACACAAGTCTGGAAGCTAAATTACAAGAACATTTTCACAAGGCCTTGTAAATTACGTTTATCAAAGAATTTCACTAAGCTTGTAGATTTATTAGGAAATTACAAGTCTTGTAAACCTTATTCGATGTAACTATTAGTTTATAATGATTGGAGTATGTCACATTTTAATTAAAAGAAAAAAATAACAAAACGAGAAATAATCATAATTTTGGTTTTATACCAATAAAATAATCAGCCCATTATTGTTCCACTGCTGAGCATGGGGTCTTCTCAGAATGAGAAGACTAAGGTCACCGCGCTGGCATAGTGCGGGTTGGTGGACACCATCGAGAACTGTATATGGAGCACTCTCAAGTATGCAGGTTTCTCCACGATGTTTTCTTTCACTGTTAAAGCAAGTGATAATCAAATTATGATGAGCACACGAATTAGAAAAGTAGATATAGGTCCTGTGCGAGCCGGGTTCGAATTTGACCCTCCTGCACGGCAATACAGTAGCAAGTGTACAGCTAGGTTATCACTAGGTACGCTACGCAAATTTTATAAAAAATAAGGGCAGACTCAGAATCATCAATGAATGATGATTCTCTTACAAATTTGGGGGAAGCTCTTAATATTTTTTTATAAATGTTTAATGGCGAAACACTCATATTAGTGGTGCCTGCCATGTAATACAGAATGATTTATTTATCAAATGTTCCATTTCATTACCTGTAATTCTGAATCTTAAGACTGAAACGAACGGCACAATTTGACTCACGATCGGTAGGTTGAATCCTATCCTACCAATCGGCAAGTTATTGCCTATTTACTATTGCAATAGGCCATTTGGTCCCTACCGATAGGCCGAAATTCAAGATTGTAAGCCCAATTGTGCCGTTTGTATTTAACCTTTATATTTAATTCGTAGGTCGTTTTAATTTGGGTACAATTATTTGCTTGTATGCTAGGTTAAGTAATTCTTATTTCTTCATCGTTATTGCAACCATTTGACCACATTTTGGCTAGAAATAGTAAAAAAAACGTTTCTTGTTCACTTGTAAAATATAATTAAGAGTCATTGGCCACTCTTAGACTTGTAAGCAACAAGCTACAAGCTACAAGTTACATTTTTTTTTTTATAAACAAAACCTTAATACATGTGTGAAAAACCACTTGATAATACGAGAGGAATCACTTGTAGCTTGTAGTTTACAAGTTTAGTTTAGTAAAAATGTTCTTGTAATTTGTAGCTTGTAGACTTGTAACTTTTGATAAACAGGGCACATATCGTAATATTCTTAGCTAGGTTGCGTCAGCAGCTTCACTCGCTTGATATGTTAATAAAAAGTATGCAGGACATGTTCTACATGTGTGCAATTTCTTCCATATCGATTGATCCGTTTTAGCGTGATTGCAGCACAAACAAACATCCATACGTTATTGTTGTACGGTATGTATGCAGTAGCTACGAGTAAGGCACGTCGTAGTAGCTACGAGTATGACGTAGATCATTTCACGGCTGCTACGCGGTCGTAGCACGTAGCAGATCACGCATTTGCTACGCGCGGTCTATTAATAGAATTTCAGTTTCAGATTTTTATTAAAACACATGTTTTAATAAATGTTCACACAACATTATACAAAAATAACGATACCAGTACGACGACATAGTAGTCATGGCTGAGACCATGGAGGACCTCGGTACAATGCTCGATGACCTCAGTAGAGCTTCTGATAGAGTGGGTCTTAAAATGAATATGGACAAGACAAAGGTTATGTCGAATTCCCATATAGCACCCATTCCCGTAAACATCGGAGAATCTACACTCGAAGTTGTTGACGATTATGTATACCTAGGACAAACTGTCCAGCTTTGTAAGTCCAACTTCGAGAAAGATGTCAATCGTCGAATCCGACTCGGTTGGGCAGCGTTCGGGAAGCTACGCAATATCTTCTCGTCCAAAATACCGCAGTGTCTCAAGACGAAAGTCTTTGACCAGTGTGTGTTGCCAGTAATTACTTACGGTACTGAAACGTGGTCGCTCACAATGGGCCTGATAAGAAGGCTCAAAGTCACTCAAAGGGCAATGGAGAGGGCTATGCTCGGAGTGTCCCTGCGTGATCGAATCAGAAATGAGGAGATTCGCAGGAGAACGAAAGTAACCGACATAGCCCGAAGAATTGCCAAACTTAAGTGGCAGTGGGCGGGGCACATTGCTCGCAGAACGGATGGCCGATGGGGCAGTAAAGTTCTGGAGTGGCGACCGCGTACTGGAAGGCGCAGCGTGGGTAGGCCCCCCACAAGGTGGACCGACGACCTGGTGAAGGTCGCGGGAATCCGCTGGATGCGGAAGGCACAGGACTGGTCGTTGTGGCGATGCTTGGGGGAGGCCTATGTCCAGCAGTGGACGTCTTTCGGCTGAAATGATGACCGATACCAGAGTAATTATAGGTACTTAGTGAGGGTAATGTCAGTAATGTATTGTGATTGCGCTTGATATTTTCTCGCCGTTTCGGTATGATAGTGTCTCAAGATAGATCGTTTGTTCAATTTCTTTAAAGTTGAAGGAAAACATCGTGAAGAAACCTGCACACCTGAGAGTACTCCATACAGTTCTTGATGATGTGTAAAGTCTGCCAACACGTACTAGGCCGGCGTGGTTGACTAAGGCCTTCCTTAGTCTACCACGAGCTTCTTATTTGGAGAAGAGGCCCATGCTCAGTAGTGGGACAACAATGGGCTGATTATGATGATTTATGATAAACCAACCCTATTATTCAACCCTTACTACACCTCGGACACTTAATACAACATAAATGCTAGCACCACCGACATACACAATATTACGTCTGTATACGAAAGCACACACACGTGTATGTTAGGGATGATTGCCGCTCGTAATACCGACTGGGTTCCTAGCGCTTTTTAGGGATGGCGTGCCTGTATAGCGACTGGCGATTGATATCCATAGCAATCTTGCAGTCCAATTGACGGCAAACTTTTAAAATTTTCTCTTCCAAATTTAACAATTTACAATTATAAATTAATTTGATTATTTTTCCAAATGAGTTGTGTCCTTACCATATGAATATTGATTCTGATAACGTATCTCACAGGAACAAAAGGGTTTTTGTTACATACTGTGTGTATATTCCAAAATGTCTTCCGATAAGCGCTCATATTTGATTACCTTGACCTTTTACTAAAATATGAAATAATAGTTTCCAATTTTTCCATCGTAAAAGAAGCTATTATTAAACGGAGATGGAAATCGTGCCTGGAATGACGGTAGTCTGTCCCAAAGAGAATATAATGTCTGTCAATGAAACACCCAACGCCCCAACGCCTACGAAAACTTCCATAAAGAAGGCGATTTATTTTTAATATTTTCGTTCATACTTTATTTATAACTAGACGCTTATTATGTAGAATATGTGACTTTGGTTCCGTAGTGAAAGGAACTCCTATTTCATTATATCAGTACGTCTGTTACAGGAATGAATGGCAAAATACACGTAGGTACTAGAACGTAAAATTGGTTGGGCCCTTTGGTTGTTGTACCCCCTTTGGTTTAAGACTTTTTTTTATTTTTTGTGATAGGGGTCATAGCAACACATATTCTGAGAAAATTTCAACCTGCTACCTATTACCGTTCAAAAAATACAGCCTTGTGACAGACAGATAGTAGCGAGAGTAATAGGGTCCCGTTTGGCACCCTTTGGGTACGGAACCCTAAAAACTATACCAAATGGAGCTATTTCCACAATTTTGTATGAAGCGTCGCCGCTTTTATAAATAACTCGCACATTCAGTGGCGTGCATTCCATATAGGCAAATAAGCAATGCCTACCTCGTTAGAATTTAATATTAACTATTACTAAATCAATTAATCAGCGTATTAAAAAAAAAAACAATTAACATATGTACTCAATAATAATGTATGAATTCAATGCAAAATGTACCTCAATGTGCAATGTGCGTTCGCACGATTGCCTGTCACGTTCACACACACAATCAAACCTTTTTGGTAACCATATACACTATTATACACACACACTACTTTAGGCTAATACCCGAAGTCATACGACAAAAAAATTAATCACGATATGGCTATGCGTAAATAACTAACATTTGACATTTCGCAATTTAGCCGTCTTATCAAGCGTCACCTGCTTCTGAAAACGTCGCAGGTGACATAACTGAACGTAGCCCTAGTGGCAATAGTCGTGGGTTGTCCGTAACGTTTTTTACACGTAACTGTTATGCGTTAGTAGTTTTGAATCCTATTATTTTGTAACTAGATATTTCCATACAAAGTGATCGTTATAATAAAACTAAACCCAACATTTGAAAAATAACGGCGAAATAAAGATAATTATTGTTTTATTGAAATTACTGCATTTAAGTGTTCACATTTATAATTTGTAAATGGTATTCGAAGGGTCGAATAAAAAGATTACAATATTTATTATTATTTTGATGATTGTTTGTACATTGCTACACATTCATCGTAAAATAATGAAGCTCAATATACGCTCATAACAAAATAACGATAAATAGATTTATAACGTTATTTAACTAATGTAATAACGTATGGTGTATAATAATTGTAGAAAATCTATTATTTTCGTACTCCGAAAATCTATTGTGTAACTTTGTACGTAAAATAATCGTTACATTACTATGCCAACGTACTACGTATTCGATTATCACCCTCGTAAATATTTTCTCACACCGACGTTAAATAACGCCCAACTCATAGATTTACTATGGCCCAACTCTAATTGGCTGTTGACACTTGACAGAACTTGACATATGCGTGACGAATTGCATAAATCGTGTAATAATTAGTTCGTTTTATTGTGAATTGTGAAGATTTTTGTAAAAATATTGATGTAAACATGGATAAATTAGAGTGCTCGGTTTGTGGGGAAGACTATGCTTAGAGAAATTACGAGAAACCCATTCAATCAGTTTTCGTTTGTTGACAAAACAAAAAAGTGCATTTCAGTAGACAAACACATCAAAATCTGTATTTGACTCAAGAAAAGGTAAAATGTTATGACTATTACATAACACGTTAATACAACTGTAACTGGGTGTCGTCATTCAAATTTAATAGTCTTTTGCTAGTGTCTCTTACTTTTAAACGTCGTTGTTGAAACGTCATGTTTTCGTGTCTGTTTTGTATGAAATGTGTGTAGGTAAGTATCAGATTTTTTTATAATTTTACACTATAGTAACTTGCTCCGTCTGCTTAGTGACTGCCTACCTAGGCCAAAAACCAATGCACGCCACTGCGCACATTCCACGTGCGGGGGTGAAGTAAAGCGGGGTTTGTAACTAGATAAAACTGGCAATGCTCGAAGTAGTCACACAAATGCGACGGAGCCATCAACATGTGTACGGAACCCACGCATGTTTATTTATTGCTACCACAGACATCGTAAAAAATATAGACGAAGTGCTGCGAACAATCATTGAAGCCAACAAAACCGTGCGTGCTCCTCCGTGTACAAACCAGCGCACAAGCACACACATGCACCTCTAACCGTGCTCACCCCTCTCAGTACACATGTCGCGGCATAGTCCAGTAAGCATCGCGAAAGCAAATATCCTTCAGCACGCGTAGTATCCACCTGGCAGGGGGGCGCCGCTGCGTTTGCCGATACGCGGTCTCCACTTAAGGACTCGTCTGCTCCAACGGCCATCGGTCCTTCGACAGACATGGCCAGCCCACTGCCACTTCAGCTTACTGATCCTACAAGCTATGTCGGTCACTCCGGTTCTTTTCCGGATAATCTCGTTACGGATATTATCCTTCAAAGAAACTCCAAGCATAGCTCGCTCCATAGCTCGCTGAGCGACTTTAAATTTGTGGACTAGCCCAACTGTCAGTGTCCACGTCTCGGCACCGTAAGTCATACCCCTGCCAGGTGGACCGACGACCTAAAGAACGTGGCTAGGGGGGACTGGATGCGGAAGGCAGAGGACCGAGCGTTGTGGCGCAACTTGGGAGAGGCCTATGTCCAGCAGTGGACTGCGATAGGCTGAGTTGACGCGTAGTATGATCACAAGTTTTTTCTACGGAAGAATAGACAAAACGACATTGTATAGTACACACGGCTACACGTCAAGCTGTACAATACCAGTAAAGGCTGACCTCGCGTTGCAAGGAAAACCTATACAATGCGAGGTCAGCTTATACTGGAAAGTACAGCTTGATGTGTAGCCGTGTGTACTTAACTGACATTTTGTCTATTCTTTCTAGACATAATCCTTGTTTACAGTGGTCATGCTTCGCCTGCAGGTGCATGGTGTGTGCGTGTTGAACGCTGCGCTGGTTGGCGCACGAAGGAGCACGGTTATTTTTGGCTTCACTATGGTTGTTCGCAGCTCTTCGTCTATAAAACTGTATAAGTACAACCCACATTAGATACAGCTTTAATAAAATATTATAATTTTAAATCACCACGCGCTTTCAAAACGTTTTACCAAAGGAAATTGAATTTATAACCAAAATTAAAGCTTACGTACCGACCTCGTTTCTCTCAATACTCCTCATGTAGACTTCGTGAGGTGAATTAATTGGGCTCCTTAAATCTTCACACTTTGGCCTCCTTTGTGATGGTTTGATTCAAAAAAGCTGACATTCCAATAAATTCCTGTAGGTAATGTTCGTCTTTTTTTGTTTGTTAATTGATTAGAATCCTTTCATGAATATATCTACCTACTTTTGAAAAGAAACATTGCAAAGCATTTGTTTTTAATCGCGCGATTTATATTCGCGCTGTTTTTTTTTTGCGCAACGTAGCCAAGCCCTCACCTCCCAGCGATTTTTTTTCGCGTCGTTTTTACCGCGCACTGAGTTGTTTTTTCCACCGCGATTTTTATAGGATACACCCGATTAGGATAGTATCGTATATAAAAACGCAAAATCTGTAACACATAGGATTCCATGTGTTACAGATTTTGCGATAAAAATCGCACGATAAAGATAAAGATCATTTATTTGTCAAACATGCGTTTACATACAAATTAAGCAAAAAAAATAAAACCGGCCAAGAGCATGTCGGGCCATGCTCAGTATTATAGGCAGGGACCGAAACCGGTACGACTAATACAGGTATTTTTTCGGTTACAACCTTTATTATTTTTACAGGTATTTTTAAAGGTAACCTTAATTCTTACTACTTATATAACCGGTATTCATACCGGTTACCGAAATAAAAATTACCCCTATCTTACACGTGCCGTCGGCATAAGTCAAAGAGCGGACAGCGCAGTGTGTGTGTATCGAAGAGTCGAGACGAGTGAGACGACCCGCGCCTACCAAAGCCAATCAAACACGCGGATAGAGTAGTGACTTAGAAATGGGACGAAAGCGAAAAAATCATGTAGATGCATATTTTACCTATAAAAAAGAAACAAATACATCTAAATGTAATATAGAAGATTGCAATAAAGTTATAAAGATGATGCTAGCGTTAACGTTACATCAGCATATTCAACAATATCTGGGTATATCTTCCAAAGTATGTGGTCATGAATTCTGTTCTTGGGTTACAAATTGTCTCGAATTGGTCACTAAAGATTGGCATATCAAAATCAACCCAACCCCCAAGTCAACCTCACCTGCCAACAGACGAGGCTCTGACAATCGATAAATGGCGGTATAACCATTTATTTAAAATGGTGTTGATAAATTTAGCAGACGGGTGACGGGGAGTATCGTCATTGGTGCGATAAGCATCGCTCTGCGATCGCCAACCTGCATGCCCAGTGTGGCGATTATGGGCACAACTCCTATGGAGAGCTGACAAAAATTATGGGCCCTCGTTCTCAGCCGCCCTGCTATTCCTGATCACTGTAACGGCAGGGTAGAGAGTTCCGCTTGGCGCAACTCGAGGAAGAGCTCAGAAGGATAAGTGGCACATTTTGGGGCTGTGTGAAGTCCGGAGAGGGTGAGGGCACTATTACCCTGGAATAGGGCCCCCTTATTTATTTTTGAGAGGGAGACCAGCTATCCAAAGGCGGCGCCGGGTTCTCTCTGTGACAACGTTGTAGAAATTTTCAGTGTGTCGAGCAGGGCAGCAAACCTTGTGATTAAGCTGACCAAGAGGTATAAGGTCGTGTAGGTTTACGCACCTAGCTCGACATACTCTACGAAAAAGTCGAGGCTATGTTCGAAGACATCTCGAATTCTCGAAGGCCTTGCACTCCATTACCAAAGCTTACTACAATGTTGTCATGGGCGATTACATCGCTAAAGTGGAACAGAATTGCAGCGAGTCGGTAGGAGGACCCCACCCATGGTTTTGGCAGCATAAATCATAGGGTAAATGCTTGTCAACTATTTGGAGAAAGAGGGACTTTTCTTGATGAAATATTTCTTCAAGCAACAGCCCCAGTGGAAGTGGACATGGCTGAGTCCCGATGCTATGATTTAAAATAAAATAGACTTTATTATAACGGATAAAAGGCACATATTCAGAGATGTCTCAGTAATCAACAGGTTCAATACAAGTTCAGTGATCACAGACTTATCCGAGCCTAACTGAATATCGACTTGAAGCTGGAGCGCATCCATTTGATGAAGTCCAGGCTCCGACCTAGCATGCTCCAAACTGTGGTAGGATCTGAAACGATCCAGTCAAACCTGGAAAACAGATTTGTTGCCGTGGAAACCACAAAGAACGTTGACCAGGCTCTTGATCAAGTGGTAAAAATCCTCAGGGATGAAGGTACGAGACAGTAAAATGCGACGCACAGGCAAGAATTCGAAGCTTTCGGAGGAGACTCTGGCTCTCATGAGGGAACGACGGGAAAATCCATCTGTCACTTCGTCAGTGTTCTGATGTGTGTGTTCTGTTGTGTGGGCGCAAAAAAAAAGCATCAGTAAACTGGTACGACGTGACCTTCGACGCTTTAATACACGCTCTATTGAAAAATCGATTGAGAAAAATCGGGGGTCGTAGGTGTTCGTCCAGTCCTTAGAAAGAAGCCACCTAACGAAGTTGACCACATCCCGTGGAAATGTTGTCTTTTCGAAGCCAGAGTTCCTTTCCGAGGTGGAAGATTTCTATGGCTAGTTATATGCCTCGTATGCATCTCGACCTGTCCCCAAAAATGAGGATTTTAGAGCCACTCTGACCCACCATTTTACAGAAGATCTGCTAGAAATAAGCCAAGACGAAATCGAGGCGGCTCTTAAACGGAAGACTGAATTACGACCGAACTCCATTAAAAGAGCTTCGGGAAATTTTCAATTCTCTCCTCGTTTCAGGGAGAACTCCAGAGGCGTGGCGCAGAAGCGTGGTCGTACTATTCTTCAAAAAAGGTAACAAGACCCTATTGAATAATTATCGAGACCCATTTCGCTTCTAAGCCACGTCTATAAGCTGTTTTCAAGAGTCGTTACAAATCGGCTCGTGTGTAGATTCAACGAGTTTCAAGCATCGGAGCAGGCCAGTTTTTGAGGAGGATATGGCATCATAGACCACATTCACACAGTGCGGCAGATTATGCAGAAGTATGAAGAGTATAATCAGCCCCTGTGCTTAGCATTTGTGGACTAGAAGTCCTTGACTCCATCCAAACCTGGTCCGTTCTGGAGTCCCTGCAGCGAAGCCAAGTTGACTGACGATATATTTTAACACTTGAAAGTGTTAAAAAATAAATTCAAAGCCGCTCAGCGAGCTATGGAGCGAGCTATGCTTGAAGTTTCATTGAAGGATAAAATCCATAACGAGATTATCCGGAGAAGAACCGGAGTGACTGACATAGCTTGTAGGATTAGTAAGCTGAAGTGGCAGTGGGCTGGCCATGTCTGTCGAAAGACCGATGGCCGCTGGAGCAGACGAGTCCTTGAGTGGAGACCGCGAATCGACAAACGCAGTGTAGAGCGCCCCCCAGCCAGGTGGACCGACGACCTGATGAAAGTAGCTGATGGGGACTGGATGCGCAAGGCAGAGGACCGAGTGTTGTGGCGCAATTTGGGAGTGGCTTATATCCAGCAGTGGACTGCGATAGGCTGAGTTGATATCCAAGTGTCAAAATGTATGTATGATGCCGCCACAATGACAGTCCAAATCCAGAACCAGCAAACTAAGCATATCCACCTGCTTTGAGGCGTAAGACAAGGAGAGAAGAACTATTTGTCCGAAATAGTTTTCCAGCGCATTGTAGGACATGTTTAAAACAATGGACTAGGTGGAATGGATGCGGCATAAATATCAACGGCGAGTACATCTCGCACTTGCGGTTTGCAGACTACATCGCCATTATGGCTGAATCACTGCAGGACTTGCAACGGATGTTGGTTGGCCTAACTGATTCTTCCCTACGCATCGGTCTCCGGATGAACTTGGATAAAACCATACTTATGTTCAATGAGCATGTAACTCCGGAGCCGGTTGTTGTTGAGAACAAAACAACGTTCGGTGACGCTGTCGAAGTTGTTTGTGTTTGTGTTTACCAAACTTTTCAGTTCGGTAAAAACAACTTAGAAAGAAAAACTAGCAGAAGCATACAGCTGGGCTGGGCCGCATTCGGGAAACTTCGTCGAATCTTCTCGTCACCTATTCCACAGATTCTTCAGACTAAGGTCTTCAATCAGTGCGTCATGCCTGTCATGACTTACGGAGCCGAGACGTGGACACTCACGGTACGGTTTGTCCACTTACTTAAATTAGCTCAGCGTGCTATGGAAAGGGCTATGCTTGGAGTTTCTCTGAAGGATCGAATCCGAAACGAGGTGATCCGACAGAGAACCAAAGTTGTCGACATAGCCTACAGGATTAGCAAGCTGAAGTGGCAGTGGGCCGGCCACATTAGCTAAAGAACCGATGGCCGTTGGGGCAGACGTGTTCTTGAGTGGAGACCGCGAATCGGTATTAAGAAAGGTGTCGTGAATAGTGCTACCGAAGTATGTGGAGTGACTAAAAGGAGAAATGGCAAACAAGAAAAGAATGTGTGGTGGAATACGGAAGTACAGAAGGTAGTGTGTGAGAAGAAGAAAGCATGGGTAAACTGGCTGGCAATAAGAGCTGACCAGAGAATGCAAAAGGCGACGGATGAAGATGTGGCTAAGGCCAAAAAGGAATATAAGAGAATAAAAGAAATTGTGAAGGAAATTGTGAAAAAGAAGAAGGATGAGCAAAAGGATGAATTTGATCGGTTATCTGAAGATTTCCGGAAAAACATTAAGTTTTTCTGGAAATCCATAAAAAGAGCCAGAGGAAAATCTGCAACCTCGGAGCTCAATAAAATCAGAGACCGGGATGGAAATATTATGAATGAGGAAGGATGCGTGTTAAAGAGATGGAAAGACTATTTTGAAGGACTGTTTGAAAAAGAGGTGATGCAAATATCAATTGTGATGGACGAAAGGGCAGACATTGAGGATAGGTTTTGTATGGATGAAATTGTAAAAGCGTTGAACAGAATGAAATCAGGAAAGGCTCCAGGGTATGATAGGATATCAGTCAAAATGCTGAAGGCTGGACAGGGCGTGGTGGCTAGTCTGCTGTACCGTCTTTTCAACTTGTGCTGGAGTAATGGCCTGGTCAGGTGTGGTTCTAGGGGGGGGGGGTCACAGGGGTCATGACCCCCCCCCCCCAAAACCATCCAAGCTGTATCTCAAAATTATCCTAACAACTAAACAAGAAAGATTAAGTGTTATTTCAAATAATGAGTTGTCACGACATCTACTCACATCTACTCGTACGTAAAAAAATACTTAACATTACTTTGGAATTTTATGTAAGTACCTACTAAAGTTCAATTTACAGCATGGGTAATGGGTATTATTTTGCTCAAAATAAAGTATAGATGAAATTTCCAATTCAATGATAAATAATATCACACACGACGGCGATATTTCATTTTGTAGAATGGTTTGCGCTACTTTGCACGAGCCTGCCGTTGCGATTGGACACTATATTAAAAACAAGCGATTGAAGCTTTGGAGGTGAAAAAATGCATAAAAATAAAAATTTCGCACTCGTTGCGCTCGCGCTTCCTCTTTAATGTGTATTTTGGGCTTCAGTTGTGCTACATTTTTATATTAAGTATATCACTCGGCGCGGATAATAAATGGAATTGAAAATGGTGGCATTTTTATTCTATGTGTCTCACGCTCACACAATACTGTGAGCGAGAGGAAAATACAAATGCCGTCCTTTTCAATCTCATTCTTTATCTGCACGAGTAGTACATAGTCTAAAACTCCAAAAAATACACTTAAATTGAAGTAAACTTTTCGCATGAATATGTAAAATTTTGCGCTCGCTTCGCTCGCGCTTGTACGCGCCGGTAATTTCTTCTTTGTCATCGCGCATTTTGGAAGTAACTATTCTGTTGCATATTATTCTAACTCGAAAAAAAATTGCTGTCGTTGTTGCGTAAATTAAAAAAAAAAGGTTTTTTTGGTACATTTGGACCTTTAAACAGTATGTAAGCCAAGCTGACCCCCCCCAAAATCTTGGGCTGGAACCGCGCCTGGGCCTGGTACCAAAAGACTGGTGTAAGGCTGTTGGGTGCAACCAAACATTAATATTGTCAATGCAATGCAGATTGTCAGAATGTCAGTGAGTGCCCAACGGGGATGAGTCTAAATGAAAATGCAAGTTGTCCGACCCAAACCACGTCTAATTGAACACTAATAAAATCATTAACATAAATGTAGCATCTATGCTCCGCCATGTGTCAATGCAGTTTTAAATGTAGGTCGCGATCTAAGTGCAGATACGCGAGCCTACTAGTTACACAAATACCTATAATTTAACTCATGTACGTGCACCGTACAAAGGCCGTGATTGTGCCGCTCTACAAAGGAAAAGGGTCACAGCAAGACTGCAAGAATTACCGTGGCATTAGCCTTTTAAGTGTTGTCGGCAAATTGTATGCAAAAGTTTTGATTGAAAGAGTGATGAAAGTAACTGATGAAAAAATATGGGATGTGCAAGCGGGATTTAGAAAGGGCATGAGGTGTACGGATCAGATCTTTTCCTTGCGATGCATTGCTGAAAAATGTTTGGCCAAAGGTCAAAAAGTCTATACACTTTCGTGGATTTGGAAAAGGCCTACGACAGAGTGATGAGGAATGAACTATGGTCTGCATTGTCTATCTATGGGGTGAATAGCAACCTGATTCAAGCGTTGAAATCTCTCTATGTGGATTCTAGCGCTTGTGTCAGGATTAACGGCGCCTACTCTGACTGGTTCAGCATCGATAAGGGTGTGAGACAGGGATGTGTAGCGTCGCCGTGGCTGTTCAATCTATTCATGGACAGTTATATGAAAGATTTGAGAGTGAAAATGGTTTAGAAATGAATGGGTTACTTGTCAAATGTCTCCTCTATGCCGATGATCAAGTTATCCTTGCATCGTCGGAGGGGGTGTTACAGATTATGGTAACAATTATGGATGGAGCTTTGAAGAGTAAAGGAATGAAAGTTAATGTCAGTAAGACAAAAGTTATGGTTTTTGAAAAGGAAGAAGTTATGACAGAGTGCAATATTTTGATAGGTGACGAAAAGGTGGAACAAGTGAAAGAGTTTGTATACCTGGGTTCCATGTTTACGAGAGATGGCAAGCATGTGAAGGACATTGAAAGGAGAGTTAGTGCTGGTAATCAGGTGAATGGGGCACTACACACCTTCATGAACAGTCGCAAAGTGTCGGAAAAGGCACGGCTGGCTGTTCATGGGGGAGTGTTAGTGCCTACACTTATGTATGGTAGTGAAAGTTGGGTATGGCAGAAGAAACTTTTCTAAAAATATTCAATTGAGAAAAGAACGTATTGAATTAATTAATAAACTTAATAACTTTCAAATTAAATTAGAAGATAGTAAAAATATCTACGAAATGGACACTCAGTACTTACAGTCTGATATAAAGAGGTTAGAGAACTCACTTAATTCACTATACTCTAAATATGTGAGCTCTCAGAAGCAAATCAAAGAGCATATCTTAGCTGCTAACGAGTTAGTTGCAATGTGTAATGCATGTACATGTAATGTAGACAGAGTGGACTCAATCTCATTCAACAACACTCATTGTACTTACATAAATAAATCAAGTAGTAATGATTTCCCAACCGAGTTAACAAAGGGCCTGTCCGAAGTTGAGGAATCATATGACTGTAACTTTAACACAGAGGAACCAGCTTCAACTGACCATGACTTGTCTTCTGTTATAAATATAAGTACCAATGCTTCAAATGATCAAGTATGTTATAACTCAATTATGTATTCGGATGACCTAGGTAAGGGTTTGGGAGACTTACTAGGTAACAGCCTGAATCATTCTTTTTTAAATAATTGTATGCCTGGGTTAACATACAATCAAATTATAAAATCACTCCTTAATAATAAATTTAACAAGCATACCGACCTAACTGTGTTTATAGGTAATAGTACTAATGTTCGTAAAAAAGACATCACTGATAGTGTTGCCCAGCTGTTATCACTAAACTGTCACAAAATAATATTATGTGCTTTCCCATACCTCAACCACTTGTCAGATAGTCAAAACGACTGTATACATATGCTAAATAAGCACATTCATTTCTTGGTAAGTCATTATAGCGACAAGTTCATGTTCTTTGACACAAACAAGTTTGTTGGTAAATTAAAACTGACTAGGAATTCCGTGTACCTACCAACTAAATTCAAACGTCAAATAACAACACTATTGGCTTATAATATAAACTCTGTCATTAGTAGCATGACAAAGTCTCCATCCACTACTTATGTTTTTAATAATAGTCATGCTAATATTAAGGTGGTTAACCAAAATAATTTAAACTAACCACAGCGACAACAGAGAAGCAGAGTCATTGTTTAATAATGTCACATCAAAACATAAATCGCTTCTCTGGCAAAATTTTAGATGTAGAATTATTTGCTGAGAGATATAATGTAGATATTCTATGCTTCACAGAAACTTTTCTGAGAGCAGATAAAATGTTATTTAACGTGGATAATTTTAAGATAGCCAGTTCGTTCCAGAGAGCGTCAGCAGAAGGTGGGGGAACCTTAATCATGGTTAGACAACACCTGAAGTGTAAGGAGCGACTAGATATTTGCAATCTCTCTGTTGAACGAGTATGTGAGCTCGCGTGTGCAGAAGTGGAGGAGCATGTGATTTTGTGTGTTTATAGCCCTCCTGACTCCAATAAGCCCCTATTTCTTTTAACAATGGAGGATGCTCTTAGAAAAATAAATGTAAATAAAAAGTTGATAGTTTGTGGGGATTTCAATATTGACATTCTGATAAATACCAAAGATAAACGTAACTTCTTGTCATTATTTAAATCATTTAACCTAAAACATATGTTCTTTGAGCCGACTAGAGTGACACCTACCACAGCTACTTGCATAGATAATATTATGACAAACTTTAAAATATTTGAAAAGAATTTAATTAGTGGCGTTCGTTCAGATCATAAGTGTCAGATTATTAAATTGAATTATAAGAAAATCATAAGTCACCAAATTATACAATGTAGGTCATTAACGAAAAATTGTCTACAAAAATTTAATAAAAATCTAGAATCCCAATTACTTACATTACAATCGCAAAATGGCAACCCTAATTATATGTATAGTAAACTATTTAATGTTATATGTAATGAGTTTGAAAAAGCATGCAAAGTAAAAAAAATTACTATAAAACCAAAAATCATGTTTAGCTCCTGGGCTACAAAGGGTATAAGACGCAGTCGAGATGTTTTGTATGGGTTATATGACAAAAAGTCTTATACACCTAATATCAATTTTCATATTTACGTTAGAAGATACTCAAAAATCTTTAAAAAGATTTGCGTGCAAGCGAAGGCTGCTTATATTAGTGATCAAATAAAGAAGTCAAATAATAAAATAAAAACGACTTGGAAAATAATAAATACTGAAACTGGTAATCGTAGGCTTACAGATAGTACAATGAGCATAAAAATAGATGACAAACTAGTTTCAGATAAAAATGTAGTCTCTAACTTCTTTGAACGATTTTTTACAAATATCCCACTCGAGACTACTAAATTTCTTCCATCGTCCCCCGTAGCAGCTGAGACACTCTTAAAGGAAAATGTTACTTTGCCTATATCTACTACAGCTTACTTTGAGTTTAGTTTTATTACTCCCATTGATATAATAAAAACATTTAAAACAATAGCCAGTAAAAAAACAGAGGACTTATGGGGATTGTCCATAAAAGCTGTCGAAGCAATAATAGTCAATATCGCGCCAATTTTAGCGACAATCTTCAATACTTGCATCGTAGATGGCATTTTTCCCGATCTAATGAAATATAGCAAAATTGTGCCCATTTTCAAATCAGGTAGCCTTGATAATGCATCTAATTATAGGCCAATATCTGTTCTACCAGCTTTAAGCAAAATTTTTGAAAAACTAATACTAAATCAAATGTTAGTATATTTTAACTTAAATGGGATACTTCATGATAAACAGTTTGGATTTACGAAGGGACGTTCAACGGGAGATGCTGGATCCACCCTAATCAAAACAGTATTGGAGGCTTGGGAGCAGGCTCAGGATGCGGTAGGAGTGTTCTGTGATCTTTCTAAGGCGTTCGACTGCGTGGATCACCGAACGCTCATTCTGAAATTAAAACACTACGGAATCCGAGGTAGATCTATTGATCTCGTAAGTTCATATTTGTCGAATCGGGAACAAAAGGTAGCTATAGGTAATGTCACTTCTGTAGGCTCACTTGTTAAAATGGGTGTACCTCAGGGATCAATTTTAGGCCCATTTCTGTTTCTTGTATATATTAATGACCTCCCATATATAATAAAAGATACAAAGACTAACATAGTCTTATTTGCTGACGACACTTCACTTATATTTAAAGTGAATAGGAAAGATAGTGACCTTGTGGAACCCAATAATACTCTTAATATTCTTTCCAATTGGTTCTCTGCTAACAATCTTCTTCTTAATGCAGGAAAAACCAAATGTATAAAATTTTCGACACCTAATGTACACCATATTGTTACTAATGTAAGACTAGATGGAAAAGTTTTGGATCTGGTTCCCTCAACTGTCTTCCTGGGTATCTCAGTAGACTCTAAACTGCAATGGGGACCTCATATAGAGGCACTTGCTGGCAAACTGAGTTCTGCTGCTTTTGCCATTAGAAAAATAAGGCAGATGACTGATGTGGCTACGGCTAGATTAGTATATTTTGCATACTTCCACAGTATTATGTCTTATGGCATCTTACTGTGGGGTTCATCTGCTGATGTAGAGACTATTTTCATATTACAAAAAAGAGCAGTCCGAGCTATTTATAATCTAGGTTGCCGTGAGTCTTTGCGTGAGTTATTCAAAGAGATAAATATTCTTACCTTACCGTCCTTGTATATTTATCAAAATATTTTGTATGTGCGTAAAAATATCTTAAATTACAATAAAAGAAGTGATACCCACAGCTTCAATACACGATATAAGCATGAGCTTGTTGTACCCGGTTTTAGACTTATAAAAACTAGTACTAAGTCGTTTATGGGAAACAGTATTAGGTTCTATAATAAACTTCCAACTTGTATTACTGAACTACCATTGATAAAATTCAAGTTAGTAACAAAACGTGTGTTAATGTCAAGAGCTTATTATGATATAAACCAATACATTGCTGATAAAAATGTCTGGAATACGATTCCCACCTGCACACTGCGACCCACTGGTTCTCCTCAACTAGGTATTTGATATCTCTTGGCATTTGACATGTAATTATTTCCTATTGGATCATTTATAATTGTTAATTTTATTCCTATTGGACCATTAGTTTTATTTTCTATCTTTTACTTTTGACATTGGATCTATTTTTATTATTTCCTTTGACATTTTGTTTTTTTTTTTGACACATTTTATTTTTTGTATCGATCTGTTGGTAATTTTTCTACCAAGTCATGTTATTTTGATATTTTTTCAGTTATTATTAACTGTTTATTATTAAATTTATTTACACTTTATTAACTTTACTGTTTCGGAATTATACAATTTATTTACACTTTTTTTCTAATATTGCATTTCTGACATAGAACTGCAACGTATATGAACTGCTTACAATTTTTAATAGGTGATTAAAATGTAAAATGTAAGTATCATGTGGCCATTAATGTTTTTTACAGTAATTCTATATATTCCTGCCTATTTGTTGTCTAGCAGTATGAGTCTGTCATGCTCACTTAAATGTCATGCTGATGGTGGCGTTAGTGTCGGGTCGTTAAGTTCCCTTCAATATGGTTGAGTTAAGCGATGGCTGATGCTCGCGTCATGCTCGTGAACGGGTGCCGTCTGTCGGGACAGGTCAGCTTCTACATACTATGGCAACTCTTCTTACGTTTATTTCTAAAGGCAATATACTCACTTTTAAACTCTTGTTTATTTCTGACATTAACCTACATTATACTCACATTATTTGAATAAATTTGATGTAATAAACAATAACCTATTTTAAAAAGAGTTTATCCATGGAGTTTCTTGCCGGTTCTTCTCCATAGGACCCACAATTTGGAACCGTGCAACTAGAGCCTGACCTTTCAAAAGTGCCTGTAATTAGGTTTATTTGAAATAAAAAACATTGAAATTGAAAAAAAATTGAAAATTGAAACATGAAAGCAGAATAAATGCAGTAGAAATGAGAGCTTTGAGAAGTATGTGTGGTGTAACTTTGAGAGATAAAGTAAGAAATAACGTGATAAGGGAGCGTTGTGGAGTGAAAGAAGATGTAGTGACAAAGATTGAGAAAGTTATGTTAAGATGGTTTGGACATATAGAGAGGATGGACGAGAGGAGATTGACGAAACAAGTATACGAAGCGAGTGTTGATGGAAGAGTTGGAAGGGGACGACCTCGGCGAACGTATCGCGATCAAATCGCGGATGTTCTCAAAAAATGCCAGGTTAAGAGTTCTCTAAACCGACGAGCATGCATGACGAGGTTAATGGACGTAGATGAAGCGAAAGAGGTGTGTCAGGATCGTAGCAGGTGGAAATCCATAGTCTCTGCCTACCCCAATGGGAAACAGGCGTGATAATATGTATGTATGTATGTGTATGTAAGTACCAAAGGGCCACCAGCTCAGCATAATGTTAGGTAGCAGTACAGGTACTGACTATCCAACGCTGATTTTCAGCTGCGACCCACAAGTGCCATACGTCCGAAAAAAAATGTAGACATAGCCAATAGTCGCATTGGTAGGGCCAATCGGATTGCAGTACCCCGCCTCAGCTAGTGGCAGAATTTATTGTACGCATAATGTTCCACATTAGGCGTCTATTGGGCTTTATAGTCGTTGGATTATGGTGAGACTTTGCAAGGCAAATATTAAATCTAATAAAAGTACATTATGGCTATAATGTTGGTGTATTGATCTTGTTGTTCCCTAGTACTACCCATGATAATGCGCACAATTTGATGTGTAATTTGTATAAAGGTTTCGCCAGTTAATGAAATATCAAAAGATAAATCTGAAGTAGATGCATTCGGATCTAATGTAGGAGATGCCGGTGACAGTGGCACATATGAAGTTTCAGTATTCTATAATTCATCAGCAGAATAACCGACTCATTTTCTGACTGACTTATTTGATTATAATTATATTATGGCCTGATAATTCCAAATTAGTATCACCCTATTAATTCTACCCTTATTCTGGTTTTCAGAAGTGCAGGTTTCCTTGGGCGTTGTCCTAATACAACGTGACTACGCGACAATCACAAATGCGCACGAATTTTATACGAGCCCGTGATCAAACATATTTGGAAATTGTAGGCATTGCGATATTCTGTTTCTCGAAAACAAGGTCATTTTTAGGTTACCGGTATTAAAACGGTAACCTAAATAGAGGTAACATGTTTTTTTTCCTTGGTTACCCAGATAGCGGTAACCTCTACCTTAAAAATTACCTAAAATCTTCGATACCTGTACCGTACTTTATAGCGGTTTTCGGTCCCTGATTATAGGGTTCCTTAAGTAGGTGTTACAAACAAATCAAATGGAATATTAATCATGGCTATTTTAGTTTTTGCAATAGACGACAGCATTGGCGACTCAGAGAGTGTTGTCAGTAGCCGCTAGATGGCGCTATACAGTGCCAAATGCAATAGACGGCACTTGACGGCAGCATTGGCGAGTCAGAGAGTGTTGTTAGACGCCGCTAGATGGCGCCAAATTTAAGAAGTGTGTCGTCAACATAATACAAAGTTCTCCGCAGGTCTGCTGGAAGAAATTTCTTAAAGAAATAAGCAGTGCCTTTTTACTATTGATTTCTATGTCAATCAACTCAGCCTATCGCAGTCCACTGCTGGACATAGGCCTCTCCCAAGTTGCGCCACAACGCTCAGTCCTCTGCCTTCCGCATCCAGTCCCCCCCAGCCACGCTCTTTAGGTCGTCGGTCCACCTGGCAGGGGGGCGCCCTACGCTGCGTTTGCCGATTCGCGGTCTCCACTCAAGGACTCGTCTGCTCCAGCGGCCATCGGTCCTTCGACAGACATGGCCAGCCCACTGCCACTTCAGCTTACTGATTCTACAAGCTATGTCGGTCACTCCGGTTCTTCTCCGGATAATCTCGTTTCGGATTTTATCCTTCAAAGAAACTCCAAGCATAGCTCGCTCCATAGCTCGCTGAGCGACTTTAAACTTGTGGACTAGCCCAACTGTCAGTGTCCACGTCTCGGCACCGTAAGTCATGACAGGCAGGACGCACTGGTTGAAGACTTTTGTCTTCAAACTTTGCGGTATAGGCGACGAGAAGACTCGGCGAAGTTTGCCAAACGCTGCCCAGCCCAGACGGATCCTTCTGTTGGCTTCTTTCTCGAAGTTGTGTCTACCAAGCTGAATTGCCTGCCCTAGGTAGACGTATTCCGTTACAACTTCGAGTGTCGACCCTTCGACGAATATTGGCCTCGGCATGACATGCATATTGAACATGACTTTAGTCTTGTCCAGATTCATGTCGAGACCGACACGTCGAGAGGCTCCATTTCTATGTACTTTATTATTATTATTTCTCTATGTGTGCATAAATTTAATAAATAAATAAATAAAGTTACTTTTTGTGATTTTTTCAAATAGAAAGTAGCTAAAGGAGCATTATTTGCTGTGATCATTGTTAGGGTTCCGAAGTCCTACAAGGAACCCTTATAGTTTCGCCATGTCCGTCCGTCTGTCCGTCTGTCCGTCTGTCCGTCTGTCCGTCTGTCCGTCTGTCCTAATCCTTTACAGCTTAATAACTTCTACAGTTATAAACTTAAGTAAATGAAATTTTGTTAAAAAATAGTCTACATATAGATCTCAATTTTAAAAGAATAAATGATTCGTTTTTGCGTATTTTAGGGGTGGCGTCCATACATGTGAAATGGAGAAAAATAAATTTTTTTCGCTGCACCCCCTCGTGTAGGATATCATTGAATAGCTCTACTAAAATTAAGGTAATGTTTGATACACCACTTTTTTATCAGGTGTACCATCTGCGAAATATAGCCCGCCAAAGTGGCTTGCAATGTGTCCCCCCCCCTGCCATTTCTAAACTATGCAATGTAGAAACTTATAATCTTCCACATTGATAGACCTTTTTAAAAACTCTCTTTTAAAATTATTTCGAGTATAATGTGATTATAATTTTTTGAGTTATAGAGAGAAAACTGAAAAATACTTAAAACGTCCTAGTTCAAAGGTTAGCCTTAGAGAAAAATTATCATAGCAAATAATGCTCCTTTAGCTACTTTCTATTTGAAAAAATCACAAAAAGTAACTTTGAAATGACAAACGTCTTAAATTTGGTTTCTTGAATTTATCGCTAGATGGCGCTACTAACAACACGCTCTGAGTCGCGAATGCTGCCGATTATTGCAAAAACTGAAATAGCCATGATTAATATTCGATTTGATTCGTTTGTAATTACACCTACTTAAGGAACCCTATAATACTGAGCATGGCCCGACATGCTCTTGGCCGGTTTTTTCTCTTAGGTCTTATGACCTTGAACTAGGACGTTTTAAGTATTTTTCAGTTTTCTCTCTATAACTCAAAAAATTATAATCACAATATGCTTGAAATAATTTTAAAAGAGAGTTTTTATAAAGGTCTATGAATGTAGAAGATTATAAGTTTCTACATTGCATAGTTTAGAAATGGCAGGGGGGGGGGACACATTGCAAGCCACTTTGGCAGGCTATATTTCGCAGATGGTACACCTGATAAAAAAGTTATGTATGAAACATTACCTTCATTTTAGTAGACCTATTCAATGATACCTCACAAGAAGGGGTGCAGCGAAAAAAAAATTTTCATCCCCATTTCACATGTATGGGCGCCACCCCTAAAATACGTAACCATGATATTTCTATTCTTTTCAAATTGAGATCTATATCTATTCTATTTTTTAACAAAATTTCATTTACTTATGTTTATAACTGTAGAAGTTATTAAGCTGTAAAAGATTAGGACAGACGGACAGACGGACGGACATAACGAAACTATAAGGGTTCCTTGTAGGACTACGGAATCCTAAAAAGAAAAAAAAAGCGAGTAAAATTCGCTGTGCGGGCTTGGTCTAAGTGTAAACTACCTACCTACTTTGTTTCTAAATACTATACAGCCCGTTGTCCGTTGTCGTTTGTCGTGTTTATGTTGGTTTCCGTCTGATTATCACTTGGGGTGTCCACTAAAAATCGCGCTGTTGAAACACAGCACCATGTTGAGAACCATCGTTGTTGCGGCTACAGCCTGCAATTCTCAAGAATAGAGGTAATTTATGAGTAGTTTTCTGTACCTATTATTATGTGTATTTTTTTTGTATATACCTGTTTTGCATTGTTATGTATTTTTAATTGATGCACGTTGCTAACTGCAATGGGACAAAATATTTTTTTGTTTTCTTTCTTTCTTTATTTTCCTTCTTTCTTTTCTTTCTTGTTTTCTTTATTTCCCTGTCAAGTTCTATTCACTTTTACTGAATCGGAACAAGCAACTTTTTCTTCGTGGCTTCTCTTCTCTTTTTTTCTCTTTTCTGAGGGTCGTGTCCGTTCTGGAGGGCAGACACCTCTCCATACAATATCCTGGTTCTCAGCTTGTGTTATTCCTTCATTTACTGGCAGACCAGTCAAAGTTCTCACCTGGTCTGTCCAGCGGCTAGGTGATCGTGCGCTTGCTTGGTCGCTTTGCCTCCACCTTCCCGGCTATGTAAAGCTTTTCGAAGTTGTCTTCGTGGCTACTCATAAATAAATTTTGACATCGCACACTCTTTGAAGACAAAGGTCTTCAACCAGTGCGTCCTGCCTGTCATAACTTACGGTGCCGAGACGTGGACACTAACAGTTGGGCTAGTCCACAAGTTCAAAGTCGCTCAGCGAGCTATGGAGCGAGCTATGCTTGGAGTTTCTTTGAAGGATAAAATCCGTAACGAGATTATCCGGAGAAGAACCGGAGTGACTGACATAGCTTGTAGGATCAGTAAGCTGAAGTGGCAGTGGGCTGGCCATGTCTGTCGAAGGACCGATGGCCGTTGGAGCAGACGAGTCCTTGAGTGGAGACCGCGAATCGGCAAACGCAGCGTAGGGCGCCCCCCTGCCAGGTGGACCGACGACCTAAAGAACGTGGCTGGGGGGGGACTGGATGCGGAAGGCAGAGGACCGAGTGTTATGGCGCAACTTGGGAGAGGCCTATGTCCAGCAGTGGACTGCGATAGACCGAGTTGATGATTGATGATGATGATGCTAATCACGAAGTCTTGGGTTCGATTCCCACAGGACACAAATATTTATGTGATGAACATAAATGTTTATGTTGGTCTGGCTGTTTCTTATGTATTATAAGTATGTTATGTGTACACCTAGTTTTACTCGTGGAAGTATTATATACATTGTCTAGTCCCCATAGTACGGTCGACCGCACGTCACTTTGAAATTAGCAGTATCTTTATTTCGTAAGCAGTAAGGGCGGTTTTCGAATTGAACTGTTACCACTGTCATGCAGTCGACTGTACAAGCTCTGCTTAGTTTGGGACTAGATGGTGCTGCGTAAAATGTCCCAAAATATTCTTTATTTTATTTTTGTGAAATGTTTTGTACCATAAATGAAAAATAAGGTAACCAATTAGGTAGGTAGGTAGGTAGTAGGTATTGGTGATAACCAATTATTCATACACATAGCTAAATAACCAACAACTTTACTTGGAATAAGCCTCTAACGGACAAAAGATAGTGAAGACAATCAAAATCACAATATTAACTAAGTAGATAGGTATCTAGGTACCTATTAAGTTTAACTTTCCACTCAAGTTCGCAGCCACAAGTCCCAAGGCGGCTATAATTCTATTTACCGCCCGTTCGTTGAATCGGAAAGGGAAGCTTTCGTCGTGTTCGTGGCCAATGATAAATATTGACTTCTTATCGGCGTGGAATGTTCCTGGAAAATCTTGCAATTTATTGAACAAGTTTATTGACATTAGTACCTAACTTTGTTGGACTTACTAAAGGGTTATTTTTAGTTAATCGACATACAGATAATACGATTATTTAATAACTGGTACCTTTTTTTTAGACCGCGTACTGGAAGGCGCAGCGTGGGTAGGCCCCCCACAAGGTGGACCGACGACCTGGTGAAGGTCGCGGGAATCCGCTGGATGCGGAAGCCGCAGGACCAGTCGTTGTGGCGATATATGGGGGGGGGCTATGTCCAGCAGTAGACGTCTTTAGGCGGAGCCAGTGTCGGACTCTTACCGACTAAAACCACCACGGTGTTCCTTCAACTACATTAGCCGGGAGCGTGGGAACCCGTGAGTATTCACACAACCACCCCCGACAGGTCCCGGCCCGCCACAAGCAGGCGAGCCCCTTCTCCCCGTGCGGCCTAACGTTGGCCGCACCCTCCTAGGTGGCGCACACGGAACACTGCACTGACCTCACGGACCTTTACCAGCTACGCCAGCTGCGCCAACTACGCCAGCTGCGCCAGCTACGCCAACTGTTAGCTACGCCAGCTACGCCAGCTGTTGGTCGGGCAGCAGACTACCTCGAGTGTGCTGCTCGCAGGCCCCATCCTTTTTTTTTATAGATGTTTTCTTCCTCGCGGTCCGGGCGGTGACCAAGACCCTCGGTCCCAAGAGGCGCGAGAACACTACTAAATAAAATTAATAAATATCTTTGGGACATTTTTACACAGCACCATCTAGTCCCAAACTAAGCAGAGCTTGTACTATGGGTACTAGACAATGGATATAATACTTATATACTTATTTTTTTCTAAATACATACTTTTAATACATAAGCAACACCAAGACCAACACAAACACTTATGTTCATCACACAAATATACTCAGCGGGCACTCCTGGCATTATGATATCTACGGAGGCAGGGAAGGACAGTCCCCCCGCCCGTGGCAGGGTGAGTGCACATGGGGTGCTGGCCAGAAAACCTCCACGTGTGCCTGACGGCTTCTTGTCCTTCTGGACACGTCTGGAGGGAACGGCAGTTGTTTGGCCGGTGCATCCTGGGCACGGGCAATAGAATCCTTTCGAGGGATTAACCTTCGGGGGATTTTATTGCCCGTGGCGAATATTGTGGCGCGGGGAGGGCCGTTCTGGGCCAGTGGGGAGTTGCTCCACGTGTCCCTCTGTTGCCAACAGAGGGTACAGTGGAGGAGCAGGGGCGGCCCCGGTGTGCACTCTCCACTATTTTTTTTGTATATTTTTAATAAAACATAGGTAATAAGTGTACCACTGTACTTATTACCTATGTTTTATTAAAAATATATAATTTACCCTTAGATTAATATTTACCTCAGTAGGTACCTACCGTAAAATGCCTTAACGTTGCCCACAAACCCTACTTTGCCTAAGACATATTTTTAGACGCATTGACAATTTATAACTGAATCAAAAGTTAGCGTTATCACAGTTTTAAAATCTCTCCAAGTACGGAAATCACAGCTATTATTATAGTTTACTAAAAAAACAACTACTACTCGGGTGTTGCTACTGTCATGCGGTCAACTATACTTTTCTTATATTTTGTATCAACTGTCCTTTCATAATTTTCTACCTATGTGTCTTTTGTTTTTACTTTCTATGTAACCCCACCTATAAGTTGCCTGCTTGTGTTTATCACTGTGTTTTAAATGTTGCGCGTCGTTAACTGTGACAATAAACTATTTTTCTTTCTTTCTTTCAAAATAGACCTTATGGGCAAAGTTAGGGCATTTTCCAGTATTTTAAATGTTTTTTTCATATTGCCCCCTTTTTAACAATTTAAAAGTCGAATCCTGTCTAACCCTTGAATATCAGTAGGCGTTTTACAGTAGCCAGTGATAGCGTAGCGGGTAAAATAAATAAATCATATTTAGGGCCAAAACATTATACACTTTGTTTAAACCCGCCAAATTGTGAAACAGTTTGTCGGCGGGATTTGCGCTCGTTTTTAATTTGGTTCTAATAAAAACCAGTTTTTTCTAGTAATAACTAGTAAAAAAAACTATACTTACCTAAAGTGAAGTAATGGTACTACGCGCATATTGTTATTACCGTGTTATTGTTCTCGTCACGTTCACAGCTATGTATGAAATGTCCCAAAGATATTTATTTATTTATATTTATGTATGAAAACGCAAAGTGAAACGCAAGATGAACGCTTGCCTTCCATGCAGGAGGGTATGAGTTCGAACCCGGCCCGCACCTCTGACTTTTCAAATTCATGTTTGGATTGGAATTCTTTTATCTATTCCTTCAACGGTGAAGGAAAACAGCGTGAGGAAACCTGCACACCAGAATACTCCGTGTGTAGTCCTACAGCCCGCACTAGGCCAGCGTGGTGGACTAAGGCCTTAGCCTTCTCGTACTGAGAAGAGGCCCGTGCCCAGCAGTGGAACAGTAAATGGGATGGCGAGCCCCTTCTCCCCGTGCGGCCTAAGATCAGCCGCGCCCACCTGACTGGCACGCGCGAAACACGTCACGCCACTGTCACGGGCCTTGGCCAGCTTCGCCAGCTATGCCGGCTTCGCCAGTTGTTCCGACTTCACCAGCTGTGCCGGCTTCGTCAGCTGTTCCGTCTTCGCCATCTGTGCCAGCTGTGCCACCTACCCTTGCTACGCCAGCTACACCATCTGTGCCAGCTACGCCAACTACGACAGCTAAGCAAACTACGCCTACTGCTGGTCGGGCAGCAGACTACCCCGAGTCCGCCGCGAGAAGACCCCATTCTCCCGTAATTTTATAGAAGTTTTCTTCCTCGCGGTCCGGGCGGTAAAGCTGGAAAAAAAGGAGGCGCGAGAACACTATTCAGCGAGTACTTTTTCTGGGATTACGAGATCGACGAGGGCAGGAAAGGTCACAGTCCCCCCGCTGCCAGCCCAGCGGCAGGGTGAGTGCACACTGGGCCCCTGCCCCTGCCCTGTGCCACTGTGCCCTCTGCTGGCATCAGAGGGGCACGCGGAGCAACTCCCCACTGGCCCAGATCGGGCCCCTTCCGTGCCAGAATATTCACTACGAGCAATAAGATCTAAAGAAGGATTTTTCCCGTGCCCAGCGTGCACCGGCCCAACAACTGCTGTTCCAGACGCATCGAGAAGGACCAGCAGCCGCGTCAGGCACACGTTCTGGCCCAGCAGCCGCGTCAGGCACACGTTCTGGCCCAGCAGCCGCGTCAGGCACACGTTCTGGCCCAGCACCCCCAAGACAACCACGCCTTAGGCGTTTGCTGTACAGGTGTAGGTACTTTTAAGTAGTCAATGCATGTACAATGCAATATAAAAAAAACTGTTTTGTGCAATTGCCGACCGTCAAGCAGTACTTCAAGCGAGCTTCCAAACGCTACTTCGACACCGCCCCCAATCATCCTAACCCTTTGGTTGCGGCGGTCACTGTTTATAACCTACTCTCCATTAGTAAAACTCGCAGACCTAGACACGTGCTCATCGAACCCGATGACGACATTACCCTCCTTCAGGAGTCAAATAAAAATACCAGCACCGTCAGACGCCGTCGTCCTAAATTTCGTCCCCACCGGAGGGGACCGACGCGACACCCACACAGATGCCGAGAGTCCGACTCTCGAGAAAACCAACACGATGCAGCAGCGGCTGCCGGGGGGACCAGTGGCGGGGAATCCCCAGCTGCACCGTGAGCCGAGGTCGAGCTCCCCACCTGGGGACGCCCTCACGGTGTCGCAACCGGAGATAATCTCGTTACGCGAGACCGGTTATGCTCTCGCTCACTCCTATTCCTATTCTACTCCACGTTATGAGCAGTTTTGATCGCCGATCAGTTAGGATTAGGTAGGTCCTAGCCCTCGCCGGCGAGGCTTGCCGCTTAACGGTAATTCGCGAAACGCGCCTCCCCCCCCCCCGATATACCGAAAGTCCGCCTCTTTCGAGAAAACAATTCCCGATGCGGCAACGGCTGCCGGGGGACGTAGCGGCGGTGTCCCCCAGCAATGCCCTAAGCCGAGGTCCGAGCCCTTCCCTGGGGGACGCCCTTATGCGGCATTGCAACCGCGAAATTAGTTTGTAAGTTATTAGTTAGGTAATCTTTCGGCGGATGGAGTCCCTCACGGGACTCTCCGCCCCCAAAGCCCGGTTAAGCAGAAAGAGCACTCTAGTGCTTCCTGTGAGTAGTCAATTCGAAAAAAAAAAAAAAAGCAATGTTTAATCATTTAATTTATTGACTTTGGCAGCTCTTCGTTTTCAGTATTTGCACAAAATAACTGATTCAAATTGATTATAACAGAAAAAACATGGTTTTTGAGTTAAGTTTTGATCTTGGTGCTCGATATATCTACAGCCCAATTAAAACGTTATATTATGCTTTTATGTAAATGTATTTTGTAAAGTGTTTAGTTGCAGGCTCGTTGCAGGTCTAAATCAAACTGACAGCAACTGTCAACTGTCTTTTTCAGTCGTATAATCCGCCTTATGTAAGTTGAGGTGACGCCTGAACAATTCAGTATAAAAAATCAACTTCTTAACAAGGTAGTATATTCAAACATTATGTTAATTTTTAATATTGTTTACCATACAAGCCGATTTAAAATAACTTCCAGTGTAAACTAGTTTTAATTTAAAACAGTGAGTATTCATGATTACGTTCTTATCAGAATATTTGACTTGACGATTCCTTGAGTTTTTTCGACTGTCATGTCATAATAGGTTAAGTTTACAAGTTTATTGTTGCTCGTTTATCTTAATTTTATCATTTAATATGATGTTTAGGTGGGGGCAAACGTTGTTCACTGCTGTGAGAAGCCAGAGTGGTGTTGTGGAGCGTTTAGCATTAAACTACGTGATTAAGAATCAGTTCTATACTGCTAGTGCGATGGCAGACAAATTCAAGTTACCTGCGCGTTATGGAGCCGGTGAAAAAAGTGTCTGGTGAGTGAAATATACGGAATACTTTCGTATTTGTACTCCTACGAAGGGTGAAGGCCATGTAGAGTAGTTATCACAGTTGCAATGTTGGTTCTTGTTACATAATCAGTGTGAGCAAACAATAAGAATTTAATTAGCATATTAGAATGATCAACGCAATTGTGTATGATTGATAAATGAGTTTTGATTTTTTCAAGCATTCTATAGTTAGAGTTACAGTTTTTATCACAATTATTTTTACTTTCCGTAATTTTTTGGTATGTCAACATGCTTATAAACAGGAATATTGTTAAAGGAACTGTCAACTTAGTATCCTACTTCCTACTAATATTATAAACTAGCTGTGGCTTTGCCCACATACTGAAATAAAATACATATAGCCTACAACATGCAACATGCCACAGCTATGACATGTGACAAAGTTACTTTACTTATGATGTTCATCATTCCAGCCGAAAAACGTCCACTGCTGGACAAAGGCCTCCCCCAAATGGCCAAATATGCCACAATCGCCACGCTTGGCAGGCGGGTTGGTGATCGCAGTTAGTTGTTTAAATACTCAGAGAACGCTGCTGCCCATCCTCTGGTAAATCCCTTAGTCGCCTTTTACGACACCCATGAGAAGAGGGAGGGTGGTGCAACTATGTATCACAGTAATTCCTAAAAGTAAGAAGTTACTTTTTAGGGTTCCGTACCCGAAGGGTGCTAAACGGGACCCTATAACTCTCGCTACGCCTCGTCCATCTCGTCCGTCCATCTGTCCGTCCATCTGTCCGTCCGTCTGTCTGTCTGTCACAAGGCTGTATCTTTTGAACGGTAATAGGTAACCGGTTGAAATTTTCTCAGAATATGTGTTGCTATGAGGTGTATCACGACAAATACTAAAAACAAAAAAAGTCTTAAACCAAAGGGGGTCCCCATACAAGAAACCTCAAAAAACATGCATTTTTTTCAATGTTTTTGTTCCTGCTCTATCTTCAAGACGGTAATATATACCAGCGTCAAACTTGGTCAGATTATAGTACATATTATGTAGTTTAGCAACAAATACTAAAAATAAGACAAACATAGACATATGTGGTGGTACCTGCGTAAGAAAGACATGCAAAAATTCATATTTCGAGCACTGTGCCTTGATGTCTTTTGATAAACTCTCGTAAATTAAATCAGTTTTTATGGGGTATCAGGTCATTGAGAGGTACGAAACCCTTACTGCGCGAGTCCGACTCGCACTTGGCCGGTTTTTATGTTCACCCACCGCATGTCGCATTTTCGATCTTCTGTTTTCTTTCTTTCTTTTTTTGCCTATGCTACTTCTGGATAAAGTAGCTTTCTAACGGTGAAAAAATTATTAAAATTGTTTCAGTGATTTCAGAGTTTATCAATAACAAACAAACAAATATTTTCTCTTTATAATGAGTATAGATGTGAAAGTACGGATTTTTGTTTGCCCTTCAATCAGATTTGCCTGAAATTTTGCACACAGATAGACTACAACCCGGGGTAACATATCTGCTACTTTTTATCCCAGGAAAACAAATGGCTCCCGATGTGTGCGATAACATCTTTCTGTGATAAACCGAATTATGCAGGTGAAGCTGTGGTCATAGACTAGTATAGACATATCAATAAAATAAAACCCTATGGGAATACCGTGACCATAAAATAAGAATCTTGTATCAATGTTTTTTTCAAGTATCATTGTTAATGTTAATATGCCAATACCATATGCTATGTATAATATTTTAGGGTGGAATACATCGAACTGGCCGCTCAATACAAGCCTGCGGTGAACCTCGGCCAGGGTTTCCCTGACTACCATGCACCGCCACATGTCACAAAGGCTCTAGGAGATATAGCTACAAGTGAAAACCCACTGATGAACCAGTACACAAGGGGATTTGTAAGTAGAATACTTTTTTTTTACTTTGCCTCACACTAGGTTTACTCCTGTATTGTGGGAGCGTTTACAAACAAATCTCACATGAACCCAGAACAGGAACAATCTGTGAATAACTCCAATATTTGTCAATTGCATCTTCGTACATTTATAACAATCACAAACATAAAACATAGTAGTAGAGAATAATAATAAAGGAATCACTGATTTCAATAATACAGGTTCACCTAGTTCGAAATCAGAGGTTAATGTTTTTTTTGTATGCTAGATATAAGAGCCTAGAAAAGGCGCCTGGGGCGTGCACCTGAAATGCTGCATTTCGGATGCTCTATGAAATTGTTTGCAACAAATTATATTAAGAGCTGTCGTCCATCTGTCAGTTTTCATAGTGTCCGAATCCGAAAATCAGCGCAACAGGCGCATGCCCCTTACGTCTGTTATAACGTATTTACAGTCTTTGTAGTATAAAAAACATGCATATGAGACAACAACAGAGATGTTAACACACCCACAATAGAGAAAAATGAGAGAGATACAGTTTTTTTTACGAAAACAAAATTATGCTTCGTAGTAATAAGTTACTGAAAAACTCATGGTGCCGTTTCTTTTTTTTAAACTTAATGGGCTTTGGGCTTGTCTTCGGCCAGTACCTCAACTAATGCGATTGTGTGGTCGACAATGTTGCATGCTTTCCCAGCAAAAACTTATTCCGGGCAAGCATGCACTATTTTCTGTTGAGCCTTATAGACTACCAGATTATACTATCGGTAAACACTGACAGGCAAAGATTTTTGTTTCTGCAACTGTGCGACACAACAAAAGGAAAAAATTTAAACATTCAGAGGCATAGGACAGTTTCTTTTTCTAGAACTGTCAAAATAATTCCAAAATGTAGATTACTAAATAATCATTTTCTTTACAGGGCCACCCTAAACTTGTGCAAAACTTAGCAAAAGTATACTCCCCATTAGTTGGCAGGGAGATCAACCCACAGAATGAGATCCTGGTTACGTATGGTGCTTACGAAGCTCTGTATTCTGCTATTTTAGGTAACTATACTCTTTTTTATTATATACCTACAATCATCATCTTCATTTTAGCCGAAAGACATCCACTACTGAACAGAGGCCTCCCCCAAAAGGGGTTCAAATATGTCATAATCGCCACACTTGGCAGGCGGGTTGGCGATCACAGTTGGTTGGTTAAATACTCAGAGAATGCTGCTGCCCATCCTCTGGTGAATCTCTTAGTCGCCTTTTACAACACCCATGAGAAGAGATAGGGAGATATATACCTACAGTGTACATAATAGTAAAAAAACTATATCTTCGATCGCTTGACATCAGGTGAGGTAGCGGTCAAATACAATCTCACTACTTTAAAACTTGAATTTAAAAAGTACATAAAATACCAAAAAAAAATTGTTGGACCACGACTTCAGGCACATTTGAAGTTTCTCCCGCGACTTCCCGAAGGTTGCCCATATCCGACTTAATAGCATTGAGTACTTTGTGACTCAGACTATCTTAGAAATAAAAACATAAATCTTTTTAATTAGTTTGGCCTTTATGCCAAAGTTCCATTTCAGATAAGACAGACGTCATAACAAATTCCTACTTTATTATTATTATTAAGAGCCTGTACAGTCCCACTGCAGGGCAAAGGCCTCCCTACTCTCCTTCCACCTCTCTCTGTCTGTGGCTAATAAGGACCAGTCTTTTTGAAAGTTGTCCAATTCATCCCGCCATCTCCGTCTGGGCCTGCCGCATTGGCGTTTGCCATTTGTGGGGGCCCATTGGGTCGTACGTTTGGCCCATTGGTCGTCTGGCATGCGGCAGATGTGTCCAGCCCAGTTCCACTACAGCATGGCAGCTTTCCGAGTGACATCAGTTATTTTTGTCCTGGAACAGATGATTGTATTCCTAATCCGGAAAGGAATTCCTACTTTAGCATAGCATATTTAAATTATTGTGCAATGCATGTTTTTACGATGATCCATGAAGTTATCGTCCCAAATATTATCATTATGTTTTTGTCATGCACACCATGACCCGGCTACGATAAAATCACACCATGCCATTGGGGTCGCATTAATATAGAGCTATTGATAACTGCATCATTCGGATTAACACTGATCGTACCAAACATATCTCACGGTATGATGAAACCTGATGTTACATCATACTTGAGGAAATGTAGGGAAGCAAGGGTGGATCACCACAAATACTAAAAATAAAAAAAGTCTAAAACCAAAGGGACCCCCTTTGGTTTATTTGGTTGTTTTGAAACGGACTCTGTTTCGTGGTATTGCCATTACGTTGTAATAAACAATATTTTTTTGGGAGGCCTTTGTCCAGCAGTGGACGTTTTTGGCTGAAATGATGATGATGAAACAAGTCCCAATCCCAAACTAAGCACAGCTTGTACAGTCGACTGCATGACAACACTTGTGGTAACACTTGAATTTGAAAACCGCCCTTACTGCTTACGAAATAAAGGTGCTGTCAATGTCAAACTGTTACCACTGACGTGTGGTCGACCCACAGACCAGTAAGCCTCAAGACGCCACATAAACAAAGTTTTGCATGAGAACACAGTCGTAAAATGTTGGCGGAGACCGGGGGGCGGACGGCGCGTTATGATTACATACATACATACATATTATCACGCCTGTTTCCCATTGGGGTAGGCAGAGACTATGGATTTCCACCTGCTACGATCCTGACACACCTCTTTCGCTTCATCTACGTCCATTAACCTCGTCATGCATGCTCGTCGGTTTAGAGAACTCTTAACCGTTATGATTGGTCGGCTCAAATGTTCGGTGATGTGATTGGTGCCGCTAGCTGACGGAGTGACGTCCCAATTGGTGGCTGGGCGTAAGATATGCAGTGCTACTGCATATGCTTTGTGACCGGGGGTATCCGGCTAATAGGCGTCTGAGGCTTACTGGTCTGTGGGTCGACCGTACTATGGATGCTAGAAAATGAATATAATACACATAAACTTTTTTTTTAAAGTTATACTTATAATACATATGAAACACCCAGACCAACACAAACACTTATGTCCATCACATAAATATTTGTGTCCAGACGTCATCGAACCTATTTCCTTAATACCATTTTAACATAATTTCAGGTCATGTGGACGAAGGAGATGAGGTGATAGTCATAGAGCCTTTCTTCGACTGCTACGACTTCATGATCAAGTCAGCTGGCGGTGTTCCTAGGTTTATTGCGCTCAATCCTGTAAGTTTGCCTGTTTTTATCTCATTCACGTTCTAAAAACTACTGAACCGATTGTGATGAAACTTGGTATGTGGATACCTGGAGACCCATATTTACACATTTAATCCCGACATTCCCTCGAAAACGGTTGAAACCGCGGGGCGCAGGAAGTTATTATTTAAGTACTAGTTGAAATTTATAATATATGGCCGCTAGAGAGGCGCCGATGAGGTGCTTGCTAGCGATGTTTCAGATATCCGAGATAAAATTAAGATCCATATCCGGCGTATTTTTGGCGGATATTGAACGGATCTTTTACATTAATAAATTTCATTACGTATACGAAATTTTAAGGAAAGTTAGCAATTAAATACAACTAACTGCAAATCAAATTACTTTTTATTTCTTAAAATCACATATTATTATTTTTATTTAACTCATAACGTCTCCAAAAACAAACAGTAAACTATGCTATCTTGTGTCACACTAAACTATAAATAAAAACACGCACAGTGCATGTGCAAGTCAAAACACGTCGCGGTACTATTAGTAGAAACGCAAAGCGTCAACTGTAGGTCCAGGGTCACGCGCACCGGCGCCCACAGAGTACGAAATACTACTAAAGTTGTGGTCCGTATCCGTATCCGCGGATTTTGACACTAGTTATCCGTATCCGCGGATTTACATTTTTAAGGATCCCAAACATGGTCTTTGACAAGTCAACTGAGGTCCACGCTTGAGGTTTGCCCCAAAGAGCTATGGAACGGAGTGTTCTGGGCATAAAACTTGTAGACCGGATAAGAAACACAACGATCCGTTCCAGAACAAAAATAGCCGACGTCACCCGTAAGGCTGCCACTCTAAAGTGGAACTGGGCTGGACATATCTGCCGCATGTCAGACGACCACTGGGCCAAACTAACAACTCAATGGGTCCCTTTACATGGCAGACGTCAACGCGGCAGGCCCAGACGGAGATGGCGGGATGAGCTGGACTCCTTCCAAAAAGACTGGACGCTTGTAGCAATAGACAGGGAGAAGTGGAAGGAGAGTAGGGAGGCCTTTGCCCTGCAGTGGGACACTTCAGGCTTATAATAATAATAATAACGATCCGGCCCATCACTAGTGCTTGCCTAGGGCGCTCTCGACATTTAATCCGCCTCTGAGGTATCAGATTCGCGTATCTAATTCTGCCGCCAAACAGTAATGCAAGCATTACTGTGTTCCAGTGCAAAGGTTGCCGGTGAAATTACAATCACATGAGACTTTCAATCTTTATGTCTCAGTTTGGGGAACCGACTTGCGGTACTATTTAAGCAACATCTTAGCTGGTATTGGTGTTGTTATGGACAAAGTTAACCGCTTAACATCAGGTGGGCTTTTAGCTCGTTTCACTTGGTACGGTTGACCGCACGTCAGTGGTAACAGTTTGACATTGACAGGATCTTTATTTCGTAAGCAGTAAGGGCGGTTTCCTGACATAACATAGGTTCCCCCTTAATTGGAGGAGGCCTATGTCCAGTAGTGGACGTCTTTCGGCTGAAATGATGAAGGGCGGTTTTCGAATTGAAGTGTTACCACTGTCATCCTTGCCGTTTAGAAGACCAATGACATACCGACAGCAGTGCCACCTACCTACCGGGTCCCATTGTGTTTTCAAACCATCCAGAAAACCATTGAAATATACACACAAAATTCCATCCAAATCGGTCCAGTCGTTTAGCAGGAGTTATGTGACAAACACACGTACAGAAGAATTATATATATTAAGATATGGATGATTGTAACTTAATGGGCTCGTGGCTAAGTAGCAACTGCGTGGATTGTATGATCTGCGAGGTTAAGCTACACTTGCCGCGGTCAGTCCGTGGATGGGTGACCATTTCGTTGCATATCGAGACCCCTCCGTGCCTCGGAGAGCACGATAAGCTGTCGGTCCCGGTTGCCATACCAAACCAACATCCATCGTCGGCAGTCGTTACGGGTAGTCAGAAGCCTGAAAGTCTGACAACTGGTCTAACCTTCGAATGTCGGTACCCAGTAACTGGGTTGCGGGGGTCTGATGGCAATCGCTCCGTGTTACAATACTGATGTTCAGACGCATCTGGTTAGACTGGAATCCGACCCCAACATAGTTAGGTAAAGGCGAGGAGGATGATGACTCCCATAAAGAGACACGAAAAGAAACAAAAGATAAACTGTGTCTAGTGATTGGCTTGCAATTTACCACTACAGGAAGCGATTTTACCCTTTTTTTTCCCCCTATACACAAATCTGTATCTACAATTAATTAGATTATTCGTTTAACAGAAAACCAAAACCGGCGTCATAACATCAGCAGACTGGGTCCTAGACGAGAAGGAACTGGAATCCCTCTTCAACCCTCGCACGAAGATGATAATTCTGAACACCCCCCACAACCCCCTGGGCAAGGCTTTCACTATGAAGGAACTGGAGCTGATCGCCAACTTGTGCAAGAAACACAATGTGCTGTGTTTGTCTGACGAGGTGTACGAGTGGATGGTGTTTGAGCCTAACCAGCATATTAGGATCGGTAAGTCAAACATTGTCAAAATTATTTTTTGGTCTCGGCCACCTAGGGAGTAACTATTTAATACTGTACATGTTCCAAGCCATATTTTATATTATAATTAAAAAATAACATTTAATGTCAGCGCAAACCGACAATTGTAACAATTGAAATTCAACCTTATTTGCTTCTACTGCACTGACCCTTAGGATACGAAGGACCCAAAGATAATATAATCACTACGTTTTACGAAGGACCGAAGGAACTTGAAAAATAATAGTGTCACTTTGTTGAAGCAATTTCACTGGTTAAAATTAGATAATATTGCTGCTGTTAATTTAACTTTCTGATTGGCTGTGTCATACTTCCATATTCCATGGGTATGTACCCATATGTATGGAATATGGAAGTATGGAAATGCTGATACTCGCTCAAGACAAGAAAGATATCTGATAGAGCTTACATACCTTGAGTGCCTGACTGGTCTGGATTTTTTTTTTAACAAAAATGTTGCCAAGGCTAATTATTTTAATTTGATTTATAATTTTATTCTATGTGGTTTATCGATCTAGATGCCCGAAATAAAGAATTTTCAACTGTTTTTTTTAATTTAAATTTTAGAATGCTATGTTGAACAAAATGAACCATTACTTTTACAGCGACGCTCCCCGGTATGTGGGAACGAACTATCACAATTGGCTCCGCGGGTAAGACGTTCTCTGTGACTGGCTGGAAGACGGGCTGGGCGTATGGTCCTGAGGCACTGATGGCCAACCTTCAAGTGGTGCACCAGAACTGTGTGTACACCTGCTGCACTCCTGTACAGGTGAGCGAGACAGCTATTTATCGCACATACACACACACGACCCACCCCCTCATACCTACACACTCACACTAACACACAATGGCTATCAATTTTAGAAATGATTGTACTTACCTTTTGTTTGCTTGTTTTTATTTTTCTATTTATCATTATTTATAAACTCTGAATGTTTAACATGTGCTATAATCCTTCCATATCGATAGGGGATCGGAACTGTCTCTTCAAAACACAGGTTACTTTGATGCCTATCTAGGAGAACAGTACTCTACCCTTTAACTAGATTAAATAAGTACTTGAATTGTAAGCCTGTGCTAAAATCCTTCCATGTAATCTAGTCCAAGTTTAACAAATAAAATAAAACCGGCCAAGAGCATGTCGGGCCATGCTCAGTATTATAGGGTTCCTTGTAGGTGTACACACGGCTACACATCAAGCTGTAACAACCAGTAAAGGCTGACCTCGCGTTATAAGGAAAACCTATACAATGCGAGTTCAGCTTATACTGGAAATGTACAGCTTGATGTGTAGCCGTGTGTACAAACGAATCAAATCGAATATTAATCATGGCTATTTTAGTTTTTGCAATAATCGGCAGCATTCGCGACTCAGAGCGTGTTGTTAGTAGCGCCATCTAGCGATAAATTCAAGAAGCCAAATTTAAGAAGTCTGATTGATGTCAAAGTTACTTTTTGTGATTTTTTCAAATAGAAAGTAGCTAAAGGAGCATTATTTGCCATGATAATTTTTCTCTAAGGTCAATGACCTTTGAACTAGGACGTTTTAAGTATTTTTCAGTTTTCTGTCTATAACTCAAAAAATTATAATCACATTATACTCGAAATAATTTTAAAAGAGAGTTTTCACAAAGGTCTATCAATGTGGAAGATTATAAGTTTCTACGTTGCATAGTTTAGAAATGGCAGGGGGGGGGACACATTGCAAGCCACTTTGGCGGGCTATATTTCGCAGATGGTACACCTGATAAAAAAGTGATGTATCAAACATTACTTTCATTTTAGTAGACCTATTCAATGATACCCCACACGATGGGGTGCAGCGAAAAAATATTTTTTCCCCATTTCACATGTGTGGGCGCCACCCCTAAAGAACGTAAAAACTATTTTTTTATTCTATTAAAATTGAGATCTATATGCAGACTATTTTTTAACAAAATTTCATTTACTTATGTTTATAACTGTAGAAGTTATTAAGCTGTAAAGGATTAGGACAGACGGACGGACATGACGAAACTATAAGGGTTCCTTGTAGGACTTCGGAACCCTAAAAAGACTTGTGGCACTCGGAGACTGCCGCGGTAAAGCTATTGCATAGCATTTTTTATGTAAATACAAAGAGGAGGTGCCCTAACGCCGAAACTCTAAGCAGGCATGAGTCACCAGATTGCGGGGCGAAGAGGGGGATTACGCATGCGCAGTAACGCCGATACAACCAATGCCACCTAGAGGCGATTTGCAGAACTAAAGAGACAAGCGTGATATTTCAAAAAGTCATTAAAAGTTCTGCTATTCATCGATAGAAGGCAAAACTAAAAAGTATCACCGCTGTGCCGGTCGGAGTGGGGGGTGTTAGGTTATTTTCGTTACGGAATTTCCGGATTCGGTCTCCACGCTCAAGGCCCGCGATTGAAGCTATGCAATAGCTTAATAACTATAAAAAATAGCTATTTGTCACTACTGGAAGACGGGCTGGGTGTAAGGACCCGAGGTGCTGATAGCCAACCTGCAAGTGGTGCAACAGAACTGAGACAGTTAATTATTGCTTTTATGCGCTAGTCATCAATATTATGAGCAGATTTTGTCAAACCACTGTAAGGCTAATCAAATGTTGTGGAATTATTTATATGTATACAAAGTTATTATAAAAACCATAGCAATTTTTTTTCTTTGTACCAGAATCGATAACAGAACCCATCAGTATGGAAAAAAACTACTTTACTTACTCCGCTGGCACAGCGACCCAAAATGTGTCTTGGCCTCCGAAACGAGAGAACGAACTTAAAGTGACATTTTTGTCTAAGAATGTTCCGACTACTTTAAGAAAGTTGGCAATACACGATGCGATAATACTGATCCATCCTACCCTTCCACTAGTAACATCATCCAGTAAATATACTTTTCAAAAACGAGTAGATAGTCAGAATTCATACGTATAAACTGACCATAAAAATAAAAAACCAGCTTGCGGGCGCCACACTAACTTTTTTCATTTTAACAACACTGCACCGGAAGAAATTAGTTCCATTGGTTTTCCGCAACATGATGAGTTTTTAATTTTTCTTGTCAGGCTTTGAAACGCCACATTTTGGGGATATGGGAAAGCCGCACTTTGTTTCACTCACCTCACTCCGTAAAACAGAAAGACTGTCACATACCCTTGAGATACACATTCACTACCAAAACACCGTGCAACACTTCTTTAAAAGTCCATTCTATTCATCTTTCGCAGGAAGCAATAGCCCGCTCCTTCGAATACGAGTTATCTCGACGTGACTCCCCCGACTGTTACCTGAAGGCTTTGGCTCGGGAACTGCTACCCAAGCGTGACTTCCTAGTCAAGAGCCTGAGAGAAAACGGATTCAACCCCACCGTGCCCGAAGCCGGGTACTTTATTGTAGCTGACTGGACCCAATTGGGTGAGTTTACATTACTTGTGTTTCTCAGTAGCAGCCCGGAGTCAGAAAGCCGTCGGTCCTGCGCCTTATCTCTCCAGTCGTTTCGGATTGCCGTCCCATCGGATTAAGAGAGTGAGGGAATAGAGAGTGCACCTGTTTGCGCACACACTTGTGCACTATAATATGTCCCGCGCAGATGGCTAGTCTCCGTTGAGATTGACCGCCATTCGGCCAAAATTCGGCTGGGAGGTCATAACTTGAGTGTTTCACTTCAGGCTGAGATGATAATTGACGGTTTTAGTCGGTTCGTGTCAGACAATAGGCATAACCTCCGTCTAAAAAAAAATTAAAAGTAAAAAAAAATTTAGACGGAGAGTATGCTCATTTCGTCCTGTCTTTAAAAGGAAATGCCGGTGGTTTTTTCTCCATACAGACACTCTCGACTGTTTACTTTCTGGTTTATAACCCTAGAGCAATATTTTTTTACAGTAAAATAAATATCAACTTTTTCTATGTCCCTATGTCGTTTTTGTTGATAAATTATTTTTAGAAGCCCTCAACAATTCTCAAAACTGCCTATTTAGACCGCTGTCGACAGAGGCCTAGAGTATAAATTTGACAACTATTAATGGAAAAGAAACAGCGGCACGTTAAATGCTCTTATTATTCAGTTTATGAAATATCTTTTAAATTGGTCCAGTTTCGGAGGAGAAAATAGTCGAGAGCCAAAACTCGAATTACAACATTTTTACGGCTATTCATTCAGTTGGAGCTGCAGTTGTCCTTGTCGCACTTATTTGAGGCCGAGCAGAGACAGCGATAGATTCTTTAATAAATACCTAATTTTCAAAAGTATCTCTGCCCGCATTTCCTCTTAGTAAGCTGTAATTTCCTTACAGCCAACAAGATCGACCTATCATCAGAGCACGACAAGTACAAAGACTACCGCTTCACCAAGAAGTTCGCCAAGGAGACCGGCGTGCTCACCATCCCGCCCACCGCCTTCTACTCGGAGCCGCACAAGCATCTCGGAGAGAACTTCGCTAGGTTCTGTTTTATCAAGGTAAGGAGATACCTCTCATATAATTTCCGTGGCTGGCGTGAATATGTTGATATGTCCACACAGACCAGTAAGCCTCAAGACACCGCATAAACAAAGTTTTACATTCGAACGCAGTCGTAAAATGTTGGCAAGACCGGGGGCGGACGGCGCGTTTTAATTGGTCGGCTCAAAAGTTCGGTGGTATGATACCGTATGATTGGTGCCGCTCAGTGATGGACTGACGGCCTGATTGGAGGTGGGTGCAGTGCTACTACATATGCGTGGTGACAAGATTCCGGCGAAATGAGAATCCGACCAGCGAACAAATGACAAGGAAGTGTCCGGCAAATCGACGTCTAGAGGCTTCCTGGTCTGTCCAAAATCATGAGTTTTACAGGGCAGCAATTTTAAAGTTTGGCTTTTTTTGTCATACATCAAAATAAGTATGTATAAATGTCCCAAAAATATTTATTTATTTAAGTATCAACATTGAGATATCCAGATATCATCATCATCATCACCATCACCATCAGCCCATTACTGTCCCACTGCTGGGCACGGGCCTCTTAGAATGAGAAGATTAAGGCCTTAGTCCACCACGCTAGCCTAGTGTGGTTCGGTTATATGCAGATATACATAAACCAATATGAACTACCCATTATGAATTTAACCCACGAAAGTTATTATATAAAAAAAAAAGGCTTTTATCACAAAGTACGGAAACAAAGCCAAATCAAACTACTGATCTAGCTACTAGGTAATTAGGTATATGCGTATTTATACAAAAGTAAATAAGAAAACAATTAATTCTGTCTGGTATAAAAAATAGAAACAATCTAATTTTACATTTACAGAAAGACGAAAACTTGCAGCTGGCTGAAAAACTGATGAGGGAGTGGAACGCAAAGAAACAGAAATAGAATAAATTAGGTATATAAATATTGTGATATAGGTGTTTATATATTTATATACACTATGTAAGTTATTTTATATTGTTATGTTTTTATTTGCATTTATTGGCTCAAATCTGTAGGTACTCATTTTATTATTTTTTGATAACTCATTTTTGTAATTTTTTGTTATTTTTTGAATACTCATTTTAATTTTATTATTCATAATAATAATGCGAATAATGGGACTGGAACCAAACCAACTACTTATTATAAAAAGACTTAGGCTGCAATTATTTTCTTAAGTTTTTTGAAAGACTTTTATATTGTATAAGAAATAAAACAGAACACTATAATTCGCGTGTTTTATTACAAATATAACAACAAATTATACGTAATAATTTGTTAGCCTCAAAATAGTATCACTTTCGATTTGGCCCGTATTGCCTTTACAATAAGGTTCAGTATAGCTTGTCTGTCAGACGTTACAATCACAGGGGGCTTATGAGGTGAAGTCTCCGCGCAGCCAACGTTTCGCATCTCTTGTGTCATTCCCGTACGTTTTCCCAAACCTGGAAGGTTACACATACAGAGAGAGAGAGAGATATTTATTATTTACTGATTGCTAAGGCCGGAGGGGCTCGTAGCTAAGTAACGACTGCGCGGATTGTACGATCTGCAAGGTTAAGCTGCACTTGCCGCGGTCAGTCTGTGGATGGGTGACCGTTTCGTTATACCTCGAAACCCCTCCGTGCCTCGGAGAGCATGTTAAGCTGTCGGTCCCGGTTGTCATACGAATATCTATGGCAGTCGTTACGGGTAGTCAGAAGCCTGAAAGTCTAACAACTGGTCTAACCTCCGAATGTCAGTATTACCCAGTAGTTGGGTTGCGGGGGTCTGATGGCAGTCGCTTCGGGTAAAATACTGATGTTCAGCCGCATCTGGCTAGACTGGAAGCCGACCCCAATATAATTGGGAAAAGGCTCGGAGGATGATGATGATTGCTAAGGCCGTATTTTCATCTGCAAGTAAACTTTTTTACAACACTGCTCTTGATTATCTTGTTCACAAACTTATTTTAAACTATCGCTCTCTTTTTCTAATAGTAGATACAAGAAAAGGATGGCAACAAATTTAGTGCTTTCAAATAAGAATTTTCGACATAGACCAGTAAGCCTGTATACGTCGATTAGCCGGATACCCCCGGTCACAAAACTCACAAAGCATATCTTACGCCGCGCCGCCAATCGGGACGTCACTGCGTCAGCGAGCGGCACCAATCATACCACCGAACTTTTGAGCCGACCAATCATAACACGCCATCCGGCCCCTGTTCCAGCCACCATTTTACGACTGTGTTCTCATGCAAGACTTTGTTTATGCGGCGTCTCGAGGCTTACTGGTCTGTGGTTTTCGATACATAGTGTAGCCAAGCAAGGAAGTGGAAGACGGTTAACGGTGACGCAACGACGCTTTACAAGCTTTGCTCCAAAAATCGTATCGACATCAATCTAGCTACGCCACTAATAAATTGTTCTGTAACTGCGGTATGCACATATAAAATACAATTATTATTGAATCGAGCAAACATTAAGTGTCTAGAAAATTGTGGTAACGTGCTTGTAATTGTGATTTTTGCGGCCTGCTTTAACCTCGTATGGCGCAACCTAAATTTAGGTCGATATAAATGACGACCCAATGTACAAAAAATAGGTGCAAGTAGTTGTGGCCCAGGCTTCAGTTTGTAAAAATCAGCCTAAATCGACCTAAAACATCAAATGCAAATTAAGACGAACAAAAATGTCCCTTTTTTAGGGTTCCGAAGTCCTACAAGGAACCCTTATAGTTTCGTCATGTCCGTCCGTCTGTCCGTCTGTCCTAATCCTTTACCGCTTAATAACTTCTACAGTTATAAACATAAGTAAATGAAATTTTGACAAAAAATGAAATAGATATAGATCTCAATTTTAAAAGAATAAAAAAATCTTGATTACGTATTTTAGGGGTGGCGCCCATACATGTGAAATGGCGATGAAAATATTTTTTTCGCTGCACCCCCTCGTGTGGGGTATCGTTGAATAGGTCTACTAAAATGAAGGTAATGTTTCATACACAACTTTTTTATCAGGCATACCATCTGCGAAATACAGTTCGCCAAAGTGGCTTGCAATGTGTGTCCCCCCCTGCCATTTCTAAACTATGCAACGTAGAAACTTATAGTCTTCAAAATTGATAGACCTTTATAAAAACTCTCTTTTAAAATTATTTCGAGTATAATGTGATTATAAATTCTTGAGTTATAGTGAGAAAACTGAAAAATACTTAAGACGTCCTAGTTCATAGGTCATTGACCTTAGAGACAAATGATCGTAGCAAATAATGCTCCTTTAGTTACTTTCTATTTAAAAAAATCACAAAAAGAAACGCACTTCTTTAATTTAGCTTCATAAATTTAGCACTAGGTGGCGCTGTTTGCAAAAACTAAAATAGCAATGATTAATATTCGATTTGATTCGTTTGTAATTAGACCTACTTAAGGAACCCTATAATACTGAGCATGGCCCGACATGCTCTTGGCCGGTTTTTTTTTAGGTTGTTGGGCCGATATTTGATGATTTAAAAAGCTTGCTTGGGTCTGAACGGCTAATGACCATAGTACTTAAAGTAGGTCGTTGGGCTCTACGAGGTTAAAATGCTACACACCCGAAATCTGTTTTGTATTTTACCTGAACATGCATCCAGGAACGTGTCCAGCGTAGTTGGGTAGCATGCCGACGTGCTTGTGATAGATCTCCGTCGGGTTGATCGACAGCGGCGGGTCCGGCCTGCAAGGTCACGAAGAGGATGGGTGGTTGTCAGGTATAGTTGTGTATAAGGATTGGGGCAGAAGTAGATATAAAAGGCGTGAGGTGTCGTGGAACATCCGACAGAAGCGAAGTGAAGTATTCCGTCTCGCTCACTCACATGGAAACAAAACGCGCTGTCCAGCCAATGAGGTGCGTTCCATCGCCGCGTTGGTAACGTTTTACTTTTTGTGTGTTAAGTCCCCATCCCAGCTTCGCTTTAATAATTTTACTTATTTTTTAAATAAAGAGATTTTTTTTATTTTTTTTTATTTATTCATGACCATGGATACATGTCCTTCACTCGTTATCATTGAACATACTTATATCCTAGTAAAGTGATGGAAACTTTACTAGGTTTCTGAGGGGATGATGAGATAATACGAAAGTCATGTTTTTCAACTTTGTATCATTTATCCACACTTGTACACGTTAACGAGCACTTAAAATTTAATAATCCACCATTATTACACATTAACACTCGAAGAAACACAAATTTTGGAAAATAATAAAAAATCTACAACACGACCTTTACGAATTTTGCCGCCAACCTCTAAAGAGAATATTTTTTTTTTTTTTTTAATTTATTCATGACCATGGATACATGTCCTTCAGTCGTAATCATTGAACATATTATACTTGTATCCTAGTAAAGTGATGGAAACTTTACTAGGTTTCCGAGGGGATGATGAGATAATACGAAAGTCATGATTTTCAACTTTGTACCATTTACCCACACTTGTACACGTTAACGAGCACTTAACATTTAATAATCCACCATTATTACACATTAACACTCGAAGAAACACAAATTTTGGAAAATGATACAAAATCCACAACATGATCTTTACGAATTTTCCCGCCAACCCTCCTAAAGAGAATAATAATATTATGTGTTGCTACCTTATTCTATGAGCAAGCAAATAGTAATTAGTTTATGACACCTTAATCATATTTTCCTGAACATAACTAGAATATTAAAAATGATTTTTAATACTTTTGGAACTGATTATGAATTTAGTATGGCAACATTGTTTGTATGGCAATACTGCCATGCTAAATTTAAAATACTGCATAAATGCTGTTCAGCTCCAGGACCAAAAGACGAAGCCAATCCAACTGCGCAGAGGGGTGAGACAAGGGGATGTAATATCCCCGAAATTGTTCACTAACGCGTTGGAGGACGTCTTCAAGACGCTGGACTGGACTGGACAGGGTATCAACGTTAACGGCGAGAACATCTCACATCTCCGTTTTGCCGATGACATCGTTGTAATGGCTGAGTCGCTGGAACAACTGGGCGAAATGCTGCACAGCTTAAACGGAGCCTCTCGACGTGTCGGTCTCGGCATGAATCTGGACAAGACTAAAGTCATGTTCACTATGCATGTCATGCCGAGGCCAATATTCGTCGAAGGGTCGACACTCGAAGTTGTAACGGAATACGTCTACCTAGGGCAGGTAATTCAGCTTGGTAGACACAACTTCGAGAAAGAAGCCAACAGAAGGATCCGTCTGGGCTGGGCAGCATTTGGCAAACTTCGCCGAGTCTTCTCGTCGCCTATACCGCAAAGTTTGAAGACAAAGGTCTTCAACCAGTGCGTCCTGCCAGTCATGACTTACGGTGCCGAGACGTGGACACTGACAGTTGGGCTAGTCCACAAATTCAAAGTCGCTCGGCGAGCTATGGAGCGAGCTATGCTTGGAGTTTCTTTGAAGGATAAAATCCGTAACGAGATTATCCGGAGAAGAACCGGAGTGACTGACATAGCTTGTAGGATCAGTAAGCTGAAGTGGCAGTGGGCTGGCCATGTCTGTCGAAGGACCGATGGCCGTTGGAGCAGACGAGTCCTTGAGTGGAGACCGCGAATCGGCAAACGCAGCGTAGGGCGCCCCCCTGCCAGGTGGACCGACGACCTGAAGAACGTGGCTGGGGGGGACTGGATGCGGAAGGCAGAGGACCGAGCGTTGTGGCGCAACTTGGGAGAGGCCTATGTCCAGCAGTGGACTGCGATAGGCTGAGTTGATTGAAATTTAAAATTACTTTACTTGGAAATTGTAGCTCTATTTCAAGTTGTATATTGATTCGAATATGTTTCGCGACAATAATACTTCTGAATAATGCTTATAGAAAACAATAAGCTTGCTCTATAAGCTACATTTTCTCGATAATATTAATTTACTATCAAATACCGAGTATTTACTCGGTATTGCATTTTTTTTTTTTTTTTTTTTTAATATTTATAGTTAAAATTTAATACCCACAATTTGAAAAAACACGAAAAAAAATTAACTTAGCGGGCTAATGCGAACTAGTTAAGAGGTGAAATGTACGCTGTACTAGACTAAACACAGTAATTATTTTAACGCATTTACGCATGCGAAGCGAAATTACAATTATTATAATTTTTTTTTTTTTTTTTTTTATATTTATAGCAAAAATTTAATACCCACAATTTGAAAAAACACGAAAAAAAATTAACTTAGCGGGCTAATGCGAACTAGTTAAGAGGTGAAATGTACGCTGTACTAGACTAAACACAGTAATTATTTTATTATTTTAACGCATTTACGCATGCGAAGCGAAATTACAATTATTATAAATATATATATTTTTTTTTTTTTTTTTTTCACAATTTAAATCTTTAAAGACAGTAACTTATGTGATGTACTCGCATAATTTATAAAAACCTGTAAAAAAATGCATAAAAAACACTTTTTTCACTTAAAACAACTTTATTATCACACGAGCATCTTGACCATGTACGGTCCTTCAAGATGGTATCCGATTTTAGCGTAATAATTCCTGGTGCCGACCCCGGATATGACGGCCATCTTGTCCGAGCCGTGCTCCTCCTTGGCAATCCTCTCGGCCTCCTCCATGAGGAGCATGCCGAAACCTTGGTGCTGGAACTTTGTAGGGTCTCTGGCATTTACCTGAAAAAAAAATGGATTTGTAACAGTTCATACCAAATCATTTAAGATACAAATATTTGTTTTATGCTAGACTTTGACTATAATATACTTCAAGTTCAAATGTCACGAACAAAAAGTTGATGCATTATTCAAAACCTTGCCGATTTGCGTAGTACACGCGATTTACGCACGCACTCACATCCAAACCTTGCCGATTTGTTTATTGTATTGCGAACCACCGACCGACCGTGTCACCGGGACATTGTACTGTCAAAGCGCTTTGAAAAAAAAAACAAAATGCCATTATGTGTTGTAAAATGGTGCAAAAAATATTCTACTATTTATTTAAAATCAGGTAGAATTAATTTTCACAAGTAAGTAACTGAGATTAATCATATTTGAATATTTATAAAACATATTCCCAGACCATTGCCGAGGCAAGGAATGTAGCTGTGTTGTATGCTAATAAAGTATGATTTACCCCTAAAATCGGGTAAAACTAATTTTTCACGTTATTCTAATACTATTTTTGATTTTTAGTTAATATAAATTAGCATAACTTACCGGGACAACAGATCCATAAACATGCAACTCCCTAACAATACTACACTGTTTGAAATGATCAGTGGGTTTAGGCTTCAACTCTGGCCGGTATGTGTCTGAGGCACACTTCCTGAGCCTAAGCAGACCAACCAAGATGTCCTGGTCAGGATCTTCGTATGCCAGGAATGTTTCCCAACCACCGTTGGCTGTGTAGTCACGTCTTATTAGTTCTACCTGAAATTAGTAGAACACAAAGTTGATTTATAGTCATCATCAACTCGGCCTATCGCAGTCCACTGCTGGGCAAAGGCCTCTCACAAGTTGCGCCACAACACTGTCCCCCCCTGATAACTTCTTCAGGTCGTCGGTCCACCTGGTTCCACAGCCACACTCTCAGCTATGCTGCGTTTGTCGATTCGCTATCTTCACTCAAGGACTCATCTACTCCAACGGCCATCGGTCCTTTGACAGACATGGCCAGCCAACTGCCACTGCTGTTTATTAAGCTATGTAATACTCTCCGGTTCTTCTTTGGATAATCTTGTTACAGATTATATCCTTCAAAGAAACTCCTCACAATAAAGGACATTGCTAAAGTTCCATTAGTGCCCAGCCTTTAAGTTATAAATAAAGATAATGCTCACCATATAAATCTATTTGAATAAGCGGACAGTACTCCACAGATGTTTATTCATTAAAGTATTAACTATTTTGAGGATTTGTTTTCCTCACAAAACGTATGTCAAACAAGTGGTTGCCTAGCAACTAAACAGTTTTACTCTTCTATTCCTGTAGATGTAAAGGTGCCAAAAAGAGGTTGGCTATCATTGGCCATCTTTAACAGTAGTGCCAACGTAATACATTGTAAAACCATAGAGTACTTACAAAGGATTGGTCAAAACTATGAAGTCAAATGGAGTATCATAGCTACTCACGTTATTATTGTATTGATTAACTCTTTAAAATAAAAAATGTTTATTGTATTGTCTGCATTAAATACGATGAATAATGAAAAATTTGTAACTGTCGTATATTCTTTATCTTTGTAATGTCCTTTAGTAGGTATAATAATGAGTTGACTAACCTCATAAGGCCTGACCCTGTTGTGTATCTCTTGAATTCCAACCTCCCTAGTCCTGACATCCCTGCAGTCAGTTCCCAGATCTGCCATACGAGCTAGAGCCAGCTCTCTCAAGTTGCCATGTTCCACTCCCGATGAGACTAAAGGCATTGGAATGTCTCTCTGCACTCTGTAAACTCTAGTCCAAGGTGGAATTAGAGCCAATATCTTGGCGATCAGATCGACTAGAGTCGAAGGAGGATAACTCCTGTATCTTCCGGTCTTCCACAGCTCATATAGACCCGTTCCTCTGATCACTAATGTGGGGTATATCTTTAACCCATCGGCTCTGAATGCTGGGTTCTCAAAGAACTCTATAAACTGTTCTACATCCCTCTCAAAGTCGACATTTGGTAAGTCTGGCATCATGTGAGCAACAATCTGGAAGCAGTAGAAATAAAAATAAAGAACAATTCTTAGATATTTTTCTAGAATTATAAAGAAAACTAGCTGACGTGAAGCCCGCAACATCGCTCCTGAGGTAGGTATGTCTATAAAAAGTATCCTGTATGTTAATCCAGAACATAGTCTATATGTGTGCCAAATTTCATCCAAATTTGAATGTAGGACAAACAAACAAACATCCATGTTTTAACATTTATAATATTAGTAGGATGTGATATTGGTGTGAGCCCCTAGCATGAGTTTTTGTGATATCGTGTAGTTAACGTTATCGTATGGCTATCGACAAATTTTCTAATTAAATAAATTTTACAAGTACCACATATGCAGATTTGGTACTAAACAAGTCCCATATAAAATTTGTCGATAACTACACGATATCGCTAGAGCTCGTGCTAGGGGCTCTGATGTAAACAAAATCATTCATAACTGCAATATTTTCTTAAATATTTTTATTAGTACTCCATAGTTTTCTGATGCATTATTCTAAAACAAACAACAAAAAATTGCGTGATTCATATTCACAAACTTGAAGATGAATCATCCATTATTAAACTTGAACCATTATTGCCATTATCTTGATTATTTTATGATCAATCACAATTCACAAAAGCAATTAAATTATTATAGAATCATATTTAACAAGTATTTGTCAATATTAACTGTATCTATACTAATACCAATGATTGTTGATATCATTGTCCCTCATGACAAAAACCTCAAGGATGCTGGAAAAGATAATCAAATCAAATATAATAAAACAAAGTTTAACCGGATTAAACCGCGTATATTATTTAAATTGGATTCCCTGACGTTTCGAAAGCTTTGCAGCATTTCGTGGTCGCAGGTAGACTAAGATGACAAACGTCTTTACAAATATTTCTAAAAAATTATTAATAATAATATTAATTATTATTACGATTTTAATTAATAATATTGTACGGTATATTTTTTTTTTTTTTTTTTTGAAATATTTGTAAAGACGCTTGTCATCTTAGTCTACCTGCGACCACGAAATGCTGCAAAGCTTTCGAAACGTCAGGGAATCCAATTTAAATAATATACGCGATTTAATCCGGTTAAACTTTGTTTTATTATAATGTATAGTGATCGCGAAAACCTAAGAAGTTCAAATCAAATATCTTGATTTAGCACACGAGGTTGTCAACATGTGGGGAGTGGATTTAGCGATCACTGTGCCAATAGATACTATGGGCAATAGCCTTGTGGCAGAGCCTCAGCCAAAATCTTAAGGGGTTCTCGTTAGGTGGTTGAGATGTGGGCTTAATAAAGAAAGCGGTATTCTTGGACATGGTGCATATTTATTACGAGGGTTTACTTTCCCTGACCACCAGAGCCCTATTCGGGTTTGACGATATTCGATTAATCGTATGATTCATCGCACAAGTTGCTACTCCGGTAAACCATCGTTCCTATATTGCATGCGATGATCGTGTTTTGACGTCTGATATACTATCAATTTCATATGCCTATGAACCATAGATCTTTATTGTGCCTTTTTTAAGTGCCTTTCTTTATGGTGTAGGTATCAGTTGTAACAAAAGCTTGTACTTCGTTTGTCCTTCGTCAAACGCGAGTAGACCCCCTGTTGCTTGGTCCCTGTATCTGATGCCAGAGGGCCAACAAGAATATAATTGATATGACATATGTATAACCAAAACTTGACATGTGGTTTGTGTGTTGCCTTCAGGCTTTATGGACATATTATGTGATAACCTAGGTATTTTCTGGAAAGGCTCATGGTACTGGGCCGAATAGAAGGAAAGCACATTCAAGGCAGAGCACTGGCAAGATGGTCAGATGCGTCAAGAGGGTTGTTAGAGGCAGCATGCAGCAAATGGTCCACACTGCAGAAGTCCGCATAGCTTGGAGATGCACTATACATATATGGTCACGATCCTCACCAGTGAGGGAATGATGAGGAAGAATAATTAATTTATAATCAATAAAGAAAATAATACAAACTCTACCTTATATCCAGCATCCTTAGCCAAGTTGAAATTCTCACAAACAGCTTTGACTGTGTGTCCTCTGTTAGTATCCCGGGCAATATCTTCATAAACTGACTGCACACCAATTTCTAGCCTGGAATTATTTACAATACAAATCATAATAATTAATGGCACTTAAAAAGCTATTTTCAGGAGATTATCCATTTTTTTTTCTTATGGATGTCACACATGCACACACACACACACACACAGATAACTAATTTTATTTAGTAAAGTAAGTCGCCAAATAGCAATCTTATATATCAGTTCATTTTGCAAAAAAAAAAATATCGGTTCGTTCGGTTGAGGAATACAGTCTGTTTCTCAATGGGTGGTGGCCAACATCACCAAAAGATGCAAGTGGAAGTTAAACTCGATACTACGAGTAGAGTTCATAGAACTTAGTGGCTTAAAGCATTGGTGTACTGAACACTGGTTGCTGTAGGAGTCGCAGGTTCAAATCCTGCACATGAGCAAAATTTTCTTTCCACAATTTATATCTTAAGATTTCGCTCTGCCTGTGTAAATGCGTAAAAATTATAAAAATGGTTTATTTGGATCTTTTATCTGCATCCAAAACTTGGTTTGTATGCCTTTATATTCCCAAATTGTTGTTCCCAAATTTGTATGTGAGTTTTTAACTAACATGGTCGCTACACATATATTATTGTATGTCACAGGATATTTACCATGAAATGGTTGAATGATTTATTTTTTGTGTGGTATTATTATGAAATTAATAAAGTCTTGACTTATTACTTACCTAGTACAGCCATAGTTAAGCATATCACTCATGTGCCTCTGCAGACAGTAATCAGGCCTTGTCTCTATTGTGATACCGATGCACTTGGTCTTAGCCTTCTCAGAGAACTTCACAGCCTCAGCCACACTGCTTGATGTGTGACCTGAGAGAGCATCGTGGAGATTCCTGGAATGAGGTTGAACAATGAATAAACTACTGTTGGTTGAGCAGCATTTAAGTATTGCATCCTATATGATATTTTGAAAGTAAGTCTGACAGCTGTTACACAGTTAATGAGTTAATACTAATTCAGCTGTCAATGTGACTCAATAAAATTATAATAGCTTTTTTTTAATCTGTAAACGGAACAAACTGGAACAAACTGTAAACCTGTTATTTTTGAACCTAATAAACATTATATTATTATATTATATCCTCAAGGCCTAACCTAAATTTAGGTTAATATAATGACCACCCAATGGACTAAAAATAGGTGTAAGTAGTTGCAGCTTAGACTCCAATTTGTAAAAAATTACCTTAAGTGGCCCAACAACCTAAAACAGGGACATCAAATGCAGATTAAGCCAAACAAAGATGTCCCTTTTTTAGGTTGTTGGGCTGATATTTGATGATTTACAAAGCTAACTTGGGTTTGAATGACTACTGACCATATGTACTTAAAGTAGATTGTTGGGCCTTACGAGGATAAGAAATCTTATTAAATGCAAAGAAATCAACTAACAACACTGGTTTTGAAACCAGAAAGTATTAAGCCATCGTTTTACATTATTATTTTTAATAGAACAAGTTCAAATAGTTACTATGTAACTTTGATTTTGCCACTACTTTACTTTGAATTTTTTACTAAAACTAATGCAAATAGTTATGTTCTAATCACTTTTAACCAACTTACCTTATAAAATAGTCTCTATAATCTTCAGGCAGGCTCATAAAAGTGCCGCCCATCACAATAAACTCGACTTTATCTACACTGTGACCAAGTTGTTTCAACTGTTCTACTCTGTGGCGTGTCTGTAAATATGGGTTGTACCGCGCTCTGATTGCTCTCATTGAAGTTGGCTCGTATCCTGTGTAACTCTGCGTGGAGTACTCGAAGTCCGAGTCTGGACCCCCGGGGCAGTACACACAAATGTTTCCAGTGAAGTTTATATGCGGACATCTGTGTGGCTTACACATCACAGCAACGACAGCAATACCTGATGCTGTACGAATAGGCTTTGCCTTCAACTTGGGTAGTAGTATCTTTTTAGCATCAGCAGGCACGGCCGCTATAATATCCACCAATCTCGGTGAAGTTCCAAGTCCATATTTCGAGGAAATCCTCGTTTTCATCTTGTTGAGGTTAACATCTTTCCCTTGGCGGTGCGCCACCAATAATTCTTGTATTATCTCAGATATCACCATCACCATTTTCTCCTCTTTAGAAAGGTTTGGCATGATTTTCTTTTTGGCCATTTTGTAGGTTTTTATCAAAGATTTTATGAAAATAAATAAATTGCGCGTGTAACCTGTTTGATACTGCTCTTTCTGACAGATATTTGACATTGACTTTGACACATTTGATTTCATTGATTTGACAGTGAGAAATGAGTGCTGTCACAATATTTCTATTTTTCGTTCAGAAATTACTACAAACTCATAAAAACGAATATTGTTGCTACTAATTTTATTTGTTCATAAATCTTCTTACTTATTACTCTTAGTAAATATTTACTTATTGTTATCGCAATTAACATGAATTATTCACAACTTACTTGACAACGTTCACTGGTGCCCACTCTGTACTCTGTCTACGCCTGTAGTTAGATGAAAAGTCACAAAGTGCAGAATTTGTGAGTTTCTTAGATGACTCACCAAACCTTTGGAAACCGTATGGAACATGACCAGAGAAACCTGTAAACAAACATAATATAGATGGCACGAATTCGTATTTAATAGTCACAGGTTTTAAATGATCAGTATAACCGTATCGAACTCACGCACTGCTTGAGACGGATTAAACCCCCATATTTGATTTCGCACAAAAGCGTTGTGTATTTTTGCGTAGGACATGGGTTTTAAACAATAAAATATTACCTACGCTACCTAACAAAATTTCTAAATAAACGCGAAATTGATTACGTAATGTCAATATGTCAGAAAAAAAATAACAACAAAACAACATTGCTATGAAAAAAAAATGTTGCCTAAGAGGTTGCATATCTTTATTTCTGCACTGGTACTCTCACCTTTCTTAACATATTTGTCTGGATGACTGTTTTCCATGAAGAACGGGCTGACGGAGTGCGATGCTGGCGATAGCTTTGGTTCGTCCATTGGTACGTCTCGCAATATTCCTGCACATTCTGGCCGCACTGTGACTAGTGGTAGTTTGAACTCTGCTGTTGCGGACTGTGAATTTGAAAAACTCTTGATATACTCTTTGACAGAATCACTTTCAATCTTCTGTAAGGACTAGTTTGATGTTCTTTATCATCTCCTTCCATTCTTCTTTCTTCATCCATCTCCAATCTTACCGATTCTATTCTTGGTGTTAATACAAGAAGATAACAGGGTAGCGTTCTTGCAATTTGTTCGTAAAATCAATGTGCGTTTTTTTTAAATATTCCATAAGACTTACGAATCTGTCGACTAGATCCCAAGGTTGTCCCTTTCCGGCTTGTAGGTCAACCACTCTTTCTAACTGATTCCTTGCTGCTCTCTGGTTGAGTTGCAACCTTTGAAATTCTGAGAGGGCTTCGGTTGCAGCCACCGTGTATCGCTGACCGAAGTGGTTGTTCAATCGTGGAAGGAACCCTATATCCATTCAATCATTTTAGTTAATTTCGAGTAGTTAGGCAGGTACTTCTCTTTCCATGTGTGCAGGGTTTTCGTTAACAAAAACTGTCAAAATAACATAATGCTATTGCAGCGACAGAGTATCGCTGACCGAAGTGGTTGTTCAATCGTGGAAGGAACCCTATATCCATCCAATAATTTTAGTTAATTTCAAGTAAGTACTTCACTGTCCATGTGTGCAGGGTTTTCGTTAACAAAAACTGTTAAAAAAAGACTATGCTATTTTCATTTAGGAATTGCTTTAATAAAAACAACGGCCTGCGCTGGTGACCCTTGAGTCCTATTTTGTAGCTATATAGTTTGATTACTTATCAACGCGAAAACCTTTTAAACTAAACCTTAGATATATTTAGATATGAGATAAACTGACTAACTCCCGATAGCTACAAAACAAACACTAAATAAAACACTATCCGTTAGTTTCGCGAACACTAGTCACAAAACAAGTTGTTGCCATCTGATACCATGACATAACTGGAGCAACGATTGATAAAAGAACGAGTACCGTTTTATTGTAAGATTATGCACATATTTTGTAGACCTAAGACTTTAATATAATATGAAACACAGGAGATAGAACTGAATTCATTTTCCATCTCAAGAAAAATGGTGATCATGTGCGGTTTATATGCATGTCAATTATTTACGTGTGTGCGTTACATATGTGTAGCTACAACTAGTTTAATTACATCGACACAAGAGTATTTTTTCTGTGAGCACTAATTTGTGTAAGTGTGCAGCCCTTACTTACCTTGACCCTCAATAAAGGACGATAGAAAACGACAATACGTTTCTAGTCTATAATAACTAATATGAACTAATCTAAGCTTTTAAATATGGCCTATGATCTACGAGACACGAGGTCAGTAGCCATCTGTTTAGTAGGTACATTAATCTTGACGAATAAGGCAATTGTTGTGGGAAAGAGATCTGACATCAAGTGCTAGATATATTTTAAAAATATAGTTCATTGTTTTATGATATTATTAATGGTGCCTCATGAAGAATTTAAGTATTACGTATCTATTTCGTAAACGGATGCTTACTCAGCAGTTAATCCAAGCCATAAAATGATGATGATGATGATAAACCAGTGTTAAAGACCAACTATACTAAAGTATTGCCAATATTGCATGATAAGTATTGCCATTACAGCTCCTGGTATTCAAAAAGAGTACCAGATTTCAATATAGCTGATCATCATCATCATCATTTCAGCCGAAAGACGTCCACTGCTGGATAAAGGCCTCCCCCAAAGTCATAATCGCCACGCTTGGGAGGCGGGTTGGCGATTGGCGACTGCAGTTGGTTGTTTAAAAACTCAGGGAACGCTGCTGCCCATCCTCTGGTGAATCCCTTAGACGCCTTTTACGACACCCATGACAAGAGAGAGGGTGGTGCAATTCTTTACGTCCGGCACCACACGGAACAAATATCTATATACCTACCTAGTCTTAACAGGAGAAATTACTTTATCCCAGCAATGCTTGAAGAGGAATCAGAAAGTAAAACGTCCTCTACAGCTGATTTAGTAGGTAGCTGGAATAACTTCCCGTCTCCAATCAGGCTGAACACAACCTAACAGTCATTTTAGCAATAAATACAGTGTGCCAGCCACTGTATACACCTACTTATATGCAAATCCTTTACGAATTAATAGGCACTATGTGCTGCCTACATAAATAGAAGTGCAACCAGTAAATAGGCTTGAAACAATTATTCACACCTACGTTCAATGGTCAACTCAGCTATAAGTATAACGTTGCGAGACTAAATAAGTGAACATTAGTCAACCACCTTCATTCGTCATAAATGAAGTGACCAGCTTCCCTTGTTTAGCAGGGGTTTAGCTCCTCATTAACAAATGAATATGTACCTTGATATGAAACCAGGAGTTAAAAGAACTTTTTTCATGTTTCCTTTAGCTAGATATAATAATCGCCTCGTAACCCATAACCACAGAGAGGTAGACCAAAATATGAATGACGTCTGGATATCTTCATTGGATGGTGTTGGAGTTGATGGATGAATGGCTCCTGCGAACGTAGGATGCCTAGCAAACATGTCTTAAACAATTGCTGCCCATAGTATGACCTGGTAATAAGCCTGAAGAACCGCTGAGTGAATATTGCAAGTCTTTCAAGTAGCTAACAAGATATCAATCATAGGTGATCAAGAACGAGTCAATGGATTGAAATACCTGGAAACACTACGAGAAGACTCCTTGTTGTTCGTAGTCATAGTAGAGCTACTGGAAGTCAACAAACGCATTTAAATTGTGTAACAGCATCACGATTACTCGAACAAACCAAATCCCATTTTACAAGACATTGACCGCAATGCAATACAATAAATTACATTTGAAATGTGGCGTATAAAAAAATATTGGGTAGGCAACTGTGTTTTTGGTATCCCACAAACACCACATTAATTTAAGTAGTAGTAGTAGTTGGCTGAGAAATTGTGATCAGGGTCTGATGAAGGAGTCGGAAGGTGGTTACAGGAGTTACAAGGTGGTGGTGGCTGTGGTTATCATAGACACCTAGTTTGGGCTCGTTAGATTTGTCTCAATGAGTAGTAGGCTGAGAAATTGTATTATTGGTTTGGTGTCTATTTATGTGGGCTGGTGAGATTAAGACCAAAACTATTTAAAAAAAAAGCCTTTATTGAACCAAAAGGTACTAAGGTACGGTCTGCTGGAAGAAATTTCTTAACGAAATAACCGGGCCTTTGTACTATTTTTTTTTACGAGCCTGTTTGGTCCCACTGCAGGGCAAAGGCCTCCCTTCCTTTCTTCCACTTTTCGCGGTCTATGGCAATTTGTGGCCAATCCTTTAAGTAGGAGTTTTGTATTCTTACGTACTTTGTATTGTACTATTACGTCCCTACAATTGATTTACTTTTTCAAACGTTAATTCAAAACGTACGTGTCCTAACAGTAATAGTGAAATGTAAACATCTGGGACCTTAGGTTCTCAGGAAACGGTGGCATGCCTCGGAGTCGCGGACCGGTCGGCAATGAGTCATGCGGTCATGCCAAACTGATTCATCGAGATCAAGTTTAGTTAAGTCTCGACATGGTCTCGACAAATTCTTTGAGATTTCACCTTATGAGAAAATTATGGATTTTTAAGCAGGTGACCGTATAATTGAACAGGTTTGTGAGAATATAAATTGTAAGCCTTGTATTCTAAAACAATAAAATTTGATTCCATAGTCTTTCCAGGTTTTTTTAAAAATATCAAATGGGCTTGTGTTTGACCGCCACCACACCTGATGTTAAGGTAACTTAACTTCTGATTCAAAATACCCAATCTATCCTAGGCCAATAATTCACTAAGCAGGCTAGTGATAGGGTGGGGGATGGGGCTCGCCTATCAGTGACGAGCTGGGACCTGTCGGGGTGGAAGCAAAATGCAGAGCGAATTCCGCACCCCCGGGCTAGTAAAAGGAGCACCGTGAGGGTTTTGGTCAATAAGAGCTGAACCCTGTCCTCCGTTTCTCATGGACTTCCATTACGATTTCCCAGCGTGAAAATAGGCTTGCTTATTATCCGATGGGTTGCTGTATTTCCCTATATTCCATCACTTTTTACAATCCATAAGATATATTATGTCCAGCCGAGTCCGCATTAAATATGAGACTTTCTATTCACGTCCACATGGCTTAGAAATTGTACGGGCGAAGATACCACATACGGTCTGTGGACTGGTATGGAAGTCTCTCTACAGACCATATGTGGTCTGTAGACAGTTAACCTGTTGTTGTCTAGTGTGTATCGTCATCATGATCAGCTCATTACTGTCCCATCGCTGGGAACGGGCCTCTTCTCAGAATGGGAAGGCTAAGACCTGGTCCACCGCTAGCCTAGTACGGGTTGGTGGACCGCACACCATCGAGAACTGTATGGAGCACTCTCAAGTATGCAGGTTTCCTCGCGATGTTTTCCTTCACCGTTAAAGCAATTGATAATCAATTTCAGATCCGCACATGAATTCAAAAAGTCAGAGGTGCGGGCCGAGTTCGAACTCAGACCCTCTGACCCTGCATACCTCATCATCATCATCATCATTTCAGCCTAAAGACGTCCACTACTGGATATAGGCCTCCCCCAAGCATCGCCACAACGACCAGTCCTGCGCTTTCCGCATCCAGCGGATTCCCGCGACCTTCACCAGGTCGTCGGTCCACCTTGAGGGCCTACCCACCTTCCAGTACCCGGTCGCCACTCCAGAACTTTACTGCCCCATCGGCCATCCGTTCTGCGAGCAATGTGCCCCGCCCACTGCCACCCTGCGTACCTACATCTAATTAAATACGAACACTAACCAAAAAAAAAGGCTTTATCTACTTCTTTTCTTCTAAGATGTAAAGAAATAATGCATCATACCTTCATAGCCAGGTATCATAGGGTGCTTGTACACTGGGTCTCCATTCCGAAACCTTGCGTTGACAACATCGACGTCGGTCTGTGGCGGTCGATAGATCTACCCAAACATGTTGATGATATTTTATGGTACTTTTATACCATTATGATATCCTTAATTGGAACAATATAGTCTTATTCTTAGACGAATAAAAAAGGCGAACGGAATCTCGCTAAACAATAAGTGAAGTACCCTTAGTAAGACGACTCGCTTAAAAGTACGGACTGGCACGCACACATTCACACGCATAGTAAGACAAAAAGCCGCGATTACGCAACAAATCTCGTGTGACGGTAATCATTGTCATAGTGTCACAAATAAAATAACAATATATAGGTATATAGTGTGTTAGAATTCTGTCGAAATTATAGTGGGTTTAGGAAAAAACGAAGTGCTTCAATCTTTTCTTAGCGAGATACCGTCCGCCATTTTTTATTCGTCCGAGGTCTTATTATTTAGATTTCTGTGGTCACTTTGAAATCATGTTTTCAGGAGCCCATTTTTTTCTCTCTTTAATTACCAGTTATTTTATACTGCACTGCTTCACATCACTGTAGCAATTACATATTCTGTGACTGCAGTATGTAGTGTATAAGTATATCCCGATTTTACGCAGCTTTTTTGCCGATTGACGTCACAATCCAGTAAATCTAGACCTTTACTACACCCTCCGCATAATATAGATTAGGAATGACACACATTATTATACCCATACATATATATATATATTTTTTTTAATCCTTCCATGTAATCTAGTACAAGTTTAACAAATAAATAAGTATAACTATAACTACATTACACATTTTCATATGTTATGGAACTCAGTCCATGCTCATTGCACGAAGGGGATGGTTTTGTAAACTTGTAAAGAAATAGCGCATTGGTCTCAACCTCAAGTCATCCGGTGTTACGTGACACGTAGGAAGCTTTTGCGAACAAAAGACATAAACGCGCCGTCTGGCACTCTATCAAAGCTGGGCTAAGCTCAATTTGAATTCAATTTGCAGTGACCTTTATTTCACCTATTCAACCTTATTCTTAGTTTATACTAAACCTCTTAAGGGGTCATTGTCCTCATCATTATGAAAAATCAGCTGATCCCTACATTTTGTCGATTTGTGTGAACACAATAGTACAAGTTGCTGACCGTCAAACAGCTCTTTATTCTCCGTTCCACGTTACGAAAGCATTCCTCCCTACCACAAAATAGTAAACTCCAAAACAAACGTAGAACAGTTGGAGTATGTCAACCTGAACGCTTCAGGACTACATTTGCTAGCCACCAATATTTTATTATGAGTTCTCGAATATAAAACGAGCTTCAAAAGCAATTATCTATAAATAAATTAAACCGTTTTAAATTAAAAAGAAAGTTATTAAATTGGTTACTGAATCTTAACTACATTCATCATCATCATCATTTCAGCCGAAAGACGTCCACTGCTGGACATAGGCCTCCCTCAAGCATCGCCACAACGACCGGTCCTGTGCCTTCCGCATTCAACGGATTCCCGCGACCTTCACCAGGTCGTTGGTCCACCTTGTGGGGGGCCTACCTACGCTGCGCCTTCCAGTACGCGGTCGCCACTCCAGAACTTTACTGTCCCATCGGCCATCCGTTCTGCGAGCAATGTGCCCCGCCCACTGCCACTTAAGTTTGGCAATTCTTCGGGCTATGTCGGTTACTTTCGTTCTCCTGCGAATCTCATCATTTCTGATTCGATCACGCAGGGACACTCCGAGCATAGCCCTCTCCATTGCCCTTTGAGTGACTTTGAGCCTTCTTATCAGGCCCATTGTGAGCGACCACGTTTCAGTATCGTAAGTAATTACTGGCAACACACACTGGTCAAAGACTTTCGTCTTGAGACACTGCGGTATTTTGGACGAGAAGATATTGCGTAGCTTCCCGAACGCTGCCCAACCGAGTCGGATTCGACGATTGACCTCTTTCTCGAAGTTGGACTTACCTAGCTGGACAGTTTGTCCTAGGTATACATTAACTACATTAAAACGGAAGAATTAGTTGCACCCATTAACATTTAATAAATATCTTCTACAACCCTTCAGCTGTGCACTCACATAAACACCCCAACAAACACACTCACTTACATACACATATCCCCACACACCCCTACATACACCACACACTTTACATACACATATCCACACCCACACCCATACAAACTAAATTATTCATGCCTTTTTACTACTAAAACAAATTGTATAATGTTATATTCAAAATTGTTACGCATATTATAATTATGTTTTATTTTATTTTATTTTGTAAAGTGGTCAACCCATAAAGAACACTGTCCTACAAGATACAGGTTTTCCTAGTTTGTAGGGCAGGGATCTTACCTGATTGTAAATAGCCATAATTACCTAACTATACCTAATAATATTTTGATGTACACTCGAACAAACGGAATCATGACCACCATAAGTTTAATTTTCTACAAATATTCTAATACAATTAGGTCGAATTTCGCTTAATCACGTTTCCTTGGTAACAAACTTGTTATTAATTTACTTAGGTAGTGACAGTTAATTTACCAATAATAGCAAAAAATATATATTAATCTATTGCATTAAAATAAAGCTCAAAATTGCATAGACCTCTGACCCGTATTAATGCAGTTACTTTAATATGCAAAATGTCCTAAGTGCAGCACGATGGTTATAAGAAGAAACTGTTACTGTTTTGACAATTTCATACGAATTATCGGCTGAGTGGTCATGATTCCGATTTGTTGACTGTACCTATAGGCTAAGTTTCTGGTGAATAAATAATTTACTTACTTACAGAGCAGCTTATATTTTTTTCGCGATTTCATGTTTGGTCCCATAGTAAAAGTTATTCATAATGATGAGTACAATGACCCCTCAAGAGGTTTAGTATAAACTAAGAATAAGGTTGTATATCTATATGTACGTTTTAGAAAATTGTCAGTAGGTACACTGGTGTACCTAAGCGTCTAATCAGCCTCCTGATTGTCATATAAAACCTTTTACTTTGCTATTGCGAAAATGTACAGATTATGTTTTGTTGCATTATAATTTTTATCATTTATTTAGGTATGGAGCATTCCATAATATTAGGAAAATTCTGTTGTAACCTTTATAACTCGAGTTGGTAAATAAACAGATTAGATACACCCACACTCTGCAATGTTAAATGATAAGACTTAAGCAGGGTTAATTAAAAGGACACGTGAGTTAAGTGTGTTTAGGAGACGATTACATATTATCTGCCTTTATAAATATACAAGTTGTTGATCTGTAACCGTGCCATATTTCTAGAGCAAATGATAAATAATGTGCTTAGTCATCTAAAAACACTTAAAAAAATCTTGAATTATTTAATGCCCAAATTTTCACATAGAAATATAGCGAGGATTTGAGAATAAATCCCGAACGACTCGAAAATAAGTAATCGGTGGCATAGTCAAAGGGTGGAAATACCTGCAAATTGTTTTGGTGGATTCGCACCCATCGTTTTTGTGTCGCACGCGACGCGTCACGCGGAGGGAATTTGTTTGTTTACAAATAACTAGGTATTTAAACAACAAAAAAAATTGGTATTGATTTTTTTATTGATTCGTGTCCAGTATAAGTGGTATAGTTACCTCCTTAAATATGGCACGAATACAGATCAACACGTTGTATTTGTTTACACCACAGAATAAAGTTTCCACATTAAGAATTATAATTGTGAATTATACCTATAAACTTTTATTATTGAATATGAAATAATTACTATATCATTATAATTTATTGTCAACAGTGCATCACTAGGTTAGACAATAGGAGTAAAACAGATCTGTTTGCTGTTTAACTAATAAATAATGTAATACATAAATGTAAAAGTAACTTTCATCATCATCATTTCAGCCGAAAGACGTCCACTACTGGACATAGGCCTCCCCCAATTAAGGGATTTTTGTCAGTCGTTTTATACGTGCAGCCTATGGGTGAAGCATACGCAGAAGACTTATAGTGCCCTGCGTGTCCAATACAATAATGCGTTCCGGATGTTGATGGGGTTGCCACGCTTTTGTAGCGCATCAGGTATGTTCGCAGAAGTAAAAGTAGATGGCTTTACAGCGATACATCGCAAGAGAATAGCGTCCCTGATGCGCTGCTTGCGGGGCAGCCCCAACAGCTTCCTGCAACTCAGTGCTGGAAGAATGGACACTGACTGCTCCTTTATGGAGTGCTGGACAAAAATTCATGTAGCCCGTTCCTGAAACAGTGTTTCCATTAGTATAGGACATATTGTATTTTTTCTGTATGACATTTTATTATTATTATTTTTTGTTGCATGACATATTGTTTATATTTTTATTGTATGGATTATTATATATTTGCATGACATTATAATTATTATTTTATTATTATAGATATGGATAATTTATAATTTATTGTAATTTATCTGAAATAAATGAATTGAATTGAATTGAATTGAATATGCCATAATCGCCACGCTTGGCAGACGAGTTGGCGATCGCAGTTGGTTGGTTAAATACTCAGAGAACGCTGCTGCCCATCCTCTGGTGAATCCCTTAGTCGCCTTTTACGACACCCATGAGAAGAGATAAGGGTGGTGCTATTCTTTAAGTCCGGCACCACACGGACTTAAAGAAGAAAAGTAACTTAAAAATCGTTAAATAGATAGGTAAGGGTGATGTTATGATGTGTCGACATTATCGATGTTTGTTTGGATGCCATGTCATTTTTTTTTAAATAATATTTTTAAAAAAATGTAACCTCATACTGAGAAGAGGCCCGTGCCCAGCAGTGGGACAGTATTGGGCTGATTATGTTATGTTACGTTGTATTAGTGCTAATTATAGTGCGTCATTCCTAGTGTTAACATTTCAAAATAGAGGGATGCCTGTCTATGGTGCCAAAAATGCCAGATTTTTCAGAAAAACCCTGTCCAAGGTTAAACTTAATAAAGCTCCGTCCGCGTATTTGTAAAAATAAAAAAATTGAGTCAACCATACCCGCACCTTTAATTTAATCAGAATCAAATGTTTTTTATTTCAAATAAACCTAATTACAGGCACTTTTGAAACGTCAGGCTCTAGTTGCACGGTTCCAAATTGTCAAAATCTGAAGCTATACCATTAAACTGGGATCAATTAATATTGAATATCTATAAACATAACTTAGCTGATCATGTTCAGGACAAGATTGGTCATCATCTATACATCATCCTCCTGCCCTTATCCCAATTTATTTGGGGTCGGCGCAGCATGTTTTTTTCTTCCATAAATCTCTATCAGCCGTCATCTCTGTGTTTACTTTCTTTCTATTCATATCATCTTTCACACAATCCATCCATATTTTCTTCGGTCTCCCTCTTTTCTTATAGCCATCAACATTCATACTTAAAACTTTCCTCGTAACATGCTCCCCATTCCTCCTCATCACATGTCCATACCATGATAGTCTGTTGCTACTTAACTTCTCTGTCACTGGCGCTACTTTCAGACTCCCTCTTACATATTCATTCCTTATCCTATCCATTCTCGTTACACCACACATTCCTCTTAACATTCTCATCTCAGCTGCATGCACTTGCCTTTCATTAATTCCTTTCGTAGCCCAACATTCCGATCCATACAGGACAGCAGGTCTTATCATGGTCTTATAGATTTTCCCCTTCAGTGATTGGTCATCATCTATACTATAATAAAATTGTAAATCCTTTAATAAAAATCGAACTGTTATTACTTTTCGCGACATTTCTACTCTTAACACTAATGAGCATCGATTGCGGGGCGAAATTTACACCTAACTATAAATTGTGAAAATGAAAATCAGCTCGTGAGCAGAATTCGATCCTGTGACTTCTGTGTAAAGTTAAAACTCACAGTCAAGCATACTTCTGAATTCGCAATGTAATCTCTAATTTCGTATTGTTTTTACTTCTTTACACTGCGGATTCAAAAGTGAGTTTGCTAGTTAGTTCTTTCAGAATAGGACTGCTGGTACAGCAGGTACACCAGGACTCCCTTTAACCACTCAGTTACCACGAACTCTGCTCACGCCCCGGAAAATTAAATTTTGTTACACTTTCTTAGTACTAAATCCAATCTCTAAACTAATAGATAGATTTATATTTTAACATAAACCCCCTTAGTACACAAGTTTAGACCAGTTTTAAACCCGACTTTAAACCATGTCTAACGTCAAAATCCATACATAAAAACAGCTTTCAAGTCAGCTAAACCTATTTTTAAACCCGATTTTATAATAAAGTGGAAATCGTATCGTTAATTCATCACCACTAGTGCCATCAGATATTTAAAGTTCTAATTATTGTTTCTTTAACTCTAAATTACCAACCTGAAAGTCATCAGCTGTTCGGTCGGATAGTACAAGTCTCTCTGAATGCTGGACACTGGGGTCCAAGAGTATTTTGTGAGTGGTCGACCCATACGTGTCACCTATTCGGTATTTGTACTCTGGACAATGGCCTGTGTACCTGCAAAGAAAGAAAAAGGCGTAATATTATTTCCTGCAAAAAAAATTCAACAGAGAACTTTAAGACTATAAAACCATGTATTTAACATGCTCCAACTAGGTTTGTTATATCTCCTATCGATTTTATACAAGTTAACACAGTTATACAAATTAATTGACTCAATCGAACCTTTGCCTGCGTCTCTACATAAAATTTGAATTACTCAATTCAAATAGGTAAAGAAAACGATCACTTACGAAAACTTCAAACACACGCCAGAACTACATAATATAGGAGTTAATTTATTATATTCTGACACGCGACACGACCAACGCAACGCTCTAAATACATTGTCAACATACCACAAAACAACTAGAATTACCCAACATCCCTTTAAAGAAATTTCGTACAAATGGACGCTCGGTTCATCAATAAAATTTATTTGTAACATGCTCTTGACAAGGTGAGATATGTGGCGTCAAAAGTAAGCCAGAATCATTACATCAGCGCCGCCAATTTGGCAACAATCGTAACTTTGTTGATGAAAAACGACCAGACGGTATCACTTAGTTTAATTTCGTCATACGCAAATGCAACGCAGTTTATTCTTGGAGACAGAGACCCTTTTTGGGACCTTTTAATCTTGTACTGAGCTAATAAATGGAATGTACAAAGTGCAACCATAAATTAAAATATATTTATGGACATATACGCTAAAAGCTAACATGGGCTGTAATCACTTCGTTGATATGTAAAGCATACGAAAAGTATAGAGATATAATAGATTACTAAATCAAACACCTACTAACTGTCCCTAATCTCTGCTATAATAATTTATCAAGTTGTGTGACAATTATAACGAGCTGAGGTCAATTTTAGATGAAATAGGTACTCTGGTGGTCTAGTTCCGGATGGTGCCGGACGTAAAGAATTGCACCATCCTATATCTTCTCATGGGGGTCGTAAAAGGCGACTAAGGGATTCACCGGAGGATGGGCAGTAGCGTTCTCTGAGTATTTAACCAACCAACTGCGATCGCCAACCCGCCTGCCAAGCGTGGCGATTATGACCTTCGGGGGAGGCCTTTGTCCAGCAGTGGACGTCTATCGGCTGAAATGATGATGATGAGGTACTCTGCAACTAAGTTTGACGAGGCTCGCATAAAGAGAAGGGCATATAATTAGTGTCGACACAGAAGATTTTCCCAAGACTAGGTAAATTGTAAGACAGACTAACCCTGGTATGTAATGGGGCTGGGCTATACTGACTAAGTCCAACGCCATTTTGTGCTATTTCTTGATTTTCCGGAAAATGATCAACTCATAATTTGAATAAAAACGGACAATTGTTACTGACGCTAGAATTTTAATGAACACCACACATTTGTTGATTGTGATTAAGTTTGACCGTTGACGTACAATTTTGACGTGATTGCCTTTGTTGTTTTTAATTATCCAGACCAGACGTACCTAACGGTCGAAGTGGCCAGTTTGTTAGAGCGCGCGCAAAAAGTTTCAAAAACTTTACACCAGAATTTTCAAATAGTATTACAGAAGGTTCCTCAAGTACAGTTTAGGTTGCGGTTGCTCTATGAGTTTAAACTCCACACACCTGATCACTACTTAAGATATAATCTTTACTTGAGTATCGGTCTTATTACAGAACGGTAGTTATAAACTTTAATTCAACAACATAACACACGAATTTGACCTGAAATAGAATAGAATTCTCTACTCAATCGTAGTCTGGACCACACAAGAGTAATTACAGATCAAATCTCTGCTCAAATACCGAAACAGGTGACAGTATAAAATAAAACTAAACTCAGCTGAACTGTGATTAATAAATCTCTGCTTGAGGAACGTTCTAAAATCAAAGCTCAACTCCAAACTAGTTTTAAACAGAGATCAACGCTTGGGGATCGTTCTGTAATACGGGCCACTGTGAAATAGTTTCGTGGAATTACAATTATTGTGCTTTGTGTTTGTGATAAAGACAAGTTTTAATAAAAACAATGACTAGGTAATTTGAATAACAGTGGGTATTATTTGGATCGCAAACAATAGCAGACAATTCGCTATTATTATCAAAGAAAATGTTTATCAAATAATTCAAAATAGTGATGGTTTACGTATTATGATGTTCAAACTGCTACTGCTAGTACTTATTGTACTTGTAAAACAAAACAAGAAACGTACGAATCGCTGCCTGCCTTTTGCCTGCGCATGCGCAGGATTCCGACTTCATCGGTCGTCATTCATTCATCGTGCTCTTTCGCAATTCGTTCCCTTGGACTTCGTTCTTTAGTTCATTTAATCGTCCGCCATATTGAATGTAGCCGCCGCAGCGGTCGGGTGTGTTTGGTGGCGCTCCGCGCAGTGACAGTCGGATAACGATGAAATCTTAACTTTCAAAAACTTTGTGCTACGAAGTGATTCTTTTATCATAACCATTACAATAAACTGTGAAGTGCTCTTATGTATTTGCCTATATACTATAGTATCGTTATTTATAACTGATGCAGCGACTTGAAATGCATGCATTCCATCGAGACTGTTGAACCTTTATTTTTTTTCGTTCGGTGTTCATTTTGATTCTTATCAAGCATTTTTTTATAAGTTATCCACCGTGAACTATGGTCCTTTATACATTGTACATAATAGAGACATTATGTAATTAATATTGCATATTTATTGTGTTGTGTTGATTAGACTGTGTTATCAAAGTTAGCAATAAAAGCAGATTAGGGATTGCCGAAACATTCAAGGTAAGATCATTCTCGTAATTCATTAAACTTAATGAACCTCAATTTTCAGATTTGGAAAACACTGCTTAAACTCGGCTTTACCGCGCGCAAATTATATCTAAATGAAACCGACAACCGTTTCCTTTTTGTTTATTCACACACTCTACTATTCTATTCTATTCTTTATATATGGCAAGCGATGCCGATGTCGACAATTCTGCCAATGTCAGATGTGCAATGGAAAAGCATGTGTTTTTTAAAAGAACAATTAGAAAAAAAAAAAAAAAATCTTGAATGTCAGTGAAACTCAATGTGTATTTTGTTGACGGAGTTAGTGAGCTGAAACAAACGAACAAATAAAATACTTATATAATATAATTGTTAAAAACAGTAAAATAAACGTATACCACAACCACATAAACAGGAAATTTGCGAAATGCGTCATAAATTTATAATTTAATATTATTGTGACGGATAAAAATCATCAGTGCCTGGAGTAACTCTGGAGAGGAATAAGTTAGTAGAGAAGAGAAATTAATTGGAACAGGAATCTTTAATTCAGGGAGGTGACTATATAAATCTAGGGGTGGGATGTTATTCGAACAGTTAAAAAATATATGATCTAGGGTACCCTCATCCAACCCGCACTCGCAGAGAGATGAGTCCCGAACACGAATTTTACGTAAAAAGACAGGAGAACAGCAATGACCTATACGAATTCTGCAGAGAACCGAAACAACTGTTTTTGAAACTTTTTTGTACCGGAAGTACCAAGGTTTTGTTTTTATGGTTGGTTGTACTGCATAATAAAAACTACCTTTCTTTTTACTTGTGTCATTCCACAATTCCTGCCATGAAGATTCTAGACTGAATTTTGGAAGGCTCAGCAAATCATATCCTTGATTACGGAAATGCGCTAGATCTGCGGTTTCGGACGTGATAGCATCCTTAGCCAGCACATCAGCACATTCATTGCCCTTAATTCCGCAATGACTAGGTATCCAAACTAACTGAACATCTTTTTGATTATTGGCACAAGATAATAGAGTTTTTTTAATTTTTAAAATGAGGGGACTGTGCAATTTACTCTTAAATGGGTTTTGGACTAAAGCTTGAAGACAACTGAGAGAGTCTGTAAAAATTACGCCATAATCAATATTATGCGATTCAATAAAAATACATGCTTCTAATATAGCTACGCACTCGCCTGTGAACACAGAAGATTCCTTCGGACATTTAAATTTTAAAATGATTTTAGAATTTTGATAATATACCGCAGCACCCGTGTAACTAATATTAGATAATTTTGACGCATCCGTAAAAAATCTTTGAAAACCATTCCATCTCTCACCTACAGTGGCGTTAAAAGTCGAGTTCGCTGAAGGAGATCTTTTAGAAATACCAATATCAAAAAATATATTTGGCTTAAAACATAAAACATCATATTCAAAGCTGAAGAGGGGTAACCTGGGATACTGAACTATAGTAGGACATTCTAAATTTTGGAGAAGACGAAATGATTCTAAGATCAAGGGAATTTCTTTATACTTCCAATAATTTGAGCTTCTACACATGGCGTCTAGATCACTAAGCTTTAGTAAGAGGGGATGTGCAGTTTTAGACATTAATCTAGACACAAAACGAGAAGCCAGATATTGCCGCCTCAGGGCTAAGGGAGGTTCAGCACACTCGACCTGCAGCGCGTTAATAGGCGAGGACTTCATACAGCCCAGGATGATCCGAAGGCATTTAGACTGGACCCCATCCAGTCGAGCCAGAGCACCTTTATTACACGGAATCAATAGATATGTGCCATAGTCTAAAATGCTGCGAATTAAGGCGTTATAAACTAATTTCATGGTATAAGGGTGGGCACCCCACCAGACGCCCGCAAGAGCTTTTAAAATTGGAATTGTTTTTTCACATTTTTGAATTAATAAGTTTATGTGATGCAATCCGGTCAGTTTAGAATCCAAAACAACTCCTAAAAATTTCACTTTATTAACTAATGGGATATTATGACCTTGAATGTCTACTGTAACTGTTGGAAGTTGTCTTTTGCGGGAGAAAATCACTGCCGAACTTTTTGGTGCAGATAGGTTCAAGCCATGCATTAGTAACCATTGGTTCAAAGAATCCAGGGACAAGCACAGAGATGATACGGCGTCAACGATGGAGGGATCCGTCACATATAACACTATATCATCAGCATACTGCAAAATGCGACAATTACTGTTTAGACAAGTGCCAATGTCAGCTGTGTACAAATTATACAGCAAAGGACTGAGGACGGAGCCTTGTGGTAGTCCCTTCCATGTTCGCCTCACGTCGAATTCCTCACCCTGGACTCTCAGAACCAGAGACCGAGACATAATTAGACTACATATGCACTGTACCATCTTAGCCGGAAGTCTCAGCTGGTGCAATTTTTGCCTGAGAATGGGAAGAAGGACGTTATCATATGCAGCGGAAATGTCGAGGAAGGCAGCAACAACAGATTCGTTTTTGGAAAGCGATAACCTTATATCCGTTACTAACACACCCACACTATCCATTGTACTGAGCCCTTTCCTAAAACCAAATTGAAAAGTCGGCAGTAATTTCCTGGATTCTACTATCCACTCTAGTCGATTTTTAATTAGGTGTTCCAGTAGTTTGGCAAGGACTGAAGATAAAGCAATTGGTCTAAACCCATTCGGATCATCCGCATGTTTGCCTGGTTTTAAAAGAGGAATAATAATTTGCAACTTCCACTGATCTGGAACCCAACCGAAACAATAACAAAAGTTAATAATGTTCAAAAAATACTTTTTTGCCTTATCACCAGAATGAACTATAAACGAATATGGCACACCATCTATGCCAGGAGCCGAGTCCCGGACATGTCTGAGTACCACATTCAGCTCATCCATTGTGAATGGCACATCGAAAGGATCTTCTGGATCTTCTGATGTATTCACAGGTGAGTGAAGACATTCTGTTGAGAGTGGTACATAAGGTGGAGCGATTTTATCAAAAAAACATTCAGCTGTTTCCCTAGTAATAGGTGATGAGATGGATGATGAACAACCTCCTCTAAACCTATTGATGCTCTTCCATACTACTGATAAAGGAGTAGAAGGGGATAAGGAACTGCAGAACTTACGCCAACCTGCACGTTTCTTCCTACGGAGAAGTCGTTGAGATTTGGCATAGGCATGTTTATATAAAATTAGATTGTCAGTGGTCATCTCATCGTTGTAACGCTTTTCGACCACATTTCTCTCTCTGACGGCCAAAGTACATTCATGGTCCCACCATGGAGGAGAGGGGATTTTATTACGTGCACTATTTTTTAACGGAAAGCAAGAATCCGCACTTGCGGTGATAGCTGTAACAAAACCTTCATAACAACTCTTAGCATGGGAGTGACCAGAGGAATCTGAAAAACTTGAATCTAAATTTGGAAGATCATCAATTTTATCCTCCAATGATGATAAAAACTTTGTCCAGTCTGGTTTGGACAAATTGAATTTCAAGAGTGGAGGGGAAGATTTTTCTAAAAAAGTCCTATTAGCCAAAGATATAATAATGGGGTAATGGTCACTGCCATGCGACAAAGTAGTGCATTCCCAATGCATCGATGGTGCTAACTCAACTGAACAAAAGGTTAGGTCAACGCAACTTTTTCGTTGTCCAGGAATTGGTCTCCGAGTTGGACAACCATTGTTTAGGATACAGAGGTTTAGATCATCCAAAATCTCTACTAAACCTTCACCAAAAGCGTCACAACGATCAGACCCCCATCTGAAATGATGACCATTAAAGTCACCCATGACCAATATAGGACCATCAATATTTTGAAACATGTTCCTTAAAATAATTAAAAAATTATTGTGAGGATGGGCTATATATATGGAGAACACCGTAATGCCCTCCACTCTCCCTGCCACAATACTCATATCCTCCCCAAGTGGAGGCAAAGATAAGGGCGAAATAGGGATGCGATTATTGACGAAGAGAGCCGACCCTCCATAGCTATCGGATCTATCACATCTAAGTATGTTAAAATGTGGTATACGGAAACTGAGACTTGGTGTTAGCCAAGTCTCAGCAATGGAGCAAGCCAGCGGCTTATATTTATTTAAAAGAAATATGAGGTCGTGCTTCTTATGAAACACGCTCCTCACATTCCACTGAAGGAAAACTTGGCGAGACGCCATTTTTAATATTTAATAAAAGATTAATAAGTTGATCAGCAACGTTGGACGGTGATTGGGAAGAATGGGAAGGATTGGAAGAAGACATAACAGTTGTCAAAAGTTTGATGAGTAATTCAATAACAGAAGAGAAATTGTTGGGTGATTCTAAGAAAGGGTTATCTAGAGCGCAGCCATTAGGCTGTGAGAGTTGGGGAGAATTAATGATCTGCTGATGAGCAGCTTTATCATATGAGGGGGAAAGAGGAGCATGGGTCTTAGGCTTAAGAAACACAGTTTTACGGTATGACTGAGGGGAAACTGATTTGGCAACATTGGCATAATTTCGTGAAACTGCTGGGATAGATGTGCTGGCTTCAGCATATGAGATACATTTCTCAGCCATAACCGTCTTGATAGCCCTCTGTCTACCATACTCCGGGCAAGACTTGCTATTAGCAAAATGATTCCCAGAGCATAGTGTACAAAAGGATTCTGCCTCAGAAATGCTGCAACCATCACCGGGGTGATCGTGGCCACATTTAATACAGCGGGGTTTCGATCTACAAAGTGATTCAACGTGCCCAAATCTACAACACTTGCGACATTGAATTGTAGGATATATATATTGTTCGACAGGGAGAGAAGTATAGCAACAATATATCCTCTTTGGGAGAATTTGGCCATCAAAGGTGATTACACAGGTCTCCGTAGACTTCCATTCTACACCCCCGTCTCTCAAAACTTTTCTATTAATTCGCCGCACTTTAAGTATCTGCCCACAGCCTGAGGGCACAGATAGATATGATTTTGCTTCCTCTTCCGTCATTTCGTTAGGCACCCCAGAAACTACACCCAAACGGGTAATGTTGAACGAGGGGATTGCAGCAATAAAATTGTTTTTATGTAAAATACTGTTAACTAAGAAAGAGTTCGCATCCTGAGGGGAAGCAAACTCTACTGACACACGGTTCCTGCCAATCCTTTTAATACCATCACGAACAATGTTCGCAATGTTATTTTTGTACAAAAACAAGCCAAAAGTAACTGGGTGAAGGGTGGTGCCGGCATTAGGTTGTGATTCTACTCGAGAGACGTGGACGATGAACGGAGCCTTATCAACCGCAGAATACCTTTGACGACCAACTTGGCTTTTTGGTTGTTTTGTTGGGGGACTAGCTGTCGTACTTTCGTCGACAACGGGGCGTTTGCGTGAGCTATGCTGTAATGCATTCTGCGAGTCAGAAACACTGCAAACAACATCCGCAAATTGCGATAGAGGGTTAGGATTTGGGGAGAAAGGAGAATATGGAGGGGTTGAGGGAGGAGCTGAGGATGAAATATCCGGAGGATCAGGCGGTTTATTTTTATCCATTTTTCTCCTTAAAGCGCACCGTTATTCTAGCTACACACAGTACAAACCTGATAACAAACACAAGGACAACACACAATAACAAAAATAAGTCACAAAAATCACAAATCCACTCAAAAACAACTAAATATCCCTGACACACGTGCTAACCAAAAACACCCTGTGGCGAGAAATCCACACTCTACTAAAGAGTATGACGAAAGTTTGACGTGCAAAATATAATAAAATCGGTCATTATATTCAGCAACCCTGCTGTGACCCACTTTACATAATATTTTAGTTTCACCTGTGTGTTTATTTAAGATTACATATCCAGTTACTTGAGACTAGGCACACCTATACAATCAATCAATAAGTCAGTAAAAACTTAAGACGATAAACCTTGCAGCTATAAATTTCTAAATAAATCACTACCTGTTTAAGCCGGTCACCTAAGAACCTCAATTTTTATTCAAATCAGCTTGATTGCAGTTATGTTTAAATATATGGAAAATATTCAGAAATGGGCAACAAAATTATCTGCTAAAGCAAAGCTAGCAAAGATTAAAGGGTCCTTTATGCAGATTGCAATATGGCGAGAGATTAGGAAGACAAATGAAACTAACTGCATGGTAAACTAGCAAAAAATAATCAAAATTTGAATTTCTTATCTTTGAAATTAGCTAGCTCACATACTATGGACAAGAGATTTAATGCAGTCACTTACACAATTGAACACCAGTTTACACTAGCACCAAATTCTTCCAAGAATACAGAAGTGATTCTAAAATAAAACCATATGTCGAAACTTCAATTTATCTTAAGAAAAATCCTCCAAATTGGAAGTAATATCATAGTCGGTTCCAGTAAAACTGTAAAGAGATTCAAAGCTATTACAAGGACATCTTAAGATAATGATAAACCACTAAAACATGACCAGAAAACCACGAAAAAGATAATAGAAAAGGTTGCAAAACTCTTGTCAACTCAACCAAAAGATACAAGATTGTGGATTTCTGCAAGCAAGATCGAGCGTCGTCAAGATAAAGATGTTACAAGCCATTTCACCTCTCATATGTATTATCTGGGTTGCCTATCAGTTTCGTCACTACAGATTTACGGATGATGTTGTCCAATTTAGCTGGCACGCATATTTGTGACAACATTTTAACACAGATGTCCCAATGAATAGCATTATGGAAAGATTTTGAGCAATGTCAAATTCCTTAACTTGGGTGCTTTTTAAATCTTATTCGTCGTCGCGTTTCTGTAAACTTCTTCTAAGTTAGCTTTGCTCACAGGATTCCGTGACCACATCAACCACATGAGTTTGTTGTTTGGAATATGATCAATTTCTGACCATTTGTTGATTTAAGAAGAATCTTTATAAAGCATATGTTCCCTATAACGTGCATCAATCGTGTACCTAGACTATGTTTATTATTTTTATACTATATTTATTTTACGTTATATATTAGTTATTAGAGTATATATGTAGGTATATTAGTATTACTTGACACACTGTGTCTACATCTCTTTGCTTCAAATTTTCCCGTCACAGGTCTGCTGGAAGAAATTTCTTAAAGAAATAAGCAGTGCCTTTGTACTATTCATTTCTATGTATTTTATTACTATTTCTCTGTGTGTGCATAAATTTAATGAATAAATGTGTTCATTTTCTTTACCTATAGCAAAATTGTATTGTGTACTTACCGTAGTTTACGTTGGCTCTTACCAAATCTTCTCCATGTAATTTCCCCTGTACATAGTTACCTTCAATGGTCTCATTTGCAAATTCTTCCGTAATTTAATTTTCTTCGCTTTTTTTTATAGTAGGTATAGGATGGCGAAACGAGCTAATGGCCCACCTGATGTTAAGCGGTTACCTTTGGCCATACCAACTTCAATACCACCTAGGCTGTTACCTAAATGATACCGCAAGTTGGTTCGCCAAACTGAGACATGAAGATGGAAAGTCTCATGTGATTGTAATTTCACCGGCACCCGTACCCTTCAGACCGAAACACAGCAATGCAAGCATCACTATTTGGCGGAGAAGTAGATACGGTGGTAGTAGGTACTTCCCCGGACGAGTTCTTTCACAAAGGAGCTCTACTACTACTAAAATCGTACAGAAAAACCTCGTCATTAGGTACTGATTATACAGCTGTTTGTAATTAAGCCAGAACACATTGCCCCCATGATTCTCATTTGTAACAAATAACGTGACATTGGGCTAAATACTGGATTTGAATCGATAAATCAATTTGACGACTGAATTAAGCGCAAAATTTTTAATTGATTTGGTCAACTAGATACAGTCTGCCATTTATTACCTGTTATAAGCTGTAATTTTGGAAGCCATTGACTTAAGAACAACCGATACAGGAAATACCAAAATTAATGTAATGAGTAGAAAGTCCCTTTGACGAAGGCATTTCCTTTGATATAAAAGATAAAAGCTTTCCGTTCTTAACATAAAATCGTCGTTACCCACCCAATAAAAGATAACACGTTACCAAACAATGAAACAGGCACCCATTCAGTCTCAAGTAAAACGTTTCAAAGGAATCCTGTTTGGTGGCCGAGAGAAACAAAACTCTGCGACGACATCGTGGCGACGTCGTTCAAACATGGGTGACAACCACCAACAAACATATTTCAACCTTACCAACCTTACAATAAAGTACACGATGTAACAAGAAGCAGTCGAATCACATTCCTTCAAATCCCATTCTAGAAACTAGATGCTTCTTTGTTTTTGTTATTAGCCTTTATACGCTGTAAATAACTAGGTACTTAATGGTTGTTCAAACCGCTTTCGAGCTTTCAATGTTCAAAAAGTCAGCTTTAACTTTTATCTTCCAAATAGATTGCTTTGAGATAAAAACGGAAAGTATTTGACTGTTAATAACGAAACTCAATTACTGATGTTGATATCCGAATTAACATAGGTCACGTTTTTTTTAAGCATAGAGCACATAATCGTTCAGAAATAGTTTTCCGCGTCCCCAGCAAGTTTCGGAGCAAACTGGTTTAGAGGAAGTCTCGAACGGCGGTTGCGGTGTGAAAAAAAACGTTCTAAGTTTGAATTTGTGCCTTTTAGGGGCTTTGTATCCCCGAGAAATGGCGACAAAGATTGATTCAAGGATGAATCGCGAAAGAAATTACTTCTGGACAAAAAGTTGTGACTGGTAAACTTTTACTAGGAGGACCATTTAATGAACCAGATACTGAAGGCGTGAAGGCCCATTCTCGTAACGAAAACGTCTTTTTTTTTTAAGTAGTAGTAGAACTCCTTTGTGAAAGAGCTCGTCCGGGGGAGTACTACAACCGTATCTACTTCTCCGCCAAATAGTGATGCTTGCATTGCTGTGTTTCGGTCTGAAGGGTGCCGGTGAAATTACAATCACATGAGACTTTCCATCTTCATGTCTCAGTTTGGCGAACCGACTTGCGGTACTATTTAGGTAACAGCCTAGGTGGTATTAAAGTTGTTATGGGCAAAGGTAACCGCTTAACATCAGGTGGGCCTTTAGCTCGTTTCGCCATCCTATACTATAAAAAAAAAAAAAAAAAAAAATTACATTATTTTATATTATACATTAATGACCTAAGTGTCACAAATAAACGGCAAACAGTAATAGATCTGTGGCAAACAGGAACATCTACTGTCAGGAGATTGAGATTTAAAGCAATGAGATTAGTTTGGAACTATGTTTTGAACGTTTCTTTTACGTTAATCAGTAACTTTATAAAATCTTAGGTACGGAACTCTAAAAAGAAGACCCGTGTCGGTAGATTCGAGGTCGCAACCCAATTGGGGACCAGTCGCAGGTACGCTTTTGTAGTACACTTTCTCCCGTGCGTGACGCGCCCAGCCAGACATTTCACTGAAGACCGTCTGCAGGTGCACAGCCAACTCAATGATAAACATGCGAATTTATGATTTGCGATTCATTTTATGATTCGCTAAGCTACACTTTCTCCAAGAAAACAAGGCGCTAAAAATCTGAAGAAAAACTGCTACTAATTACTGTACCGTTGTAGCCTCGCTCAAGTGATATTTTGAAACAATGTTGACACCGCATAAGTCACCGGTGTCATAGTTTGTCTCCGATGAAAGAGACAGTGTACCTCTAAGAAGTAGGTTTTGAGAACGACATTCTAGACCACAAGACGGCACGTCGAGTACCTATTAAAGATGACAAATTTTTAATATCATTGACCCCTAGAACTTAAGATTCCGACATTCTCCTTCACAGGAAAGAATCACAATTATGATACAAATAAAACACGTGCTTCCTTGCGTTTTTAGACATCCTGCGATCATTATACGCGGTAATGATGAGAATCTCATAAAAACTAGTCCAGCGAGTGAGAAACAATTGGCTACGTAACCATTTGTTCGTACTTTCGTTCATAAAAACTGTGTCTTTCTTAACACGAATTGTTATAGCTGCAAATATTCGAGAAGTGTTTTGGCCAATCAATTATAAAGATTCCAACAGAAATCGTTATTTAAATTCGCTACGACTCGTTAAGAAACAATTAACGACACTGTGACGAGTTTCTGACATCACTTTGGGAAATAACTAAAAGATTCAATATTAGTGTGGAATTCAAAAAAACAATAACGGTTACCTCAGCACTCAATCATTTTGTAGTGAACATCGGATGGATTGCTTAGCTGTGTAAAGTTTGCTTCCAACTATACATATATGACTCACATTATTATTATGCAGATTTTCTTCAGTCACGCTTCATGTCTTTCAGCTGTATTATGATTTACAAAAAGTTCAATAACATATTTCAGCAATTAACTAACCGTATTTACCGAATTAAAGAATTTTAGTATCATCAGCTTGATTCCTATACCTGGGCACAACCCTCCTATTTCTTGCGATCGCAGATCACTTCATGCTGATTCTGAAGGAGACACACGTAGGAACATGTTACAAAAATACGAATGAAATCAAAACAGTAACATTTCCCAGAACTGGTGCAAGTTGCCCTGGTAAAGGTGTCAAAAATTTGCTAGAAGATACACTAAAACTTATCAATGGGATGTTCTCTTTAAATCCTGCTGAATGGACTTGTATCAAAGATACAGGAAACCGTCAATTGTCTTGTTGAAATCAAGTTGCATCTTGTCTTCACAATGGAAGACCTTATCTGAGGTCTCACCATTCATGGAATTTCACTAAAAGACCATTAATTACGTGTAATATTACTCGCCTACTTATCTACTGGCGATAATGACAATATTCATTTAGTTAGTATTCGAATATCCTTAAATACGTCCGGTTGTTACGTGGCCAAAGGTTTTTACTTGATGGGAACTGAGTGGATAAAGAAGACAGAGGATCACGTGGTACCAAAAGAAACCATGATGAAATTGTTCACGAGTATTATTATTTGTATTTATGTTTCAAGTAAAGAAAACAGAATCAAGAAAACACACGTCTTCGCCATTCGGGCTTCAGTGCTTTTGGGTTATAAAAGATCTGTTTACTTATATATTAATAAGTGTTAACTGGCTACTTCATCGCAAGCACCATTAAACAAATGATTTATCTAATTACTTCCAATTTACGTGAGATTAGAAACAGCTTATTCATTCTATTCATGTTTTAATTTCATTCTTTGATGCGCTTGGGCAGCCTGATTTTTTTAGTACCAAAGATATGAAGCAATGTTTCAAAGTGCTTCATTCATAGTGCGCGTATTACTTACTTATTATACGAGGTGGTCTCTGTAATTACGGTGCGTGTTGCAATTAAGGACAAGAGAGTGTTGCAAGTATAGTGAACATTATGGCAATTTACCTACACTATTATTTTGCGTTTTGTTGTCTCGAAATGTGTTAGGTTACCTTGGTTTTTTAGATTCGACAATTCAGCTTCTGGAACTGAAATTAATAACTGATTAAACGAGTCTATTTGGATTGATCACCAAAGACCCTAAATATTAAGTGCATTAATTTTAAATGCATTTCTCCTTTCATTCGCTAAAATGCCTCTAGAATATCTTGCCCTTGAAGACTAAGATTTCTCTCGCTCAAACTCCGATTCAGCCGATTATCGACTACGCTGACGCCTGTTATTTGGATGCCACTAAGGAGCTGTTAAACAAGCTTGAGCGCCTGCAAAACTTATGCATTCGTTTGTTCTTGGTCTTAGAAAATATGATCATGTTACTCACTTCCGCAAGGAACTCAAGTGGCTCCCCGATTCGCCTTCGCAGGAACACTCGCATATTATATCTACTTTATAACACCCTTTACAATCCTAAATAGTAAATATCCTTCCTACTTACGAGAGTGCTTTTCTTTTGTTGAACCTTTTGATGCTCCTTGCAGGTCTCACCTTAAAACTGTTCTTAAATTTTAACTTCACAGAACGGATTACTATTCGTATGCCTTCTCTGTGCATGCAGTGAGATTATGGAACTCACTCCCGCCTAACATACGGAATTCTCAATCTATATCTGTCTTCAAAAGACGTGTAAAAAAGCATTACCATTCCTCTAATAATGAATGTAAAGACTAATTTGTCATTGCATATATATATCATATTTTCCTGTATATAATTTATATGTATTTATCTAAGTATCTATTGCTTTATTAGAACTTATTTTAAGTTTCTTATCTTTTTACCCGACTGCGCCAGAAGGAGGGTTATGTTTTTCGAGTGCATGTATATATGTATGTATGTATGTATATTTCTTTGGCACGCTCTGTGGCCTAAACGGCTTGATGGATTTGAGATTGAGAGGTGTCGTTAGATTCGTCTTAATTCTGAGAGTGACACTGGGTACATCAAAATTTAAAAAATTAAAATGGCCGCTTTTTGGCGCCATAGTACCTCTTCAAAAATGTTTTTTTTCCATCAAAAACTATCGAGTGGGGGTATATCAAAATAAAGGGTTTTATAAATGCTTTACAAAAATATATACAACTTATATGTTTAAATGTAATTTGGAATGAAAAATGCTAAAAAACAACAAAATATTCAACGTTAAAAATGAATTTGACTTTTCAAAAAAAACATTAATAGTATGATAAATAAAACATGACAAAACTAAAAAAATTAAAATAAAAAAATTAATTAACAAAAACAAAAAACCCGACTGCGTGTAAAAATAACAGAAAAGATATAAACAAGACTTATCAACACGCAGGCGGAGGCTACCTATGAACTATTATGTAATTCATGACCAAAAACATACGTAGCCTCCGACTGCGTGTTGATAAGTCTTGTTTATATCTTTTCTGTTATATTTACACGCAGTCGGGTTTTTTGTTTTTGTTAATTTTTTTTTTTTTACACACTGTTGTCTACATTTCTTACTTATTTCTCCTCTCGCAGGTCTGTTGGTAGAAATTTCTTTGAAATAATCAGTACCTTCTTTGTACTAAATACTTTTAATGCTGTCTCTTTTCATATGTTATTATGTGACCATATACATATTATAAATAAATAAATTGTATTTTTACCCTAAGAGGAGTATGTGATGATATCCAATATGCTCTTTCAGAAGAATGCTTCATAAAACAAAGCCGTTTTCGATAAATACCTACACGAACAAATAGATAACCGTACGCAACTACGCACTCGTACGCATTCCACATCAAGCTTCGAAGCGTACTCAGCACAAATATAACAGAATCCCGTCCATAACACGTATTGTGCAACTTAAGTATCAATAATAACAAAAGCAAGGCCGGTCGGTGTTGAGATTCATTGGAATGTATGCGAAGAACATTCGTTCACTGAGTAAAAACTTAGTAACATAGGGTTATTGACCAACAATACCAAAAAACAATACCTACCGAGGAATCAAACAAAAACATCTAATTTTATTAAACAACTTTAAAAAAAGTAGGAGGTTCTCAATTCGATTGATTTTTTTTTATGGACTCGTCAATGGATGACAAAAAATCATCCGGGATTGCACCAATCACTTGTATTTCTATTATTGTTAATGCCACTCAAAATAGAAAAAATAAACTTTAAAAACAATAAAAACCGACTTTGAAAAGAATAAAAAAATTGTGTGAAACAGTTTAGGATGTGACCTGCTATCCTGTATGGAACGGAATGTTGGGCTACGAAAGGAATTAATGAAAGGCAAGTGCATGCAGCTGAGATGAGAATGTTAAGAGGAATGTGTGGTGTAACGAGAATGGATAGGATAAGGAATGAATATGTAAGAGGGAGTCTGAAAGTAGCACCAGTGACAGAGAAGTTAAGTAGCAATAGAATGTCATGGTATGGACATGTGATGAGGAGGAATGAGGAGCATGTTACGAGGAAAGTTTTAAGTATGAATGTTGATGGCTATAAGAAAAGAGGGAGACCGAAGAAAATATGGATGGATTGTGTGAAAGATGATATGAATAGAAAGAAAGTGAACACGGAGATGACGGCTGATAGAGATGTATGGAAGAAAAACACATGCTGCGCCGACCCCAAATAAATTGGGATAAGGGCAGGAGGATGATGAGTTTAGGATGTCGGTGATATTTTTTTCTTTAATCAATCCGAATCAAAAGCTCCTGGGTACTTCCTAAACTGTTTCACGCAAATTATTTTAGTCTTTTTGAAGACTGTTTTTTTTGTTACGTAATAAGAATGCTATGTGAAACGCGATAAGATTGATACTTTAAGAAATTCCACTGTGTTACAGTAGTTGTATGAGCCGTTAAAGTATCGCTTACAATTATTGAGACAGAAAGAAAGAAAACATATTTATTGCCACAACAAGACATGCGGTAGGTGAACAAGAAATAACTTCTTACATTTTAGGAATTATAGTGATACATAGTAGTAACTTGTAACATCATAATAAAAGTAACTTTGCATATATCGTAGCTGCAGCAAAGAGGTGTTGTGTGTGTGTTGTGTTGTATTATATAACAATACATCCCATAATCTTGATAACAGTTGTATAAAATTCACGATTATTTAAATGATTTTTTGTGACTACATCTGCACTTGACTTCTTCAAGTTCGATCAATCAATTAATGACTCTATTGCAGTTCACTGACTGATGGTCAAAGACCCCTCCAAAGTTGCGCCACGGCCACGACACCCGATTCTCCGCCTTCCGTATCTTGTCTCCTTCAGTTACCGAGTCATTCAAAATCGGGTGTCCCTTGTGTTTTTTTTTTTTTTTTCTCAAATAGGTAATGTTACTGATTTGTCTTGAATACTGCAACTATTGGAAAAAGTGGCTTTGGAGGAGGCTTTACACTGAATCAAATGAAGATTAAATTGAAAAATAAAACATTTTAAGAACATTATATTATTTTAATGCATTAACGCAAGCTGGACGAAATCTAAAGATATAAATTATGAAATTAAAACGACGAAACCACGAAACTATGAACAGAGTTCACGGTTAAATAAAGCACTGGTGTACTAAAACTGAACCAGGAGTTTCAGGTTCGAATCTTGCTCATGAGCCAACTGTCATGATTATCGTGAAAATGGTCGCGACCTGTGGGCCTAGTACGAGTTTCAAACTTACGAATACTTTCATCGTTTTCGTCGACATTCATTCATAAATCAGTAGCGCCCCTGGCGGATACGAGGAGGAACTACAGATTTATTAATGAAAGTCGACGAATACTTTGAAAGTATTCGTAAGTGTCAAACTCGTACTAGGCCCACTGTACCGATGGCAACTAAATTCATGATGAAAATAATCAAGCATCTCAAGATTCTCAAGCAAGTGGACATATTTGACAAGACTAATGATGTTCAATCCTTTTCTTAGCTTGTTATTAGAACGAGACTTTATCAGCCCATTACAGTCAGCTAGGCACGGGCCTCGTTACTCATTCCGTTAGTCCAAAAAAGACAAATTAGTCCGGTTTGTAAATGACAAAATCGGCCACAGAAATAGATATATAGAAAAGTTGCCGGGGCGCGCGTGCCAACACTGCACCATAGTGCAGGGAATTTCAAAACATTTCTCAGTACGCCTTGACTTGTTTCTGTAAATAATGTACCTAACAAAAACCCGCAAAAATACCTTATTGCGCTGTTTCTAACTGCAGAAACAAAAGCTGTAAAGTAATTTTTTTTTTTTAAATTAATGACGTCATCATGGGAGGCGTGATTTGTCCGAAAGTTGCCACGCATGAATCGCAAATAAATTGTGATTACAACCATTCCATCTATCTATTTCTATGGAATCAGCACTAATATAATTTGAAATTTATTATCTTGGACGAATTTATTATACCTACTTTACGTTGATATTCAATTTTAGCTTCAACGCTAATGGGTTTAGACTACTTTAGACCAAATACCACTTATTTAATCCATAATCACTTATTTAATCTTATTTAAGAGTATTTAAGACTGTCTGATAGTAACAAAAATTGTTATTGCTGTTTAAATTGGAACATCAAAATCATTTCAATACTACAATGGTTTTGATATAATAATGCTGAAGATATTTGACTTATGAATACCAGGCACGTGTATCAAATACGTCTCATGGTCTAATCGATCACGATCTGTCTTGCGAAACACTGATCGTATTCATGGACCATGCATTATCTATTAGAAGTCTGTTTTGATCTTTTTAACAATACAGTTCTCTAATTTTCATATAGTTTAGAATGATTTATGTTCTAGAATTAATATCTGATAAGTAAAGCCAATACTTTTTCGGTTCTTATTCATCATAGTTATAAATAAAGACAAATATATTTTATCACCGGATTAATTTAAAAAAAAGATAATGTTATTTCAGTGGCGTAGCTATGTAATATGTAACCAAGGGCCCCGATACAACAAATTAAAAGTCTAAAATCCTTTATTCAACTATGATACATATTATATAATTTTTTTGAACGTCGTTCTCAGCGACCGAGGGGCCCCTTGAGCTTGGGGGCCTAGTCTTACGGTAGCTACGCCACTTGAAATGCAATTTTTAGGAATTCTTAAAGTCCATTGTCAGACTTTTATAATCACTAACATTAGTCATGAAAACACAACGGTATTACAAAGACTTGTATTTCAACAGACATTCTTAGCAAAATTATATTATAATCTACACAGTGTTATCAGAACTTATCACATCTACATCTGTAGTTATCTGTGCAGTGCCACAGATAATATGATACTATACTAGTAGCAGTGCACACAATTGTGAAGTTAATAATCCTGTTGTTAGTAATAATAACGCTGCAAAGCGGACAGACAGGCTGACATGAAAGAATTTCTCTTGTGCTACACAGAATGTGCACAATATGACAAGCTTACTGTCGTAACATTACCTACTATGCTGTCATTTGCAAATTGCGTGTCATCATACCGCCTTATATTCCCCTGTTAAATTAAATTTTGATTGAAAAACTTGCAAGGTTGGTGGCACAGTATTTTACAAAAAGAATTTAATGGAACTTCTATAAAATATTTTTCATATTCTCAGCGTACAGTCGACCAATCGGAATCATGACCCACTCAGCCGATAATTCGTATGAAATTGTCAAAACCACAGAAATAGAGAGTAGTTAGAATAGCTATGTGGGCGGGATGGGCGCGCCACAACTTTGAACATGAAGCTCATAACCTACAGCTCATAACCTAATATGATCAAACGACGCATTAAGTTGCTCGCGAAACATATCGCTGTGCAAAGCTGGGGCTTATATTTGTTTAAAATGCCGTCCTGTGCTGTTATAAGTTGCAAAGGAAGAATCCAAGTACTCAGTACATCAAAAAGGAGGATTTATTTTCACCAACGAGTATTAAATAAGTACCTTAATAATTAAGAAATCTTGGAAATTTTGGAAAAATATGTAATTGTCGTTGAAAACGATTCCTTAGCAGAATACAATAATGTAATTGAGTGCAAATAGAGTACTATAATTCAAGCGCCCTCTAGCGTCGAGTAGTTGAACTCGTTGGCTATTGCCAGGAATAGTTATCTGCTATGCTACCCAGCATGCATGCGAATAAAATATCTATTTCTAATGCAATTGAGGCCAAAATAGCGTCATTTAAATGAAGCGCCCCCTGGCTTCGAGTAGTTGAACTCACTAATTGTTGCGTACGATTTGATTAGAATAGAAAAACGTCTTAAGTGGTTTAGACATGATCGTTAAAAACAAATTTTAAAAACTTGCATTAAGATTGAATTAAATAAACACTGTACGAGTTTAAGGCCCAATTTAAATTTTAAATTTGGACCCAATCACGTCGCGGTTTTTTGTGTATTGTAATGTACTATTTCAGTTGTAAATGTGTGAGTTTGGCGACACTGGTTCACACTGGTTTTCGTACTAAGTAATCGTAATAGCCATTCTAACTCTATCCATTTCTGTGGTCAAAACAGTAAATTTTCTTCTTTACCGTCGTGCTGCACATAGGACATTTTGAATATTAAGGAAACTGCTTTAATAGGGGTCAGAGGTCTATACAATTTTAAACTTTGTTATAAATGCAAAAGATTAATAATTGGATAAAAAATAACGTTTTTGATAAAACTAGAATTATGTTTTGAATTTCGAATTAACCGTCGTTCCGCATAGTTTAATTTCGAAATTCGACCTAATCGTATTAGAATGTTTGTAGAAAATTAAGCTTATGGTGGGTCATGATTCCGTTTGGTCGAGTGTACCTTGTCTATACTGCAATTAAAATAACTGCATCTTAATCACCCATCCCAATTATTATTAAACATTAGTCATCCGTAATGGGGTCAACACTAACCATCAAAGTAGATTGATTTGCTAAACATTATAAGTATTTACGTCTCTATTAACGTTTGTTCTATTAACATATTAATCGATTCTGCCATTAAAACTATCTTGCGATCAAACAGCGTCTTCTGATTGTTCAATCAGTATCCTAGATATGAAGACATCAAAATTAAATTGTTGATCGTAATATTAGATAACACTTTTTGTTTGACTACAAAGATCTGTGACCACTGAGTACTTGGGATCCAAATTGACCGTGAAATCGGTGGTTATTCTGCGAATTTAGAAAATGGTGTCGTTTTCCTGGTATTTTTCAGAATCTTGGTTTGACTGGTTATTTGCGTCACACCTATTATTAAGTTTGAGAAAATTAGGACGAAGTTGCGAGGTCCAGAAGCAAGCCTAAATCCAGCTGCAGGTGATTCTGCGAAAATAATTAATATATTATAGGTAGAATTCCCACGGTAGTCCCGAGAGGCGACCATGTAATTATGTCAGGCATTATCGGACGAGCATCAGAAGGTCTACTCGCGTTTTACGAACTACAAACGAAGTACGAACTTTCGTTCCGATTGATACTTACATAATAAAGACAGGCACATAAAAAAGGAAAAATTAAGATAGACTACGGTTCATAGTCGTATACAATTTACCGGAGATGAGAAAAACAAACGTCAAAACACGATCATCGCATGCGATAAGGGAACGATGGTTGACCGGAGTAGCAAATTGTGCGATGAATCGTACGATTTATCGAATATCGTCGAACGGGAGACCCCCTGCATATACCTGTAAACATAGTATATAAATATTTATAATTGCACATTAAACGTTGGGAATAATCAAAAAGGTTTTAATAACCGTCTTAGAAAGAACTCCAAGTGGTAATGAAAATATATATAAAAAATATATGTTGTATAAAATCCACTTTCAAGCTCTTTTTTTTTTCGGTTTACGGTTTCGTTTCTTTTGAGTTTCGTTTTACTGTGAGCATAAAGTTACCTAACAAATTGTCAATCGAAAATTAAGATTACATGAAAGCAGTTGATTACCTCATACAACAGTCGTTTCAATTTGTTGGTCGCAATCGCCCAGTTGCTTGTTTTGTTAAACATATTTTCCAACTAATAGGTAAACACGATAAGATAACTCGGTTGGGCAGCGTTCAGGAAGCTACGCAATATCTTCTCGTCCAAAATACCGCAGTGTCTCAAGACGAAAGTCTTTGACCAGTGTGTGTTGCCAGTAATTACTTACGGTACTGAAACGTAGTCGCTCACAATGGGCCTGATAAGAATGCTCAAAGGGCAATGGAGAGGGCTATGCTCGGAGTGTCCCTGCGTGATCGAATCAGAAATGAGGAGATTCGCAGGAGAACGAAAGTAACCGACATAGCCCGAAGAATTGCCAAACTTAAGTGGCAGTGGGCGGGGCACATTGCTCGCAGAACTGATGGCCGATGGGGCAGTAAAGTTCTGGAGTGGCGACCGCATACTGGAAGGCGCAGCGTGGGTAGGCCCCCCACAAGGAGGACCGACGACCTGGTGAAGGTCGCGGGAATCCGCTGGATGCGGAAGGCACAGGACCGGTCGTTGTGGCGATGCTTGGGGGAGGCCTATGTCCAGCAGTGGACGTCTTTCGGCTGAAATGATGATGATGATGAGGTAAACAAAACACTAAAATTAACAAATAAACTGAGTTACTGAGTTTCACGGTACGCTGACAAGCTTCGGTTTTACACCGACTGAAAATGTTTATACGCAGTACCTATTAATATTCTAGTTGCAATTAAGATAAGCTTTAATAGAGCTTACTTATTAGTTATTAGATCGCTTTACATGATCTTAGAGATTAAAATCCATATTAATAAAACGGGCCAAGTGCGAGTTGGACTCGCGTAGTAAGGGTTCCGTACCACCCATCGACCTGATACCCCATAGAAACTTTAGAAACTGATTAAATTTACGAGAGTTCAACAAAAAACATCAACGCACCGTGAGCGAAATATGAATTTTTGCATCTCTTTCTTACGCTGGTACCACCATATATGTCAATGTTTACCCTGTTTTTATTATTTGTTGCTAAACAACATAGTACGCATACGCATTATAATTAGACCAAGTTTGACGCTGGTATGTATTATCGTTTTGAAGATAGAGCAGGAACAAAAACGTTGAAAAAATGCATGCTTTTCGAGGTTTCTTGTATGGAGACTTTATTTTTATTTTTAGTATTTGTCGTGATAGGGGTTATAGCAATTAGCAACACATAGGTATTCTTTGAAAATTTCAACTGGCTACCTATTACCGTTCAAAAGATACAGCCTTGTGACTGACAGACGGACGGACGGACAGCGTAGCGAGAGTAATAGGGTCCCGTTTGGCACCCTCCGGGTACGTAACTCTAAAAACTATGTATACTAGATGCGCTAGTAATATATAAGTCTATGACTAGATGTAATCTTTGCTCCCAAGTATACACAAAGAAATGAGTCACGATGTGCACCCAATATGGACGAATCAGAATTGCCTATTATCTTGCCCAATGTATATCGTCATAAATGTTGCCTCTTTCCGTCTTTGTTGGCTTCAGCTTACTAAATAACCGTAAGTAGAGGCCTTGGACTGGCCGGGGTAACTGGAACACAAATCTAATTTACGTATGTGGGTACGCCCCGTGAAGCTTTGCAAATGCATTGTTGGAATTTTACACAGCAACTAAGACAGCAACAGATTTTTACGTAAACAGAGAGATACAAATATTTGGTCGTAATCGTGATATCGTGACTACATAGAATGACTTCATTTAAATAAAACGTTTACAAAAGATATCTACTATCTGACGTAACATCAAAATATTTGCCTAATTGCCCTATTAATTTTGCGTCACCTCTGCAACGAGCATCGTGGTTGTATAAACGTTTATTTATTCAAACTATTATAACAGAGTTGAAATAATAAAGGACAGTCCATTTTTCTGGTTGGTGACGTCACCGCAGCTGTGCAAACTGTGGTTTTACGCAGATACAGTCTACTGCACGAAGGTAAAATTAATTTAGGTGTTTAAAATGTATAGATTTACTTTGACGTCTTTTTTGTTTTGTTTGATGAAAAAAGGAGCACGAAATAAAAACTGAAAACGATTGACGCTTCTTTGATGACGCAATAAACGTTTAAATTAACATACCTATAGCACAAAGACAATAATGTTGCTGAAATTATTACTACGATATGCATTTAAAAGCAAAAAACGAATCCGAGAAACGATTAAATTACGTATATTTATAATTAAAATCACAAAGTAAACGCAGTCTTCGTCGACCTAGCTTACTTGTACTGCCAAAGGTAAGAACAAACTACCCAAAAAAAGTATTACCTTTGAAGGAGCACAGCTGTATAATAAATTGCCATCCAATCTACTCCAATTTTTTTCAAGTCTCAGCTGTCTCAATATGTAATAGAACATTTTTCACCTTCCTATTGAGGCTATGAAACTATTGACTGAGTGTTCGGCGACCATTTGAATATAGTTCACTAAAATGTAACAGTGATTAAATTTAGATTTATTTTATGTAAATATTTTTCCGTGACTGCCTCGTTGGTCTAGTGGTCGCAAGCGCGACTGCTGAGCGTGGGGTCCTGGGTTCGATTCCCGGGTCGGGCAAAGTGTTATTGGGTTTTTTCATTAGGAAATTCTCAGTAGCAGCCCGGAGTATGGATTTGTGCCCGGTTAATGGCAATAGGCTCGCCCCCTATTACATGGGACTATAACATAACTGGCGAAATGTGGGTGTACTATACACCTCTGCCTACCCCTTCGCGGAAATACAGGCGTGATGTTATGTTATGTTATGTTATTTTTCCGTAACAATTATTTTCAAGTAAGTGGCATTATTTGTCTTTTTGAAAATACATTTCTTTAAACCGATTTTAATATTAACATTACTCGAACGCTTAACGATTCTAATTCCTAAAGAGAAATGCCGCAGCCCTTTGCGGATCGTAGAAGTACTGCTTACTAGTCGTACTTTGGAAACTAGGCGATGTTCAATGCTCATAGAATCCGTAATGGTGCTCGAGAGTGCCAGCATACCCCACCATAAAGGCAAACAACGCATGACCCGTTTCAACATGTATGGATATCCGGTTAGCTTACTATACAGCCAAGAATAATGGGTGCATTTTAATGATAAATAGGAAAGGAGTACTGAGCGCATTCTTTTGTAACGACTTGACCAGGGATTCCCAAAGTGGTCGATATCAACCCCTTGTGGTCAAGATAAACAAAAACTGATTTCTGGGGTCGACGAGGTCTAAAAATGTACCCCTATTAATTAACACAAGTTATATTAATTAATTATGGGGGGGACTGGATGCGGAAGGTAGAGGACTGAGTATTGTGGCGCAACTTGGGAGAGGCCTATGTCCAGCAGTGGACTGTGATAAGCTGAGTTGATATTAATTATTACAAATTACGTAAAAACCCTTCTCGTACTGAGAAGAGGCCCGTGCCCAGCAGTGGGACAGTAATGGTCTGGTTATGTTATATGTTACGTAAAAATACTTAAGAAGGTATGTATCATTTTTTTTTATTAAAATCGCAAAGTAAATATAAGTTATTTTATTATTTTAACGATTTAACGAATTCTAAAGATTTAAATTGTGGAAAGAAAAAATCGCTCACGAGCAACAATGTTTCTTAATAAGATATCGCTGACGTCACCCAAAGACGTATAGTGGAGGATAATTTCGATACCACGAGCAGTGTTAACGGTAGCTTAGTGGCTAAAGCACTGGCGTACTGAGCCAGGAGTCGCAGGTTCGAATCCTGCTCGTGAGCGATTTTTTCTTTCCGCAATTTAAATCTTTAAATATATGTTGGTACACGTAACACAACATGTACAGTACCTATCTTGAAAGTTTCAAATAAAACTTTTTTTTAAATATTACCTGCTTAAGTATTTTTACGTAATTTGTATTAATAATTATTAATTATACTTGATATTTACTGAATTTTATGTCTATTTATTTTGTAAAATTTTGATGAAAAAATTATGTCAAGTTTACTCACTGAACCGCAAAGTTTTAAAATTGGTAAGTATTTTGTACCAATAGGAACAAACTAGAGATAGGATTTTTAAAGTAATTTGGCTATAGGGGTCTGAGGTATCAGTTCATTTTGGAAAAGGGGACTGTTGCCGAAAATAGTTTGGGAATCCCTGGACTAGACAATGATCTTCGTAGTGAAAAAGAGACACGTAATTCTTAGTACCAAGTTTGACATAGTGCAATTCGTCATGAATAACTGTATTCAAGATAATGTTACTTAGAAAGTAAAGGGTTTCAACTATACAGATTTCAATTAGTGTTATGATTTGCTATGTTTTATTATTGAACAATCTAGAACGACTGTTTTACGATCAAAAATATGTTTGCATACATAAAAACAGGAGTAAAATATCGCACAACGTTGTTAAGCCTTTATCGATGGTAATAGGTGTAAATCTTGTTAGAATTTGAGTGTAAATTAAAAGTAAATGGACGGATATGGAATCAGAACGAACTGAAAGCGACATTATGTATTTATAACCTGTTAAAAAGCCATTCGAGATAGTTATCAGCAGTCGACGAGACATCTATGGAAACTTGTTTCTCTATGTTCGAAACTTTAACAACTGGATTGTGATTTTGTGACGTTAGCGTTTTAAAATCATTTGCTTCAATAATTATAGTATCACTCGTAACATTATTTTCATTTATATTTATTTAACTGCTTCTTCTTCGTGTCAGTGGTACGACTGATCTTTTGTCAGACTTGGCAAGCCCAAAACTTTGCAACCTCTACGGCGTTATCAGTGGCGGCGCAGAGGTCGCTTAAGGTGCAGGTTTTCGGGCACAAAGGACAGGATAAGAGGTGAGGCATAGTTTGAGGGTCATACCCACAACCACACCCTGTCGCCGTTTTGTTGATGTAACCACATTTTCCAAGATTATAATTACATCTTCCAACTTGGGTTCGAAGTCGGTTGAGTGACTTCCAAGTGGACCAGGGAAGGTTATAAGCCGCAGGAAGATGCTCACTAGGCTGGATGTAGTAAGTGGGTGGTGGGAGTCTTAAGCCACAGTTTACGAAGGGCCTCATCCGGGCACCCTGGTAGGGCCCCTGCCGATTTTAAAAAACTATGCCGACTTTTTAGCCTCTGTGTTGTTTGTATTTAACTAGTAGTGCTCTTACGGCTTTGCCTACGTAAAAGTTTTAACTTACCCCGTATAATGTTCCCCGTCGTAGTTTTGGGAGAAGAAAAATACGTATTTCTTTATTATTATTTAATTTGAAGAGTATTTGTGCCAAGCACGACCCCAGAAAGATTTTTCATATAAACTTTAACACCACCTTTACGGGAGCGACGTTAAATTTCGAAAAAAACAAAAACAAAAACACGTAATTCATTAATTGCTTTAATAAAGTAAGTCCATTACTTTATTTACATTTACGAACAAGATTTTTGTAGTTAGTACGCACGCAATACCCAAGAACATTTTCAGTAAAAAAAAATCTTCAATAGTTCTATAGATTTAAAAACTTCATCGTATTGTGCATTCTCAAACGTGTGTTAAATTTAAAAATAGCCTGTCAAAAATAACTGTCAACTAATTAGAATAACAATTCCTGTCGGGAAGTTGTTAAAATGTGTCACTCTGAACTAGAACTCGTTATGGTATCATCGTTAGGCGTCAGGTTTTGATTGTCTACAAGTCAGTAATGGTGTTTCATGTACATGTTTTTGTTATTACTGTGAAATCTTTATTAATTGTCCATTCAAAAACAAATGTATCGATTTTGCAATGTTCTCACTCCAATCCTACTTTTTTTAGCAATATCTTCTTATAATAATTTCTTAGGTTTTCGCGATCACTACACATTATAATAGAACAAGTTTAACCGGATTACATCGCGTATATTATTTAGATTGGTTTCCTGACGTTTCGAAAGCTTTGCAGCGTTCGTGGTCGCAGGAAGACTAAGATGACAAGCGTCTTTACAGATATTTCTAAAAAATATTTAATTAATTAATTTAATTAATAAATTGATCAATATTTTTTTTTTAATTGTACGGTTTATTAAAATATTTTTTAGAAATATCTGTAAAGACGCTTGTCATCTTAGTCTTCCTGCGACCACGAACGAACGCTGCAAAGCCTTCGAAACGTCAGGAAACCAATCTAAATAATATACGTGATATAATCCGGTTAAACTTGTTTTATTATAATATCTTCTTATAATTTAAGTACTCAACACTTATCGGTGTATCTCTCTCACATAATAAAACCTAGTGTGAATGCTCTCACTGTTCAAAGTCTAGAAATATTCCGTTTGAGTAAAAGTGTATCAAGGTGAGATTGTGTCATCAGCACTATGGTGTGAATTGCGTTAAATAGTAGTGTTCATAACACCATTAGCTGAGACAGATTTAACATGGAACGGGTGCTTTTGTTTTCTGTTATAGTTTTACTGATATATTTTTTGTACCGAAAGGGCTAAATTTATTCTGATATACCTATGTAAAATCTGATCTTCCAGTTAATTGTATCTTTATTACCCGACAGTTTTTCTGTTACCCTAGTAATATGTTAGGAAGACCCAATTTCGTAACAACAGTTCTTTTGCATTCCATTTAAATTAAGAGATGCTGCCCAGTCACGGTGCCATAATAATGGAAGATGTTTTCGAAATGTAATGAATCTCAGTCTCAACAGGTAGCAGTAATTCTATACCCTTTGCAAATAAATTACATAACTCATTTTGGGTAGAAACTACTAGAAACCCTCCACCCAAAATCTACCTAGTTTTTTTACTTACATAAAATTTTGCGCGACAAAACGTAATATATTATATAATACCAGAATCGTACGATACGAAGGGACATTGGAAATATGTGTGGAATGCCCGAGTCATGGCACAGGTAACCGGGAAGACTACGGACCATCAAACTGGTTTCGCTCCAAACCTTTTTTTTTGTGAATAAACCGCCTTATTTATTAGTTAAACTACTATAAAGTTATGGTGTCTTTTAATAGCCTTTTAGTGTATAATTGAGGGTGAAATTGTCAACATTGTGTGACATCGTTATCATGTTTAGGGTAAATGATTGACAGGGTTTCAACGCCTCTTTTTTTTCACCACACATACATATCTGAGACGCGTTTCTTCTGATGGTGCTATAAACATAATAGTGCGAAGCTGCGAATTGTTACAAATTGTTTAGTGCATCAGTGATAGTTGGTCTTTGTGCTGTGTAGAAATATCGCACCAAACATTATTTTTGTTTTCAAATAACACTTCAGTTAGTATCAAAACTACTTAATCTAGATATCCTTCCATTAGATATGTTTTGCAATAGCCCACTTGTCAAAAACAAATGGTTCTAAATTGAATAGGAGGCCAGTTAATTTAAACCAAATCCGGATTAAATACGTATGGTTGTTGCCACAATAAAATAACAAATCAAGTAACAAAGTGTACGATAAATCTTAATAAGGCAAAAATCGTGACTGGCCTATTTGTGTTCAAGGTGTATGAAACAAAATCGAATGGACAGCCGTTTTTGACAACGTCCTGGACTTAAAAATCTTCAAGGGTAACAACACACATGCAGTAAAGTTTCTTTCAGACGTGCCGATCGTGACCTAGGCATTTGCTTTTCAATCGCACGTAATGCGGACTCGAATGGCATCAAGTCGATCAGACAGGTCAAATATATCTGTCGCCAGGCTGACTTTTTGCGTCTGACAACATAAATCACTGGTGAAATGTGGTCTGGTCTATCTTTTATGTCACGGTTTTTTTGTCAGATCTTTATCTACATAGATGGTAGACCACACACGATGCAGGGAATGGAACATTATTATGCATTATTATTAATGTACCCCGTACCCATAGAAGATACGGGCAACGCCAATAAAACTTAGTTTAACTTAAAGCTATACGGGCTTGATAAAGGTGTACTTTGTGATAACGGTGCGGGTGTGGTTACTAGTGGACCTTGCGAAAATTAATGTAGGTGTAAAATTTGAAATACAACAGCAAAGGAATGCAGTCCCTTTAAGATTACTTGGGGAATTCATGCGGATCAAAATAGGTGGGCGACGTTTTTTGCTCGACAAGTTATGTCGTGGTTGTCCGTCAAGACGGATCTCGTTACGGAACTAGGTGTAACACTGTTATGAGAGCAGCGTTAATGAGTTTCTGTGTTGACAAGTCAAACAACACATCGGAAACAGATAATCAGATAAGAAAAACGAGTACATGTTACATTATATAAGGGATTCGACCGGATTCCTTTTAATTTCAACCGCCATTTAAAAGCATTCCATTCCACGCAATAAGTTCGAGATATTCATAAACGCTTTATCCAGTCCGCAAAGAGCCAAACATGAGCACTTTAAATAAGCGCAATTAATGTTTACGACCGAAAATTAGATATTGCGGAAACTGCTGGATATTTTTTTATCTCGCACCTGACCTCAGTGGTCGTTGAACTTGAAGCTTTAGGCTTGACGAAAATATCACGTAGACTGAACGGCGCTACGTCACGCGCGGACGCGTGCTCTCAAAGAAAATTACCAGTCAATCACTTTAGACCATGGGGAAAGAAATAAACTAACCAGAAAATTGCTCCCAATATCATTCTCCGACGTTACGTGTTCAGTAGCCATCTTGTTAATTTGAAAGGGTTTCATCAAACGCTGATTAATATTACGCATAATATGTACCTGTTGTCTCGGTGCAATCTTTTCAAGCATGCATTCGAGCATGATTTCATTTCTCTATTTATGTAACGCGGTCTTTATAGCCTTTATAATAAGCGGTACTCGCTTATCAGGACTGACGTGGTTTTATTTTTAGTCGCTGCACTTGCTAATATTTGTCGTCATAAGACCATAACACCTGAAGTAAGTAATTTTATTTGTCTGCTTAATTTCTTCACGATTCGGGATGGTGAATTTGGATAATGGACTTGATGGTATCGATTTACGAATCGAACGGTCCAGCTAGAAGTTGCAGCAGCTTGGGAAGTTACGACTCTATCTTTTGGGTGAGCGTTTACATCTAAAGGTATAAGTTAGTGCTGTTGGAGACCCCGTTAAGTTACAAATTTTGATTTTCTTGCGTGGTTTGCGTGTTTTGCCAGCATTAATTTGCTGTCGTTGCGTGCTGTTCCAGCCGATTGGTTGCGCTCGCCGCTCGCTCGGCTGGCCCCAGTGGACCTCAGCCTCAGAAGGAAATACCTAAGCTCATCTGCATATCCAGTTAGTTAATGTTTACGGTAGATGCGTCGGTATTTGGGACGTTTGGACTTTCTTTTGTCAGCTAATTTGCTACCGAATTAGCTACCGTATTGTTGTTTGCTGGTTTCTCAATTCGTTCCTCTGATAAATTATTGTAGTTAGGAAATGAAAATATTGGATTTGTATGTTGTACCAAGCTGTTTTTTTTTTATTTGTATTTTTTAGCTCTACTTTATAACGTATACTTATTTATTATTTTCTCTCGCTTGACCTCAGAATCTACTTCAGAAGAAGCTCTTTCAGAAGAAGTTCTATTTATATTAACATGGATCATTCCCTCCATTTTCTATTCAAAAGTACCATGCAAATCGACATCCTCTGTACAAAATAGTAAACCACGACGAGTAGGCAAATTTCCTGTCGCTTCGCCTTACTTATCACTAATCATTGATTCAGTATGCGTTTGCCTGTGCTGCACTTCAGTTTCCTGAAGAGTGGGATATTATCATATTTATATAAAGTGTACGTGTTTGGTATTCAGTTTGGTTCGTGACTGGTATATGCGAAGATTCCGAATTCAGTAAAAGGGAAATGTGGACTTGAAAATTCGGAAGTGTTAATGTTTTTGTATATCTGTGTTCCAGCTATAAAAATCTTGTTTGTGTGTGTAGTTGGTGCTAGAGAATTATTGCCTTGTTCTAGTGTTGTGCGGGCTATACCTACTTATTGACCTCCCAGTTTATAAGACATGTAAAACATTTCACTTAGTGATGCTTTTATTCTTGTAAACAGTGTTTAATCGAGTTTCTTGTTGACATTTTGAATCAGTGGTTTCCTTAATAATGAAAACTGATTACACCACATCGATATTACGTTTAATCAAATGTTTAATTATTTTCTTCTCGAATGTAGGTTTATTGTGAGTTGTTAAGCGTTTCTTACCTTATTGTATAATCCGTTTAAACGGTACTAAAGCCAGGTATGTAGAACTACTTACAGTTGCGTTCTGCGATAACGTATCGACTTATCGAACTGTAATATACCAACTGAGCCTTTGTTTAGCTGTTTCCAGTAAACTTACATTCTTTTGAAACAATAATATTCTAACGAATTTTAACTCGAAAAGAGAGTGATTTCAAATCCACAAACATGTGAACTTACAAATCTAAGGCATTGATTTTATTTTTTTCAAGTCGTTTCTTCAAGCAACTTGCTTGTTGAGGTGTAGCAGGCTGGTTTTGTTTAGCAGTGGACAATTTTAGAATGATTAAGATATCCAGATCAGCTTCTATTCTAAGGAAATACGGCAGAATATCAGCATTCTCATGATAATTATTTCATTCAACATTATCTTAGCGTGGACCCAACAACTTAGCTACTATCACAGATAATATAATACTATACTAGTACTACTATGTAAGAACACAAATGGCCATGCTAACCCATTTGCCTACAAATCCCACGCAGCACAATATACCGTCAATATAGTTCGTTTAATTGGCGTCGCAAGCGCAATGTTCTCATACAATACGTAATGCATTGTTTTACGCACGGTTTCCTTTACTATGTGAAGGACGGAAGGTTAGCGGTTAGGTTCTATAAAGATTTATGATGAACGTTGTTCTTCTTACGGTTTGAGGTAATTTCTAACTTATGGGCATGTTTATAAGTACATGTTTTCTCTATATTACACCGACAACTGCCTGTTACATTTTCTTGTAGGTATCTACATAATCTACATTTCAAGTCCATTCAAAGGTTGTCTGTAAGAAATTGTTTAAAGCGATAAGACCGCCAAATGTTAGTACTGTGCTCATGTTTGTTATAACTTTATTTTTATTTTTATGGTGTGCAAACAATAAAGTATACTCTATCTATCTATCATGTTCTTTTTCTTCTTTTATGGCTGTTTCTTGACAAAGTGCTTCTAATTCTTCCTTTTCCTTTGGTAATTCTTCTATATTTTAAGAAACATTATCTACAATATTTTTGCCGTTATACATAACTATGTTATGCATTCTTACGTTACCAAATTGTCGCCAATAATAACACATTCAGGACATCCATTTATTGTTAGTAATGCTTATAACTGTGTTATTATAATAATTTGTAACTTATTTAAAATCAAAAAGGGGCACCTCGGGAACCATACAATGTACAGGGTTCCGGTGCCTCACGACAGGGAAAAACTGTTTCTTAATAAGATATCGCTGACGTCACCCAAAGACGTTACCAAGTGGAGGTTAAATTCGATACCACAAGCAGTATTCACGGTAGCTTAGTGGCTAAAAGCACTGGCGTACTGAGCCAGGAGTCGCAGGTTCGAATTCTGCTCGTGAGCAATTTTTTATTTCCACAATTAAAAAATCACATTTAAATCATAAAGGCATTTAAGCTTCTCCAAAATGGTATTCAGAAGGCTACTGGCACTGTCTCGCACGCAACGCATCAGGGCGGCCACTCTTCCTGAGTATTGCTCTAAAGCAGCTCGTACGAGTTTCAGCAAACATAACAGACGCGATGTAAAAGCGAGGCAGCCCAGACAGCATTCCCTATATTAACTTCATTGACAAGAAACGCGTTAACATCAGCTTATCCACACAGTCTTACTTTTGACTTATGTACTAATAGAATAAAGCATACTTTTATATTTAAATGTACTATTATTGAAATAACTGAATGTAATGTTATTGAAATAACTGAATGTAATGTTATTGAAATAACTGAAAACCACTTAAGGGGTCATTGTACTCATCAGTATGAACAACTTATACTATGGGACCAACACTGGAATCGCGAAAAAAATATCAGCCGTTCCCTACATTTGTGTTCACATAAATCGACAAAATGTAGGGATCAGCATTTTTTAGGGTTCCGAAGTCCTACAAGGAACCCTTATAGTTTCGTCATGTCCGTCCGTCTGTCCGTCTGTCCGTCTGTCCGTCTGTCCGTCTGTCCGTCTGTCCGTCTGTCCTAATCCTTTACAGCTTAATAACTTTTACAGTTATAAACATAAGTAAATGAAATTTTGTTAAAAAATAGTCGACATATAGATCTCAATTTTAAAAGAATAAAAGAATCGTTTTTTCGTATTTTAGGGGTGGTGTCCATACATGTGAAATGGAGAAAAAAAAATTTTTTTCGCTGCACCCCCTCGTGTGGGATATCATTGAATAGGTCTACTAAAATGAAGGTAATGTTTGATACACCACTTTTTTATCAGGTGTACCATCTGCGAAATATAGCCCGCCAAAGTGGCTTGCAATGTGTCCCCCCCCCTGCCATTTCTAAACTATGCAATGTAGAAACTTATAATCTTCCACATTGATAGACCTTTGTGAAAACTCTCTTTTAAAATTATTTCGAGTATAATGTGATTATAATTTTTTGAGTTATAGAGAGAAAACTGAAAAATACTTAAAACGTCCTAGTTCAAAGGTCATTGACCTTAGAGAAAAATTATCATAGCAAATAATGCTCCTTTAGCTACTTTCTATTTGAAAAAATCACAAAAAGTAACTTTGAAATGACAAACGTCTTAAATTTGGCTTCTTGAATTTATCGCTAGATGGCGCTACTAACAACACGCTCTGAGTCGCGAATGCTGCCGATTATTGCAAAAACTAAAATAGACATGATTAATATTCGATTTGATTCGTTTGTAATTACACCTACTTAAGGAACCCTATAATACTGAGCATGGCCCGACATGCTCTTGGCCGGTTTTTTTTTCACAATTTCAGTATTGGTCCCATAGTTTACTATGATACTGTTGTTGATACTGATGAGTACAATGACCCCTTAAGACGTTTTCAGTTATTTCAATAACACGTTGTATATTGCAAATCTATCATTACCAGTATCAACGTTCCTTTCCATTGCTTTGATTTTAACGACTCGCTCTGGATTGGCATCTAACATATAGTTTTTCCATAAGATCTGTGAGTTTTTCAAAAGCAAAGCTTTCGAAACGTCAGGAAAACCAATTTAAATAATATACGCGATTTAATCCGGTTAAACTTTGTTTTATTATAATGTGTAGTGATCGCGAAAACCTAAGAAATTATTATATAGTTTTTCTTTAAATTTTCACAACGTTATACTGCGCAAAGTTGTTAATTTACATGCAAGCGGGCAACTAGTCTTATAGATAAGATTATTATGCAAAGATATGCTGTCTGAGTGGAAGGAAAGCAATCAAAGAATTCAAATTAGAAAGGTATAACACGATTTAGATTTACATCGAGTTTTGTCGAGTGATAGTAAACGCGATTCACTGTCTAATGAATTCTCATCATAACAATGAGTTTCTTTGGAGTTCCTCGAGTGCTTAGAAGAAGAACTCTAAATACTTGACAATTTTAAATCATAATCAAGCCACCGCAGCAGTTTAAAACTGCCAGTTTTGAGACAGTTTTTAGTAGTAGTAGAGCTCCTTTGTGAAAGAGCTCGTCCGGGGAAGTACTACCACCGTGCCTACTTCTCCGCCAAATAGTGATGCTTGCATTGCTGTGTTTCGGTCTGAAGGGTGCGGGTGCCGGTGAAATTACAATCACATGAGACTTTCCATGTTCATGTCTCAGTTTGGCGAACCGACTTGCGGTACCATTTAGGCAACAGCCTAGGTGGTATTGAAGTTGTCATGAGCAAAGGTAACCGCTTAACATCAGGTGGGCCTTTAGCTCGTTTCGCCATCCTACTCTATAAAAAAAAAAAAACAATCAATTTGCATAATGTCATCTATGTCTATGCTTTTCAAAGTTTTCCATAGTGTGCGTGACTCCTTTGGTTAAATAAAATGCCCACGACGACTCCCTCACCTTTCGCATGATAAGTAAGGCGTCTTAATTATAAAAAAAAAAAGCTTTATTTCAGGCATCAGCCCATAAGTTGTTAGTGATGAGTTAGTAACAGATTGTGCTTATTTGCTATATTAGTGTTGTTAGTACTTATATTACTGTAACAATAAATTATTTATGTGTGCCTATAGCGACCTCCACCCAGTGTCTTATACCCCACCGCATTGGACTCCGGTGTTTATTTTTAAGAGGAAATGCGGGTGGTCTTTTCCCCATACAAACTTTCTCGACTATTTTCTTTCTGGTTTATAACCCTAGAGCAATGATTTCTTAGAGTAAAATAAATATCAGCTTTTTCTGTGCCCCTATGTTTCGTTTTTGTTTATAAATTATTTCTAGAAGCCCTCAAAAAGTCTTTAAATTGCCTATTTAGACCGCTGTCTACAGAGGCATAGTGTATAAAGGCAACTATTAATGAAAAAAGAAAAACATAGCGGCACAGTACGCATTCTTCTTTTTCAGTTTATGAAATATCTTCCAAATTGCTCCAGTTTCGGAGGAGAAAATAGTCGACAGCCAAACCACGAATTATTAATTTTTTATTAAGTCTATTTAGTCGGAACTGCAGTTGTCCTTATCGCACTTACTTGAGGCAGCTTAGGTGGTATTGAAGTTGTCATTGGCAAAGGTAACCGCTTAACATAAGGTGGGCCTTTAGCTCGTTTCACCATCCTATATTATAAAAAAAAAGGCAAAGCAACAGCGATAGTTTCTTCAAATAGGTACCTAATCTTTAGAAGTCTCTCTGCCCGCATTTCCTTGTATGTGACCCTCATGTAGGTACAAGGTTGCGTTGAAAAGCACTGGTCTGAAATTACCTGCCTTCCTTATTTAATACTTAAGTATGTAGGTAAGGGACATCGCATAAACCAAATCTATAAAACTGTAATGATTCATTTTATTTTCTGTACAATTAATGGCTAATTTGGTCTGGTGGTACTGAAAAGCTAAACTCTTCTTAGAAATAACATAAGGATCTTGAAACGTATGACAAGATCCCGTTTAATTTAAAATCCATCAACGATTGTGTACTCATTAAAACCACCTTGGAACTCTTTACCTCTACATTAGAATTTACTACGGAACCCTTGAAGTAGATTGAACTCACTTCACCACTTTTTCATCCAATATCCATTAGGTAACCATGGTCATCGCCCGGTAGCTTTGATTCATCAGATTCGAGTTAAAGCCTATTACATAACTGTATTTATTCGTTACCACTGGTTGCCACAAACTTGACAACAGCATGATGAAAGACCAAATACTCTTATCTCAAAGGAATAAGACTGAAAATCGTTTAATAACACGTGCTTGATTGAAAATGTGAATCATGCCATGCAGTCGTAAGCACTATTTAAAATTCCTTAAACCGTTCGAAATTCGAAACTGGCGTATTTACGGTAAAGACTGTTTTATATGGTGCTCGTGCGCAGGCGCATTCTTGTACGCATTCAATTCTTTAGGTGCCCTCGTCATCGCTTGGGCTTTTCCCTGATTATTTAGTGGAGTCTGCTTCAGAATCTCAAGTTAATAATGGCAAAAAATCTTTACCCAAAGGACCCGCTCTATTGCTGCTGCCTATCGTATAAGCTCCCCCACAATACTCGGTCCTCTGCCTCCACCTACTGCATCCAATCCACCCTAGTAGGTGCCTATTCAGAAGGCCAACTATTGAACCTTCGAAAACCTGTGGTTGATTGACTTTTAGCATCATAACAAGGGTTGCCAACTATTTATCAAGTGTTATCTGGATATAATAGTATTTTTCAGGCAAAGCCATGAAAAATATAGTACCTATACTGAAACAAAGTATAGTATTTTTTAGAAAAAAGATCATAATGATTTGTTGAAAAGGTTGAAAACAATTTTTTCAGGTTTTTTGCGAAAACACTATGACAATTCCAGAGCGTTTTAGGTTTTCCGTTTTTTCTCTTTACGTAATTACTACCTATGGGTTTTTGTTTTAATATACCTTAGTAAGGTGCTTATGAAGTTGCAATTATAAATTTTGTAGAGTTGTGTTGAAGTTTTAATAAAAGTGTATGACGGGGTAGTAACTGCACTTAGGGTTCTCAAAGGCAACACAAAGAGGTACATGAAAACCTGAATCTGCATGAAGTGAAAATTACCTATGAAACCTAAAAACTATCTACCTGCAGGAAAATAAGAAGCACATTGTATCTACCTTCGACCGAAATATAGTATTTTTGCGTACTACTTATAATATATTTCTTCAACAGTATGTAGTACGTGGAGAGGGCTATGCTCGGAGTGTCCCTGCGTGATCCAATCAGAAATGAAGAGATTCGCAGGAGAACGAAAGTAACCGACATAGCCCGAAGAATGTGGCAGTAGGCGGCACATTGCTCGCAGAACGGATGGCCGATGGATCAGTAAGACCGCGTATTGGAAAGCGCAACGTGGGTAGACCCCCCACAAGGTGGACCGACGACCTGAGGAAGGTCGCGGGAATCCGCTGGATGCGGAAGGCTCAGGACCGGTCGTTGTGGCGATGCTTGGGGGAGGCCTATGTCCAGCAGTGGACGTCTTTCGGCTGAAATGACGATGATGATATAGTACGCCTACGCCGCGCCGCCCGGGCCAAAATATAGTAAAATACTATACTTATTATTATAGTACGGCAACCCTAATACGTACTGTAAGGTAAGAGGTACTTAGCTAGCGTATGTTAGGTATATACGCTAAAACAAGAATAGACTCGCTTCCAAATATGAACCCAGTATTTCTAAGGATCATGACACAATTGCAGCCTGAGAACATTATCGCTTCTGCAGTTCTAAGTTCTAACGGTGTAATAGTTCAACTGAGTGATCTCATACAATGACATTACAGAAAATATCTGTACAATGATCCACTTTGTGGTTCGTATTAACTTTCCAAATATGGCGCGGATTATCCAGAGAAACGTTATGATCATAAGAAGATTGTTGCTCAACTTCTTTTAAATAAATATGTCTAAAGATTTACAGATAATTTCGGGTCATTGTAATTTTTCATCGTTTGCTTTTGACCCCAACAGTTCTCTAGATGTTTGACCCCATTTTTTTTCACTGGATGTATGAGGTAACAGGAATAATACATGCTGAAATTGTAATCGCTTCTTTTCCGAAAAGGGGTCATTGTACTAATCATTATTATGAAAAACTTTTACTATGGGACCTGAAATCGCGAAAATAAAATCTGTTGGTCCTACATTTGTGTTCACTTACGGCCAAAATTAATATACAATCTATCCACGATTTGCCCTACTAGAGATAGAAATTTGACATAAGCTCCATACAAAATATGTCAAATTTCTATCTCTAGTAGGGTAAATCGTAGATAGATTGGATATTAATTTTGGCCGTTAATCGATAAAATGTAGGGACCATCTGATTTTTTTTTTCGCGATTTCAGGGTTGGTCCCATAGTAAAAGTTGTCGATTAAAATTTCAGCATGTATAACTAAGGGTGATAATCGAATATAAATCCGCACAGAATTCTAAAAGTCAGAGGTGCGGGCCGGAATCGAACTCACACCCTCCTGCATGGAAGGCAAGCGTTAAACCACTAGGCTATCACTGCCTTGCTTTAACGGTGAAGGAAAACATCGTGAGGAAACCTGCACACTTGAGAGTGCTCCATACAATTCTTGATGGATTGTGTAGTCCGCCAACCCGCACTATGCCAGCGTGGTGGACTATGCCCAGCAGTGGGACAGTAATGGGCTGGTTATGTTATGTTATAACTAAGGGTGGGCCAGGGTCATACAGGGAAAACCTGATACAGGTCTATAAAACCAGAGATCCGTAACTCACAATCCACACTAATAAATGCGAAAGTAACTTTGACTGTCTGTTTGTTTGTTACCTTTTCACGACTATACCGGCTCTGAACCGATCGTAATGAAATTGGCAAAACGGTAGCCTGGGACCTCGAGGACACTAGGCTACTTTTTACCCGGGGAATATAAACAGTTCCCGAGGAATGTAGCATGCGTCTTTTTGTGATAAACCAAATTTTACACGCGTGTGAAGCATAGGTATGCGAAACTAGTCACATAATAAATGCAGGAAATGGTCTTACTTACAAATAAAACCTAATACAATAATATTCTGAACGGGTTTAAATTTCGCTAGAACTTGAAATTCTCATATTTCTACGATGACCCAGTAAAACAAATGTCCAATATACAACATGTTGCTTTGTATTCATGCCATATTTAAGGAGGTGACTATAGCACTGATACTGAACACGAACAATAAAAAAATCATTACCAAAAAATATTTTTTTGTTTATTTAACTATTTTTAAACAAACAAATACCCTCCTTGTGTCGCGTGCGACACAAACGATGCGAGCGAAACAACCTAAAATAATTTGCAGGTATTTCCACCCTTTGACAATGCCGCCGATGACTTATTTTCAGAGTCGTTCGGGATTTATTCTCAAACCCTCGCTATGTTTCTAAGTGAAAATTTGGGTATTAAATAATCGTAGAATTTTTTAAGTATTTTTAGATGACTAGGCACATTATTTATTATTTGCTCCAGAAATATGGCACTTTTACAGATCAACATGTTGTATTTGCGCATTTTTTACCATTATAGGTACTATCAGCAAACTTTCCGGTGAACCACCACTAAGGCTAAAATCGCTTGCGCTCAGTGTTCAACGGCAGCGGTAGGTACGTGTAATGTAGCAGGATTCGTTCAAGGGACTTTGTCAACAAAATGTACCACCGCGAAGTATCGTGACCACCTACTTGTGAAACACTTGATTTTTAATCTTTGATAAAGAAATCGAGAAGAATCTTATCGTTTCAAACCTTATCACCACTTATCAGCTTCTTTGAAGTAAGTATTTAAGTTAGTAGAATATCGAATAAAAGTTGTAACACTTCTTATATTTCGAAACTGCTGAAGTTGATATATTAAACCTATCTTGCTGATATCAATAAAATTGACGTGGTTTGTAGCGAAACTGAGATGAAAATCAATTATTAACCGACTTCAAAAAAGGAAGAGGTTCTCAATTCGATTGTTTTTATTTTTATTAATAGAACAACAAGTGTCAATAAGAAATAATTACTGGGGTAACAGAAGACTCCCTCCCTTACAAATCGGTCACCCACAGCACTACAAAAACGTGCCTTGCTTATATTACAGTGAACGACTGACTACGAATGCCGAGTACGGGTGCGGTGTTTTGCGAGTCATGTGACCAATATATGTGCCAGGCCTCATCCAACGCTTATAATGCATTTTTGATATTAATATTGTCTTCAGCAATTGATTGTCCAGTGGCACAATATCAACTTATTGCATCGTTTTGTTAATATCTTTTTCAACACACTTGCTCGTAAAGTGACTCTGCACCGCTTTTAGGTTCATAATGTAGCTTATTATGCACGCGTGCTTCTTACATTATATTATTACACTAGTGCTTTTTACTTTACAGTTTATTTTTAAATCGCAGCAAAGAGTTTTTATGCCTAAACAAAATTAAAAAATTTTTGGGAATAAATCAACTGTATTAATTAAAATATGATAAATAAATATTTCATTTCATCAAACATAACATTATTTTGTGTTACAAATAAAAAAACAATTTATTATATTTTTAATATTAGGCTGTTTGGCGGTTTCCTTCGACCACCTGCGCGTGCATAGCTGTATGTCACCGTGGGATTACAGTTACGCCTGGTTCCTATAATCTACCATTACCGACGGTCACTCGTTTTTTCCTTAAAAAACGTCAAATATTGACATTAAGTTTGAATTTTTTTCAAGGAAAAACGAGCCGTCGTCGGTAAAAGCAAATTATAGGAACCCAGCGATAGTAGGTAATCCGCGCGCCATTTTTCACAAATTCAATATTTGTGTAAAATGTATGTTTTTTCCTCGCAAGTGTGTTGAAAAACGTCGTATGACACGCGTGAGCATTGACTATTATACTCTCGGCTCCATTACACCCTCGCCTACGGCTCGGGCTGCTATCCAGCCTCGAGTATAATAGTCAACTTAGCTCACTTGTATCATAATGTACTATTAACCAAAACGCTTCTACCACTACAAAAACAGTTTCAATAGACATAGGCAAGGACGTTCAAATAGAACGGCCGGCTTTAATAATAAACTTTATCTTGATTCTAATCGAACTATATTAAAATATACAACACAATGAAATCATCTACATACTTCACCTTTACAACCGCTGCAACAATTGCACTGATATCGATCATACGATCTACAGTTAATTGATTGGATACGTCCATCGATCTATCGATGAGGCTTATCTAAATTACCCAAGTCCTTGTACAGTTTCAACACATCATTTAAAAGTGGAGCAATGCAAAAAAGGGCAATGAGAATCAATGTGATACAAAAACTCAATACAAACTTACGTAACACCATAGTTTCTAAATATTGTACTATTTGCGTATCGATTACAAATCGATATAACGTGATCGATACTGCCATCCTTACTGAAATTATGGGATGTTATTGCTTTCTAATGTTGTTGATAATAATTATAGTGATATAGGATTATTTTTGTACCGTCTGAAAAAAAAAACTGGTCAAGTGTGAGTCTGACTCACGCAATAAGGGTTCCGTCCTACCCATCGACCTGATACCCCATAGAAACTGATTTAATTTACTAGAGTTTATCAAAAGACATCAACGAACATACGCGAAATGTGAATTTTTGCATCTCTTTCTCACGTAGGTACCACCTCATATGTCTATGTTTGCCCTAAAGTCATCCGGTATATACGTGTTATTGAAATAACTGAAAACATCTTAAGGGCGATTTCAGGGTTGGTCCCGTATAGTAAAAGTTGTTCATACCCATGAGTACAATGACCCCTTAAGAGGTTTTCAGTTATTCAGTTATTTCAATAACACGTTGCAGAATCATACATTACATAGAGCTGTTAAAAACGAAACTTTAAACACAAATTCGTACATTTTAAGTTTAACAATTTTGGACATGGTCAGCAAAATGTAGTATTGCCTAATTTGGCACTAGTGAATCATACATATATTTTTTTGTTGCAGGCTTACAGTCATCGAAAATTCCGTCCGCATATTGACAACGGAAAAGACCTTGGTAGTCCGAAGCTGACTTTGAACGCAGTAGCGCTGTCACTTGCGCAAGCGGTTCACCTACGACCCGATACGAAAGTTGAGCCTGACTGAGAAACGACAAGGACAGAATAGGTGACACGCACCTGTGTGATGTGCCGGCAACATCGCATTGATGTGCAGGTAGACGTCACCTGATTGGGACCACTCCTGAATGAGGCCGAACCATGAAGTTCTCAACTGGCTCCAGCTCGAGCAGTCTTGCCAGCGATTCGCTGTCAAGGAAGTCAACTCTATGCATCTACACAGAAGTCGATGCACCCACTATGCCCCTGCCTTGCGAAAGGGTGAGTACTCTCGTAAAACTATTTTCGTATTCCAATCACAGACATAGTAAAAATTATAGACGAAGTGCTGCGAAAAATCATATAGTGAAGGCAAAAAAAAACATGCTTCTTCGTGTACAACCAGCGCTCACGCACACACCATGCACCTGAGGATATTTGCTTTCGCGATGCTTACTGAACGATGCCGCGACATGTGTACTGAGAGGGGTGAGCAAAGAAAAAAAAAGAAAGAAATGATTTATTTGCCAATAACTAAGAACACAAAAGGAACACAAAATTAAAATGTAGTTTTATAAGACATTGTGTGCCCCACGGCTGGGCCAAATAGGTCCAGTTCAGCATATACGTGGGACACTCAGAAAGTTTTGCGAAACTAAAAAAAATTGTTCTATACGTACATATATTTTTATCAAATCTTTTCAAAGTACTTTCCACCAGCTTCTATACAAAGATTCATGCGCCTAAACCAGTTTTCAAAACACTTTTTCCAGTCCGCCGCAGACACCTCGTTTACAGCCTGCTCGAACGCAGCCAGCGCATCTTCCGGCGACGAAAATTGTATCCCTTTGAGCTGATTTTTTCTTTTTGGGAATAAAAAGAAGTCACACGGTGCTAGATCAGGGCTGTGACCCAAGAGTTTGACTGGCGTGCTGTCCAGGAAGTCCCTCGTTTTGAGTGCGGTGTGCGCAGGTGCATTGTCGTGGTGGAGCAGTAGCCCGCGGAGCCCTGTGTTTGGTCGCTTGTTGCTTATAACAGAGAAAACTTCTGGCAAACATTTGGTAGTATACCATTCGGCATTAATGCTTCTTTGATCCCGTAAGGGAATTGATACCAAGTGGCCAGTCAAATTAAAAAAGCTAGCGATCAAAATCTTACCCCCGCTTCTAGATCGCTTCACTTTGGTAGGCGTTGGCTCATTTTGAAACACCCAAACAGTCGACTGGCGCTTGGTTTCTGGGTCGTATTGATAAATCCAGGACTCATCACCTGTAACGATGTCGTAAACACGCCGAGACGAGCCTGCTTCAAATTTGTTAAGCATATCACGGCACCATTCCACCCGGGCCTGCTTCTGAGCATCGGTGAGGTTGTGCGGCACCCAGCGTGATACTATCCTCCTCACGCGAAGATGGCTGTGTAGAATCTCGTGAACGCTTCCCGATCCAATCTTCAATATGTGTTGAATCTCCTGATATGTAATTCGCCTATTGTCTTGGATTAAATTTTTCACTGCTAGCACGTTTTCTTCGGTAACAGCCGTCAAACGGCGACCGCTTCTTTCGTCATCCCCCAAAGTTGGTCGACCGCGCTTGAATTCGTTATACCAACGATACACGGTTGCCTTGGAAGGGCCTTCATCCATGAATGCCATTTGAAGTCTATCGTACGATTCATCCGGTTTCAGGCGACACTTGAAATCGTATAAAATCATAGCTCTAAAATGTTCCCGGCGCAGATCCATATTTCAGTGAGACACAATACTTTGAATTAACTCGCAAAAAATGTGGAGGGAAATTTTGAAATTGGAACTTACTTATTTTTACTTATAAATAATCATATTTTCGAAAAACATTATAACTGGCCAGTCTCCCATATATAAAAACTTTTTTTCGCAATACTTTCTGAGGGGCCTGGTATGTAAGGTCACTAGTACCCGACGCTGGTTTTCAACTGAACCTATGTGAGTAGTGACTGTGACGGATGTAAATTAGTTCCATGAGCACGGTTTGAGGTGTGTGTGCGTGAGCGCTGGTTGTTCGCAGCACTTCGTCTATATTTTTTACTATGTCTGTGATAACAATATATGATATTTAAATTTTAAAAACAGCTTCTGTAGGTAGCACCATAAAATGACAACGTTTATAATACTAGGCGCTTAAATTGTATATTTAATCGGGTATAAGACCAAAAAAACGAAAGCGTTAAAGGAAATGTAACCTTAATATTATGGGAGACCCAAGCGTCTGGGCAATTTGCTTTCGATTTTTCACAACCAAGTATAGTAAATTAAAACTTTCAATTTCGGACACCGATAATAACAATATCGCATTAACAAAAACAATGCAAAAAGCCGCGCGTCCGGGTTGGAGAGTTCGGTGCGTTTGGTCCATACGAGAGAAAGTGGCATGTCATCTCTGGCACTGCGACTTGCGAGCCACCTGGCCACTGGCTCCTCTGTTGTTTTGTAACACCTTGATTTTTTTTCTCATTGTCCACCCTACTCGGTGTCTCAGGTCTCTTATGGCGGTGCATCAATAAATTTTCATTTTTTCTATGGCCTTGCAGCTTTTTCTACATAATTAAATTAATTAACCCACGAATTTGATTTCTGGTGGTTTAATTATCTTTCTTACAACTCCTGATTTCTGTTTTAAAATGATTGCTAATTTACCGTATTATTAAATAAACAAGTTGTCCAATTTAACGCTAACAAAAATTATCTACATATACATATTAATGTTAACAACATAACATTGCTTACACGACAATCGCTCGATTATCGAGGTTCAACTAGGTACCTATTAGATAAGTTATTTGTTTACTTATTACGTATTCTAGCCTTGAATTATTCCGAGCTTTATTCTGAAGTGATTCACCTTCTCGACCACAAAAACTTATTGAATCATGTTCTTGAAATTTGACATTAAGAAGATTTACAATAAACCTTTGATTAATGACTGGTTCATCTCAAAATGGTTGTATATTGGCTAATATCTTGTTATTGTTGTTGCTTATTTCGTTATTGCAGTCCGGACGATCGAAACATATTCATGGCATCGTCTCAAGGTCTCTTTTGTCTCGAACACCACATACGAAACGTTATTATACTTTGTTTCCACGCCTCAATTAGGTCGTTTTACTTCACAATCTTCAGTATGATTTCGTGCATAGAAATAGTCATTCAAAAAGCTTTCGAAATTATTATTCACCGTAGCTTACACGTTTGACTAATCTGAAATTATATCAACTATAAATTCAATATCATTTCCATCTGTTGCGCCGATAATACTGTTCAGCAAATTAATCTTACGCTGTGTTATTTTTCTAATAAATAGATTATCTCCTACGTAATACGGTGGTCGAGATTTCAATTACCTCATACTACACCCAGGCATTACTTTCGCCGTAGGTGCGTGGGTGTTCAATCATCGTATCAGAGGTATTATCAGGTATTTATTCATCGCCTATTGTTCTCTGAGCGTCTAATGAACTTTTACTATATGAAATAAGAAAGTATGTTATAATGAGTAAGTTTAGAAAAGTGATCGCTTGTAATGGACGTTATCGTTGTCATCGACTTGATGTTTATTGATGGTCTGTTCGCTTGTATTGTTTATTGCTTGGTTGCATGCTCGTGTGACGTCACGAGTTTTTTTGTTGGTGTGTTGGTGAAATCGCCTACAGCGTTACACAATCTTGACCTCTGCCAAAAGACCTAATGGAGTTTGTACAAACAAAACCATTGACAAGACTCAAGACAGTTTCCAGATGCATGAAAGAAATTTTTTTCTGATGGAAACTACCGATAGGTACCGAACTTCCTCGAAATATTTAAGTTTGTGAAGCAGCATCCTTATCTATTTAAAACTGCCACTGACGTGTATCCTAGAAACACAAGGACGTCTAAGAGTTGTTATAGGTTTTGTCCAAAGACTTCCTTGTTACAAGAAAATTGCTATGGTATGTGTGTAAAAGTTTTTAATAACATTCCAAATAGATTTAAAGAAGGCCCCATACAGCTAATGAGCAAAAAAATAAAGGTATGGATACTAAATAATTACTATTATGATGTAAATGATTTCCTTAATTTTGCATGTTAATGTATGTTAGCAAAATAGAGAGCAATATTATGTTTTTCATAGTTGAATAAGATCTTGTAACCTATTTTATGCAAATGAATACTTTAAATACTTTGATAAAAAATTATGTTTCCAAGTAAAATAATACATGCGCAAAAATAAGAATAGCATAACAGCCGATGCAATTTTATTTCTTTCACTTTTAATCGACATGGCTTAGCCTTGGTTGTTTAATTTAATGCTATCTCGGCCTTCGAATAAGATTGGTGCATATAACATGTCTTGGAACAAATTGCAATAACAGATTGTGTGACGTCAGTGTCTTCTTTGCCATGCTTAAGAAAATTATGACGTAAACACTCGTAAGAGTGACTACTACTACTAGATACGAGAGGCCTCTACGGTCAACAACCGTCTTGCCCAAACGTGATGAATAAATTAGACCTTTGAAAGTGGTGTTAGTGAGGCGAATAGCAATAAATTGAGTACCTAAATTGGTTTATGGGTAATTAAAGAGTTATTTCTGTACTTCTAACTTAGTTCTTAGAATCTGAAATCTTTAGTGGCTTGCTTCCATATAGCCAGTAGGTAACAAGATCTGTGTAAAGTTTGCACATCTGAAATTGAAGTCCTTGTTTTATAATGTTTTCGAATCTAACACAAACGCACCTAAAATCGTATACTGACGTGTTATCATATATAATAAACAGGTCTTTATTACTCGCAGACGAGAGACTAGCAACCTGTCATCACACTATCGTGGTCATTGAACCCAAGACGTTTTGCTACACATTATTTCTTATGCTGATGACTCCAAATCCGACGCACTTCATCTGTTATACCATAATATAATACAAATTCATCATCCTTGCTTTTTTCAAAAACGTGTTCATTTAGTCGGTTTTCATAATTCCCCCTTGAGACTCCTACTGCAGAGCGCAGGCCTACTCGTTTTTCCCTGAATTCGAGTTTCCTTTAATTCTGATCATACCATAAAAGAAAGCAACTGCAAAGTTAATTTACTTAATTTGTGATTACTTGCAATGAAAACCTCAATTTACGATAATTTCCGACAGCTTTCATCTTGCGACCTTAGCTCCGTTCTGCTTGTTTATCGGACTGTATATTTACGCTCCTTTTATTTTATAGTAATCTGATACGAATTCGTTAACCGCAGTCGGGTCTACCTCATTGTGCATCACATCGTTGACTATTGTTTGCGGTACACGTCCAACACGTCACCTAACAATACATATCGATTTCTTGATATCAGTTGTCTTATCTGCCATTGTGATCACATCCGATAGCACAAAAATGTGATCGTGTTTTTTGTTTTTATTAATTGCATTCATGTTTTGTTCATTCTATCAGCAGTAAACGCTTATATATTTTTGAAGTAGCATTATTAGCTCTTCATCTTTTTAACCTTTTCGAAACTTTAAATAATATACGCCTTCAAAATATGATTCGTGTGAAACCCCATAAGACAGCACTTTATTCAAATAGCTTTTTAGGTATGGCTCCAAAAATATTTAATAAATTGCCTAAAAACATTGAATTGACTGGGGATATACGTACATTTAAAAAGAAGCACAAAAATTATCTTGTTCAGAAAGCTTACTAATCAGTAAATGATTTTCTGACAGATACAACAAAGTTTAGGTAAATACACAAGAGTCCGATTTCTTTGTTAAACTATTCATTAACCTACAAATAGAACTGTTATAATTATTATACAATTAATTTCCATAAATCTGTAATATTATATTTATGTTATCTTTGTACGCAAAGCATAAAAAGAGCAAACGATAGTAATATCGTAAAATGCCCTAACTTTGCCCACAAGCCCTACTTTGCCTAAGACATTAACTTAATTTTTACACGCACTGACACTTTGTAACTGAACTAAATGTTAGCGTTGTCATAGTTTTTAAAGCTCCCCAAGTACGGAAATCATAACTATCATAGTTTACTCAAAAAATAACTAGACAAAGTAGGGTTTGTGGGCCAAGTTAGGGCAGTTTACGGTACTGCATTATTTATAAATTAACACCATGTCTGTACAAGACCATATCGTACCTATGTTTAATAATTAATAATTTTGAATTTTGAGATTGCCTGTGGGCGCAGCGTGAGGATAGCCAGACATTTTTTTCTCACAGGAGCACATAATTTCCTTAAACGATCGACTGCCACTCGCATCGGAATCCGCTTGCACCTGGCAACAACAGGAATGTTCGCATTCCTCATTGTAATCTCTAATTCCATAGCTATCGGGCCATTATTTTAATAAGCTTTTCAGTGCTGTAATAACAGCGGCGTCGCGTGATCGTCCTTGAGTGAAGCGTGCACAATCGCACGATTCTTTTTCTAGCAGCCGCTAGTTACATCAACTTGTGAGATCTTTACCATAGGTTATTGGAAATACTTTACCGAGAAATTCAGCTGGTAAAAGAATTTTCTGTCATTGTCTTGTGGGAATCGTACTACCTATGTTTAAAAAAGCGGTTTCTTTTCTTGGAATTAAGATGCTGCCAATATGTTTAGTTTTTTTTCTTTTTTAGGGTTCTGTACCCAAAGGGTGCTAAAGGGACCCTATTACTCTCGCTACGCTGTCCGTCCGTCCGTCCGTCTGTCACAGTCCTGTATCTTTTGAATGGTAATAGGTAGCTGGTTGAAATTTTCTCAGAATATGTGTTGCTATGACTTCTATCACGATAAATACCTACTAAAAATTAAAAAGTCTAAAACCACACGGAGTCCAAGTCCACATACAAGAAACCTCTAAAATTGTGCATTTTATTCGACGTTTTTGTTCCTGCTCTATCTTCAAAACGGTAATACATACAAACGTCAAACTTGGTCTGATTATAGTGCATACTATGTAGTTAAGCAACAAATACTTAAAACAGAGCAAACGGCATAGGCATATGAGGTGATACCTGCGTAAGAAAGAGATGCAAAAATTCATATTTCGCTCACGGTTCGTTGATAGCTTTTGATGAACTCTCGTAAATTGAATCAGTTTCTATGGGGTACCAGGTCGATGCGCCGCGCTTGGCCTTTTTTTTTCTTCTGCGTCCATTTTCTAGATTGCGTCAACGAGTTCAATATGATCACGATTATTCTGTGAAACTAGTGTAGTTTGTTTAGTGTCTATTGTGTTTGTGATACCCGTGTTTGCTATTTTCACGGCTTGTTATGCTTTGCTATCAATACTTTCATCTAGCGTGACCTCACGAGAGCTCATTATACCGTTTTCCTTGTTCTGTTGTTCATCGAGCATGTTATGAGTTTATCTTAGCACGATTATGTGTTGTGTGACTTGTGTGTCATCAATATTTACATGTATACATGCTTTCTCTGGAAAAGAAATTCTGTGTATTTGAATAGATATCTAAACATTGTGTTTTGCATGCAAGTCCTGGCGTTATTTTACTCTATATTCATTAAATCTGTCTAGCATGTTGTTTGTATGTCATATGGCTTCTGTAGACGTGTCTTCCTCTGTTGTACTCACCCTCGTATTTTTGTCTTTGCCTTTACTAACACACGCATTTTTATCTGTAGCTAGAAAAACACATAGGGTAATATTAAATCAAAGATATAACGTGTGTAATGCTAAACGATATGATTTTAATTTTGTTGTAGTTGTAAGGTAGATTAAAATACTTTTTGAAATATCTTGTAAAGACGCAGCCCGGAGTCTGGATTTGTGCCCTGTTAATGGCAATAGGCTCGCCCCCTATTACATGGGACTTATAACATAACTGGCGAAATGTAGGTGTTACTATACAACTCTGCCTACTCCTTCGGGGAAATACATGCGTGATTTTATATTTTATGTTATGTTTTTTGTAAAGACGCTTGTCATCTTAGTCTTCCTGTGACCATGAACGCTACAAAACTTTCGAAACGCCAGGAAAACCAATTTAAATATAATATGCGATGTAATCCAGTTAAACTTGTTTTATTATAATGGGTAATGCTAGATCAGAATTCTTCTTTACAGGATGAACAGAACTCCTAGCAATGACAAAACAAGGTGCCTTAATGAGTGACCTCATATTATTTAAGTATGTTACGTTGTTTACAAATTGCAGAACATACCGTACAAGTAGAGAGATTGCAAACCAATAAGCTTCGACCACCGAATAACATTTCTTCTCAATTTTTTTTTAAATTAATGACTAATACTTTTGCTTAATAAAACTTTCTATTATAGTAATTTTCCACTTAATGATAGGTATATCGTGACTTTTAACATTAGTATAATAGTCAAATAAATCTTGCACAGTAATAATAATTTCACGATCATTGCTAACAAAACAGATTTATTAACAGGTAACAATTATTACTGAAAGGTATAGGGATCTTGAACGCCCCTAAGCCACTGCGACCAGATTTGATCAATAGATCAAGTAGTGACGCCTCTTGCAGCATTACAGCAGTTCCACAACCTGCAAGTTGATCATGAAGTCGACTATGACCTTGGGGAGGAGGATTTGATCTGCTGCGTTGAGATGACGTGGCCTCCAAGATGCTGGCTTTTTTATGTGGTGCACTGCATCGCATTCGCATAGGACATGGATGGGGGTCTCCATAAAGTTTGAGGGCGTCTCATCCGCGACAAAACCTGCAAACTGTGGTATCACTGAGGCCCATCCTGTGAAGGTGTTTATTCAGCTTGCAGAGCCCAGTAAGGGTATTTTTTGTGGAAATAAAATAAATAAACAAAATTATTTTGAGTGTTTCAGATCAAAACAAAAAATTAATTTTAGACAGGAAAAACCGGTAAAACCCAGAACTGCTATTCTATGCTGCTATGCTGTGGCGTGCAGTGGCCTACTTCACTTGAATTTAATTTTGGTGTAAGTTATTGATTTTTGATGTAGGAAGATTTATTCAGCATTAATAGGTTTATTAAAGGATAAAGAATCATCGTACTTTAAAAAAAATATAATAACTTACACGACTGTTGAGTTTGAATGAGGAAGGGACTGGGTATTGCCTAATTGCCTATATGCAATGCACGCCACTGCTGCTATGTATGAAATGGAAAAAGGGTTGCAATCCAATCAATTTTAGATCTAATTTAATCATCAGTGTTTATGTAATTAATTATACAATGGTACAACTCTGTAGCTTTCAAAGGAAACAGAGATGACTACTAGAGTCTGACCACGGTGTTGCCATTTTCTTATGCAGAGTTAGCGTGATCAGACCATACACATTGATCCCATTTTATTGTTCCAATTCACATGCAAATCAAAGTTCTTTTCATCAACATTATCTTCCCGCTTCTTGTTGAGGAATTTAACCCTCGATTTTTTTCAATATTCAATACAATAAAATTTTGTATCACCTCGTCCCTTGGTCCCTTGTAATGTTAGGAAGAGCCCGTACGTTACGGCGTTACGCCGCGCCGCGCGCCGCCACGCCACCGGTAACCCCTATTGTAAGACATTCATTTGCAAATGTGGGCCTTTCCGGTACACTGTAGATGTTCGCAGAAATGCGTTTCGGTACATATATAATGTATGTATGTGTGTAGTTAATTTACAAGATGTTGATCAATAACCGTGCCATATTTCTAGAGCAAATGATAAATAAGGTGCTTAGTCATCTAAAAATACTTAAAAAATTATACGATTATCTATTACAATATAATACAAATACATACTCTTTAGTGTAAACAAAAGAAAATAGCAACATATATGACTTGTATAAAAGACAATATGTACAATGGGCGATGTTATCGCTCAAGGTGATTTCTTTCAGACAACCTTAGGATGGACAGTATTTTTTACCCTAATTTTCATTTAGAAACCTTAGAAACATAGCTAGGGTTTGAGAATAAATCCCGAACGACTCTAAAAAAAGTCATCGGCGGCATTGTCAAAGGGTAGAAATACCTGCAAATTGTTTTGTAGGACTGCCTCGTTGGTCTAGTGGTTGCAAGCGCGACTGCTGAGCATGGGGTCCTGGGTTCAATTCCCGGGTCGGGCAAAGTTATTGGGTTTTTTCATCAGGAAATTCTCAGTAGCAGCCCGGAGCCTGGATTTGTGCCCGGACAATGGCAATAGGCTCGCCCTCTATTACATGGGACTATAACATAACTGGCGAAATGTGGGTGTACTAATACACCTCTGCCCACCCCTTCGGGGAAATACAGCCGTGATGTTATGTGCTATGTGTGTTTTGAAGGTTTCGTATGTATTGTTTTTGTGTTGCACGCGACACACGGAGGGAATTTGTCTGTTTACAAATAGGTATTTAAATTTAAAAATAATTGTATTGTTTTTTTTATTGATTCGTGTTCAGTATCAGTAGTATAGTCACCCCCTTAAATATGGCACGAATACAGAGCAACATGTTGTATATTTTATTATTGTAAGGGTAAATGACATCATTTTTATCTACGCCGTAAATACATAATATATAAGTATGCAGTCATCAGTTCACACAAAAACATTTCAACTCTAGCTTTGTTTACCAACTATTATAAATTGCGCTGAGACATCAAATAGTTGTATTGACCAAACTACTGTTGGTGTTATTGTTAATACTGATTCGGTTGACAACACAAAATTTCAAGTTTGCAACATATTGGTCTATTTGCATAGCATAAAATTTACAAACAACTCAGCTCAGCTCTTCAGCTATTCCATAAAATCTCTAGAAGGTTCAAATAATGCCAGCGTTTTTCCAGAATTTTTTTCGTGATATTTAACAAATCTTCGAATAGAAACGTGATTCGTTTGAAAGTAGGTAGTAGGACAAAAAAAAATAGAGAAATTAAGTAATATTTTTATAATAAGTATCGAAACAGAAACAGCGAAATGTCTTGTGAGTGAAATATTATGTAAGCTCAAATTGATAATATCGATAAATTAAAAAAAAATTAAGGACATAAGTATAGCTAAGAATAGCCTCAGTCTGTTACAAAGATAAAAAATATACGACAGTTACATGCATATTTTTCATTACTTACATCAGCGTATTTAAAGTGGACAGTACAGTAATTTTTATTTAATTTTAAAGAGTTAATCAACACAATAATGACGTGAGCGGCTATGATACTCCATTAGACTTCATATTTTTGACCAGTCCCTTGTAAGTACTCTATGGTTTTGTGAAAAAATATATTGGAACCACTGTTAAAGATAGCCAATCTTTTTCTAGTACCTTTACATTTACAAGGAATAGAAAAGTGTTGCTAGGCAACCACTTGTTTGACATAAGTTTTGTAAGCAAAATATAACCTCAAAATGTTTAAATATTTTAATTAATTAAATATCCCCGGTACTCCACTAACTGTCCGTTTATTAAAATAGATTGCAACACATTGCCCTCATCGAATTGTATATGGTGAGCATCATCTTTTATTCGTAACTTTCATAGGCTGGGCTTTAATGAAACTTTAGCAATGTCCTTTCCCATTTTTCATTCCGCACGGACATCTGATTTTAGCTTTTGGAAGCGAGACGTAAAGTCTGGCAACGCTGCGCTTCTGGTAAATGCGCTTCACCTGAAACTGTTTTTTTTTTCTTGTCTGATCGCTTCACTTAAAAGTAAAACTTCCTATCTCCTATCTTCACGCATTTGACTGCAGTGACGGTGGAATCTTATATTTCACAACATGGCTTTACAATGGTCTGGTGAAGAAATAGATGGCTTAAGATTAGGCTGCGTAAGACTAAGAGCTAAACTAGAAAGAACTAGTACGTGACAGGTGAAAACTGTAGGTCTGCAGGTTATCAAGATTTAAGCAAAAACCTTTCGTTGCGATGTCAATGATAAACACCAATTCTGAATTTAGGACTTCACTTTATTAGTTGTTATTTATTTTGATTCTGTTCTAATATAAGACTTTCTTGGTCTAATATTGTAAGCATAAGAACGTGTCTTTAGTAGGAAAATCTTTATAATTATTTTTCTCACTTATAAAATCTTTTTTTCCGGTCTCAACTGCAACGATTCTCTATCAACTTATTGTAACGCCCTATACGCTACTGAGCACCCTTCATTTATTGAAAATAAATATTATATTCTATTTTTTCATATAAAATAACAATTTACGAACATGAAATACTCTAACAATCTAATAAAAAACCTACATATAAACCAGTAACCTAACAAACCCTGTACACACATCAAGCTATAAAAATCCAGTATAAGCTGACCTCGCATTGTGGAGGCTTTCCGTACAATGAGAGATCGGCTTATGCTGGAAATGTTTAGCTTGATATGAAGCTGTGCGTACATTATTTGTACAGTCGCCATCATGTCAGTTGCAGTTGTAACACTAGAATTACGAAAACCGCCCTAACTGCTTACGAAATAAAGACGCCGTCAGGGTCAATCTCTTACCACTGTCGTGATGTCGACCAATACCACATCGAATGTAGAACGAAGCCATATGAGAAAAGGCAGTGCATTTCTCAATCACTTCAGTTAAACGTTCGTTCTTATTTCATTGTAATTTCACGCACATTTGCATACATAGGTACGCACAGATCTTCGTGTGACCTAATAAAATAGATTGTATCGTTTCTATGCCCATCTAATTTTCCGCGCGAGAAACTTGCCTCGGTTACATGGAGAAGAAAGTAAATGGAGTGCTCATATTTCTCTCGAGGTAGGTACACGCGTGTACACACATGAAAGTTCGCTTGCTTTTTCCAAGCTGGAAAATCTATGACGATCTATCTATGCTGATTATTTAAAGTGACAAACGTGTCTGACAATAGAAAATAGAACCAGCTTACGTATAAGCGAAGTTCGATGTTTATTAAACGAAGTGATTCGCACGAGAGAAAATCGTTTGACTGCAAGGCAAAATGCAGTAAAATGGTATCCGTATTATCCCAGTGTCCTAATCCTATCAAATGACCTGAAAGTAAACGGAAGTATTTTTTATTGCTAGTCTTTTGTAAACCTACATGTTTAATTTGTAATTTTCTTTGTTATAATTTTTTTTGTATTTTTTATAAATATATGTTCTTAATTATAAACAATTATTATTATTTGTTCTTATTCACAATGTTATTGCACGTTGTTGCATCAATTCAGTGGCGTGCATTGGCCTACTTCACTTGAATTTAATTGTGGTGTAAATTATTGATTTTTTGATGTAGCAAGATTAATTTAGCATTAATAGGTCTATTTTAAGATACATAATCATCGTACTGTGAAAAAAATATAATAACTTACACCACTATTGAATTTGAATGAGGAAGGCAGTAGGTATTGCCTAATTGCCTATATGCAATGCACGCCACTGTGCATCATCATCATCATTTCAGCCCAAAGACGTCCACTGCTGGACATAGGCCTCCCCCAAGCATCGCCACAACGACCGGTAGTTGTTTATTATGCAAAGAATAATTTTTCGTTCTTTCTATCCAAAATATCAGAATGCATTTTGTCGAAGTGTTCGTACCCTCATTATCACTCTTTTTATTTACTACTCTATGTTCGCCATTTTCTAGCCAGGGTTCTGTGACGAAGCCTAAACATGTATTAAAAGCGATTGCCATATAAATTAGAATTACAAATTACTCATTCTTTGCGGTTTGTGTTTAACAGGACAAGACTAAACGTATACCTAACAAGTTTTTGAAATAATTTAATAAGGCATTATGATTAATGCAATTAACTTGTAGGTAGATGATTCATGGTAGTGAGGTGAGTATGAATTTCTGGATAATAATTAGAGAATTTCTCGCCTATACCGCTAAGTTGGAAGACAAAGGTCTTCAACCAGTGCGTCCTGCCTGTCATGACTTACGGCGCCGAGATATGGACACTGACAGTTGGGCTAGTCCACAAATTTAAAGTCGCTCAGCGAGCTATGGAGCGAGCTATGCTTGGAGTTTCTTTTAAGGATAAAATTCAAAACGAGATTATTCGGAGAAGAACTGGAGTGACCGACATAGCTTGTAGGATCAGTAAGCTGAAGTGGCAGTGGGCTGGCCATGTCTGTCGAAGGACCGATGCACGATGGTCGCTGGAGCAGACGAGTCCCTGAGTGGAGACCACGAATCGGCAAACGCAGCGTAGGGCACCCCCCCGCCAAGTGGACCGACGACCTGAAAAACGTGGCTGGGGGGGACTGGATGCGGAAGGCAGAGGACCGAGTGTTGTGGCGCAACTTGGGAGAGGCCTATGATAGCAGTGGACTGCGATAGGCTGAGTTGATGAGTTGATGAATTAGAGAATTTCTCGTGTTCGCCCGCGATTCCGCTCGCGTTGAAGTCATTTATCGCGAATTCCGCAGAAACCCTATTGTTTTAAGATAAAAGTAGCATGTCCTTCTCCGGGTTCAAGACTATCTCCAAGACCATGACCAAGTTTCATCAAAATTGGTTCAGAAGTTTAGTCGTAAGAAAGTAACATACAGACAGACATAGTAACTTTAGCATTAATATGAATGTGGAATGTGTAGATTAATAATCTAGGTAGGTGTAAAGTATGATTTTATTAATCTCCGAGACACAGAAAATAAAGATAATAGAAAAGATAAAGATTTCGCAAAAAGTCTCAATAAGGGCAAAGAAAGTAACTTAATGTTACATTACATCACAAAGTAATACAGAAAGGAATAAATCGATAGTTTTTAAACGGATCCGCTCACTTGGAAGCCCCACAAACTCACAAGTAACTACTAAGGATGCAAGGTTTTATAAATATCGATATTTTTATTGAAAGAAGTTCAACACGTTCGATAATATCGATATCGGTTTTCATATAATCAGAATTAAAAAGAAACATTGAAATCAAAACAAAATTAAGAGTAGTTAGGTATAATGAAATGAACGCAGATTAATTTAAATAAAGAATTGCAAATCCCGTTTTATCAACGGATCCTAAACAAAACATTCAGAATTTACACAGTATTTTCCTTATGTACCTATATCGTCCATTTGTCTCCGTGTGTTATTTTAAGGTATAGTTTATTTTTCGATATTAATTGCTTTCTGATATCGTATCTTTAATTTATCCAATAAATATAAAAATCGATATCTAATATGTTATTATGTCGATATTATCATTTTTCGATGTCTTTGCAGCCCTAGTAAGCAACTTAGCTCTACTTACATATTGTAAGCTTTTTAGGGTTCCGAAGTCCTACAAGGAACCCTTATAGTTTCGTCATGTCCGTCCGTCTGTCCGTCTGTCCGTCTGTCCGTCTGTCCGTCTGTCCGTCTGTCCGTCTGTCCTAATCCTTTACAGCTTAATAACTTCTACAGTTATAAACATAAGTAAATGAAATTTTGTTAAAAAATAGTCTACATATAGATCTCAATTTTAAAAGAATAAAAGAATCGTTTTTCCGTATTTTAGGGGTGGCGTCCATACATGTGAAATGGTGAAAAAAAAAATTTTTTCGCTGCACCCCCTCGTGTGGGATATCATTGAATAGGTCTACTAAAGTCGAGGTAATGTTTGATACACCACTTTTTTATCAGGTGTACCATCTGCGACCTTAGAGAAAAATTATTACAGCAAATAATGCTCCTTTAGCTACTTTCTATTTGAAAAAATCACAAATAGTAACTTTGAAATGACAAACGTCTTAAATTTGGCTTCTTGAATTTATCGCTAGATGGCGCTACTAACAACACGCTCTGAGTCGCGAATGCTGCCGATTATTGCAAAAACTAAAATAGCCATGATTAATATTCGATTTGATTCGTTTGTAATTACACCTACTTAAGGAACCCTATAATACTGAGCATGGCCCGACATGCTCTTGGCCGGTTTTTATACTGAACATTCATACCGGTTTTTTCGTATAATTTATTTCTAAAGAACAAGTGAACCGTCCATAATTTAATCAATTGAAAAGTACTTGTAGTACTAGTTGAGAATACACGTTTAAAATCTAATTTAATTTGGCCCTCGAAGTCCCATTGCTAATATAAAGTTTTAATTTAATTGATTCAACTTTTTGCAAGTAAGAGTAACCGTTAATAAAGTTTTTATAAAGTGAATATTTTCAAACTTACTCAAACTTTAATTCATCATCATCATCATTATTTCAGCCGAAAGACGTCCACTGCTGAACATAGGCCTCCCCCAATGAAGGGGGGATATGCCATAATCGCCACGCTTGGCAGGCGGGTTGGCGATCGCAGTTAGTTGGTTAAATACTCGGAGAACGCTGCTGCCCATCGGTGAATACCTTAGTCGCCTTTTACGACACCCAGCATGAGAAGAGATAAGGGTGGTGCAATTCTTTATGTCCGGCACCAACACCAACTTTAATTATTGCCAGATTTTATTAAGGTCTAAAACTGTTTTGATTTTTAAGTAAAACTTAGCTTCTTCTGCAAATAAAATGTCTTAGGTAGGTTAGGTACCACCAATAATATTGAATTGATAAACAGGACCCAATTTTATTTAAAAAGCTCACGACAACCATAATAAATTTAAATATCAAATATTATTTCATGGCTCATAAGAAACACAAAGGGGTTTCAATAACATAATCTGAAAGTACAATAAAACACAAAACCCTGTCATGTCTCTATATTCAAATACAGTAAAAAATTACAAACACAATATTTATATGTTACTTTGAATTTTAAAGACATTTCGGAATTTCCCCCTCAAGCCACTTGCGTTTAAATTTTTTTGGGGTTAAAAAAGCGTTCCATCTGTTTACTCTGTGAAAATAACACGTGAAAGGATATGTTTAATCAAAACAAGGACAGCAAGTCAAAGCTACACAACAAGAACAAAGATTACATAAAGAAAACGGTAAATTTTAAAACCAGAATAACGTAGGTATACCTATACTACAGTCCGTTTTTTAGGGTTCCGAAGTCCTACAAGGAACCCTTATAGTTTCGTCATGTCCGTCCGTCTGTCCGTCTGTCCGTCTGTCCGTCTGTCCTAATCCTTTACAGCTTAATAACTTCTACAGTTATAAACATAAGTAAATGAAATTTTGTTTAAAAATAGTCTACATATAGATCTCAATTTTAAAAGAATAAAAGAATCGTTTTTCCGTATTTTAGGGGTGGCGTCCATACATGTGAAATGGAGAAAAAAAAAATTTTTTCGCTGCACCCCCTCGTGTGGGATATCATTGAATAGGTCTACTAAAATGAAGGTAATGTTTGATACACCACTTTTTTATCAGGTGTACCATCTGCGAAATATAGCCCGCCAAAGTGGCTTGCAATGTGTCCCCCCCCCCTGCCATTTCTAAACTATGCAATGTAGAAACTTATAATCTTCCACATTGATAGACCTTTGTGAAAACTCTCTTTTAAAATTATTTCGAGTATAATGTGATTATAATTTTTTGAGTTATAGAGAGAAAACTGAAAAATACTTAAAACGTCCTAGTTCAAAGGTCATTGACCTTAGAGAAAAATGATCATAGCAAATAATGCTCCTTTAGCTACTTTCTATTTGAAAAAATCACAAAAAGTAACTTTATCGCTAGATGGCGCTACTAACAATACGCTCTGAGTCGCGAATGCTGCCGATTATTGCAAAAACTAAAATAGCCATGATTAATATTCGATTTGATTCGTTTGTAATTACACCTACTTAAGGAACCCTATATTACTGAGCATGGCCCGACATGCTCTTGGCCGGTTTCCTTACTTGTCTTATTTAATAAACAATCTTGGTAGGTCTCATTAATGTTGATTTTTTAAATAAGTCCTGGGTAAATAGATTTACTAGTTACGGACACGTAATTAGGTAAAATGTTATATAGAATGTAAAATTGTTAATGCAATGTCTTTTAAATTTATCCATGACGAATTCCATTAAAAAAGACATGCCAAGACTGTTTACTTTATGAACGATTGACCAAATAATATTATAGCAACATTTTCTCTTTATATTGGTTTTGCAATAAGCATTAACATGTTCTCAAGTCGTAGTTTACAAATTAATATAATAAGATGAATTAGAGATATTACCCCTTGAAGCCATAAATGTAATTACCTACCTGCCTACACATCAGCCTTAAAGTTTATATTATTAAGTACAGAAACCGGTGAAAAGTTACCCCAGGCACTTGGACAACCTATTTACCTTAATCAAGCACTTTGCACGTGCTACAAGTATTACAATCTTATAAATAACAAATCTTGTAAAATCAAAACAGTTTTATTGAAGTTTAATCGTAAAGTAATTAATACATTCGAACTATGTCAATGGACTCCATAATCTGTGTTAATATTGTTTATTGTTTAACAATGGTGCATTCTTAGTTAGTGAACAAAACACGCGATTGTGTCTAATAGACATAGATTGACTTCAATCTTTACTCAATACTATTAACGGCCAAAATTAATATCCAATCTATCCACGATTTACCCTACTAGAGATAGGAATTTGAAATAAGCTCCATACAAAATATGTCAAATTTCTATCTCTGGTAGGGCAAATCGTGGATAGATTGGATATTAATTTTGGCCGTAAAAGAAGCCGTTAAATAATCCCCGATTCAATGGGATATTACTGCCGTTTTGGCTCCTACTAGAGATAGAAATTTGACGTAAGCTCCATACATTTTATGACAAAAATTCATTTATCTCTAGTAGGGCCTATCGTGGATAGATAGGAAAACATCAAAACAGCATAGTAAAAATTCACTGTTAGGAAAAGTGATACTGAATTTTTATTTATTAACAGCATGATTTGATAATATGCCACAGGTGATGAAAGGAGATTTCATTCTTACAGGAATCTATTTTTGCTTTTTTAATTGAGTTTTATAGCATGCTGGCAACACAGAATAAAAAAGAGTTCTATTTCCTAGCAGTTCTAATTACAAAACAAACCTTTTTGTACGACGGCCTTGTGTCTGTTGATAAAATGGGAATAGTGGGATTAATTTATACAATGTTGATACTGCCTCGAGAGAAAATGAGCGCAGACGCAGACCTATAGAAAATCAAGGCCAGTCATACTGATCCAGCCATAAAACATAAATAATTCCCTGACACAATAGTTTATCAATGTAAAGTTATTAACCTTCTTATTAACTATGAAGATTCACCAATAAACAATTCTGGTGACATGGCACGTGTATAACATCATTCTTGTTAACATACTTACAACCGAGAAAGCTTTGTAGGCGCCAAGAAACGGAACAATATAGAATTTTCTCCATATAAATATGTGGGGCAATGTAATGTTACACACATAAAATATTTTCTAAGGCATTGCTGAGTTTGTCGTTTCTGTCGATAGAATGGTTCGTAAAAGCGAATGTCACAAAGTCGATGTCAAAATAAACTATCTATATAAGCGTATTATTTTAATTTACTATATCTTGCTTTACAGAAGAAACGATAGAAGCCACCTTTTTTGAAAAACCTTCTTGAGAATTTTGTATTGTTCTTCATGCTTTGTGAAGTAGTCCAGCCACAAGTCTAGTTAAGTTTAAATATGTTGCCTGCAATACTGCACCGATTCGTTTCAAGTATAGCAACTTATTTCTGCTTACACAACTTGAAAAATATCCTTTATTACCTTTCTCGAGCACTTAAAATGAACCCAGAAGCCCAACATGGATGGAACCACTCGAGAACATGTGTAGCAACGTACTGGTTTTAAGATTCCAATAGATAAGTGTCGACAAGACCAAGCCACAAGTATTTGCTTCCGTCAATTGATTCATCATAAGTTACTTCAAGAACATTCTTCTGCTTTCTTAATTTTCAAATTAACATGTTAAGTTCCTGACATAATCAGATTGTGATCATCACTATCGTAATCTGTTATATCGTTCGCCAGATCATTAAAATTGCACCAATTGAGATTGATTTATCGATCCAAATTTCCAAAATTTCTCTAGACACTAGATTTTATTTAGTTATTCGATTTCGTAATATTAATCGAGTCGTTATGGATCTTTATTATGTGTGAATAGTTTTTGATGACTTTAATTACTTATGTTATGTAATTAATTTATACGAGAAATCATTCAACACACGAATATAGATCTTCGATTGAATATATAATTTGATGGAAGTATAAGATATTTTCTTCCATCATTCCAAGGTAAGCAAGCCATGCTTTCGGTTCGGGTATTTCGTTTGTCTGATAACTTAAATTCACTTCAATCACTCCTTGATCGAAAGGTTTAGCTTAAAATTACTTACCTACACTGTGTTGTGTTGTGTCAGTTTAAACACTGATAAGGTTTAGCTTATTCCAAATTAAACGAACAGATTGACGAGATTCTAAATTAAAAATTATATCATCATCTATTTCATTATCACTATTCAAATGATTGAATAATATGCTAAATACGAGATTTATGTTTGAGACGCGTAAGTATTTATTGCTATTTTCTGTAAGTCACACAACCACATGTCAACCAAGGTGATCTAATATTGAAATTAGTTATTAATCAGTTGGATGTTATAATTAAATACCTATGCTAATATCAAAAGTGGAAACGAAATTGAACGGTTATAATATGTAGGTATAATATGAATAAACCAAGGAATTATATAATGTTATAGAAATGAATATTGATGAAAAAACGTGCTCAAACATATTTTTGAAGATTAGAGAACAAAGTAACTAGATTGTAGCTACATGTTGCCATACCAAAGTTATAAACCCTGCTGCCGAATTGCGTAACTCACTCGCGATCGCAATCATGTGGATTTCAATGTTCATTGCTCCGTGTGTTTTGACAATCCATGTTATCGGCAACTACGTACCGCGCAATAAACTTTAAATCCATACATAAAAAGGTGTTTAAGCCTGGCTTAAGCAAAACCTATTATTAAACCCGATTTTGTTATAAGGTGGTTAGTGTTTTACGACCAAAATTAATATCCTATCTATCTTCAATTTGCCCTACTGGGGTAGCTAAAATTTGTTGCTGCTCAAAGTATAATTCTAAAACTTCTAACAATTTCTTGAAAGACAACTCGATTAGAGCAAGAAAATACTTTAAGTCTTTCCAATCTACGTAGCTTCAAGAAACAGGCTAAAGAAACTCGTGCAAGATTAATGAAGTATTCGACAGTGATATCTTGTCGGTTCAGCTCCTAAGCTTATACTCCATCTTTATAAGAACTGTTTGTTTCAACTGTCTCATACGTTTTGTTCTCGTCTTATAAGTTTCACAGTTCATCATGCTTGACATTCCTTTTGTGTCAACTACGTATCTCATTCCTGTTAAAACCTTTGGAAGTGACAGTGGTATTAAAATAACGGATTAGAAATGTTACGATCATTATTTTCAATAGGTGTTTGTTTGGATTCCTTTGTTAATTGTTATCTTTGAGGGCAATATAACTTTGACTTCCGTGTGACAGAGATAGCGTTGATTTATTGAGGGTTTGATGTAAGTAAACGTCATGTTTAAACGTCATTGTTGAATAGCTAATATTATTTTAGATAGGTATTTACAATAAAATTTCTACAATATTGTTGTCTGATGTATGAGATAAATTTCTCTTGTAGAATAGAAACTGCATAGGTAATAGTAGCAGTATTCTATAACTGTTAAATTCAAAACAAGCACGTCAATACAGTTACAAATATTTTAAAAAAATCGACAATTATTTGCTACAAATTCAAATGTTTTTATTTAAATCAAACCTAGGTACAGGCACTTTTGAAACGTCAGGCTCTAGTAACACGGTTCCAAATTGTGGGTCCTATGGAAAAGAACCGCCAAGAAACTCCATAGATATACTCTTTTAAAAAATTACATCAAATTCATTCAAGTAATGTGAGTATAATGTCAGAAATAAACATAAGTTTAAAAGTGAGAATATTACCTATAGAAATAAACCTAAAAAGAGTTGCCATAGTATGTAGGAGCTGACCTGTACTCGAAATGTGTCTTGAAGATGCAATGCTGTTGCTAGAATTTGGTCTGACATAATCCCTTTTACATGCTTACGATAAACCATAACATTATTATCGCAAGATCACATACATTATCCTACTTCACTTACATAAGAAAACGTTCCAGCATCCGTCTGTACTCTGTAGTTAATCTGTACTGTCAACCGTTAATTGCAGCTTTCTCACTACAAATGTTAACATTACTTATAATATAAATGTTTCTTATCTAATTGGTCATTTTGGTTGCAAGTCATTATTGCAGTTCTTAATTTAAGCTTAAAGTCATTATAACGTTAACAAATGTAGGTAGTTAAGTTTAAAATAGTGCAACATTTGTTTTTGACATTTGTTTCAAGTTACAGAGCTGTAGCCCTAGCACGAACAATTTGCGAGTACGTGTTCGTAACGTCATCGTCAACAATTTGTACTAGAATAGAAAAGCGCCCCTTCCGTACGTAAAAGTAACTAAATTTGGAAGCACGAATGTCAAAGCGTTACTTTCGTATCGCAGTCGTAGCGTCACGTGAACGTAACTTGAGATAGTTGTATTGAAATCGGCAGCACGAACCTTGTTTTGACGTACAGTAGGGCAAGCACGAACATTTGGAACATTCGTAACGTAAGCGTGTCGAGTTCACGATACGATCACGCAGTGTAACGCTAGTTCGTAGCACGAAGCACATTCGCCGTCGTATCGTGAGCTCGACACGAAGACGCAGGTGACGTCATGCTAACGTAAGTAGAGACGTGCCTTGTGAATGAACAAACACAGTATATTGAACGAATGGTGCGTTCTGAAACTAGATGAATTGTTGTTGTAATTTTTAACTTCGAAATTTTGTTGGTATATTTGCTTGAATTGATGTAAATAATATAAAAAGATGTGTTTTATTCTGTTTTATAGAAGAATCTTGAAAAAAAAAGCTTAATTACAATAATTTTCCTTAAATTTTCAAGTTAGAATTATGACATGTTTTTGGTTTTCGAACGGCTTACTTTATCAGTTTGACAGATTTCTCCTACTAGGTACTTGTACGCGCGTAAAGTTCAAATTGTTTTATGTAAGCAACTATTCTTTATGTAAACATATGAGGAGATAAGCTACATTCAACACATAATAATGCTAGAAGTTTTAAATGGGTAAAGAATATGTAGATTATGCTTAATAACAATGTGGTACTAAAGTATAACTTAGGTTCACTTTAATGTTCCGTGACCTTGAGTTCTAAGCTTATTGTTTTGTTGATTTAAGAAATGTCGCCGACGATGTGCCCCACGTAGGAAATTAAAAGCTTATTTACTATGGAGTAAACAATTTTCTTAAATTCTGTTTTAGTCAAATCTAGCAATTTTGCTAACCATATTTGTTTATTCATGTGCCTGCTACTTGTTTCTCTGTAGGCAATCAATAAAAACAAATATATATTAATAATAAAGTTAAAAGCACTTTATAACTTAAAATTATGTTGGTATTTTGGTACCTATAGATACTTATTACAATTGTGTATTGATGGGACGATATCCTACTTGTAAATGACTTATTTACTTGTCTATTTGTTTATAAATTAGTACGAACAGTATCTAATTACACTCATTTAGACAAGCATTATGCACATTGGTAAGATGTAACAAAAATCACGATTGTATAAATGAAGTACCAAAAAACACAATAATAATCATTTTAGTGATACCACAATCACACTTTCCTTTCACAAAACTCCGAGCATTCCGACAAAATCAGCCTAGTTTTTTTTGTCATTTTCCGCACTTTCAATCAAATTTTGCAGCACAATAATAATATAACGCACTAAGTTTGAGTCTATATAGGTGCTCCTAGTGTTTTTACGTAAAATTGTGCCCTTAAAACCAATTAAATCCCATTTTAAAACCACGACGCAAGTTCTCTCACCGACAAAATCTCAGTGACAAAACATTCGTATGTTCACGATAGCCAGCCTTCGTAATTCACGATACCGTACGTCAAAACAAGGTTCGTGCTGCCGATTTCAATACAACTATCTCAAGTTACGTTCACGTGACGCTACGGCTGCGATACGAAAGTAACGCTTTGACATTCGTGCTTCCAAATTTAGTTACTTTTACGTACGGAAGGGGCGCTTTTCAATTCTAGTACAAATTATTGACGATGACGTTACGAACACGTACTCGCAAATTGTTCGTGCTAGGGCTACGGTATCGTGAATTACGAAGGCTGGCTATCGTGAACATACGAATGTTTTGTCACTGAGATTTTGTCGGTGAGAGAACTTGCGTCGTGGTGTTAAAATGGGATTTAATTGGTTTTAAGGGCACAATTTTACGTAAAAACACTAGGAGCACCTATGTAGACTCAAACTTAGTGCGTTATATCATTATTGTGCTGCAAAACTTGATTGAAAGTGCAGAAAAAGACAAAAAAAAACTAGGCTGATTTTGTCGGAATGCACGGAGTATTGTGAAAGGAAAGTGTGATTGTGGTATCACTAAAACTATTATTATTGTGTTTTTTGGTACTTCATTTATATAATCGTGATTTTTCTTACATGTTACCAATGTGCATAATGTTTGTCTAAATGAGTGGAATTGCATACTGTTCGTAATAATTTATAAACAAATAGGCAAGTAAATAAGTCATTTACAAGTAGGATATCGTCCCATCAATACACAATTGTAATAAGTATCTATAGGTACCTACCAAAATACCAACATAATTTTAATTTATAAAGTGCTTTTAACTTTATTATTAAAATATATTTGTTTTTATTGATTGCCTATAGAGAAACAAGTAGCAGGCATATGAATAAACACAAATAAATAATAAATATGGTCCACAAAATTGCTAGATTTGACTAAAACAGAATTTAAGAAAAATAAATTCTCATTGGTAAATAAGCTTTTAATTTCCTATGTGAGGGAACATCGTCGGCGATATTTCTTAAATCCACAAAAGAATAAGCTTAGAACTCAAGGTCAGGGAACATTAAAGTGAACCTAAGTTATTTTTTAGTACCACATTGTTATGTTTACTACACATTCTTTACCCATTTAAAACTTCTAGCATTATTATGTGTTGAATGTAGCTTATCTCCTCATATGTTTACATAAAGAATAGTTGCTTACATAAAACAATTTGAACTTTACGCGCGTACAAGTACCTAGTAGAAGAAATCTGTCAAACTGATAAAGTATGCCGTTCGAAAACCAAAAACATATCATAATTCTTAGTTGAAAATTTAAGGAAAATTATTGTAATTAAGCTTTTTTTTCAAGATACTACTATGAAACAGAATAAAACACATCTTTTTATATTATTTACATCATTTCACTCAAATATACCAATAAAATTTCGAAGTTATAAATTACAATAACAATTCATCTAGTTTCAGAACGCACCATTCGTTCAATATGCTGTGTTTGTTCATTCACAAGGCACGTCTCTACTTACGTTAGCATGACGTCACCTGCAGTGGCGTGCATTGCATATAGGCAATTAGGCAATACCTACTGCCTTCCTCATTCAAATTCAATAGTGGTGTAAGTTATTATATTTTTTTCACAGTACGATGATTATGTATCTTAAAATAGACCTATTAATGCTAAATTAATCTTCCTACATCAAAAAATCAATAACTTACACCACAATTAAATGCAAGTGAAGTAGGCCAATGCACGCCACTGGTCACCTGCGTCTTCGTGTCGAGCTCAAGATACGACGGCGAATGTGCTTCGTGCTACGAACTAGCGTTATACTGCGTGATCGTATCGTGGACTCGACACGCTTACGTTACGAATGTGCTTCGTGCTACGAACTAGCGTTATACTGCGTGATCGTATCGTGGACTCGACACGCTTACGTTACGAATGTGCTTCGTGCTACGAACTAGCGTTATACTGCGTGATCGTATCGTGGACTCGACACGCTTACGTTACGAATGTGCTTCGTGCTACGAACTAGCGTTATACTGCGTGATCGTATCGTGGACTCGACACGCTTACGTTACGAATGTGCTTCGTGCTACGAACTAGCGTTATACTGCGTGATCGTATCGTGGACTCGACACGCTTACGTTACGAATGTGCTTCGTGCTACGAACTAGCGTTATACTGCGTGATCGTATCGTGGACTCGACACGCTTACGTTACGAATGTGCTTCGTGCTACGAACTAGCGTTATACTGCGTGATAGTATCGTGGACTCGACACGCTTACGTTACGAATGTGCTTCGTGCTACGAACTAGCGTTATACTGCGTGATCGTATCGTGGACTCGACACGCTTACGTTACGAATGTGCTTCGTGCTACGAACTAGCGTTATACTGCGTGATCGTATCGTGGACTCGACACGCTTACGTTACGAATGCTCCAAATGTTCGTGCTTGCCCTACTGTACACAAATCGTCATTACGTACGTTATTGGCTAGTAACAGTTTCATATTTTGCATTTTCTTATGTAAACATTAATTTTATGATTGTTATCTTTGAGGGCAATGTATATGTTATCTCCTTGCACTATTTATGTCTAGAGGTAAGCTAAGCTTTTTTTTTTCTAGTTCTCAACAACACATGAATTGCGGCAACCAGTAGCTATCTCTGCCACTAAATATCAATATTCATTGACCATTACTAAATGTCCAGAGTTTCCATTTCCAAATCAATTCACTTGATTATCATTTTGTTCGCGTGTTGTCGTTGTAATTTCCTGCTACGTATATCTGTGTGTCTGTCTGTCGGGTGCGCTTGCGCAAAACTGGCGTGTTCAACACCGTAAATATCGCACGGGTCGCCTTCTCTATGGTGTAAGACGATGTGTATCACCTTAACTAGGTTCCTGTTTTGTACTGCAATCTGTGTTAAATGCTTTAGACTTGGAGTTACTTGTCTTGTAACAATAAATTATTGTTAGTATTTTGGGAAAACTCAAATCAAACTCATACAGGGCCCTAATTCACGTAATTTCATGACGCGCCGATCAAGTTGCAGTGACGCTGCAGTTTGTATCTGAAAGCGACCGCCAATGATAAGAGAACACGAAAAGCGTAACTGCTAGGGATGTAAAATAATAATCAATTATAAAAAAAATCGATCTCAGTAGCAGCTTGGAGTCTGGATTTGTGCCCGGTTAATGGCAATAGGCTCGCCCCCTATTACATGGGACTACAACATAACTGTCGAAATGTGGGTGCACTATACAGTTATACACCTCTGCCTACCCCTTCGGGGAAATACAGGCGTGATGTTATGTTATGTGTTGTTAAAAATCGATTATTTTTATTTTTAATCGATTTTTTGGGGCGATTATTATTTCTAGAAAAATCGACTATTCATAAATCGATTTTTTATTTAAGCGTCGTGTTTTAGATTTTTTCTACTATGTCTTCGTCAAGGTCAAGTCAAAAGTCATTGTTTTATTGACACTGCCTTTAACTAGTTCATTAGTAATTAAAGTTCTCGTTCCGCGTTCGTTTCATTTTGTTACATACATACATACATATTATCACGCCTGTTTCCCATTGGGGTAGGCAGAGACTGGATTTCATCAGTTCATTTTGTTTTGTTTCGAAAACAAATTTGTTTGGACGCTTCTTTTTATGCACAGAATGTCTAGCCAAATAGGTTGCCGAAGCATTTGTTTCTTAACTCCTTACCAAGCAATATATGGTTAAAATGAAGAAAAGACACGATAGCTTCAGCCTTGGTCCTAAAGTAATAATTACTGTTGTAAAGTTGATTAATCCATGATATTTTTCATTTATGAAAACGAAAAAAAAACGATAATTATTATCAAATAAATCGATTTTTTAACCGACGAAAAAAAAGGAAAAGGTTCTCAATTCGACGCGTAGGTATACATAATTTTTTTATGTCTGACTACGCATAACTTTTTACACAGTAGTCCTATTTTGATGATTCTTTTTTTTAATGGATAGGGTATATCTTGAAGTTGGTCCCATTTAAATTTGAAAATCATTATTAATAAATCGATTTTTTTACAGCTAAGCCACATCCCTAGTAACTGCAACTGCACTTTTTAAGTTACGTGAATTGGCGTAGGCGGATGCAGACAAACCTATGACCAAGAGTTACATTTGAGGTTTAAAAATTTGGTACCAACTTAATTACTGTAAAAAATCTAAAGCCATATTAGACAAGCTTTGAAAATAGGTACCTAAGTGTACCTAAGTATTCTAAAAAACCTAGCTATATTATCGACAAGAAAGAGGAAAAGTAATATAAATCACAGGAAAGCAAGACCAATTACTACCTTCCATAACCTGTAATGATTGCAGTCAACGTATACGCCATGACTCATGATAGCCATGATATAATTACGACTGCACTTACGCACTTGACAATGGAAATGCGTCGGTGTTGTGATACGGGTTACTTAGCGACTATCGATTTTGTAGCTTACTACGATTTTATTGCGTTTAGTTTATGGAATTAATTAGGGGAACAGGATTAAGGAGGGTAATTAAATTATAAGGATAAATGGGCCAGTGACACGAAGAATTTTAGGGGTGAAGCAACAAAAAGAATGAGGCCTAATTAAGCTAAGAAATCACAATCAAAATCAGTTGAATGATTTAAGTGCTTGACACAAACTACGGTAAATGAGCTGTCAATAAAAATGCAACCATGATATTTTTAATGAATTACCTACCAGTTATGAATATAAACACTTTCTCCCTACAGAAAATTGGAAGTGGCACGAAACAATATAAAATAGATGGATTGCTAATGTTTGAAATGAAAGTAAAGAAAATGGAACCAAAATATTTACGACTTATTATAACGCCCACAACTACTAGAAGACAAAAAGATTTATTTGAATCTTGTACTTAAGTTAGTAAGTAAGTAGTCACAGGAGCAGTTGTGATAGATTGTTGTCATTAAGTTAATGAGACGTGAGTATAGCTGATGATGCCTTAACTTCGAAAATGTATGCAAATCTTTGTAAATGATACCTCAGAAATCATCTTGATTTGGTTTTGATTTATTTAGTAAAATATCAAATATAATGTTTATTACGTAACCAAAGCATATTCAGTAGCATCTGTTTGAATTAGATGCCATAAATATTTAGAAAATGATTCGGATGATGATGAAGAGGATAAAGGAAAAAGATAAGTTGGGTTTATTTTTGACTTAGTTAATCAATGTAATCACTATTATCTAAAAGCTGAATATGAATCTAGTACCGGCAAAGCAGTGGTCAAATAGGATTGCATAAGCGAATGGTTACAAAAGTGGGCAAGAATTTAAACATTGAAATTATATATTTTTCTGTTAACAAAGACTTCACAAATGTTCTGCTATAATTTGGTAAACAATCTAAAGTCTGTATTGGCAACAAACTATGTTAATTCGATGTTAAAATCCTTGCCCATTTTTATCAATTTCACGCCTTTCCACCCGCTGTGTCTGCAGAAATACAAACTAAAGGCGTGTGAGACTGCAACTTTATCCCTAAAGCCATCGACGTATCGAAGGTTATCTTGATGTCGTGACACGTGTAGGCTGTTATCCTTCTTTTTCCGAGCCTCTTTCCAATTTTTGTTGGGGTCGGCTTCCATTGTAAGTTCTAACCAGATGCAGCTAAACATCAGTATTTTAGACGGAGCGACTGCCATCAGACCCCCGCAACGCGTGACGCGACGCGTTTGGTCTGTTATCTAACCTATAACATAAAGAAAATAATTAAGCCTTACTTAAAACGATTAATACTAACCGTCTATCGCTTCCCGCCATTTCAACTCCTCGGTCACGGTCGCGACCATCCTAGTCGTTAGACCGAAAGCAGCAAAAAAACAAGAAAGACTATCCAACTTAATCTGTAAAACTAGCTCCAACTGTTTTTCTGGATAGAAAAACAGAACCCTTTGACGTGCACGTCCGTTGCAGCTCGCGTGCCTCAACGACCTTTTATTTTTTGCATCGATACAAGCCACAATACAAGCAGTACCTACAAGCACGGTGGATTTAATTAACATTCCGATGGACCCAACGGCGCCAAACGGAATACTGCAGCCATGTTGAAGGTCTACATTGCAAGAACTGTCATTTGCTTCCCCGCGTTAGGATAGACTATTACAGTTTGTTGTTCGATTAGTTTTTTGATGAGATTGTGTCTAGTTCATGTCACAATAGGGTCAATTTCACAGACTACGAATGAAGTTACACTAATGAGATCGTGACATAATAAATGATATCCAAACCACACTGATGGTATGCTGCATATTTTTATTGGTTTAAAAGTTAATCTTCTTATGATCAATATTAAAACCTTTGACATTGAAACAACAATTAGCAAAATTTCACTATTTGACAGTAATCTTCATCAAAATAAATAAGGCTAAAAAACCAAACACCAACCATGAAAAAAACCATAAAAATGTGCTTAGCATGATTTAGATATCACTTGTGTCATGATCTCATTCGTGTAAAATCATTCATGTTACTAAATTTTAATTGAAATCAACCCAATAACGGTAGAACAGAAATAAAAGGTGATAATTTTTCCATCTTTGTATGAAAATAAAGAAAAATTGTTTATTGTGCCAGTTTACGGCGCGCAACATTTAAAAAACAATGCAACAAAAACACAAACAGGTAACTAACAGGAGGGTATACAAAAAAAGTAAAACAATAAAACACATAAAATATAAATAAAGTACAGTCGACATAAAATACATAAGGAAAGTACAGTATAAAGTATCTTCATGTCGAAACGCATCTGATGACAGAAAAATATGTGGGAGTGATTTATTAGATTAATTTATCCTGCTTATGTCGAGCCTCAAGGATTATTACAATTACAAATACACGCGCTTGTTACGACTGAATTTCTGCATATTACTGTTAATGTCGTAACAGATATAACACGAAAATTATTGCACATGTTAAGTAACACCTTATTCAACTTCAAAACAACTGTAACCCAATCCGGATTGCTCCAATTCCTCCTTGAATGGACTAAAAAGGCAGATTAAATTTAAATGGAGATTATTTTAGCATCATTATCTAAAAACATTACATAATAAACAACAAAAGACACGGGTTAATGATGAAAAATGGTGGTATTATAGTATTATCTAATAACAAGTGATCCCTGAATCACGGTTTGTTATATAAAATGGTCGCAAGATGTAGTGCTTTCCATAGTTCATCATTATGCTCCCCGCTGTGGTAATTTGGTACAAAATGCCAAGTATATCACCCACTTGTATTGCTATTACGAAATTGATGTTATACAATATGCTATTCAATATTATTTATTGTATCATTGTCGTAAAGGAATAGGACATACCTTTATTAAAGTTAACCTTTGAGCCGCTGCTTACTAGGCAAAGAGATTTAATTGAATCCGATGAACCAAAAGTCTAGTCTAGAAGTAACCAATCCATAGTCTTCTACCGACAAAGCATAGATGTAAAAGGCAAATTATGCAATTCAGAATTCCATTAGAAACACGCCCTTAGTAGTCAATTTAGTAGAAAAATTGCAAATTTCCTCAACTATTATAGTGCATCTCAGTGTTTTAATAGTTTTTGGATAGAACAAAAAAATAAACATCGAACTTGAATCATTTATAAAATTAGCTATCATCAACTCAGCCAAACGCAGTCCACTGCTGGACATAGGCCTCCCCCAAGTTGCGCCACAACACTCGGTCCTCTGCCTTCCGCATCCAGTCCCCCCCAGCCACGTTCTTTAGGTCGTCGGTCCACCTGGCAGGGGGGCGCCTTACGCTGCGTTTGCCGATTCGCGGTCTCCACTCAAGGACTCGTCTGCTCCAACGGCCATCGGTCCTTCGACAGACATGGCCAGCCCACTGCCACTTCAGCTTACTGATCCTACAAGCTATGTCGGTCACTCCGATTCTTCTCCGGATAATCTCGTTACGGATTTTATCCTTCAAAGAAACTCCAAGCATAGTTCGCTCCATAGCTCGCTGAGCGACTTTGAACTTGTGGACTAGCCCAACTGTCAGTGTCCACGTCTCGGCACCGTAAGTCATGACAGGCAGGACGCACTGGTTGAAGACCTTTGTCTTCAAACTTTGCGGTATAGGCGACTAGAGATAGAAGAAAAAATTAGCTATAGTAGCCGAAAAATATTTTAGACGCTTACCGTCAAGCTAAAGTTAATAAAACTATTAGTTAATATGTATTTTCCAAGCGACTTTAAGGCCTGAATCCTGAGTCCTCATTCTGAGAAGAAGCCCGTGCCCAGCAGTGGCAAAGTAATGTTCTGATGATGATGACGATGAAGCGACTTTTTATGGAATTTCTCCATTCGTATACCTTTTTTTTTTTTTTTTTTTTTTTTTTTTTTTTTCGTGGGGAAATCCTCATGGACGCACTCCGCCCGGGGAAGGCGGAGCCAGTGTCGGACTCTTACCGACTAAAACCACCACGGTGTTCCTCTTCCAACCATTGGCCGGGGGTGTGGGAAACTTATAGTCGTCCAACCATCCCCGGCAGGTCCCGGCTCGCCACTAGTAGGCGAGCCCCTTCTCCCCGTGCGGCATCATCGGCCGCACCCTTCTCTTGACTGGCGCGCGCGGAACACGACGCGCCACCGTCACGGGCCTTGACTGATCGGGCGGCGGGCTACCCCGAGTCCGCCGCCCGCAGGCCCACTCCTAGGGTGGCTGGAGGTCGGCGTACGCCCTCCTGCGACGCCCGGTCCGTCTCCTGCGGGTGGGGAGGGAGGTCGTTGCCTCTCGAACCCTCTCCGCCGCCTCCTTAGCGAGCATCACCTCCTCGCAAAAGGAGACGACGCCCTCCCAAGCGTTCTCGCTCCCAACCATAGCCAAAACAACAGCCGGAAGCGCCTACTTGCTAAACAGTCTAGTACGATTTTAGTAAGGTGTGATAAAGTCACTTTATCCCACGATTATTACCAATCCAAAATTATTATTTATTACTCTAAAATTATTATTATTTTTTTTTTTTTCTAATACGAATAAATTAGCACACTCCAATGGCGAAGAAAGATCGATATTTATTTTTAATGCTGTTGTAGAAAGTGTTTAATATTAATGTCGATAATTTTCAATGTCAACATCGAAATAATGAACTTTACAGCTGTCATTTGATAGTGATCTTATTCGTTAGTATAGAGCGGAACCAGGTCGATATCGTTAGTAAATTATCGAGCACTTTCCATCATTGGTCGATTCGTGAGTCATTATTAAAAATTGCTACACATTTTATGATAATATTATTATGGGATCGTGAAAGAAAGTTCTTTGAAACAAAATCTAGGTCAATGTTGTTAGATTTATGACAAAAATGTTTTTAATGCATCTCTACAATTCCTTCGAGCATAGCAATTTTTTTATTCTTTTATCTCGAAACCTTGCTTGTGGTTTTGCGGAAAATCGATAATGTTAGTATGCTCGCATGTGTTTATGTGGAGTCTCTTATTTCTAGTACACACTTCTGCGGTCATAATAAAGATTGTCACGTGTTCAAACTGATAAATAAAAATAAATAGAAAACGCAAAAAGATGCCGCCCAACGTGGGGCTCGAACCCACGACCCTGAGATTAAGAGTCTCATGCTCTACCGACTGAGCTAGCCGGGCTTGTTGAACGAGTTTGAAATATCGAATTGCTTTTCGAAATAATTTGATTTAGTTATGATTGCTATGTAGAAGTGGAATCATGGAATGTGGGCATGCCAGCCGCCTGCACGGTGTTCGGACAGTGCGCACGCGCCGCTTTTTAAGTTCCTTATTTGAACCGGTCTCCCTGTGGGAGTTGCGAAAGCTACGTTCAAGGTTGATTGGAACTTTCTTTATTTTAACAATATCTACACTCTGTTTTTCTTACTTGTCTTATTTAGTAAACAACCTTGGCATATCTTTTTAATGCAATTCGTCAATAATTATTATTAAAAGACATTATGTTAACAATTTAACACATCAAATATTTTTTTAACCTAATTACATTTGCAAAACATTACATTTTATCTGTAGTTATTTGAATAAAGAGATATACCAAGATTGTTCACAGCAGACAAGTGGCGCCCCAATCAGTAAAAAAAATATAACTCGCTGAATAGGTACATAATTTATCGAGAATTCGTTTTTAGCGATTGAAGTACAGGTAGGTACTGTAGTTTAATCAAAAATTATTAACTCTGCAAATTATACTTCGCTGTAGTTATAAATAGAATAAAACCGGCCAAGAGCATGTCGGGCCATGCTCAGTATTATAGGGTTCCTTAAGTAGGTGTTACAAACAAATCAAATCGAATATTAATCACGGCTATTTTAGTTTTTGCAATAGACGGCAGCATTGGCGACTCAGTGAGTGATGTCAGTAGCCGCTAGATGGCGCTATACAGTGCCAAATGTTATACACGGCACTTGACGCCAGCATTGGCGACCCAGAGAGTGTTGTACGACGCCGCTAGATGGCGCCAAATTTAAGAAGTGTGTCCTCAACATAACACAAAGTTACTTTTTGTGATTTTTTCAAATAGAAAGTAGCTAAAGTAGCATTATTTGCTATGATCATTTTTCTCTAAGGTCAATGACCTTTGAACTAGGATGTTTTGAGTATTTTTCAGTTTTCTGTCTATAACTCAAAAAATTATAATCACATTATACTCGAAATAATTTTAAAAGAGAGTTTTCACAAAGGTCTATCAATGTAGAAGATTATAAGTTTCTACGTTGCATAGTTTAGAAATGGCAGGGGGGGGACACATTGCAAGCCACTTTGGCGGGCTATATTTCGCAGTTGGTACACCTGATAAAAAAGTGGTGTATGAAACATTACCTTCATTTTAGTAGACCTATTCAATGATACCCCACACGAGGGGGTGCAGCGAAAAATTTTTTTTTTTCCCCATTTCACATGTATGGGTGCCACCCCTAAAGAACGTAAAAACTATTTTTTTATTCTTTTAAAATTTAGATCTATATGCAGACTATTTTTTAACAAAACTTCATTTACTTATGTTTATAACTGTAGAAGTTATTGAGCTGTAAAGGATTAGGACAGACGGACAGACGGACAGACGGACAGACGGACAGACGGATAGACGGACAGACGGACAGACGGACGGACATGACGAAACTATAAGGGTTCCTTGTAGGACTTCGGAACCCTAAAAAGTGCGGAAAACGGCCACTTTTGGCATTTTTTCTATCTACAACTACAGTGAACTATAATTTACAGAGTTAATAGTTTCTGATTAAACTACAGTACCTGTACTTCAATTGTTAAAACCGAATTTTAGATAAGTGATGTATTCAGCAAGTAATATTTTTTTTTACTTGTCTGCTACATTCCCCTTAATTATACAAGAGAGAGAAAACAGACTATAAGAATTAACGACTTGTACAATAACTGTCTTTACATTTAACATAAATGAATACTGGACAATGGTGATTTGCAGCGACAAGTGATTTGTAAACAATGGATGTTATGTCCAATAGCCATCCTAGGTCGTGTTTATCAAGCACTTCCTGGCTTCCTGCTATCCAAATAAGGCTATTTATTTTCCTTATCACCAAACCTCTACCTTCCTGTCCGAATCGGCGACCGCGACCTTCAATAAATCAAGTGCAAGATTGGTGACGTATTGACAGTGACCGTGACCGGCCAATGATGATGACTCAATGACTCAGGGCGTATGATTACATACCTATATACTGTATGAAAGCTGTTTGTCCATAGACTTTGAATGTAAGAGTAATGATGGTCATATTTCCTACTGCTAATGTCATCTTATGAATAAAATGTTATGACCATGATTTTTGAATTATTACAAAAAGTTAGATGATAAATTAGTTACAAGTTACAATCCAAGTTTTGGAACCTAATTATCAAATCTAGAAAAAAATCCTTTAATATAGGTACTATATGAGAGAATGTTTTGTAGTTTAAATTATACAGTCAGCCTTATTGACATGTAAAAAGTTAAAAACTTTGCGATAATAAGCCAAGAACTAGTGACTAGTGATTGAATTCTTCAATATTGTACACATAACTGCCAATACATAGAGAGTAATTTCATTAATAACCCTTTAAGGGATGATGGAAGTCTCTCTTGTATTGTCTTTGATGGAACTAATCAATTTGAACAACTTTTATTATGAAGCAAACTTTGAAGTACCAACAAAAACCTAATTTTTGCCAAGTACACGAAACTTTTTTTTTTTGCTAACTTAATGTTTGTAGAGTACCTACAATCATCCCTTAAAGGGTTATTAATTAATAAAAAATAACCTTGTGGGTTGTAAAATTAAAAGATTTCATTTTTAGGGTTCCGTAGTCCTACAAGGAACCCTTATAGTTTCGTCACGTTCGTCCGTCTGTCCGTCTGTCCTAATCCTTTACAGCTTAATAACTTCTACAGTTATAAACATAAGTAAATGAAATTTTGTTAAAAAATGGTTTAGATATAGATCTCAATTTTAAAAGAATAAAAAAATCTTGATAACCTATTTTAGGGGTGGCGCCCATACATGTGAAATGGGGATGAAATATTTTTTTTCGCTACACCCCCTCGTGTGGGTTATCATTGAATAGGTCTACTAAAATGAAGGTAATGTTTCATACATAACTTTTTTATCAGGTATACTATCTGCAAAATACAGTTCGCCAAAGTGGCTTGCAATGTGTCCCCCCCCCCTGCCATTTCTAAACTATGCAACTTAGAAACTTATAGTCTTCCACATTGATAGACCATTATAAAAAACTCTCTTTTAAAATTATTTCGAGTATAATGTGATTATAAATTTTTGAGTTATAGTGAGAAAACTGAAAAATACTAAGACATCCTAGTTCATAGGTCATTGACCTTAGAGAAAAATTATCTTAACAAATAATGCTCCTTTAGTTACTTTCTATTTAAAAAAATCACAAAAAGAAACTTTTTGTTATATTGATATGACACACTCCTTAAATTTAGCGCTAGGTGGCGCTGTTTGCAAAAACTAAAATACCAATGATTAATATTCGATTTGATTCGTTTGTAACCCTATAATACTGAGCATGGCCTGAGATGCTCTTGGCCGGTTTTTTTCTTAATTTGCTTTTGAATTTTGTAGTGTTTACTTTTTATTGAGGCTGAATTTACTAACATACAAATGAATTAGTAGTACAGTCGACTGCAAGAAAGTGGTAACACTTGAATTAAAAAAAAACCGCCCTTACTGCTTACGTAATAAAAGCGCTGTCAATGTCAAACTGTTACCACAGACGTGCGGCCGACCGTACTACTAATTCATTTGTATGTTAGTAAATTCAGCCTCAATAAAAAATATTAGAATATTACTCGTTTGACTTTAGCCAACAGTATCAACAATAACAGTTGGTTCGACCATTAATATTGTCAATATTTACTGCAATTAAAGATGAAACAAATTACACTCTACACCAAGAACAAAGAAAAAACATTTTTTTTCTAATACAGCAAAAGATCACACCTATCAAGGGAAAGTATCTTCAAAGGTTTTTAGAAAATTTGTGAAAAATACAAACAAAGACTCGTAGGTACATACTGTTACTTAATTCTAACGGCAAGATCGCGTGTAGGTTCTTTGACACGTTCAGAAGACGCTACAAAAATTATATTATTTTTTGTCAAAATTTCGACAATGTGAGCTTTGACGTAATGGGTGCTTAGCGGAAAGATTACTGTAATAAAGTGTCCCAGACCTAGTGAAAGTTTGTAAACTATTAATAATTTAGTCGGTCAGTGAAAACAATGCTATTGGTCAAAAGTCACGACATTGGAAGCATTGTAAACTGTTAAAATGTATTGGTTGCCCATGTAGGTATTTTTTTTGCCTGGTTATACAAGCGTAATTATTTCCGTCTTTTGTTTCAATACTATTCCTTTGTTTTTTATTTTTATTTAGCTTGCTTCTTCGTCTGTCGATCTGCTACAAATCTTGCATGTCAAAATTTCAAGCCAGTTAGGTCTCAGTACCAGAAATTTTGCGTACACGAACTACATGTCATGTACGAGTAATTCTGATGACAATATGAACTGTACAAGTACAAGCTTTATTTAATTATTTTTCATCAAGATTTTGTTTGGGTCAATAATAATCTTCAGCTTTCTGCTTGACTTTGCTTCAGCAAAATCTGTTTCAACTCAAATCAATTATTATATTATTAGTACCTATTTATTATCTATGCAATCTCAGTCGTCATAGTCATTGGCTTTGTTATCATCACTCATAGTCATAATATTTATCCTTGTACGAGGTCATGCAAGGTTATGTTATTGTTATGTTGAAAATAAATACTGCTGTTTGTGAACTTTTCAGAAGGTCAACTCTACTATCTAAATTGTCCATTAATCGCATTATAACCTCGACTGAACCATTACACATATGACTAAACTAAGGTTTTTGATCGTTTTCTTATTCTACTAAGGACATGCTGGCTTATTTTACAGTTTGATCATGATCGGTTTAATCCAGTTAAACCACCACAATTTCTACCCCCTGACCATATTGAACCCCTAAATGCTGTCCATGTTCAAGGTGCATGTTCCACAGGGGTCCGTGATTATGTGTTGATTCAACTATGTCATTGAATAAGTACTTATTAATTACTATTCTGTGACCATCATCATCATCCTCCTGCCCTTATCCCAATTTATTTGGGGTTGGCGCAGCTTGTTTTTTTCTTCCATATATCTCTATCAGCTGTCATCTCCGTGTTCACTTTCTTTCTATTCATATCATCTTTCACACAATCCATCCATGTTTTCTTCGGTCTGCCTCTTTTCTTATAGCCATAAACTATTCTGTGACATATTTTTGTGGAATAGAGCTTCAGATGCATCTACAGCTGGCGTAGCTTACGAATCTTTATTTTTTCCGAGTCTCGTCTTCGTAATTTAGTGCTAATATTAAAATAGCTTGAATTTTATTGCTAGGTAGTTTAAATCCAAGTTTTATTGGTAGAATTGACCGCATTTTGAAGAAGTAAGCTCCTATATAAATTAATTACAGGTGTAAACATACTTATGAAGTTGATGTGGCTGTGTTTGTCATAAATATCATCGCGTACATTTTCTCTTGAACTGTACATTATATTGTTAATTAACTCTTCTTGTTTTGGTTCGTTTGAATGTATCATCACCAATTCCTGACGTTGCTTGCAATGCACAATGTGTCAACTCAGCCTGTCGCAATCCACTGCTGAACATGGGCCTCTCCCAAGTTGCGCCACAACACTCGGTCCTCCACCTTCCAGATCCTGTCCACCCCCAGCTACCTTCTTCAGGTCGTCGGTCCACCTGGCTGGGGTAGCCCTCTAGCTGCGTTTGTCGATTCGCGGTCTCCACTCAAGGATTCGTCTGCTCCAACGGCTATCGGTCCTTCGACAGACATGGCCGGCCCACTGCCACCTCAGCTTACTGATCCTACAAGCTATGTCGGTCACTCCAGTTCTTCTCCGGATAATCCCGATACAGATTTATCCTTCAAAGAGCGACCTTGAATTTTTGTACTAGCCCAACTGTGAGTGTCCATGTCCACATCAGCATCCGTAAGTCAAAGTCTTCATATGTAAAAAAAACATTATTACCTACATATTGACCTACATCAATACCTACATAATATAATCCCCCATTTTTAACCGACTGCCAATATATGGACACTGTGAAATGTAAATCGTGACCATTCTTTAATTTTCTCGATTGGAAAGTCGTAACGTTTTCCGTTGAATGTTATCTGAACACATGGTTATCTGTCTGTCTGTCCTTCGCTGCTTTCTAGCGACCTACAAATGTCGGCCCTACGTCAATTCATACAATAGCCCTTTATTGATAGCTTGCTTTAGCCAATTAAGCTCATTCAGCTGTGACCGGTCAAAACCGTTAGGCATTAGCGTCGTCAACAATACTGTTATGATTTAACTTAAGTGTGTATTTGTTAGATTACAACTTAATTTTTCATAATTATTAATATCTGTAAAGACGCTTGCCATCTTAGTCTTCCTGCGGCCACGAACACTGCAAAGTATTGGAAAAGTCAGGAAAACCAAATTATCAACCAAATATTCTCAAATTCTATTCTTTTGTCAATCTTCCTTTAACTGTTAACTTTAACAGTTGTCGAAGCATACACTCATTCGCTGTTTAACTTTTTTGATACTAGGTAGAGTGGGTAGGTACTTACTTACTTATAAATAGCAAGTTGTATATTCTACTTCCACATGACGTCATGCTCCTACATATCAGGAGTTATGGACCGTTTTATGGCGTAAGCCGCGTGTATTGTTCTACTGAACTGGTTCACCTTGAAAACAGTTCAGTCAAGAACCTGGCCCTTTTTAATTGTGTTTTATTTCATACTAGCCTTTGCCCGCGGCTTCGCCCGCGTATAATCCGGTTTATCACAGAAATACATCATGACGCATCTTTCAGGATCTGTGTATTACATCTTCCCGGGATAAAAAGTAGCCTATATGCATAGAATTATAACACGTCTATGCCTATATGTTGTCCAGGCAAGTTGTTGCTTTGGGTTATCCAATAACGCATTGTGTTATCCAGGTTATGGACATTATGGTCTATCTGTGAGCTAATTTTTATCCAAATCCATACAGCCGTTTCAACGTCTGTGATTGAAGGACAAATAAACAAATATCCATATTTTCACATTTGTAATATTAATAGGATAGATAGGACTCACTCATTTGCTTTGTGCTCTGTTACTTTCTTAATTATTTGCATCTGTTTATTTAAAATATGCTTTTACAGCTAAATCTCATACCAAAAATTACAAAAAGAATGTGACCCAAATAACTTCCATTAAAATTCAGTACAAAATTTAGCCAAAAATTCTTAAAACAGTTATGCAAATAACGTGCAAAGAAACAACAAACTATTTTTAACATAGGTAGACAGAGAAAAAACAAAAGAGAAAACGGGCACACAAATCAATTTGACGATCAAATAAATCTTAATATTGATGCACATCACTAAACACGAATAAAATCTAATACATTTAATTGCATCGCTGCAAGACCCATAGTTTGCATAATCGAGCAGGCTATAAAGAGAAACATTTCAACACGTGTCAAAAGATTAATCTACGTCGTTAATTTGTTTATCGCTCGATGTTTTCACTTGTTTATTACCGATATACTCGAAACGAGTAATGTTTTTGAACGAAGCTTAAAAGCTGTAGAAAGTGCTAGGTTTTATTGGTTTTCGGATTAGCACATTCACTGGCTAAATGTCAGATCCCACTTAGCTGGCTAAGCACCCGGAGCTGCATTGGGAATTTATGTTTCGAATTCCTTATCTGGTTTGACAAGCAAATCTCCAAATTCATGTTCATCCGTGCCATTTGTATTTACATGTCTTTATAATCACGGCTTATCTTCAGTGAGGAATACGTCCTGACCTTTGGAAGGCTTGCGATAAAGGTCCAGCTTGCAGTCACCCCTTTAACAACTTTATTCTATGATGGAATGGGGCACCAACCGGAGACATTCCACAGCTGTAGTATAGCAGAATAGTCGTATTCCTTCTCAAGAGGGCGCAAAAATATTGCAAAATATGGGAACTAAAATTATTTGGGCCTATGGAAGGTATTTGTGGACTCGTGGAACTTTTTTAACCGGAAGAAAACGGTGAAATCTGCCTTTCAACAGATATTGAATTATGTTAGCAGACGGTGACTCGCCAACTCACTGGCTCCTTAAAAGCCGCCACTATAGCCAACAGTTGCCACTGTTGGCTGTATCTTTATCATCATCTTTATTAGCAGGAAACGAAATTTCTTCTTTTTTTTCAAGTTTTGTTCAACTTCAAATTATTTATATTCTATACGATCTTATTCTTACCAAGATTTCTAAACTATAATTCCGAAAATTCAATAGCAGTTTTTTGCTGCGGAAAATTCTAACCGGATTCAACATTAGGTCGACTTTAAGACCCAGTTAGAACAATAGCATTCTTCAAAACCACATGCTACGCATGCATGCGGGGTAAGGTAAAGATTATAATTGTAGGTACACTTAAATATTCACAAGTTGCTAGCCTTTCGACTGCAGGCACAGTAACCTATTTAATTCAGTCTTAGTACTAGCACAGTGTAATTATCTGTTCCATACCGTGGTTCAACAAAAATTGACATTGACAGTTTTAAAAGGTAACTCGGGTCATTGTTTGACAGTTTTGAAGGCAGCTTGGGACACTTAATTCTCGCGTTGGACGACCGTTTGGAGTGGCTAGACTGTGCTGCTGGTATAGCTCCTTATGATGATAAAGCTCGTCCCGGGAAGTAGGTACTATAATGCATTGCTATGTTACTTTCCTTCTTTAAGTCTGTGTGGCGAACGAGATTTGTAATACCATTTCGGCAACAACTTACTGATATTGCAGGTGTTATGGGTAAAAATAACTGCTTAACATCAGGTGGGCCTTAAGCTCTATGCGCCATCCTATACCATAAAAAGTCTGCATTATGATACAAGACTTACTTTAATCTGGATAGATAGGTATTTCCAGCTTGGAATGACCTATCGATCTACTATTGAGTAAACGTTACTCAACGTTGGATCGATAAAGTCCATTAATATTTTTTTATGGATTTATTTTGACCATGTGTAGACTTATGTACAGTTTTGCCACTTTATTTCTACAGTAGAGGAACGCATCGAGAATTCAAGATCCACTTGAGTAGATAATTACACCTGGCCCACCTTCTTTTTTTTGTACATGCTGAAATTTGAATCGCTTATTTCCCGAAAAGGAGTCATTGTACTCATAATTATGAACTATTTTTACTGTGGGACCAACCCTGAAATCTCGAAAAAAGCCATTTCGTTTAGTTGTTGCTAACATGTATATCGAGCTACCTACCTGCTACCTGCGAAGATATTGGTATACGGCCTTACTAATAAATGTTGTAGAGCGGGTGAATAGTTACACGACGATTTCTCTCTTTCTGTCATCAGTAATTTACTAATTTGACATTCGAAAGAAGAAGACAAAGCATTGTGTAACTATACAAGGTACCTATATTAGTAAGGGTGCTAGTCTAGAGTAACTTCTAATTATTATGCTATTTGACACATAAGCAATTCCTATTTTGTGGACCATTTTACGATTTTCCATAGGAAACTGTCAAATAGATGAATTGCGGAATATGACTCGTTCGCGTATAAAATTATGAATTGTCCGTGAATGGCCATTTTGTGGTTTTTAGTATGAATCGTATTAGGATAATATTATGCTTTTACTAAAGTGGCCTTTTTAGCCCCCCCTGAACTCTCAATTTAAGAACCAATGAACTTCTGCTGTATCGAGAAGGTAATGACACTGCAGTTTACAAGAGTTATAAGACTTATAAGCTAGGTTTATGCAATCTACCTACGAAGTGGTCGATGAGTACGCTTGCCTAAACGGTGTCTTTGAAATTTTTCAGAAAAAACGGAAATTTATGCCAAGTCTTTGAAGAAGTTATGACTCAGATTTACAAGTAGTTGTGAAATAAAGATATTGTAAGATAGCATAAATTTTTCATGAAGATAGAGTTACCTTGTTGGGAAACTCAACCGCAAAGGTCCTTGGATATTACAATACTCTTAATATACGATGTAGATATATCCAAGACGTAATATAACAATAAAATGATGAAGGCGAATGCATTATACGATACTATAAGACTATCTGTAAAACAGCTTACGGATTGTAACAGTTTTATTTAGTTTAATAAATCTTTTTGTTTAATCGTTTTTGGTCCGTTGCTTCACTTCTGGCCCTGGTTTAAAAAATATATTGTTGATTAACCTTTCCATATAACCGATAATATTAAATTTCACGATCAAGTTAATTAAAATAAATGACAATGGTTTCCGAAACTTTATAAGTATGTGAGAAAAGATTACAATTTATAAAATATACAGTATGAATTAAATGGGTACCCATATAATTTCTTTAATAATTATATCTTTGACAGTTTTAAACGATTCTCTAATGGGTACCTATATACCAGACGTTACTGTTCCAAAGAAACACAAAATAAATATATTTTTACTTTTAATAAAAACGCGGTCACCGATCTGGCCGTTGCGTGAGAGTGTCGCACTTTTACATACTAAATTAATGCCATAACACTTATAATAACAGCTTAACTGCAAGAATTGGCTTCAACGAATACTGCTACTTGAATACGATATGTTACTCAAAAAGAAACTTTAAATACTTCTCATAAAGTTAAATTTAGTGCTTCAGAAGGTACGTTTAAAGATCCCGTAAATTAAAATAAATTATTTCAAAATCGACCCTAATATGATCAAGATAAAGTTGCATTTAGGTCTTAACAATATTTGTATGACGATTATGAAGCCGCTAAGCCCTTTAGGACCGTTACTTGCTATGACACTGTTTTAACCCACAGCCACAGCCAGACAACACGGAACTGTATTTTATATGAGATTTATGAAAAGTATCGCTCGCTATTCTAGCCTTAGCGACATAGCTTATGGTCTAGATTTAGGTCTACATACATAAACAAACATAGAGTGTTGCTAGCTTGCAGCTGCTCTTGATCCAGCTTAACTAGTATACCCTTCGATCAATAATAGTACTGTATACCTAAAGAGTCTATTTTATGATCACGCGCAGGTCGTGAAGTGAAATTCGACCACAGAACAATATGCAACTCAACAGAGCTTTCGTGTTTCCATACTTCATCATCATTATCATCATCATCATCATTACTGTCCCACTGCTGGGCGGGCACCTTCTCAAAATGAGAAGTTTTCCATCCTTCATTTTCTTTAATTCTGATTCTTCTAATCCAATGATATTTAAAAGTACAGATATGTTACTTGCGCTCGGAACTGAAGACTCGAAAACATCCTAATTAGGACGTATTTTCTATTAATCCGCGTCAAGTAAGACGCCAAGCGTGACCGGTGACAAAATAAACTAAAATGCCGTCGTGTGTGTACAGAAATTGTACCAATTATTACGTGAAAGTATCATAATTAAGTAACCAATTGCCTTACTTTGTACTATACTTTATGTGTATTGTGCTGCCGCTGCGTCCGGAACATTTTATTCGTTGGTTTTGTTAGGGAATGGCATATCTATACTTTTAAATATCATTGTTCTAATCTTAATATTTATTGCACACAAGAATCTCTCTTCTTTCTTCTTTCTGTATTTTCTCTTTCTTTCTTTTCAGTTGAACAATTTGTAGTATGTACGTGGGACACTCAGAAAGTTTTGCGAAACTAAAAAAAATTGTTCTATACGTACATATATTTTTATCAAATCTTTTCAAAGTACTTTCCACCAGCCTCTATACAAAGATTCATGCGCCTAAACCAGTTTTCAAAACACTTTTTCCAGTCCGCCGCAGACACCTCGTTTACAGCCTGCTCGAACGCAGCCAGCGCATCTTCCGGCGACGAAAATTGTATCCCTTTGAGCTGATTTTTTATTTTTGGGAATAAAAAGAAGTCACACGGTGCTAGATCAGGGCTGTAAGGAGGGTGACCCAGGAGTTTGACTGGCGTGCTGTCCAGGAAATCCCTCGTTTTGAGTGCGGTGTGCGCAGGTGCATTGTCGTGGTGGAGCAGTAGGCCGCGGAGCCCTGTGTTTGGTCGCTTGTTGCTTATAACAGAGAAAACTTCTGGCAAACATTTGGTAGTATACCATTCGGCATTAATGCTTCTTTGATCCCGTAAGGGAATTGATACCAAGTGGTCAGTCAAATTAAAAAAGCTAGCGATCAAAATCTTACCCCCGCTTCTAGATCGCTTCACTTTGGTAGGCGTTGGCTCATTTTGAAACACCCAAACAGTCAACTGGCGCTTGGTTTCTGGGTCGTATTGATAAATCCAGGACTCATCACCTGTAACGATGTCGTAAACACGCCGAGACGAGCCTGCTTCAAATTTGTTAAGCATATCACGGCACCATTCCACCCGGGCCTGCTTCTGAGCATCGGTGAGGTTGTGCGGCACCCAGCGTGATACTATCCTCCTCACGCGAAGATGGCTGTGTAGAATCTCGTGAACGCTTCCCGATCCAATCTTCAATATGTGTTGAATCTCCTGATATGTAATTCGCCTATTGTCTTGGATTAAATTTTTCACTGCTAGCACGTTTTCTTCGGTAACAGCCGTCAAAGGGCGACCGCTTCTTTCGTCATCCCCCAAAGTTGGTCGACCGCGCTTGAATTCGTTATACCAACGATACACGGTTGCCTTGGAAGGGCCTTCATCCATGAATGCCATTTGAAGTCTATCGTACGATTCATCCGGTTTCAGGCGACACTTGAAATCGTATAAAATCATAGCTCTAAAATGTTCCCGGCGCAGATCCATATTTCAGTGAGACACAATACTTTGAATTAACTCGCAAAAAATGTGGAGGGAAATTTTGAAATTGGAACTTACTTATTTTTACTTATAAATAATCATATTTTCGAAAAACATTATAACTGGCCAGTCTCCCATATATAAAAACTTTTTTTCGCAATACTTTCTGAGGGGCCTGGTATTTTAAGAAAAAATTACGTTGATTCAACCTCCATTTTTTCTTACACTCCAATCCGGGGTGAAGCACCTATGGATATATTTTCTTTGGTCTCGCCTCGATAAACCTTAATTCCTATACCAGTTTACCTACTCGTTATATAGGTAATTAAGGAAATGGGTGTATCGAGTCCCATAACCCGTTTCTACCAAGTGCTAATAAATTCTTTGAACTTATCATAACAGACAATGGATCGTCATTCCTCGGCCACTTTCGATTTCCCGAAGTTTCACGATTTCGATGCGTGGGCGCGTGTAATTGCTTTTTAGAATGTTTGAGTGTGTCGTTTTGTTTTGCTTTTAAATTAGACAGTTTTCGTGAGATTTTATTTTTTTACTTTAATTTCGTTTGCGTGTTTTGAGAATTATGTTAGATGAAATAAATATGTAATCGGCTGAGATTATGTATGGAAGGAAATTATAACATTTATAACTTTCTCGTGTTATGTTGTTATATAAACTGTTTTACTTATTCGTCGCATTAAGAGGCTGACAACACCCAAAAAATCAGACCTCTGCGGTCACTGTCGTTTCGTACAGAACTGAAAGAGAGGCAACGAGCCGAGGGACGTCGGATACGCCGCTCAACTTGAATGAAAATTAACAATATTTTTTTTAATAAAAAACTAAAAGCTTATTTGAAAAACAGAAACAGCGTCTTAAGGTGTCTTTCCTAGATCCTCCCGCTTTTGAGGTCCACGAATTCATCTATACCTACATTTTTTTTTTTTTCGCGAAAACCATCTATGGGGGACTAGAAATAATCAATAGAACATGAATCATAAATCGTAATGTACCTAAATATAACCTAAAATATTAACATACTAAATCATTAAGAAAACGTTATAATTTAACAATTTTTTTCCTTACATATTTTCTTTCTTCAGTTTAAAACTGGGCAGGACACGTTTGCCGTTTGCCAAATGAGCTGTGGGCCCGTATAGCACAGGACTGGAGCCCTGAGACAGAGAAGCGGGGTCGCGGCAGACCACGCAGGAGATGGAGAGACGAGCTCGTAGTCTTTCTCGATGACAGCTGGCAGGAGGCGGCACAGAACCGCGATAGATGGAAGGAATTGAGGGAGGCCTTTGCCCAGCAGTGTGACAGTACAGGCTAACAAAGAAACAAAAAAGTTTAAAATAACTAAAAGTTTTAATCGTAAGTACCTATGTATATCGAACCTTTACGTTTTCATGGTTCATATAAGTTCGGCACACATTCTTTCCCATGACTTTTTAACACGCAAATTGTTAAGAATAATATTTAATACTACCCATATTGGTTTCTTCTGTACCTAACAGTAAAATCTCCGTTACATGAGCAAAACGCAAATTTTATCAGACATACATCCTGATTCTAGAACAGTAGAATTATATTATATCTATGTTTTGTTTCTATTACGATCGTATTTATCACGAGAGTCAATGACCGTGACTTCCTGCGACCATTCAAGGCGAGCGTTACATATTTAATTAGTAATTACTAACCATTAGGCTTATGTATTGTAATTTGTATTTGGTATAGGTATGTGGCAGAAATGGTATGCCGCGAAATTATTGAGAGTTCACCTTGGCAAATGGGGTCACATATTGCAATGCAGTTTAGTAAGTTATCGGTAATTAAAGAAAGATTCTTCTTCTATTGGAATAAGTAAAAGAGATTTTGATTATAGTAATAAATAATAATAAGTAATAATGTCCTCCCGGCCGAATTTCAGTCACGGCGGCTAATCTCAATGGAGGCTTAGCCATCTGCGCGGGACTTGCAAACACAGGTGCACTCTCTATTCCCTCACTCTAATAATCCGATGGGACGGTATTCTGACACGACCGGAAAGAGATCAGGCGCAGGACCGACGGTTTTACGTGCTCTCCGAGACATGGGGGTGTAGCCACAGAGTACCTATGTATATGTGTAGCACCGCCACTTTGATGAAGACTTTGATGTACCTACCGTGCTACTAAGGTACTAACCCAACTGTTTTAACAGTTTTTCCATTCCTGTTGTCTGTTTAGTCCCTATTGTTGACTTTTAAGGGCAAAATAGGCAGAAAAGTACAGATTTTAAAGCCGAGGAACTAAAAAAAGTTCATCACTTTTCAGTAGGCTGGACAAAAGAAACAAAAAACTGAAGAGCAAAAAAAAAGCTCCTCACCCTTGAACCCCGGGTGTTGTTTTCTGCTGTTTTGTTGTTATTCTTTTACTGCTTTTGACTGTTTCGGTTGGCAACTGACACTGCTTTGATGCATGCCATGCATGCAAAACTCCTATCAGTATTATTTAGTATCATAGTACGAGGAACTGAGCTTCCTTATATACCTTCAAAACCTGGTAATGATTCGGGCGAACAATAGAATGAATAACTTTGAAAATCTAGCCTAGACATACACATAGGTAGCTACACATGTAACTGTACCTCACAGACATAGTAAAAAATATAGACGAAGTGCTGCGAACAATCATAGTGAAGCCAACAAAACCGTGCTCCTCCGTGTACAAACCAGCGCTCACGCACACACCATGCACCTGAAGAATGACGATACCGCGACATATGTACACTCGACCAAACGGAATCATGACCCACCATAAGCTTAACTTTCTACAAACATTCTAATACAATTAGGTCGAATTTCGCTTAAATATATTTCCCTGGCAACAAACTTGTTATAAATTTTACTGGACAGTGACAGTTAGTTTACCAATTTCTTTTTAATTTGATTAATATTCTTCTGGAATTGAAAGAGTTAAAATAGGTTTGTACACGGAAGAGCACGGTTTAGTTGGCTTCACTATGATTGATAGATAGATAGATACATAGATAAAACGTTTATTTAGAACAAGACACATGACATACAAGTAAAAATACAATAAAAACTATGTCTGTGCTGTACAGTCAGAAATCTTTCCGGTGAACCACCACTAAGGCTAAAATCGCTTGCACTCAATGTTCGATGGCAGTGGTATTAGGTACAGTCGAACAATCGGTATCATGACCCACTCAGCCTATAATTCGTATGAAATTGTCAAAACAGTAAAATTTTCTTATTACCGTCGTGCTGCACTTAGGACATTTTGAATATTAAGGAAACTGCTTTAATACGGGTCAGAGGTCTAGGCAATTTTGAGCTTTGTTATGAATGCAATAGATTAATAATTGGATAAAAAATAACGTTTTTTATAAAACTGAAATTATGTTTTGAATTTCGAATTAACTGTCGTTCCGCATAGTTTGGTTTCGAAATTCGACCTAATTGTATTAGAATGTTTGTAGAAAATTAAGCTTATGGTGGGTCATGATTCCGTTTGGTCGAGTGTACATGTAATGTAGCAGGATTCGTTCAAGGGTTTTGTCGACAACATGTATCACCACGAAGGATCGTGACAGTACCTATATTTGTTACTAACATACAGAGACACACATGCATTTTTATGTTCGACCGTCGAACTTCGACGACTCCACTCCAGCTCTAGATAACATAAGCAAGTGTTTATTACTAATAGAATAGGTACATTATCGATACTCACTGAGCATACTACAGTAGCTATAAAAGCCGCTTCTGTTATCAACGGCACGTGTGCAAACTATTATTGAAGGTTTGAACAAACATTTCAATATCATAACATGTTGAATAAATATTGAAATATGTCCCTTTTGTGTTGATTGTTGTTAGAAGTGACGACCTCAATGTTGTTTTGGCTATTACGCGCGTTGTGCAATCTGAATGCTTATCTAATTGGACAGAAAATAACGTTGGAATTGTCTTCTGTCTTCAGGAAGTTAATTATATGTTTGATTATGTGAATTTATGTGTCATAATAATTGGTTTTGGTTGTGGTTTGGCCAAAGCGAATGCAGCAAATGTGTAACGCAGCAAGTTTGCGTCAACGCGGCAACGCAGTACTTATACGTATTTGTTATGGATTACAAATACGTATAAGTACTGCGTTGCGTTGCGTATTCGGTATGATAGATCATCATAGAATAGTACCTATACCTACTCCTCGAGCTCATTGTACTTCAGTATGTATAATACTGAATTACAATCAAGCGCATGCTTCCTCACGATGCTTTGCTGACAATGAAATTCTGATCCACACTATTCAAAAATTCTTCCCGCAGAAAGTGTCGTAAAAATATTACGCAGCGCACTAAAGTGAGGAATAAATAGATTAGGTATTTTACAAACTATTGCCGCCAGCAAATAAAAATATCGCCACACTACTTCAAATCCATTTGACCAAACTTACCCCATCCGGACTTCCATCAAGTGGCATTATACTACGCCCCCTGAATCTGATCTGCCTTCTGCCTTATAATATAATGATGTATCATCATCTTTATAGTCCGTACACTCGCCAGCTTGTTAAACTAAAGCCTAAATCCTCAGACAAAATCTGATTCTTTTGGTCTGAGCCTAAATCATTCTCATTCTAAAAAAGTCATCCTCGTAGCCTTCAGCTTCCAGTCTTCGAGATGCGTATGAATATCAGTATATTACACGAAGCGTATGGCATCAGACTCCCGCAACTCAGTTACCATGAAATTCGAAGGTTAGACAACTCTCAGGTTATTCAGTCATTCCGAAAAGAGGCCCGCACCGATTCCCGATTCTTATTATGCGTCATCACCATAATTTCCAGTCTGTTAATTTTAGTTTCCTAGCTTTATTTCGACCTTATATCGATTACAATGATATTCTACAGTAATACAGTTTTTCTTTTATTTATATTTCTTTCTAGGTAAGTTTTTATTATAATTTTAAATTAATCTTCATTCGATTCGGTGTAAGGGCCGCCGATGGCAGTGAAAGCCTCCTCCAAAGCCTTCCACTTTTTCCTGTCCTGTGCTTGTCTCGTCTATTGTTTTCTGGCAATCATTGTCAAATCGTCACTCCATCTTTTTTATGGTCTTCCTACTTTTCTTTTACAGTCTATGGGGTACTAATTATTTCTTTTGTCCATCTCTCGTCCGTCTTTAGTTCGTAGTATATATCCAGCCCATTTCCATTTTAGACCTAAGATTCGTTTCATCTTTAGCTTTTGTATTTTATCTTATCGTAGAGCTTCTTACGCGATCCCTTAGTTTGAGGCCAAGGAAGCTTCTTTCTATTGCTCTTTGACATACTCCCGCTTTGTTGATTGCTTTTCTTCTCATCTACCAGGGCTGACAGGCGTACGTCAAGGTACCACATTTCACATTTAATGTAATAAATCCTTATTAAATACAGTTCGGAACCGTACGTCGCAATAGGTCTAGCACACGGAATACTTGAATATTTATATTCATTTCCTCTATGGTCTAGCATACCTTTATATCAAATTAAGATTTATAATGTAATTAAAGCATACAGCCGTTACCTGTCTTGATATCCTTAGAATTTCCCGTGGCAATAACCCATTGGTTTGCATAGCAGTGCGCATGCGCATAACGAGCTATTTCCTACAGTAACTATTGCGGTTATGTCAGCGGAACTGGAGTTACTATAATTACAATGGGAATAGGTAAATACTGCATTGAATCCATAGAACATATAATTATCATATACCTAGTGTAACAGAAAGGTGAAAAAATACTTTAGGCAAGGCCGTCTTAGGCCTTACAGGGGTACACAGAGTTTGAGGTCCTTTTCGAAAACAAAAAAAAACATGAATGAATATAGCAGAATATTCTTTTATGATTAACTAGCAGCCCGTTCCGGCTTCGCACGGGTATTTAAGAAAAAAAAACAAAAATTATAAATTTTAACACATATAATATACACTCACACACAGACACCCTTCTTTTTGCGTCGGGTTAATATGAAAGAGTACATTATATAGAATTTTAATTTTTTTTGTCATTATTTTTTAATATTCGATTATTTCATTTTAATTTCTACTGTTTGTAAAAAGATCATAACTACAAACAAAAGCCATTAAAATTAAGTCAGAGCTTCCCTGTAGGGGCTGGCCAGAAAACCTCCACGTGTGTCTGACAACTCCTTGGCCCTCTGGACACGTCTGGAGGGAACGGCAGTTGTTAGGCCAGTGCATCCTCGGTACTGGCAATGGAATCCTTTCGAAGGATTAACTTTCGGGGGATCTTATTGCCTGCGAATGTTCTGGTACGGGAGGGGCCTCATGGGGGCCAATGGGGAGTTGCTCCACATGTCCCTCTGATGCCAGCAGAGGGCACAGTGGAGGAGCAGGGGTGGGCCCAGTATGCACTCACCCTGCCACTGGGCAGGCAGTGGGGGGACTGTCCTTCCCTGCCCCCGTCGATCTCGTAACCCCAGGAGTGCCCGCTGAGAAGTGTTCCCGCGCCTCTTGGGACCGAAGGTCTTGGCTTCACCACCCGAAGAAAGAATTTTCCCGTGAGGAAGAAAACTAATTCTATAAAAATTACGGGAGGATGGGGCCTGCGAGCAGTAGACTCAGGGTAGTCTGCTGCCCGACCTGCAATAGTTAGCCGAGCGGAGTGAGCAGCCACCACGCGACTTTTTTCTAATACTTACATTTTTGAACTCGTGATATCTTTCGAATGGAATGTCCGAATTGAATAATTCAAAAAGTTATATAAAGGTATTGAAGCAGTCTTCAGTATAAAGTAATTTATTTTGATAAGGATTAATACCAAGGTACAAATAAAGAGCCTTTTCTAGCGGCGGCATTTCAATTGTTTTTTTTTAAATAAAAGAACACTTATTGTGACATAACTATAACAGTTAGACATATGCTGTCGCGACATTTTTTGTAGATAATGACGGGTTTTGCAAAGTTTTAGTACATTATCTTATTCTATCATCAATTGCTATTAGTATAGATGTGTTATGGTTCGCCAAGAAATCAAAAATATAAGTGATGTGATTACTGTTTTGAGAATCGGGCTTACGTTGTTGTTAATGCCATTACTTCAGAAATATTGAAAGAAAACATTAGGTAAATTAATCTTTGAAGTACCAAATCTTTTTAGTATGTCCTTAAAGTATTTTTTTAAGGATATCACTTTCTATGCGTAATAAACTATGGACAAATGAATAAGTCAATTGAATGAAAAATACATAGGCACTGGGTTTCAGCATTTCGGGGCCCCATTAGGCCGGGGGCCCTGGGCTCGTAAGATGGAACTGACTTTAGGGATAAAAGCACTCGTCAATATATATCGTAAAAAGTCAATACATGGTCTTTCAGGTCGGCACCAAGTGCCCACAACATGTTCCACCTATTCGCTTGAATGGTGTTCCTTTGGAACGGGTGAACCAATTCAAGTACTTGGGGCACTGGGTAACAGCCGACCTTAGGGACCATGTAGACATCGAACGGGAGCGGAGGGCGCTGTCAAAGAGAGCTAATATGATAGCCCGTAGGTTTGCACGTTGTTCAAATCAAGTAAAGATTACGCTTTTTAAAGCCATTTGCACCTCTCTATACACGTGCAACTTATGAGTTTCCTACACACAAGCTGCTTACAGTGCCCTCCGTATCCAGTATAATAACGCGTTCAGGGCGGTATTGGGGCTGCCCCGCTTCTGCAGTGCCTCGGGCATGTTTGCGGAAGCGCGCACCGACTGTTTCCACACCACCATGCGCAAGCGGTGCGCGTCCTTGGTGCGCAGGGTGCGGGTCAGCTCCAATACTGTCCTGGCGATGATTGCTGGGCGACTGGACTGCCCTTACATCAGGCACTGTTGTAACAGACATGTTGCTGGGAGTGCCTGAATGTCATTGAAATGAATGTGATTGTGAATGTTATTATTGTAATTATAAATATGTGTTTTGTGTCTATATTTTATGTAATTTTATGTCATATGGGTACATACCTGAAATAAATGCATTTTATTTTATTTATTTATTTTAATATAATTAACTTTTAGTGGGTAGGTATGGCAGCAACTCTGAATAGTTACGTGAAAACAAAAACACACAGCTGTTCTATGGAAACAACATTTTGTTAATCTATATGGTATGACTGCCTCGTTGGTCTAGTGGTCGCAAGCGCGACTGCTGAGCGTGAGGTCCTGGGTTCGATTCTCGGGTCGGGCAAAATGTTATTGGGTTTTTCTTAGGAAATTCTCAGTAGCAGCCCGGAGTCTGGATTTGTGCCCGGTTAATGGCAATAGGCTCGCCCCCTATTACATGGGACTTACAACATAACTGGCGAAATGTGGGTGTACTGTACACCTCTGCCTACCCCTTCGGGGAAATACAGGCGTGATGTTATGTTTATGTTTGTTTTTTATATGGTAATGTTTGTCAATGTGTCAGTTTTGTTGGAGGAAGTAGACATTTAGCAAGTTGTTATTTTGAGAAGTGGACGTTTTGAGAAGTAGTCAATATGCGAATTTGACACTCTGCGAAGTGGGCGTTTTGCGTCGTGTTGACATTTTGAGAAGTGGTCATTCTGCGTCAGATAATATACATCTGCCATAATATACAATTATAATTATATTATGAGCCTGCAATATAATGTCCTCCCGCCAATCGGCGGCCAATCTCAACCATTGAGCAACATGGAACTCAACGGAGACTAGACATCTGCGCGGGACATATTATAGTGCACAAGTGTGTGCGCAAATACAGGTGCACTCTATATTCCCTCACTGGCATAATCCGATGGGACGGCAATCCCACACAACCGGAGAGAGATCAGGCGCAGGACCGACAGCTTTACGTGCTGTCCAAGGCAAGGGGGTGTAGCACTGCCAACTTCCTGACTCCGGGCTACAACTGAGAAAATTTCTTGACAGAAAATTCCCAATAACACTTGTTGCCCAACCTGGGAATCGAACCCAGGACCTCACGCTTAGCAGTCGCTTGCGACCACTACACCTACGAGGCGGTCATGAGCTTGCAATAACTGGCTACCAAAGGTTCAATTTCATTCTTTGTACGTTCCCACTGAATCATCAATGAATTCATACCTAATACAGCAATTTGATATAAAGGAGTCGTTTTACGATTATGAATGAAACATGCAATTAAAGCATTTACCTATCTATGTAAATAAGTTCCATGAAAACGAATTACGCTTCAAATGAAACATAAATCGATGTTACACGGAATATATTAAAATTAATTTGGACTAATGATGTAATTAGCCACATATTAAGGTGTTAACTGTCTGTGGACCTTGAAAATTATGTTTAGCATATAGGTACAACGTGTATCAGAAATGCGTGGTCATTATTTGATTTGAAGAGCTTATTCAGGGGATGCTATCGAACAACTTTTACTATGGAACCAACCCTAAAATCGCGAAAAAAAATCAGCTGATCATAACATTTTGTCGAGCGATATCGATGATTTAGTAGGGAACAGCTGATATTTTTTTCGCGATTTCAGGGTTGTTCCCATAGTAAAAGTTTTTCTATGCTATGCCCTGGAGTTATTGGAAAACTCGGCCAACAGAAACTCGGTCACCTGGCCGAGATTTTGTTGGCCGACTTGACCAATAACTCATGCCCTGAATGAGCTCTTAAAATATGACCACGCATTTCTGATACACGATGTTAATATGTTTTAGGTAATCCTTCCACAAAGTGCGACATTCAGTTCAGGATTTCACAAAGTTATAGCCCCACGTATTACCCCTATTAAATTTCACAGACGAATGCGAACCCTTTTTGAAAAAAATAATTTACCCATAGAAAATGTAAAGTTAGGATAAGGTTTGTTATATTACATTCACAAAAAGCAATGTTGTTCATTTACATATGTTAATTTTAGATAATTTCAGTGTTAAAATTCTGATATAACATACAGCCGGCTATCCGCTGCTATTAGGTAGGTAAATCTTGTCCCGAAGATCGAAGATCGTAGGGGTACAATCAACTGACGGACCCCTAGGAGTTCACGTATAAATAGGTACATATATATTGTGTATGATTTAATTGAGAAAATTATGCGTTTATTATTTCAAGTTACACTTACGCATGGGTGTCGCCAGGGGTGAGCACCTAGAATTTCAATTTTTCTTGTAGTAAACCATTAACATACATATTACAAATTGTATTTATTTTACCTAAAATTTATATCATCTTGCCCCCCCCCCCTGGCCGACGACCCCTTGCAGTTACGCATAGACATTGTTTTCCTATGCTAAACTCTACACGCCTCAGAACGCAAATTATACTTCTATATTACATCCGAGATATTTCTTAACAAAGGTAGTCCATCCATGCATATCGCATCGGTTCACACAGTTTAAAGCTTGCTAAAACAAACAAAAATTAAATTAAAAGAATCGATGGCCTAATCGATTCCGTGCATACATACACCCCTATTTCAACCGGTACAACACTCTAATAACGTCATTCATTTTTTGTGTGTTGCGTCGGTCACACGAATATTTTTTATTTTAGGTTTTTTTTCATGTATTTCATTGAAGTTATGAATTTAATCTATAATTTACAACATATTCTTAAAGAAATACATAAGAAAGTTCGTTATATACTTCGTAGATAATCGTAAAGACGAATTTTACATTCCACCATTTTGTGAAAGTGAAAGTGTAGTTGCCGAAAAATCATGTTAAATACATGAATTTCTTACCATCTTGACGTGATAACACGAGATGTTATCCTGATGGTAAATGTCTTTTGTTCCCTAAAGTGGTAATACGTGATATTATCCCGGAACAATTTAATTGTGCTTTCTTAACGTGATGGTACGTGATGCTATCCTGAAAGTAATAAATATTTACATGCAGAGCAGAGCTGAGGTGATACTCTGACCCAGAGTGGGTTTGTTCCATTAGAATGTCCTCGGCCTGTTTGTTTTCAAAACACTACCCCCCAATTGGGAAACATACATAATCATAAGATGTTATGTTGAAGGAAGCCATCTCCATCACAGGTAAAATACCATCAGATCTAATCAAAATCTTTCCGTCTACAATGGTTACAACTGAAGTACCCAAATAGTATTATGTACTTGGCAAGGCCAAGTAAATTGAACTTGGAGGATAAATTACCTGATGAGACATCTGAACGTGGGGTTGAATCCTGTTGGAGTTTGAGGAAAGAAGGAGGCCCTCATAGGAGAAATATTGGTAATAATTTTTTGTTATTAGTATGAACACCATAACTGTTCCCGGAGGTGGCTTCAATCCAGTGTAATGGGTCCTTAAAATGGATTCAAGAAGATTTTGAGATAGGTGGATCTGTCATAGTAATAAACTAATGACAATAAACCAAAGCAATAATAAAACTACACTTAACATACTTAATTGGTTTCTTAAAGTTTAATTCTTACCGGATTATTACCAGGAAGAAACAATGAAGAGAAACTGTAGTACTTTTGTTGGATAAAAAATTGTATAATTCTATTTAAAGAATTGAAAGAAGTTTTCTTCTATACTGGTGAAAACATATTTATAAAACTCCAAGAAGAATTCCTTATTGGGAAACAAGTGGTTTCCTTCTAATCAGCAGAACACAAAATGATGTCAGCAGCCTACCACTACTACAATGTGCAACTAGCAGCTGGGATGAAGAGGATCAACATAAAACAGGCATGCAACTGCAACCGAGTGACAGCTGTGCTGCATACCCACCACAGCTACCAGAGGCACTAATAGAGGTACCACATACTGAATGCATACAATTTACCTTTTGCATACCTAATTTATTGGGTGCTTAAAACAGGTGACCCTGTTTTCTTGCCTTATGTAAAGGATACAAAGTCAATTTCTGCATCATATTGCAAAAAACACTGCTAAAATAGTAGCTCTCCATTTTCAAAAGTAGAAATGAATAATAACATTGCAGAATTACTATATTCAGATATAATGTCTAAAATATAATGATGAACCTAGTTAGTTGTTTGTTCTGTATTTTAACCCATAAATTAACTATGGGTTTCAGATTAAATACTTCTTATTGTACACAAAATAAGCTACATACCTACAGAAAAGATATATTATGTACAATGGTCAATCTTATAACACCTACTAAATTTACAAATTATATGTTTCATACTTGTAAATAGATACACCCATAATGCTGTATGAATATGTAGGTAAACACCCATCATTTTAAAATAGATTATATTTATGCAAAGTTAATATCTGAAAACTTCTCGGGTTTCACTTCACTACACATAGCTTTTACAAAAGTTTTTATATTAAGATTTGATCAATGTTTTGGTTGAATTTAACCGCTTAGGTACCTACCTCAATATTTATTTCCTTGGTTCTGCTTCATATTATTATTTGTTCTCATGAAACTAAAAACGTCTAGTTTTATACCTCTGAAACAAGGGGAATATAGTAGTAGCATACTATATAACATAACATCACGCCTGTATTTCCCCGAAGGGGTAGGCAGAGGTGTATTACTATACCACCCACATTTCGCTAGTTATGTTATAGTCCCATGTAATAGGGGGCGAGCCTATTGCCATACTAGCATACTATATGCATATGATTATATTATATGAGAACACTAAAACTTTTTATAGAAAACCTGGGGTTTATTTTATTAATAACTAAAGATATAATATTAAGTTAAATGTAACCTTGGCCTTCAACTGAACACAAATTTATGTGTTTATAATTATTGTACTATAACCTTTTGAAACAAAATTAGAAAATTTGCAAATTTAACAGTAATTTCAAGTTTATTGTTAGTTACATTTACCTATTGCTACATGCCCTGCTGTTACTTATGGGTGATATTTATAATAGTTCTTATGGTAGACAGATGGATATACACATAATGTATGTACTTGAATGGGAAAGTGCTTAGCTTTGCCATGACATAATGGTAAATATATATGACTGAGATGTCCCTAAAAATTTATTTAGCTGAAGTTACTTGCATCATAAACTTATATTAGCTACAAAGCTAGGAATAAAATTAATAAAAATAATTTTCATTTTCTAATATGAAATATTGTGACGATGAAGTGACTGCTAGAGGCCACTGATCAAAGAGAGGGAACTTCACATAACTTACCTAAAACTACTAACCACATTCTTAGAATTTTGCAGAAACGTGTAACGAAACGTTACATGATTAATAATTTATATTGGTAGAAGGCATAGAATGAAGAGATAGCGCCCGCGCACCTCCAGCAGTCGCTTCTAGGCTGATTTGAAAGTGCACGTATGAATTTGCGTCCGCGCGACCTGTCAAGCGCCCTAGCAAACACGTGTTTAAATTAATATAAATAAATATTACATATTTAATAATAAAGTGATATTGCTGTAATCCCGATTTAGGGTTCTACGGCAAGATTGCAACCTCGCTCTGCTACGAAAGTCGGACCGTCTCGCCGTACATTTAAACATCATTGGCCGACTACCATCTCCGGCCAGGGGCCTCCAACTGAATCCACAGGGAAGTACCTATCCCTGCAGAGGTGACAGCAGACAGTTGTTAACCCACGACCCACAAATTTGTGTGCCTCAGCATACCTACGTAGATTAATTTTTATTTATTTAATTTTATAATAAACAATTTTAAAGGTGCACACTCGTTTTATTCAGTTGCCATAGTATTAGGTGGGAATAAAACGGGTGGAGGCTACACTGGCGCCCCCTTACGTGGTTCTGTCTGTTTTCGCTTCTGTAGTGAGTAGTTAGTTATTGTACGGTGAGTGGTATTTTTTTTTTTTGTTTTTTCTGTAAAACGCTTTGTTTTTTTGTTGCCGTAACTAGAGTGAAGATTAGTGCTCAGAATACACATTTTTATTTGTCAAAGTATTGTTTATGTAGCTTTGGCATATAATTTGTTGTTGAAATTTTTGTAATTTTTTATGGTAAATTTATTTTATGTTCAAATAATTTATTAAAAAGTTATTTTTGTTTAAAAATAATTGTTTTTGTTAAAAATCTTTTTTTGTAGAAGGACATTTTTTTATGGTTAATAAATAGTTTTTTTTACATATATATACCTATATATTTTTTATTTTTTCTAAAAATAAGTTTTTGTTCTTAGTATATTACATCATTGTTGTTAAACTACCTTCACACCAGTTGCAATTTTATATATTTCTTTGAGGTTATTTTTGGTTTTTGTTTTGGTTCTTTCGTTTCTTTCACATTTCTGCTTTTCATGAACATTTAACATAGCGTTCTGTTTAAGTTTATTGTAACAGAACGGAGTACTTTTATCATTGATCATTGTGTGCTATTTACAACTTTTGTATTATTTAGTTAACTTGTTTTTTTTATTTAAAATGGCATACCCTATAAAATATTTGTCTTTACAAAAATCCGAGTTAGAGTACGAGGTTGCCGTAAGAGGCGAAACCCCTGCTAGTACTGTTGCTGATCTTAGGCGACAGATTTGCAAACTTAGTCAAGCATTTCCATCCGAGGATATTTTGTGTTCCCATCTTGACTCTCTTGAAGATTTAAACAGTTCCTTAGAAATCTTAAATAAAATCAAGTCTGCTCTTGATGCGGACACTAAAGATAAAAATATTTTAGGGCGTATTGAAAATCTCTTTCATCACCTGTATCACAGGCTTAATAGGATTGATGTGGACGAGAAAATTTTGGATGTGCATTCAGAATGTAATAAACTTTTTAAAGAATATCATGAAATTTTTTTGTCACTGAAAATAAAGGGTATTGATCCTCTTATTGCTGCCGTCTCAATTTCCGATCCACAAGTTACATCTGAAAGTATTAATGTTTCAGTAACATGTGAAGGTGGCACTAAGTTTTCAGAATTAACTAAGCTGAAATATGATGGAAAAACCTGTGTTCGGTCTTTTATTCAACGAGCCAATGAATTTAGTGTGGCTCGTAATATCTCAAAAGTAAAATTACTATCTTTTGCTACCGAAATTTTCATAGACGATGCACTACATTGGTTTAGAAGTGTCATGGAGCAGGTATCATCTTGGGATGAGCTTGTCATTCTTCTACAGCAAGACTTCGACAAAGCAGATTACGATTACCGTCTTTTGTCTGAGATTCGGTCTAGGACTCAGGGTGCGACGGAAAATATTACGATTTACCTGTCAATTCTTTCGGGCATGTTTTCACGATTGTCGAGGCCTTCGTTGGAAGAAGACAAGCTTGAAATAATTTTACACAATATAAGACCATGTTATGCGAGCACTCTAGCCTCTGCAACGGAAATTAAATCGATTGAGCAGTTGAGATCTCTTTGTAGGAATTATGAAAATGTCCAGTCACGGATGGTTCAATTCCGAGAACCTTCAGCTGCTACTTCTGAAACACTAGCACCAGAGTTTGCATACAAACAAAAAACGAACATAATTAACAAACAAAATCAATATGTTAGTTATAAAAATGTAAATAATAATAATGTTAACGAAAAATATTTACATTCTATAAATAAGAATGATCCAGTTCCTGATCTAAGGCAACCGTATTGTCCTAGATGTCGTAACAATTCTCATAGCCTAAGAAATTGTCAAAATATAGAAATTAAGTGTTTCAAATGTGGTCATCAAGGTGTCAAGAAACCAGATTGTCCGAATTGTAACAAAGATCTGAGTCCAAAAAACTAGGTTTGCAGGATTGTATCAGCCCATCTTTGACAGAAGGTCGTTTTAATAAAGATGACTGGAATGATTGGTTGAAAACAATCCGTTTATTTTTTAATACTTACAAAATTTCTTCAATCCTGCAAACTAAGCCTCTAGGTGATCCGCGACCATATTTAAATATTAGGATTAACGACATTACAGCATCCGGCCTCTTGGATTCTGGTGCAGCTGTTACAATGTTGGGTAACTATGCACATAATACTTTGCTAAGTCGTGGCCTTAAGCTATGTACTGATGATACACCATCTATAATAGCTGCTGGTGGTCAGGCACTTAAGAGTATTGGCTATATTAATGTTCCAATACATTTTGAGGAACAATTTCACATAATTAAAGTGTATGTAGTTCCAGAAGTTCAATTATCGCTAATTCTAGGTATTGACTTCTGGCGCACCTTTCATTTATGTCCGAAATATTTAGGTTCTATTCAGTTGTCAGCGAATCCATTAGTAGATTTAGCTAATAATACAGGCAATTCAAATTTTATCAATTCTTATGATAGTTTGGATGATTCTCAAAGGGCTATAGCTGATAACGTTGTTGAGAAATTTAGTGACATTTCATTTCAGCGCAAAGGCTTAGGTCGTACGCACGTTATAACTCATCACATCAATACTGGCGATTCTCCTCCTGTTAGACAAAGATATTACCGATTATCACCTGAGAAACAGAAAACCCTAGTTGAACAGGTGGATGAGATGTTAGGCCTAGATGTGGTGGAGTACTGCGAAAGTGCCTGGCAGTCACCTGTACTCCTCGTTTCTAAGAAAAATGGTCAGCCTCGTTTTTGCTTAGACAGCAGAAAGTTGAACTCTGTCACAAAACGAGATGCTTACAACTTGCCATACATTGCAGAAATTTTGGATAACCTGCGCGACGCTCACTTCCTTACTAGCCTTGATTTATCCAAAGCATTTTGGCAAATACCTATTGCAGAGGAGGACAGAGATAAGACGGCTTTCTACGTCCCAGGTCGAGGAACACTTAGATTTAAGACAACACCTTTTGGCTTGACAAATGCTCCTGCTACGCAACAGCGTCTAGTAGATAACTTGCTAGGTAATGTAGATCACCGAATATTCGCCTATCTAGATGATGTAATTGTTATTAGCAGTAGTTTTGAAGAGCATGTGTCCCTCCTTCTTTGCGTCTTAGACAAATTACGAAAGGCAGGCCTAACCATCAACTTGGAAAAGTGTGAGTTCTTTCGAAGTCAACTTAAATACTTAGGTTACGTGGTTGATGCGAATGGGTTGCGAACTGATCCAGGAAAAGTTGAAGCCATCCTCAACTACGCAACTCCCATTAATCGCAAGGAGTTAAAGCGTTTTTTAGGCACAGCTACATGGTATCGTAGGTTCGTTCCCAATTTTAGCACAATTGCAGGGCCGCTTAACAAGTTGACTTCCAATAAAAAGAACACTCCACCTTTCAAGTGGACTGATGAGGCAGATGCTGCTTTTAAAAAGCTAAAGGAATGTCTAGTTTCCGCGCCTGTTCTTTCTTGCCCCGATTACAATTCATCATTCGAGGTGCATACGGATGCAAGCAACTATGGGATAGGAGGTATGCTCACTCAGTCCGTTAACGGAAAAGAGCACCCCATAGCTTACATGAGCAAATCATTAACGGCGGCAGAAAAGAACTACAGCATTACGGAGCGGGAGACGCTGGCAGTTCTTATGGCATTAGAGCATTGGCGATGCTATTTAGAAAACGGGAAAACTTTCACTGTTTACACAGACCATAGTGCATTAAAATGGTTTCTTTCATTGAATAACCCTACAGGAAGGCTCGCACGTTGGGGTGTGCGTTTGTCCTCATTCAATTTTGACATTAAGCACCGTCGGGGAGTTGATAACATTATTCCTGATGCGTTGTCTAGATCTGTTCCTATTTCTGCTATGATTACTGCCAATTCATTCGCGACTTCTAGTGATGATTGGTATAAGAACATTTATAATAACTGTGAAACAAAACCTGAAAATTTTCCTAACTACCAAATAAAAACTGGCACTCTTTTCCGCCTTAGTAAAAATAAGTGTTTGCTAACGAATGAATTTTCATGGAAAGAAGTTGTTCCATCTGAGCTTCGAGATAAAATCATTGCGGAAAACCATAATGAACCAACTGCTGGTCATTTGGGAATATTTAAAACATATAGGCGTATTGCTCTCAGGTATTACTGGCCGGGCATGTATCGAGATGTAGCTAAATACGTTGGATCTTGTTGTACTTGTCTTCAGTACAAAACTCAAAACCATGCTACTCTTGGTGAAATGGGTCGCCCAAAGCAATGCTCTCGCCCTTACCAAATGATATCCATCGACTTAATGGGACCTCTTCCTGTCACACGGAAACAAAATAGTTACATACTAGTAATTACCTGCTGTTTTTCAAAATTTTGTCATATATTTCCAATAAAAAAAGCAACGTCACAGATAATTGTTAAAATTTTAGAAGAACAAATTTTCTTATTTCATGGTGTTCCTCAAAGTATTTTTCTGGACAACGGTGCTCAATTTATTAGTGGCCATACTAATGATTTATTCAAAAAATATAACATACCAAATATATTCTTTTCACCAAAGTATACGCCCCAGGTTAATACTGTGGAGCGATACAATAAAACAATTATTACTTGTATTTCTACTTTCGTAGATGGTGATCATCGATCATGGGACATATTTATTCCGAAAGTACAATTCGCAATTAATAATTCAGTAAATGAAGCTACCGGATTTACACCTGCTTTTCTAGTGTTTGGACGAGAAATAGTATTATGTGGTTCCCATTACGCTGATACAGACTTAGGAGATGAGGTTCTGTTTCTTCCTCGCGATGTATATGCGGAGAACCTTGGATGCCTAAGTTCAATCTTTGATCAGGTTCAAAAGTCTTTGTATCACGCCCATATAAAAAACACGACATATTATAATTTAAGGCGTAAGGCTTTTGAGTTTAACTTTGGTGATATCGTGTACAAACGCGCTTATGTCCTGAGTGATAAGGACAAGCACTTTAGCAAGAAATTAGCTCCTAAATACATTAAGTGCCGGATAATTCAAAAGCTATCACCACTTGTGTATGTCTTAGAGGATATGTCGGGTAAAAATTTGGGTTCTTGGCATATTAAGGACTTGAAAATATCCACTTATAAATAAATTATGAACTCTCGCTACATTTCCCCAACACTAAAAAACTACTTCAAGACTCCATTCCAGTCTGGACACTTGAATTTCATTTTGTTGGGATACGTTGCATATTTTTAAATAATATGTGATGTTTTATACGTTAGGTTTTTGAGCGCCGAGGTATGAATGAAGTGAAAGAATGAGTGAAAGGTAACAATCGTTTGATGCGGATTTTATTTTAAGAATAAAATCCTTATGAGGGACCGGCGGGTAATGTAACGAAACGTTACATGATTAATAATTTATATTGGTAGAAGGCATAGAATGAAGAGATAGCGCCCGCGCACCTCCAGCAGTCGCTTCTAGGCTGATTTGAAAGTGCACGTATGAATTTGCGTCCGCGCGACCTGTCAAGCGCCCTAGCAAACACGTGTTTAAATTAATATAAATAAATATTACATATTTAATAATAAAGTGATATTGCTGTAATCCCGATTTAGGGTTCTACGGCAAGATTGCAACCTCGCTCTGCTACGAAAGTCGGACCGTCTCGCCGTACATTTAAACATCATTGGCCGACTACCATCTCCGGCCAGGGGCCTCCAACTGAATCCACAGGGAAGTACCTATCCCTGCAGAGGTGACAGCAGACAGTTGTTAACCCACGACCCACAAATTTGTGTGCCTCAGCATACCTACGTAGATTAATTTTTATTTATTTAATTTTATAATAAACAATTTTAAAGGTGCACACTCGTTTTATTCAGTTGCCATAGTATTAGGTGGGAATAAAACGGGTGGAGGCTACAAACGTTGACATGCTGCTTAGAATCCACAGCAAAACTACCATCTCATACATTAATAGAGAAAGGGAATATAATATCCCCATTAGAATATAAAATTAGAGAACTAAACAAGTTTCAATCTAATCAATCTAAGGATTGATTGTGTCTCTGATTAATGAGAAATGTAGTCTATATTATATTTCTTTTGGAAAAGAGATTGAAAAGCACATGACATTGTTGCTTTTACTATTCATGAGATATCATTTATTTTATGTCTTTCCCTAATTGATCTCGTTTTAAAATACCAACATTAGGTTAGTTATAGTTATGTAAAAAGTTTTGTTGTACCATACCGGCCAAAACAGCCATGGTTCCCTTATTTGACAATGGTGGATTTAGATAAATCTCCTTTTCAAATCTTTATCTAGATTGAAAGGAATGGATATTCCGAAAGATACGATAAACATAATGTTTAACGCCTTATCTAAAAATACCCCAAAACAATATGATGTTTTTCAACAAAACACTTGTGTATATTTTATCAATAAAATTTTATAATGTTATTATTGAAATAAAATTAATTTATTTCATAAATGCACATACACAGCGAATTCATCTCAAATATATGAACTACCATATTATATAAATAAATAAATACTTTATTTACTTTATGCTTAATGAACAACACAAAACTAATTTAGTACTTACCTTACACTTATTTTTAAAATCAATATGACTAAGTACGGTACAGTAACTTATATGGGTTACCCCCTTTTATTAATTTCTAATCTACTTAATTGCGGACTAGGTAATAATGGTAAAGATGTACTGTAACATCTGTAACAATGACAATGATGATGATTGTATTGCAAGTTGAAATCCAGAAGATGATTGCATTAAAATGAAACCTAGTTTCCCAAGATGCTTTGCAGTGACTGGATCAAATTAATTTAATTTAATTTCCTTTTTTTTATAAATTTACTTCGTTGATAACTTGCCATTGTATACCTTCTGTGAGTAACTAATTTTGAACTGTCTTCTACTTAATAAACAATGAGCTGCATTCGTTGTCCTGTTACAACGAATGCAGCTCATTGTTTATTAACTTTAATGCTATTTGCGCAAGATTCTTATCTTGCATTGCAATTTCAAATTCATAATACATATTATTAAAGATTCAGCGCCTACTAGTCGCAACCCAAAACTGATTGTTCCATCAGTTCGAGAACGCAAGGCCATTTGCTCCACAAAAGCTCCGTATTTTATGGAGATAAAACGGCTTGGTACCATTTACTCAACACTGGTAATATTTTCCTAATCATAAAAAGCCTGTCTATAGTGCAACTTTACAGAGCCGCTGGACTAAGCAGATGCTAAATGACAACGGCGGCGCGGCGTCGACATGGATGTGTTTACAACACACGGCACATGTCACGCCTTCTCATCTTCGGCCAAAAGTAATGGCCTGATTTTTTTATTAATTAAGAAAATAGCTGGTGGACAGGTAGTTCTTTGTGTTTTATAATCAACTTCTTGCCAACCTCGAAGAAGACATATCCTTCACCGGGGCTGTGTTCAATGTATCTTATTAGCGATTGCAAATACACATACTACAGAATGTACTGATTTTGAATATGATAAAAGTAAGGTTTTTTTGTTGTTGATAAATTAACAAGAAAAACCATTATTTTGATGTAAACTTGACCTTACATTCCGCAAAAGTCGCTAAACATCTACCTTTGTTAAGAAATATCTCGGATGTAATATAGAAGTATAATTTATGGTTAAAAGAACTTACCTGTAAGTGAAGTTCAACCATAATTATACGAGATATTACATCCGAGATATTTATCACCCACCCACCCATTAAGACAGAGCGCAGCCAAGGGTCGCGCCCTGCCATCCCAATTTCTTTTTTGCAGAATGTACAAGAGACGACTCCAAACTGAATGACGTTATTAGAGTTGTACCGGTTGAAATAGGGGTGTATGTATGCACGGAATCGATTAGGCCATCGATTCTTTTAATTTAATTTTTGTTTGTTTTAGCAAGCTTTAAACTGTGTGAACCGATGCGATATGCATGGATGGACTACCTTTGTTAAGAAATATCTCGGATGTAATATCTCGTATAATTATGGTTGAACTTCACTTACAGGTAAGTTCTTTTAACCATAAATTATCTTGTAAACAACATTTGCCGCTGAGCATCATGAAAATTGTTTTATTGACACTATAATTAACAAACTCAACGAATAATTAAATGTAGATTAAACAACAACAAACGGACAGATCAAAGTGCATTGCATCGACTATGAACGACCTTTAATTTATAGGTGAAATTCAACAATAATTATTAATTAAAATGTTGTTTACAATTCTACACACGCGCTTGAACGGGATTGCCCGATTAGTTTGCTCGCGATCTTGCCGCGACAACAGCTCATGATTTAGAGCTCCGTTTGAGTCGGACAATAAGAAATATGCATGTGAGTAGAACCCTGATTAACTGCTGATTTTTTTTTCACGATTTCTGGATTGCCCCATAGTAAAAGTTGTTCAAACTTCTTCTTAGCGAGTCGATGGCAAATTTTGTCAAATTTTGTTGGCCCAGTGTTCCGTAACGCGCACTGCATTGTGGTGGCGGTCCTTAACTCCTCACGCGTGCAGGTGACTGGGCACGCGTTACAGGATAGAAGGTGAGCCATTGTTTGCGGAGTGACGCCGCACTCACGCTGGACGTCGAAACCGTCCGTGAACCCCCATTTTTGGAGATTATCTTTGCTTCTGCCAACTTGGGTCCAAAATCCATTTAAGGATTTCCAAGTTGACCACGGAAATGCATGCCCAGGTGGAAGGGTGTCCGATGGTTTTACAATGAAAACAGGCAGTTCAGACGTTTGTCGCCAGAGATCGCACCATTCTTTTGAGGCATTGGTTGTACATACTGAGTACAATGGTTTTCAGTTATTTCAATTCATCATCATCCTCCTGCCCTTATCCCAATTTATTTGGGGTCGGCGCAGCATGTGTTTTTCTTCCATACATCTCTATCAGCCGTCATCTCCGTGTTCACTTTCAGTTGAGTACCTATATTTAACTATCGGTAAAGCTTGTGTCAAGTTTCCTCAAAAATTTCTGTCGATCGCTACTCAGTCACTGAGGTATTATTATTCCTCAGTGTACTCAGTATCATTATTATAAAAGCCTGAGGCTAGTCTGCTTAAACTTTCGTCAATGCTATTTATAACATACTTTCATAGAGGTTAAGTACACTTGGACATTGTCAGCTCGCCATTGACGACTTTTACCTTGCCTCTAACACGATTCAAGAATACCACATTCTTACCTTCGTGTATCAATGGCATTGTAGAGAGAAAAGCTGGTCAAGTGACCTGGGCTAACACTTGAATATTAGATAAGTAAAGTCTGTTTTTTCTCTCTTGTTTTATTTAGTAAACAATCTTGGCACGTCTCTTTGTTCAAATAACTACTGATAAAATGTAATTTAATAATAAAATTGCTAGTTCTGGCTAAAATGTTATTTAGTGCTCAAACTATTAAAAAAAGGCGGACGGCATCTCTCTAAGAAAAGATTGAAGCATTAAATTTTTTCCTAAACCCACTATAATTTCGACAGAATTTTAACACACCAGTTACATATTGTTATTTTATTTGTGACACAAACTTTGTTACAGTCACACGAGATTTGTTGCGAAATCGCGGATTTTCGTCTTACTATGGCTGTGAATGAGTGCGTGCAAGCCCGTACTTTTAAGCGAGCCGTCTTACTATGGATGCTTAACTTATTGTTAAGCAAGATACCGTCCGCCTTTTTTATTAGTCCAAGATTTAGTGTGTGAAATTGTTAACATAATGTCTTTTAATTATTATTATTGACGAATTGCATTAAAAAGACATGCCAAGGTTGTTTACTAAAAAGACATGAAAAACAGAGTGTATCATAGTTATCGTATGATTATTATAACAATAAATTTTATTTGTTGGGTTGAAAAATATAGTTTTCAAGACAATCTTTTATAAGACACGGATTCGAGCTGATCAAAATGAGCCCTAACACCATCAATCTACTGCTATTTTTTGAGGAGTTTCCTAGTCTACCTTCCTTCTCCATCATCAGATCCGCTCCTAATCACCTTTCAGCGTGTACCTTTGTATGTGTACCTTTCAGCTAATTCTGATAACGGGAACTGGGTTCAAAAGTTACTTGCAAGTTTTGACCCAAACATAATAGTATGAAACTTCTTCTCCTTATCGTGTTAATGGTTCAAATATTGTTGGAATAAAAAGTGGCCACTTCAATGGCGTTATTAGTGGCGGCGTAGAGATCGTCTCTCGTGCAGGTGTTCGGGCACAAGGGACATACCAGCAGGTGTGACATAGATTGCTCTGGTTCACCGCAGTCACATTGAGCAAGATTAGGATATCTAAAAACCTCCATTAGCACATGATAAGTCTACGGCGACCAACCTGACTGCGAAGACGATTAACGGCCAAAATTAATATCCAATCTATCCACGATTTACCCTACTAGAGATAGAAATTTGACATATTTTGTATGGAGCTTATGACAAATTCCTATCTCTAGTTGGGCAAATCGTGGATAGATTGGATATTAATTTTGGCCGTTAATGACTTCCACACTGGCCACTGCAGATCGTGTCCTCGCGGTAGCTTCTCTTGTGGTGTAATAAAGTCAAGAGGTGGAGGGCGCTTCTCGCAACAAACGAACACTCTAACAAATGAAATTAAATAAAAGATTTTGAAAATACCGGCTGGAATACAGTTACATCATGGTCAGGAAGCTGGCCTCTACACAATTTATTGGCTAGATTCCTTCTTATTATGAACATTGGCTAACCAAATAATATGGGTTTCAGCATAACTAATAAAAATCGTCTAATTATCTCGTGGTATCACTCATTGCTTTTTAATATCAAATACATTTAAAATACCAAGTGATGTAATTATAAATGTCCCTGACTTATGACTCATGCCCTTTAGATTGGCACACTGACATATCAATATTAAAAAAACAAGGAAGCGTGAGATTACGGTTATGTTATGATAACATCATAAAAAATATTATTCTCCCGCGTTTGCGCGTCTTATCTACGTCTGCGCAAACGATAAGCTTAGATATGCTCTGATTTTCTTCTTATCAAACAAAAGCCGTGACTAAATAGGTACTCACCTATTTATTACGTTTGAACCTTATTGTCACGTGATAGAATTGAAAATAACTGGCAATTTTTAGTAAATAGGTAATGAGTATTGTAATTAACTATAAATTATAAAATATTCCGCTTTCGATAATTTTTGTACACATGAGGTATTTCTTGACCAGTGACCTCGATAGCTCGTTACTATTGCGTGGTGGACTTTGGCCGAGCGTTGTACCCAAGATAACCATCATTAACAATGTTTATACTCTGATCAAAGACGCACCGTCATTAGATGACATTAATTTCTTCCAGTCGTATAAGGAATCGTGTATCAATCGTACTTGACATTTCACCGTTATCGGATTGATCTTTTAAATAGACTGTACGAACCTTTTATGAAGTCAAATGTCGCTGTTATTGCTATTACTGCAATAATAGTTATGGTACGATAGACTACACTGTTTATTGACGAATATTTTTCTCTCTTTCCAGATGGATAGCAGCTCAGAAGCGATGGAGTTGAGGCGGGAGTTAGACGCGGTGCGCAACGCGCTGCAGCAGCAGTCAGAGTCCGTCCTGAAGCAGCGGCATCAGCTGGTGGAGGCCGGGCACGCCCTCGCCGCACGAGACAAGAAATCAGCACAAGAGAGGCGGCTCAGACAAGACCAACTTGCACTGGTTCTGCGATCACTAGTTCTTCTTGAATCCCGCCTAACCAGGGAACAAAAGCAAATACATGTTGCACTCCATCAAAAAGAAAAAATCATCAAATCGCAACAAGAAGAAATAGCAAAACTTAAAGCCCGCAAATCGTATTGCAGCAACTGCCAGCAGCTTCTCGGGTTCACCAGCGAACAAACCAACATTGAAACTGATCCTGAATTCCAGAGCTTAGAGAGCACTGATTCTAGATTTCAAAATACGTTCGTTAGGAGCTGTAGTTATCGTGAAAGAAATTCTCCACCGGTATTCCAAAAAAATACTAGGTTAAGTAAGAGCTTTCAGTATCAGTTGCCGAAGAGTGAAATTGTTTACGGCAACACTAGTTCCAGTGAAGAAGGGAACACTGCCAGTATTAGCAGCAAGGGTACATTTATCAAAAATAAACAGGCGTTCGTGAGACGAGATGTCTTTAGAAGATCGAGAAAATATTCGGGAAGAAAGAACAACAATAAGTACGTAGACAACGTACAGAAGGGTTACAATAATCAAGCAAACAATAGCAGTAGTGCTGAAGAATGCATTGGTATGAGCTACCAAGTTAACCAAGATGACAATGAAATAACCGCGAATCAAATCGCTAATGATATCAGAAAAGCTTCTATGAAAATTGACCAGCTTATTGGAGAAGCTGCTAAAAAGGACCAAGAAAATACAGCCAGCGATTCTGATAAGACTTATTCTACAAAAATGGAAAGATTACACGGAATCAAAAGGCAAGCGTCTGATGAAATAAAAGCTAACAGACAACTTTTCTTGAGTAACGTTCTCAGCGAAGAAGGCAATGAAAAGCCCTGGTATTGTAATGTAAGTGATCCTGAACAAGAAGGTGATTGTATGGATCAAAGACCATTAAACAATAAGTCAAAATCAACAGATGACCTGTTAGGAGTTGACTTTAACAGTGGCATACGTGATGCTGTAGTAGTATCCGCTAAAAATGAAGTATTGTGCAATAATATAATGAACAATAATGAAAGATTCAGCTCAATGTTTGATGATAAGAATAATAACATAGAATCAAGCTTAAGCAAACAAGCGGCTAACGCTGAAATAAATGAAAACTGGTATGCTAGTACGAGCGATGCCGATGAGAATCCAACCAATGAGATTTATAAAAATAATCCAGTACTGGAGTGCGTCAATCAAATTTTGCTTCAAAATTCTCTCGATGATAGCAGCAATGACAATTCAAAGTCTAGTGAAGCACCAAGCCCTAAATCATCAACAAAGCGTGTACAGTTCTCCACCCTTAACAGCATCTCCTATGATGAAAAAGTAAGATCAAATAACACCAGTAATACACTACCTAGATCAGATAAGAGAGCTAATAAAATCGTTAAATTCAGTTTAGAGACCGCATCTGAACACAGCTATGAAGTACCGAACACAGCTCAAGGCTTCCAGTATGAGATACAGAGTTTGTACAGCAATGAATATGAACCTATCATAACTAAAGGTAGTGATTCAAATCCTGCCCCAGTGCCACGTACCGTACAAGCCAATGAAAAACCCGCGGTCCCAAAAATAAGAGGGTCTATAGTAAAAAATATGGCCGCTAACTTAGAAAGTCGTAACCTTATAAATGTCATTGAAAAGAAGATTGATAATGATCTCGGTTCTATGAAGATATTCAATAAGAGAAAAGTGCCAAGAACTCCTCCCGCCCTGCCGCCAAAGCCAAAGAACCTTTCGGCTAAATGGAAAGCTGAAAACACTGTCAAACAAATGACAGAGCTGTTAGACTCTGAAGCCGTTGCGGCTAACCAACGGGTTGCAGATGTTAAGACGAGAAAAGTGGGACAAGTAGCAACTGTCAACAATATAGAGCCGGACTACTGCTCCATTTCAGAGATAAATGTTCCAGTAGTCAGCAATGGTAAGAGGGAGTTGCTACTCACACAGCCAACGGTCGAGATCCATAACGAGCAGTACCCAGTACACGCCTTGAGTCCAAGAAACAGCGTCGCTAAAGTGGTGTCTTTGCCAAGGATCCAGAACAAGATCAGTGATAAAGACATTCCTAAACTTCCTCACGTCACTGAGATTATCATTCCGGACGAAGATGACAAGTCGAACGATGAAGAAAACCACTCCTTCCAGCAAACTACTGACAGTTACTTGACTAACTTTGCTATGCATTCTCTGCAACCAAAATTAGACCCTCGTGCTTCTATCCAAATGGGCAACACAGTGTCTTCTATATTATCTGAGATCAACAAAGGTGGCAAGGGAGGTAACAAACATATTAATCTCACTGAACTAGATAATCAGTTTAACCACGGACCAGAGAAAAATCCAACCAACAATGAAGAATTGCATAAAGCTGAATATTTCGATGACATAGACAAATTCGATTTGTCCCAGAATTTTGAAGAATTTAAGATAGACGATGAACTCGGCAGCATCGTTGCAGAGGAATACCGCATCAGCTCTGGCAGCAGTGACGGTTCCATGTCCGATGTTATAACCGATCATCTTACCAATGTACCTGATAAAGACAAACAGCATAATACTACTAGCAAGGCAGGCAATGGAAAAGCTGATAATTTTCTTGAAAATAACGAGAGCGCCTTGAACAAGAGTTTTTCAAAAAACGCTAAGTTGTCTAATAAGCCTGATCTCCTTTCAAATATAGAGAATTTAGAGACTGAATCGGTAAGGAACTCAGATATTGAATCCAGTAATTCGTCTGGAAGCAACAGTGGCTCTTATAATACTGTGAAGTGCGAGCCAAGAATTGTACTAAACAACAATCCTGAAATAAACGCACCTAAAACAAAGGGCTCCTTCGATTTCTTCTTAGAGACGTCTGGTCTTAGTTCTAAGTCTATATTCGCGCCTAGTAAAAATTACCTTGGTATGAGGCCTCCAAGTGCTAATCACAAGAGTGTGTTAAAGCCTAGAGATATAAAGATGCGCGTGAAGAACACCATTACAACGAACAAAATCAACGAAAAACCTATGACGACTGCTATTAAATATTTCGAGCCCTATGTATAACTAAACTTTACTATTAGTTATTGTGTACTATTTTTAATGAAATGCTTGAAACTATTTATTGTTAAAAATGAACTTGCCGGCGTAATACTACACCTATACTAATGTATTTATGTTATTGTAAATAATAATTATACCTAGTTATTTTTTAAATAATTATAAAATATTTAACATTTATTCATTGTTTCATTTTTAGTAATTAAACCAAAAATATTGTTACAATGATTTATTTTAAATGAGTAAATAGATTCATACATTCTTATTCTTTATTGCACACAAAAAAATATCACAACAATACATAATAGTTTTGAAATTACATGTACAAAGGCGAGCTTAACTCATAATTGAGTTTACTACCAGCAAACCTTTATGTGATAGAGCAAATATAAAATGTAAATCTGAGGGTAACTACATACATACATTAATACTTATTACTACAAAACAAAATTATTTCTACAGCATTAAAAATTACTGTACATTTATGGTAGAAAAATGCTCATTTTTTTCTCTTGTTCTTCTTATCGATATATGATTTAGCAGTATCTTTCAAATTTCTAACTACATTCTGTTCTTTGCGTCTTCTTGACCTCGAATCCAGAGTCACAGTAGAACCTCCTTGATATTTATTTTCATAATCATCTAAATATTCTTCTATGCGTCTGTCCAGATCAGAAAATTCAGAATTTCTTCCAAGACTTGATAACTCTTCAAGGTCTGACACTGAAGGTATTTTCGCACACGATATATCCGAGAACGAATCGTTCACTTTGATGTTCTCTTTTCTCCTCCTTTCTTTGTGACGTGAGTACGGTTTTGGTCTCCTCCTTTTCTTCAAATATTCTTCCGAAGAGAAAGTGGCTGTAGGTCTTTCGATAACAGCAGGCAGACACGTTGATTGGTCTTCAGGGGATTCCAAGTCAACTGGCTTCCCCCATTTCCGGTCCAAAGCACAGAAAGCAACAGTCAAATGCAGATGTAGTTCCATTGTTATGTGCCTTGATTGCAAGTTGGTGGTTTAATGTCGCAATTAATTATTTGCAGTCCCTTTTATAGGAGTTTGGAACCCCACCTTAATCATTAATGCCACCTAATTAATAATTACGTGCGAATCAATTACACCTGGCAATTATTAATTAGGTGACAGGCAGCATACTTAATAATCATGCTCATTAAATGCAAGGCAGGTGATACAAATTATTATATAGAAATGTTAATAGCTCCAATAGCATTTACAGCTAAAATTAATTTATTAATTGCCGTACCGTAACAGTTGCACTCAATAACACATTATGGATAATGTTAGGAGCATGAGAAAATATAGGTTCGAATGGTAACCATTTCCCAACAATTTTAGGGTCAACCAGATTTAGCTGAAGAACAGAATTTTACACGTAGGTACCTAGTGGTCAATATCGTAACACATAATGAGCTCATGACTTTCGCACTGCTGGGCAAGGTCCTCTTACGATTGACAATTGTATAAGCTCCATCACACTGGCCTGGTGTGGCGAACTAACATAAAACCACAGTTCTAATACTATCAATTAATCAACTCAGCCTATCGCAGTCCACTGCTGGACATAGGCCTCTCCCAAGTTGCGCCACAACGCTCGGTCCTCTGCCTTCCGCATCCAGTCCCCCCCAGCCACGTTCTTTAGGTCGTCGGTCCACCTGGCAGGGGGGCGCCCTACGCTGCGTTTGCCGATTCGCGGTCTCCACTCAAGGACTCGTCTGCTCCAACGGCCATCGGTCCTTCGACAGACATGGCCAGCCCACTGCCACTTCAGCTTACTGATCCTACAAGCTATGTCGGTCACTCCGGTTCTTCTCCGGATAATCTCGTTACGGATTTTATCCTTCAAAGAAACTCCAAGCATAGCTCGCTGAGCGACTTTGAATTTGTGGACTAGCACAACTGTCAGTGTCCACGTCTCGGCACCGTAAGTCATGACTGGCAGGACGCACTGGTTGAAGACCTTTGTCTTCAAACTTTGCGGTATAGGCGACGAGAAGACTCGGCGAAGTTTGCCAAATGCTGCCCAGCCCAGACGGATCCTTCTGTTGGCTTCTTTCTCGAAGTTGTGTCTACCAAGCTGAATTGCCTGCCCTAGGTATACGTATTCCGTTACAACTTCGAGTGCCGACCCTTCGACGAAATATCCAAAAACTACACCAGTAATACAACTATTTAGACTTTCGGGCTTCTGACTAACCGTGAACGTCATGCGCATCATGATAACGTGGTCTCCGAAACAGTCATCGCCATCTCATCATCATCATCATCATTTCAGCCGAAAGACGTCCACTGCTGGACAAAGGCCTCCCCCAAAGGGGATGCCATAATCGCCACGCTTGGCAGGCGGGTTGGCGATCGCAGTTGGTTGTTTAAATACTCAGAGAACGCTGCTGTCCATCCTCTGGTGAATCCCTTAGTCGCCTTTTACGACACGTTTTAGGTATTCCGCGTTTTCTATAGATGCTTTACCGTACGTCGACTAGTAAAAAATGCAAAAAAACATTTTGTAAGAACGTGCCAAGCCTCGATAACGATTACTTGGCTATAAAACGTAGTAAGATCAAATAAAGAGCCAAGTCTTATTAATAAACGAAAACATGTGACTTGGCCGAGCCAAGTAATCGTAGTCGAGGCTTGGCACATTTTTGCAGAATGTTTTTGTTGGGATTCTATTGCATATTTCGATTCGAACTTTTCATTTTTAGCCTTAGAATAACAAGGTTTGATAGAACCTCAGACTGTAGTCCACAGACCAAGTAGAGATGCTGTAGTCGCACAGGGAGTGAAGCAATTTCAAGTTTTGGCCACCAACGATTGTTTCTTAGAATTTCTTAATTACCTACCGCACACCTGAATCAATCTTGAAAGTACATTTTAACTTAACTATCACTTACTACCTGACACTTAGTTATTAATTGGGTACCTACCAGGAGTAATTCGCACCCAATTATTAATCAGGTGATAATCCAGTAGTTGACTACTGTTAAAAATTACCAAAAATGTTAATTATTTAAAAGAAGGTACAGAAACTATAACCACAGAATATCTAATAGTACCTACCTACTATCCTATAACACTGTTGAAGAAAATAATAGGTAATAAGTTGCTGACTCCAAGGTTATGCGGACGGTTTATTTGGCGCTCTGTCAGTCTGTACTTGCCTACTGCATCTCTTCCTGGGGTGGGGCAGCGATAACTCATTTGATTGTACTAGAAAGAGCTCAAAGACTAATCCTTAAGATAATCCTTTTCAAACCGCGACTATTTCCAACAACAGAACTATACCTTCAAGCAGAGGTTTTGACGGTCAGACAATTATATATTCTTGCAGTCATTATGAAGCAACATACGCTATTAAAATACAACGCTAACAACCCAGTTCTTAGAAAACGGCGTTTCCATGAAGTATGTCAACCTGAATCTACTAACACTACTTTCAGCGACCGATTTTTCTTTTTTCAAGGACCACGTCTTTATAATACTGCAAATAAACTGTTTGCCATATACCCGGTAACAAAATCAGTATGCAGGCGGAAAGTTTTAAGCTGGCTTCTAACACTTACTTATGCAGACACTGAAAATCTCCTAAACAGGCACAGAGATATATAACATAACACACACACGCAGAACACACATACCCACAGCCATGCACAACTCAGTGGCATACACAAACCTCTACACACACGAACGCGAAAACCTTGAGCCTCTGTATCATAGCTAAATTAACTCTTACACAACACAATTTACTAACATAGAATATAATTATAATGTAAGCACTCCCTATTATTGTATAATGCCTCTCCAGTCCAGCTCCAGCCATCTGAGATAAGGAGACCAGGAAACCCGTAGCACAGGTTTTACTTAGTATGGGCTCCTGTCTCCCATCTTCTTATTAACTTAGTTTAACACATAATTAAGCATGTAACTTGTGGGAGACTTAAATTAATAAATTAATAATAAAAAATAAAAAAAATATATGAGAAAATTGAAGAGAAACGCAGTTTTCAAGTTTTTGGAGGTATAATTTTCTGTCCTTGTCATGCAAAACGGACATGGTACAGAGATGACAAGTTACTATGAAGGTTTTGAACAATGACGTCATACTTTGATAGTGTGTGTGTGTATCTGTCTAATGAACAACTTGGACATTTTATTAAATATTTTATTGGATTTTTCACTGTTGCTTATTTTTCTTGTTTTTTTTTCGAGATTTCTAATAAAATCTAATAAATAAAAATTAGTCACCTTCCCTTCGGTCCAAACTCAGTTTCGAATGAGTTTAGACCTAAAGGCAAATCTTAAAAATAAAGGGTAAAAATAAACGATTAAGATTAAATTGGTTGAAACTATATTTTGAGGACCGAGTGTTGTGGCTCAACTTGGGAGAGGCCTATGTGTACCAGTGGACTGCGATAGGCTGAGTTGATGATGATGATGAAACTTACTTATATTAAAAAAAAAAAGAAGATAATTGGCCTTCTGTTAGTACTTATTATCTTTTAGGACCTAGGTACCTAAGTTACCTACTTACCGGCATTATTCAATCAACTTAGCCTATCGCAGTCCACTGCTGGACATAGGCCTCTCCCAAGTTGCGCCACAACGCTCGGTCCTCTACCTTCCGCATCCAGTCCCCCCCAGCCACGTTCTTTAGGTTGTCGGTCCACCTGGCAGGGGGGCACCCTACGCTGCGTTTGCCGATTCGCGGTCTCCACTCAAGGACTCGTCTGCTCCAACGGCCATCGGTCCTTCGACAGACATGGCCAGCCCACTGCCACTTCAGCTTACTGATCCTACAAGCTATGTCGGTCACTCCGGTTCTTCTCCGGATAATCTCGTTACGGATTTTATCCTTCAAAGAAACTCCAAGCATTGCTAAATAATAAATACCATTATTAATAAATAGTAATCCCCGGTATAATGATGCCTATGACGTTCATCCCGGGTAGTCAGAAGTCCGAAAGTCTAAATACTGCTAACTGGTCTAGATTTATGATATCTGTAGGTATTTTTTAGCATTTGAGTCGCGGTTTTACGTCAGTCCCAGGGCCCCAATTTTTCATTGGTCACTCTGGGAAAGTATCCAGAGCCCCGTGATCCATGGGGCCCCCTAGTTCTTACGTGCGTTAGTTCTTGCCAGATCACCAAACGATAACATTCGAAAATCATACGATAATTACAGAGTAGATATACCACCGAGCCAACTAGACACCTGACTGGAATTCGGTTCACCCTCCCGCTTACCTGCGTACGTCTCAGTACTATACTGTATAGTATAGTCTATATACATTTCGCACTCCCTACCCCATATATTTGCGGTTGAAGTCACATTTGACAAATATCTAGTTGGCTCGGTGGAGTAGTAGCTCCTTTTTAAAATAGTCCTCTGTCATGACCTATAGGGCCCCATTATCCTAGTGCCCAGGGCCCCCAATAGGCTAAAGACGGCCCTGGTTAGTCCACCCCACCAGGCCAGCGTGATGGGGCTTAAATCCTTGTCAATCTAGGAGGTCCATGGCCAGCAGTACAAAAGTAACAAGCTCATGATATGTAACGGTACTGACCACTTCGTGTAAACCCTTCTTCAGCTATATCTGGTTGATCCTAAAATATTTGAGAAAAGGGTATCGAGGTGAACCTAAGTATATTTTCTCACGCTCCTACCCTTATCTATAATGTGATATTGAGTGCAACTGTTACAGTACATCAATTAATAAATTAATTTTAACTGTAAGTGCTACTGGAGCTATTAATAATTCTATACAATTTGTATCACCTGCCTTGCGTTTAATGAGGATGTTGCCTGTCACATAATTAATAATTGCCTGGTTTAATTGATTCGCACTAATTATTAATTAGGTGTAATTAATGATTGATGAATTATCACAAGGTGGGGGTCCAAGCTCCTATAAAAGGGACTGCAAATAATTAATTTCGACATTAAACCACCAACTTGCAATCAAGGCACATAACAATGGAACTACATCTGCATTTGACTGTTGCTTTCCGCGCTTTGGATCGGAACTGGGGGAAGCCAGTTGACTTGGAATCCCCTGAAGACCTATCAACGTGTCTGCCTGCTGTTATCGAAAGACCTACAGCCACTTTCTCTTCGGAAGAATACTTGAAGAAAAGGAGGAGACCAAAACCGTACTCACGTCACCAAGAAAGGAGGAGGAAGGAAAACATCAAAGTGAACGATTCGTTCTCGGATATATCGTGTGCGAGAATACCTTCAGTGTCAGATCTTGAAGAGTTATCAAGTTTCAGAGAGAATTCTCATTCAGAAAACACTGAATTTTCAATTGATATGGACAGACGCATAGAAGAATATTTAGATGATTATGAAAATAAATATCAAGGAGGTTCTACTGTCACACTGGATTCCGGGTTAGGAAGAAGCAAAGAGCGGAGTATATTCAGGCAGTTTAAAAATACTGCTACTTCATTTATCGATAAGAAGTTCAAGAAAATAATTATTAAATATAGTTATGTTACCTAAGATACTGTTACAATAATAATAAATTGTTTTCTCTAGTTTTAAGTTATTATTTATGTAACTATTTATTCATTTGAAATAAATTATTGAATGTAAAATATTGTTGTTTTCTTTTTCAATGCCATCAAATGAATCAATTGATGATGAATCAGAGCCGAAGTCTAAAGGCCAATTCTAGTCAAAAAATAGTTCCGATCCGATCTAGTCAAGACTGGTCGATGATCTATTGTCAAATCTAATGTCAGCTTCTGTGATTGGCCGGCAAAAATGTTAACAACCAATCACATCGCTTGACCTGACGATCAGCCTTACGGAAACTGGGGGTTAGTGTCCCAAATGTCAAAAACCAACGTCAAACGTGATCATATAAAGAATTTTGAATATATAATTTCCTTGAGATTGGCTCGATCGGTGATCAAATGTCAATCTCAAGATTGAGATTAGATCTGAACTATATTTTGAAAACGTTTAATTAAGTACGAGAACCTACCTAGTTACCAACCTACCTAGTAACTTACCTACCAGCATTATTAATTTGGCTCCTTTCAAGAACCTACAAGCCTATGTTTATGCTGCTTTATACGGAGAAAGTGTTTGAGATAGGATATTGACAGGGCCAAACCTGAGATTTTAAAATAGTGGTAATGTAGATGCATGCATGAATTGACCTAATAACTTCTTGTTAGTGAAAAAAGTAGTTATTAGGTACACACTAAACCGAAACTAAAGTATATCAATTGAATATTTGAGAATGATATCGAAAAATCTCTCAGATAAAGTTGTCAAGCGCCTGGTAAAAATATGAGAGCATGATATTTCCTATGTTCAGCCACAGAATATCTAATAGTACTAACGTACAGAACGGCCACTCACCGCCCCCCGCCAATTTAAGTTCCTCACCCGCGCCCTGCACGTGCCCGCAGTTTGGCGGCAAGTTGGACTGCAGTATTCAATGGATGTCAATCGCCAGTCGAGTGAAGAAATAAGGTAAGCCACAAAAAAACTTTATAGGTAGAACTACAGAACAGCGGGCATTTAATTTTACAATCAAACGATTTTTTTGTACTTTGCCAGTTATGAAAAAAAGGAAAAAATAATTTGCTTGTAATGCTTGAAAGCAGATTCCTTATTCGAATACCTATTTATTGTATTTTATTAAAGGTAGGTATCTACTTACCGCGAGAGTTTAATTTTACAACTATAGTGAGAGACTGTTTACTGTAAAATTACGTACTTATGATAAGAGAGGAATGAATTATTATAAATTGTAATGCTTGCAAAACAAAACTTTTTTTGAGATTCCGTATTTTCAATGTCATACCGTTCAATAACCGCCAATTAAAATCGTTTAGGCGTAAATTTTTCAGTGTGTGTAATATATAATTTATTTAATCATTTATTAGGTTTTCGCGATCACTACACATTACAATAAAATAAATTTTACTGGATTACATCGTCAGATACAACCGATGCAATTTACGCGATGTAATCCGGTTAAACTTGTTTTATTATAATGTATAATTTCTATGGCAATAATAATATAATTATTTTTTTTGATTAATTAACTGTTAATTTTATTTTCCAATATATATACACACCGGCACAATTATAATATATAAATATAAATAAATAAAAAGCTTTTAATTAATTCCTTACATTACATAGTTTAAAAAATAAAATAAAAGTTGATGTATGTATGTTAGTGTGTTAGTAAAAAATAAAAATATTATTTTCTATTTGTTAGTTTTGTGTGTTAGTATTGTAATGATAGACGTCATGGTTGATCATCAAGTGTCTTTATTTACCAAGGAGGACGCACATCTGTCGCTAACAATTAAATAATACTACATCTCTTTCTTATAAAAACAATAAAAAGAACTTAAACAAATCACAATAACCAAAACATGAACTAGTTAACAATAAAATTACTAACATACATATGAATTATTTATAGATAAAACCAATCAGGTCCCGTGCCCTCTGAGCCGCTGCTCTCTGAGTCCGTCTCAGTCTACCAGCCTGATGCTGATCGACTGGCGGACCGTCTGCGTGCACTCCATCTGACCCACTAGGGCCTCTAGGTCCAGAACCAACATCACTCCTCTCCCTTCCTTCCTGGGAACTGGAGGATTGCATGCCTACCGGTTCACTAAGTTCCGAGTGGACCTGTCGCAAATGCCGCCTATTACGCCTAAAAAGCTTACCACCTGCGTCTGAGACGAAATAAGACCGCGGTTGTCGCGCCTTGGAGTGCACACTCATGTTACGATTGCCTGAAGTATCTTTCACTATGACCTTATCCCCGGGTTTCAGCTCGGACATTGGACGTGTATGCAAATCGTAGTAAAATTTATTAGAGATTCGATTTCGAACAATGTTTGAGTAATCCCTATTGTTATCACGTTCTGGCCTTAACCTATCTGAATGAACTGGCAATCGCGTGTTTAATCTGCGACCCATCAGCAACTGCGACGGTGAGCTTATATCACCTCTGGGCGTAGCTCGTAAATTAAGTAAACCTAAATGAAAATCTGTACCAGTAGAAGAAGACTTCTTTAAAATATTTTTTATCGTCCTTACCGCCCTTTCACTTAGCCCATTCGACTGAGCATAATTAGGAGAGCTGGTTGTGTGTAAAAATTCCCACTCTTTGCTAAAACTCAAAAATTCCCTTGACGAATACGCTGGCCCATTATCAGTAACCAACTCATCTGGAATACCATGCCGCGCAAATTGTTCTTTAATTGCACTTATAACAGCATTAGAAGTAATGCTACTCAAAAAACATACTTCTATAAAATTTGAAAAATAATCTACTAATACAAGATAATATTTTTTACCAAACTTAAATACGTCAGAGGCCACCTTCAACCAAGGCAAATTTGGAACGTTATGTGGAACCATGGGTTCGCGCGGCGGTGTGGCGGCGTGCTCGGCACACACGCGGCATCGGCGCACGGCGCGCTCCACGTCGCGTGACATACCGCACCAGAACATTACGTCACGGGCACGACGTTTACAGCACTCAATGCCCAAATGTCCTTCATGAACACGAGATATCATTTCACTTCGAAGTTGCCTTGGAATGTAAACAAGATTATCTTTAAAAATAACCCCACCTAAATATTCTAGTGTTTCTCTATGTGTCCAAAGCGAATGAACCCTGACGTCAGTTTGGCTCTTGTTAGTTGGCCAACCATTTTTTATATATTCCACAAGTATCTGACATTCAGAATCAAGGATCGTAGCTTCTTTTACACTTTGTAACCTGCAGTTACTAAATCGAACGTTAGCCAACAAAAAACACGACTGCTCCTCTACATCTTTAGATACACTATCAGACATGAGCTCCGGCAAAGCAGCTCGAGATAAAGTGTCTGCGATAAACATGTATTTTCCAGGTTTATAAACAACCTGGAAGTCATACCCCTGAACTCTAAGCATCATTCTTTGCAGACGAGCTGGAACCATATCTAACGATTTTTTAAACAGTGACTCTAAAGGTTTATGATCTGTTTCTAAAACAACGTCACTCCTTCCATAGACGTACTGATGAAACCGTTCTAAAGCAAAAACTATGGCGAGCATTTCCTTTTCAATTTGAGCATACCTTTTCTGCGTATCTGTCAGAGTAAGAGACGCAAATTCTACTGGACGGCCCTCTTGGAGTAAAACAGCTCCCAGCGCCGTTGAACTCGCATCTACAGACATGAGGATAGGTTTATTACCAGAATAAAATGTCAGTACAGGTGCACTGCACAACGCCTTCTTTAACTGCGACACTACCTCGTCGTGTGTCGCGTCCCATGTCCATTCAACATCTTTCTTGAGTAAAGATCTCAACGGGCTAACTATCTCTGAATAATGCGGAATAAACTTAGAAAGATAATTCACCATACCCATTAATCTTTCCAATTCAACTCTATCAACTGGAACAGGCATGTTTATTATGGCCTTAACCTTATTTTTGTCAACGTGCATACCCTTTGCGCTGAACGTATGACCTAAATATGTCACTTTTTCAACACAAAATTGACATTTCTCCTTATTGAACTTAATACCTACCTTTCGAGCTCTATCCAGCAAACACTTAAGACGTCTATCATGCTCCTCCTTCGTGGATGCCCACACAATTACGTCATCAATGAATGAATCTACCCCTTCCAAATCCTCCAAAAATTGACGCACTTTGCAATGAAAAACCTCAGAAGCGGAATTAATTCCAAAAGGTAGTCTTAAAAATTGGTACCTACCAAACGGAGTTCCAAAGGTGCACAAGTCAGCACTCTCATCATCGAGTTCGACCATCCAAAAACCAGATCTAGCATCAAGTTTGCTAAAGAAACGCGCACCAACTAACTTTGTAGCCATTTCTGTCAACGTAGGAAGTGGGTAGTGCGCACGACGGATAGCACGATTCAATGGTCGCGGGTCAAGACAAACCCGTAACTCACCATCTTTCTTAGGGGCCAAAACAATCGCATTTACCCACGGAGTAGGATGCGTAACTTTCCTAATCACCCCCATTGCTATCATGCTGTTTAAGGTATTTAACAATTGATCCCTTACACCCATTGGTATTTTTCTGACAGGGCAAACAGAAGGGGGAACATTTTTATCTAAAATAATTTTATATTTACCTGGAAGTTTGCCGAGACCTTGAAATAAATCATCGTAGCCGCTTAGCGTTAATGACCAAATACGTTTTATCAACCCGAGTTCCTCACATGTATATTTTCCTAAAACACTTTGACAGTCCATATTCGCAATAACTAATTGAAGCGTGTACGCTTTATTCCTACATAACCATGTACTGTCATGTGTTCCTAAGGTGGGTATAAAGTTACCACAGTAAGATTGAGCGTTAATTTTATTAATTTTTACATCGTTTACATGAAAGCCTAAATGCTCAAACGTTTTTAATGAAATGACATTGAAATCCGCGCCAGTGTCTAACTTAAAATTAAGTTTTATCCCAGAGGGAACTAAAATTAACGACTCATACCACTTAGATATGCTATTTACGCTAGCAATCTGAAAACGGTCACTGATTGACGATAGGTAGAAAAGTCGTTCTTGATCGGCCTCATTACACACCTCATGAATATTCCTGGTACCTGCAAATCTTTCTGGACACATTTTCTTATAATGTCCGCGCCTATTGCACATATAGCACGTTGCAAACTTAGCTGGACACTGCGATTTGCTGCTACAACGTAATTCCCCGCACATGTCGCAACTCTTCGTCGCGCTCTCATTGGGTGGTGGCACCGCAGACCGGAAGGCACGCTCTCCGCGTCCCCAACGCATGTCTCGACCTCCTCTGCCTCTGCTACCACATGCACGCGTACCTAATACCGCGTCCACTGCTACTGGCAATGCTTCTGAGTCACCAGCACTACTCGCCTTAGCAACTTCAATTTTGCGACTGTCTTCAGTCGACATCTCACTGGCCTCGCATATCTTTATAGCCTTGGCCAAGGTTAAGTCGTCAGTTCTTAGAAGCCTGTCCCGTACTGATGTCTCTTTTACGCCACACACGATGCGATCTTTTATGAGACTTTCTTGCAGCTGCTCAAAGCTGCATTTTTTACTCAACAGTCTAAGAGCAGTGACGTAGTCATCTATGGTTTCGCCTTGTTCCTGATTACGTGAGAAAAACTTGAACCGGGCCATAGTCGTATTGGGTTTTGATGTGAAGTGTTCATCAAATTCTTTTATTATTTTATTGATGTCATCACTGTCATCTTCTCTTGTAAATTTGAAAGTTGAGAAGATGTCATATCCTACTGGTCCGATTAAATTAATCATTAAGCTAGCCTGCACATCCGGTGACTCCTTATGCACACCAGAAGCCTTAAGAAAAATCATGAACTGTTTTTTCCATTTTTTCCACTCGTCGGCTCGAGCCGTTGGTCCACCGGATAACACCAGCTCGGCCGGTGCCCTAGCGTGCTCCATATTAAATGTATTTAATGAAATTACTCACATATATATTCTTGTTGCTTCTTGTTCTTGCTATAATATTAAAAGTTTTTCGGCGATTTTCTTAATAAAATATAATAAAATTTTATACACCGCTGTCACCATGTAATGATAGACGTCATGGTTGATCATCAAGTGTCTTTATTTACCAAGGAGGACGCACATCTGTCGCTAACAATTAAATAATACTACAAGTATCTTCCTTGCTAAGGATTTCCTCTATGTAAGGACCGCCTGAGGCGGTAAAAGCCTCCTCCAAATGCTTCCACCTATCGCGTATTCTCGCTGTTCTGGCCCAAAGGTTGCCAGTTATTTCCAGGATGTCATCTTCCCACCTTTTGAATGGTCTGCCTCTCTTTCTTTTAGTGTCTCTGGGGGTCCAATTTGTCACGACCTGGGCCCATCTTCCTGGTTCCAACCGTTGAATGTGGCCTGCCCATCTCCATTTGAGTTTGAGTATCTGCTTTATCACATCCCTCGACTTGGTTATTTTCTTGATCAACGTAGTTTTCACTCGGTCTCTTAGTTTTATATTCAAGAAACTACGTTCTATTCCTCTCTGGCATATTCTAATCCTGTTTTGATGTATTTTCGTTAGTGACCAAGTTTGGCACGCATAAGTGAGGCATGGTATTAAACAGATATTCATTGCTTTTGCTTTTAATCTAGGTGGAAACGAACTTTTGAAAATTTCTTTCATGGCCCAGTATTTATTCCATGTGTTCTTTATTCTTATGTTTATTTCTTTTTCACTACAAGCCTTAAAAGATATCACGTGCCCAAGGTAGGTATAGTCTTCTACATATTGTAGTGGTAATGAGTTGACAGTCATGGGCACTCTTTCTTTATTGGTACCTTGGTTTTTTCTTTATTAATTTCTAGCCCAACACACTTACTATATGCGTTTAGGGACTCTAGCATAGTTTGAAGCTCCGTTGGTTGTTCTGACAGTATGACAATGTCATCCGCGAATCTAAGGTGCGTTAAGTATTTCCCATCTATCTTAACTCCCATGTTATTCCAGTTTAATTTCCTGAAGACGTTTTCTAGAACCGCGATAAAAAGTTTTGGGGAAAGAGGGTCTCCCTGTTTGACACCTCGTTCAATTTTAAATGGTGGGCCTGCTATTTCCATTTTCACTCGTGCTGTGCTATTCTTATATATTTCCATTATGAGCTCTATATATTCGATGTTGATCCCTTGCTCTGTCAATGACTGCCATATAGAGTAATGTGATATGGAGTCAAATGCTTTTGAATAGTCTATGAAGGCAATATAAAGACGTTTGTCGTACTCTATGTATTTTTCCATTACTTGCTTCAGAGTGTGGATATGGTCGACTTTCGAGAAGTTTCTGCGGAATCCGGCCTGTTCGACCGGTTGGTTTTCGTCTATCACCTTTGTTATTCTTCGAAGCAGAGTCGATGTGAAAACTTTATATAGATAAGACATAAGGCTAATAGGTCTGTAGTTCGATACCATTTTTCGATACCATTTTTTTGGCACAATTAGCGGAACACAAAAAAAGCAGGATTTTAAAATCTTTTACTTGAGGAACTGGCCAGTTATGATATTTTTTTAATTTATTGTCAAATTTGAAAATAGAAAATTAGATGACATACACTTTTTTCATTCATTTGTTTTATTTTCCCGAACAATACGTTTTGTCAACTTGTTCGAGTAATAACTACGTAATTGTAATTTTTTTGAAAAATTGCACTTAATGGTTTTTTTATAACATTGTTATTCTATAGGCAATTTTGTTTATTAAAAGCTCTTTATTATGCCTGACTTAACATCACTGGAAATCATTAGGGCTGATGAAATGAGAAGAAATGGCCATACCTACAGATCGATTGCCTCAAGGCTTCGTCGACCAGTATCAACGATTCATCGCAGCATCCAGCGGTACAGATCGTCTAATTCTCTTGTGAGGAGGAGGGGTCAAGGTAGAAAAAGATGTACATCGAGGCGAGATGACAGTTTTTTACAACTTGGAGTTCGTAGGAATACGCGATTAACGGCTGTACAAGCTCGAAATGAACTGGAAGACGTTCGAGGAGTACGAGTAAGTGAGCGTACAGTTCGCAGGAGATTTGAAGAAGTTGGTTTAGGGTCGTATATACCTGCCAAAGGCCCAAAACTTGAGAGACGTCACCGCGTAAACCGATTAAGCTATGCGCGAGAACATCGTCATTGGGATTTGAACGAATGGCAGCAGGATCTCTTTACTCATGAGTGCAGAGTTCTTTTAAAACAGATCAATGGGAGACAGCGAATATGGAGACGTAAAGGAGTACGCCACATACAGTCTAATTTTGAACACACAGTGGCTTATGGTGGCGGCTCGATTATGGTTTGGGGAGGGATATGTTTGGGAGCTCGCACGGAGTTAGTGATAGTCACAGGAGGGACCATGACAGCAGATCGATACATCAGAGACATTTTAGAAGAACATGTTGTACCATTTGCCCCATTTATTGGTGACGACTTTATTCTAATGCAAGATAATGCTCGTGCTCATAGTGCACAATCGGTACAGGCATATCTGAGCCACGTAGGTTACCGGTGATGCAGTGGCCAGCAAATTCCCCCGATATGAATACGATAGAGCATGTCTGAGACTTGCTAAAAAGAAGGGTTAAATCCAGAATGCCACCCCCCAACAATCTGAATGAACTTGGAAACGCATTACTTGAGGAGTGGGAGCGGTTGCCTCAAGAAATCATCGATAACATAATCTGTAGCATGCCCAGACGAATGGAAACCGTAATCAGAGCAAGAGGGGGAAACACTCGTTATTAATTTTGCTTTAATTTTATTGTTAAATCATTTAATGCTTACTTTTTTTTATTTTTTGTGATGGTTCATAATCATCTAAAAATTTCACTTATTTCAAATTTCTTTATTTTTCAATAAAAAATAACGAAGACTTTTCAAAGTCGTTGTTAAAAGATGTTAATCAATTTGTTATTTTGTGTCTAATTACATTTTCGTCAAATATATGCGTTATTATCTCATAGTCTCACTTTTTTTTCTGTTCCGCTAATTGTGCCGGTGTGTACCAGGCCCCTCAGAAAGTATTGCGAAAAAAAGTTTTTATATATGGGAGACTGGCCAGTTATAATGTTTTTCGAAAATATGATTATTTATAAGTAAAAATAAGTAAGTTCCAATTTCAAAATTTCCCTCCACATTTTTTGCGAGTTAATTCAAAGTATTGTGTCTCACTGAAATATGGATCTGCGCCGGGAACATTTTAGAGCTATGATTTTATACGATTTCAAGTGTCGCCTGAAACCGGATGAATCGTACGATAGACTTCAAATGGCATTCATGGATGAAGGCCCTTCCAAGGCAACCGTGTATCGTTGGTATAACGAATTCAAGCGCGGTCGACCAACTTTGGGGGATGACGAAAGAAGCGGTCGCCCTTTGACGGCTGTTACCGAAGAAAACGTGCTAGCAGTGAAAAATTTAATCCAAGACAATAGGCGAATTACATATCAGGAGATTCAACACATATTGAAGATTGGATCGGGAAGCGTTCACGAGATTCTACACAGCCATCTTCGCGTGAGGAGGATAGTATCACGCTGGGTGCCGCACAACCTCACCGATGCTCAGAAGCAGGCCCGGGTGGAATGGTGCCGTGATATGCTTAACAAATTTGAAGCAGGCTCGTCTCGGCGTGTTTACGACATCGTTACAGGTGATGAGTCCTGGATTTATCAATACGACCCAGAAACCAAGCGCCAGTCGACTGTTTGGGTGTTTCAAAATGAGCCAACGCCTACCAAAGTGAAGCGATCTAGAAGCGGGGGTAAGATTTTGATCGCTAGCTTTTTTAATTTGACTGGCCACTTGGTATCAATTCCCTTACGGGATCAAAGAAGCATTAATGCCGAATGGTATACTACCAAATGTTTGCCAGAAGTTTTCTCTGTTATAAGCAACAAACGACCAAACACAGGGCTCCGCGGGCTACTGCTCCACCACGACAATGCACCTGCGCACACCGCACTCAAAACGAGGGACTTCCTGGACAGCACGCCAGTCAAACTCCTGGGTCACCCTCCTTACAGCCCTGATCTAGCACCGTGTGACTTCTTTTTATTCCCAAAAATAAAAAATCCGCTCAAAGGGATACAATTTTCGTCGCCGGAAGATGCGCTGGCTGCGTTCGAGCAGGCTGTAAACGAGGTGTCTGCGGCGGACTGGAAAAAGTGTTTTGAAAACTGGTTTAGGCGCATGAATCTTTGTATAGAGGCTGGTGGAAAGTACTTTGAAAAGATTTGATAAAAATATATGTACGTATAGAACAATTTTTTTTAGTTTCGCAAAACTTTCTGAGTGTCCCACGTATATAATGATTGATAGTATTTTAATAAGCTTCAGTAATGTGAGTCAGTAGTACGAGCTCTTTAAGTAACAATTTACAATAAATAAAACTATCAATTTACTGCAGCTAATTAAAAATACTAAATTATTTTCTTCGCCGACCGTACAAACACACTGCGTTCGTGCCACAGACCAAGTAGAGATGCTACGCATCAGACGACAATCTCCGAACAAGAAATTTGGTCGATAGGGAACCAAAGAGTAGCCTCAATAATAGAAAATGACAAGCACAGATAATACATTTTTTTCAATTTCCAACCAAGCAAAAAGTTTTTAATTTTCGGCCTTGGATACAAGGCTTTTGCCTCTTATTCATGCGTAGGTAGGTACCTATACATGCATTGCTAATATTTTATTTTTTATAGTGAAAGTGAAATAAAAACCATTACTTTTACATAAATCTGTTTATTTTTCAATTTTCTCCTATAAACATTATGTTTTTTTTTCAGTTATTTCTAATCAGAATAAAATTCTACATTTTCTTGTTTGATTTGCATCCACAGGATCTTCCTAGCCACAGGAGTCATCGTCTTCAGTGTTGAAGGGACTGTTATTTGATTGTACATTACCTGCAAGGAAAATGAAGGCTTTTAACTACATGGTTTTACATTAATATCTACAATGTTATCATTGCATTTACATAAATCAAACAAAATGAAAGAAAGAAATAAAATAATTATTTTAATCTTATTACAGGCGAGAGATAATATTACACATCAACAATAAAATTAAAAATAATATGCCTGTAAAAGACTAAAAAGGCCCCCATCTCAGCATATGCTTCAACACCGAAATGTTGCAGCACTGGTTTTCAGATGGGTCCCGGAATAAACATTATAACCTAGTAATTTAAAGTATAGCCTAGTGGTTGAATGCTTGCCATCCTTGCAGGGGGATCTGAGTTCGTACCCGGCCCACACCTCTGGCTTTTCGAATTCAAGTGCGAATCAGAATTTGATTGTCACTTTTTACTTTAACGGTGAACGAAAACATCGTGAGGAAACCTACCCACTTGAAAGTGCTTCATACAGTTCTTGATGGTGTTTAGTCCACCAACCCGCAGTAGGCCAGCGTGGTGGACTCAGGCCTGAATCCTTCTGAGAAGAGGCCCGTGCCCAGAAGTAGAACAGTAACGGGCTGATAATGATGAACCATTTTTTAATAGAAATGTCTTTAGAACTTTACCCTGCCTACCGTCATGCTCAAACATTTCTCAGTTGATTGTGACATTCACACACAGCTTACTTTGTTGAGGCCAACTTATAATATTATTATTCATATTATTTTGTTTTTAAATATAAATGCCATTAAAGAAAATGAAAAAAGCTGTTGCTTACCTCATTTAACAAATGATTTCCAACAAAACTGTGTGTAGGCGGTGGCATCTCAGTATCTGAAATAATAAAAAATAGTTTTACAACAGCATTAATATTATTAAGATTCCACACCCGAAGGGTCCAAATGGAATCCTATTGCTGTGGCCAAGGGCAGATCCAGGATTTGTTTCTGGGAGGGGCACAAGGGCCAGATAGGCAAGGAGTACTTAGAAGTGTCCCCTATAGTATTGCATTATGAGTGATATTTTATGATTTCCAACTTGCGGTAGCATGTAGTATACTTATGTTTGCAAAAAGAAACAAATAATATTCAAGCGGTATTGTATTAATCTCCCAACTCCTAGTTTTATTTGAACCATCTGGTGGGAAGGGCTTGTTTCCCTGTGTATCAATTCATTAAGCTTAGTTTGGCCCCCAGAAGCCTGAAATAATCGTTTTCTGTAGTGTGTACTGCATGCAGATTGAAAAGTTCATTGTCAAATATTACACTTTAACATTGAAATGAAATATATTATTATTTGCTCACCTGATGTGATCTTAAAACAGTGGCTTGATGTGCTAGTGGCTAGTAGTAGGCTTGTTTGTTGGGCAGATGTTAACAAACATTTCGTAACCGTAATTCGTAATGTACGTTTTTATTTAGTTATATATATTAAACTTCGTAGAAAACTGAATAGTATATTTCAACTTTTAAATGGGATAGGTACATAGTTTAGACTGCCCATTTTACAAAGAGTTAATTACAAAGAGAATTACTTCAATAATTGAGATTATACATGTATACTACACATAGGTATATAACAACAATATAAAGACCAGAAGGGGAAGGCCGAGGGGGACGAAGTAACTGTCAAAATCTATTATTGAACCCATCTAGAATCATAGACATAACGTTGAAAATTTTTGTTCTAAGATTACTACCCGTGGTTCGTGCGCAAGAATAACTTTCGCTACACAAGCTAACGCCATCTCTGAGAACTACTGAGAAGCGTTTGGAACGCAGTCGGCATTTCGAGCGGCAAGCAACCCTATTCATTCACGTGAGTGCGTGTTTGTATAAGACGTAAGCTTGCGTATGTAGGCGGTGCTAGCATTCATATTAGCGATGGGTCAACCCGTGATTTTTCTTAACCGGGTAAACCGTATCAAAAATTTACGTAAACCGAATGGTTAACCGGTTAAACCAAACCGAATCGACCGTCTACTGAGAGTGAGACGGCAGGTAACTCGTAGTAGATTGCGAGTTGCTAAAATTCGGGTAAGTTCCCCATTCGATTTGGAAATTGAATGTGTGAATTGTGGGATTTTATCGGTTTGAAAGTTATATTGTTTTTATTTATTAAAGTATTTTAATATTTATACAGGATAACGAAACTTTTTTTTTGGGTTGTCAAAGATTCAATAAAAATATGTTTACGTAAAATATAACTTTTTTGTTATTTATATCGCTTTTATACATACGTGTTATTGAAATAACTGAAAACCTCTTAAGGGGTCAGTGTACTCATCAGTATGAACATCTTTTACTATGGGACCAACAGTGAAATCGCGAAAAAAAAATCAGCTTGTCCCTACATTTTGTCGATTGATGTGAACAGGTATTTATTGTACACATTATATTCAACATTAGGCGTCTATTGGGCTGTATGGTCGTGGGTATTTACAAAAAAAATACATAAATATTATATCCATAGTACCCATAATACAAGCTCTGCTTAGTTTTGGACTAAATAATGCTGTGTAAAATATCCAAAACATTATTATTATTATAATTACACAAGACATAATTTCAAGAACAACAACAAACACAAAATTTACAACAGCCTATGCGCGAGTTTTTTTGGCCAATTATGTACACTGTGCACCCCGTGCACGAACCGCGGTGACTTCGGAACGTTTCGTTCATCATTCGGGTAAACTCGCATCGCGCGCGAACCGTTCGCGTGAACTCGACTCTCGGCGTCGGTGGGCGTCGGGTAGATAAGTTCGCGGTTAAAAAGTCAATCCGAGTTGACAGATCGTAGCCCGGTTTGATACGAGTTAGGCTTGACCCGGGTTGAACCGGTTAGCCAAACCGAGTTGACACATCGCTAATTCATATTGTATCGAGTGGCCGGGGTGTGGTTCAGCAGTGGACGTCTTTCGGCTGAAATGATGATGATATTTCATCACACTATTAATATATTTAAAACTATATTTACGACATCAATTTTGAAGTTGGCGCGAATGTTGGTGAATGTCTACCGGCCAAAATTAATATCCAATCTATCCACGATTAGCCCTACTAAAGATAGGAATTTGACATAAGCTCCATACAAAATATGTCAAATTTCCATCTCCAGTAGGGTAAATCGTGGATAGATTGGATATTAATTTTGGCCGTTAATGTTCCATTTGCACAAACTTTTGTTTGTTCATTGCGCAAGCTTTGTGTTGTGTGGTGGACTGTTTGGCAAAAATTCGTCATTTACCTATTTGCCCCCTTTGAAAACTCCATATAGACATAAAAGCGGATGTCTTATGCTAATCTAATATCTGAGGCACAGAAATAGATAGAATGGCCATGTGAGCAGGGCGCGCGTTGCAGCACCATGCATGGTTATTTCAAAGCCTTTCTCAGCACGCCTTATGACTTGTTTCTATAAATACTGTAACAAGAACCCGCAAAAATGCCTTATTGTGCTGTTTCTAACTGCAGAAACAAAAGCTGTAAAGTACATTTGATTAAAATTAATGTTTTAAAAATAATGACGTCAATATGTAAGGCGTAGTTTGTTCGGAAAGTTGTCACGCATGAATCGCAAGTAAAATCGTGATTACAACCATTCTATCTATTTCTGTGATCTGAGGCATCATCATCATCATTCCAGTCGAAAGACGTCCACTGCTCCCGCAATTAAGGGATGATATGCCATAATCACCACGCTTGGCAGGCGGGTTGGCGATCGCAGTTGGTTGGTTAAATACTCAGAGAATGCTCCTGCCTATCCTCTGGTGAATCCCCTAGTCGCCTTTTACGACACCCATGAGAAGAGATAATGGTGGTGCAGTTCTTTATGTCCGAGTATAATATGGTATAATTATAATAAAAAAATATGTAACATTAACTTTAAAAAATATAATTTATTCATATTATTTTACTTCTTTTCTTCTTTTTTGAGCCTTTATCATCTTTTTTCAAGTCTTTTTTCTTAACCTGAAAATAATAATAAATATTTATTAGTAAGTAGAAGGTAACATCATACATACTACTACAATACATGAGCACAGTGAGTATTATCAAACCTAATCTAAAGTTTAAAGATGTCGTAAAATTAATATAAATAAACTACCCAAAATAAATACTACCAAAAAAAAAATGATATAGGTACAAAAATACTTCCTAAGCACTACAAGATAATTTAGATAAATAAATGTATAGGTCATACTATAATTTCCATGATTCACATCATACAATCAATGAATATGGATATTGAACAAAATCCAATAAGAATAGTAAACAACGCTCCACACACCAGCATAAGTTTTAAACTGCGGTTATATTCTTGACAAGGGATATGCAAAAATTTGTATACAATGTGTCCCAGAAATCAACGTCAAGCCGAAAACGGGCAATAGGCCAAGTCGTGACAGTTATTAGAAAAATATTAAAAAAAATCTTGAACATGACAACACTCTCTGAATCGCCAATGCTGCCGTCTATTGCAAAAACTAAAATAGCCATGATTAATATACGATTTGATTTGTTTGAAAAAACCTAACCTACTTAAGGAACCCTATAATACTGAGCATGGCCCGACATATTCCCCGACATATGGCCCACATTTCCCGCCGACAAACTGTTACACAGTTTGGCGGGTTTATACAATGTGTAAAAATGTTTTGGTCCTGAATAAATGATTTATTTATTTATTTATTTACATGCTCTTGGCCGGTTTTAAATAAAATTTTAGATTTTTGCCCAACATTGAATTCAAAATTATTACATCACCCAACTTTAACCGCGTGTAGTTTAAAAAATAAAACCGGCCAAGAGCATGTCGGGCCATGCTCAGTATTATAGGGTTCCTAATTACAAACGAATCAAATGGAATATTTATTAATCATTGCTATTTTAGTTTTTGCAAACAGCGCCACCTAGCGCTGATTTTAAGAAGCTAAATTTAAGAAATATATCATATCAATATAACACAAAGTTACTTTTTGTGATTTTTTTAAATAGGTAGTAACTAAAGAAGCATTATTTGCTATGATAATTTTTCTCTAAGGTCAATGACCTATGAACTAGGATGTCTTAAATATTTTGCAGTTTTCTCACTATAACTCGAAAATTTATAATCATATTATACTCGAAATAATTTTAAAAGAGAGTGTTTATAATGGTCTATCAATGTGGAAGATTATAAGTTGTGCAGAAATGTTCCAACCCACAACAACGAAAGTTAATCACGTTTGAAATATAAATTCATTTGAATTTTGGTTAGTTTGTCGGTTGGTCATTTCTAAACAACACGTCCAGTTATTATGTGGCAGAAGAGATGTGAAATAAAGTTTTCTGTAGTTACCTTTCCATAACTACTCAATAGGTGTCCAACATCATTGTTGACTCCCTTCTTCTTCTTCTTGCCAGCTGTCTGTAATATACTCTTGGACCTCATCTGCTGCTTCTCTTCGGATTCTTTGATCTTCTCTTGTTTTCTCTTCTGCATTAGTTCTTTGTAGTTTATATACTCCTTTTTTGGAGGTTTGGCACCTGTAAAGAATAAAAAAAAATATTAAACATAGTGCAAATGCACCACAACCAAATCCCAGAAGTTCTCAAAGGTGAAAAGCACCCTTAGCTGACAAACATGCATCACAAGGTTAATTGGATGCTGATAAGCAATAATGTGTCAACCCACAAAAAATCGAAAATTGAGTTAATGATGCAGTACGCTTCTTTGGCTGACAAAGAACGTTTTTCAATAGGGTTTTAACCTGATTGAATGGTTTTTATACCAAAAATGAGTATAAAAAGGTTGACACGAAATCAGTTCGAAGGGTAAGACATTTTGCAATAAGATGTTTAGGCACTTGAAACATTGTTTGATGACCCTAGGCGCCATCTGTTTAAAGTCAAAAGAAGTTATGGGACATGATCGGTTATTGCGTAATTAGTATTATCCTTTTACGGCTATGTAAACAACATTGGCCCATATTTAATTAAAATTATACGTATAAAGTGGGCCTCACAAGACTACTAGCCACGAATACTACATGGAAAACGCAGTAGAAGACTTGGGGAATATAAGATCATCAAAGGTAAGTCCAAATATTACATAAATATAAGGATTTTAGCTATACAAGTTTAGAGGTCATTTTACCGGTAAAATTATTAAATCAACGCTTTTTTATGACAGAATACTGTTTAAAATTACATTTAAATACGTTTTACATACTAACCGTGGTAATATTACTTATCTTAACTACCTAATTTCAGCAAAATGTAATATTTTTGATTAACAGGTTATTGCTTAACAAACATTCTACTATTGACCAGCGCTTGTAAAAGTTTTATAAAGCTTGACACGTTATTGCTACAAAAAAATCTCGTTCACTTGTTCGTTCGTTTATTTCAATAGTATGTTAAATGACTTGAAACGTTTTTGAAAAACGTGGAATGAGGGAATTAATAAAACAAACAGGTTCACGACTGTAAGTATCCGCAAACAGGGTAGACAGACATTGTCTCAAATCTTCAGGTTCTCGAAATTATTACATTTTGGCACATACCCTCATTTTGCAAGTTGTGTCTTATTTTTATAATTATTTTCAGAATGCCACCGCCAAGATCAAGAAGCTATTTTTGCGGATCATGTACCTAATACCTCACGAGCAAAGCCATGCGTCGCGTCCTACTTCTGACGAGGAGTTTCAGTGTGAGGTTATTAGCCACGATGTTGAAGAAAAGAGGCGTATGGTTCCGTCAAATAGCAGTCTCAATGAGGGGTTAACAGAAGTTCGGCCAGCAGAAACATACCTTCCGAATATTTATATTTCTGATCAAGATCTGGACTTTGAGAATACTCTGGATTTATTGGAGTATCTAGCTGCTGTTGATTGCTGTTTATGGCTGATAATACAACACTAGCTCATTCGTCGATTATTGAGCTTATTCATCATACAGCAACTATTCAGTCCGAGCCCAATGAGTTGTCTGATTCATCATCAACTCAGCCTATTAAAGTCCACTGCTGGACATAGGCCTCTCCCAAGTTGCGCCACAAGTCACGTTCAGCCACGTTCTTCAGGTCGTTGGTCCACCTGGTGGGGTTCGCCCTACGCTGCGTTTGCCGATTCGCGGTCTCCACTCAAGGGCTAGTCTGCTCCAGCGGCCATCAGCCCTTCGACAGACTTGGCCAGCCCACTGCCTCTTCAGCTTACTGATCCTACAAGCTATATCGGTCACTCCGGTTCTTCTTCGGATTGTCTCGTTACGGATTTTATCCTTCAAAGATAATCCAAGCATAGCTCGCTGAGCGACTTTGAATTTGTGGACTAGCCCAATTGTCAGTGTCCAAGTCTCGGCACCGTAAGTCATGACAGGCTGGACGTACTGGTTTAAGACCTTTGTCTTCAAACTTTGCGGTATATGCGACGAGAAGACTCGGCGAAGTTTGCCAAATACTACCCAGCCTAACTAAAACCTTCTGTCGGCTTCTTTCTTGAAGTTTGTATACCAAGATGAATTATCTGCCCTAGGTAGACGTATTCCGTTACGACTTCGAGTGCCGACCCTTCAACGAATATTGGCCTCAGCATGACATGCATATTGAACATGACTTTAGTCTTGTCCAGATTCATGCCAAGACCAACACGCCGAGATGCTCCGTTTAAGCTGTGCAGCATTTCGCCCAGGTGTTCCAACGACTCAGCCATACAACGATGTCATCGGCAAAACGATGTGAGATGTTCTCGCTGTTAACGTTGATACCCTAACCAGTCGAACAAAACGAGATTATTTTGTTGTGGGTAGTTTGATTTTGATTTTTAAATACTGTTTTAATTTAGATAATGTTGATTATGATGTAGGTAGGTAAGTATTCAAAGTAAATCTTGAAGATTGAATAGCCAATAACGCTCGATGGTCCCTAATTTGTTCTGTTTTAAGAGGTAAATAAATATTTTAATATTGTAAGAAATCATGGCTTTTATTGATAACACCTTAACATTACAATTTTTATCTTAATAATACGTTTATCAATAAAGGGTTAAGGTACTTGACATTAATCAAATTGAATTTAAATTAATTGTTTTCAGTTTATCAATAATGTGTTATAAGACTTGAAATGTTTATTCAGATAAAATGTTTGCTGGCGCATTTTGTAATATCAAATTTAACGGTTTTTGGAATGAATATAACAGATTTTACAAGTTTAATGGGAGAACATAACATAACATAACATCACGCCTGTATTTCCCCGAATGGGTAGGCAGAGGTGTATAGTACACCCACATTTCGCCAGTTATGTTGTAAGTCCCATGTAATAGGGGGCGAGCCTATTGCCATTGACCGGGCACAAATCCAGACTCCGGGCTGCTACTGAGAATTTCCTAATGAAAAAACCCAATAACACTTTGCCCGACCCGGGAATTGAACCCAGGACCTCACGCTCAGCAGTCGCGCTTGCAACCACTAGACCAACGAGGCATGGGAGAAATTTGATCTAAACTTATATTATGATATAATGACTGAATATCATCAATATTTGCAGCAAATTCTTGAACAAACGAATTAAATTGGCGCCGTAATTTTGAAACACGATTTACTCGAAATGGCTTCCGTGTAGGTTGACATACTATTGCTTATCAGCATCCAATTAACATAGATGAAGCGAAAGGAGTGTGTCAGGGCCAAAGCGGGTTCACAACAGAAGATAGCGGGTGGAAATCCATAGTCTCTGTCTACCTGGCAGACAAGTGAAATGTATCTATGTAATAGGTAATCATAGTGTTAAAGAACAATATGACATGACTGTTTTTGCTTAGGAAGAACACAATCTTACTAACCTAAACTTACTGCTAACGCAATTCTTGCTTCTTCTTTCTTCGTCGGATCAAAACCGGACATCCCAAACTTTACGATTTCATGCCTTATTTTTTTAAGATCTAAATCTTTGCTAGAACGCTGAGTTTCTGATTTTAATACGCTTTTTTCATTGTGGTCCGAAGCTAGCTTCTTTTTAGGTTTGTGTGCTTCAAATTTAACGAACTGAAAGTTATTTTCGGCATTTTTTAAAGCTAGCGCAGCTTTAGTCATTATAAGCGACATTTTAAAGATAATTTAGAAATCCATTTTATTTTAAATTCTAATCTCAAAACATTGAATTAAGAAACCTACAAGTCAATGTCACAGATTAATGATATGTCAATGTCTCAAAAACACGCACGTTGTATTTTCCAAATTCCTTGTTTTTTTCTTTGAAAATGGAATCTATGGAAGCGACATTATTGTCTATGCAATTTTACAGATAAGATATTTATAGTCTTCTCTCTTTAACATACGTACAACCACATGTGAAGGAAAGATGCGACACTACTTTCATACGTCAGTTTTCCGTGACATGAATTACTGAGCGTGGCGATTATTTGAAAATCCGCCATTTTTTGTCTCGAGTTGTTGTGGTTAATAAAACCACAAAATCTAAGAATTAAAACGTTTATTATCCATTTTAACCCAGGAATCATCACAATTTTTCTGAAACAACTCTATCGATAAGTACTACAATTATATTTTTGTAAAAAACAAGACTACTAGGCGGCCATAATATGTCTCGGACATATCAAAAATCGACACGGTTTTTTTCGTTTATGTCAAGTCCAATAGTTCCATAGTCAAAGGTTTTTTTTATACGTCAAAATTGACAGTTGTTTTGTTTGCACTTTTTTGTAGTTTTGTGGGTTGGTGGCTAAGGCATTTTAGCAAGTCTTTAAAAAAACGATGGAAAATTAGAGGCTTCGGAACAACTTCGGAAGGATTGATGAGAAAATACGAAAAGACACGTTTCTCAACTTTGTACCATTTTAATTTTACCCACACTTGTACACGTAAACAAGCACATAAAGCTTTCAGCTAATTATCGGAACTACCTATACGAACTATATTTATACAAACTAGGAAGTGAAGTCCGCCGTCGTCGGGCGATAATACTGAACGCACACGATTAATATTAAACGAGAATATTTGTCACACAGATTTGTTATATTTTTTTATCAAAATGTCAAGTCGTCAAGTCAAATTAGCTAGAGCCTTAGATTATAAACCTCGATGAAATAGCTAAATAACTCACTAAATATTATCTAGAACGTCATGGCATCAAACATCCCACAGATAATAAATTTCGAAACCGCGACCGGTGGCGACATATGGCAGGAAAACGAACTAACATCTGTCAGGGCGCTGGTGCGTAGTTATTATTTTCCATTGAATTAAGAAACCTATGGAAGTGGCAAATTCTTCTATATCCACCTAGTTTATACAAATATCTATTAAATCGTTATTGAATTATGAAACTATTCTTTGTCTCTTTTCAATGTGTTATGTCGTCTGGTGAAAGAGATCGCATGCTATTTGTATATTCTCTGTTTGGCAACATCTTTACGGGATGTCAAAATACCTACGCCGCGTGGCAACCCCGCTTACCCCGCAATGTGGCCCATAGTACATGAGCTGTCAAGTAAACAAACTAGGGCTGTTGATATTTTTTAAATATCAGATTTTCGATCTATCGATATTTTTAAATATACAATCCGAGTTCGATATATTGAAAAAAAAAAATATTTCGATATATTGGCCAAATTTCATGATTCTAGGTCAATGCGAAGTACCCTATAGGTTTTTTATGTGAGTTTGCGAGTATCAAAATGTGACATAGCTGTATGATTGCCTTGACCTAGAAGCTTGATTTTTATGTCCTAGGGACAGCCGAACTTAGTATTTGATATAATTGCATTATTTATTACACTTGAAAATGATTTTCATCAGCACACATCTCTGGTACGAAACACGAGCATCGATATCGATACTTTTTAGTTTTGATTACTTACTTCCCTAGCTATGGCCACCATAACGGTGGCCCGGATATTGTAGGTATACCACGCTTATTTCGTAGGTATTACTGGTCCATAGGTACTAGTCAATGTTATTTTCTCTGTGGCAGAATTGTTCCATTATCAAACTTTATCAAATATCAAAGCAGAATTGTGAGAATACTGATACTGGAGACAGTGTGACGGTTTCTGGTATTTTTGATACCAAATTGGTATAATTTGGCCTCCGCAAAATTTATTTAGTATTTTTTTGGTTTTATTTCAGATTTTGGTATTTTTTGGTACAATTTTAACTTGACAACCTCTTTATAGCATATTTTTAATATTATTTTCTGGCAGTACTAACTTTCATTCATTGGCCTAGTTTTGTCTTTGTCTGATGCTTATCACAGCTGTATAATTTGTCTCTTTTTAGGGTTCCGAAGTCCTACAAGGAACCCTTATAGTTTCGTCATGTCCGTCCGTCTGTCCGTCTGTCCGTCTGTCCGTCTGTCCTAATCCTTTACAGCTTAATAACTTCTACAGTTATAAACATAAGTAAATGAAATTTTGTTAAAAAATAGTTTACATATAGATCTCAATTTTAAAAGAATAAAAAAATAGTATTTTCGTATTTTAGGGGTGGCGTCCATACATGTGAAATGGGGAAAAAAAAATGTTTTTCGCTGCACCCCCTCGTGTGGGGTATCATTGAATAGGTCTACTAAAATGAAGGTAATGTTTCATACATAACTTTTTTATCAGGTGTAGCATCTGCGAAATATAGCCCGCCAAAGTGGCTTGCAATGTGTCCCCCCCCTGCCGTTTCTAAACTATGCAACGTAGAAACTTATAATCTTCCACATTGATAGATCTTTGTGAAAACTCTCTTAAAATTATTTCGATTATAATGTGATTATAATTTTTAGAGTTATAGACAGAAAACTGAAAAATACTTAAAACGTCCTAGTTCAAAGGTCATTGACCTTAGAGAAAAATTATCATGGCAAATGATGCTCCTTTAGCTACTTTCTATTTGAAAAAATCGCAAAAAGTAACTTTATCGCTAGATGGCGCTACTAACAACACGCTCTGATTCGCGAATGCTGCCGATTATTGCAAAAACTAAAATAGCCATGATTAATATTCGATTTGATTCGTTTGTAATTACACCTACTTAAGGAACCCTATAATACTGAGCATGGCCCGACATGCTCTTGGCCGGTTTTTAAAGTAGTATGTACAAATAGTTTACGGTTATTCTCACAAATTGTGCTATAGCAAGATTGGGGTTTGGTTTCGTAATTTTGGAGTAAAAAATAGTTTTTGGGAAAATTTTAAGGAACGGAAAATACACAGATATTGTACTACTAGTTTATATAATGAAATGGTAAAATAATCGAGGTTTGAATGAAGACGAAGTATCGGAAGTTTTTAAATAGGTATCATCGTTTTAATTAACATTGTATTGGATAATCCAAGGAAGGTCCCTTAGTTCATTAACCTACCTAATTCCTTCCGTACTAAACATATAAAATTAAAACATATAATTCAACGATTAAAACATTGTTTTTTTGTTTAATTTATGAATGTCTTATAAGAATATTTATTTTATTTTTATTTAGAACACAATTTGAATTGAAATTTGATAATTGATATAAAAAAATTAGGTGTCAGTATTTTTTAGTACTGAAAACATTATTTTTTAGTTGTTTACCTTTTATAAAAACGGTCACACTGACTGGAGAATACTCTCTCGGAAAAGGTTGGCGGGAAAATTCGTAAAGATCATGCTGTGGATTTTTTATTATTTTCCAAAATTTGTGTTTCTTCGAGTGTTAATGTGTAATAATGGTGGATTATTAAATGTTAAGTGCTCGTTAACGTGTACAAGTGTGGATAAATGGTACAAAGTTGAAAAACATGACTTTCGTATTATCTCATCATCCCCTCAGAAACCTAGTAAAGTTTCCATCACTTTATTAGGATACAAGTACAATATGTTCAATGATTACGACTGAAGGACATGTATCCATGGTCATGAATAAATTAAAAAAAAAAAAAAAAAAACTCTCTCGTAACAAAACTTACCTTAATTATAATAGCATTTAATATTGCTATCTCATTTTGGCGCATCTTAATTCAAATATTGCTATCCCGTTGTCATATTTATTAAATTATTATAGTAAACAAACCAAACAAAACTTCAAGATTGCTTGGTTTCAATTTAATCTTCCTTCATTACGAAATGTTTTTCTATTATTAGTGTGGGTTTTTGTTTGTTTTTCGCTTTGATGTGCCGGCTGCGGTCGCGTCTTCACTAAAAATAATGTAACCGGTATTGAGTAGGTAGTGTTAAATTTGGATCGGCAGGTAGCGGGACCAAATCATATTTTCGGCATCCGTAAGAACACCTCGTTACTCGTCGAGTATAGAACATTGACATTCCTAATACATTCTCTATCGCACACGTACGCTTTAGTTTTTGTTGTAACTTAAAATTATATCTTTTAAAAATGAAGAATAAGTATAGAAATACAGACTCTTCTATAAAAGCTGGTGATTTGATTCTAACTGAGCAGCCTTTTGCTTTTGTTTTGTCGTCAAAAGAACAAGGGAGCCGGTGCGATAGTTGTCTAGAAAAGTAAGTAATACAAGTATTAACTACTATTTGTAAGTGTTTACTGTACACCATATATGTGAAATAAAAATTTATTTATTACATTTACTTCATAATTTAAAGTTAAATTTCCGGACAGAGTGTCGCCTTTCCTTATCTGAAATACCCAAATCAATAAATTAGTCATCACTTGTCATGGAAGGAATACTTAGGTTGTAGCATACAACATATCACTTAATTTTTTCCTAAACCCACTATAATTTTGACAGCATTTTAACACACCAGATGGTGGATATTGTTATTTTATTTGTGACATATTTGCCTTATTTTTATTCTATATCCAGTAAAAGAAAAAAAAGTAAAATTTTTAATATTAATTTTTCTTTTCTAGTCCCATAACATTATGAATTAAGTAAATCAATGAAATTTTAATGGAAAAAAATCAAGTTTGATTTAAATCATCGATTTTTATATAAAAATCACTTGATTTAAATTAGTGATGCAACGAATACTACTTTTACAAATACGAATATCAATTCTCCTATTCGGCGAATATGAATAACAAAGGAATTATTTTATTATTTAGGATTCGAACACTTGAGTGTTCACGTTAGCGTAGTGGCTAAAGCACTGGCGTACTGAGCCAGGAGTCACAGGTTCAAATCCTGCTCGTGAGCGATTTTTCCTGCCACAATTTAAATATTTAATAACAAAGTACAGTCAACAAATCGGAATCATGACCCACGATAAGCTTAATATCCTCCAGACATTCTAATACAATTAGGTTGAATTTCGCTTATACAGATATTTCCCTGGCAACAGACTTGTTATCAATTTTGTTAGCTATTGACAGTGACAGTTCTGGCTAGACTGGAAGCCGACCCCAATATAATTGGGAAAAGGTTCGGAGGATGATGATTGACAGTGACAGTTCGTTTGCCAATAAAATATTGTCGTCTCCCTATGTCTACGAATAAAGTGTAGTAGCTTCTTAAATCGTTGCCCTATGTAGGTGTGCTCTATGCCATCTCCTTTCATGCATAGAACGCACAGACGTACTAGAGATGCTACGCATTTAGAACCTGAACTTTCTTTGACACGTTTGGCATTAACCATAACATGTGAAGCACGTGAAGTTATAAATTTCAAATGCTAACACGCATGATGGCGGACAATAGACACATTGAGTTTCGATACCTCATGATGGACTGACTTGTTATAAAAATTCGATGCCATATTGCAAGGGTAACTGTTACTGCGTAATACCCGAATGGCGTCGATCAAAGACATCGATTGATGCGACGACAGTTTTGTGAAATCTCACAATAATAAGCACTTCTTTATTATTTAGTCACCATACCCACTGCATAAATTTGCATAAAACATAATTAAATAAGAGATAAGGGAAATACACAATAAAAGACTGTATTTAAATAGTTAATAAAATATTCACAATAACATTAACGAATGACAATTAATTTATTCTAAAAATGAGAGTAAGCAAAATAGTTTTCAATAACGTCCAATAGTCTGGAACGCATCGATCCGATTAGGCGACTGCAAATGTCCGTTCCTCTCATATAATCCCAAATTTTGTTACAACGTTGTTCAAGTGCTTGCCTTGTCCTCTCGTTTCTATTATCCCACATTTGGACCATCAAGCCCAATAAATTTTCATTTGGATTGGGATCCGGGGACCTAGATGGCTATGAAAATGCTGGTGAAATCTGGTGACAACTCTTGCTGTATGCACTGGACAGGTATCGTGAACGTAGAAGAAGTTCAGAACTTCTTCTCGCGAGTAAACTGTTTCGTTCCGTTTGAGTTTCTTCTAATAAGTCAACTGAATTTGCACGAGAAGAAATCTCTGGACGAGTTCGCCTACATTTCCGGCACTCACCAGGCCCACATGTTAGCAAAAATTCGGCCAGATAATTGATTAGTCGCTACGTGGTCTTCCGCAGAATTTATAATTGTTTTTTCTAATTTTTATTCTTGATGTTTAACTCCAAATAATGATTGACACTGTTTGACACCATTTTATACTTGACGTTTTATTATTTGTCATTTTTATTTTTATTTTATTAATGTTCTGGAATCGAAAAAGTTAGTATAGGTTTCTTAAAAATATAGTTGTTTGTAGGAAATCCACGTGAAACGACAGCTAATTCGATATTCAAAACAATTCCTGCTTTATCGAAAACATAATTTCCAATCCAATTATAAATCTATTGCATTGATAACAAAGCTCAAAATGGCACAGTCCTCTGACCCGTATTAATACAGTTTCTGTAATATTCAAAATGTCCTAAGTGCAGCATTGAAGAAAACCTTACTGTTTTGACGATTTCAAACGAATTATCAGCTGAGTGGGTCATGATTCCGATTTGTTGACTGTACATAAGATTTTTATAATTAGTGGGTGAATTAATCAAGGACCTCTCTTTGGGCAAAGGCCTCCTCCTTTTTCTGCCACTCTTTCCGGTCTTGTGCTGTTGTAGGACTTGTAGGCCAATTTTGGCTCGCTAACAAAAAATAAAACAAAATACAAACATGCCAGCGCGCAATGAAAAGGAGGTTTTATACTGAATATAAAATTTATAGCCAAAAAAACTCCACCATTCGCAAGAAGACAAAAGTGATAGACGCTTTAAAACACTCTCAGAAGTTGAAGTGGAAATGACCATGTGGACAGGCCCAAAAGGCAAAAGAAGACAAGGACGGCCCCGAGAAAGATGGGCCGATGAGATACAGACCAAAATTGGCCTACAACAGCACAAGACCGGATCCTACTATAGCTGCACGTAATTATTCGTCAAAGATAAATAATTAAAACCGACTCTGCTCAATTTGAGTACACAAGTTGATGAAATACAATAAATCATTGAAATACAGTTAACACACAGAAAATTGCTTTGTGGTGACTGATGATCCTTGTAACTATTACATGCTCACTCCTACCTACCAATTTTAGTCTCTACAAACAAAAACTAAAAACCGGCCAAGAGCATGTCAGGCCATGCTCAGTATTATAGGGTTCCTAGGTGTTACAAACAAATCAAATCGAATATTAACATGGCTATTTTAGTTTTTGCAATAATCGGCAGCATTCGCGACTCAGAGCGTGTTGTTAGTAGCGCCATCTAGCGATAAATTCAAGAAGCCAAATTTAAGAAGTCTGTCATGTCAAAGTTACTTTTTGCGATTTTTTCAAATAGAAAGTAGCTAAAGGAGCATCATTTGCCATGATAATTTTTCTCTAAGGTCAATGACCTTTGAACTAGGACGTTTTAAGTATTTTTCAGTTTTCTGTCTATAACTCTAAAAATTATAATCACATTATAATCGAAATAATTTTAAAAGAGAGTTTTCACAAAGATCTATCAATGTGGAAGATTATAAGTTTCTACGTTGCATAGTTTAGAAACGGCAGGGGGGGGACACATTGCAAGCCACTTTGGCGGGCTATATTTCGCAGATGCTACACCTGATAAAAAAGTTATGTATGAAACATTACCTTCATTTTAGTAGACCTATTCAATGATACCCCACACGAGGGGCTGCTGCGAAAAAATATTTTCATCCCCATTTCACATGTATGGGCGCCACCCCTAAAATACGTAATCACGATTTTTTTATTCATTTAAAATTGAGATCTATATCTAGACTATTTTTTTGCAAATTTTCATTTACTTATGTTTATAACTGTAGAAGTTATTAAGCTGTAAAGGATTAGGACAGACGGATGGACATGACGAAACTATAAGGGTTCCTTGTAGGACTACGGAACCCTAATAAAAAATGGTCGCCACAATGGCTGAACATCTGTAGATGTAAACAAAAGATGAGAATGTTTATTGATTTTATGAATGAATCTTTGTGTCTTTGCCGACAGGTCGCAATAGTTACAACTCGCAACGCAATATCTGCATGGAATTTCTAGGAATTTATTTCTCTACGAATGTCTTGAAAGTATTCGGCGAATACGAATATTCGTTAATTTGATGGTATTCGGCGAATACGAATACTAGTATTCGTATTCGTTGCATCACTAATTTAAATCTGTCAAACCTGCCCACAACCTCATGATCAGCAGTCCGACACTCGAACCACTAGACCACAGAGTTCATCTAATATTGATTTTGTATTAAATATTGATTTTGTTTTGTCAATAACCACTAAAAATCAATACTTTGATTACTTTCGAAATTCAAACTCTTTTAACACAGATATACCTGTATTTTTAAACATGCATCAGATCCACATATCACACAATGACCGTGTCATATGTTTCAGGAGCAAAGTGCTGAAATGTTCAGGATGCCAGTTTGTCTATTACTGCGGCCGCTCGTGCCAGAGAGATGCGTGGGGTGATCATAAGGTATGTTTTAATGCATTTTTCAACACTTATCAATTAGTTGTTTTAAAGCAGAAAACAGACATACATTCAGAAATCTTTCCGGTGAACCACTACTAAGGCTAAAATCGCTTGCACTCAATTTTCGATGGCAGCGGTAGGTACCTGTAATGTAGGAGGATTCATTGAAGGGATTTTGTCAACAAAATGTACCACCGTGAAGGATTGTAACCGTACCTATTCAGTGAACAATTTTAACTGTTTTAAAGCATCAAAAAAGTTTAAATACGAAACCTATGTTTTGCAAAATGTAGATGTTTCATATTATAATGACTGAAGGATTGGGCAGACATACGGAGCCCTCAGCTCTTGAAAGGGTAACTTAATAAAACAAAAATATAGAAATAGTGTTCTGGAAGTCTAACTCCAACCCCAATGTGAGAATAGACTGAACATGTACGTAATCAAGGGCGGATCCAGCCTTTGTGCCAGGGGGGGGGGTCATGTACTTAAATCCAGCCCCAGGTCGACATTTTTAACAGTAGGGTGCAGAAAACAGGGAAAAAACACTGGTTGAACTAGGCGTAGGAGGGGGTCATGACTCCCATGACCCCCCCTGTCAAAGTCAAAAGTTTTATTTCGAATAAGCATTTACATGCACTTTCAAAACGTTAATTATGAATCTAGTTGCACGGTTCCAAAAAGTTGGTCCTATGAAGAAGAGCCGGCAAGAAACTCCATGGATATACTCTTTTCAAATAATAATAGATCCTAGATCCGCCCTTGTAACGTAATAACGTAGGCGTTTCAACAATTAATAAGAGTTTGTAAAAATTACTCGTAATATCGCGCGGCCGTGACAGCCAAATGTTGCAACTTTATCATCAAACATCTTTATTTCTAACGCGAAAAAACGTTGAATAAATATTTATGCAACGCTTCTCGTAATCCCATAATACAAACATTATGACATGGTTAACACGTACTACAAGAGTTGGCAGCGCTGCCCAACGTTTTGTATTTTATTTTCGCTAACTAAATGTTCGATAAATGTCGACACGAAAGAAACAGCGCTGAGATATCCGGAATAACTGCGCCGACGCACGTCAAAAACACGCTTGACGTAAGAACGCGTTGTGTAACTGTTGATTTTTTAAAAATAAATGATTAATAGATTTCTGCAGTTGTTCCTGAAATACATAAGTATTAGTACTGTTGTAAGTTGATCTGAGTTCTAGTATTTTGACGCAAGTAGTGTGACTACGAGAATTCTAAATTAATCTTCTTCATCCAAGCCGCAAGCGTCTTTTCAGGCTGTTGCAATGGTGTAGATAGATAGATAAAATATATTCTGTGTATTTTATTATTATTTCTCTGTGTGTGCATAACTTTAATAAATAAATAAATAAAACGTTTATTTAGTACAAAAACAAGACACAGGACATACAAGTAAAAATACAATAAAAAAGTGTGATATGTGTCTCAGTGTGTAATGTGCTAGTAGGAACAGTATCGTACCAATCTCTCCCCGTGCGGCAACCACATCGGCCGCACCCTCCTCTTGACAGGTGCGCGCAGAACACAACGCGCCACCGTCATGGGCCTTGACTACACCACAGGCCCACACCTAGGGTGGCTGGAGGTCGGCTACGCCCTCCTGCGACGACCAGGTCTTCTCCTGCGGATGGGAAGAGAGGTTATCGCCTCTCAAACCCTCTCCGCCGCCTCCTTAGCGAGCATCACCTCCTCGCAGAAGGAGACGATGCCTTCCCAAACGCTCTCGCTCCTGACCATAGACAGAACCACGGCCGGAAGCGAGAGATCGCTGCCGCTTACTGCAGTGAAGTCACGGCGCTGTGTGGCCCAAGCTGGGCACTCCTTCAGTGTGTGCTGATGCGCAGTGTCTAACTTCACTCCGGCCAAGTTAGATTGCGCGTAGGTAACTAGGTACTGTACTATGCCTACTTATTACCAAGCAAGAGATTATACATACTGAAATGAATATTCAGAACAAAACACAAGCAAAGAGCTACCTATATACATGAATGAAAATGTAACTTCGAAATCCGAACGAACGTTCAAGAGGTCCCAAATTCCCAATTTTCACCATTTGGGTTTATTAAAAAAGAATAATTAGGTTTAAGATCTGTGTCCTTGATACCATTAGAAGAAGGTAGACCGGTAGTTAGATCATCATCATCCTCCTACCCTAATCCCAATTTATTTGGGGTCTGCGCAGCAATATTTTTTTTCCATACATCTCTATCAGCCGTCATCCGTGTTCACTTTCTTTCTATTCATATCATCTTTCACACATCCACCCATGTTTTCTTCGGTCTGCCTCTTTTCTTATAGCCATCCACATTTATACTTAAAACTTTCCTCGTAACATGCTCCTCATTCCTCCTCATCACAAGTCCATACCATGACAGTCTTCTCTTACATACTTATCCATTCTCGTTACACCACACATTCCTCTTAACATTCTCATCTCAGCTACATGCACTTGCCTTTAATTAATTCCTTTCGTAGCCCAACATTCCGATCCATACAGGACAGCAGGTCTTATCATGGTCTTATAGATTTTCCCCTTCGGTTTAAGGGGAATTCGGGAGTCACATGTGGTTAGATCGTTATAAAAATAATGGACGTAGTCGAGGCACGCGCAAGAGCTGCAGCTACATGGTGTTAAAAAAAATTATACTTCTGTTCGGCGAATTTCCCCCGTGTCGTGTGCCGTGTATCGGCTTATGTAATCGAGGCATTGCATTAGTAGAATACGCCTCTTTATTGAATTGCCAAAGGTCTACGTAGGTATGCTTTTGATTAGACGCATTTCATGGCTAGTTGCCATTCTCATAGCTACTATAATTGAGGCACCGCTTTTTTACATTTTAACTCCAAGATACAAGCTCTATTTGAATTGCACGTTAGTCGGCAACACGTCTGTGACTAAGGTCCGAGAACATTCCTCAAGTATAGTTTGATCTTCAATCACCTGATCACTACTTAAGGATATAATCGTTACTTGAGTATCAGTCTTATTCCAATACGGTAATTATAAACTTCAACAACATAGCACACGAATATAACCTGATGAAATAGGAAAGAAATCTCTACTCAAGCGTGGTCTCGACCACATTTGAGTGATTAGTGATTACAGATTGAGTGAGATAATCTCTGCTCAAATACCGAAACAGGTGACAGTATAAAATAAAGCTAAACTCAGCTGAACTGTGATCAATGAATCTATGCTTGAGGAATGTTCTAAAATTAAATCCCAACTCAAAACTAGTTTTAAACAGTGATCAAAGCTAGAGGAACGGTCTATAATACGGGCCTAACTGACTATCCTGTTTTGCGGATATCCATGGGCGGCGGTGATGCTTACCACTCGTTTGTCTTCTATTATTAAAAAGTTTCAAATGATGCCTTAAAAATATGCATAGATACCTATAATATTTTAGAATAGCATAAGTGTATTTTCATAACTTTCGAAATGCAAATGAATCATAAAAACGTAGCTGTGAATGAAATGCTACATTTTGTTTATGATTTATTATCACTTCCTGGATTGTATAGATCGGGGAATAAAATTAGTTTGTTTTCTTATAATTATATTTTCTGGACTATTTACTCAAATAGCAAAGCAGATATCTCAGAGAAAAATTTACTTATTCTCCTTACGTAAGGCTTCTTTAAAAATAGTTTACGAGTTTTGTGCCTGTCGTACACAAACGTCCAGGCAGGAGTCATATAATGTCCAGAAACCTGAAGACATCCTCCAATGCAGCAGTGAACAGTTTCGTAGAGATCATGTCTCCCTGTCTCACACTTCGTCGGATGAGTATGTAACTCAGCCGAGTAAAGCCTCTAATCTCTTCTGAATACGTCATATCTGGAGGTTGGAGCGGGGCATGGGACCCCCCTCAATATAATGATACCTACTAACTTGTCACATTTCGTTTAGTTTCTAATATCAGAAAACGGACGAGCCATTGCAATGCATTGCAGCGCCGGCTCTAGCCCATGTAGCGCCCGGGTGCAATCAATACCCTGGCGCTCTTTAGTAGACGCGCGATCTAAATGGAATACTTATCTACAGTTATAGTTTATCGCCTAAGGTTTGCTGTAAGAAAACTCATTTTTGAGTTAAGCTCGCCGATGTACATAAGCTTTCCTATTGTAATATTAATGTGTATTTGTGTGTACAATAAAGTATCATAATTAATTAAATAATTATATTTTCCCCATTGATCGGAAATTCGGGTGCAAATGGTGCACCTAACTACCGCTGAGGTCGGCCTTAACACGGGCGCATGGTCTTTGAGAGCGCCGCGAGTGATTTAGGCCCTTTGGAGACGTCGCCGCGTCGCGAGCGCCCACTAAGGCCCGTATTCCAGAAGGATACTCAAGCGTTGATCTCTGTTTAAAACTAGTTTTAAGTTGAGCTTTGATTTTAGAACGTCCCTCAAGCAGAGATTTGTTGATCACAGTTCAGCTGAGTTTAGTTTCTTTTTATATTGTCACCTGTTTCGGTATTTGGGCAGATATTTGATCTGTAATCACTCAAGCGTGGTCCAGACTACGCTTGAGTAGAGATTTCTATTATATTTCAGGTCAAATTCGTGTGTTTTGTTGTTGAATTAAAGTTTATAATTACCGTTCTGGAATAAGACCGATACTCAAGTAACGATTCTATACTTAAGTAGTGATCAGGTGATTGGAGTTTAAACTGTACTTGAGGAAGCTACTGTAATACGGGCCTAAGACCCTGCGCCCGTGTGCGCCCCACACCCTGCACCATAGGTAAAGCCGGCCCTGAACCATTGAATTATGAAGCTTACTGACAGATCATGCCAACAACTCCGACGAACGATTTTGTTGCGCTTGTTTGCTTGGTCTACAGTGTTAACTGTACACTGTTGCTTAGCGACATCCACCAAATGTTCAGTGACTTGTTGCGGACATTCCTTACGACCCCCAACGAACGTTCGTTGGCCATCTTTGATGCAATACGTAAATTTAACGAAAGCTCATAATTTTCAGTGGGAATGCGCCAACTTCAAGTGGGTGGCTCCGAAAGTGCTACCGGATGGAGCTCGCATGCTGGCGAAGATCATCAACAGGTTATACCGGGGAGACGGTCACTCCTTCAGATCGTTCTATTCCGGAACCTCGTTCAGAATGTGGAAGGATCTCATGTCACGTGAGTTTCCGTTCCTTTCTTCCAGTCCATAATTATCCAGTTAGATCTACTAAGGCTATGTCCTTACTCTGTCTCAACTTTTCATATGATATCTCCGTACAGGTTGCTGTACGGAGACATCATATGAAAATTTGAGACAGAGTATTAAAGGCTGATTTACACGGAGAGAGTTCCGACAGGCTAGCCTCGTACTGACTTTGTTTTTCTCAGCAAAAAAAAGAAACAACTTGGCACAGTTGGCTCTCGTCTGGCGAAACTTTTCCGTTTAAATCAGCCTTAACAGAACTGTAGTCTTCGCAATTTCTGCAAGGGAGAAACCAACATCCATCCTCGGTTCAATTAATAAAAATCATGTATATCCATTGAGCTATTATATGAGCTACGTATAGAGCGGCCATCGCCAAGATATCTTTTACGCCACGTTGCAACTCTCCTAGTCGGTTTTCACGCTCAGTGCGACCCCGTTCACACCCCTCCACCTTCTTGGGGATTTGTACTAAATATTTATTAATTTATTACGAATTTCTGCAGAATGGACACTGCAATGAAAACATTTTGATCAACTTGAAATTAGGCGGAGATTAGAAAACAGTCAACTACATTAAGTGATCCTGTGACTGATTTCGTCTTAAATAATATCACATCACGGAGTAGTTAAATGGAATCGGCTTAAATCATCCTCCTCGCCTTTTCCAAAATATGTTGGGGTCGGCTTCCAGTCTAATCAGATGCGGCTGAACATCAGCATTTTACACGGAGCGACTGCCATTGACCCCCGCAACCCAGTTACTGGGTAATACTGACATTCGGAGGTTAGACCAGTTGTCAGACTTTCGGGCTTCTGACTACCCGTAACGACTACCATAGATATTCGTATGGCAACCGGGAGTTGTGCTTAACGTGCTCTCCGAGGCACGGAGGGTTTTCGATGTGCAACGAAATGATCACCCATCCACGGACTGTTAGCGGCAAGTGTAGCTTAACCTCGCAGATCATACAATCCGCGCGGTTGCTACTTAGCCACGAGCCCCTCTGAAATCGGCTTTAATCTCGTGACTAAAAATGTATCTCCATCACATAATTTGAGAAATAGCACATGATTTACAACCGAGATTGGCGCCAAGTCTCATTCAATCCATTCACCTGGTTTTGCGTCATTGAGCGAAATAACAAACAAACATTTGAAAACTACTTATGATTTATTTGTAGTATAATGGCCACTTGATTGTTCCTATGCTGACCTGAAGAATATACTAGTACAAATATATTTTTCTATTTTCATGCATAAATTACTTTTAGATCTACGCAAATAGTATTGGCTCCTATAGTTGACAAGCCCACGCGTTGGCCGAACATTGACACCTCAAGGAGGTCATTATAATAGTTTTTCATTCAGTAGGTTAGGTACAAAAGTAATGCAAGACTATTAAGCCGCTACTTGACTGTTTTAGGGGTAGAGCTAGTACATATAACCAGCCCATTACCGACCCATTGCTGGGCTCAGGCCTCTTCTAAGAATGAGATGTTTAGGCCTTCTGGCCGTTCTGCGGGTTGGTGAAACTTTACTTTTGGGTGGCACACACGCTACGAGAAATCGTTACGATCGCACTGTACCGTTTAAACTGCACCGATAATCGAAACGTTTGTGTGATAAAAACTGTACTATTTTTACCCGACTGCGCCAGAAGGAGGGTTATTACGATTCTTAAACGGCTGTTTTTACGATTCTTAATTCTCGAACGGAGTAGTATGAAAATTTGAATAGATCAAAGGGATTCGAAGGAAACGGTCCCGATAATCTTAACGTTGTCCCGGTAATCAGAAATGAGGAGATTAGCAGGAGAACCAAAGTAACCGACATAGCCTGAAGAATTGCCAAACTTAAGTGGCAGTGGGCGGGGCACATTGCTCGCAGAACGGATGGCCGATGGGGCAGTAAAGTTCTGGAGTGGCGACCGCGTACTGGAAGGTGCAGCGTGGGTAGGCCCCCCACAAGGTGGGCCGACAACCTGGTGAAGGTCGCGGGAATCCGCTGGATGCGGAAGTCACAGAACCGGTCGTTGTGGCGATGCTTGGGGGAGGCCTATGTCCAGCAGTGGACGTCTTTCGGCTGAAATTATGATGATGTTGATGAATCGTAACGTGTGTGGCGAGAGCTTCAATTTTTCATACTACTCCGTTCGACGATACAGTTCTAAAAAATCGTAAAAACTGTACAGTTTTTATCACACACACGTTTCGATTATCGGTGCAGTTTAAACGGTGCTATCGTAACGATTTCTCGTAACGTGTGCCACCCATTTACCCTGTGCCTAGTAAGCAGTAGTAACATTCGGGTTCAATATACTAGGCAAAATTAGAGTGAGGGAATAGAGACTGCACCTGTGTTTGCGCACACACTTGTGCACTATAATATGTCCCGCGCAGATGGCTAGTCTTCATTGAGATTGGCCGCCGCCGTGACCGAAATTCGGCCGGGAGGACATTATTATTACTAGGCAAAATAAACTGGTCTAGAATCGGTTCCTATCATGTTTTTCTGAGTATGTATTCCTAGGTTATATTGCAGTTGTTATGGGCAAAGGTAACCGCTTAACATCAGATGAGCCTTTAGCTCGTCAAGACATCCAAGACAAAAAAAAATAGTCGTGACTGATCGCCTGACTAACAGGCAGACAATGTACTGCCTTAACCGCCGCAGAAACTTGAGATCTTTTCACAGAAATTCCTTAAAAATTGTAAGCTACCATTTTTTATCAAGCAAGACTAAAAGGTTACCTTGAACTATTGCTCTTTTATTAATAGAAGATACAAGAAAGGGATGGCAACAATTTTAGAGCTGTCAAATTAGTCGGAATTAAAATTTCCATACCAGTTTAGTCGTGGTCTCGGAACGTGCCCACTTAAATCAAAGAAACGTAACACGTAAACTAAGTTGACAGCACCAAAATTGTTGCCATCCCTTTCTTGTATCTACTATTAGTAAAAGAGAGCTATAGTTTAAATTAAGTTTAGTACGTGAACAAGAGAATCAACACCAATAAAAGGATAGGACTTAGAAGAAAAAACAACTGAAAATAATTGGTTTGCTAAGCAATTTTATTTATAATATCTATTTACAGATTACTCGGACTTGAAATCGGATAAGAAAAGGATGGATCATTTCACATCGCTTTGTGTTGTGCTGTACGAGTTCCTCAAAGACATATCACTGCCAAACACTGTTGAACTTATGGGATTGTATGGAAGGGTGAGTAATCATCTTTTATTGTGCAACATGTTGATCTGTATTCGTGCCATATTTAAGACCACTCATACTGTACACGAATCAATAAAAAAATCAATGATACCAATTTTTTTTTTCAATACCTATACTCGGTGTCAGGGAAACGCTTCCGAAAACGAAGATAGGTGATAGTGCTGGTGATTACTGATACGAAACCACTAAAAAATGCGATTCTGTTTTTAGATGTTTTCAAGTATGCAATCGGCGAGACGAGCAATTGCTCATCAATCAATCGAATAGACTAATTAGATTTCTTTCAATAATTTTAGTTATTTTAATATTCATTAATCTATATTTAGTATTATATCACGCATTTTACTGTACTCAGTCACTATTCGTGAAGACCTATTATTGGCAGACTGTATCTTATTTAACATTGTTATACTAGAGTAATTGCTGGTGGTCTTCCAAATAATAAATAAATATATTTTTTTTTTAGCAATTTTCATACATAACCAGCTTTGGACAGTTAAATAAAACTGATTTGCAAAAAAAACCCCATTTATTTACAAATTTTTTTAAAGTTTACGCGCGGCATTGATCCCGAGTTTTGTACGCTTTACATTGCGGGTTTGCAAAATACCAAATCACTAAAACAATGAGTATAAGGCTAATGGTTATTGGTATTCGATTGTGTTTAGTTAGTATAATAATAGCCTTTCAGTTTCGGGAGCGTTTCCCTGACACCCAGTATGTAAAAAAACAAATCCCCCGTGTGTGTCGACACAAAAACGATTCGTGCGAAACCACCCAAAAAATGGGCAGAATTTTCTGCTTTTTACAATGCCGCCGGTGACTTATTTTCTAAGTCGTTCGGGATTTACTCTCAAACCCACGCTGTTTCTATGTGAAAAATTCGTTTTTAAATAACCGTAGAATTAGTTAAATATTTTTAGGTGACTAAGCACATTTGTTATAATTTGCTCTAGAAATATGGCGCAGTTACAGATCATCAACTCAGCCTTTCGCAGTCCACTGCTGGACATAGGCCTCTCCCAAGTTGCGCCACAACACTCGGTCTTCCGCATCCAGTCCCCCCCAGCCACGTTGTTCAGATCGTCGCTCCATCTGGCGGGGGGGCGCCCTACGTTGCGTTTGCCGATTCACGGTCTCCACTCAAGGACTCGTCTGCTCCAGCGGCCATCGGTCCTTCGACAGACATGGCCAGCCCACTGCCACTTCAGCTTACTGGTCTCGTTATATCTCGTTACGGATTTTATCCTTCAATGGTTACAGATCAACATCTTGTATCTTTAGACTTCATGATGAGCCCATTACTGTCCCACTGCTGGACACGGGCCTCTTCTCAGTATGAGAAGGTTAAGGCCTTAGTCCAACACGCAGGCCTAATGCGGGTTGGCGAACTACACACACCGCACACCATCGAGAACTGTATGAAGCACTCTCAGGTGTACAGGTTTCCTCACGATATTTTCCTTCACCGTTAAGACAAATGATAATTAAATTTCTGATCCACACATGAATTCAAAAAGTCTGTGGTGCAGGCCGGGTTTGAACTCAGACCCCTGCATGGAATGCAAGCGCTCAACCGCTAGGAGGCTATCACATAGTTTTACTTTTGTCTTTAGACTTAGTTGGACATGAAAAGAAGATAATTCCTGCTAACGAATGGAAATAAAACCGGCCAAGTGCGAGTCGGACTCACGCAGTAAGGGTTCCGTACCACCCATCTACCTAATACGCCCCATAGAAACTAACTTAATTTACGGAGTTCATTAAAAGACATCAACGCACCGTGTGTGAAATATGATTTTTTGCATCTCTTTCTTACGCACTTACGCAGGTACCACCACATATATCTATGTTTGCCCTATTTTTAGTATTTGTTGCTAAACTAGTATGCACTATAATCAGAACAAATTTGACGCTGGTATGTATAACCGTTTTGAAGATAGAGCATAAAGAAAGCATTTTTTTAAAGGTTTCTTGTATGAGGAACCCCTTTGATTTTAGACTTTTTTTAGTTTTTAGTATTTTTCGTATTAGTTGAACCGACGAAAACAGAAACTTAAAAGCGAAATATAAAATGAAGCTTGATTTGAGTTTGACGCTGACTCATAATTAGTTATTTACATTAGTTTAGTTAGAAGAATAGTTATTAAGAGTAAAAGCCTCATTTTATTTTTCGCTTTCAAGTTTCTGTTTTCGTTGGTTCAATTTTTTGTTAAAACGTTTTATTTTAGTTGTACTTAAGTAATGTTCCGAAACTCGGAACAAATATTCCGAAAACAATTTTAAGTGTAAGGAAGTCTCCACTTTTTTGTCTCTGTTCTTTGAACTATAGGGACATTAGCTCTACCTATTCTGATCACTGATTATATGTGTAAATATTATTCATAAACTGTTTTCAGATGGTAATAAACAGTTTCATGATCTTGGACATTGACATGAACTCGATCGGGACAGGCATTTACTTGGCATCGTCTATTCTGGACCACAGCTGTAACCCGAACGCGGTTGCTACGTTTGATGGCAAGACTATCAATATTAGAGCCATTACGGACATGCCTTGCTTGGATTGGAATCAGGTAATTAACATTTTTGAGCTGATTTCACGATAATGTTTTGAACATCATCATCATTTCAGCCGAAAGACGTCCACTGCTGGATATGTCCAAAACCTCCCCCGAAATGGGGTATATGCCATAATTGCCACGCTTGGCAGGCGGTTTGGCGATTGCAGTTGGTTGGTTAAATACTCAGAAAATGCCGCTGCCCATCCTCTGGTGAATCACTTGGTCACCTTTTACGACACCCACGAGAAGAGATAGGGAGATGTTTTGAACACTTACTGCTAACTAAAATATTGTCTGTTGGGCGCTGAAGAGTCCAAGAATATGAAGTCCAGTCAAGGGAGTACCTTGCCTTCAAGTATATGCTTTCTTGAGTGTTGTAGTTGATATATTACATTAAATCATACAGGGGGCCTAGTACGAGTTTGACACTTACGAATACTTTCATAGTTTTCGTCGACTTTCATTCATAAATCAGCAGCACCCCTGGCGGATACGAGGAGGAACTACTAATTTAAGGTGAATTCTACAGGCTAGCCCGCGAAATTCAAAATTTATTGCGTTTTTTGCAAATTGTAGTTTTCGCGTTGTGTATAAATAATATTTATAAAAAATATTAACTTAGCTCTATAAGCTGTACAAGGTCGATTATATTAATTTACGATTAAATTATCGATTATCGAGCTTATAAAGCTAGGTTTATATATTTTATATAAGTATTATTCAGCAGATTTATTGTTATTACTACCGCGAATCGTATTTTGATTGATATACAACTCAAAACAGAGCTACAATTAGCAAAAAACGCAAGAAATTTTGAATTTCGCTGGCTACCCTGTAGCATTCACCTTAAGAATAAAAGTCCACGAAAACTATGAAAATATTCGTAAGTGTCAAACTCTTACTAGGCCCCAAGGTATAATCTTCGATGTAATTAGTCTTGCGACCCATGCTACGAAATATAATTTGTCTGTTTTCTAATATTTCAGATGCGCATCTCCTACATCGACCTGATGAAGACTCCGTATGACAGACAGACGGAGCTGCTGCAGAACTACTACTTCTTGTGCCAGTGTGACAGGTGCATGGGTAAATGCTTTAGATGTGCCTACTAATTTATACTTCCGCATGCTCTATCTCCCGTTCTTTGATGGAAGGCGCCAGGGTTGAGACTTGAGAGTACTCACTCGTTATTTCTGTAGAGTAGTAGGTAATTGCTTAAGTTGGTTTCGTGGAACAGGGTTATGGCGAAGAGTTGTTCCGCGAACTACATTCTGTTTTTGAAGTAAAACTTCTTTACGCACGCTTGACTTGGTGATTAAGCTGGTGAATGCGTTACGAAAAGTGTGATCGGGCGAGGCGAAAGGAAGTTGAGAGGGAGATATAAGTTAGTGTAGATAGAAAGAGAGAGAGTTATGTTTCGTATATTACTGTAGTGGCAAGAGAGAGAGATGCGAGCACACATGTTTTTTCTCTCTTACTCTCATAGCCAGTTGCGTTTCGTATATCTAAGACATAGTGCAGGCCTATTGTCTGTATCACATTATGGGAGCAAGAGAGAGCAGTGCGCGCGCACATTTTCTTTCTGTCTTCCTCTCATAGCCAGTCCTTCTTTATGCACGCTTGACTTGGAGAGTAAGCTGGTGAATGCGTTATGAAAAGTGTGATCAGGGTATTTTTTATTTTTTTTGTGAAGTAATGCTTCAGTCGTGTGGTCTAAAGCACACTCGTTTTTTTTTACTAGTTGGAACGAAGTTCCTTGTGGCTTGCGGTAGGTGTGATTCGGGAGAAAATTTTGCATCACGTCACGCTAGATTTGCGTTATACCCATAGAGTACATTAAATATACAGACAGAGTTGTCGGCTGACCTCACCTTTAAGCGTCATCTGTTGGTGTACCGTATATTTGCCGAGTACTAGAATTGTGGACTGTAAATTTCTATAAGGCCAGTAGGCCGAGCCTAAACACCAAAAAACACGTATTTTTCGTCCTCAACCAAATCAAATCCACCTACCTTTGCCGTGGGCTTGAGTTTCGTAGGTACCTGCAGGCACGAGGATGTGGTTCAAATTTTCAAAGTCCAGGATCCGTTAAAGTTCGCTAACACAAATAGCACACCGCTTTCACTCCAATACAAATTTTATGTATGAATCACCCCGGTAAAACAAGCCGTTAATATTAATCCAAATTATATTGCGAGAGACACCGCTTATGATTTTCTCAAACCGCCATTACCGCCGACAACGACGGCGAGCCTTGTGATTGGTCGACGCGTCCACTCGCGTCGTGCAATCAGCGCCATCGACATACGGTGGCAGATTCAAAATGGAAGAAGGCGAATACGTGCGTTAACATACCCTCCCCCCCCGAAAGAAATGAAACCTGCCTAACCTACATCGGTAGCCTGCACAACTTTGATACAGGCCGAAGCAAGGTACTGCTGCGCGTTTTAACTTCTGCAACGCGATTAACCGAATCCGAACCGGGTAGTAACCGAACTATCCTACCACGTTTCCACTGTAATGAAGGATAATTATCTTCTTTAATTAAAATTAAGTCATCGACCTTAAGTGATTCCGAATGAGAAGTCCATTTATTTCGTTGTTGTAATGTATGTAGATATTCATCTCGCCATCTAGACCAGAAATGTTGCGTAAGTTTTTGAATTTGTTGAAAACGAGATAACCGATTTATATTTACAGCTTCAAAGGGATACTCAGGGAGCGCTACTAGTGGTTGACCGATAATAAAATGACCGGGTGTTAGAACTTCCATATCGGCAGGGTCCGAACTCAAAGGGCAAAGTGGTCGCGAATTCATGACCGCTTCGACCTTAGCGAAGAATGTAGTCAACTCCTCAAAAGTAAGCCGCCGATCACCGAGTACACGATACATGTGAGTCTTAGCCGACTTCACAGCCGCTTCGAAAAGTCCACCCATGTTTGGGCTACTTGGAGGGTTAAACAACCACGTTACATTTTTCTTGACTAACTCACGCTCCAAGTCTGACCGATGGTCTCTTAAGTATACGTAAACATCTTTTAAGTATTTATCCGTCCCGACATAATTTGTTCCACAATCCGAACGTATCAAGGAGGGAAGACCTCTTCGCGAAACAAACCTAGTAAAAGTTGCAACAAAAGCTTCAACCGATAACTCCGATACAACTTCAAGATGCACCGCTTTTGTACTTAGGCACACGAATATGCATAAATAACATTTTAAAATCCGAGCATGTTTCAAAGGACTACTTTTTATTGAAAAAGGTCCCGCGAAATCTGTACCGACGCCTTCAAATGCACGAGTAATTCGAACACGATCTGGCGGTAAATCTGCCATAAATGGTTGATTTGTCCGAGGGTTTGCTCTAAAACACAGTACGCATTTAAACGTAACGCTTCGAGTTAGTTTACGTACCGATATTATCCAATAACTACGAGATAAGATAGCTGCCAAGGCATTGGCACCGACATGACAATATGTTTTGTGATAATATTCAACAAGAAGTGTTGAAAATTCGCCTTTACCGGGAAGAAGAATAGGATGCCGTGCCGAAAAAGGTAATTCCGAATGACGAATACGTCCACCTACGCGGATCACGGCGTCACAATCCAAAAACAAATTAAGTTTACGTGCCGAATCACGTATAGGTTTTGCTGAATGTAAAGCTGCAATATAATCCCCGAAATGCAACCTTTGAACCGTCCGAATTAAGCAAGTTAACGCTTTGCGTCGTTCCGAAACCGAAATAGTAATACCGAAAATGTTAGAAACCGAAACTGAATTAGAAGAAACGAGAGCCGAAACCGAATTAGAAGAACCGAGAACCGAAACCGATGATAAACTTGAGTCTTTACCGAGACTACTTTTCCGTCGACAATTATTAATAAACCGAATCACAAAACCGAAAACATTTATGAGAGTTTCAAACGAACTATACCGACCGAATATATCCGAAATATTATTTTGTGTTTCCGAAACCGTAACATTAAAAACCTGCCTAGACCTAAGGCCCGGTAAGTTATTTGGTATTTCAGCCCGTTCATCAGGCCATGAATCACGAGGCTGACAAAGCCACCGTGGTTCCCACCACAGAGGATGTTCTAGAAGCTGAGCAGCTGAACAACCACGAGATGCAACATCTGCACAATTAAGAGCACCCGGTACGTGCCTCCAATTAACAGGTAAGTTTGCGTTCTTAATTTGCGAAACCCGGTTTCCTTGGAATACCTCTAATTTATGTGGAGGTGTTTCCAGCCAGGCTAACACAATAGTGCTATCACACCAACCGACAGTTTCCGATAAATGAACTGAAACTTCATGCAACGCCGAAGAAACATGTTGCAGAAGATTCATAAGAAGTACAGCTCCGCTGAGCTCCAATTGAGGTATAGTCATTTTTGTTTTTAGGGGGGCAACCCGAGATTTACCCATCACTAGCCGAACCGAGGTTTCACCACAAGTATTTTCCGTTCGTAAATACACAGCTGCAGCATAACCCAAAGAAGAACCGTCACAGAAACCGTGAAGAGAAAACAACACGTCTCCGTGCGACTTCAAACAACGAGGGATAGATATTTTCTGAATATTAGGTAAGTCCGAAATAAATTCATTCCATTTTTGCAACAGATACTCCGGGGCTGGGGTGTCCCAATCTACACTTTTAGCTCCGTCACTCAACAACTCCTGCAGTAGCAACTTCGCACGGAACACAATAGGTGATATCCAACCTAAGGGATCAAAGAGTTTTGCCAACGAGGAAAGTATGCTTCGCCGAGTAACTGTCGTCATTTCTGAAGGAAAGTTTAGAATCCGATAAGTGAAACTATCAGTCGAAGGGTTCCACTGAATGCCCAGGACCTTGACAAAACCGAAACTGTCATCATCATCAAAACAACGAGGTGTCTCGCAGAAGTCCTCAGGTATGTCACTAAGAAGTTCTGGTTTATTCGTTGACCATTTTCGCAACTCATAGCCAGCCGTACTCATGAGCTGTATTAACTCGTCTCTAATTTCTCGAGCCTCTGTAACCGAATCAGTGCCACCATTGATGTCATCGACGTACGAATTAGTCACCAGCAACTTAGCTGCTCTGGGAAACCGCTCCAGCTCATCCGCAGCCAACTGGTGTAAACAACGAATCGCAACAAAGGGACTTGACTTTAAACCGTAAGTATTGGTCGTGAGTTCATAAATACGTAAAGGTTCCGCCGGACTCTCACGCCATAAAATAAGTTGATACTTGCGATCATCTGGATGAATCCAGGTCATTCTAAACATCATCCTAACGTCCGTGGTAAATACAATAAAAGGGATCCGAAAATTCAATATTATTTTAGTTATATCATTTTGCAATTTCTCACCGGAATATAAACAGTCGTTTAGGCTAACGCCTGACGAAGTTTTACAACTGCCGTTAAAAACAACTCGAATTTTTTCCTTGTCACCCGATTTAAACACGCCGTGGTGTGCTAAAATATGATGTTCTTGTCCGGAATTGACATCAAAGTCCGAAAGCCGCATATGTCCGAGATCTATATAATCGTTTATAAATTCTATGTACTTAGCCCTAAAATTAGGCTGAGCCTTCATTCTCCGTTCTAAAGATAAAAATTGTCTAACCGCTTGTGTCTGAGAGTCACCTAACTCCGCATGATCAGGCACTAATGGTAGCCGCACCATGTACTTACCATCCGAACAACGTTGCACCGAATTTGCAAACATTTGTTCACATTGAACATCAACCGGATCTTTTATTTTTAAATTTGGCGGTTCTTCCGATTTCCAAAACCGCGCAACCGCTTCTACTAAAGAAACGCCCGAAAAATATTCCTTATCCGAATAATTAACATTAACATTCATCGGTCCGAAAATAGCAAAATCAAAGATAGTATCCAAGGCATAAGGTCCACCCGGCCGTAAGGTTCTTCGTAACCTTCTTGCCCTCCGTAATTTCACCGAGAATGTCACAACCGAAAATAATATCTACTTGATATAAATATCCGAATCCGATATCCGAAAGTTCCAAACTATCCGACAAACCGTACCGTTTTGTGACATAATTAGTCGGTGTCTTTAACACAACCGCATTAACCGATAACAAAATTGAATTATTATGATCTGATGTAAATTGTAACCGAACAATATATTTACTATTTTCTATTTGTGTCCCGCCGATACCATCCAATCGAGTAGCATAATAATATTTTTTCAAACCGAGCAAACCAACTAAATCACTACGTACTACCGATATTTGTGAACCGAAATCTAATAATGCCCTAGCCTTAATAATATCACCGTTAGCCGATAAAACATTAACAACAACTGTAGGTAGAACAATATCTGTCGGAGAGATTAAACTCGTCTCCGACTTTGACTGCTATTGTGAATGAATACCCGAGAGTCCGACCGACGCGCAGTCATTCGGTCGAGAGCCGAAATGCTGACAGTCCGGACCGAACGAAACATTATTCACCGCGCGCTCATTCTGGTTGCGACTATTTTGACCGGAATTTGACTCTTGTGGTTTTTGTACAATTTGACTTGCCTGATTGTTATTAGGCTTATATGGCATGCTCATTCTGCATATCAGGGTGTGATGACCAGCATTGCCGCACCGTTCACACGAAACATTTTTAGTACATTGGGCTGCCGTATGCCCACCGAAACATTTAAAACATAACCCACTGTTACGAACCCATGCCCTACGCTCATCAATATTATCTTTATTAAACTTAAAACAATTATCAATTTTATGACCCGGAATATTACAAAACGCGCACACTAAATTGGCTTTTACAGTTGTCGGATGTGTCATCATGTTACGATTGACCGAGTCGGACCGATTTGAAGCCGAATGACCCACCGTCCGCCGAGTTTCCGAGTATGTGCGAGAAGTGTCCGAAGAGTTTGCAGTTTCAATCATACTGCATTCATTTTGTAAGAACTGCACGAGGTCATTGAACTTTGGTAAATCACGTTTGAGACCTCCGTAGTTTTGCTCAAACCGTGTTTTTATCTCAATAGGCAATTTAGTCAAGCTAATATGAACGAGTATAAAACTCCATTCGTCTACTGGTAAACCAAGACTTTTCAATGCTCGTGTGCATTCAAGCAGAGGGTTTAAAATGAGAGACCGCAACATACATAACTTTTTTAAAGGTTGAATATTTAAAATACGCGAAATATACGTATCCGCAAGTAAACGTTTGTTATCATACCTAGAATATAACAGTTCTAACGCTGTGTCGAGTGATGTGTCGACCATAGGTAAGTGTTGTACTAACGTCTTTGGTTCCTTTTGTAAGTGAGAAAATAAATAATGATATTTCTCCGTTTTTGAAATATCTTTCCGTGACAGTACGAGTGAATTATATAAACTAATGAAGCTACACCAATTAAATAAGTCACCGTCGAAATTAGGTAGATCTATTCGTGGAAGACGAGCCGACGGCGCACTATCCGTGGGTTTGTGAATGCCCTGCGAGTTCGGGAACTCTGCCGACTTGGCCTCCAACTTATCATACTGCAACGTGGCATTTGCGTAGCGTTTATCATAATTTGCTATAACGTTCTCATCGTTAGTAGCCCCGAGTATACCTTCATATGCCGCCGTTAAATTTTGGAAGTGTGAATCCAACTTACGCAACCTTGCCGATATTATGCTGCTAGCACAATCGGATGAGTCTATGATCTCAACCGAATATTGAAACCAATCGCATTCTAGTTTGAATTTTATTTCAAGGGACTTCGACATTTTGAATTATTATTTAAAACGTGTATGGACTTGAACAAAATTAAAATATGGTAGGTAGGTAGGTACCTACCTATATTTCCGAACCGACCGAAAAGTTCGACCATCCAGGTCGATGGACCAAAAAATATGTACCGTATATTTGCCGAGTACTAGAATTGTGGACTGTAAATTTCTATAGGGCCAGTAGGCCGAGCCTAAACACCAAAAAACACGTATTTTTCGTCCTCAACCAAATCAAATCCACCTACCTTTGCCGTGGGCTTGAGTTTCGTAGGTACCTGCAGGCACGAGGATGTGGTTCAAATTTTCAAAGTCCAGGATCCGTTAAAGTTCGCTAACACAAATAGCACACCGCTTTCACTCCAATACAAATTTTATGTATGAATCACCCCGGTAAAACAAGCCGTTAATATTAATCCAAATTATATTGCGAGAGACACCGCTTATGATTTTCTCAAACCGCCATTACCGCCGACAACGACGGCGAGCCTTGTGATTGGTCGACGCGTCCACTCGCGTCGTGCAATCAGCGCCATCGACATACGGTGGCAGATTCAAAATGGAAGAAGGCGAATACGTGCGTTAACAGTTGGGTAACATCAAAGATACAGCTAACTATTAAATAAAACATACATACATAATAAATGATAATTTAAGCTATCGGTAAACAAAAGTATGAATAAAGGCATAATAATACCAAATATTATAATTGTTTCGTAGACCTTAACGGCCTACAAAAAGCACCTACCATCTATACTATAATAAAATTGTAAAGGTCGAAAAGTCTGTACATTGAGTTTTTTTTCGCGAAAACCGGCTAGGGTGACTAGAAATAAGCAATAGGACACGAATCAATCGTTTTTAAAATTTATCTGTCTGTCTGTCTGTTTGTTACCTCATCACGTGAAAACAGCTGAACGGATGGTAATGAAACTTAGCATTTGTATTGGTATTAGTCTAATTTAAAATATAGGGTATGTTTTATGATAAAACTTTTATCTGAATCGGTTGAGTAGATCCAGCGATACAGCTTGGCCCTCTATTGTATTAAGTTGCATACAAAGTAGAGGTCATGATTGTTGGTTGTTTGCAGGTTCCTAAAAATACAACTAGATGGTGTTAGTATTATAGAAAATATAGAATAACATAACATTGTCAGCCCATCACCGGCCGCTGCTGGGCATGGGCCTCTTCTTGGAATGAGAAGAGTTAAGGAACTGGATATTTAACAATATAGATTATCATAACATAATCAGCCCATTGCCTACTGCCCCACTGCTGGGCACGAACCTCTTCTCGGAACGAGAAGAGTTAAGAAACTAGAAAATATAGAATAACATAACGTAGTCAACCCATTACTGTCCCACTGCTGGTTACGGCCCTCTTCTCAAATTGAGAAGAGTTAATGAACTGGCATGTTGTTAGTATTATAGAATAACATAACATCATCAGCCCATTACAGTCCCACTGCTGGGCACGGGCCTCTTCTCAGAATTAGAAGAGATGTGGTTATTGTTATAGAATAACTTATGATAATCAGCCCAATTACTTCCCACTGCTGGGCACGTCCGTCTTCTCAGAGTGAGAAGAGTTTAGGGCTAATTCCATGAAATTCCATCACCTTAGGCGGTTGGTTGTAAAAACAAAATATAGTATGGTAGGTAAATAGTGTAATCGTCTGTGTAGGCGCTTATATGTATATATTTGAAGACATTGTGTTCATAAATATGACACGATGTTATTTTCCGACATCCACGCGGACGGAGTCGCGGGCACAGCTAGTTATACATATAACATATATATATATTTTTTTTTTATAGTATAGGATGGCGAAACGAGCTAAAGGCCCACCTGATGTTAAGCGGTTACCTTTGCCCATAACAACTTCAATACCACCTAGGCTGTTGCCTAAATGGTACCGCAAGTCGGTTCGCCAAACTGAGACATGAAGATGGAAAGTCTCATGTGATTGATAATCTAATGATTTTATTTTATCCTTAATTTTTTTTTTGTTAGCCTGTACTGTCCCACTGCTGGGCAAAGGCCTTCCTCAATTCCTTCCATCTATCGCGGTTCTTTGCCGCCTCCTGCCAGCTGTCTAGAAAGACATCGAGCTCGTCTCTCCATCTCCTGCGTGGTCTGCCGCGACCTCGTCTCGCTGTCTTAGGGCTCCAGTCCTGTGCTATACGGGCCTACATCTCATTTGGCATGCGGCAGACGTGTCCTGTCCAGTCCCACTTCAGTTGGGGCGACCTTCTGATCCACGTCAACAATTTGCGTTTAAGAGTGCAGTATTGTGTTTAGAACACGGTCAGTTAATTTAACACCAAGTATACTGCGCTCCATGGCCCTTTGGCAAACCTTGAGATTGGACTTCTGGATGTTGGTCAAAGACCATGTCTGTGCTGCATATGTTAAGATGTCCTTGAGCTTACGTTTTAGTGACAAGGGCAAATTGCCCTTGAATTGCTCTTTCATGGACCAGTAGCTCTTCCAGGCGTTTTCAGTACGTCTTGTAATTTCTTTATCTTGTCTTGTCTGGAAGGAGATTATTTGGCCCAAGTAGATATAGTCTTGCACATACTGCATTTCTTCCCCATCCATTTGGATGTTCCGTGGTGCGCTGTTGGTCATGACTTTAGTCTTTGACATATTCATTTTAAGTCCACCCTCAAGGCTTGCATTGCTCAGTTCTTGTAGCATCTGCTCTAGTCCAGTAGCTGATGATGAAAAAAGGACAATATCATCGGCGAAACGAGGATTAGTCAACCTAGCTCCACCTACTTAAATTAGATAATTTTATAACAATGCAACCCCGGTGACTTCTGTTAACTATCATACAGCATTCTTCTGTGCTGTTTGTAGATTAGCTTTTTTGCTCACTTAGAAATTGTTCTAAATGTATTGGAGATAGCCATATTTGTGATAACTCCAAGAATTATCCCTATATATTTATAATTTCCTCCTCATATATTTATAATTTAAACTATTACCACCTTATTACAAAATCAGGTTTAATATGTTTTGCTTAATGTATTGTTGTTAATTGTATGTATTGTTTAATGGGTTTTGCTTAAGCCAAGCTTAAACACCTTTTTATGTATAAAGTCTGGCGTTTAACCCGGTTTAAACAAAGGTCTAAACCTGGTCTAAGTTTTTGTAATAAGGGGGTATGTATCTATTCTTCTATCTTCCGCAACGCAAAGCATGCTAAAATAAGACTCTTGCGCACCATACACGAAATAACCTACAAATGTATTACAGATGAAAATCAAATCAAATACGTGCACGGTGCAATATGTCTCAACAAGCAATGTGAAGAACCAGTCAGTATTCCTTGGAAAGAAGATTGTCTATTAGTCCGAAAACCAGAGACAAAGAGCGAAGAATCCAACACAGATAACGAAACAACAGAGAAAATTGAAGAAAATTCAGAAGTTTTGCCGAATAGATCTGAAGATAGTGTTGATAGCAAAGATGCGGTACATTGTACGGAGTGCGGCACGAAATATACTGAAAAACATGTCGATGTGTTTGTGAAGACCATGGAGTTTACCCATGTGCATTTACATAATATGGAGAGGGCTTCTGTGGCGTGTATCCTTTTTAATTACAATTATAGAACATTACCTATAAATAATAATTACAAAGTGTTATTGAAATAACTGAAAACCTCTTAAGGGGTCATTGTACTGATCAGTATGATTTTTTTTTACTATGGGACAAACCCTGAAATCGCGAAAATAAAACATTATTATTATTATTTATTTTTATTATTTTTTCTGTTATTTAGCTGTTCTTTTGTCGATTTATGTGAACACAAATGTAGGGAACAGATGATTTTATTTTACGTGATTTCAGGGGTGGTACCATAGTAAAAGTTGTTCATACTGATGAGTACAATGACCCCTTAAGGTTTTCAGTTATTTCAATATCACGTTGTATAAGTATTATATCATTATCTAGTACCCATAGTACAAGCTCTGCTTAGTTTGGGACTAGATGGTGCTGTGTAAAAAATGTCCCAAATATTTATTTATAAAAGAAAAAGAATGAATTATATAGAACGGTACAAAAAAATGTTGTGTGTCTTAATAACTTGGCATAATTTGAATTTAATTTTCATAAGTTTCGACACAGCCTTAATAACAGATCAAAATCGTCACTTTACAATATTAAAAAAAAAAAAAATGTACCTAATTTCCAATAAGAAAATAGTATATTTTTCAGTGAAGATGTATTACTGTACCTCTATAAAAAAAATCCTTAATACAAACCCAGACGTGGACGTATGCCAGTACTGTTTGGACAGACAAGAGGGCGTGTTGCATCCTCTCAACGTGACGCACGCGCAGACTCTGGACCACGCATTCGACGCGCTCATACAAGTGCAACTGTGGGAGAAAGCTTGCGGATACGCTGACAAACTCATTCCTTGCTTTAGGTAACTTTAACAGTTTTACACTTCAACTAATAAAATAATAATAAAACAAAGTTTAACCGGATTATATCGCGTATATTATTTAAATTGGTTTTCCTGGCGTTTCGAAAGCTTTGCAGAATTTCGTGGTCAGGAAAACCAATTTAAATAATATACGCGATATAATCCGGTTAAACTAAGTTTTATTATAACGTATAGTGATCGCGAAAACCTAAGAAATTAATAAAATAATAATAAAAGTTCAAAGAATAAAATAATTTGTGTGAAACAGTTTAGGAAGTCGGTGCCAATTTTTTCTTAAATCAAACCGGATCATATGCACCTACTTCCTAAACAGTCAACTCAGCCTATCGCAGTCCACTGCTGGACATAGGCCTCTCCCAAGTTGCGTCACAACACTCGGTCCTCTGCCTTCCGCATCCAGTCCCCCCCAGCCACGTTCTTCACTTCCTAAACTGTTTCACAAAAAATATTTTATTATTTTTGAAGTCTGTTTTTACTTTTTTTTCAAGTTTATTTTGTATTACTCTATGATGCTAGGCAGCTGGGCTTATCTCAGTTGAAACACCTTGTTCTTGGGCCTATGGCATTTTACTCTTTTCTGGAGGGAAGTGGAAACAAATTTTCTTCCTACTCCTCCTAATTTATTTCCTGATCAATTTTACTGCGGGATCCAAGACAGTTCAAACGTTTTCCATGGATGTGCCGCCGAGCTTCATTGTTTCAGTGTTTTTTTTTGTTGGTCGCCATTGTAGATGGTTTACAGGAGTTGCAGTGGTTGAAAAAGTGTGGCGGGCTTTTCCAAACCACACCATTCATACCCCGTGTATAGTGACCCCTCTCTATGAACTCTACACATGTTGAGTCTAACAATGTTACCTTTACATTCCTTAGGTTTTTTTTTGTCCCACTGCTGGGCAAAGGCCTTTTTTTTTTTTTTTTATAGTGTAGGATGGCGAAACGAGCTAAAGGCCCACCTGATGTTAAGCGGTTACCTTTGCCCATGACAACTTCAATACCACCTAGGCTGTTGCCTTAATGGTACCGCAAGTCGGTTCGCCAAACTGAGACATGAAGATGGAAAGTCTCATGTGATTGTAATTTCACCGGCACCCGTACCCTTCAGACCGAAACACAGCAATGCAAGCATCACTATTTGGCGGAGAAGTAGGCACGGTGGTAGTACTTCCCCGGACGAGCTCTTTCACAAAGGAGCTCTACTACTACTAAATGGGTCTCCCCCATATTCTTCCAAACTTCCCTATCAGTAGCTTCTTCAGTCCAATTCTTGAGAAACATGTCCAGATCGTCCCGCCAGCGTTTCCTCGGCCTACCCCGGCGACGAATTCCTTCCTGAGGCACCCTATGTGTACCGATCCTTGCCCACCTTTCTGGATGCATTCTGCTGATATGGCCCGCCCATTCCCACTTTAATCTGGCAGACTTGTTGCCTACATCGGCAATACCGGTCTTGGAGCGTATCGTGGTGTTACGAATCCGATCAATCAGTCTTATGTTTAATATACTACGCTTCATAGCCCTTTGGCGAATCTTAAGTTTGGACTTCTGAGTTTGGACTTCCTTAGTAAAATTCTAAAATTTGTTCCAGATTTTACTACGGCGACAGAAATCCACTTCTAGGGCTTCTACATTTGAAGTACGGGAAGATCTTATTATTCAAAATGGAGGTCGAGAAAGCTTTAGCCCAGTTAAAAATAGCTGAAAAGATAATTAAGATGACACACGGAGACAGACACCCACTGTATAAGGAACAGTTAATGCCTTTACTACAACAAGCAATAATGGAATCAACGTGAATTTACATTAGGTACAATACATTAAATTTACATTTTAGTGCCTGTAGAAATAGGGTCATTTTAATATTTGATGTCATTTACAATCAAGGAACTTTTATTAGCAAACTGGAATGCGTACAGAATTAAATACGTACGATTTTTCGCGGTAAAACTCCCTCAGGCTGCGTATGCTCCGTTCGCTCCGTTCAATATAATTTGAACCTTCACAGATCAAAAATAGTCAAGTCTAAAAAGACTGTTTCACTGGGACGTTCTCTTCCCAGTGGTGCATGGGTATTAACGATTTTCTGGGTGAAAAACGTCCCAGCGGCGCCATTCCATTCGCATAAGGTTTAAAATCTTTTACTAACCTACCAAGGGAGAACCCGGCTCCCGATACCCCGTTCCTTTCCTACATGTATGCAGCGCAAAACTTGTAGAAAATTGTATTATTTTTGTTGAAAATTCTAAGATATTATATTTACTTATTAATCCTAATTTTAATATTATTGACATAATTTAGCATCTTTCGAGTATTTTCTGGTGACTCGTGGTCAGTGGGACCATGTATGGTTTTGAAATTGTAAAAAAAATGTAATCTTTGATAACACCAATGACGTCGAATAAATAATATGACGGGTTGAGTTTGAACGAAAAGATTGAATGGAAACGTTATAGAAATAGACAGAGGGTTCTCAGATCATCGGACCGAATTTTAGTTAGCCGTGCGCATTCCAGCTTGACATAAAAGTCCCTTGTTTACAATACCTTCTAATGTAGGTTCTTTAATTTCGCGGACTAATTTGAAATTTTTAAACGTTAAATCGATTCAAGCCTGTTGATATAAAGCGTGATTTTAGACAATTATGACCTTTATGTCCATTTTAAACGTCAATTTAGTTCGCGAAATTCTGGAGTCAACTTTAGTTGATATGAAAATAACTAACTACTGGCAAACTTACAATCATAGCAATAAGTAAATGACTAGACTACTACATTCTGTTTTTCTGACTTGTCTTATTTAGGAAACAAACTGCATGTCTTTTTTATGCAATAATTATTAAATTAAAAGACATTGTAAACACGTGTCGATTCTCTTGTTCACGAACTAAACTTATTTTAAACTATCGCTCTCTTTTACTAATAGTAGATACAAGAAAGGGATGACAACAATTTTCCACAATTTAAATCGTTAGATTTCGTTTCGCTTGCGTAAAATGCGTTAAAAATAATAAATAATTAGTAAGGGTAGGCATATCTGTACGACTTTGAATTAATTGCAAAGTTAGTCGAGTCGGTTAAGAAACACTGTTTCTTAATAAGATATCGCTGACGTCACCCAAAGATGTACCAAGTGGATGTGAATTTCGTTACCACGAGCAGTGTTCACGGTAGTTTAGTGGCTAAAGCACTGGCGTACTGAGCCAGGAGTCGCAGGTTCGAATCCTGCTCGTGAGCGATTTTTTCTTTCCACAATTTAAATCGTAACAACTTTAGAACTGTCAAATTAGTTTACGTGTTACATTTCTTTCTAGTTTAGTGAAAATGTTCCAAGATCACGACTAAACTTGTATGGAAATCTAAATTCCGACTAATTTGACAGTTCTAAAATTGTTGCCATCCCAATTTCTTTGTGCCATCCCTTTCTTGTATTTACTATTCGTAAAAGAGTGATAGTTTGAAATAAGTTTCGTTCGTGAACAAGAAAATCGACACGTGTTTACAATTTCACACACTAAATATTTTTTTAACCTAATTACATGTTCAGAACTAGTAATTATATTTTATCAGTAGTTATTTGAATAAAGAGACGTGCCAAGATTGTTTACTAAATAAGACAAGAGATAAAAAAACACGACTATCTACATTAATTACCTATCAGTAATAATTTACTATTAATAAAGCAAACCACTTTGGAAACAAAAGGCCCAAGTAAGAAATATGTTAGGCGGCCCATACACCTACAATATAATTGCGCAATATTTGCAATTGCGCAATGATATTTATCGTGTAGGGGTGAGATTGAAGACAAAATTAAATGAAGATCGGGACGATACAATAATAATTGTGAAATATTAATATTGCGCAATTATATTGCAGGTGTATGGGCCGCCTTAAGATAAGTGATATGAACATGATTTGTATGAAGAGCGATATCGTAAGATATACGTTGAGATATTGATCTTATACTGGTGCTGATTCCTTGTTCCCAAACTAAACTTATTTTAAACTATCGCTCTCTTTTACTAATAGTAGATACAAGAAAGGGATGGCAACAATTTTAGTGCTGTCAAATTAGTCAGAATTATAATTTCCATACAAGTTTAGTCGTGATCTCAGAATGTGCCCACTAAAAATACGAAAACATGTAACACGTAAACTAATTTGACAGCTCTGAAATTGTTGCCATCCCTTTCTTGTATCTACTATTAGTAACAGAGAGCGATAGTTTTAAGTAAGTTTAGATTGTGAACGAAAGAATCAACACCAGTATAAGATCTGAGAGAGATATGAGATCTGTATCTCAACGTATATCTTACGATATCGCTCTTCATACAAATCATGTTCATATCACTTTTATCTTAAGGCGGCCCATACACCTACAATCAAATCAACTCAGCCTATCGCAGTCCACTGCTGGACATAGGCCTCTCCCAAGTTGCGCCACAACGCTCGATCCTCTGCCTTCCGCATCCAGTCCCCCCCAGCCACGCTCTTTAGGTCGTCGGTCCACCTGGCAGGGGGGCGCCCTACGCTGCGTTTGCCGATTCGCGGTCTCCACTCAAGGACTCGTCTGCTCCAGCGGCCATCGGTCCTTCGACAGACATGGCCAGCCCACTGCCACTTCAGCTTACTGATTCTACAAGCTATGTCGGTCACTCCGGTTCTTCTCCGGATAATCTCGTTTCGGATTTTATCCTTCAAAGAAACTCCAAGCATAGCTCGCTCCATAGCTCGCTGAGCGACTTTAAACTTGTGGACTAGCCCAACTGTCAGTGTCCACGTCTCGGCACCGTAAGTCATGACAGGCAGGACGCACTGGTTGAAGACTTTTGTCTTCAAACTTTGCGGTATAGGCGACGAGAAGACTCGGCGAAGTTTGCCAAACGCTGCCCAGCCCAGACGGATCCTTCTGTTGGCTTCTTTCTCGAAGTTGTGTCTACCAAGCTGAATTGCCTGCCCTAGGTAGACGTATTCCGTTACAACTTCGAGTGTCGACCCTTCGACGAATATTGGCCTCGGCATGACATGCTTATTGAACATGACTTTAGTCTTGTCCAGATTCATGCCGAGACCGACACGTCGAGAGGCTCCGTTTAAGCTGTGCAGCATTTCGCCCAGTTGTTCCAGCGACTCAGCCATTACAACGATGTCATCGGCAAAACGGAGATGTGAGATGTTCTCGCCGTTAACGTTGATACCCTGTCCAGTCCAGTCCAGTGTCTTGAAGACGTCCTCCAACGCGTTAGTGAACAATTTCGGGGATATTACATCCCCTTGTCTCACCCCTCTGCGCAGTTGGATTGGCTTCGTCTTTTGGTCCTGGAGCTGAACAGTCATGGTAGCAGCGTTGTATAGGCATCTCAGCATCTCTATATACCGCTCATCAATGTGACATCGCTGAAGAGCATCCAGAACTGCCCAACTACTTACACCTACAATATAATTGCGCAATATTAATATTGCACAATTATTATTGTATCGTCCCAATCTTCATTTAATTTTGTCTTTCAATCTCACCCCTACACGGTCAATATCATATACTTATCTGCCCTGTGTGTACCATTCAGATAAATAGTTAAAAACTGTAGCATTATAATAAGAGATAACTAATCGTCATATTTGTCTATCTTGTCTTGTGAATACTACTTTAATGATTATATTAGCAACAGTATACAGTATCTTCAGGCGATTTATGTATCTTTCAATGAATAATCTTAATATATATAATTCTTCTGTATGTGTTTGTCACCTAACTCCTAATATACGGCTGGACCGATTTGGATGTTTTTTTTTGTGTATATTTCAATGGGTTCCTGGATGGTTTGAAAACACAATTGGACCCGGTAGGTGGCGCTGCTGTCGGTATGTCACTGATCTTCTAAACGGCAGGGACTATTTTAATGATATGTGGCGCTGCTGTTCCGGTCAGGACGTCGTCTACCGGATCCGCTTGTATACTATATAAATTTTCTAGAACATCGGCTTAGACGCAATGTTTTTGTATAAGTAATAAACAAGTTTATGGTACATTGGATGCTTTTTATATGCTTGTAATAGTAATCCATTATTTATACATATCTATCTGTTGTTTACATTTTCCTCACAAGATAGTAAATAAAATGTAAAATATAATTGTCATTTGTCAGATTAGATATTAAGTGAACTTAACATATATAATGATAATTGTCAATTATTTCTATACCTAAGTCACAAGGCTGTGTGTGCAATAAATTGGGTTAAGTTTTCGTATTTAGATGCCTCTTTTTAAATAAATAATTTAAGTCTGCACTATTGTTTTTCTTGTTTTGCCAATTTTATGTTGTCAAAAGTACAGATTTATAAGTAATAACCAGTGGCGTATTTATGATTTGGCGCCACGAAAAAGCAAAAATAATTAAATATGAAAAAACCGGCCAAGAGCATGTCGGGCCATGCTCAGTATTATAGGGTTCCTTAAGTAGGTGTCAAACGAATCAAATCGAATATTAATCATGGCTATTTTAGTTTTTGCAATAATCGGCAGCATTCGCGACTCAGAGCGTGTTGTTAGTAGCGCCATCTAGCGATAAATTCAAGAAGCCAAATTTAAGACGTTTGTCATTTCATAGTTAGTTTTTGTGATTTTTTCAAATAGAAAGTAGCTAAAGGAGCATTATTTGCTATGATAATTTTTCTCTAAGGTCAATGACCTTTGAACTAGGACGTTTTAAGTATTTTTCAGTTTTCTCTCTATAACTCAAAAAATTATAATCACATTATACTCAAAATAATTTTAAAAGAGAGTTTTCACAAAGGTCTATCAATGTTGAAGATTATAAGTTTCTACATTGCATAGTTTAGAAATGGCAGGGGGGGGGACACATTGCAAGCCACTTTGGCGGGCTATATTTCGCAGATGGTACACCTGATAAAAAAGTGGTGTATGAAACATTACCTTCATTTTAGTAGACCTATTCAATGATATCCCTCACGAGGGGGTGCAGCTAAAAAAATTTTTTTTTCTCCATTTCACATGTATGGACACCACCCCTAAAATACGGAAAAACGATTCTTTTATTCTTTTAAAATTGAGATCTATATGTCGACTATTTTTTAACAAAATTTCATTTACTTATGTTTATAACTGTAGAAGTTATTAAGCTGTAAAGGATTAGGACAGACGGACAGACGGACAGACGGACGGACATGACGAAACTATAAGGGTTCCTTGTAGGACTTCGGAACCCTAAAAAGGCTATTGAACTGCCTGCATATAGTAGTTTTTTTTTTTTGGTATTTATTCCGAAAAACAGTCCGTGTGGTGCCGGACTTAAATAATAGCACCACCCTTATCTCTTCTCATGGGTGTCGTAAAGGCGACTAAGGGATTCACCAGAGGATGGGCAGCAGCGTTCTCTGAGTATTTAACCAACCAACTGCGATCGCCAACCCGCCTGCCAAGCGTGGCGATTATGGCATATCCCCCCTTAATTGGGGGAGGCCTATGTCCAGTAGTGGACGTCTTTCGGCTGAAATGATGATGATGATTCCTAAAACTGGACACCACTTTAATGCAAATTTAAAGGTATTTTGTGACTGTCTCTGCATTACTACTTCCTACTAATATTATAAACGTGAAAGTTTGTGCGGATGTATGTATATGTGGATGGTTGTTACTGTTTCACGCAAAAACTACTGTATGGATTTTAATGAAATTTGGCATACAGATAGAACGTAACCCGGATTAACATATACCTATATAGGCTAATTTAAAATTCAAAATTTTCATCTTAAAATTGTAAATGTCGTTTGTTTGTTTAGCATCACTCTAAAACTACTGGACCGATTTTGGTGAAACTTTTTGTGTTTGAAAGCTAATAATAATTAGGCTTAAAACTGTTATGGGTAATAAGAAAAGAAAAAAAATATCAATGCGTGCGTCCGGTCCGGTGACGCCCGACGGCTACGAAGCTTCTACGCATTTGCAAGTGCGGGAGGTGGTGGAAAGTAGTGGAACGAGTTGGAAGGTAGTGGAACGAGGTGGAACGGAATAGCGCGAGTGAAGCGAGCTTGAAAGTTTTATGGGATTTTTCGTAATACCATTCTAAAAAAGGGGGTCTACTCGCGTTTTACGAACGACAAACGAAGTACGAACTTTGTTCAGACTGATACCTACACAATAAAGATAGGTACATAAAAAAGACACAATAAATAAAGACTACGGTTCATAACCGTATAAAATTGACCGAAGATCAGAGATACAAACGTCGAAACACGATTATAGCATGCGATATGGGAACGATGGTTTACCGGAGTAGCAAATTGTGCGATGAATCGTACGAATAATCGAATATCGTCAAACGGGAGTAGACCCCCAGGTGCGGATTTAGGCTCGCCTTTGGCTCACAATTTGTCGCACCACTTAAATTTAATTGAGGCATCCATTCATCATCATCATTTTACCCGAAAGACGTCCACTGCTGGACATAGGCCTCCCCCAAGCATCGCCATCGCCACAACAACCGGTCCTGCGCCTTCCGCATCCAGCGAACCTGCGACCTTAATCAGGTCGTCGATCCACCTTGTGTGTGTGGCCTTCCAGTACGCGGTTGCCACTCCAGAACTTTACTGCCCCATCGGCCATCCGTTCTGCGAGCAATGTGCCCCGCCCACTGCCACTTAAGTTTTTGGCAATTCTTCAGGCTATGTCGGTTACATCATCATGTATCATCGTTTATATTAGGCATCCATTATTCATAATTATTACTAAATTATACCCAAGTTATAAGACTGTCTGTTTCATATCTGAAGAGAGCACTTTTTTTTGCCCTTCTTGGCTTCACCTATTCTTTTTTGTCGCCCGTACGTATTTGCCGTGACTAGGTACCTAACGCCCTCTGAGCCCCCTGTAAATATTCCTATGATCTTCAGAAATCATTACTTATATCACGAAATTATTCATAAGTCAACCAAATTAAAATCAAAATGCGACGATTTCCTCACTAGACAATCAATCCGTTATTCATTGTTTTAGGCCCGTATTACAGAAGCTTCCTCAAGTACAGTTTAAACTCCAATCACCTGATCACTACTTGAGGATAGAACCGTAATTATAAACTTTAATTCAACAACAAAACACACAAATTTGACCTGAAATAGAATAGAAATCTCTACTCAAGCGTAATCTGGACCACACTAGAGTGATTACGTGATTACACATCGAATCTCTGCTCAAATACCGAAATAGGTGACAGTATAAAATAAAGCTAAACTCAGCTGAACTGTGATCAATAAATCTCTGCTTGAGGAACGTTCTAAAATCAAAGCTCAACTCAAAACTAGTTTTAAACAGTGATCAACGCTTGAGTATCGTTCTGGATTACGGGCCTTAGACATATCTTGTCAAATTATAATCTTTTTGAATATTTGAATTGACACCCCAGCTAGCACTGAACACATCCGACCTGTACCATCAACACGGTGCCTGTGACGGTGCTCCCAAATTCAAGAGCCCTAGAGATTGTCACTTAGTTCACATAAACAATGTGTCATCATCCAAACTCATCAGTACAATGACCCCTTAAGAGGTTTTCAGTTATTACAATTGTAACGATGACACAATAACACATAGACGAGCCGACCACAGCCCTGTATGGCATCAACCAAACAATTAATTATAGTTTTTATTGTGTGGTCGGTCACCTGAGAGGTTAATATTAGGCTTTATAAATTTCTTCTGGCAAGTCAAGTGAAAAGCAGCAAAATAAGATATGTAACAATTATGAATCGCCCAAAGCAGAGTGGTAGCCTGCCGGCCCAAGGGTAAATATGCCACTGGTAATGACAAATAGTCCTAGATAGTAAGGGAAAGAGCTAGAATTCATAAAATAACATTTTATAAACTGCCATTTTATAAATTTCAGCTCAAGAATAATGTCATTGGTTACATAAACATATTTATTAGTCCAAACTACATTGTCAAAGTAATAGTGGTCCGTAGTTGTCCGTGAATATGTCTTGGGAGAGAGTGACTGTCCAGTCAGTCAATCTGTTCGTCCTGAGTCCATCCAATTCTCCTTTTCTTAGGATTAGATTCCTCCTCCGCCTCTAAAACTTTCATACGGACACCACAAATTTCAGCTCCATGCAACACTTTCATAGCATTGTCTGCTGCTTTTTCAGAAGCATAACGAGCATACCCTACTGTCTTGTTGGGCAATGTGTAAACATTAATCAGGTCCCCAAATCTACAGAATATGTCACGTAAAACAGTCAGTGGGGGAGGCTGGGGCTTGCAGACTAAGAAACACCTCTTGGCTACATCACTGTCAATATCAGCTAATGGCTGCGGAGGGGGCAGCTTCACACTGCAGTAGTTCAAGTCATTACTGTTGGGGGCATGGTCATCTGATACTCCTGTTGTGGCCATCTTAATTAGTTTAGATGCTTGTGCTATAGCTTCAGTTAACTTAGCCAAGTCAGGAGACGAAGTATTAGCAGTCATCATTGCATTCTTCAGGTTATGTGTAACATTTGACATATTATTAAAAGAAAGCATATTCATTTCAAAATTAGACTTATCAGGCTTAACAAATATTTTCGTACCAGGTGGATATTCAAACTCATTCAACTTTTCAACTGCATGTGCAGCAGAAACAGGACTAGAATATGTAGCGGTACCTCTACCAAAAGGACGACTTGAATCAACATAATAACGACAATCAGTTAGCCCAGGTACAATATCAAATAAAGTCTCAACATGCATGTGAGTTAAATATGGACAACACATGAAGTTAACCCGAGTGAAGCCCCTGGGTGGAGTGTGCATGAGGGACACTAGCGAGGTATTACTACTAGAGGGCATTTGGGCTAAGTCATTAATTCTAGATTCAAAGGGTGTTTCAAAACGTTTGTTGGATCCTCTAGGCATGGCGAATATAGCACGATATTTTCTGTCACATTCTTCAAAAGCAATAGCTGCTTCAGAAAACTTACTGAATGTGACATAAGCGAAACCTTTGGAGTGGCCGGACTGTCGGTCTCTTTGTATACTGACCGAATCGATACGACCGTACAGACCAAAGGCATCATGAATGTCTTTTTCTGTGGTTATGTAAGGAATAGTTATGAAGAGCCTTTTAAATTTGTCGTCATGGTCGTCTTCTGTGTGTATGTCGGACCGATTGGACGCCACCATCACTTTTAACGGACGACCGTTGGGCCAATTGGGTGTAAGTGATTTCTGATGCATTTCTTCCAAAGCGGCAGCCGCTTCTGACGTTTTAGAGAACTTTATATAAGCAACTCCTCTCAAAACTCCCGTTTTATGGTCGCGCGGCATCCGTATGTCCTCAAGAGTGCCGAATTTCGAGAAACCTGCTCTGAAATCCTCCTCAGTATATCGTTTTTCGCACACAATAAATAACCTCGAATGAGGTGGAAAGTCTTCCGAATTGTCGTCATTTCGCTTAGGTCTGTTACTCATTTTTAGTTAAGTATTATTTTAAAATAATATAAAACCGTTTTATAGTTGAAACTTCGTTATTGTAGCACAAATTGTAGTGAGCACCGAGTTTACGAATTTAATAATGTTTATTCATTTAATCAATTCGATTCTTCGATTCATATTACAATGTACTCTGTGCTTCGATCACAGACCAAGTAGAGATGTACATATATCATTAATCTGTGGTAGAGATGCTACGCATGCTTCGATTCAAGAATTGTCCAAAGAGAACACAGACTAAAGAGAATATAACCACTACGTTTATTGTCAGCGATTTATATTGTCCAATATTGTCTTTGGAAAATGCGTAGTCAGTGTTGCCAGATGGCAAGTTTGAAACCAAAGAGTATATAATCACTACGATATATTTGAAACTATCGCAGATCTAAGAAAGACTTATCGTATTATTGTCGCATACGATTTCATAAACAAAATGAGCTAAACAGCCAGAACAGGACGCAGGTATGCAGTTGAAAGCAAAACAGTTTTTTTCGGCCTTTTTTGTGCATCTTGTTCAGTACTTCAGTCTGTCGTATGCGTCACACATAGTGAGTGAAAGAAACGAGAAGTTATGCCTTAGCTTATTGTTAATTTTGGTTATTGTCACTATGCCTTAAAATTATCGCAGTGCTACTTAAATTGTCGTATGAATTGGTAAAACTATCGTGCGATACCTTGCTATTATATTTGATCGCAAAGGACTTGAAATTATCGTAAATTTACGATAATTATCGCACGTCTGGCAACGCCACAGATACAGAGCACCACAGATCAGATAATAGTAGCTCATTGACTTGTAGGTACCTATCTGTGGTACCTATGGACTTGTATTATTACGAAATAAGCGTGGTATAACCTACAATATCCGGGCCACTGTTATGGCGGCCATAGCTAGGGAAGTACGTAATCAAAACTAAAAAGTATTGATATCGATGCTCGTGTTTCTTACTAGAGATGTGTGCTGATTAAAATCATTTTCAAGTAATAATTAATAATGCAATTATATCAAATACTAAGGCCACAGATTACTATATTAGTAGCTAGCTACAGATGCGACAGTGACGCCGGAGCTTAGTTTCACTAAATTGCCGCCCTGCATTTTGTCACTACCAGCGCGTGTAGGTAGGTAGCTAGCTATAGCTATATTTGTAGGTCGTCGTAGCTCCATATATACTGTAGTTATAGGTAGGTACTTTTTAAGATTAGATTAAGGGAAATACAACAGGATCATCATCATTTTCATATTATATTTTGTAGGCACAAATAATGTCAACAACAAAGCTCTAAATTATCATTCTTGGGGATACGAAATAGCATTAGTTTCACTTGTTTCATAAGACGAAAAGTTCACGCACAATACTGCACTGAAAACAGAAGCGGTAACTCGCAAATTATCTTATCATTAAACTGTGTCGAATTTGGAGTCTCAAAGAACTCAACTCAAGCTAAAAAAGCGAAGATATTACGACGGCTTTAATGCAATTATGCGTAAGCGCATAGCTTCGATGGTAGGCAGAGTTCGCGGCAGCACTAACGGTATCCTGAAAATGATAGCAAATAGGGTGGACTGCCCATAGATAAATAATATTATTAGATTACATGTAAAAATTAACAATTGAAAGTAATTTTATTGAATGTAATTTAATGTATAATGTTGAAAATGAATATGTACTAACCATTTATTAATGTATTTACTAACACGACTGGATCTCTGTTATCTTATAAATAAATAAATTATTGTTATTATTATTACAAGATAATACGATAATACTGGCACTCGATCAGCTGTTAACACAATAATCAAAGATAATAATAAGTAGAACGTCATGGCATCAAACATGCCACAGATAACAAATTTCGAAACCGCAACAGGTGGCGACATATGGCAGGAAAACAAACTAACGACTGTCAGGGCCCTGACAGACTAAGGCCAGTATTACAGAACGATACTCAAGCGTTGATCTCTGTTTAAATCTAGTTTAAAGTTGAGCTTTGATTTTAGAACGTTCCTCAAGCAGAGATTTGTTGATCACAGTTCAGCTGAGTTTAGTTTTGTTTTATACTGTCACCTGTTTCGGTATTTGAGCTGAGATTGGATCTGTAATCACTCTAGTGTGGTCCAGACTACGCTTGAGTAGAGACTTCTATTATATTTCAGGTCAAATTCATGTATTATGTTGTTGAATTAAAGTTTATAATTACCGTTCTGGAATAAGGCCGAAACTCATGTAACGATTCTATCCTTAAGTAGTGATCAGGTGATTGGAGTTTAAACTGTACGTACTTGAGGAAGCTTCTATAATACGCAATTAGCGTAATACAAAATTAATTGTAATGAAATGTGTATCATAACATTGTAATCGTTAGTGGCGAGAATAAACAATTTATTTTATACGGGCCTAAGTTTGGCTGTCCCTAGGACATAAAAAATCGAGCTTCTAAGTCAAGGCAATCATACGGCTATGTCACATTTTGATACTCGCATACTCACATAAAAAACCTATAGGGTACTTCGCATTGACCTAGAATCATGAAATTTGGCCGATATATCGAAATATCGATTTTTTTTCAATATATCGAACTCCGATTAACCTATATTTAAAAATATCGATATATCGAAAATCTGATATTTAAAAAATATCAACAGCCCTAGTTTGTTTACTTGACAGCTCATGTACTATGGGCCCTTAGCCCTTAGATTATAAAGGGGCCACATTGCGGGGTAAGCGGGGTTGCCACGCAGCGTAGGTATTTTGACATCCCGTAAAGATGTTACCAAGCAGAGAATATACAAATAGCATGCGATCTCTTTCACCAGACGATATAACACGTTGGTTAACAAGAGACAAAGAATAGTTTCATAATTCAATAACGATTTAATATATATTTGTATAAACTAGGTGGATATAGAAGAATACGCCGCTTCCATAGGTTTATTAATTCAATTTAGTAGCTAGCTAGTGTGCTAGCTAGGTAATAGATCTGTGGTGCTAGCTAGCTACAGAGCACAGATATCATATATCATACCTACCTACTTCTGTGGCACAGAGAAAAAAATCACTAGTCATATGTAGCAAGGAACTTATATTTAGGGATGCAACAACAACATTTTTTCGATGTTTTGGAAAAAAATGTGTTCTAAATGAAACACAATAAGTTTGATTCGTCCATCACGGAAATCAATTACTCTAAATTTATTGGCTGTTTTTGACAAGTTTTTGAAGTACAAACACTACTTAGGGACATTATCAACTATGATTTTTTCTACTTGGTTACTTAAAAATAATAAATAAAACACCTAATAAATTATTAGCCAATCCAATTTATACAAAAACAACTAACACAGAAATGTAAAATATAATGTTAACATTTCTAACTTCACTTTCTCTATTCTGACAAATAGTAGGATAAAATTGTTGAATAAATACTTACCTACACAAACACAGATTTTGAGCTTATAGTTTACCATGTTATTAACTATTATCTCAGTTTTTTGTCATAAAGAATGTAGGTACTTAATAGAATGTACGCGTGCTACTGAGGTAGATCACTGTTTATATGAGGGTATGATGTCCTGACATCTGTTTAGCGAATATAATAGTACGTGCTGCTCTGCATGTAAAGCGAAGATCAAAGAATCACATATGGCGCTATGATAAAACATCGTTCATAAAACATCGTTCATAAAGAACGATGTATCGTCGATGTTAAGGATTTTAACATCGATGTTAAAACATCGATGTTTATTTACGATACATCGATGTTTTGAAACATCGATGTTTTTTTTCATCCCTACTTATATTATTATATATCAAGCTGGAAAGCGGACGGCTGACTAAGGCCCGTATTACAGAAGCTTCCTCAAGTACAGTTTAAACTCCAATCACCTGATCACTACTTAAGGCTAGAATCGTTACTTGAGTATCGGCCTTATTCCAGAACGGTAATTATAAAATTCAACAACATAACACATGAATTTGACCTGAAATATAATAGAAATCTCTACTCAAGCGTAGTCTGGACCACACTAGAGTTATTACAGATCAAATCTCAGCTCAAATACCGAAACAGGTGACAGTATAAAACAAAACTAAACTCAGCTGAACTGTGATCAACAAATCTCTGCTTGAGGAACGTTCTAAAATCAAAGCTCAACTTTAAACTAGATTTAAACTGAGATCAACGCTTGAGTATCGTTCTGTAATACTGGCCTAAAATTCGGTCCGATGCACAGACTAATGGTTAATCTGAGGTCCGATGATTGGGGAGCCTTTTGTCTCTTTCTATAGAGTGTCCATACATGTAGGAAAGGGACAGCGGGCTCTCGGTAATACTATTTCAGAAGACCGGGCTCGACCGGTATTTTCTCCATGATTTTGATTAATGATTTTGGACCTTATATGAACGGGATATTATTTCATTTTTGAAGTTCTTAAATTTCTCCGTACGCATTCTATATTGGGTAAAAATTCTAGTCACTACGTTACCCACAGATCTATTACATATAGATTTGCAGTATGCATGGCTAGTCATTGAATTAAACCTATGGAAGTGGCCCATTCTTCTATATCCACCTAGTTTATACAAATATCTATTAAATCATTATTTAATTATGAAACTATTCTTTGTCTCTTGTTAACCAACGTGTTATGTCGTCTGGTGAAAGAGATCGCATGCTATTTGTATATTCTCTGTTTGGCAACATCTTTACGGGATGTCAAAATACCTACGCCGCGTGGCAACCCCGCTTACCCCGCAATGTGGCCCATAGTACATGAACTGTCAAGTAAACAAACTAGGGCTGTTGATATTTTTTATATATCAGATTTTCGATCTATCGATATTATTAAATATACAATCGGTGTTCGATATATTGAAAAAAAAAGATATTTCGATATATTGGCCAAATTTCATGATTCTAGGTCAATGCGAAGTACCCTATAGGTTTTTTATGTGAGTATGCGAGTATCAAAATGTGACATAGCCGTATGATTGCCTTGACCTAGAAGCTTGATTTTTTATGTCCTAGGGACAGCCGAACTTAGAATTTGATATAATTGCATTATTTATTACTACTTGAAAATGATTTTAATCAGCACACATCTCTGGTACGAAACACGAGCATCGATATCGATACTTTTTAGTTTTGATTACTTACTTCCCTAGCTATGGCCATCATAACGGTGGCCCGGATATTGTAGGTATACCACGCTTATTTCGTAGGTATTACTGGTCCATAGGTACAAGTCAATGTGGCTAGTTCAGTGCATCTCGCTTTAACAGCGTGTGTTGCCATCAAAAAATATTTCCTTTCAATTAGGGGAAATTACAATAACACAGACAATAATATTATGTCCCCTATTTATTTATATAAAGAAACACCGACAGCATAAAATAAATCTATTACTAAAACTAAAGTATATACCTACATTCAATTTTAAGTATGTATATACACCCTTATTTTTTAATTACTAAAAAAAACTTCAAGGTTAGTCTCTGCTTATCATTATGAACAACTTTTACTATAGGACCAAGCCTGAAATCGCGAAAAAAATGTCAGCTGATCCCTACATTTGTGTTCACATAAATCGAGAAAATGTAGGGTGTCAATCGCCAGTCGAGTCATCATTTCAGCCGAAAGACGTCCACTACTGGACATAGGCCTCCCCCAATTAAGGGGGGGTTGCCAGTCGAGTGCGTTATGCAATATATTTTTGGTGTTTATAGTTGTATTTTTATTGAAAATGGTAGAGTATGGTGCTTTACACGGATGTGTGTCTACATCTAGACAAGAAAGACAAGAATATACGGCACGCTACTCGCCGAATTATTCGTCCGCTAATTTGTACAATGCAAACATTAAAGAAGAATATTTATTGGAATTTGCTAATAGCTACTAGCGCCATTGTTGCTTCTCACAATATTGTGCTAGTGTCATTCGTATCTCTAAGTAGTCTGTGGTGTCATTTCAAAGGACCGTTGTATTCAAAGCATTTTTTTTTTCATACTTGCAACATTTTTTTTTATTTATGCTGTGATATAGTCCGCGAAAGAGATATTTTATCGTATTTTTTACAGAATTGTATCAGTTTATTGCGTAAATTATCGACTGGAATCTTTTTGTGTTTGTGAAACTATATAATATCAGTATAAAACGTTTTGTGAAACAATTTTGTTATGTGCGTTATCTTTCAGTAATCGTGAACGATGTGTTCAGCTGCGTTAGGGAGCATGTCGAATGTAGTCAAATGGTTCACAGCAGTCGGTGAGAGCGCTCCTGCGTCCGATGTTGTTTGTTTTGACTCCGGACACTGAAGTAAACAGTGTGTTTGGGACGTAGGTATCATCGACGGACGATGCTCGGTTGAGGACACACTTGTATCCTATAAAATATTCTAGTCTTCAATCTTCCATATACCCTCAAGTTCTCGTGTTTTAGACAATTTGAATTTAAGTCAGTTTAGTGTGTGAGACTCGGACTCTTGGACTGGTAACGTGAAAGATGTTCAGTAAACACTACGAGACGAGGCTGATGCAGCAATGCAGTCCCTTGAGTAAGAAGCAGTGCATCAGATTCCCAGCAGAACACACGAATGGAGACAGGTTCACGCCGTGTCGGGCTGGGAACAACTGGCAGACAGCATTTCAAGGTAAATTGATTGCCTAACATTCAACATGCTACACCAATATTTTAGTAATAATATCGACAATAAAATAAGCAAATGTAATTTCATAATTGGAACATGCCTAAGGTTAAGGTTACAACAATTTATTATGATGTTCCTTCATTAAGGGCACCGAAACTGATTAGATATCGAATATGAGAAAAAACTTAAATTTTGATTATTTTATCTCAGTGTTACATATTTAATGGGTTTCTGTTATTGGTAAATCATCGAGTTTTCAATAATAATGTTGTAATGTATCTACTGTTACAATCATATCAGCGCATAGTAATAAAATATGTATATTCAGTAGGTATTGGTATTGTCTATTTATCGTCAAAGGGTGGGGTAGTTGATTCAGAACTTATTATACTTAGGTATAGTAATATGTATTACTGGAATTTAAGTCAATGTCAAATGTTATTCATGTTTAATTAAATACGTCTGCATTTACATTTTATTTTTTACCTGTACATTAGATGTAACATTAAGAAAAGTGGGTACCTAAATTATTTTCATTTTTTGCTTACTGCTGATTATTTTATGCTTTTTTGCATTAATTACTACTGAAAAAAGTTGGGTATTTTGGTTTATTTTGGTTTTCTGTATCACTTTCATGATTAAATTTTTACATTTTCTTTGGTGTTAGTTTTTTTGAACTGAAAACAATAGGGTTCAAAACAGTAATATGAATCCCTCTTTGATGAAGTACCTACTCATCTCAATAGGCAAAAAATTAACATAAACTGAAATGAGTATGTATAATGCTTATTTATAAATACAACAAGGATGCATCTGAATTAGGTAATGAATAAGGAAAAGTGTTAATAAATAACAATTTAAGGATAATGCACTAAGCAAAATCTGTAATTTCAGGAGGTAGGAAAATACTGAACACCCATTAATTTGATACCAATGAATGTATGCAGCTGCCAAACGTCTGGTTCTGATATTGATTCACACATTACAATTTGGGCTGAGCGATATTACATGTAAGGAAGCTGTGTGAATTTTCTTTAGCTGGCACATATCGTCGCTGCACCTGCCAAGTTCCATTTGTGATTTTTGATAGGTTTCGGGAAACAACAAAAAACATATTATTTTCTATACAATACATTAAATAAGAAAACAAATAATAAAAATGTTTTTAATACTGCATTATTAGTTTTCTTATTTAATGTATTGTATAGAAAATAATATGTTTCTTGTTGTTTCCCGAAACCTATCAAAAATCACAAATGGAACTTGGCAAGTGCAGCGGCGATATTCTCATTTTCCATAGTTAAGCTCTGCTTAGTTTGGGACTAGATGGTGTGATGGTGATGTGTAAAATGTCCTAAAAATATTTATTTATTTATAAGCAAACCACCCAAGTGTTAGTTGGGCCTCACTCTATTAGGGTTCTGTAAATATGACCAATTAATTTTTTTCAACTAGATATTTAATTAGTTCAACACATTACATTAGACAGGATTGTCATCATCAATCATGATTTCTTTGTATATGACAGATATTTTAGATTTTTTTCACTTTTTATTTGACTTTATAAGATTTTTACTTGATTTTTATTATTTACATACTCATAACTGATAATATTCCAAATATTGTCTCAAAAATCCCAATGGTTCCGAGTTCCGAAGAAAAACTAGATTTAAGTAAAAAAACATTTTTTTTCTCCAAAATTAGTGAATTTTTTTTAAATGGTTGTCATAAATGTTAATCTACTGACATACAATCTTCCATATTTATGACAAAAATTACTAAGACAAAATAAAAAAAAACAAAACTTGAAGAAGACCTACTACTACTCCTTATTAACTTAAAACTCTTACCTACTTCTTCACTTATTATAAATATTTTTACGAAAAGTTTTACTAGTATGCAACTTTGTCAGAGTTAAAACAAAACTAGAAGTAAATCTTTCTTAGTATGACAGTAGTAACTAAGTACAGAAATGTAGGAAACAGTTTATTCAAACTTCTAAGACTGTTTACTGGTCTATAATCAGTTCCGAAAAGTAAATTCAACATCTAATTGAAACATCTCCTAACTCGATTTTCTTGACTATTTGTAGTTAGTTATTGCCATATTTTTATTCAATATTCAGTAAAAAATAAAAACTGTATAATTTTTAATATGAATTTTTCTTATCTAGTCCCATAACATTATGAATTAAATAAATCAATGAAATTTTATGGAAAAAAATCAAGTTTGGTTTAAATCACTGATTTTTATAAAAAAATCACTTGATTTAAATCATGATTTAAATCAATCAACCCTGGTTTCCATACTCACATGAGTTTTCCGACAGTTCAGTCATGATGAATAAGTACTTCCAACACTTACATGATTTTCATACAATATTTATACAGTGGTTTTTCAGCGCCTAATTTAGGTAGTTCGCCGAAGCAAACCCAAATCTCTTGAGATGAATTTCCATACTTATTATTCGAAAAGCATAATAAAAAGCATAATATTAGGATGGGGTGTGAAAACAATTATTAAAACCGGCCAAGAGCATGTCGGGCCATGCTCAGTATTATAGGGTTCCTTAAGTAGGTCTAATTACAAACGAATCAAATTGAATATTAATCTTGCTTTTTTAGTTTTTGCAAACAGCGCCACCTAGCGCTAAATTTAAGAAGCTAAATTTAAGAAGTGTGTCATATCAATATGACACAAAGTTACTTTTTGTGATTTTTTTAAATAGAAAGTAACTAAAGGAGCATTATTTGCTAAGATCATTTTTCTCTAAGGTCAATGACCTATGAACTACTATCATCACTATAACTCAAAAATTTATAATCACATTATACTCGAAATAATTTTAAAAGAGAGTTTTTATAAAAGTCTATCAATGTGGAAGACTACAAGTTTCTACGTTGCATAGTTTGGGATGGCAGGGGGGGGACACATTGTAAGCCACTGGTGGGCTGTATTTCGCAGATGGTACACCTGATAAAAAAGTTATGTATGAAACCTTACCTTATTTTAGTAGACCTATTCAATGATACACCACACGAGGGGGTGCAGCGAAAAAAAAATTTTCATCCCCATTTCACATGTATGGGCGCCACCCCTAAAATACGTTATCAAGATTTTTTTATTCTTTTAAAATTGAGATCTATATCTAAAGCATTTTTTAACAAAATTTCAGTTACTTATGTTTATAACTGTAGAAGTTATTATGCTGTAAAGGATTAGGACAGACGGACAGACGGACGGACATGACGAAACTATAAGGGTTCCTTGTAGGACTACGAAACCCTAAAAATTCTCCTATATTCTAATCATAGAAATCTAAATAATAAGTAATAGAAGTGGTAAAGGCGCGTGAACTTGTCGCCGCGTGCAGGTGTCTCGTAGGACACTGGTGTCCTACGAGACTAGGTCCTAGGTCAACTCACGTATCTAAAGAAGTGCAGTTGCAGTTAAGATAACATTTCTATTTCCTTATTATTTAGATTTCTATAATTCTAATCCGTCAACCAGTTGGGAAGCAAAACATAATAAACAAAACTTTCTGCAAGAAAAAATCTAACGCATAGAAAATCGTCAAAATATCGTGACGGCAAATTAGAAAAGTAACTATTGGTTTATCAAAAACCTATTCCCAGTGTTGTGTTGGTGGCAAACATTAAATAACGTAATAATTTTGATTTTCTATGCTTGTCTTCTTACATCTAGTAATAACAATGCCTATTACTTTCGGTCTAGGCAAAAAATCTGCTCGTAGCTCAATTTGGTCACGCTTCAGGGATCGGTGATGTGAACAAACTTCACAGGTACTCAAGGTCGTTTTTACACGAGTTTAGGATAGTGTTATGATGGTTTCTCTCATGAATTGCAGTAAAACTGGGTTTAAAGACGGAAGTGGTGGTACCAGGGGCGGGGGTGGAAGGAAAATGTACAGCGCATCCTACGCCCCCAGCCAATGGTAGTATGACGAACACCGTGGCTGTCTCCATGAGGGTTTCTCCACGTAAATAAGGGTGTAAATGATGTAGAGTAAGCATCGCTTCTGGTTATGATGGCGTGATAGAATAGAACCACGGCATCGATATGCCCTGGGTTCAAGCATGCGTTATTGCGAGAGTATTCTAAGCTGGATTTCTAACTTCGGTGTTTAACCATGAACCATGTGTTATCATCATCATCATCATCATAATTTCAGCCGAAAGACGTCCACTGCTGAACACAGGCCTCCCCCAAGCATCGCCACAGCGACCGGTACTGCGCTTTCCGCATGCATCGGATACCTGCAACCTTCACCAGGTCATCGGTCCACCTTGTGAGGGGCCTACCCACGCTGCGCTTTCCAGTACGCGGTCGCCACTCCAGAACTTTACTGCCCCATCGGCCGTCCGTTCTGCGAGCAATGTGCCCCGCCCACTGCCACTTAAGTTTGGCAATTCTTCGGGCTATGTCGGTCACTTTCGTTCCTTGCGAATCTCCTCATTTCTGATTCGATCACGCAGCGACACTCCGAGCATAGCCCTTGCCATGTGTTTTTTTTTTATTTTTTTATAGTGTAGGATGGCGAAACGAGCTAAAGGCCCAGCTGATGTTAAGTGTTTACCTTTGCCAATAACAACTGTAATACCACCTAGGCTGTTGCCTAAATGGTACCACAAGTCGGTTCGCCAAACTGAGACATGAATATATTTTCTGAAGGACTTTCTACTGACTGAAGTCGGAAGAATATTGACAGTAGTTTGCAAGATTAGAGTAACGAAGTTGTGAGTCCAGTCTGGCTTTCTTCTTTTCCTAGGATGGCTAGACTGCAGGTAGGACTACGTTTAGAGAACAAAGCTGTTTAGTACCTTAATTATAATTTAGACGACAAGTTTGAAAACTCCATATGGCTTACAGACCACAGTAAAGGTGTGGGTGGTTGGAACACTACACTGACAGACATATAAGGATACGACCGCATGGCAGCCGGTCTATATCAACCGCATATTAGGTATTTTGTTATAAATAATTAGTACGTGACATCATAATGTCCGCAATTTATATTCATTGTAGGTAGGTAGGTACTTTTTTCCCATATTTTTTTGAATCAATGAATGCATTTCGTTTAGTTATGAGGTAATAAAATTATGATGTGTTTTCTTGTTACATGATATGGCAAGTATGCCTTTATCTACACCCTAACCAATCTTGGCTATATCATCGTGTTCTTGCACCATTTCACGGCGACAGTTTTTACTAAGTGAAAAGCTCTTCTTGAATTGTAATGAGAAAAAATTCTTCGAAAAACAAGAAAGACCTCGAGAAAATGTCATGAAATTTATTGTTTCTTTTGTGGTGACCATAGCTAATTCATTTTTAAACCAGTCACAGAACCACTAACAACAGATCTAGAGAAATGAAGATCATGGCGCTAAATTATAATTTCATTTCCCCAGGTTTATTACTCGACGGAAATTCTAAAGTCTGCAATTTAGTCAGGAGATTAAGAGTGTCTCCATGACTATTTATGTCGGTCGTTAGACAATTTTCTTCCGTATTAGTGGAATAAGGAACGCTGGTGATAGTAATCACCTTGGCTAATTAACCAGCTTAGAGCGAACGCTGTTGTGGATACTTGTCGCTGCAATTTAAAGAGTTCTTACCATTTTAGACTTGGTCATTGAAAATTGTTCGTTATTCTGAGAATAATCCATTACCTATAGTGATTATGGAATCCTGTTTTCGTGCTTTTGATTTGAATGGAGTCATAGAATCATCTTTAGTTTTTTTTCTATTGGCTGAGCTACATAATGATAATAGCTCATTTCGTGGTGTAAAGATTAGCCAGTTAGTAGGTTGGTAGCGCGGCTGAATGCCGAGGGTGCGATCACTCGCAGAGGCTCTTTAAATGAACCCACCACCAAAAAACCAAACCACCACCGCTACTATCAACTGAATCAACTCAGCCTATCGCAGTCCACTGCTGGACATAGGCCTTTCCCAAGTTGCGCCACAACGCTCGGTCCTCTGCCTTCCGCATCCAGTCCCCCCCAGCCACGTTCTTTAGGTCGTCGGTCCACCTGGCAGGGGGGCGCCCTACGCTGCGTTTGCCGATACGCGGTCTCCACTCAAGGACTCGTCCACCGCTACTAAACCATCGCCAACTACTTACTAATCCACCATTCCATCATTTTCAACTGGCGTTTTGCAAGACGAATTCTAAATGTAGCTAATAATAAATGTTCAGTAGCACAAAAAATAGCTATTAAGTGCTGTACCAATCAAAAGTCAATACTCTAAACTTATTGTCTTTTTGCTAGCTACCGCCTAATAGGCCGTAATGACAATGATTCGGTCAAAATTTCATATCTGCCCATAATGATAGGTTGTCCGGTGAGCTGATACCGACGCTTTATTTTTCTTATTTTCAGCTGACCAGCATTAATTGAAACTGGGCTTAACGGTGCCACCTGTTTTCTAAAGTTCTGCACCAATTTTGATCGGATGGAGAGCAAAAGAATCTTGGGAGCTTCCAAAGTTACCTTTCTTCAAAGGTAACTTTGGAAGCTCCCAAGATTCTTTGCCTTGCTTATTTCGGTAAACATATGCAGTACCAGTAATATGCCGACTTTTTTGCAATTCAATTATGCCTGCAGTGCTAGAATACCTATGGAAGTGATAAAATCTGCTGTCTAACTCGCACTTAATGAATGTGCTTATAAACGAAAGAGATATCCACTAGAGTTACACGATTTTAGTCTAGACTTTGATCACTTTGAATCCATTAAGCCGTATCCGTGTTGTCTGAAATACTACCAAAAATTAAGTGCTATCATGGAAACATGAGCGTACGGCAAATTACCATCAACTGCGTCTTCTTGGAGTTGTAATTAATTTTCGTAAGAGCAGTTTAGAATATCATCATCGTCAGTGATACAATAAACTTTTATTACTCATCTAAAACCTCGCTAGCTACTGTGCCGGCTAATTATCAGCTTTGCTGTGAGCTAATTAGCTTCCAAGGTTAACGGCCCTTCGTTACTTCTCACGTAATTAAAACTCTTTAATGTTTTCTAGCAAAATTAAAAATGCGACTAAATCATGGCACCATGAACAATGGTGGCTTATTTATAATTCATAATGCTTCGCGCTTGGCTACCTGGACGCTATTGTAATGTGTGTTTGGGAGAAAGTTTACAATTCATTGTTTGACTTAGCCTAGATAAACGTTAATTAAGAATATGGAGTTTTTTTTTATTGCCATCTAATTTAGAGTAATTCCTTAATATGTAGTGGGGTGGGACACATAGGAAAGACACGTGCCAAGCCCTTGCTGTTTGACACGTGTTAGTATTGGTCGTGTAAAACCGATACGAGTGTAGAATTCGTTTCGGTTCGTCCTTCTTAAGGACGAGTTTGATTACTCAAGCACATCCTGCACGTGCTAGCTACGGGATACAGAACTTACGACCACGATACATGTGAGTGCATTATTGTAGATTTCATCTTGCTTGTGTATTGGTTTTTTTCTATTTAATTATTGAGCTGATAACGTTCAATGAAAGGACGATGATTGAAAAAAATGGAATGAAAAATGAAAATCCTTTTATTTCCATGAAAGAATTTGATACCGACCCTCTTAGAAAAAAACTTCCTTCTTCATATAAGTGTAGTTAAAAAGTAAAATTGATTCAATCAAGTTTTTTAATTGTAATTCCGAAGCAAAAAACCTTCTGTTTTCTTGCAACATCGCCATCGTTTTAATTTTTGCCTAATTAATTTTTTGATACCAATGTGCCATGTGATATGATTATGAAATAAATAAGTCTAGGGTTTAGTAAACGGAGCGTGAAGTTAACGTATGGAAACTGGTCCTGGTTAGGGATGCCTCTGAGGGTTTGAAGAAAAGATATACCTGAAGATTGTTAAAGATTATTGAGTTTGTTTTTTATTCTGTGTCCAAAGGGATCTCTTTGTAGTTTGTTTTCGTGCCTATTACTGGATACATGAAGCTAAGGAGAAAGCCATATTTTTGCTGCAATATTGGTTGCTGTTTTCCATGTCTTTTGACTTCCTATCATGGGCACTTACCAAAACTGGAATTCCTTATCTGCACTTGGAATAACAAGGTGTGTTACTTTGTCATCTTGCATAAGTCTATTGAGGGAACTAGGATGTGCGGTGCTAGTCATTGATGAGTCATTTCGTGCACTATAGCGGTCTTTAAACCCAACATTTACATCGATTTATGCGTCTAGCTTACCTCAAATGCCCACGCATCTAATATTTTACTTAGATCATGCCCGTCATGTTTGAGGATATTATAATTATTAAATCTATAGCTGGCGAGCTTGCACTGCAGGACATTAGCTTTTCCGGCAGATTTTAACAACCGGTCATATGGCGTTTTTTTTTTAAATATAATAGGTGGGCATACAAGTATGCGGGTCACCTGATGGTAAGCAATCTCCGCCGTCCATGGACATCCGCAACACCAGGGGAGTCGCCGATGCGTCGCCGACCTTAAAGTTATTAATACAAAATGTGGATGTTCCTGCGCGTACACTCGGTATGATCCCTTGGATATATTTAAACGCCCCTTTAGAGATGAGGTGGTCTGTTCTTGGTAATGTTGTGATAAAGAAAGCTAAAGATAGCAGCCCTAATCCTATCGCGTGCCATAGCAATGAGAGGTACAGGGCGTTCACACCCAGGCGCATGATAGTTCATTAACATGCATTAATAGTTAGGGCATTAAAATCACTCGGGCAAGACTATTACGCAATTCTTTTTCAACCATCGTGCATCGCTGAGATTAACAACTGGGAACTTTAAGGTAAAAAAAAACCACCGATATTTTTACCTTACGACGTAATTTTCGTAATTTTAGTTGGGATTACGTAAATTCGTCCGTTTGTTCACGTTTCGTTCGTGATTCGTCCGTAACTTCAGAGTTAGTGAAAATCATGAGCAAATTAGGGTAAATTATTTCAGTGGCGTCAAATATCTGTTTTCGTAATCAAAATTATTTTAAAAACTCTTGTTTGTTATTTGAAATGTTTAGTTGCTTTAACTTCGTATCTCAGAATCTTCAATTCATAATCGAACCGATTCGAACCCACTCATTACCCAAGGCTTCAGACCTGAGACCCATCATTACAGCGTTCGCTTGAACAATTCCGCCCAGATTTTTTCCATTTCACCACTGAAGCGTGGAGCACCAAGACCTGATAAAGGACGATGCCCTTATCTATAAATAAAGCTAGTTCCTGATGACTTCTCATCCGGAACGGATTATGTTGGCAAGTTTATTTTTGCCTACTGTTGCGAATAGCGTGTGGTCTCAGCCGTAGCGAAGGCTTCGTTTGGGTCATTTGAACGCTTTTAATCAGTGCCAGCTCCGTCATGCTTGGAAAATAATCGTATGATAGTGTATAGCTCAGTTTTGATTTGTTCGAAATTGCTTGCCTTGTTAGATGGCTAAGTTAATGGGGAGTTACCATGCGTGAAGTTTATTGGTGTTTGGTGGATTAGATAAGGATCTAATCCACCAAACTCCAATAAAGTTCTTACTTTGCTTGGGACCTAAAATTAATTGGAAAGAGCTTATTGTCACATGCTTTATTATCACTATATCGTCGCCCAAAAATTCGATGTTTTGTCTTTTTATCATTATTCGTCTGATATTATAAACAAAAGTTCTTTGCAAATCTGTCGCCTCCGTTGATTATTCGGTAAGACGAAAGAATTTCTCGTTAGACTTGATTAAATTGTTTTTTTCAAGGTAGGTAGTTCTTTTCTCCTTTCGTAACATTACGATCCGTGCAAACATGAGGTATCGATGGTGCGTGAAGCGTGACGATACCAGTCTTTAAAATCCACTGTTGGACAGAGCTCCTGCATTGTCTTCTATTCAGAATGGCAGGTGAAGAAGACCATGATTTTTAATACAAACGGATGTAGCAACGATATCCCGCCATTAGCATGGTAATTAAGGGTCCATTATACCAATCACGGGAACCCCGGGTCAAAGGCTATTAGAGTCAATTATAGACAGTTAATTTTCGTCGTAAGCCGCATTTGCTGCTGAGCTTAGGAAATTGTTAGAATTTGTTTAGCACATTTTCAAGAATTGTATTGGTTGTTGTTCTATGATGAGAGTGCTTAATACAAGTGTTATTTACTAACTTTAATAACAAAAATATAACAAACATTAACGTGAATTAATGTTTGTTATGAAATTTGATGCTTTATTTGTATTGTATTAAGGTTCGTTTTAGTTATAATGTTTTATTGCGTCGTTGCTTTCACAAAGATGTGACGCTTTTCTACAGTGTCTTGCATTGCAGTGGGAACGGGTGAACGAGAAGCAGACATGAATAGGACAGTTATTAATGTCTCGATTTCTTCATCATTCTCATAGGTTATTAGTTAATATTTTAATCCAAAGTGAATTGAAGTATCTACTTTAGGCATTTGCTGTTCGATTGCTTATTATTACATTGTAATCAATTTGCACTTATTGCATTAAATATTAAGCCTGAAGAAAAAAAACATGCCTGACCTCTACTTTGACGCGTAAAAAGTGTCATATTATTCCCGAAATTATCGCAAATTTCGTTATCAGGCTCCGAACTGTAATAAAATGCACCTTGTGATAGCTTTTGCAACCTGAACTTAAGATAAATTCTTCATAAACTACTTTAAATGCACACACATGTGCGCTGCCTTGCGACGCTATGTCTCTTTGAACAGTCGCAAAGTATTTAAATACTTCTCATAGATGAAAGTCACATGTCACGTGGACATCATAGACTTAAACAATAGGATATACAGGGTTATCTTTGTATTTCCTAAAAAAAACACGTTTTGTTACACCAGTTATTGGCAAGAAATGGATCGCGATAGAAAATTCAAGCCATTGTAAACTGATAAAACTAATCTCTTCCATGTTATTGCGGAAAAAAGATCACAAAGGAGATAAAAATGGATCATGTCTCGCCTTTTCATCATCTACACCACTTGTACCTTCTAGCAATAAGCTGGAAAATGCCAAAGACGTAAAATATCGAGCGACAGGCGACGCACATGTATGCATTCCCTTACAATTTGTCCCACTAACATCGGGAATAAATTGCTTGACTTTTGATAAGAGTCCTTATCTTACCATTGCTATGTGCATGAAATTGCGTATCGGCTCTTAAACTGGGATTATTTTTGGCATCGTCGAGTTTGTTGCTATTCGTCTAATTAATCACTGCAACGTTATCTCGATGTTCTTTGTGAATTCAGCCCGATTTTGTTTTTCATTTTACAAAATGTTCAGTCGTTTAATCTATGTCCTTGTCTTCTTTCTCCATGCATGTTTTAAAAGTTCAAAAAAGTTGTGAGTTGTCTAAACGTACATAATGATGAATCACACCAAGTTTATTTTATTCGGCTTATTCAAATTTCCAACAAAATGTATGCAAAATACTTCATTGTTACTTACAGCAATGGGTATAAAAAGCTTACTGTCATTTAGAAAATATGTTCCTCCTTTAAAAGAAGGTGCCGTCTTTGAATTCTAAAAAAGTCTAATCAAGATAATCAAATTCCACAAATTTTTAAAGTTCCTTCGCAAACTTTAATCAAGCGCCAGATCCAAAAAAGTTAATAGCAAATAATTGCACATGGCGCGATGGAGATCATTCTTGCACCTGTGTAAACTTTACACGATTTTGTCACTTTTGGGTGGGCTAATGCATATTTGCAAATTTTGTAACTAACAAATTAGCACTTTCGGCCACATCAAGTAACATACAGCTCCATATTTATCATAAATCTTCGTCACCTGCATTGAAATGAATCTTGATTCATCATTCCATGTTTTGATATTGCTATGCTTTTAGCTTATCTTTAATGTTATGTAATGATTTATGGACGATTCCAGACTAATGAAATGTCATTTTTATTGCATTGTCGTGTAGGTAAGTCGGTAAAATAATTCGCTCTTTTTCTAATATTATGACTGCAGAATTTATTTTTATGTCCGATAATTCTGTCTAGTGTTAATAGGAGATTGACATTTTAGACAGGTCCATAGGCAAGGTGCATGACATGCGCAAGATTTTGTACACCTACATCGATAATTTAGAAATGACCAGCCTTCAACTTACGATCAGCTGAATTGATGATGTCATCTAAAAGTTGCTACTATTTAATATTTGTTTTGCTGCATAATTTTCGCGTTTTGACGTGATTTTACTACAACCATGTGATGATTTTGTTCTAAATCTGTACCTGGTGTACCTGTAGTTGGTGAGTAAAATACTCCAATTTTCTTATTGATTGTGTAAATTGTGTTATTATCAGCTGATTGTGATTCAGAGTTCGTGATCGTACGCTATAGTTGGACTTTCAGTATTCCAAATGTATTAGTTGTTCTCAGAAGTTCGTTGTACCGATCAGCTGAGTCAACTACCTTAGAGTTTTTTTTCCCTTTGCATGTTAAGGACAATAATATCGCGACAAAGTTGCGAAGGTGTCCAATATTTTGGTTTGGAATCACGTATAGGAAGGAATAAATGGACATTTGTTACAATCTTGTTGTTCTTTTTTTATTTCACAAATACAAATTTTATTATTTCCTCCAAATCAATAAATTAATTGGCGTCATCCCAAATTTTCGTTCGTTCTTCTCTTTTATTGATTTCGTGGCAAATGATATCATCTGTTTGCACACCTCTGTTGAATAACGATTGTCTGATTTCATGTATTGACGACAATCTTAAAATATCCTTTCTGTCTACTCCGACAAGTCTAGACATGTTCAGTGTCCACCCCGCTGTCGGAGATCAGCTGCATTACTGAGTTAGGTATCTACTAAGACGACAAATACACATTGTTCAACATTCATCATTCACGTCATCAACACGAGGATTTAGTCAAGTTTTTTTGGGCTATATTTTTATAGACTTGTCCGCCGGTGCCTAACCCTATCACGGAATTTGATGCAAGTTTTTTTAGACGATGATTCAATAAAATGTTGATTGATGCATGTTTTGATTTCTAATGTCAATGTATTTTTAATTTATGCACGATAATTGCTCATATTATATGATTTTACACAATTTATTAATTGGCTAGCAACAGACTTGTCGGATTAAGTTATTACCTATACTCGTTTAGCGTCATGTATGTACCTAAGTCTTCTCTCATTCTCTGTAATGGCTTGAATGTTTTCGAAGCCAGTCCGTCCGTGCCGAGTTACTGTTGGTTTGGAGATTTCTATAGGTACTGCTTACACGAATACAATTTGAAAGTAGGTTGGAGAAACGACGCTACATAGGAAAAACACTGAAGCGTAACACAGCACACTTCTGTTACAGCACGTTGTATAATACGAGACCCTAATAAATTCACTGAGTAAACGAAAACCATATGCGAAATAGTGAGTGCGTGAATGTGCACCGTGTTTAGCTTAGCGGTACTCTAATGAAGGTTCAGTTCCTGACGACATTCTAAATCATGCGCTGTTCCACCGTCTGTGAGCAGTAACAAAAGTAAACACTGCCTGTTACATTGTTTGCCCACTTATGCCAATAGTTATGGCCTCATTGAGGTGCCTGCTACCAGTCGTGCTAACATCGCGTCGAGAAATATACAGCGTGCTACAAAAAACGTATCGAACAGAAGCTGTAATAAGTACATTTGAGGTGTGATGACTGGTTAATCGGCTATGGTTTCCAATGACACATAGTAACTAGTAACAAATGATGCTCTGTACAAATATTGTCAGCTGTAGATATTTTTTCTACCTTTTATTCTTCGATGGAGAATTATTATTGCAATATTCCACACACGTACGTACCAATGCGATAGTAATAGATCCAGTTGATGTCCATCTATTTTCTAACATTGTCACATGGCATTATTTAAAGCTTAAAACCAGATGATTAATGTCCTAGACATTAGCATGCATTGTTGTTTCTCTGTATGTAATTGCTACAGTTTTTTGTATTGTCTCTATTCTTGACACCTGAGTTGGAGCATAAATCAGTTGTCAAAGTGTTGAATTTTGGCCGATGGCATACAATGCTTGGTGATCAATTGACGTCTTCGAGATTTGTCTGTCTGACATCATCATCCGTAGCTAAAGTCTGATGATCTTTGACATGTTTGAGCTTGATCACGTCTAGATTATACGAAGATGTATATGAATTTAATATCTGCCAATGCGGTCGTATATTTTTTGCCAGCTAAAAACATTGATTTTTCAAGATCATTATAATCGATGTTGGTAATGAAATGGTCGGCAAAAACGTCAACATATTCTATTGGTATTAGGTAAAAATTGAACAAAAAATGTTTTGCATGCAAAAAGTAGGATCGCTCACGACCCCAGCTATGTGTTAAGTAATGGACCACGTTTTTGGTTCAATGCACTCACGAATCTTTATTTTACTGAATATCAAATGCCATGATTATCAATTCATTTGTATTTAATTTAAACTCATTATTTGCATCGTGTGCACGATTTCATTGGACTAAATAAGTATCTAGGAATGATTGCCTCTATATATAATTTTATGGTTGGAGCTTAATGCATAACGAATGCAGGATCCTATTTATTAATATTATGTTGTATCCCACATACAATTTGAAACAGTACACGTGGGTGGGTGCTCCTCTATAACATCTGAGTCATTTCATTGGTTAAGGCAGACAATTGTGTGCAGTTCAACGCACCGCATTTGGGTTCACAACAAATTTTCCGTTTTCCACCGTTCCACGTTGCGTCAGGTGCCGCTACCGATCGAGTTTACATCACGGATATAGTTGTGAGAGAACGGTCGTCGGCACCGTTTCTGTACGCAAGTCGCAACATGTATTTAATTTAAGGAAACTTCGGATATTTTATTCTATGAACTCATTTATTGAGCTGGCAAAATAACGCACGTTTAAAATGCAAATTTAATTCAAGGGAAATCATACTAAATTGTTAAATACATAGGTATAAAGGTTAAAAAACGTTTAGAGATGCTAATTGTAGCCATCCGTCAAATAATTTTGCAACTCATTTCCAAATCCTGAAACCCATCTTTTTTCTATTGCTACCTTAATTTAGGACAAAAAAATTCATGAGTCAACTTTCTGGAAGTAATATTCAAAGGCGTTACGTGCTTCTGCTGACATAATATAGTAAAACAATTGTTAGCAGGGTCACCAGATAAAGAGAAAGAGTTGATAACCGGTGCATTACGAAAGTACAACACCGCTACTGTACGATAATTTTTCAATAGAACTGCGTTGTTTGTGGCCCTAATAGCTGATAAAGTTTCTAAGGTTAAGGAACTTGTCTATCGGGTTTTGAAAGCGCAGCGGCGCTGGCGCAGATGCATTAGAACTGCTTACGATGCGCTCACTGCGTTGGATCCCGTTATTGACCTGACTTTACTAGGTACTAGAGCCAAGTACTTGCTTATATACGCTACGAGTCTAGAATTCTCCCAAGAAATATATCCGAGTTCTCAAGGTGAAGGTATTGCATTTGCAAAATAATACCTACCCTCCTACTAAGAAATAGGATATTGCAGCAGTTATTGATTGTTCCGTTGCATTTGCAAAATAATACCCTCCTACTAAGAAATTGGATATTGCAGCAGTTATTGTTCCGTTAGTACTGTTTATAGCACAGCAATTGTAGGTTATTCGCCAATGAGTAAACTGTAAACTATTTTCCAAATATGTGTACTATTCGACAGGTATGAGTGTCGGAATTGCTCGTTACGCGATGTTCTCATAATGACGTAAACACTTAAACATTATTCATAGGAAACGTGCCATGCGGTTTTTTCCTTCACTTCTAACGTGGTTATAGGTTTTTTGTCAATCGTTCGAACTTTTTCTTCGAAGAAAAATATTATTTAATGATGTTAACATATTTCTAAGGCACGTGCCAGTATGTCGAAAGATATAAAATGAATGCGTTAATAGTAATACAATTTTAAGCCGTGGCCTGTCAGTATCTGCAAACAGGTTGTCGTTGAGACTACTGTGCAATAAATTCGTTTGATGTTTTTTCTATCCTCTTTTTCTCTGATACCAACTTCATACATTTTATTCTGTTTCAGCGCATGGTCTTTTTATAGAAATTCATTTGCTTTCCTTTCGATTTGATTGGCCTTCACAATCTAACTAGGTAGGTCTATAGGCGTACCCGTATGCTATAGGCTATCGCAGAATCTAGGCCATGTTATCGACTTCTGTTACTGCACCTGCCACTACTTGCCTACACTACTGGCGTAATTAGTTGTTAGTTACGGATTGTAGTCGGAGGTGGAACGAATCTTCATCATTTGTTAACCAAATGGGTTCGACTAGAAGTTCGCTGGCATGAAGAGTTCTGCACGGGAGGTATAAAGATGTTGACGAAAATGTTGAGAGACCATCTTCAACAACTAACACGGTTTCTAGGTTTATTCTGTAATCTTTTATTTCTATGAAAAGAACTTCTAGGTTGCGTGTAGTTGAGTACGTAATAAATATGTTTGCCCTATTAATATCATTCTCGTTACTACTATTGATTCTCTATAAACCTGAGTCGTAGGCGCGTCAAAGCCATATCGTCGCATACCTAGATAAGTTAACATTGTACAAGTTTTTGTATCAGGATTTTTTTTCAACCTGCTACCAACTCCCGATAACACACATTCTGGAGTGGATGACACACTTTTAGTGGATTTCGATGTCGATAACCACTATCTGGGTAAGGCACCTCCGCAGCTCCGTTTTCTTCTATTTTGCTTTTTCTTTTTGTTGAAAATTCTTCAAACTACCCAGGTTTATCGTTATCTCCAGTTCGTTTATTGGTTCGTTTGCTGGTGTAATGACTCTTATCAATTTTATCTTCTGTACAAAACACTAAATTCCCAACAATTTACTTACAGATAATATTTACAAGAACAATTCTATTGAGTCGTGGTTATGACCAGAAATTGGGGCCAATTTGTGGCTGTACTCCGTGTCCAGGGCAATTGGATGTGGGCAGACACCACGTAGGTGGAGGCCTTGCAAAAGACTGTTACGCTTAGACAATTAGTTCTATTCTCACCTTGGAAAAATAGACTCTATACCTTTAATAATTCAGCACGGATTCGCGTCCTGGACGGATGTTGACAAATTTGGCGATGTTTCGAATTAATTATGTCTGTGCCGATGGTCTGTCACGTAGGTAGCCAAATATAGTTGCAAGTATAACGTCTCCCACCTTGTATGGAGGTGCCCCAGGAAGGAAGAGGTGTGAGTGAACCCGCGCGTGAGTGAGCTACATGGGAACAATTGATGTTTTTATTCATTACGTTACGATTGAAATGCAATTTGGGGACGTGCTTCCGATGTGCGTTTGTTATTTAGGAAGTGCGTCGACCAGGCTTTGCAAATGTTCGTTGAACGTCAATGCCCTTGTGCAAAGTTGAATTTTATGTCGATGTTTCCGCACATTAGGTATCAGACATTTGAACGATCTAAAGCTAGACTCAGACGTCGTAATCGCTGCAATGAAATAATGATTACTATCGGTGTGGTATCAAAATAAATATTTATTGATTCAAAGTGTTATAATTTGTCAATAAAACGTTAAATATATAGTTTATTCACTTTTATATTAATTTTTATTTCAATGTAAAAGCTTCACAATATCGACAATACAAGAATTTATGGTAATATTATGCAGTTTTTATCTCAAAACATTTTAATATGTGTTTTTTAAACTTTTATAATATTATTCATGCATATTATATAATTGTGGGTATTTAGTGGTTCTGTGGAACCCATGAATCATTGTCGTCAAGTGCATCGTATTTTTGTTATGTGAATCATCAATAAGAAGACTAGTGGTTGGTACTGAGTGCAAATTATATTTTTGGCAAAGTATTATCCCCCAGGTTGTTGCTAAATTGTCAGTCAAACTCCGCCATGTGTTTTTTTGTGGTATAATTAAAGGTGCTGTAGTCATTAGCGATGTTGGAAATCGTAGTCCAAAAAAGTATTAATTTAATAACTGTTCCATTTCTAAAAATAAAAGATTTATTACATACTCGGCTATTTTAATATCATATGTTTTAATCTATGCTAGACTAGTAGTACGATCGTTGATTGATTAATTTTTTGTTTCGATCATTACAATTTTTTTCATAAATAGAGAGGACTTGGTGGATCCACTTTCTTAAGTCTAATTTATTTTGCATCTAGGATTGAAAGTTTAGTTTTTTTCCTGACATTAGACGTTAGTAAATTAGTGGATACTATTTTAAATCTTTACAAGCAGCAAAAACAAGCTTGTTCGGTTTCTGTGCAATTAATCAAAAACTACTCAGCGTAGTAATTAATTTACGCGATGTGACGTGTTTTTGAAATATTGTCAAATTATAAAGTAAGATGTAATAGAAACATATTTTTTCTGCGCGTGAGTCACGTGGCACGTGCGCCCGGCACATATGGCTCTGACAGGACAGGATACCGACTCACAAATGGTGTGGCGACAAACATAAATAGTCACCTGCTTTTATTATTAGGTGATAGATCCGATTTTATTATCAAATGGTTTATTTACTTCTGTAGATTTTAAAAACCTTTTCGACTTGGGTTTTAATAGTTTTACTTGTCATAGTTATTGTATGGATTTGAAAAAGTGTCGTAGCCAGTATTAATGTAGGAATACATGCTCCCGATAATTTAATAATAAACAAAACGTTATGACGACAATGACAGTGGACAACAAAAATAATTTTTACCTCATTTGCGGTCGGTTAATCATCTAAAACATTAAATTAATGAGTGTGCTAATACTGTACTTTACATTAATTCGTCTTTATTGGTGTCGATTCTCTTGTTCACGATTTAAACTTATTTTAAACTATCGCTCTCTTTTACTAATAGTAGATAAAAAAAAGGGATGGCAACAATTTTAGAACCGTCAAATTAGTTTACGTGTTACATTTCTTTGTGTTTTAGTCGGCACGTTCCAAGATCACGACTAAACTTGTATGGAAATCTAAATTTCGACTAATTTGACAGCTTTAAAATTGTTGCCATCCCTTTCTTGTATATACTATTAGTAAAAGAGAGCGATAGTTTAAAATAAGTTTAGTTCGTAAACAAGAGAATCGACACCAATTAGCTAAGTATATTAAATTAATTTATGCCCTTTTATAATTTGACGTTCGTATAATAAATTATTATTTGGGTAGGTAGTCCGTTTCTGGGCATCTCCTTTTAATTCCGACTAATTTGACGGTACTAAAATTGTTGCCATCCCTTTCTTGTATAATATACTATTAGTAAAAACTTTTTAACAAAAAATAAAACCGACTTCAAAAACCTTAACTAAAAAGTAAAAAATAATTATTGTATGTATTTTAAAATCTTAACATAATAAACATTTTTAAGGCGGCGCGTGGTTGACCCTTTGCGTCATGTAATGTACAGTTGAGCGCAATATCTGATTGTAAAAACAGTTTATGTGAACGTACACACGGCTACACATCAAGCTGTACATTTCCAGTATAAGATGACCTCGCATTGTATAGGTTTTCCTTACAACGCGAGGTCAGCTTTTACTGGTTTTGTACAGCTTGATGTGTAGCCGTGTGTACATGAAAATCACGCGCCGCCTTCAAAATGTTGTTTATGTTAAGATTTTAAAATACATACAATAATTATTTTTTACTTTTTAGTTAAGGTTTTTGAAGTCGGTTTTATTTTTTTGTTAAAAAGTTTTTATTTCATACTTTTTAGTTGAGGGTTGATTCATAAATGTTTATATAACCAATTTGAGAATATTTTTTTTATTATTAACCTTTGCTATCCCACTGCTGGGCAAAGGTCTCGCTCATGTTCTTCCAAACGTCCAATCACTATCGTGAAAAAAAAACACGCATATCGGCCAAGAATTCTCAGAAAAACGAAGCAATGAGCAGATCATCTAGATAGGCGAAGCTAAAATTAACTGATTTATTGAAGCTAGTTAAAAAACTACTCAACCTAAGTCAATAAAATTTATATGGGACCACCGCGCGGACTTTCTCTACCAAATAAAAAAACAACCACGCAAATCGGCCCAGAAATCTCGGAGTAATCGGTGTACATACATGAAAAAAAAAAAAAATACAAAAAAAACAAAAAAAAAAAACCCGCCGAATACATAACCTCCTCCTTTTTTGAAGTCGGTTAAAAAGAGAGCGACAGTTTAAAATAAGTTTAGTTTGTGAACAAGTGAATCGACACCATTGTTTTCTCACATCACTAATGAGGTCAGAAATGTGGCAAATTTAAATTTACACAGTACGATACCTATCATAAACAAATACAAATTATTTTTAAAATATCATTAATTTGATTTTTTCGTGGGGAAATCCGGAATGTCGGACTCTTACCGACTAAAACCACCACGGTGTTCCTCCAACGTTCCAATTACCTTCGGCCGGAGGCGTGGGATACGTGTATTCTCCTACCACCCCCGACAGGTACCGTCTCGCCACTAGTAGGCGATTGGACCACCATGACTACCTTTATAGCCAACAGGGCCATAAAAAAATATTTCCATCTCCTGCAGTTATTTCCATCCTAACTTACTTTCTACTAATATTATAAACGTGAAAGTTTGTGAGGATGTAAATGTATGGATGTTTGTTACTCTTTCACGCAAAAACCACAGTATGGATTTTAATTAAATTTGGCGTACATATAGAACATAGCCCGGATATTTAGGCTACTTTTTATCCCGGGAAGATGAACAGTTCCCGAGGGATGCGCGATGAACGACATTCACGCAGGCGAAGTGGCGGGCGTAGGCTAGTACCTCATATGGGTAATTATTGCGACTAAATGCAGTATTCTGATGATAACTTTGTCCTTATTGTGTCTTATCACTTAGTACTGAGTTATTTTAATGAATTTATTTTAGGACATTACATGACATTTATCAAGTATTTGTTTCACAATAATATTGCCTTATGATGACTTTGAAAATGACGCGCAGTTTCCAATATTTTATTAATTTAAATTAGGTATGTTCATTATTATTAATAATAGCCAATGTTTGATTAATTAATAACACAACCTAACATCACGCTTTCCCCGAAGGGGTAGGAAGAGGTGTGATAGTACACCCACGTTTCGCCAGTTACATGTAATAGGGGGCGAGCCTATTGCTATTGAACGGATTGATTTTTGATTTGCCGTTGATTATTCATTAATAAGTATATTTTTATTGTATTATTTATTAAGTAGATAAAAAAATTGTGTATAAAAAGAGCCTCCACGAGTGACGATATTTAATTGATCGTCCGGCGCACCCTGGGCAGTCAGCCCCGCTACCAACTTGCTAACTGGCTAATCTTTTCCCCACGACATGAGCTATTATCATTATCTAGCTCGTGTCGACACGAAGAAGAAGATTAAGTAGATTCTATAGTATTCTGTAAATCTTAAATTATTAAATAAGTACATTAAGGAAAGATCTAAAATAAATCAATCTGCGTCAATCAATCTAATTGAATCGAAGCCATATAAATAAATAAAATAAAAATTCATTTCAGAAATGCGAATGAGGTAATTCACCATCATAATTTTCCCCTGGTAAATCCTTTTCACGAGTTAAAAGCTGAACTACACATTATAACATACAAAATTTCATTTATTTTTTCAGCAATACAAAGAGGCAACGAGAACCAGCCTACAAAGAAAGCCAGAGGTGATGGCGGGGGCGACAATGGCGCGGGGGCACGGGACCAACACGCCTACAACTGCCTTCTACGGAATGAACTCCTTGGTGCCCAGATAGAGGAGGTCAGAGGTCCTTCAGCGTCATGTGCAGAAGGCACCAAGGCTAGCTTAGGGACTGCACAGACCCCGAAGTCGTCACAAGCGTATCCACCAGTCTACAGATTTAATGCATTTAGTCAGAATGCTGTGGTAAGTTTATGAAACTTTTCTTTATTGCTTAGCGATATATTTCCGGAATTTTTCCATTGTATGTGTGTGTTTTTCCAGTGGATGTGTGAAGTTATTCAAATTTGTTACTTCCATTCAGGGTCTACTTTAAGAAGTTTTTATTCGACTCTCAACTTCTTCGTCATCAACATTTAAGTGAAACTTGTGAATCATTAGCAGGACAACCAAACGAAGGGTACCCTGAGACGAAACGTAAATGTTTATCAAAATTTTTTTAGGAGTCCATCCTTAAAAGTTTAAATGCTTAAAGCCTTTGTTTTAAAAGCGATAACAAGGTAGCGATAGATAACATTCGGAAACAAACGAGACATAAAACCTATCTACTTATGGTAGTAACGTTTGCCTCGTGCCAAATAGAGTGTGTTGACGTATTTTAAGGCTGACTAGTACATTCTGGGCCCGTTCCGATACGGGGAATTCGCTTTACAGCTGTTTACACCTGATACCGAAATAGCTTTTTGTGTGGATAGAAAAGATACAATTTTTGAGTAAAATTCTTATAGAAACATCAGCCTTGCATTGCATGTTGCATGTACTCGTATGTATTGCATTGAATGTATTGCCTTTAGTTAATTTGGATTGATGCCAGAATGCAAGCTACAGGTTATTGACTGAACTGATATATGTTTTAGTTTGCAAAGGTTGTTTCTCAGAGCACATGATGTTGATGATGTGATTTTTTCCTATACCCGCCAGCTTCTTCGGTCTTGCGTTGTCTCGGAAGTATTTCTGGAGACCGCTTTTCTTTAAGGTCTTAATATCTTCCACCAACAAGACCAATTGTTCCGAACCTCTTGTATAAAACTCCATTCAGTTCCTTAGTCGCGGTGTCTTCAAGCTTCGACTTGAAATTAGTGATTGCCACAATTGTTCGTTGAGGCGTGAGTTTATTTAATGCGTAACGTAACAAAATGGTCGTAGAACCGACAAATGCAGTGTCACGATCATTTCCAATCTTTATGGATGCAATTTATTTTCGTGCCGATATAGGAACAAAAAATATTCAGTGCGATGCTTGTCTTTTGCGCAAGAATTGGATTCTACCGTGGGAAATGGGTCATTTTGGTTAGGTGGGCAATGTTCTTTCATAACCAGTCTCATCAGCTAATTGTGACGGACATGACGAACCGGGGACGAACCGTTATGACCGACAGCTTGTAGGATCAGTAAGCTGAAATGGCAGTGGGCTGGCCATGTCTGTCGAAAGAGTAGACAAGTCCTTGAGTTCTTTCATAACCAGTCTCATCAGGTACATTTTCAGAAGACAAGAAGCTACTTTAATCTGTAAAAGCTTCTATAGCTTCTTAGCTCTCCTAGTAATTTGTGACGGACATGACGAACCGGGGAAGAACCGGTGTGATCGACATAGCTTGTAGGATCAGTAAAAAAGAGCAAACAAGTCCTTGAGTGGAGACCGCGAATCGGCAAACGCGGCGTAGGGCGCCCCCCGCCGGTTGGATCGATGACCTGAAGAAGGGGTTGAGGGGACTGGATGCGGAAGGCAGAGGAACGAGTGTTGTGTTGTGGTGCAACTTGGGAGAGGCCTATGTCCAGCAGTGGACTGCGATAGGCTGAGATGATGACGAAAATGGAAAATAGACATTTCTTTTCCCAAAGTAAAGTAACATGAGAAAGCATCGTATCAAAATATTTTAGCCAACGATTCATCCTCCTGCCCTTATCCCAATTTATTTGGGGTCGGCACAGCATGTCTTTTTCTTCCATACAAAAAAACGACTCTATCAGCCGTCATCTCCGTGTTCACTTTCTTTTTATCCATATCATCTCTCACACAATCCATCCGTCTTTTCTTTGGTCTACCTCTTTTCTTATAGCCATCCACATTCATACACAAAACTTTTTTCGTAACATGCTCCTCATAGCCAATGAGTCTCATCACAAATATTGTTTCGCTTTACTCCTGTCATTGCCTTCATAAAAAGCGAATAACACTAAAACCTTCGTGCAGTAAACTCAGGTCTCACATCAAATGCGTTACAGTATAAAAAATATGCATGTCTAATTAGTATATTTTATCCCAGTGTGTAAAATGAATCGATATGCGATATGTCTGCATGTTTCGCCTGTGTCTAATTGCATCAGAAATATTTGTTCGCTAATAAAACGCGTTTTTGTAAAATGTAAGCGTAATTGGTAATTCGCTTTGTTTTTTGTGCAGTTTTTGGTTATCCTTTGTTTGTCTAGCTACCCATCTAGACATTTCCCAGGCAGAAGTTAATCCATGACTAAAACTAGGGTTGCCAACCGTACTATATAATTTAGTATTTTACTATATTTCGGCCCGGCGTACTATACATATACTGTTGAAGAAACATATAGTACGCAAAAATACTATATTTCGGTCGGAACGATGGGCTTCTGATTTTTCTGCTGTTGACAGGGTTTATCTTTTATGGAGGAAATTGTCACTTCAGGCATCTTCCTGGTTTTCACAGTCCTCTTGGAACCCTAAGTGCATTTATTAGCCTATTCTACTACCTATATATTTTACTTTTAATTTTATTAAAATTACATTAAATAAAAGCACCACTCGGTAAACTTTATAACTACAACTTACCGTATAGCTTCATTTAGGTACATTTTGAAACACCCACAGTCCATGGCATTTATGTATAGAGAAAATAAGTTAAGTGCTCTTAAATTGGTCATCATGTCAATATGCGCTGCTTTTTACAGGTCATCTTGACCTTTTTTCTGAAAATACTATATTTTCTTTCAATATACTAAGTATATTCTTCATCTAGGTCTAGGCCTGAAAAATACTTTGTTCCCGAAAATCAGTTGGCAACCCTAACTAAAACAGCGCGAACGTACTCCGTCGAGACATGAACTCTCGCATCGATTTTTTGTGCAGACAGGAACAAAAAGATTAAAAACTTTTCTCTTTATAAAATTAGCGTGATTATTGTGTTAAAAAAGGTATATTTTGAGTCTTTTATGTCCCGACAATATTTATGGACGCGTCACAGTGATGTATTTAAACATTTCGTGATTCGATGAGTTATTAAGACGGCGATTGGCGTATTGTCAAAATGCATTTGGTTTATTGCACAATAAATTGTGAGTTCTTAATTTGATTTCTTTTTTATTGGCCTTTTTAGAGGCGTCATTTAGGTACGATTTTTTGTTCGATGTGTTAATGACGAAAAATTGTGGATAAAGTCTCCTGTTGTTGCTGAGTATTCTTTAGAATGAAATAAAACATGATCCTCTTTTCGGGAAGATTTAAATTATACAATTAGTTTTTCCTTTAAATGAAGAAAAAAATTAACAAAAATCCATTGATGTAGATAGATATATATAAAACGTTTATTTAGTACAAAAGACATACAAGTCAAAAGACAACAACTTTAAAAACTCTGAAGAAAATGGCGACTTTTTATATTATCTTGCAGTCTTCTCTGATCTCTCGTCTTGATGTCGCATTAAACCCTGCATATCACGTACTTAAGAACATTTATGACTCTTCTTAAGTTGAAAAACCCCATACCACCCGGAAATATTACACTTACGAAATAAACGTAATTGTTCTGACCCGAACATTTAACCCCCCCCCGCCTACGCCTGTGCCAAATTGAATTTGCCAATATCGGCTCATAATGTCACGTAAAGTACCTAATCTAATGTGCGCCAAACACTGTTGTGACAGTATCTCCGGTCGTAAGTACCGATTTTAAATATAAAACTTATTAAAAGTCCGCGGACATTGATTTTTATTAGGAGGTTATGTGACGTTTTTTCGACGCGCGGTCGAACGAAATTCGTGTTCTTTTACGAAAATATACGAATCGATTCTTTTGGAGTGTTTTTACTGATTTTTATCGATTCTTGCTCGAATATCATATAATATCAATAAGATAATAAGCACATTAATGCGTTGCGATTAAACTTATAAGATTTTGGGCAATGATTACACGAGGTGGAGACTGTATCGGAGCCATGTGGTCCTTATCTTACGAAAAAAATGGAAATGAAATGGAATAAACTATACTGATCGTGTCACATAGTCATATGTGATATTGGCCATGCGGAGGATTATCTGTAGATAGCTTAAATCATCAAATGAAATTACACGAGGTGGAGACTGTATCGGAGCCACGTGGTCCTTATCTTACGAAAAATGTGGATATGAAATGGAATAAACTACACTGATCATGTCACATAGTCATATGTGATATTGGCCATGCGGAAAATTACCTAGATAGCTTACGGCCAAAATTAATATCCAATCTATCCTCGATTTACCCTACTAGAGATAGAAATTTGACATATTTTGTATGGAGCTTATATCAAATTCCTATCTCTAGTAGGGCAAATCGTGGATACATTGGATATTAATTTTGGCCGTTAACTCATCAAATTCTTGGGAATTTTATAGTACAAATCAGACAGTTTTGAAAGTTATAAATGTTATGAAGGTTCAATGTCAGTCCATAAAGATTAGTTTAAAGTTTCTGTTACTTTTGAAATAACACGTTCTATACGTGTTATTGAAATAACTGAAAACCAATTAAGAGGGCATTGTACTCATCAGTATGAACAACTTTTACTATTGCACAAACCCTGAAATCCCGAAAAAAAATCAGCTGGTCCCTAAATTTTTTCGATTTATGTGAACACAAATGTAGGGATCAGCTGTTTTCTTTTTTCGCCATTTCATAGTTGGTGCCATAGTAAATTTTGTTCGTACTGATGAGTACAATGACCCCTTATTTCAATAACACGTTGTATAGTAGCAACATTTGCTCAGATATTAGAAGGGCATGACCAACCCTTTGTTATTGATCGAAGCAATACGCTGTAGGGTCTAGTCAATAGATATCCGTGGCCAAAGTCCGGTTTCGCTAGTCTATCCAGTTTGCTTACGGTATGAGTTTACATTTATTTTACATCAGATAAGCTTGATGCAGCCTGGCTACACGTTATTTTACGTAATTTAATGTACATTTGATTAGCTCTTAGAACAGAGAAAATATTATTCACTATTTATTGACGGGACACTCACTAGTGATGGGACCTTCGATTGTTGATCGAAGACGGGACACTTGGTCAATTTGCAAACTCATTGCATTCCGTAGCTATTGATCGATCGCAGATTGATTGACGTATGTGGTGATGGACTCTTCACTAAATGTCAGACTCTTCAACACAATATGTCTAAATTATGTTTAAGCTTTTTGTAAAGTAAAAAAGTGTTGAAGACATTTTTAGAATCTGTTTTTATATCATGTATATTTTTATGAGTGTCGATTAAATTCATAGAATAATTTGTGTTTTTGATTAGCCTTCAATCAAGAACACGAAGACACATATCTATTATTATATTATTAGCTACTGTTGTTAAGTAATAACTTACTACGTGTCCGATGTACAAAGCAACGCAAAATTGCTGAATCGAGGCGGTCTTATTGTAACAAGATTCCCGTATCGAATGTCACGCCATTCTTGTAAAGTTTGTGACAACATTTACTCATATTGTGTTTGTTATATGATAGAGATATATAATATTTTCAATGTTACATCAATACTGTTATTGAATTTGAAGAATGTACAAAAAGTAATGCTGCACTTTAATCTTTGACTCGATAAGTGTTGTAAATTTTTTTGCTGCTAGCAATATTAATTAGTTTTTTTCATCTATCTATCCACGAATTCTTTCAAGCATTTTAGGACTTCTAGAATGCTTGCTGTTATTAATTTAGAATATAACTCAACCACGTGTCAGGGTTTTTTCTATCACTTAACAAAACAAGATGACGGATGGACAGGTTGCTGATAAATGCAATACATATTTTATTCTGTGCTAATTCTAATCTATATAAAAAAATCACGTGGTAACATAGATGCGAAAGTGCTCTGCAAAATATTTCTCAAGTAAAGTGCGCAAGAGTTGGTGTCTAAAGGCTTTGTGTGTCAATTATCACGGATTGGACGTTTAGCGCATGAGTGACAACGAGGATATGCTAATCAGGACAGCACCCAACTTTTTGCATATTTTTTGTTCTCTTTCTACCAAATGCAAATGTTATTTAGTGACTTTTTTAAATATTTATCCTTCTGCATCGTTTTTTCCGGCCATTACATTAGCGATACAATGCCATTGTTTTTTTTATCTGTGCAACTATTTTTGTTTTTGTCAATCATTGGTCTGTCTGAGATCACTCTGTGACAACGACCCGAAATAATAAATTATTAAATTTTTGCAGCCGAACGTTTCGGATATAATTATTTGAATGTTTAGAAGACAGATTTCGTTTAGGTGATTGTTATATAAATGGGGCATTAAAAGAAAATTGATGTTTGCTCGACGTTCATATTATTGTTTTTAATGATTTGGCAAATTATCTGAAGCTCCTTTATCTTTTTGAAGTTGATTCTGTGTGACGTTTGAAACGTAGCGAAAACGTAGATGCAGGTCCTTTATAGTTGACACCACAATCCGAATTAGTTTGACATTTTAAAAACGTCAAATCGATCGTAGTTTTTTCGAGGTTTCGAATTATGTTGAAAAAAAATACCCCTCCCTTATCTCCAAAGCTTGTACAGCAAAAATCTGAAATAGTTATAGTTGGTAAAAGCATGTAAATATTACAGGAAAAATAGAACAATATTTCTAACTAACAAGTTCTTTCAGAAATCATCAAAAATCCTACACAAACAAGCTTAGTTATGCGGTCCGGTTTTTTAACTAAATACCTTTATATACACGTCTAAGGAAGGTACGGAACCCTCGGTGCGCGAGTCTGACTCGCACTTGTCCGGTTTTTATATAAAAATAATATACACAGTTTTAAAATACAGAAACCAAAATAAAAACATTACACTTGAAAATATCATTTCACTAACCAACCATTTCTAGTAAACTATCATAATCTGACAGAAAAAAAAAATCATCGTGTAAAGTGTAAACTGTACCGACGATTTCTTTAATAATTGTATGGTGGTGGGTAGACAATATTACTATTGCAATAAACCAGTTCGGTGCTAACCCTCGCCTTTCATTGACGCTGCATTGGCGACGAGTACGGGATTTTATATTTTTTTCATAACGCGTGCAGTTGTTAGTTATATCTAGTAAGATGCCAATCGGAAAGTTAGAACCGTTTAGTTTAAGTTCTAAACAGTGGCCAGCTTACATACGTCGGGTAAATCAATATATTCTACTAAACGACGTAAAAGATAATTTGAAAGTGCCGATGTTAATTACGATCGTAGGTGAAGCCACTTATTCGTTGATGTGTGACTTGTGTTCGCCAGACTTTCCCGAAAACAAATCCTACGAGGTATTGGTGAAACTAGTGGCCGACCATCTAGATCCGCAGAGATCTGAGATCGCCGAGCGACACGTGTTCAGGTTACGTCGACAGCGCGCCGGCGAGCCCTTGATGGAATACTTACAGGCACTTAAACACCTGGCAACAACGTGCAATTTTGGAAGGTGCAAAAAGTGTTCGACGCTCGAGGAAAATCTTAGAGACCAATTTGTGTCGGGTCTGACGAACGATACAATGCGTTCTAGAATATTTGCAGAAAGGAAAATAGAATATAAGGAGGCTGTGGAGTTAGCACTAGCTCTGGAGGCTGCAGAGAAGCACGCGGAGGTGAGCGGCAGCACAGTGCCGACTACGACCTCAGGTGCTGGCGGCGAGGCGGGTGAAGACCTGCACTACACGCGCGGAGGCCGCGGGCGCGCTCGTGGCGGGCGCGGCGCGGCGGGCGCGGCGGCCGCGGGCGGCGCGGCGGCCACGGACCGTCCGCGGGGGAGCGGCTCGGCAGCTGCGCAAGCATGTTGGCGTTGCGGTAAGGCGCATCGCCCGGAGAGATGCCGTTTCGTAAATTACAATTGTGATGAGTGTAAACAAAGAGGACACTTGAAAGTGATGTGCAAGTTACTGAAAGGTGGTGGAAGTCGTGCGGACAGTCGGCAAAATTTTATCAGTAGCGAGGACGATTCGGACGATATGTTTAAAATTGAGGCTGGAGGTAAGAAAAGCAAACCGTATTTCATAAACGTCACTGTAGACAGTTTTGAGATCAAATTTGAAATCGACACCGGTAGTCGTGTTTCAGCTATTAGTGAAGAGATGTATAGAAGTAAATTTTCTTACAAGAAGATTAAAACAGATAATTTGAGGTTCAGTTGTTATTCCGGTTCACGCATCGAATCGCTTGGTTACATAGAAGTTCAAGTAAGACTACGAGATGTTGAAGTAAAATTATTACCGCTTTATATTATTAAAAACGGAGCTTGTCCTTTACTGGGAAGAGACTGGTTGCGTGCGCTTAAAATTACTCAAATAAATCTTCATAAAATAACCGACGATAGATTCGTGAACCGTTTATGTGCCGAATATCCAGAGGTGTTTACTGATAAGTTGGGGACATGTAAGCGAGCCATTCGACTACAGCTGACTAACGATGAGCCGGTGTACGTGCGTGCGCGGCCCGTGCCTCTGGCATTGCGAGAGCGTGTGGAGCGTGAGCTAGCGCGGCTCGAGGCCGATGGCTCCATATATCGCGTCGACTATTCCGACTACGGAACCCCGATTGTGCCAGTGGTCAAAAAGAATGGCGATATACGCATATGTGGGGACTATAAGATTACAATTAATCCTAAATTAAAGCGTGATTTTTATCCTCTGCCGCGTATTGACGAGTTATTTGCGAACTTAAGCGGTGGAGAAAAATTTTCAAAAATTGATCTCACGCATGCTTACGAACAGTGTCTTTTAACGGAGGAATCTCAACCGTATACCGCAATAACAACTCACCTCGGTACGTATGCCTATCGTCGTACGCCCTACGGTTTAGCTTGTATACCCGAAAAATTTCAGAAGTTGATGGAAGAGACCCTACGTGGCATACCGGGTTGTGTTGTTTTTCTGGATGACATTTGCACAACGGGGGTTAATGATAAAGAGCACATCAGTAATTTAAGAGCTGTACTTGAGCGGCTGCGCAAAATGGGTTTAACTGTCAAGTTAAGTAAGTGTAGTTTTTTACAAAATAGTGTGAAGTACTTGGGATTTGTTATTGACAAAAAGGGCTTACGGCCAGACACTGCTAAATTGGATGCTATTTCCAGCGCACCCAGACCAGAGAATATTACCCAACTCAAAAGTTTTTTGGGAATGTTAAATTATTATGGGAAGTTCATTAGTAATTTGAGCACATTGTTGCATCCTTTATACAATTTATTAAAAAAGGATGTTCGCTGGAATTGGGATCCAAGTTGTGAGCAGGCTTTTACGGAAGCTAAGCATGTCCTCCTGGGTGAGCGGGTATTAGCGCATTATGAGGAGGGGCGGCCGCTCGTACTTGCGGTCGATAGTAGTGCTTATGGCCTAGGGGCAGTGTTGGCCCACCGGTACAGCGATGGCAGCGAGCGCCCGGTCAGTTGTGTGTCTCGCACGCTTAACGCAGCCGAGCGGAATTACAGTCAACTTGATAAGGAGGCACTAGCCATATTATTTGGTGTAACTAAACATCATCAGTACTTGTTTGGTAGAAGTTTTATTTTACGCACTGACCATCAGCCGTTGACACACATATTTGGTGCTAAGGGTGGCATCCCTCAGACCGCTGCCAGCAGGCTGCAGCGGTGGGCGGCGCGTTTGGCTGCATACGACTTCACTATAGAATTTGTTCGTTCAGCAGACAATGGGCCGGCTGATGCTTTATCGAGGCTACCGCTACCCCAGGAGGGTAGCTCAGTTGACATGGTCAGTTATATCAATTTGATTGAGGAGTCATTTCCTATTAGTTTTAAGGATATTGCTAGGCAGACGGAAAAAGATTCATTGTTATGTAAGATAAAGGGCTATGTGACTTTTGGTTGGCCGTTGACAGGGAATGATTCTGAGAAACCGTACTTTGCTCGGAAGCAGGATTTAGTAGTAGAATTGGGCTGTCTCATTTATAAATATAGGATCGTTATACCGAATGCGTTACAAAAACAGGTTTTAGATGAAATACATGACGGGCATTTAGGCATAAATAAAATGAAAAATTTGTCACGAAATTATGTGTACTGGCCCAGTTTAGATCGAGATATAGAGGAGCTATGTCGCGCGTGCACAGCGTGCCGCGCAGTGCGCGACGCGCCGCCGCACGCCCCCCTGCACCCCTGGGAGTTCCCCCTGCATCCGTGGCAGCGTGTGCATGCAGATTTCGCGGATTGCGGAGGTACACGGTATTTAATTATTGTAGATGCGAACTCAAAGTGGATAGAAGCTATTGCAATGAGAAAAACAGACGCGGAGTCGACTATCGCGGCAATGAGAAGTATTTTTGCTCGGTTCGGGTTACCGTCACTGCTCGTCACTGACAACGGCCCTCCATTTTTCTCACATGAGTTTAAAACGTTTTGTACTAAAAATTGTATAAAGCACGTGACCTCAGCTCCTTACAGACCGCAAGGAAACGGAGCTGCGGAGAACGCGGTTAAAACAGTTAAAAAGGCGATAAAAAGAGCTTTGTACGAGGGCGAGAACGTCGCGACAGCCTTAAATAAATTTTTGTTTCAATATCGCAACTGTCAACATGCAACTACTGGGGTATCCCCGGCGGTGGCGTTACAAGGACGGCGGCTTCGCGGGCGCCTCGACGCGCTGCGGCCGGACGTGTCAGTGGCAGTGCGAGCCGCGCAGGAGCGGCAAGTGGCCGCTGCAGGCGGTAAGCCGCGCATCCTGGCGCCTGCCGACGAGGTGCTGACTCGCGACTACACCGCGAGGGGGGATAAGTGGTTGTCAGGTAGAATCGTCGAGAAGACTGGACCGGTCTCGTACAAAGTAGACGTAGGACGTGGTGTTGAGTGGCGTAGACATGTCGATCAAATTATTCCCGTGAAAAACAAGAATCGCCATTCATTATCCCGAACTAGTATAGTATCCGTAAGTAAAGATTCAACCTCAGAGCAGGAGGTTCCACTGGTCAGTGAGGAGGCTGAGGACACTTTTGAAGACGTGTCTGACGGCACTGGTGAGAAGTTAGAGATCACTGGATCTGAAGCGGCATCTAAGCCGGAGCCACCGTCAGGCGCGTCTGCCCGTGCACTGCGTGCTTATAATCGGTCTCAAGCAGCAGAGGCTCAATAAACTGCATTTTTCATGTTGTATTAGATTTTAGATTAAGCCTTTAGTTTATGAGGGAGAAATGTACCGACGATTTCTTTAATAATTGTATGGTGGTGGGTAGACAATATTACTATTGCAATAAACCAGTTCGGTGCTAACCCTCGCCTTTCATTGACGCTGCATAAACCACGTGTAAACAGTTTTTATCCTCATGCATTAACCGCTTGTCAGTTCGTACGGAGTGATGATGGTCATGCACGACCCGTGGCTGCGGCACGCGCGCCCCGCTGTCGACGGGTTGAAATTAAAAAAGAAGAAACACTAAATACTTTTTGGTATCAAAGTGATGAATAAAAAAAAATGTTTGAGGGTGGTATGCCACTGGTCAAATTTATTTATCGAATATCTGTGTCCAATCCAATTTATTTGATGATCAGTGTTTTATTACATACAACATTTCATGAAAATCATCCAATTTCTTTGATCAAGTCACATTGGACAAAGAAATTTGACCAGTGGCATACCACCCTGACATAATCGCCTATTCTGACAAAATAGTCATATAGCTTTTTTATTTATTTAACTGCATAGTTAATTTATTCTACAAGAACAGTAGGATTAAAATTAAATATTCGTCAAGTGCATTGGACGGTAGTCGTGCAAAACCGTGCATCTTATTAGTGAAATTCGGCGTTCTTCAAAATGCACGTGGCTAAAATTGAAACAACTTAATCGTTTGTTCAGGAAAAGGAAAATAATAGTCTATGCAGACCATAGATCACAGAAAAAAACACATTAAAACCTCGCATGACGTTCTAAATCTGTCTGGTACCCACCCACTGTATTATCCGTGCATTATGCACTGAATACAAATTTCGTACATAAAAAATGCATTGTTATTTTGATTCAATTCTTGATGCGTCCCCATATAAATTTTTGTCGCTCTGCACACGTTGAATTTAGGAAAGACGGCGAATAACAATTAAGCTCTTTAAAAATTCAAGCTTGTCAGTCTTAGCTAATGCCTATTTGCAATTTTGATTGTCATGACAAAAAATGTGGGAAAATTTGCAATTTGCATTTTTTTTTCCTGATTATTGAATGTTACGTTTGGTGTAGGTAGATGTTGAACTATAGAAAGATAACTTCCTAATTTTGCGTTAAGACCATGTATTTGGAGTATTCTCCTCCTAGCCCAAAAGTTTGGTTAGATCTCATCGCATACCAAAAATCTGGTCTAAAATGTCATGCCTTGTTAAGTTTCTTGAGAATTTATTTCGATGGATGTAGAAATTACACAGTTTTCTTTAAGCAAGATCACGAATTGTATTGTTACACGCGATTTAGTTTTCCTGTGACCAATATTTTGCATAAACTACATTTGAGTGTGTCGTAATTGCGTTTCGGTGTGTAATTTTATTGCGCCTAATTCCACCATCAGTTGTTCCCAGGTGTAAAAATTTCGAGGATAGACAATAAAAATGTTTAGCTATTAGAAAAGCAATCGATTGTTTCTGTAGCGATCCTAAATTGATTTGTTTCATGTGTGCATATCATAGCTAGATTGTTTTAGAATCTGGGAATACATGTGATTAATTTGTTTTATAGTCCATAACAATAAACACAGATGCATTCATCATTTCATTCGGAAAAAAAATGATGTTCGTCATTATGTTTAACTCTACAGTTACACAGTCGTGAAGTCACGACTTCAGAAAGCTAAAAGTTCCTGTTTCTAATCGCGATGATAAATAAAATTTTATTTAAGCGTAATGTTTTCACAACAAAGACTTGAGTGTTTTTAGATGGCCAAAAGGTTTTCTAAAAACTTTTAACTACAACGCTTGTTGGAAAAACATTTGTAACAATAAAAACTACAGTTTTTTTGTCGGTAAGACAGAAAATTTAACATAATCTCACAAACTAATGACGCACGGTGGCCTCAATGTCATAACTTCATGTTTATTTATAAATGGTGTACTTTGAATAAATCCTACTAATATTAAAAACATGAAAGTTTGTCAGGATGTATGGATATGTGGATGTTTCATGAAATATTGCATACAGATAGAACATAACCCAGATTAACATATAGGCTTTTTTATCCTGGTAGGTGAACAGTTCCCGAGGGATGCGCGATAAACGACATTCACGCGGACGAAGTCGCGGGCGTAGGCTAGTGACACTATATAAATTTGAGCGTTTGGTTTAAACTTTATTGTAGTTTTACAATATAGTTAACGTACAGAATTGATTCTTTTTAGGGTTCCGTAGTCCTACAAGGAACCCTTATAGTTTCGTCATTTCCGTCCGTCTGTCCGTCTGTCTGTCCTAATCCTTTACAGCTTAATAACTTCTACAGTTATAAACATAAGTAAATGAAACTTGTTAAAACTTGTTAAAAAATGGTCTAGGTATAGATCTCAATTTTAAAAGAATAAAAAAATCTTGATTACGTATTTTAGGGGTGGCGCCCATACATGTGAAACGGGGATGAAATTTTTTTTTTCACTGCATCCCCTCGTGTGGGGTATCATTGAATAGGTCTACTAAAATGAAAGTAATTTTACATACATCACTTTTTTATTAGGTATACCATCTGCGAAATACAGCCCGCCAAAGTGGCTTGCAATGTGTCCCCCCCCTTGCCATTTCTAAACTATGCAACTTAGAAACTTATAATCTTCCACATTGATAGACCTTTATAAAAACTCTCTTTTATAACTCTAACTTTTTTTTAACTCTCTTTTTTTTTTTTTTTTTTTTTTTTTCTTCTTTTTTTTTTTTTCGAGTATAATTTGATTATAATTTTTTTTGTTATAGTGAGAAAACTGCAAAATACTTAAGACGTCCTAGTTCAAAGGTCATTGACCTTAGAGAAAAATGATCTTAGGAAATAATGCTCCTTTAGTTACTTCCTATTTAAAAAAATCACAAAAAGTAACTTTGTGTTATATTGATATGACACACTTAAATTTTGCTTCTTAAATTTAGCGCTAGGTGGCGCTGTTTGCAAAAACTAAAATAATTAGATTCGTTTGTAATTACTGTAATTAGGAACCCTATAATACCGAGCATGGCCCGACATGCTCTTGGCCGGTTTTCATTATTCGGCTGACTCATCAGAACAGAAAGATAATTAAAATAATCACACTTGATCTAAATTCGCGCGCCTACTACAATGTCGACTGCAATTATATTGAAACAATCGAAATGTTAGATGATTCACCAGGCGCGACAAATCGCAACCTCACCGGCCATATCTCATGCTTTTTGTTACCTAGTCCTTGAACAGATATATAAAAGTCTAGACACTTTACGATTTACAGATTTTGCGCTTGCGCATTTCAATGATGCGTGTGATACTAAGGTTCGTCGATCCGATTGTATCACGACAACTTTTTTCCGTCATCAAAATGTCCTAAGACACGTTCGTGATCAAAATTTTCAACGCACGAAGCTTAGGCACACGTCGTGACGTATTTTTGCAGCGATGCAAAAAGTAGTTGCGGCCCAAATCGGCTTTTGATGCAAATTTTTTAGTGCCACATGAACAAAAAGTAGAAATGTTATTAATTCTATTAGTTCACGGTAAAAATAATCGATTCGTCTATCCTTGTAGCTAGAAAAGATTATTTTTCGAAATGATAAGTTTGAATTAAACACGGTCACGGAAGTCCCCAACATGAATATGAAACTATTATAAAGTGAAGTTTAAATTTATAATCCACTCGTTGCTATTATTTAGTAATAAAAACTAATGCGAAATCAATTAGCTCGGACCGCACGATTGCTGCACGCCAGTAATTATTTTAAAAACGCTCAGGTACATTAGAGTTAGCATTTGCAAAGTAATAGTTTAAAATGGCTGTCTATAAAACATATCTAAGTTATACACCACGGGGATTGCGTATTTGCTCATCAATTCGTTATTATAAAGTTTTTTTAACAGAGACAAGTCTTAGATTAGATACAAACTTTAGTCTAGACTTGAGGTCATTGGCAGGGGATGATTCGTAAGTTTTGCTATGTCAGTTTGTATGAATGCATTTTTTTCTTTTAATTTTTTATTCAGCTGCATGAAATCGATTTCTTTGTAGTTGTTTTTGGACACACGTCGGCCGGCTGCCGTGGTGTTGTTACAATCTAGATCATGTCTTAGATTGTCCTCCCGAATTGCTGCACAGTCACGTTTCGGGATCATTGTGTGGGTGCTCTTTTAATTTCCGAGACATCTCGATATGAATTTCTCGTTAATTATATCGGAATTATTTTTTATGATCAGCGCGTAGATTTAGATACTGGTAACCTTGAGTCGAGAGTTTGTTGCCAGCACCTACGTGCCTATTTTTTTTTGTCATAGAGCATTGATACGAAAGCACTGATTGACACTAACAACACGCTAATCATAATGCAGATGTCCGAATAGTTATCTGATATGGGACTAGTTTAGTTTCCAAATGCGACAGTACGGTGACTGACACATCACACGACACGAACGATGTATCATTACAATAGAATGTGATGCGGCCATTATTGGCATGCTAGGTATTGTGTATTATGTACCGTCTATGCCTAGGTTTGGCCTTTGGTATTATAGGTACGACGTTCGTTTGCTGCTATTGTTAGTTGAGCAACAACCAGAAAAAAACAACATCATAGCCTTTAGATTAAAGATTAAATTGCAGCAGAAAATAAAATTTAATAACTGCTTCAATTCGAGAGTTATAAAACTGCAAAAAATAGTCTTTATGTTTTTCAAACACGTTTTGCATTATTCTAAAAGGACCAGTCTGTTGTCTGGCTAATGGTACGCAAACGTGGCTCCCGTACCATCATCAGCCATTGAACCGGTCACCAGAAGTGCCCATCCGTGTTCGCTCAGTGGTTTGTTTACAGAAACAACAAAATCTACTGGTACCTACGCGAGGGAATTTCGCGTGAGGCCTCTACTTGGCCTTATTTTTTTCCAAACTACATATTGACATAAGGACTTGTGTAAACAGAGGCTTTTTGCGATCGAGGCCCGGTAGGGTTACTCGTGTTGACAGTGCTAAATCAATCGATCCAACGATGAGTTTCTTCAGATCCATGGTAACTGACCATTTTTTAAAGATTCTATTTACGAAGCTATGCTGAGATGTGTTGCAGACTAATTCCGAAATATTTATTACCATCTGGAGATAAAATTCTATCCTTACATTAACCTGATTGGTTCTTTAGTTATAATCCGGTACGAAAATAGAATGTTTCTGTGTTCCACGGTTGGAGAAATGGTGGGCTTTGAACCGTTGCTACAACCGTGAAAATAGAAAAGAAATACTGGCAGGCCGATGTCGTAACCGCACCGCAGCTTTGGCGGTTTTTTATTCGCATTCCTGGTGCACTTGCCGAGCTAAGTTAAGATTACGCAATATCGGGAAACAAAGAGTTAATCGCATTTTTATGGGAATTCATTGTAAGTTTGTCTTGAAAAAATCAGAAAGTCATGTTATATGTAATTGTTGGAAAAATACGTCAAAGAATTTACGGTCACATTTTATGAGTGGAGTTCCGTGTTTTTAATTTGTATTCTCCTCGTATTATTTAGTGTTTGCTGAAAATCTACACATTCGTCGTGTTTCTGCAGTAGTTCATTTGGTTTTATTGCAGTGCTTACGACGTGACCCGCTTACGGAACTGCCACAGGTCACAATTGTACTTCATTTATAGAACCAATCAATCTGCTATCTGCGATCTAGTCACTGCTGGATTTCTAGCTTTTTATGCGTCTGATGTCTGAGGTTAACAAACTTGCGTTTCTGATTGCTCATTCATCTTACATCATTGTGGTTTGGGATGTATTGAAATTTTTCATTTACCTGTATACCCGGCTCCTGTATCATTAGTATCTAATACAATTTAGTTTCGCTCGCCTAGATTAGTGTTCATTTATCTGGTTTTTTTTTCAGTTTTTGATTGGACGCTGCGCTTTTTACTGTTTCAATTCGATTAGATCCATCGATGTTATGTCTTTTATGATCATGAGCTAGACAAGACAGATATTTATTGTGGACAATTGTATGATCCATTGTTACGAGGTTTTTGTCTGTTTGCTTTGAATAAGCCAATTGTGGATCAAGGAAGTGGGATGATTTGGAACTCGTAAGTTGCTTACAACAACGAACCCACTCACGCCATCTAAAATTTTCACGCCATAATGATTATTTAACGTTCCTTAGTTACTTGTTGGTTGGTGCGTGAAGGATGTTAAGTATACTTTAAATATTTATTATATCTCATTAAGTAGCCACTTGAGGTGTTGTTGACTCACAAAACGTGTAGGTTAGGTAGTTAAGTAAACGTCAATTTATTACGGTATGACGTGACCCCACTTGTTTTGCCGACAATTTGGTGTGTGATTGCGTAAAAAATATTAGTAATTCGCGTAATCAAAATAGCATTAGTGAAGCAAAGTGGTTAAAAAACGTTTTCTCTTTGTTGTATTAGAAGGTAACTTATACTTAGTCACGCACTATTTAGATCGTGTAGGTAATTAATACCGTTACTCGATCTCATCATGAAGCTTCCATTAACCAAATTGAAGTACAATTGATTGAAATTACATCTTAGCAAGCATTGATTCTCTCTCTATCAGTCAGTAGTGAACACATTATTTATTTGGCTGCCATTCAGATTTGAAAAAGTCATTCGACTTTGTTAAGCTTTTAGTTTGTATGTTACATTCATTTATCCCACATTGCAGTACAGTCACGATCCTTCCCGGTGATACATTTTGTCGACAAAGTCCCTTGAACGAATCCTGCTATTTACACCTATCTACGGCTGCCGTCGAACACTGAGCGCAAGCGATTTTAGCCTTAGTGGTGGTTCACCGGAAAGTTCCCTGATAGTACATCTGGTAAATGCGTTAGGGAGTTGATGCGTCGGTAGCGAGGTCGTTGGTACACGATTTTTATCTAACATGCAGTCTAGTCTAGACCAAACGTGATGTCAACGCAGAAATTCTAAAAATACTCTATCTTTTCCCATGCGAGTCGCATCTTGTTCATATCAACTAACATCACCACTTTTATCATCTTAAATCATAGCTGACACACCTGTTTTTTTCTGTATCAATAAACCAGTTGCAACATGCTGCAGGCTATCGACGTCTTATGTAATACGATTATGCATCTAATTTGGAACACCAAGGTCATTAAGTCGATGACCATTCGGGGGCGGGGCATCTATTAAGTCAATATCTCCATAAGTGGCACTTGCGAATTAATCATCGTGCATGTCTCGATGCACTTTCAATCTTACTCCAACTGTTCCGTTAGTATTTTGATTCATTCATGGTTCAGCGGCACGTGAAAAGAATTGTTATTTTAGCTCTGCTGCTATTCTCCTTCAGTATATCATTGATTGAAAACCAAAATCAGGACGAAGCAACGGTGTCGTATGCGTTATCTCGTAGTATTACATGTAAATCTTCCCTTTATCAGCGATTTATTGGGTGCGCTTGACTTTAAACATTCATGTTTATTGTCCCTGTGCGTTTGTACCACCTTATGTTTTACGTTGACGTAGGCGTCACAGTCCAGTTGTGTTCCCATCTGAATTACATTACAGTAAAATGTGTCCGAAGTGGACGCGACACATCCTTTTGTTGTTGTTTCCTTTAACTTAAATATGGCTCCGTTCGCGCACGAGAAACTACCAATATCTCCAACCCACACGGGCAAATTCTATGCTGCAACAATAAAAGGATTATTATCAGCCCCAAAAATACACATATGGTAATGGCGACCCACGTTATGTCTCAGGAAATTTGAGTCTCTTTATGAAGGTGTTATTCATCTAGATTACTTAAGACTCCGTAATAAAAGCGGGTTCACGGACACTGAACTGCCGCGAGTTTAACGAAATTCTGCACTTTTTTGCAGTAGAATACTTAGAATTTCACGCGACGTTTGTCGGTGCGAAAATTCACATTAAAAATGTCAACATACTTGTCATTTCGGACGGCAATAAACAAAATAAATGCAAGTTTTATATCTCTGTAAATAATTGTTCCTCTCAAACAGACGGTCTTGACGAATTACTGTGTTTGCTATAAGTGTAAGCGTAGATACGTAGCGATATCAATCTTATATCGCATTCGTTATGTTCGCCATCATAGATGAATGGTAGCAGTGGCAGATATAACATCAGGTGTTTTTAATTCCGGTCGTCAATAAGTCCAATCAAAATGAGCTGTATAGGAATTATTCTAATGATTAATTGAAAGCGTGCCGTAAAAAAATCGCTGACAAATCGAGACGCTATCAGACAGATACACGTTAAGTTTATTGCGTTTTTTTTCAGTGCCTTTTTATTCGCTCATTTCTGACAAAAGGCTTTGGGTGGGCGAACTTTTCAAGGCCTGTGTTACGCTTCAGGAGGTTTCAATTTGCTTCCTTGTTAGAGGCTTACCTTCTTCGTAAACTCTATCCTAATCGGCTCGTTTATCTTCTTCTCAAGCCTTCCCAAAAGCGGTTTTGCATAAACCAATTTGAATATTTTTGCATTTGCGTCTAGATTTACAGAGACTTTAAAAAAGTCGTAACAAAGTCTAGGTAAGTTTTTTATTGTTAGGCCATAAGCTTTTTTTGCATGTTTCGTCATGCTTAATTTACAGATCTTTTACCTCTCGTGGCGATTGTTTTGTGTGTATGCGTTTCTTATTTTATATTTTTTTTGTGTAGATTAGGATTTATCAAAATATATTGTTTGCCACTAGCGCGCAGTGTTGAAATTAGCAGATTCAATTTGTCAATAGTTTTTGTATAATCATCATCATCTATAGTGCTCGCATGATGTTTCTGTTTTATGAGTGTTGTATAGCTAATGACTGGCTGCAACATTTATAACTTTAACACCATCTAATGTTTCTGTGCTTTTGACAAATATATTCTTTTTATCTTGTGTTTAGTTGGCAGTTAAATTATTACTTAACTGCGAATGATTCGTCATTTTTTTGGGGTTTATACAGAAAACTTTATCTATTGTTGCCGTAGTCAGATCTGTAATGAGTTTTTTTTGTTACTTTTGTAATGAGATTGTCAAGATAGACAGATTTTCGTAATAGCTGTTTATTGACTACCGTTCATTGTGTTATTGATACCGTCATAAAAAGTTCATCTATATTTAGATATTATTGCCTAGAATCGGCAAACTTGTTATTAGAAAACGATTATTATAATTATTAACTACGTTGGATGTTGCATCTTTTCGTAAAATTTCGTTAGTTTTTGTCAGTTTTTATGTGTAGCTCTGCGTTTTTTTTCAAGTTTTCGGAACATTATACCGCACCGTCATAATAAACAGGTTTTGCTCATAGAATTGCTCATTTATTCGACTATTAAAATTTGCAAGTACATGCAAATGTATTTTATTGTTAGTCATTCCACGAATTAGCTTAGTCTCTTTACAGCCTTTTTTAACGCTATCTCACATCTTTCTTTAAATGAGAGAGCTAATAAAATATATTTGTGTTCATTTTTCTTGAGCTTAATGCTTTAAAAGTTTCATCATCATCATCATTTCAGCCGAAAGACGTCCACTGCTGGATATAGGCCTCCCCCAAGCATCGCCACAACGACCGGTCCTGTGCCTTCCGCATCCAGCGGATTCCCGCGACCTTCACCAGGTCGTCGGTCCACCTTGTGGGGGGCCTACCCACGCTGCGCCTTCCAGTATGCGGTCGCCACTCCAGAACTTTACTGCCCCATCGGCCATCCGTTCTGCGAGCAATGTGCCCCGCCCACTGCCACTTAAGTTTGGCAATTCTTCGGGCTATGTCGGTTACTTTCGTTCTTCTGCGAATCTCCTCATTTCTGATTCGATCACGCAGGGACACTTTAAAAGTTTAATTAGCTTTAAAGCCCAACGCGGAAAATTAAGGATAAAATGTATAATTCTGCGTCACTATTAACTTAAAATAATTTCACAATTAGTTGAAACCATGCGTCATGCGAATTCTTACTTTTTCTATAACCTTCGTACTTAAATCCTATTTTTTTTCCAGGAAAACGTCGATCCCTCGCCATACAGCCTATCCCCAATATCAGCGAAATCTGAGAAACTACTGCGATCGCCCAGAAAGGCTACGAGGAAGATATCCCGGATCCCCTTCAAGGTGTTAGATGCTCCTGAGCTTCAAGATGACTTCTACTTGAACCTGGTTGACTGGTCTGCGCAGAATGTGCTCAGTGTTGGGCTTGGCAGTTGCGTGTATCTGTGGAGTGCTTGTACTAGTCAGGTGAGAAGAAATTTTGTTAAAATTAGAATTTTTATAAAAGTCTTTCTGATAGTAAGTTATGTCTAAGGGTTTTCGCGAAAGTTATGTCTAAGGGTTTTCGCGATCACTGCACATTTAAATAAAATAAATTTAATCGGATCACATCGCGTATATAATTGGTTTCTTGACGTTTCGAATACTTTGCAGCATTCGTGGTCGCAGGATGACTGGTGACAAGCGTCTTTACAGATATTTCAAAAATTCTTTCAATCTACCATAAAAAATTTTGATTAAAATCGTTTCGATGCACGCAATATTTACTCACGGTTTCAATATGTTTTACAATGTGGCGTGATGTTTTTGTCGGTGACTGGTAGAGTCACAGGTGCCTGACTTGGTGAATTGCAGGAATACATCTGTTTTAGGAGTGACCTATGTCCAGCAGGCGTAACATGATCACTGTGGATAAGAAGAATAGACAAAACCACATTGTATAGAATTAAAACTGTCATTTTGTCTATTCTATAGTAGAAAAAACCTTTGCCTTCAGTTCTACGCCTGCAGCATTGGATTTATAGAACGAATGGCTTAATTATTATTGATGAAGATTACTTTGAGAATTTATCTGAGAATTGGTCAGAAGTCTTAGATTTTGTAATGAAATTGATTGGGGGAGAGACAGAATATGCATAACAATCGTTTTTCGGGGTGATCTCAATCAAATTAGTTAAATAAATCATAAGCAGATTTCTACGAAAAAAAACGGAAACGGAACGGAACGAAACAAAGAAAACGGTCGTGTTCGATAGCATACACCAAACATGTTATATGTTAAACGCCGCTATTTTACTTCGTAGATGCACGAATCATATCCGTAAACTCCATAAAGCTCGAGGCGTTTCCACAACCTACAAGTTGATGCCTCCGCTTCACTACAGTACTTCAATCGCCTCATTTGTTACCTTATTCAGTAATACTGTAATATCCTGTGGTTCCGATCGTGTAGAAAGAAGATTGCTCAAATTTACCTTTATCGAATAAACAGAGTAATACACAAATGGAGTGCGAACGTAGAAACTACTCACTGAAATTGCTACAGTGAAGGTGGTTTCACACCGGCGAGGCGTGGCGTGGATGGGCCGAGCTATAATTGAAATTTGTATAGAAAATTTTCAATTCATTTCACGACCATCTTGGGTGTGAAAGGTCTGGATAGGCGAGGATGTGCGAGGCGAGAATTGAAATATTTGTTGGTACAACATTAAACTTTATTGCTGCACGAATAGAGTATTTATTACATTGCAAAACGATACATCGCGAGCAGGCGCGTGGCGGCGCGAGACGGTGTGTGCTCGTGATGTACATCTTTCGGTGTGAAAGGGTCAGCGACATTTCAATTCACGCCCATCCCATCCAATCCTCGCCTCGCCGATTTGAAACCACCGATTTTGTAACCTTGGACATTGCTGGTGTTTCATCAAAAGTATAATGACAATTTATTTCTACATTTAACAGCCTAAGTGGTATTGAAGTTGTTATGGGCAAAGGTAACCGCTTAGCATCAGGTGGGCCTTTAGATCGCTTCGCCATCAGATACAATATAAAAAAAAAAGGTTTGTTTTAAGAAGAACAAACAGTGAACAACATGAAAATTCACACACACTGTGACCACTCCATTGTTTACTACTCCTCAATGTACTCAGCAAGGCATTAACCCGTATAGTACACAAATATTAGCCGTCCATTCTGGCAGTGTTAGCAGCTATCACATTGTTTGCAGGTGACGCGGCTATGCGACCTCTCGTCGGAAGGCAATGCTGTGACGTCAGTCGCATGGAGCGAAAGGGGACACTTAGTTGCTGTTGGGACACAGAAGGGACACATCAGCGTTTGGGATGTTGCTGTTAATAAAGAGGTGAGGAAATAATAATACATTACTGTCGAGGCCTGAAATGAAGCAATTGACGGCCGAGTAATATTGGAAGTACGAGGCGAAACCGAGTACTTCCCAAGTGATTTTAAAACCTTTTTAACTAAACGAGGCCGTGAATTGCTATTTCGGCCGAGACTTGTATAGTACTTCTCTCTCATTTGCAAGGAAACAACACACAAATTAATTCAACAGTATCTAATTTTCATTCGTGCCAATTCGTCCGCGCGCGGTTCTTATTCTATTTTCAAACTTTTGAAAAAAAATGCGCATTCATCTATGATTAATATACTGTACCTAAAAACACATAATTTATGTAAATGTGTACCTAAAAACCTCGATAGCATAATTGAAAAAAGATAAACTGTCCAGCAATTTCTATTATTGTCGTGTTGATATTACTGGCCTGTTATTTCGTTGCGAACGGAAAACAACCGATAGATGTATTTTTTTTGAATAATGAACCAATTTCCGAGCAAGTGAGAGAAAAATATATTTTGATGAAACGGAAAAAAAATAAGAACTGCGGGGCTACTCTTGAAAAAAAGCCGACTCCAATCCAATTCTAATTTCAAAATTTGACATGAAATATGGACATTTGAAAAAAAATAGTCAATTTTTACCCTGATGAAAAATTGTGGGGCACGTTTTCGTGGATTGAACTAGGAGCTCTACAAATATGACCTCGCATTTCTGATACACGTTGTCTATGACTTACAGATGATAAAATAGTAGGTTAAGGTTAATGTGAAAATTATCTATATTAGCGTGATACTGTTTCATACCGCAAGCTCGGAGTAATCGAATGTCATTATGTTAATACAATGTACACGTTACGTTGCGTGTGTGTAGCGTCACAAAGTATGTACTATAGTTATCATTAAATCAATATTATTGCTTACACGTACAGCCGACTGCATGACAGTGCTGCAGTGGTAACACTTGAATTTGAAAACCGCCCTTACTGCTTACCAAATAAAGGTGCTGTCAATGTCAAACTGTTACCATTGACATGCGGTCGACCGTACGTGTCTGTCAAATATCACATGACTTATTGCCTTCAAAACAACCGAGGATGTCACTGCTAGTCACATTTGATTTGTTTGAAATAAATTCCTCCAGTTTTCGACTAGACCAGCCATACTCAACCTTTTTTTTATAGGGGCCACAAACACGTTTCAGTCATGGTGTCAAGGGCCGCAAGCACAAATTATTTAAGTCTAAACGTAATTCCAAGATAACGATGTAGTTACTTTATTAATAAAAAAAGAAGTTTTAACAAAGATGTTTACATGTATTGTTTTAATGCGATTTTTGATACTGTGAACACTTTTTCAAAACTTTATCAAGATCTGGCTTGTCGCTACATGCTATTCTTATAACATCATCCAGATGAGAATCTGTAAGTTTGTTTCTGTGAACGTTCTTTGTGTATTTCATTTTTGAAAAAGACGATTCGCACACATACGTAGACCCAAAGAATGTTAGTAGGATTTGGGCACATCTTTGGACGCTTTTATATTTTTGGGGAATAAAAAATCGCTGATAGTGCTCGGCTCACATTCCGGTTCTGAAACACCCATTCTCTGATGGGGCGAAATTTAAAATGGTTTACAATAAATTTGTAACTTTAGATGGGCCAATAACAAAGGCCTGGCGGGCCACATGCGGCCCGCGGGCCGCAGGTTGAGTATAGCTGGACTAGACGTAGCGCTTTTTTGTTGTACGTCAGTATATTCGATGAGTTTCAGTAATTTGCACTAAGTTCGATAAAATACCTACGACAATGATGCCGATTTTCTTGTTTTTCATACTAAACTAATTTAAATCACGCTGTATCTCTTTCTTATAAATGTCCTTGAAAAAGAAAATATTAAGAACTGTCAAATTAGTCTTTGCCCTTGTAATTTGCGAGAAAATAGTTGGGACTAAAACGTAGTGATTATATTATCTTTGGTTGGGACCTACAAAGATGGCGCTTAAATTCACGTAGAAACAAAGCAACTGGATCGAATTTGACAGGACTAAAAACTTCTATCCTTTTCTAATAATTTTAGTTAGAAAGAGACATAATGGGTTTAAATTAGTGAGGTGAACAAGAGAATCGACACTAATGTTAGATTTTCACGTTAAAGGACTATAAATAGCTTGATATTATGTTGATTTATTAATATATAATTATGCACGTGCGTTATTACAAAAAATATAAAACTGCTTTAAAAAAAGTGCAATTATGTATTTGGTTGTGGCTGGCACACACTAGACCATGGTATAATAATATGCTTTGCCAGGTATTCTCTTCTTGCGATAGCCCAAGGCTACGTTTCAATCAGTGTTGCCATTGATTGAAATCATCAATACAATTAGGTAGATTTGTATTCATAATGAAAATAAAAATTGCTAACTAGCCTATTTGTTATCTCGTGTTTTTATCTAATTAGTTATTAAAGAAAACTGTATGAATTCATTAGTTGAAAAGTGCGTCTTTATAGAAGCAAGTAAGTGAAAAAATGATTTTTTAATGGGTAATTTATTTACACATAGGTAGTGGCAGCACATCAAACTGACAGGTGTCACGCTAACAGCCCGCTATTGGCTTCACAGCCGATGACGTAGTTTTGGGCCAAACATTTGACCTAGCTGTCACGGGAAGACAATAACTGGTAAAGCATATTATACCATGTGCTAGACCAGTGTTTGTCAATCTTTTCAATAGCGTGACCCATCAACTCAGTCTATCGCAGTCCACTGCTGGACATAGGCCTCTCCCAAGTTGCGCCACAACGCTCGGTCCTCTGCCTTCCGCATCCAGTCCCCCCCAGCCACGTTCTTTAGGTCGTCGGTCCACCTGGCAGGGGGGCGCCCTACGCTGCGTTTGCCGATACGCGGTCTCCACTCAAGGACTCGTCTGCTTCAATGGCCATCGGTCCTTCGACAGACATGGCCAGCCCACTGCCACTTCAGCTTACTGATCCTACAAGCTATGTCGGTCACTCCGGTTCTTCTCCGGATAATCTCGTTACGGATTTTATCCTTCAAAGAAACTCCAAGCATAGCTCGCTCCATAGCTCGCTGAGCGACTTTAAATTTGTGGACTAGCCCAACTGTCAGTGTCCACGTCTCGGCACCGTAAGTCATGACTGGCAGCGCGACCCACTTTAGTGAAAAAAAATGCATGTGACCCCCACACCCTTCGCGGCAGCGGCGGCGGCGATATGGCTTTTTAATAAACATCACCATTTCAGCCGAAAGACGTCCACTGCTAGACATAGGCCTCCCCCGAAGGGGGAAATTTGCCATAATCGCCACGCTTGGTAGGCGGGGTGGCGATCACAGTTGGTCGATTAGATACACAGAGAACGCTGCTGCCCATCCTCTGGTGATTCCCTTAGTCGCCTTTTACGACACCCATGAGAAGAGATAGGGAGAACAAACATAATACTTTTAATTTAGAACTACAAAAAAAAACATTTCTATGTGACGCCGACCCCCGCGAACAGTGTCAGCGACCCCCCAGGGGGTCACGACCCACAGTTTGAAAAGCACTGCACTAGACTATCATGTATCTTTCTCCTTTAGATTTTACACGAAGCGATGGTCTTATATCATCAAAATGTCCCAAAAATATTCATTTATTTATTTATTTACTATAGAATTTCTGGGGAATACCGAAAGACAGGTAGCTAAACAATAATAAAGCAACAAAAAAGAAAGAACTCCTATCCACGTGTTCGTATAATTAATCGATGAAATTATAGTGTATAGAAGAGCTATAAAGTTCAGTGAATAATCAACAGGTACCGACCTGTTCGTGCTGGCTCAATAAATTATGCATCCGCAATCTATGTAGAATCTAGACACTACGCGGATGCATAAGTTTTATTAGAATACTGCCTATGCTCCAGGCGTGAGGCTTTTATCTAGATTAATTTCTAGATTATTATTCTTGAATAGGAGATATTGGAAGAGGCAGTTTCGATTTTGATATTTCGCTACCTTCCTATACAGTTAATTGCCATGCGTATAACAATATTCATAGTTTTTTCTAGTACCCTACGGATGGAATATAATTTATAATTAAATGTAATGTTCAATAATGTTCATTTGAGTATAAAACCCTATTCTTACTAAACCTCTTAAGGGGGTCATTGTACTTATCATTATGAACATCTTTTAAAAATCGCGAAAAAAATATCAGCTGATCCCTAAATTTTTTTTTCGCGGTTTCAGTGTTGGCCTTATAGTAAAAATTGTTCATACTGATGACAATGACCCCTTAAGAGGTTCCAGTTATATCAATAACACGTTGTGTTATGGTAATTAATGTTAATAGATGCTGATGACTCTTCACTGTGATATCCATAAATAATTTTTAAAGTTATTATCAGGCTTATAATGCAGATGCAGCTTCTGCTGACGTAATTTTTCAATAGAGTCATCATCATCATCATTTCAGCTGAAAGACCACTGCTGGACTTAGGCCTCCCCCAAAAGGGGGGATATGCCATAATCGCCACGCTTGTCAACCGGGTTGGCGATCGCAGTGATTGGTTAAATACCCAGAGAACGCTGCTGCCTCTGGTGAATCCCGTAGTCGCCTCTTACGACACCCACGAGAAGAGATAGGGTGGTGCAATTCTTTATGTCCGACACCACACGGAACACATTTTCACACACTTAACACATTTGACTGTAACTCAAAATTAACCATTTTTCAATTTCATTTTAAAGAAATAATAAAAATAACACGACTTGTTAAAAAATAAATAAAATCAATGACAAAATGGAAGAAATACATCCTTTTTACGTTTTTGGAGATAGCATCTTCTTTCCATGTCGTGCGAAACGGTCCGCCCCGGGTTCCAAGCACCAAGGGGTGACAAGTGGATGCGGCGGCGCCCAGCTATTTCTTCCCAAGTGGCTATCCAGCTAACTACCTGCCAGCATAGCACCGTATCAAATCGCGGTGCTATAAAACAAAAGGGGTAAATAAGTAAACTAAAAATTAAAAGACCCAAAACTACCTGCCAGCTATACTGAGATTATTCTGTAAAATGGTGCTCCCATTCCAGTCAGTCCAGAAAAAAGCTTTTATAAGATCCGCAATGAGCCAAGTGCGACTAACCTTGATATTGATAATATCATTGAATATTTTAACCAAATAAAGTCACAGTTCAGTTGTTGTTTTATCAATAGAAAACCTCCCCGGGTGCCAACCCATGCTACGCCGCCACGACTCTATTTAATTTACTCTACTGCCGTAATATTGTTGCAAACTTTCTGCAATAAACATGACTAATATGCTGTTGTTTCTCCAGGTAACCAAACTTCAGGGCCACATCGCTCGAGTAGGTGCCTTGGCGTGGAACGGAGACATTCTCAGTTCCGGTTCAAGAGATAGGCATATACGACAGAGAGATACGAGGACACCACGTAAGTATATTCACTTAATACTTATTACCACAGACCAGTAAGCCTTAGATATGCCCCCCACAAGGTGGACCGACGACCTGGTGAAGGTCGCGGGAATCCGCTGGATGCGGAAAGCGCAGGACCGGTCGTTGTGGCGATGCTTGGGGGAGGCCTATGTCCAGCAGTGGACGTCTTTCGGCTGAAATGATGATGATGATGATGAGTGATGGTTATTACAACGGCGTCGCCAGCCAATGGGCCAGGAAGGGACAAGGTGATAGAGCATATGAATTGTAGGTAAAATAATACAATTTGAAAAGTTTTAATCATATTTACTACAAAAAAGTATCTTTGTTAAAACATAATCTTCATGAGTTGTTTGTGAAATATTTGACTCCTTTATTTTTAGCTTCGAGACAGGCTCTGCTTATACTGGCTTTCTAACCATCGATATGTGCTTGACTGTACTTACGAAGTACTAAAGACAGACAGTTAAGACAAAGGAATACTAGGACAGCCCATAACTACCTCGCCCGGTTACTCACTAGCGATTAGTACAGCGAGTGTCAAAGTTTAGAAGATTTCCGCATTTCGCAGAGCAAGAACTGTGGTAGTCTTTGTTGATGTAGATCCAACGCCCAATAGACGCCTAATGTTGAATATAATGCCTACAATAAATTCTGCCACTAGGCTGCGGCTACTGCAATCCGATTGGCCCTACCAATGCGGCTATTGGCTAATCACTAACGCGGCAGTTTTGACGGCTTATGTAAGTGGTCGAAACTGATTTGAAGAATTCAAGTGGCGAATAGTGGCGACCTACCTTAGTGATATTTCATAGATGTGTTGCAGACATCGGTCGCCTGTTATGAGGCGTCTATGGGCTGTATGGTCGTCGTCTAGATCTAAAGCCCGATTTACGTTGGTCAAGTATTTAGCGAAGTCAATAAGTACAGCGGGTAAGGACAGTAGTGTAAACCGTTGACTCGCCACCGTCCGGTCGGTTTATACTACTATACTTTATTAAAAAAAACCCGCGGAATATATAACCTCCTCCTTTTTTTGAAGTCGGTTAAAAATATAGCTTGATCCCTGTGACAGATGTCAAATACGTAAAAGTAATGTCAAAATACGTTGAAAATTTACGTATTTGACATGTGTCACAGAGATCAAGCTATATTTTACAAAGTATAAGTATTATATTATCTGTGCTACGTAACTGTCCACTCCTTACCCATTGTACTTATTAACTTCGCTAAACACTTGAGCAAAGTAAATTGGGCTGAAGTAGTTAAAATTAATAAACATCAATACAAATACTCTTAATAGTACACAAAAAAAAATGAGCAACATATATGACTATACACACATACATATTTACTATGTTATAATGATGTTCGATATTTGTAAATTTTTCCTCAATATAAAAAAATACAGACTTAAATTCTTTATTGAATATTTTTTTTTTTTTAAACTCATTTGTGAGAACATTTCCATATTGGCTTACAATAATGACTCTAATTCTTCACAAAGGGAATTATCCTGTACTAATAAGTATTAAAAACCTTTTTGTTAGAACATTTCATTTGGCTTAACTAATGACTCTCTAAACAAACAAACAAACATAACATCACGCCTGTATTTCCCCGAAGGGGTAGGCAGAGGTGTATAGTACACCCACATTTCGCCAGTTATGTTATAGTCCCATGTAATAGGGGGCGAGCCTATTGCCATTAACCGGGCACAAATCCAAACTCCGGGCTGCTACTGAGAATTTCCTAAAGAAAAAACCCAATAACACGTTGCCTGACCCGGGAATCGAACCCAGGACCCCACGATCAGCAGTCGCGCTTGCGACCACTAGACCAATGAGGCAGTCTCTAATTCTTGACAAAGTTTGAGATGCATTTTCCCAAGCACCGTTGCATCTCAAAGGCTTGCGCACGACTTTGAGAGTTCAACGACAATGCAATTATGCGGCGGTGTTATACTTACTACCTACTCTGTGTAGGTACTGTCATGTACTTGCCTTTTGAGATAACTGACACGTATAGCCAACCGTACGTCAGAGATAACACTTGAATTACGAAATCCGCCCTTACTGCTTACGTAATAAAGACGATGTCAAGGTCAAACTGTTACCACCGACGTGAGGTCGACTGTACCACATACTTGTTGCATTTAAAATATTTTATAATTGACAATTTTTTCTCTTTCTGCGCAATTCAATAGGTACCTAATTATGTTAATTAGGGTCCATTTTTCATTCCTCAGTTATAAGGGAACGGGATAATTTTGATAAGTTTACTGCTAAATAGAAAACTATTTGGGTTATTTGAGCAATGTGAATCGAAATGGATTGTCTTGCTATGGAAGTCACATGAGACCTTCCATCTTCACGTCTCAGTTTGGCGAACCGACTTGCGGTACCATCTAGGTAACAGACTAGGTGGTATTGAAGTTGTTATGGGCAAAGGTAACCGCTTAACATCAGGTGGGCCTTTAGCTCCCCAGTTTCCCCATCCTATACTATAAAAAAAAGTGTGATGAGGAGAGATAATGTATGTTGATGGGAGGAGAGGAAGAGGGAGACCAAAGGAAAGTTGATTGGATTGTGTGAAGAAAATATATGAATAGAAAAGGAGTGAATGATGAGATGAAGGCTGACAGAGGAGAATGGAAGAGAAAAAGATATTGCCGCCCCGATTAAAATGAGACCAGGGCTGGAAAATGATGAAGAGGAATGAAAAATTGGTACTCAACTAGGCCTGCCATCTATAAAAACTCAGAGAATAATTTAGAAAATCTTAGTATTTCAAGACTCCGGCGTTTCCTAGCTCTTGATCAATCAAGAGCTAATCAATCAATTGATTACTTATGAAGAAACGCCGAAACAATCTCAGTTTTGCAATTTAAATAATAATTTTGTATACCTAGTATTAATTAAGTCGTCGGTCCTGCGCCTGATCTCTCTCCGGTCGTGTCGGATTGCCATCTCATCGTATTAAGAGAGTGAGGGAATAGAGAGAGCACCTGTGTTTGCGCACACAATTGTCCACTATAATATGTCCCGCGCAGATGGCTAGTCTCCGTTGAGATTGGCCGCCGTGACAGAAATTCGGCCCGGAGGACATTATTAATTAGTGCGAGAAAGAAAGAGTTTAGTTAATCATATTACAGTGATAGTCTTTGGTTGTCCTTTTCCTATAATTCCAACATTGCAATAAAATACCCTGTCCGATTTCAAAAAGTTACATTTTGAATCGTATAACCTGGAAGTAACCTGACCACAGAAATAGATAGATAGAATGGTTGTAATCACAATTTTACTTGCGATTCATGCGTGGCAACTTTCCGAACAAACCACGCCTACCATGTTGACGTCATTAATTTTTAAAAATTAACTTTAAGGTGAATGCTACAGGGTGGCCCGCGAAATTCAAATTTTTTGTGGTTTTTTGCAAATTGTAGCTTTATTTCTCGTTGTATATCGATAAAAATATGATTGGCGGAAAAAGTAACAATATATCTAAATAATAATACTCATTTTTTTTTTTAACCTAGCTCTATAAGCTGTACAAGCTCGAAAATCGATAATTTGATCGTAAATTAATATTATTGAGCTAGTACAGCTAATAGAGCTAGGTTAATATTTTTTATGAGTATTATTCAGTAGATATATTGTTATTATTTCCGCCAATCATATTTTGACCGATATACAACGCGAAATAAAGCTACAATTAGCAAAAAACGCCAAAAAATTTGAATTTCGCGGGCTACCCTGTAGCATTCACCTTAATTAAATTATTTTACAGCTTTTGTTTCTGCAGTTAGAAACAGCGCATTAAGGCATTTTTGCGGGTTTTTGGTAAAGTTTTTTTTTTGGCCAGCTCTCACAATGTGAACTATGTAGTCTTTTGTACCTATAATAAATGTGTATGTAATCCATTGTGAGAGTAATAAATGAATACATTATTATTATTATTTACAGAAACAAGTCGTAAGGCGTACTGAGAAAGGTTTTAGTATAGGATGGCGAAATAAGCTAAAGGCCCACCTGATGTTAAGCGGTTACCTTTGCCCATAACAACTTCAATACCACCTAGGCTGTTACCTAAATGGTACGGCAAGTCGGTTCGCCAAACTGAGACATGAAGATGGAAAGTCTCATGTGACTGTAATTTTCCCTTCAGACCGAAACACAGCAATGCAAGCATCACTATTTGGCGGAGAAGTAGATACGGCGTTAGTACTTCCCCGGACGAGTTCTTTCACACAGGAGCTCTACTACTACTAAAATACTACTACCACTATCTTTCTATTTCTGTGAACCTGACGGAGGTAAAAGTAACCTTCTGACAACTCTGCTGCATTATAACTTGCTAGTTCAGTTCATGATATAATACTTCCCAAGTCTTACACTGCGATCTGCATACATGTTCTTACGGTGCATCGAGATAACCGGCTCGTATTGCTAGTACGTTGCACCCTTGTTAGTAAATACATGAACTAAGACGTGTTTAGAAGATTTCACTCGTTTTAAATAGCTGCTAAGATTGTAAGTAAAAGTTGAGGGTATTTTAATGACTCAATGTACTTTGTGTAAGTTTGTAAATAGTTTTTGTCTTGGTCATCATCCTCCGAGCCTTTTCCCAATTATATTGGGGTCGGCTTCCAGTCTAGCCAGATGCGGCTGAACATCAGTATTTTACACGGAGCGACTGCCATCAGACCCCCGCAACCCAGTTACTGGGTAATACTGACATTCGGAGGTTAGACCAGTTGTCAGACTTTCAGGCTTCTGACTACCCGTAACGACTGCCATAGATATTCGTATGACAACGGTTCTTGGTAAAGGAAAAAATTGATACACGCATAACATCACGCCTGTTTTCCCCGAAGTGTTTGGCAGAGGTGTATTGTATAGTACACCCACATTTCGCCAGTAATAAGTGCCGTGTAATAGGGGGCGAGCCTATTGCCTTGAACCGGGCAGACCAAGGCTGCTACTGAAAATTTCCTAATGAAAAACCAAATAACCCTGGGCAAAAACAAACTACACTAGGCGTGTAGTCCTGGGTTCGATTACCAACTCGGGAATCGAATTCAGGACACGCATACACGCCTACAGTCGCGCTTGAAAAAAATGATGTCTTGTCCTATCAGGGAGTCAAAAGGGGGGTGGAATGCAGAGAAAGATGGAGACAAATAATCCACCGACATGAGCCTTGCTCTTAAAATGATGATGAAACTACTTTTAAAAGAATACAGCGGCCAAGTGTTAAAGCTATCGTTATTCCGTTGTGAGAAAGGAATAGACTTAGACAGGACTAATAGCGGCATCCCTCTCTCTCAACTGAACCATTATAGCTTTAACACGTCCGTCATGGTAAGGCCTGAGGATTTAGTTCCTAAACATTACCTACAATTTTATTATGGTTTGGTAATTGACATTAAAATTTGACAGAACAGTTGACATAATGCCCCTATGAAGTAAGAGATTTACAACCTATTGAATTAAATAACGTTTCAAGTAGCGTGAAGTAGACACAATAGAATAACTATTGTTTGTCTCCAATGCTGTTATGCGGTTAATGTTGTGTACCAAATCATCGACTATATGATCCCAAATATCCTATTATCCCAATATCGCCACTTGGAAACTTCAAATCAGTTTCGACCTATTATGTCAGCCGTCAAAACTGCCGAGTTAGTGATTAGCCAATAGCCGTCTTGGTAGGGGCAATTGGATTGGCTCAGCTGGTTGACAGAATTTATTGTACGTATATTCAACATTAGGCGTCTTTTGGGTTGTATGGTCAATGACTGTACGCAACGCTTTCAAGGCCAGAAAGCAAGATTAGACGGATGCTGCTGCACGTTCATTGGCCCCATCCATATCCCGCATTACCTATTTTTATCTTTGATTAATTAAATCATTAGTGACTCACACCTAATCTAAAAATTTGCTTATTTCCAGCGGTGCAAGCTAACCGCGTTCTTCAAGGCCACAGACAAGAAGTATGCGGTCTCAAATGGTCGCCGGACGGACAGTCACTAGCGTCCGGAGGCAATGACAACAAACTCTTCGTATGGTCTATGGTAAGTTTACCAAAAAGGAATAAAAGAGGAAAAATAAACGGATGTTGTCGATTAAAATTTTATGGGCGGAAATATATATTATGCAGCTTTATTGATAGGAAATGTACGTTGCCTTAGGAATAAAATTTATATTAGCAGATTTTTTGTTATTCGGCTATCGTAAATTATTAACAATCAACTTGACGACACGATTGGCGCAGTGGTGGCGATTCCCGCATGAAATGTATGTTTGTGTATCCACAGACAGTGGCGGCGTAGCATGGGTTGGCACCCGGTTTTCTATTGAGCACCCCCTAAATTAAAACAACAAGAACCAAACGTGCATACGTGACTTTATTTTGCTAAAATATTCAATGACATTATCCATGATAGTCGCGCTTGGCTAATTGCGGATGTTTTATTAAGCTTTAATTTTGAAAAGCTTTTTTCACATGAAGCCACCGAAACGACAAATCTTAGACAGCACTAGACTCTGAACAGACTCGGAATAGTCCCATTTTACAGAATAATCTCAGAAGCTCTAAGGTAGTTCACTGGATCGTCACTTGGGAAGAAATACTGGTAACTTGCACCCACCCACCGACTTGTCACTTCTTGGTGCTTGGCACCCGGGGCGGACCGCCCCCATCGGCCACCCCTTTACGCTGCCACTGTACACAGATAGTTGTTTCGGGTATGGGTGTTTGTGCGTGAGATTAGGGCTTGTAAACGCACCCACGATACAGGAGAAATCCAAGAGTGTCCTTTTTGTCAAAAAAAACATGGCCTTCCGAAGTGGCGCACTTCACGATGACCTGTAGCTTGTATAGTCTATGTCAATCCAATTAAATTAAAAGGTAAACAAACCTAATTTCGGTAAAATTATTACACAATCACTCACTAAATCGAATTAGTAACACATTCTTCCGTATTTTGAAGGTTTCAACTTGATAGGTCAACACTTTTTACAACAATATTAGTTTGATTATCATTTTTAAATTGTTTTTGGAAATTCTCTTGGTAGCCTGCTACAAGAAAAACCACTTATAAAGTTCAAAAAGGTCCCAAAAAAACGATTTATCTAACTCGTTCAATGAATCAAATCGAATCATTCTATTAATTAATTGATTTGTAATTGACACTACAATTGCACATCACTAAACACTAAATGGTCGAGTTAGTGACCAGTTTGTTTACCTTTATGTTTAATTTGATTGACATAGACTTTTGTTATCATTCATGTACAACATTATATTGTAACAATTGATGTTTAAAGCATAAAACATGAAAATTACGAACATCCTTCAAAAGGTAGGTCAAATTAGTTAACAATGTGTTTGGCGTATTTCGTTGAATTAGCACATTGAGTCAGGATAAAATTCACAGACAAAAGTACTCTTATTGCCTATGAAATAGAGTTTCAAATGTCTTATTGTAATATTTCAATTACTCCCTAATTATTTGAATTTGCACTGAAAGGTGACTGACAAGCCTTAACGGGTTTCCTGCTTTGCAATTTGTTAAATAATGTAAGTATGAAAAACGATGCCATTATTAGGTGGAGTCAGGATAAAATTCACACACTATTTAATCATTTGGCTCTTCAACAATGAGGATCATGAAAATATATGAAAACATTTCAAACTCAATCTAAGTGCCCCATTACTTAAGAAGAGCACCGCATGCTATACATTAAGCGCAATTACTATTATTACAAAAATGTATTAGATAAAACAACAAACTTACAGCAATGCGAATAAAGTTGACCGTTTATGGTCTGTATGAAATAAAAACAAACGACTTTACACACAAGAAAATCTTAAATTATGCGAATTTAAGTTTGTATGAATCTCAGACGAATAAAAAAGGCGGATGGAATCTCGCTAAACAAAGACTTAATTTTTTCCTAAACCCACTATAATTTTGAAAGCATTTTAACACACCAGATTTATACTGTTATTTTATTTGTGAAACTATAACAATGACTACCGTCACACTAGATTTTTTGCGTAATCGCGGCTTTTTGGCAAACTATGGATGTGAATGTGTGCGTGCCAGCCCGTACTTTTAAGCGAGCCGGCATACTATGGATGCTTCACTTATTGTCTAGCGAAATTCCGTCCGCCCATTTTATTCGTATGAATATTCAATTTACCACTTACTGAATGTCCATCACAGTTTTTTTTCGAGAATTTATAGATGAATGTAATAAGTCAATGCTCATGTCATGCTTTTTGTATAAAGCGTACAATCTGGATAATGAACAATGTTGCCCCAAATTTGTACGTCTTTTTGGGTCGACAAAAAAGCTTCCTATTAGAACTTCTTGGCAGATTTCGTGGCACATGGAATGACACTAGTCCTCTATTGCCTATGAAATAGAGTTCTAAATGGTTTTTTGTGTAATTTAATTACTTCTTCATGATTAGAATTGACACTGAAAGGTGACTGACAAACTTGTTGGGTTTGCAGTTCGTAAAAGAATGTATGAAATACTTCTTTAGCCATTAACATAATAATATTATGTCCATTGTTTGTCGTGGGAATGTTATGTTTTATAGTGGGAATGATAGCTTGATAAGCGTTGCGGTAACACGTAAAATATAACGTTATTATTGCGATATTAATCGTTTCCGCTTTAATAATAATGGGAACTTTTCGTTGTACAAATTTTTGACGATTACGTTTGACCAATATTTTTTGGCAAATAAAGTTTTATTGGATTTATTTCAAAATACGTATTTAATAGAGGTGATTTCATTTTTAACCGACGAAAAAAGGAGGAGTTTCTCAATTCGACGCGTTTTTTTTTTTTTTTTTTTTTTTTTTTTTTTTTTTTTTTTTTTTTTTTTTTTTATATATGACCACGCATAACTTTTTACAGAGTGGTCCGATTTTGATGATTCTTTTTTTAATGGATAGGGTATATCTCGAAGTTGGTCCCATTTAAATTTCAAAACCAAAATCGACCCCTAAGGGTAGTAAAACAGGGGATGAGTGTTTGTTCACCCACTGAATTCTTACCTGTTAACCGATTCTGTTGAAACTTGACACACATAAATATAGTTCTAGATACTACGACATAATGGAGGCCTGTAGTTAGATTTTAACCACAAAAATGAAAAATAAAACTTTTTAACAAAAAATTGAACCGACGAAAACAGAAACTGAAAAGCGAAAAATAAATAATTATGACTCGGCGCCAAACAACCAATCAACGAAGATCATTAAATTTCTTTAAATAAATAATAAAAACAACGTCACATCAAATAAAACGTGAAATTTTCAACGATAAACAATAACTTTCGAAAAATGCGTTCTCCGCTCGGCCACTTGCAACTTGCACGCACTTTGCTTTGGCGCCGACTCATAATTATTTATTTTTCGCTTTTCAGTTTCTGTTTTCGTCGGTTCAATTTTTTGTTAAAAAGTTTTATCAGTAAAAAGTATTATACACGTGATAATAAGAATGTATAATATATTATGCATACGGTTTATACTCTGTCCACCAAGATATTCGCTTTTTGACAGCTCATATTTTCAGGTTGTTTCTCAGGTTTTCTGACTTGGGTGTTGCCACTGTCATGCGGTCAACTATACTTTTCTTACTTGTCCTTTCTTCATATTTTACCTGTGTTTTTTTGTTTTACTTTATTTGTAACCCCATCTGTTAGTTACCTGCTTGTGTTTATCACTGTTGTTTAAATGTTGCGCGTCGTTAACTGTGACAATAAACTATTTTTCTTTCTTTCTTTTCTTTTCATACACAGTTGACGACATGCTTTGTCATGCTTTGCTATAAGTACTCAATAATTGTTTATATAAAAAATCATTATGAAATTTTTATTAATAACAAGCCAGTGCTTATTTATGCACATTTGACGAAAAGATTCTCTCGGACTTCTTATAATGGAATTGTAACATTTGAAAACTCTGGATACTAGTTTGACTAGAGCTATACAACATGTCGATCTGCATTCGTGCCATATTTAAGGAGGTGACTATACCACTGATACTGAACACGAATCAATAAAAAAAACATTACAATTTTTAATACCTTCCTATTTGTAAACAAATTCCCTCCGTGTGTCGCGTGCGACACAAAAACGATGCCTGCGAAACCACCAAAACAATTTGCAGGTATTTCCACCCTTTGACAATGCCGCCGATGACTTATTTTCAGTGTCGTTCGTGATTTATTCTCAAACCCTCGCTATGTTTCTGACTGAAAATTTGGGTATTAAATAATCGTAGAATTTTCAAAGTATTTTTAGATGACTAAGCACATTGTTTATCATTTTCTTTAGAAATATGGCACGGTTACAGAACAACATCTTGTAGAGTTGCATTCGCCTAGAGTGCTTCACGGTTTCTTTACGATTATTTTTCCATTCCAGCATATCTTGTAGAGTTGCATTCGCCTAGAGTGCTTTTTGCACGGTTTCTTTACGATTATTTTTCCATTCCAGCATTCGACATCTCCCGTCCAAACGTACTCGGCTCACGTGGCGGCGGTGAAGGCGATCGCGTGGTCGCCGCACCAGCACGGCTTGCTGGCGTCCGGCGGCGGAACTGCAGACCGCTGCATACGATTCTGGAACACCCTCACTTCCCAGCCCATGCAGTGCGTTGACACAGGTAAGGAAACACAAAATATGGAGTTACAATCATTGCTGGTAAATTTAAGGAGAGAGAGAGAGAAGTTTTTTATAGTTTTCCAAGTGTGTAGTAAGCTACTCTGGCTTCTGATCTTTGCTCAGGCTGCACAGGGTAAAAGAAATGAATACCACCAACCTTTCACTCCCACGCAGTCGCTCTTGGCACAGATTAGCTCAGCACGGATTGTATGTTCCAGTCCAATGATGTGATTGGGTAAATAGCCACAGCACACTCGGTCACAGTAGGGTTTGAGAACGTCTCAGTAGCTTATAGTTTATAAGTATGTGAGTTAAATCGAAATTGAAGAAGTGCTAGGAGCGCGACACGGTCACGTATGCATCAATCGGAGGCCTCGATCCAACTGGCTCTCCATGCCGGCGCAAGGGGCGCGACGAGCACTAGCGTCGCCGATCTGCAGCTTCCAAACGAGGGTAGTCGTAGAAAAGCTAATGGCACACTTATCCTTCTACCCCACACTTTTATTTGAGTAAAGATCGAACAATCATCATCATCATCATTTCAGCCGAAACACGTCCACTGCTGGACATAGGCCTCCCCCAGAAGGAGTTGTGTAGCGTTGAATAGCTTTTCAGAAAGGGGGAATCCGGTAGTTGACTATTGTTAAAAAATTCCAAAAATCTTATATTATTCAAAAGAAGATACAGTAACAACAAATTTGTTGAAAAAAATAATAAAATTCATGGAAAAATAGAAGAAATACATGGTTTTATAGTTTTTGGAGGGGGCATTTTCTGTCTTTGTCGTGTGAAACGGACATTCTACAGAGAGATGTCATGTTTCTATGAAGGTTTTGAATAATGACGTCATACTTTGATAGTGCTGTCTCTGTCTAGAGAACAAATTTAAATCGCTATAACTTGGACATTTTATTAAATATTTTATTGGTTTTTTCATGTTTGCTTATTTTTCTTGAAAAGTTTTCGGGATAACTAATAAAAACTAGTAAAAAATAGTTTGTCACCTTCTCTATTCTCAAATTTACGTTTTTACGTTGCAAAGGAAATTGATGTTTGTGTCTCATTAAATAGGGTTTCTAATCCGGAATCATATAAATTGGATTGACATAGACTTTACCTAGCAATTTTGTTTACAGGATCACAAGTGTGCAACTTGGCGTGGTCGAAACACTCCAGCGAGCTGGTGTCCACACACGGGTACTCGCAGAACCAGATCCTAGTATGGAAGTACCCGTCGCTGACGCAGGTTTGTACTGTTTTATTACTTACGGCCAAAATTAATATCCAATCTATCTACGATTTACCCTACTAGAGATAGAAATTTGACATATTTTATATGGAGCTTATGTCAAATTCCTATCTTAATTTTGGCCGTTAGTTTTCCGGATTGCTGAGAGTAGATTTTTTTGAAGTTTGCACGTTGTATAGATAGATATTATTGCTTCTGACTGTACTTTGAAGCGCGTTCTCATTGGGAGCTATTAACTAGTCATCATCATCATCATCATCATCATTTCAGCCGAAAGACGTCTACTGCTGGACAAAGGCCTTACCCCAAGTGGGAGATATGCCAAAAAAAAAATATCGCCACGTTTGGCAGACGGGTTGGCGATCGCATTTGTTTGGTCAAATACTCAGAGAACGCTGCTGCCCATCCTCTGGTGAATCCCTTAGTCGCCTTTAACGACACCCATAAGAAGAGATAAGGGTGGTGCTATTCTTTACGTCTGGCACCTCACGGAAAGGCATATATTCTATAGGTGGATATAGGTTCTGACTGTACTTTGAAGCGCGTTCGCGACTTAATTATTTTTAGGACTGGGTTCCAAACAGTGGTGTTTGGAACCCAGTCCTAAAAATAATCAAGTCCCAAACAGCACGCAACACTGTAAAAGATAACGATATTGTGAGTGATTACTGCGTGCATCGAAACGATTTTAATTAATAATATTGTATGGTAGATTAAAATATTTTTTTAGAAATATCTGTAAAAACGATTGTCATCTTAGTCTACCTGCGACCACGAAATGCTGCAAAGCTTTCGAAACGTCAGGGAAACCAATTTAAATAATATACGCGATTTAATCCGGTTAAACTTTGTTTTATTATAATACTTGTAAGACTTCTACAAAATCACGTATTTCTTGGAACAAGTTTTATAAAATTTCCGCGCACTTATTTTGTTCGATGTTATCGCGTTCTCACTTGCTCGCTAGTCAACGGGCATTGCGTTGGACGAAACAACAAGCTAGACCACGCCACCGTTGTACTTAGACTTTCGAGAAAACTATTCCCGATGCAGCAACGGCTGCCAGGGGGACATAGCAGCGGGGTCCCCCCGCAATGCCCTAGTAAGCCGAGGTCCGAGCCCTCCCTTGGGGGACGCCCTTATGCGGTTTTGCAACCGCGATTTTAGTTTATAAGTTAGGTTTAGGGAAATTTGTCGGCGGATGGAGTCCCTAACGGGATTCTCCGCTACCCGCCTGGTTAAGCAGTTGGAGTAAACATTTTGGGTACCAATTCTGCGAGAGTCCATTCGAAAATTGTACTTAGGCGGACCGGAAAGGGGCCTCTTAACCACAGGTGTTTTACTGACCAATAAACTTCTTCCGCAGGTGGCGAAGCTAACTGGACATTCATACCGAGTCCTCTACCTCGCCCTGTCACCGGACGGCGAGGCCATAGTAACGGGCGCCGGCGACGAAACGCTGCGTTTTTGGAACGTTTTCTCCAAAACGCCCTCACACAAGGAAAACAAGAGCGTCCTCAACCTCTACACGGCACTCAGATAAACTTATATCTTAGATATAAACCCTTTTGTATATACTAGCTTTATTTATTTATAGATTTATACCCATACGGTGTTTCGAAGTATTTTTTGGGTGTTAAATGAATAGTCCACTATATTAGGTCGTTTGTAATTTTTGTTGTTGGTACCCGGTGGTTTGTTTGTGTTTAGATAGTAATTTTATGAACTAACAACACTGTGTGAGAGAGATGCTATAAACGGTAGCGCTGTCTCTTTCCCGCAATCTTTTAACTTTTTTCTTTGGTCCATTTTTTGTGTGTAAGAGAGATGCCGCTATAAACGATAGCGCTGTCTCTTTCCCGCAATCTAGTAAGCTTTTTTCTTTGGTCCATTTTTTCTGTTAAAAGCTACAAATAAATCACCTAACTGCACCAAATTATTATTTTATACATATTGTACACTAGTTTGTGTATAAATTATACATATTATACTGTAACAATGTATATTTGTTTAGAGTTCTATTGTACATAGATTTCATGTACACGTTACGGCGACTATCTACGATTCTTTGATAGAATTGTGTTGCGTTGCCTATATAATTCTACATATTTACAAAAACGGAGTGTAGGCGAAAGAAGGAGTCGCAAAAGAAAAAAAATACATAAAAAAAGTAAACCTTTTTCAAGAGAGCCTTGCTCTAAAGAGAAAATAAACGAATATATTTAGCGTCTACTTACCTAACCAGGGTATACAGACGTAAATACCGAGCTGAAAATAAAAAAAAGAACCAGACTGCTGGGCAGGTAGCGATACTTCTATAGCCTGCATTCCGTTTTAAAAAAAACTAGAGATAGAGAGACTCGACTTTATATACTCTGTATATTGCGCGGCAAGTAATTTGAACATGCGCAGTTATCGATTTAAACGATTCTAACCTTTATGTCATTGCAGTAACATACGCAGTGGCACTATCTTTATTCAACTTTTTATAGTAACCTGCAAATAACTTGAACAGTAAAAGGTTAGAATAGTTTAAATCTATCACTGCGCATGTTCAAGCTATTTGCCGATTAGTAACTGCGAAAAAAATTTGGCCAATCCAATGATCTTATGAAATGTGGTCATCTTAATTGGGATTGGCTAACGGAACCGAGTAATGGCAGTACTGTACTGCTTTGTAAGTTTTCTGTACAACGTGTATCAGAAATGCGTGGTCATATTTGAAGAGCTTATTCAGGGGATGCAATCGAACAACTTTTACTATGGGACAAACCCTGAAATCGCGAAAAAAAATCAGCTGATCCTTACATTTTGTTGATCGACATCGGTGATTTAGTAGGGAACACGATCGGTGATTTATTTGTTGTCGGAAAGCACTCGATGTAAAATTAAAGAACTATGAATAGCGTTTCCGAATACGTTCGGTTCTCAAATCGTTTTGTTTATAATAACACAAGTTTAACCGGATTACATCGGGTATTATTATTAAAATAGGTTTTCCTGACGTATCGAATGCTTTGCAGTTTTCGTGGTCGCAGGAAGTGGTCGTTTTGTTTCGTTTGCCGGTCAAATTTCACTTCGGAAACGGAAACTTTTCGAACATTTGTGAATAGTAGTAGTAGGTCGGTGCAGTCTTGTCTCTCTATCGTCTCATTTAATTTTGACTTACCCCATATACAGATATGAAATGAGAAATGTTTTTGAAAAGTTTATTTCTATTTTGAGATTTATTGCTTACGAAAATTACGTTTCGAAAATTTAAATTGATTTGGTAAAGCATTTTTCGTTTGATGATTATTAATTTTGTTTTTTTCTGTTCCAGCTTTCTTATTTCGACTGTAATCAGTTGAGAGATAGATTTATATACAATATGCCTAAAATAACTTTGCCCCTGTGAAGGGCAAAACAGTATAGCTGCGCAGTAGTCAATTTTGCAACCTAATCAGTAGCGCGCATGCGCGGTAATGGCGGCAAGTCTCGGATAGGTTGTTCATTTGAACGGCAAGATGGCGGGGACCGTATGTTCTCGCTGTTTCAGTCGTTCGTTAACGTTCGATGCTTGCTTTCGTTCTGCTCACACTTATTACGCGATAGTACCTGCGCGGCCTTTCGCAAAGCCTATATTCATAGAGGCATAGTTATATTACGCGTATTGTAATTTTTATGTCGTTCTTTCAACGAGTTTCAGTTGAGGGTAGTTCGAGGTTTATTTAGGCGGAGAAAAAAGGTAGGAAAATTTTGAACGAGATACAAAGGTACAATAGAACGGTCAACCACATAAATGGTAACAAAACCATTATAAGCGGAACTCGTTATTATGTAAGTTTCATACAAGGCCAGGGCCGTATCAACCTAGGGGTGGGGTAAAAAATATTTTACTCAGTTCAAACTTACGAGCCCTTACTAAACCTACACGACTGAGGGGGGTGGGGGTGGGGGGGAGTTTTCAAATGGCTGGGGGTCAACCGAGCTGGGTTTGCACTCGTGCGCCGATAGGCTAGAAACGGCCCTGTACAAGACAGGGTCTGCTTATTCTGGTTTTATCACCGTCTATGTACAGTCGACTGCATGACAGTGGTAACACGAATTGGAAAACCGCCCTTACTGCTTACGAAATAAAGGCGGTGTTAATGTCAAATTGTTACCACTGACGTGCGGTTGACTGTACAAGGCTTATAGCAAATTCTTTATTATGTTAGTTTCTAATAAATGTTTAAGTAAATGGAATTGCATTTATTAAATGTAAAATTTACGTTAGTATAGAAAATAAATTAGAGGTGCCTCAGTTATGATCTCATTAACAAACAATCTACGATCTTGATTATGGCAACACTTTTTATAGCTTTTTCTTCTTTACGTTATTTATTATTTTCTTCAGAATTTTTTATTTATTTTTGTTATTGTAACTTGTAGTGTTGTTTTTAAATTCAACAATTTTTTGTCATTAATTGTTAAAATGACACATGTGTACGGATTCCTTTGCCAAATGAGAAATAACACTACAATTTATAAATTAATTTCCCGAGGTACTTCTAGTTCCTTATATTTATGTATAAAACTTTCAATTTCCTATTAGGTGTGTAATTAAACATATAATAAGATCTATAACGACGCGTGCAATGTAGTTTAATAAATTGTATTGTGTATATAATTGTTTGTGACTATAGATTATTATAACTAAAAAAGTTTTCAATCGATTTTGCAGAGTTCTAGAAAGGCGATAACTGATACGTAATTTTTTTAAGATTTTTTAGACACTTTAAGACGCTCTTAAAGTTCGTTCTGTCGCTATAATGCACCTAAGAGTGACAGTGACAGAATTATACTTTAGGCACATGAATAAAAATCCTTACAAAAGCCAAGCTTGCCGCTGTGGTATACTCACACATAGCGCGGCTGTGGCCTCCACAACTTTGTTTTTAAAGACGGCTCAAGCACCGGTGTTCGCTCCTTCATAATGTAGCTAAATATTATCTGGTATCTACCCTCATTGTACTTATTTAATATCCTACCTTGTTTACTATATGTTTGTTTACCTGTTTGTATAGTCGATGATACTGATGTACGGTAAAACTCTAATGAGTTTACGTTTACATCTTTAGAATATATGGTAGATATTCCACCCTTACGCACGAACCGGTTTGCTAATAGCTTTATCATGCGTACCGCCAAAGAGTGGAATTCCTTGCCGGCGTCAGTGTTTCCCGAGAAATATAATCTGGTGGTCTTCAAGACTCGAGTGAATAGGTTTTTTTGCTGGGCAAGCGTGTACCATCGTCGACCGCACCATCGCTTAACATCAGGTGAGGTGGCGGTCAAACGCAAGCCAGTAAAAAAAAAAAAAAAAAATGTTTTTGTTATGTATACCACTGTAGAAATAAATGTGGTTAAAACCGGCATGCGACGACTCGGTTTAACTTCTGTATGGATTTTTATTCACATGCATAAGGGTCACTTAGGAGTTGCGTTTGAGGTTGCGAAATGACCAAAATCGCACTGAATCTGCCGCGTCACGTAAATTCCTATTTTATGACCTAAAGTCGTAAAGTAACATTCCGATTCCGTTGGAGTAGGGTCGATATAATCAATGTCTAGATTCAAGCAAGTCATTTACTGTGACTGAAATCGTCAAAAGTCACCGCCGTAAAGAAAATGAATGAAGTGCAATCAATTAAAAAAATCTCATCTATTTGCAATGAATGGGGTGAAAAACTGAGTAACCAATGGCGCCATTATCATTGGTTCCAAAGCAATTTCATTGGTTGAAAAGTGTTTCAATTACATTTTGACGCATTTTGATTGGTTATGATAGGCAATGTAGGTGCTGCCACCTGCTTTCGTTTTGCGTTCTCATTGTATCGTCTCGCCTTTGTAGATCACTGCCTATAGATGAATTATGTTCCAAAAAGGGATTTGGAACAAAAAACAATTTTTAGTTGTTATTAAAATCGTGTTTTTCAGTGTATAAACAAATTGTGGTTGTGTAATCTGTAAATCAAGAATCAGTCTAGGAGATGTATTTTTGTTTATTTTCGTCCAATATTATGTACTGCTAAAATTGTTAGGTTGTCAGTTATTTTAAATCATATTGCATGAAATGTGTACACATAAACGTGATGCGTATTATTTCATTGAATATGACTTAAATTATTGTCAATTTCATGTGGTATCCAATGTTAATAGTTTAAGAGACAACAACGTTTTTACATATCAATCAACTTTCAAAATGTATTGCGATAAACAGATATAATTAAATAAACATTCCTTTTTGTGTTCATATATATTACAAAATAGTGTTAAATTAAGTGAAATAGTGTTAAAATATACAATAATAACTTAAACGTTCTTTTCTCTCAGACTACATAAAAAATACATATTATTAATGTAGACGCATTAATACATTCAGTCAGAGGTCATTTTTGAAGCGAAGCGAAGCTTCTGTAGCGTCGTTGTGCGTTCGCCTGCTGGTGGGGGAGAAAAACGTCACCGTTAACTTCTCCATTAGCGCGCGTACTTTCTAATCGCGATTGCAAATGCGTAATGCGTAGAAGCTTCGCTTCTGTCGGTAACCCCCGACGCCACCCGTTTTTTATTAAAGAAAACTCATTGAAATCTAACTTTCTAACAAAACTAATTTCTAAACATTCTTTTGTGCAAATTCCTTGTTTATTTATAGTGCTATCTTAAGAAATTAGTAGCCAACTACTACTTATAGAAAAGAGTTATTTATAAAAAAATAGAGAGTGAATAATATATTAAACTTGTATAGACTGACGTATCCATTTTATGTTGTTAATTTTTAATATGTATTTTAGAATTAAATGTTTGATTGTGTGCGTAAAGCTGTGTTTTTATTCCACCACGACTACCGTTATGAGCTACTATACCAACAGGGGGAGTTTTCTGAGCCGTAAGACCAAATCTGAAACTAATAGAGAAAAGTTTACTGCCTAACTTAGGTACACTTTTCAAAATGAACTCGCTTGAAAAACATAGGAACATCTTGAATCTTACAATCTTAGATTTGTACACAAACTATTTCATAACAAAATTGACTGCCCTCAGCTCTTACATACATACATACATATTATGACGCCTGTTTCCCATTGGGGTAGGCAGATACTGTATTTCCACCTGCTACGATCCATATCTTATACAATGCTACGATCCTGACACACCTCTTTCGCTTCATCTACGTCTATTAACCTCGTCATGCATGCTCGTCGGTTTAGAGAACTCTTAGGCTCACGTGCACCAAACACTACGTTATAGTATCTGTCAAAGTTAATTTTAACAGTAACATTAACAATGACCACAGAATTAAACTATTTTTGGTTGCACCGGCATGTAAAATGTAAAAGATAAAGTTAAAGGGTGCATCACACAATTTGAAATCTCTCTCTTTCCGATTCATCTTATAGTGCAATACCCGTCTCACTCTAAATCTTTGCATGGTTCAGTTACTCTAAAATGATCTTTGATTCATTGACTTAAGATGTATTTTGATGTTTCCTGAGATGTTTTTTTGGTTTTTGGATGGTTTTTTTGTGCATTTGGGAAACATGTGGTACTGATTGAATAGTGCTCATTGTAATAGATGTAAATCTTTTTTACCTGATTGCAGCAAAGCCTCAAAATAACAAAGTAGTAGGAGGGTCTATTAATTACTCCTGAGTTACACATCTCTAGACTAAACGCGTGGTATTTATTTAAAAATAACTTTACTGCTAAAAATATTTAAATATTTGGCGAACGAGCTCTTCAGTGAAAACAAAATAAAAAATATGGAGAATTCAGTAGGAATCCCCATTACCAATTTTCTCCAAAACTTCAATACAAAGTGAATTTACCTTTCATAATTTACAAATTTTTATTTTATTTATTCAGTTCCTATTACAAACTAAAAATACAACTTCTTCTTAGACTACAGATATGCATCTGTAGTCTAAAAAGTAGTGAATTAATTTAATTTTACTTAAATACCTTGTACCTACTACCTACATAATATACAACAAGGAGTGAACTTGCAAATAGGAATAGGAAGGCACAATGTTATTATGATTAATTAATTAATTACTTTATCGTGTTTTCAGAGAGAGAAGTGTTAATTTTAGTACCTAATAATAATGATGTTCCTTATTACAAACCCCTTGTAGAGAAACACAAGTATATTTTGATATGCAAAAAAAAAACAGATGGAAAATAAGGAGGCCACAAGAAAGTGCCAGGAAATAAGACGCACAGAAGGAGGCCAACCTCCCATGACTCCCTCCAGGATCAAAAGATGATAATGACTGGCTTAGATCCATGATGTTGACCTCAATAGATGGAATCGCTTTATGATGATGATATTGTGATAACTCCAAATTCAGTTTGTCCAAATATCGCGGATGAAAAAACATAAACATAACATCACGCCTGTATTTCCCCGAAGGGGTAGGCAGAGGTGTATAGTACACCCACATTTCGCCAGTTATGTTGTTATCGCGGATGAAATGCATTATATTAAATCGTTATATGTTTTTTTCCATTAAAAACAGTATTTTTTAATTAAAATAATATATATGTTAGAATTTCATAGCAGCTGACACACAACAAACTGCATTTAACCGTAACTATAGCCCTTTAATGTTATCGTTATTTGTGACGTCATTTTAACCATTGTCAAAATGGTGCAACGAATTTTTTACTTAACCAGAGATTTGACGCTGGCTAGGCATTGGTTATGGTTATAGTTACTTGGTGCAACTCAGCCTTAACCTCTCAGCTCTTAATTATGTAAAATTCGCTCTTAGAATCCCGTCTCCGTAGGTAACATTATAACGTGTTATTGAAATAACTGAAAACCTCTTAAGTGGTCATTGTACTTATCTGTATGTACAATAGCTGATCCCTACATTTTGTCGATTTATGTGCACCTTTGATTAGGTGTGTAGTAGTGCTAAGATAACTGTTGTATATTTTTTCCTTGATTTTCTGAAACAGCTGTCGGTAAACAATAAATAAAGAAGTACCAGACTGTTACCGACTAACGCTGGGTTCCTATAATTTGCTTTTACCGACGACGGCTCGTTTTTCCTTGAAAAAACTTCATACTTAATGTCATATTTGACGTTTTTTAAGGAAAAAACGAGTGACCGTCGGTAATGGTAGATTATAGGAACCAGGCATAAAAACACCACGATGTCCCTCTACCTTTGGCCGGGGCATGGGATAAGCTATGCATTCTCCTATCACTTCGACAAGTCGCAAAACTAGTAGGCGGCACCATCAGGGCGCACAGGGTCGCCCTCAACATCGGTCGCACCCTTGTGACAGGCGGAACATCGCGCCACTGTCACGGTCCTTGACTGGTCAGGCGGCATGCTTGATACCCCGAATTCGCCGCTTGCAGGCCCACTCCTAGGGTGGCTGGAGCACGCCCTCTGTGGCGCCCAGTCCGTCTTCTGCGAGTGGGGTGAACTGAGAAGTTGCCTATTGAGCCCACACCACTGCCTCCTTCGCAAGCATGACCTTGCAGAAGGAGACGACAAATGTGTGAAGACACAGATACGTTCCGAATTCCGAAGCAACCGTACTCCGAGATTATCTGCATCAGCCAGTGAGGTAAGATCACCAAGGCGCCTCTCCAGCTCTCCTCCATGACGACCATGGCGGGCCCTACCGCCGGGCAAAACCTTGGCACAGTATACATATCATACAGTACCGAAACTACGTCCTAACGCACCTGATTGAATCACTCACACAGACGCACGCCTCAACAAGAACCTAAGCGAACGTCGCAGTGCTGTCAGTGCAAACAACCACTAAATGGCCCTGTTGACATGTGCGTCTGAGTGAGTGCGTCGTTTCGAGCGTTTGTACGTAGTTTCCGTATTGTATGTTATGTTTACTGTGACCACGCCCAAAACCTCCACCACTGGCCATTGGGACATGATAATTGGACAAATGTAACTTAAAAAATATTAATAGTATTTTTGTACCCAACCACCTATAAATTGGTCCCAACGACCAACAGGTAGGTAGCGGTTTCGGTAGTGGCTGTTGGGAATAATCCCTGAAAGGAAAGACCAAGATGTCAATTATGAGTCAAATGGTATCACCAACAAAGCATCTTGCAATCATTAAAATAAAACATCAAAAAATCTTCAATTCTATTTATTTAATGACTGATCACCACAACTTACAAATGTTCCACGCTATTGATTACATTCATAATATACTCCTTTAACTTCTCCTTATTCTTCCGTAAGTAAGGAAGCACGGCTCCCTTCTGCGCGCCTTGGTTGAACTCTTCGATGTAAGGATAGTAGCTATGGGCAAGATGGGTGATTGCTTCCAATGTTTCCAACTCTTTTACGTATACTAGTGGACTATTCTTGATATGGTTGTCAACGGATACCGAGCAGAAGAGTTCTTTTTCACAAACTTCTTGTTTTAGTTTCCTTATCTGAAATAGATAAAATACTACTTTACTGGTGCATCTACCTTATTCTTTGTCTCTGCATTACCCTAAGGTTGTCTGGTAGAGAACGCCTATGGCGTTAAAACCGCCTTTGTACCCTGTTGTGCATAAAGAATTAAATAAATAAATAATAAAATAATACCTAATTAATGTGATGGTATCACGGTCTCATACCGATGAAGCAAGGCTACTGAGTAGTGGCGAAGTCTTAGGCTTACTGAAACGAATCTAAGCATAAACTTATGCTTCCAACTGTCAAAATACAGGGCTATTTGACAGTCGGAAGCATGAGTTTACGTGCCGCCGTATAACGATCCGTCTCTGAATGTTAGTCTTAGGGCCGATTTTATCAACGTCGTGTAAACCTTACTCCAATGTAAAAATGGATTTTACACGAGGGCAGACAATATTTTTATTTCACCAACGCTTTACGTCAGGTTAAGTTGGTTAGAAGAGTGTAACTCCTTACACCGTCAATTTCGGCGGTGTAGTATCCCTATACCGGGGTAATATTCAATATGGCGTCTGTTTCTATTAACAGTTGTTGTAGTAATGGTTTTTTTTGGGTCCGGCCATCGAGAGAGCCCTTCGACTGTGCCTTCGACCCAAAAAAGATCCCTTTTTTTGTGCCGATGTGCATGTAGGTAACTCACTCCATTCGTTCAATAAATAAATAAAAAATAATAGTTATCTGAAATTATTTTTACACTGAAGTAGCATGGTGAAATAGAATCGGAGTTATGCAGGGGTAAAATAAAAGGCTAAAATTACCACTGGCATAGTTACCTTAGATTAAGTCGACTTTTAATGAAATCGGCCCTTGGTCTCATCACTTTCTCTACACTCAAAGGCTTACATTCAGAGATGAATCTAAGCGTGAACTCATGTTTCCAACTATCAAATAGCACTGCATTTTAACAGTTGGAAGCATGAGTTCACGCTTAGATTTGTCGCTGAATATAAGCCTTAGTCTTAGTCTTATTTATGGTATGTGTAGTCTGCCAACCCGCACTTGGCCAGCGTGGTGGACTAAGGCTCAATTCACACCGAGATGGCAGCGAACCGCAGCGAAGCGGCGAGCAGTTTCAGTTACACAGAAAATTTAACTTTTATCTTTATTACAGAAATACATTTGTATAGGGCGAGGGTCGCGAAAAAGTCGCGAGGCGCCGCGATCAGTCTAGCGACCTAAGCGCGACCTAAGCCGCTGCCATCTCCGTGTGAATTGAGCATAAGGCCTTAACCTTCTGATTCGGAGAAGAGGCCCGTGCCCAGCAGTAGGAAAATAATTGGTTGCTTATGTTATGTTTCTTTCTAATTAAAACATTAGAAAAGGATAGTAAGTAGGTTTTTAGATTTTAGTCGACTTTAGTCACAGACCAGTAAGCTTCAAGACTCCGCATAAACAAAATTTCAAATTCGTAAAACGTTGGTGGGGTCAGGGGGGCGAACGGCGCGTTATGATTGGCCGGCTCAAAAGTTCGGTGGTATGATTCCTTATGATTGGTGCCGCTCGCTGATTGAGTGACGTTCCGATTGGCGGAGGGACGTATGATATGCAGTGGTAGAGCATATGCGTTGTGACCGGGGGTGTCCAGCTAACCGGCGTCTAGAGGCTTACTGGTCTATAACTTTAGTCCATACGTCTTGCGTCAGACTTGGCATGCATCATCTAAGTTACTTACTTTGGGCATGTGTGCGTTTCCTTTCCTGATGTAAGCCTCAATCATCGCTGAAACTTTATCCGCATTGGCTAATCCATATTTATAATAGGTTTCAACAGTTGGTAAGTATATCTGGTCATAGATCTGTTCGAAACTGTGGGAATAAAAAAATCATTAGAACATGAGAATTGATTGTGAAAACAACACATATCATCTCATGATCGAATTCAGGTAATTTTCCCAGGGGCAAAGGCCGATGCCCTTAGGTACATAAAAAAAACATTCATACATCCATCCATCCATATCCCAGAGATCACTACACCAATTTGGAAAAGACCTGATGATATATAAGCAGCTGAAAAATAATTTTTCAAAAAGCTACGAACTGTCCCGTATAAGTCAGACTTCAAATAAAAGTTGACCACACTAAAATAAAATTGATACATCAATTTGAGAGTTGCTCCACGTTGCTCCAGAAACATACTTCGCCTCTTAGTGAATCAAGCGTTAAAAAGTCGAAGGAATATTTTTCTGTGTGTGGTGGAGCTAATTAGATTTTTCAGTGCGCTTTGTTCTACCCTCCTTACCCGCCTTGCTGAGAGGCTCTGCGTCAAGGTTCAATCTGAGGTTTCTGGAATAGTCGTTGATCATAAGTTGCATGGATTTTATTGTGTTTTTCTAGGTTTTATTTCTTAGTTTGGACTTACTCAACACATGAATTCCTGATGACCCGGGCTAACGCAACTAAAACTGCCGAAAGTGCATTGTACTAGTGAGCCGCGTCGTTGACAGTTGACGGAAGTTGAGGTCGAATCTAATTGCCTGGAAAATATGTATACAATGAAGTACCTTTATATGTCGTAGGATAATCGAAAAATCGGATCTTTGCGAAAATCCTAGGACCATTGCAAAGGACCGGATAATTGGATTCAATAAAAGTTTTTCGTTATCATCCGAGCTATTTTTAGGATTATTGAAAAAATCCGGCTTATTTTAGCACAGTCGCGAATATCTGCTCACGTAATGAGCGCTGATTGGCTGTTATGAACGTTATGTATTGATGGTTGCGCTGATTGGCTTACGGATACATTCCTTCGTCTTTCGAACCATGTTCTAACCATGGCAACCAGAATGAAGATGTTATAAATTGACTTGCACCGTTGTTATCTATGCACTTTTGCCATCTCATAGGTAGTTCATTGATCCCTTTACTAAAAAAACCATGGGGGTGAGAATCAATAAACTCTTTGAAGGCATTTTGGACTGCCGCCTCAGAGTTGAATTTTTTTCCTTGTAAGAAGTTGTCCAAATTCCGGAAAAAATGGTAATCTGTTGGAGCAAGGTCCGGGGAGTACGGTGGATGTCGCAGACATTCCAATTGTAGCTCATCTAACTTAGTGGTTGTTTGTTGTGCAGTGTGTGGTCTTGCGTTGTCGTGAAGCAGCAGTGGCCTAGAGCGATTGACCAATCTCGGTTGTTTAGCAGCTAGTTCTTCCTTCATGGTTTGCAGTTGCTGACAATAGATATCTGCCGTAATCGTTTGGCCAGATTTTAGAAAGCTGTAGTGAACGACACCGGCGCTAGTCCACCAAACACTCACAAGTAACTTTTTCTGAGTCAATTTTCGTTTAGGGCAGGATTTGGCTGGGCCTCCAGGGTTCAGCCATTGCCACAAGCACTTCCGATTATCGTACAGTATCCACTTTTCATCACAAGTAATGATTCGATTTAAAATCCCTTCATTATCGTGTCGGTTGAGCAAAGTAACACAGCAGTCGACGCGTGTATGCAAGTTCGATTCACTCAATTCATGAGGAACCCATCGTTCAAGTTTTTTTACTTTCCCGATTTGCTTCAAGTGGATTAATACAGTTTTATCACTTATCTCGAAGCCTGCAGCTATCTCTGAAGTGCTTTGTGATGGATCCGCTTCCACAATAGCCTTTAATTCTTCATTTTCCACTTTGGTCTCCGGCCGTCCACGGGGTTGGTTCTGAAGGTCGAAATTTCCAGAACGAAAACGTTGAAACCAAAAACGTACCGTGCTTTCTTTTGCTACACCAGCGCCGTACACATCATTAATCCTTCGAGCTGTTTCTGCAGCACTGGTGCCACGGTAGAACTCGTACTCGTAAATATACCGATATTTCATGTTTTCCAATGTCCGGTAATAAGCGACGCCAAAGAAAAAAATAATGAGGAAAAAACAAATGAATGACTGTTTTCAAAACTCAAATGTATCAGCTAAATGAATTTACAAATTTGAATTTGGAATCCTTAAACAAAGAGGAGATATTTCAGATCAAAGTGGTCAGAACGACAAAACGCTAATTTCATATGTAAGGACCTAATATTTAGTTAATTTGTAAAGTGTGTTTGAACAATTAGTTGCCCATGTAATAATTTGGTACAAATGTATAAGCCGTGAGTTACTATCGATTTCCAGATGTGAGAAAATCCTGTTGCTACTTGGATACCGTAAAAAATGCCAATAGCACAACTCTAGAGTCCCTGGTTACGCTCAGGGTCCAACACAGAAATAGATACATAGAATGGAAAAGTCAGCGAGGAGCGCGTGGCAACACTGCACCAGAGTGCAGGGCATTTCAAAGCCTTTCTCAGTACGCCTTGTGACTTGTTTCTGTAAATACTGTAACAAAAACCCGCAAAAATGCCTTATTGTGCTGTTTCTAACTGCAGAAACAAAAGGTGTAAAGTACTAAAAAAAGTCAATATGGGAAGCGTAGTTTGTTCGAAAGTTGCCACGCATGAATCGCAAGTAAAATTGTGATTACAACAATTCTATCTATTTATTTCTGTGCAGTCCAATATGGCGCCCGTGACGTAAGACTGCTTTATCGGCAGTTTATCCCCTTGGTGCATAATCTTGTATTGATCACCTAGGTGTACAAAGTATCCTCACGTGTTTCATTTTGGCTGGTTTGGACACGTGCCTATCTACCAGATAGCGTGTATAAAACATGTAAACTACAAAAAAATATGGATATGATGCCATTGCGGACATTTAAATCGTCCTCTAGGGCTATATCAAGCCCAATGGCCAAGGGAATTGGTAGTTAATTTCAGTAAATGTGGTCATTACCATGTGACGGAATATTTCATTAGAATAAAACAATGTGAAGCGTCCAAATGGTTTGATGTTGACCTTACAAGAACTAATGTTAAGGTTATTGGTCCTTAGTTAGTTATTGAGCTAATTTCTGAACATGACTAAAATTGACAGCTGGCTATATGACGCGTTCAGAAATAAGCTCTATTTCAAATGATTTACTTCTAAATCTTAGATAATTAACACACAAGATACGAAATCCGCGCGCACAATTTGATGCAACTTAAAGGGCGCCCAGATGGGCACACTACGCCCGGCAGTTCAGTAGTGTTCAAGGTTAACGCGGTCCGAACGCATTTCCCGGAAAATAATTAAAAATGATGATTTGTGCGATTGAATGGTGTCACAACTCTTACAACACATCGGAAAAACATAAAAAATGTAGTAACATCACTTTTCACAATCAAGCTTTCACAATTTTTCAGTATTTTGACCTTTTAAGCAAATAAAAACAATCGTTTTATTTCGTACTTAGTAATAGCTCAGTGTTGCCAGATATTAAAGAAATGATTTTCCCATTTAAACTGTCGTAAATGCGCCGATTGATGAATTTAAAGAGTGGTAACTGGTATTTACGTACGTAATATTTACACGTATATGTACGTACAGTCGACCGCACGTCTCTGGTAACACTTGAATTTCGAAAACTGCCCTTACTGCTTACGAAATAAAGATGCCATCAAGGTGAAACTGGTACCAGTGACGTGCGGTTGTCTGGTAAATGAGTAAATAATTATTTTTTTATCCAAAAATGTATGGTATGTTATAATTTTCGTAGTATTGTGTCTTTTATTGAGACATGCCATGATTGTTTACTATATAAGACAAGTATAGAAAAACGGACTTTAGTCTGTTTACTAATGTATTCACAAAAAAACATTGAGAATGCATTCAATGGCGCGAATCAATAATTTTTGTTTTCATTCTCCTAATGGGCGGCGATGCTAAAAGTAAAGAATACTAAATGTAATTGATAGTTTCCATTTGATTATTGGATTTCAATTTTAATTATTATTTTGTTTATTTCAGTAGCTAAGTATATTAAAGTAATTTATGCCTCAGTATGTAATTTGACGTTCGTATAATAAATTATTATTTGGGTATTAGGTAGTCGTTATAAAGGGTGCTGGCCAGAAAACCTCCACGTGTGTCTGACGGCTGCCTGTCCCTCTGGACACGTCTGGAGGGTACGGCAGTTGTTAGGCCGGAGCATCCTGGGTACGGCCCGTACCAGTGTCACACTGGCTCCGTCTACCCCGGGCGGAGTGCGTCCACGAGGATTTCCCCCGGCAAAAAAAAACCGGCCATGAGCATGTCGGGCCATGCTCAGTATTATAGGGTTCCTTAAGTAGGTCTAATTACAAACGAATCAAATCGAATATTAATTATTGCTATTTTAGTTTTTGCAAACAGCGCCACCTAGCGCTAAATTTAAGAAGTGTGTCATATCAATATAACACAAAGTTTCTTTTTGTGATTTTTTTAAATAGAAAGTAACTAAAGGAGCATTTTTTGCTAATATCATTTTTATCTTAGGTCAATGACCTATGAACTAGGACGTCTTAAGTATTTTTCAGTTTTCTCACTATAACTCAAAAATTTATCATCACATTATACTCAAAATAATTTTAAAAGAGAGTTTTTATAAAGGTCTATCAATGTGGAAGACTATAAGTTTTTACGATGCATAGTTTAGAAATGGCAGGGGGGACACACACATTGCAAGCCACTTTGGCGAACTGTATTTCGCAGATAGTATTCCTGATAAAAAAGTTATGTATGAAACATTACCTTCATTTTAGTAGACCTATCCAATGATATACCAAACGAGGGGGTGCAGCGAAAAAAAAAATTCATCCCCATTTCATATGTATGGGCGCCACCCCTAAAATACGTTATCAAGATATTTTTACTATTTTAAAATTGAGATCTATATCTAAACCATTTTTAAACAAAATTTCATTTATTTATGTTTATAACTGTAGAAGTTATTAAGCTGTAAAGGATTAGGACAGACGGACAGACGGACAGACGGACAGACGGGCAGACGGACAGACGGGCAGACGGACAGACGGCCAGACGGACAGACGGACGGACATGACGAAACTATAAGAGTTCCTTGTAGGAATACGGAACCCTAAAAAGAAGGTAGTCGTTATAAGTAAAGTCAACGTTATCGTTCTATTAGCTTGTAGAGCTTATAGAGCTCGTTTAATATTTTCTGTGAGTATGATTCAGTAAATATATTGTCATTATAATAAAACAAAGTTTAACCGGATTAAACTTTGTTTTATTATAATGTGTAGTGATCGCGAAAACCTAAGAATTTATTAAATAAATTGTCATTATAAAAAAAAAACTAAAAATCTCACACAAAATCTTTTTTTCTGAAATAAATGAATTTATTATTACTGGTGCATTCTGCCAATGAAACTGAACAGTGTTCCCTAACCCTAGGACCACACCAGTTATATTAATGTACTCTGTGGGCCCACAGACCAGTAAGCCTCAAGACGCCACATAAACAAAGTTTTGCATGAGAACACAGTCGTAAAATGGTGGCGGGGCCCGGGGGGCGGACGGCGCGTTATGATTGGTCGGCTCAAATGTTCGGTGATATGATTGGCTGGGCGTAAGATATGCAGTGCTATTGCATATGCTTTGTGACCAGGGTTATCCGGCTAATAGGCGTCTAGAGGCTTACTGGTTTGTGTATGTGTATGTGTGTGTATCACCGACAGGCCGATAGGCCTATCAATAGTATTGATTGGAAGGTATTTAACAATACTGCCGTGTCAGGCCTATCTCTTGTATCTCACGAAACATAGTTTTGAGATATCACCGTTTAAAGTTTTTTACAGATAATTGCGATTATCTTAAATGTTTCAAAACTTTCGGGAAATATTTTTACATAATTGGTTGTATTAAAGTCTGAGGAAAATCGGGCAATTTATAGATTTTTGAAAACTTCGTAATTTTCAGAGTTATTAGCTATAACAGAGATAGGTGTGACAAGCTCTCTATACATTGGTTGTTACGCGGTGCTCTCTATCTTAAGATACGTGACTTAGCCGCAACAAGTGTAATATGGAATGTTTTGCTAAACACAGGTATCTTTAACTATAGTTTGTCTGACTGATTATTTACTATTAAATTAAATTAGTTTATAAAGGAATAGAAAAAATAGTACTCATCTTAACAAATGAATAATGACTTATGACTTATCTAGTAAAAACATAAATTTTCAAATGCATTAAAATATCCTTTTTAATGAGTCAAAAAGTAAAACGAAAACTCAAATTTCTTCTAACCAAGATTCGATAACTTTTAAAACAAATAAACTTAATAAACTTCATAACTAACATAAAAATTGGAATGAGAACTTAGTATTATCAAAATTATTTTAGATAGGTACAAAAAAAAACGAAATCCTAGATATGTAAGATCTTATCTAAATCTACATCTGCATCAAAGTCTGCTTTCTTTCTTTCACTTACACTCCTTCGCCTTACTTCCCGGGGTACTTCTTTTTTAACTAAGTCCAACACACTTTTGCAATACACATGCAAATCTTTGAATAATTTTTCATCGTATGATTTCTTGACGACTATGTAAGTTGAGCATCTTCAAAATGCAACTATTCTTAATGCCTAAATACGTGGATTGAAAAGTTCGCGGTCTTATATAAAAATAATAATGCAATCGAAATGCTTTTGATTTCATTATAATCGTCAACCCTTCAGATGATTTTACGCTAAATTTCTTTGTTGTATTACTTTTGCTTCGAGATTTAGAAGGATTTAATCAGAGCCAGATGATAAATTTCTTGCAGTCGAAAAAAAATATCTCAAAAATGCGCTGTCAGTACGTGTCCGTTTTAAATTTTGTCCAAAATATCATAAAACTACATAGTGACGGAATAAGGAGAATCTATTGCCTCCGATGCTGTAGTTAAAAATCTGTTAGCTGAATTAAATCCCAGTAGACAGAGCGTTGAATATGTCCTCTACTGTAAATAACCTTCAACTTCCACTATAGCACAAAACACCGAAAAGATATTTAATCTCATGGTAGGAAATCAACAATGAAATATTAAAGAAATAGCTAGGTAATAGATGTTTTAAAAAGTGATAAAGAAGCAATATTTGCCATAAATTCTGATTTCCCAGGGTATCTAAAAGAAAGATACCGATGCCCTTTTGAGTCGAACAAAAGCACAACCGGCTAAGTACTTCACGCAAATTTTTATTTCGTTTGGTGCCGATATATAAGAAATTTTACGCAAATTAGCTGTCATAAATAATACTAGGGTCCAGCTAAGATAACAGAATAGTAAGACCAAAAAATACTTAAAAGAAAAGTATAGACCAGAACTACTAGCCTCGAAGCAACATAAGGTGATTATTTTGAAAATAAGGTAATGGTGGCAGTTTTTTGGGTCTAAATCGACTGCTGATTAAAGGGTATCGTCATAAACTGCATTTATAACTGCACTTTTTTATACAAATTTTGTAGTTATTGAATAAACGTCAAACAGTAAAAATTACCAACGAAGTTACTAAAAACTGTTTGGTTTTATCTAAGCACAATTCGAGCGTTTAGAAATTATCTGAAACTCTGAAACCATGACTGAAATCCATAATTTAAGGTGCCAGTTGGCTTTTCATTGCCTTGTTTAGGACCTATTTACTTCAATTTCTTGTGTAATAAAATAATAATTGATTAACACACATTTTCATAAAATAACCAGTGGAAAACCAACCACAGACAGTGCGTATTTTGAAGGCTTTTGAAAATTATTTTAAAGTACGTACACTTTTCAAAAACCCGGTAAATGAGATACGTCAAGCTGATATACTAACCAAAAAAAATAGGTTTGTGAACATTACTCCTGCATATTCGACCGCGATTTTTTTAATCCACCTATTGATTTCAGAAAGGTAGTTATTTTTCTTCAGCTGGTCCACATGTTGCCGTGGGCTATTACTTTTAGAACCATGTTTGTTCGTGAAGCTCTCATAATATCCACATCATCATCAGTTAATACGCGCACTACAGTCACGGATACATAATGTATCTAGTAGTTAGCAGAGTTAGGATTTGCTCGATGTGCTCGCAACTTATCACGCGTAATTGATGTAACTTAAGATACAGTATTTTACCATAACTAACAATGGCAAAATCATAGTTTCAAGAGTTAGGTGATAGGCAATTGTGACTAATTGGTAATAGTTAATTAAAATATTATTTTACTGGGTGATAGAGGATCATGAAAAAATACGATTTAGACCTGTTACGCGTAACTCATGTATCTTAAGATAACAGACCTGCGAGTGACACGGCAGAATACTATCGATATTATCAAACTATTGTTACAATTCGGATTTCGGGGTTGGTCGGTTGACTGCGTCACATCGTTGTGCCGGCTAGTCGCACCGAGCCGGTTTCTCACCGCGCGGGCCGCCGCCTCGGGCATTGGCCGTCGTCCATTCGGCCATCAGACCAGAGTCAAATTGACATTCAATTCGTTAACGAATTTAAGAAAGTTGATTAACTAAAATCGCCTCATGAGAACGCCCCTTTAGCGAAGCCGCAGTGTGCTGTAGGCGTCAGTTTTCGTAGCCCTTGCTACGCCGTGCTACGAAAAACGTAGCAGTGTTTATTGGGGAAAGTATGCTTTATAATTACAGACTTGTTAATATGATTTAGATGAAATTTAACACACAGATAGGCGATGTCCTGGATTAAAATACTGAATACTTTTTTTACATTAAACCTTTAAACTTACCACCACACTAGAACTGATCTTTTTTTCTCTTACCAAATCCCATACAGCCAATGCCATAGGCTAGCTCAACACATATGGGGCCGATTTTTAGCCTTATCTTACAGAACCATAACCACTTAGGTAAGGTAGCGTGTGCCCATGCTACACCGGACGAATCAAAGGTTCTATCCAAAGATTGCTTTCAATTATTCAACTGTTCTATTCTTTTAGATCTATGCATGGTAAGGTAAGGTAACATACCGCTTCTGAGCGACCCCAGGCGTCATTATTCTGTTATTATCCATGCTATTAATGGAGAAGCAAAGTCGCTAACTGGTTGCATGTAAGTATTAACTTTCTTTAATTCACAGTGCACCTATTTAATAGCAAGAGGCAAGCCGATTATGTTGGTATAAAATAAAATTGAATTAATCAGATTCGCGGGAATCCGCTGGATGCGGAAAGCGCAAGACCGGTCGTTGTGGTGATGCTTGGGGGAATGCCTATGTCCAGCAGTGGACGTCTTTCGGCTCAAATGATAATGATGATGAATTAGATTCATTCAATCACTTTTGCAATTTTGTGTTATCCTTATAAGAAGCATCTATACCTTACGGCTTGCAAACTTTTTGACTATTTAATAGGCAGTTATAGTCTGCCATAAGTTTTATTTCTTCTTGCGGGGGTGAAACTCCCCCGTGGGCCTACGCAGGGGCTTCACCCCCAAGCCCTTTTGCAGGAGCTTCACTCCCGAGACCCCTCGTGGGGCATTTCATTTTTCCTTAGCTCCCGCTCCTGTCCCGGTTTAAAGCTACATAATTATATATAGTAAGCCTAGTTATAGTGCTAAATTAAATTGTCATGTTCATAAGGTGGACCGACGACCTGAAAAACGTGGCTGGGGGGGACTGGATGCGGAAGGCAGAGGACCGAGTGTTGTGGCGCAACTTGGGAGAGGCCTATGTCCAGCAGTGGACTGCGATAGGCTGAGTTGATAAGGGCCAGAGTGGCCTATCTAACATTTTTTCAACAATTACCGAGTTTATCATCTTGACGTGTCGTGAATGTTGAAAGGAATAGACCCACAAGGCCAAAATATCTAAAGGCCAAATAATTGATAAAATTTCTCCATATTGTCAATTTTTAAAGATACAGATAGATCCACGGACGAATAAAAAAAGGCGGATGGAATCTCGCTAAGAAAAGATTGAAGCACTTTATTTTTTCCTAAAGCCACTATAATTTGGACAGCATTTTAACACACCAGACGGCATATTGTTATTTTGTTTGTGACACTATGATAAACTACTACCGACACACGAGATTTGTTGAGTAATCACGGCTGTTTGTCTTATTAAAGGTGTGAATGTGTGCGTGCCAACCTGTACTTTTAAGCGAGCAGTCTTACTATGGATGCTTCACTTATTGTTTAGCGAGATTCCGTCCGCCTTTTTTCTTTCGTCCATGGAGGATTTTTACCATTGCTTTTCGCTGTGTGTTTATATTTTAGTAAACAATGTCTTAAATATTCTTCTCTCTTTAATTTATTTCATCACCTGTTATTTTGTTATTTATTTATTTGCTATTTCATTCCACATTTTAATCTTTAGATTTTGCTTCGCATGCGTAAATGTTTTAAAATAATTAAATCATCATTCGTTAGCCTTATTCAACCGTTTGAAAACCATAGGCTAACAACGACTTAGTTATAAATTTCTCCGACGTTTTATTAGAACCCAGAGAGGATTGAATCAAAACAACAACGTTTGAGGCAGCCGTCTTATTTGTGTTGTTAATCCATCGTTTGTGTTTGTAACATGGAGTTTCTGTTCTCCATGGTTTGGAATTATATTTAAGTGCTTAGTAATACAACATAAATTGCGTTCAATGTTGAGATCTGATTTGTGTTCTGGTCTCAATTTTGCAGAAAGGCGAAAAGCTTCAAGCTTTTTTGGCAGCTGATTCTTTTCAATACAAATTAAATTTTTAATTAAAATGTTTCTTATTTTAATCACCTATTAAGTTTTTTTAAGCAGTTCCGTGACATACGTTGCAGTTCTAAGACAGAAAAGAATGCAATATTAGAAAAAAGTGTAAATAAATTGTATAATACCGAAATAGTAAACAGTTTTAAACAGTTCTTGATAAGAAAACAAAAGTAAATGAAGGTTAGTTCAAAATTTTCAAGGAATTGGCTTTTTTACGTGTGCAAATCCTCATGGATACGTACCTCCCTGGGAAGATGAAGGAGTGGACTTTCGATTAGAGTTTTGCGCTGAGTGCTGAGCTAGGAACACTGAAAGTATATTTAACAAAACTTGTTCGGTCATTTTAGTTATAACCATAATTTGGTACAACAATATTAGTTAATTTGATTCAACAAAACTGTTCAATTCTTTTAAATTAAATAACAAAGCAGTTCATTTAGGTTTGACTTTAGTTCAGCGTTGCCAGAAGGTAACTTTTGTAACCTTATAGGTAACTTTCAGCTCCGTCAGGTTACTTCCAGTAGGCGTAGCATGACCAATTCTATGTCTATTCTTCCAAGAGTAGACAAAGCTCTTTCTATACGTCAAGATATCTCTTCTTCTCGAGCATGAGGCGACCCGTCGACTCGAGTTTCTACGTAGACAACGTGACAGATCTTTTTCCATAGCAACGAGAACGTAGCTAGTGCCGTACAAATTCTACCAAATCCTACCATATTATTACGTTTCGTTATCTAGAAAAAAGGTGAATCGAATAAGTTTTGAAGCATTTTGTACGTAATTCAAAGCAAAAACAATACGCATTTTGTAGTCATGAATGTCAAGGTCGAAGGATTCGTTTTACAAAGTAAATTATTGTTTATTTTTATTAAAACAATGTAATAAAGTACCTAGTTCGCTTTGTTGTAAATAATTTCACTATAATGTTATTGGTTTAGTGGAAAAGCATGTTATTGATGTCAAAAAAGAAGTAAGTCATATTCCTATGTACCGATTATTAGCATTGTGATTGAGTGTTCTTCATACAGTCCCAAACCATATTTGAGGCCAATATTAACTATTGGAAGATTTTGGGATGTACAGAGTAGAGTTAACACCTACCTACCTTCACCGGTACCTCCTTGCTTTGATACCTTAGTAATTTATTATAGGTACTTTGTTTTTACTGTTGAAACATCGTCTCACTGCTCACCGTGTAAACAAAACTAATTTGTTGTTTTTTTACTGTTTTCAGAAAACTTACAGATAGAATACAATGCAATATTCGTTAACAATACAAGACTGGAGGCTATTTACTAATTTTCATGTATAAACACTTGAAAACTAAATCAATAAAAAGTTGGTAAAACTCAAGAACTACATGACAATATGATTGGAATATTATTAAAATATAGGAAGAAGTGAAGAAAATTTACACCAACAAATGCTTTAGCCAAGAAACACTGATACTGAATATACTTATTCATCTTCACCGGAGAGTTACCGTCACTAATAGTTTTCTATGATATGCAATAATAAACTTTGTTAGTTTTGGTAAATTATTATTTTATTTGTTCCATTGTGAACATTGGATTCATTTACAGCTTGTGAAGTACAGCAAAATGTATAGAGGTATTATTGGACTAGACCATTTTATGTCCACCCGTGATTAGGACTGAGTCCCCTGCGTACCCTGGGCAGTCAGCCCCGCTACCAACCTGCTGACTGGCTAATCTTTTGCCCACGGCATGAGCTATTATCATTATGTAGCTCATGTCGACACGATAGAAGAAGAAGAAGGACTGAGTCAGGCTGAATGCCACAAATACTGCACCATCTCGTTGCCAATTTGTAGTTCTTGAAAACTAGCTCGGAGATAGAGGGCTGCAATTAGATCACATAAAATGTGTTCTTGTCCGTATTTAAAACTATCTCACTAATATTATAAATGTAAAAGTTTGTGAAGATATTTGGATATTGAAAAATTTGTTACTCAACCACGCTGAAACGGCTGAACGGATTTGGATGAAATTTAGCACATAGACCATTACCCGGATTATAGTATTATATTATGTGTCCGGATTAATATATAGGCTACAACATAACATATTGCTTTTAGTGATAAGACCTCCAATTGTTAGTATTGTGCTCATGTTTGTTACAACATAATTTTTAATTTTATGGTGTGCAAACAATAAAGTATACTAACATAACATAACATCACGCCTGTATTTCCCCGAAGGGGTAGGCAGAGGTGTAATAATAGTACACCCACATTTCGCCAGTTATGTTATAGTCCCATGTAATAGGGGGCGAGCCTATTGCCATACTCTAATTACTTTTTGTACCGAGAAAATAAAAAGTGCCTAGTGATAAGGCTTTCTGTGATAAGTCGAAGAAGCCGCGAGCATTCAGCTAATTGTCTTATATGTAATCCTACTAATATTATAAATGCGAAATTATGGATGTTTGTTTGTTTGTCCTTCAATCATGTTCAAACGGATTTGGCTGAAGATTAGCACGTAGACCATAAAGTGTGCATTAACATAAAGGAAACCTTTTTATCCCGGGAAGATACAGTTCCCGGGGGATGCACGATAGTCATTCGATATACTTATTACGAATTACACGCGGGCAAAGGCTAGTTTTTGTTTTGTTTTTTTTTTTTTTTAATAACTAAGGAGATAGCGACGATAGGAACCCGACATGTTATTATTGTTGTTCAAAAACTCCAATGAAACCAATTTAACAAGAATCTAGTCCTAATAAAATTAAAGAATAATTTTGTCTAGGTCTCATGAGATGTAGACTAATTTCTTCTATTTGAAGAGAAACATGTCTACCCCTAACTGTCAAAAGTAGAGAAAATATGTTCGTCATGCTCGACGTTGTAGACATGTGTCGATCGAAGTATAGAAACATTTCTTTTCTTCACTATTGACATCGGCATGCTACGGACGGAAGAAATCTTTCTACAATACGTCATTTTGTCTATTCTTCCGTCGACATAAGCTTTGTCTACAGCGGTCATGCTATGCCTGCAGGTAACACTACTCAAAAGGTAACTTTTAGGTAACTTTTCGAAATCGATCACTGGTGTCCTAAAAGACAAGCCTAGCCGCAAGTTCACGCGCCTTTGCCACTGCTTGTGTTCAGAGTGTTCATACCTACAAACAAACCACAGACCAGGAAGCCTCAAGACGCCGCATAAACAAAGTTTTGCATGAGAACACAGTCGTAAAATGTTGGCGGGGACCGGGGGGCGGACGGCACGTTATGATTGGTCGGCTCAAAAGTTCGGTGGTATGATTCTGTATGATTGGTGCCGCTCGTTGACGGACTGACGGCCTGATTGGCGGCGAGGCGTATGATAGTGCTACTGCATATGCGTTGTGACCGGGGGTGTCCGGCTAATAGGCGTCGTCTGTGAACCAAACACAGCTAATCATCCTTTCAAAGAAACAAACTTTTATATTTACACAGTTTTTTTTACTATAATAGTTTTTATTATTATTCCTATTTATTGAAAATCCTATCACAAATAACATTGTAAGTAAATCGCTTTAATCAAGTCCTAAACAGCACGCAACACTATGACGTTGTGAGTGATTACTGCGTGCATCGAAACGATTTTAATTAATAAAAATTGTACGGTAGAAAAAAAAAAAAAAAAGCCACGTTAAGAGTTCTCTAAACCGACGAGCATGCATGACGAGGCAAAGAGGTGTGTCAGGATCGTAGCAGGTGGAAATCCATAGTCTCTGCCTACCCCAATGGGAAACAGGCGTGGTAATATGTATGTTATGTATGTATGTAAGGTAGTTTTTTTTCTTTTTCGATATATCTGTAAAGACGATTGTCATCTTAGTCTAACTGCGACCACAAAATGCTGCAAAGCTTTCGAAACGTCAGGAAACCCAATTTAAATAATATACGCGATACAATCCGGTTAAACTTGTTTTATTATAATGTGTAGTGATCGCGAAAACCTAAGAAATTATTAAATCGCTTTACTAAAAGCTGCATTTACAAAGTTCTTGTAATTATTATTACCTATACTAATTCTCGGAATATTTGGGTCCAAACTCGAGTCAAGTTAAGTACAAAGGCCATAAATTTGTAACTAGTGAAGAATTTGGAATGGCTTCAGTTCGTTTTAGGAAGTTACGAAATGGCCTTTATTTTATTTATTTCCACAAAAAAAACAAAATACATACATTTGGCAGATACAGTGTAGAACATAAACCAGTTTAGGTTTTTCTGTACACCGCTTGGTCCGTCGACATTCATTACAACAAGATGTGGGTGGGTGAACACGACGCATCGCGCTCGCTCGCCCCATGCAATTCTCAAATACCCTCAACTAATTTATATCACTTCTCAATAGCAAATTTCTTACAAAAATACAGCATGTTTTTTTTTTTAATGCTATATAATTATAAGTCATTATTAGGTTTTAATTCCTCTAAAAGGTGTTTTTTAAGTTTAGATTTTATGTTGTTTCGTGTTATGTCATTTTTTATTTTTGGTGGTAGTTTATTTATTAGGTCTGGTATAATATAATTTAGACATAGCTTTCCATAAAAATTGGTGAAATCAGGTTTTATAAGTTGTGTGTGTGTACTGCGGAGTGTCATGCTAGGCTTTGTGTTATATTTTCGTAATTTTTCGTCAAAGAAATTTTCTGTTAGTAATGTGTGTTTTACTTTTTCGTGTATAGGAATAAGTTTACAATAGTGGAACAGATCACTGTAATTATTTTCAAATTGCAGCGGCCATGCCTCTGAAAATTATATTCAAGCAGGAAATTGTTATAACGTTGTTGTACAGAAAAATCTTTCCCTTTTTAGGGTTCCGAAGTCCTACAAGGAACCCTTATAGTTTCGTCATGTCCGTCCGTCTGTCCGTCTGTCCGTCTGTCCGTCTGTCCGTCTGTCCGTCTGTCCGTCTGTCCGTCTGTCCGTCTGTCCGTCTGTCCTAATCCTTTACAGCTTAATAACTTCTACAGTTATAACCATAAGTAAATGAAATTTTGTTAAAAAATAGTCTACATATAGATCTCAATTTTAAAAGAATAAAAAATCGTTTTTCCGTATTTTAGGGGTGGCGTCCATACATGTGAAATGGGGAAAAAATAATTTATTTCGCTGCACCCCCTCGTGTGGGATATGTGTTGCTATAACCCCTATCACGACAAACACTAAAAATAAAAAAATCTAAATCTAATCTAAAAACCAAAGGAGGTCCCCATACAAGAAACCTGCATTTTTTTCAACGTTTTTGTTCCTGCTCTATCTTCAAAACGGTAATACATACTAGCATCAAACTTGATCTAATTATATTGCATACTATGTAATTTAGCAAAAAATACTATTAATAGGGCAAACATAGACATACGTGGTGGTACCTGCGTAAGAAAGAGATGCAAAAATTCATTTTTCATGCACGGTGCGTTGATGTTTTTGATGAACTCTCGTAAATTAAATCAGTTTCTATGGGGTATCGGCTCGATGGGTAGTACGGAACCCTTATTGCGTGACTTCGACTCGCACTTGGCTGGTTTTTAATAAGTGGAAATGTGCCTTGTCTTCAAATTCTCATCTCGTAATTTGTTAGCAATTTGTTAGCGAATATAAAAAAAAATATAGTTTTGTTTGTATATACCTATTCAATTAATATTAATGTAAATAAAGTAAGAAATAAAATATCAAAAAAGTTTGAAAAAATTACATAAAATATAAATATTAACTAACTACCTAACACGCATTGATTGTAAATTAAAAATCAATTTTAATCATTCTGATTTTCGGTAGATTTATGTTGTTTTTCGTTTCCTGAACGACAAAAAATACAGCGTGTTTATTTTGTTTTATTTATTTATTTTTAGACATCAAGCCACTTAAAAAGAAAAGAAAGAAACTTTTGTTCCTTGTACACGTTAAAGGAAGACTTTCTCGCCACTTATATTAGCTTTAATGGTCAATCGTATTACGTCAACGAGATTATTAGATTTCTTCCTGTGTGTTACGGCAATTCGAGTCCCTTGTGTGATCAATCGGGATAGAACAAAGCTTCCGAAGTACTTATTGTGTATGGCAGATCTCCTGATCTAAGTAATCTTCTATCAAAGAAATAATTGTCAGGAAGAGTTTAAATCAGATTAATGATGTCATAGGTACCTTTTTTTTTGTTTTCGTGTTGAAATCCTCATGGATATCCTCCGTCTGGGGAAGGCGGAGGGATTGGTCGGACTCCTACCGACTAAAACCACACGTCAGCCATCCTCAGCACAAAATAAAGGGCTCCGGGAACTCAATTGGACCGCGCCGGTGCCCCTCTAGTGCTACGTCTTTAGCACGTCCCGGGAAAACAATATTGTTTCCCCTAGAACGTAGTGATTATATACTCTTTGGTCTCCCCCCCAGCAGCACGTGACCACCACCTACTGCTGTCCTGCCCAGCTTAATAGATGCCTCGAGTCCCCTCACTCTTAACGTCCACGAACCCAAAGTTCCGCCTGCTAAATGTGCAAATGTGTGGCGTTTGGCCCTATCTGGGCCTGGCGCCAGGGCGGTTGCCTCTTTATCACCAAGCGAGATCGGCCCTCTCTCGATCCCACTCTGCAGCCTCCTTCTGGAGCATGAGAGTCTCGCAGAAGGAAGTCACGACCCTTCAAGCCGTCGGATCTGCCAGCATAGCTGCTAACAGAGAAACTAACTAATAACTGCTGATAACTGCTGGCAGAGAAAGATCCTGCCCGATCTGGTTGACCAGGTCCTGCCACCTGGAGCACCACGCAGGGTACTCTTCAAGCGTATGTTGTGCGGTGTCCTGGTCACACCCACAATGGTGGCAATTTGCCGTGGCTTCGCGTTCAATCCTGTTCAGATACTCACTGAAGCAACCGTGCCGGGTGGAGTGCGGGAGCTGTGGGGCTTCCGACCGACCCGCACGGCCTGCGCTCTTTCTGTAGTGGAGGGAGAATCGCGCTGCTACCGCGCTCCACAAGACGCGGGCCCGCCGCGGCCCCGACCCACGCCCGCGTTTCGTGTGATGTCATCCATATAAAAACACCACGGGCCCAGGGTTGTGTGTGATTTGCGCTTTAACCAACTACGTCTTTCCTTTTACGATGCCAATTGTTTTTCACCAGAACGCGAAAGTATCCCGCAGTGAATCGTGCGTGACTAGCCTATACACGGAAACTCTTTCCCCTCTGATTAAATCACGCGGACAATCACACGCTGATGATTACACGGGCAAAAGTAAGTTACTAGAAATCACTCGCGACTGCATGTGCGAAGCTTTCTAGCGTTTGCATCGCGAGTGAAAGAACGTGCCGTGTAAAGGCAGCTAATGAGAAAAAGTCGTTATAGTGACTTAGTTACACTACAGTTCTCTCTCACGCTAGTTATCATATATAAACAAGTAACTACACTTACTCAACCTATAAACCGACACCTCGAAAGCAAGCAAGCCGAGTCGCGCGCTGGAAGTAGGGCAAACATAAAGCTATGTAGGTCACAATATGATCATCTGATCATAAACAGATGGCGAGAATGCCCCCAGGGAGGAGGCGACCTTGTGGACGGATGGAACTTGCCGAATTTTAGATTATGTTCCAATTATAGTATGGTTGGGTACGAGCTGTTTATTTTCACGCCATTTTCTTTTATGAGTGCGTTGAAGAAGCAGTTTCATATATTTATTGATTTGAGGGCTATGCTCGGAGTGTCCCTGCGTGATCGAATCAGAAATGAGGAGATTCGCAGGAGAACGAAAGTGACCGACATAGCCCGAAGAATTGCCAAACTTAAGTGACAGTGGGCGGGGCACATTGCTCGCAGAACAGATGGCCGATGGGGCAGTAAAGTTCTGGAGTGGCGACCGCGTACTGGAAGGCGCAGCGTGGGTAGGCCCCCCACAAGGTGGACCGACGACCTGGTGAAGGTCACGGGAATCCGCTGGATGCGGAAGGCGCAGGACTGGTCGTTGTGGCGATTCTTGGGGGAGGCCTATGTCCAGCAGTGGACGTCTTTCGGCTGAAATGATGATGATGATGATGATTGATTTAAATACAGTTTTATTATAGTTTTTCTATAGCGATATCGTCGTTACGCGCTCGGCGGGGAGTAAACTGAGAAAAAACGTCACCGTTAATTCGCAAGCACTTTCTATCTGTACGTGTTGGGCAACTGTAAGTACAGTAGGCAGCTGTTAAATAAATAAATAAATCCGCGCTTGCAAATACGTAGAAGCTACGCTTCTGTCGTCGGTGACTCGCTTGAAGGATCCCTAGGTGACTCGTCACGTCTGTTTTTTTCTATCGTATCGTCATGAGCTAGACAATAATGATAGCTCATGACCGGTTCTCCCCGTTGGACAAATTCTGTAGTCAAACTAGTTTGACCATCAGGATTAATTTTCCCTATGGTCAAATTAGTTAGATAGAAGTAAACGGGGTGAAATGGGGATGCAGGGACAAAACTGGGCAAGGGTTTTAACATTGAAATAAGATAGTTTGTTGCCCACAAAGACTTCAAAAAATTTCTGCCATAATTTGGTAAACATTCTTTAGAATAAATAACCTTTGTGGGCAAAAAACTATCTTATTTCAATGTTAAAATCCTTGCCCACTTTTGTCCCTATTTACCCTGTTTTATCTAATTTTTCCCGTGGACTATTTTTTTATATAACAGGATATTTTTTTTCGTGGGTGTATGTGATAGAATACCTACCGGTACTTATTTTTCTCGTTGGATAAGTAATTATTGTCTTTGTGTTCAAATCGTCTCATTTATCGAAATAAATAATAATAATACTTAGTAATAGTCTTTCAGCCGAAAGACGTCCGCTGCTGGATATAAGCCTCCCCCAAAGAGGAAAAATGCCATAATCGCTACGCTTGGCACGCGGGTTGGCGATAGCAGTTGGTTGGTTAAATACTCAGAGAACGCTGCTGCCCATCCTCTGGTGAATCCCTTAGTCGCCGTTTACGACACCCATGAGAAGATAAGATAGGGTAGTGAAATTCCGGTACCACACGGAACGGATTCTCTTCATAGTAAGGTGTAAACAAGATTCTGCAGGTTTACAGCGAAGCAAATTGCCTTTTTTTCAAGGTCAGCTTTAATCGATTTAAATACCGAAAAGGCTACATTTAGACTGATAATAAATAAATAAATAAATAAATAAAATAAATATTTTTGGGACATTTTTTACACATCACCATCTAGTCCCAAACTAAGCAGAGCTTGTGGTATGGGTACTAGACAATGGATATAATACTTATATATTTTTTTTTTTTAAATATATACTTATAATACATAAGAAACAACCAGACCAACACAAACACTCATGTTCATCACACAAATATTTGTGTCCTGTGGGAATCGAACCCACGACCACGTGATCAGCAGTCCGACACTCGAACCACTAGACCACAAAGGTCGTCGTCGTAATAGTCACTTATAGACTATAAATTTAGTTAATGTCTATAATAATAATGGTCACGGACAGTATCTGCGGCACAGAACGAACTTGTAACCTGTGACAAACTTTCAGATCGAGTTAGAATGTGTGTGTATTTAACTCCTGCCATTTCAAGGGGTGTGTGTGTAGATGCTTTTGAGTTTATGTGTGTTTTCCCTGGTTTCCTTTTATTAGGGTTCCGTACCCGAAGGGTGCCAATCGGGACCTTATTATTCTCGCTACGCTGTTCGTCCGTCCGTCTGTCTGTCACAGGGCTGTATCTTTTGAATGGTAATAGGTAGCCGGTTGAAATTTTCTCAGAATATGTGTTGCTATGACCCCTATCATGAAAAATACTACAAATAAAAAAAAGTCTAAAACCAAAGGGGGTCCCGATACAAGAAACCTCGAAAAACATGCATTTTTTTCAACGTTTTTGTTCCTTCTCTATCTTCAAAACGGTAATATATACTAGCGTCAAACTTGGTTTTATTATAGTGCATACTATGTAGTTTAGCAATAAATAATAAAAAAGAGGGTAAACATTGACGTATGTGGTGGTACCAGCGTAAGAAAGAGATGCAAAAATTCTTATTTCGCTCACGGTGCGTCGATGTCTTTTGATGAACTCTCGTAAATAAAATCAGTTTCTATGGGTATCAGGTCATTCAGGTCGATGGGTGGTAAGAAACCCTTACTGCGCAAGTCTGACTCGCACTTGGCCGGTTTTTTGTATATGTCTGTGTTCAACTCCTGCCGTTTGACTTGTGTTAATGCATTTGTCTTGTCGTTCGTCCAGTTTATGTGTCCTTACAGTTTGAACTTACTACGGTTTTAAATTAGGTCTAAGTTAGAGGTAGTGAAGGCCGCGTCATTACTTGTAAAGTTTATAAGAGCAAACAAAGTTTTGTTTCGAAGTGAATAGTTGATTGGGAACCGTACGTACGGGGGCGGTGTACATTAAATACCAGGGGCCGAAAGGTAAATTTACCGAAGTCCCTCAGGGATGGGACCCGGCCACGGGAACAATCCGTAGAGAGCTGCCAGCTGCACCAGCAGGGGAGATTGCTCCCCCACCAAACACCCTGGCAACGGCCGTGGCCGAACCTGCTGCAGCAGAGTCGGCCGGCCCATCTGTCGTCATCTCGGACGCCGTCCCATCTTCGGGGGAGGAGCCTGACATCAATTTGTCTTCGGCTTCGGACCTGGAGGGGGACGACCTCGAGACTGGCGACTTGTTAGCCGGGCTACACCTTGGGGGAGACAAGGAGGGTACGACCAGTGATGGCGTCCCTTTTGTCGGCCTGTAGGGTAGTCCAGGCAAAACTCCACCACAGCCAAGCCGCGACGGCTCAGTTGCGCAAGTGGTTGGAGGTTCAACACACGGCCATTGCCTTGATTCAAGAACCGTGGATCAGGGCTGGCCATATACAGGGACTATCCAATCTCGGAGGTAAGATCCTAGTCACTACAGATCACGATCACCCTAGGTCGTGCATCTTTGTCACAGGTAATATCAAAGCACAGCTTGTAACGGATTTCTGTTGCAGAGATCTGTCTGCCATAAGGCTGCTCATACAGCGTGACACCAGGGAGGTGGGGATCACCTTCGCCTCGGTCTACATGCCTGAGGGGGAGGAGCCGCCCCCTTACGACCTCATCCGCCTTGTAAACCATTGCGAGAGAACCGGGATAGAGGTTGTAATTGGGGCCGACGCCAACGCTCTTCACCCTTTATGGGGCATGGATACGCAAAACGATAGAGGTAAAGCTTTAGTTGACTATCTTTTTACTACTAACCTATCCTTACTAAACACTGGTTCTGAACCAACTTTTGTAACCAGGCGTAGCCGCACTATCATAGACCTCACTCTGGCATCAGAGGGTGCAGCGGAAATCACCACGGGGTGGCAGGTCTCCAAGGAGGCCTCATGCTCCGATCATAGGTGGATCCGCTTTGAAATCCAGGTCTGTATAACACCAACAAAACCTCGTCGGAATCCACGCAATACGGACAAAACTACTTACACGTGCACACTTGAATCTAGACTTGCACCGTTAAACGATACGCTGACTTTCGTGCACACGACACATATCGACGAGCAAGTAAGTCACCTCACGGAATCAATGATAAGCAGCTACCACACTGCCTGCCCAGAGACCATCCCGCCCAAAACACCGGGCAAACAGCCCTGATGGGGCGCGGAGCTGGAGCGCAAACGTGTAAAGGTTAGAAGAGCTCTGAACAGAGCCATGAATACTTGTGCGGACGAAGACTGGGATGTCTACTACGCAGCCAAACTCAGCTACAAAAAATGCATCAGATTCAGGAGTACCATGGGATGGCGTAAATTCTGTGGTAACATTGAATCCTGCCAACAAGCCAACAGGGTAAGGAAGGTTCTGGCGCAACAGAGTTCATCTGTGCCTGACACTCTCCACAAGCCTGACAACACGCTTACAACATCACCAGAAGAAGTAAGACGCGTCCTCATTGAAACTCACTTCCCAGGGTGCGTATTTACTCATGCAATTGATTGGCAAGATGTACCTCAAACACCATCGGATGGCGACTGGCTCTGCGCGCACAAGATGGTAACATTGGAAAAACTCCAATGTGCCATCCAGAGCTTCCATCCTTTCAAAGCAGCGGGCCCGGACGGAGTGTTCCCTGCCCTACTACAGTGGGGTGGAACGTCCGTTGCCAGAAGACTGGTGCCCCTAATGAGAGCGTGCCTGGCCTATAGATACGTTCCCAAAGGATGGAGGGAAGTGAAAGTTATATTCATCCCAAAGCCAGGTAAGGGCGATTACACAAACGCCAAATCCCACCGACCAATCAGCCTGACCTCCTTTTTGCTAAAGACCTTGGAGAGCCTCTGCGAAAGGGAGCTGAGGGACGGCGCGCTTAAAACTATACCATTGCACGGCAACCAACACGCATACAGCTCAGGTAAGTCCACAGAATCTGCTCTCCATCTGGTGGTTAGTCAGATAGAGAGAGCGATACACAACAAAGGTACTTGCCTGGGCACTTTTATAGACATCGAAGGAGCATTCGACAAAACAAACTTCTCCAGCATAAGAACAGCCCTCTCCAAGCACGGAGTGGAGCAGGTATTAACTGACTGGATTGCAAACATGTTAAGTAAACGGGTGGTTCGTCTTGAAGGAGAGCAACAGATGGCCATGATAGCTAGAGGCTGCCCCCAGGGAGGGGTGCTGTCTCCCCTTCTGTGGAATCTGGTAATTAATGATCTCATTACCAAACTCAACGACAACCACTACTACACAATAGGATATGCAGATGACCTCGCCATCCTCGTATCGGGTAAGGTGACTGGGACCATCTGCAACCTCACCCAACAAGCGCTTCGTTTTGTAGAACGCTGGTGCAGAGAATTTGATCTTTCAGTGAATCCCACCAAAACTGAGTTAGTCATGTTCACCCAAAAGCGAGCATTAGGACCCTATTGCTTACCCAAACTGTTCAGTACTGAACTCCAGCTGACCAACGAAGTCAAGTACCTCGGTGTCATCTTAGACAGTAAGCTAAGTTGGAGTAATCACCTAGAAAACAAACTAAACAGGGCCTGCATCACCTTCTGGCAATGCAGGATAATGATAGGTAAGAAGTGGGGCCTATCCCCTAAAATTATACTATGGCTATACAGCGTGGTAATCCGCCCCATGATTGCCTATGGGGCCGTAGTTTGGTGGCCTAGAACCAAGCTGATTACAGCTTCAAACAAACTACAGCGCATGCAAAGACTTGCCTGTGTGGCGATTACAGGCTGCATGAGGACTACCCCGACTGCAGCACTCGAAGCCATGCTGGGAATTCCACCGCTCCACCTTTTTATACAACAGGATGCGGCGATGGCGGCAGTACGTCTAAAAACACTAAATCTATGGAGTAAGAGTAGTACACAACACACCGCGTTGATAGAGGAACTCAGCAATGAATTCCCTCTGTTGAAATCCATTAACGACCGGATTCCCAAGCAATTTATTTTCGACAAGAAGTACAAAATCCAGCTGTATGAGGATCACCGATGCGAAGGGTTGTGCCCTGCAGAGGTGCGAATCTTCACGGATGGATCCAAAACAGGCACAGGTACGGGTGTCGGGATCTTCTCGGAAGACCTCAATATACACATAGCCACACCATTGGGGGTCCATAACACGGTGTTCCAGGCCGAGTGCATGGGCATTTCCCTGGCAGCCTCGGCGATTATAGCCAGGAAGGTTAAAGACCACTCAATTCGTATACTCTCGGACAGCATGTCCGTACTACAAGCACTAAGCAGCCACACGGTAAACTCGGGGCTGATACACGAGTGCCAGCAAAACCTCAACCAGGTAGGTAATCTCAATAACATAACCATTCAATGGATCAAAGGACACAGCAGTTCCCGAGGCAATGACACAGCGGATGAACTGGCCAGAAGGGGATCGAGTATGGTAGTCGTGGGACCTGAACCCATAGTGCCACTCCCCTTTGGATACCTACGCAACTTGGTAAGGAAACGCACCAAGGACAAACACTACAAACTATGGAAAGACCATGGTGAGTGCAGGCAGGCCAAGGAGGCACTTCCCACAATCGACGACCGGTTTACGAAACAGGCCCTCCGATTGTCAAAACAACAGCTGCGTACAGTCACAGCTGCTATTACTGGCCACGGGTCCTTTAACAAACATCTTTTTGTCATAGGTGTCACGGACAGCCCACTGTGCAGAGCCTGCATGGTGGAAGACGAGACAGCAGCCCATGTGCTTCTAGACTGCCCTGAGGTCGCCACATACAGGGCCAAGTACTTCGGTAACCCAGGTACCCTCAGAGAGATCACCAGCAACACCAAGGCGTTGCTGGCCTTTTTCGAGGAGTTAGGGTGGATCGAGTAAGTTCCCACCCGTACGCAAAATACACGCTTGATCGTGGAGTTGCGGAAACCAGCCCGTTATACTATACTATACTATTGGAACCGTACGTAAAGAATATGTACCTACGTTCTACCAGTTGGGCCAGGTCTAATCAAATTGACCTGGCACTTTCTTCAAAAGGCCAGTCCAGGCGTTCCCGTTGCTGTACATTGTTCTCGCACAAATCTCGCAATACATTCTTAATACAACATGTAACAAAAACCCTGTTGTTCCTGTGAGGTACGTTATCAAAATCGATATTCATACGTAAGGACACAAGTCATTTGGAAAAACTCTTCAATAAAAATAATCAAATTAAATATTGAATCATTATTAATTGTAAATTGAAAGTGATATAATCACTTTTAATAATCATTTAAGATTTAATTTGATTATTTTTATTGGGGGGGGGGGGGGGGGGTGATTGTCGCGTTATTGGTCATTATCTCGAACTCGACATAATGAAGAAACAAGATGGCGAATGTCGATTGAAAGTAAATTATCGTATTCTCCGAATGTCATGTTAGAGATATGTCTACGCCTAGCGTTCAAAATACATAGAATGGTTAATAGCAGTTGACATTACCGGCGACATTTTTCGCAGAGATTTAAAATTAAAGATTATCTCGAATTAGACATTTATCTCTATAACGCGAGAATTGGGGTCCAGGGTTTTTGTTACATGTTGTATAAGATAAATGTTTGGACTTTAAAAGAGACTTTGATCCCTAAATTTGTTTCGGCGTTTAATCTCAGAGGTAGTCACATAGGAAACACCGACGCCATCTGCTTTCTAAAAGAACTGTCTTTTAAAATTGTTTTTAACATCTAATTTGCAGAATAATATATTTAACATCTAATTTGACGACGTCTGTGGTCTAGTGGTACGAGTGTCGGACTGCTGATCACGAAGTCGTGGGTTCGATTCCCACAGAACACAAATATTTGTATGATGAACATAAGTGTTTGTGTTGGTCTGGGTGTTTCTTATGTATTATAAGTATTTATTTACAAAAAAAAAGTATATAAGTATTATATCAATTGTCTAGTACCCATATTACAAGCTCTGCTTAGTTTGGGACTAGATGGTGCTGTGTAAAATGTCCCAAAATATTTATTTATTATTATTTATTTATTTAATAAATTATTTTATTTTATTTAAATGTTTTCAAAATCAATATCAGAATTATTATTTGTGACACATTGATACAATGGTTATTGAAAGGAGAGACGGTTAGAACTCCCCTTAGTAAGTTAGCAGAATTTAACGCGAGCGGAGCCGCGGGTAGAAGCTAGTATTATATAAAACTATATTAGGTAACTTTCACATCTTTTACTTACTTGTCTAATTTCATTTAAAAAAAAATGTAAAATTTATTTTTATGGTTAGCGTAACTTTTTTTTTCTAAAAACGCTGACTATCTAATTATTGCTTTTCTACGTATGTCATAAACCAGCGGTTCTCAAACTTTTTTGGTCACGGAACCCTTTTGACAAGCAAAATACTTGACGGAACCCTACAATAAAACAATAGTTTTTAAAAGTGTATTCTTTATTATATAAGCATAATAAAAGTACAATGTCACAGTTACTAATTATTACTTACTTTAACCACATGCCAAGTACAATAATAGAAGATATTAAAAATGAAAAAATCTTAACTAATGGGAGGTATGAAACTGTTTTTTATTTTTCATCAATTGGTTGATATCAGGTTTGATAGAAGACATTTGAAGTCTCATATCAGGTTCGGCGTCCAGTCTATTGCGATATTTTGTTTTCGTGGCTGCATAGGTTGAGAATCCTGTTTCGCACAAATATGTTGTTGGGAACGGGAGAAGAATATTCAGAGCCATTCTGCCAAGCATTGGATATTCATCACGGATTCTGCACCAAAAATCGTTGAGAGGCGTCGTTTTGAACAGTGACTCCATACTTGTGTCTGATGACATTTCTAAAAGAGATTCATATATCTCGTTTGACATACTTTCGGGCTTTTGCAAGTTGGGTAAAAAAGGATTATGAATCCATGAATTCAGCTTCATTTTTGTATTATGTTCTTCGGGAAAATACTTTACAAAAGATGCGCGCATCGAAGTGAGATATTGGACCAATTCTTCAAACACATCATCTTGAAACATTTCCGAGTCGTTATCGCTAACAAACTCACTGAGTGACGTAAAGCTTTCTATTTCTCTCTTACCAACGCAAATAATCCAAAAATCTAATTTTCTTTTGAAGGCAGTTATTTTGTTATAGGCCTGGAACACTGTTGTCTGTTTACCTTGCAATGATAAATTCAATTCGTTCAGTTTTTGAAAGATATCCGCCATAAAAGACAATCGGAACAACCAAGTTTTATCATACAAACGGTCTTTCAAATTAAAAGAAACTGTATCTGCTGAAAGAAACATTTGTAACTCGGCTCTAAGTTCAAATAGCCTTGTTAAAGTTTTACCCCGAGACAGCCATCGCACTTCTGTATGGAGCAGCAGTGTTTTATGTTTGCTGCCATAATCTTCACACAATAATGAGAACAATCGGGATTGTAGTGGTCGTGATTTGATAAAATTAATTATTTTTACCGCTTCATCCATAACTAATTTTAGATTTGACGGCATTTGCTTCATCGCAAGTGCTTGTCTATGCAGAATACAATGGCTGGAACTACAATTAGGCGCTTTACTTTTTATTCGTGATACTGCTCCTGCTGTTTTACCTGCCATCGCCTTGGCCCCATCTGTACAAATGTCAATGCAATCGTTCCAACTAAGATTATTTTCTTTAAAAAATATGTTTATTTTATTAAAAATTTCTTCCCCGGTAGTGTTTGTGGGCAGCGGTGAACACATAAGCATGTCTTCTTCAAAAGAACGTTCATATGGATATCTCACGATAACCAGCAAGATAGCCAGACCAGTGACATCAGTTGACTCATCCATTTGCAAGGCGAATCGTGTTTTTTGTAGACGTGCAACTAGTTCTTGTTTGACGTAGCTTGCCAGATCATGGATTCGCCGTGAAACAGTATCGTTTGATAGCGGTACAGTAGAAAGATGCTTTGCAGATTTTTCATCGAGCATACATTTTGTTATGTCTAACACACATGGCTTTATTAAATTCTCAGCGATAGTGTGCGCTTCACCTGCTTGTGCAATGCGATAGCTAACTAAATATGATGCCTCCGTGGCCTTTTCATTGATAGTTTGTGTTACATGCATCATATTTTTTTGACTTTCCAATAACTGTTCTTTTTTACGAACAAAAAATTCTTTATTCTTGTCTTTAGACTCGGGGTGTACAGTTTCTAAATGTCTGCGTAATTTGGCAGGTGCCATGGAACTATTAGGAAGCAGTTTACTACATAACATGCAGAGAGGTGAGCCGTTGGAATCAACAAATCCGAAATTGATATATGATTCATCATACTTCCTTTTTTTCGTCTTTGAAACCGTGGAGCTTGACGTCGTGGCATCATCGTCTGGATCGGTAATTGCTGTATTCTCCGCGCGTACTGCTTTTGAACATTCAGCGTCATTAGAAGATGTCGTTGCAACACGTTTAACACCTTTAAGCCAACGTTCCATTCTTCTTTATTAATAATGTTACACGTCAGGATGGTAGGGTCAAAATAATGCACAATCGTTACTGCGTTTATGAGACAAAGTTTAGTCCAAAGAAGAAATGTACAAAACTGATACAATCAGAATACAGCGGGCAGTAGAACTTACAAGAAGGCAGCAGGCTAGCCAGCTTGTAAGTAGGTAGGTACGAACTTATCGCTCCGAACGCTAATCGTCAACTGACTGACGAGGCGCGACTTTTTTTATATAATAGCGCTTTTATACTTAGTCCTAGACTCGAACTCGAACATTCTCAAAAATACTCGAGTCGGCGCCTTTGATAAACAAAAAGCGGAAATAAAAATATAAATACAAAAAAATGCGTTGTAAACAATCTCGACTTTATGCTTTTGAAGATAGAGCCGAAAGTCGCTTGTTCACAACTATAGCGTCTAATTCAGAGGCGGCTTTTATCAAAGGGACTGCGCGCTCACAAGTATACGCGCGGCGGGCGGATTCAAAACGTTCGACCAGTGACCAGAGAGAGGTGTTTTGTTTTTTTTTTCTAAATTCTTGCGGAACCCCTACAGGGGTATCGCGGAACCCTAGGGTTCCGCGGAACACACTTAGAGTACCGCTGTCATAAACCATCAATTCTGTTCCCAACCGGAATTACTACGGTTTAACTTTTACAATAGACCGGAGGCTACCCAAATACGACCTCTGTGACCTCCAACCCTTCATAAATAATGAGCAGTTCCATATTAGTACGGCCTGCTTCGAATTAAACTTCGAATATAAAGTTCAGACTTCGGACCAAACTATGAATATTATTTTGTTAGTCAATAACAGAATTCAATTTTGTGGAAATATGGCCTTGATAAAATTAATAAAAAAAACACTATTCTAAAATTGTGTTTTCATTTTTGACTCCCTCTCGTGAAAAGGAGCTGTTTGTTTCATAAATATTATGTATATTATATAATGTTCTTATTGTCGACTAGCTGTGCCCGCGACTCCGTCCGCGTGCGTGGATGTCGGAAAATAACATCATATCATATCATCATCGTGTTCATAAGAACACAATATCTTCTAATATACATAAGCGCCTACACAGACGATTACACTATTTACCTACTATACTTAATTTCGTTTTAAAAACCAACCAGCCAAGGTGATGGAATTAGCCCTAAACTCTTCTCATTCTGAGAAGACGCTCGTACCCTGCAGTGGGACAGTAATTGGGCTGATTATGTTATGTTATTCTATAACACTAACAATATCCAGTTCATTAACTCTTCTCATTTTGAGAAGAGGCCCATGCAGGCGCATGAGGCGCAGCTAAAATGTCGGACTTTCGTTCATTTTGTCGGGATTTTGTGGAACAATTTATAAATATGTATCGGGAGGAAGAGTGCTTGTGGAAAACTACGAATGCGATGCCCACTAAACACAACAACCTTTTCACGTGTAGACGAAGGGTCGAGCATGATTGTAGATAGCCATGCTCGGATGAAACATGCTCATCGAGCATACATGCTGCGTGGAGATACCCACCATTTTTGCACAAAAGCAACCGCGGATAGATCGAAAAAACACCCGCCGCTCAAGACGATGACACTCAAATATTACAGTCTTCTCGTGACCACGGTCAATGTAACTTGGTCAAAACGTAGAGTTTATTCAATATGATGTTTTAATTATTTGTATGCGCGAAAAGTAGTCAAAACATGTTGCTATATGTCTGAAATAAGCAAAAATTAAAAAAAATACTCGCAATGACATGAATGGGACTAAAAATAACTTCAGAAAATTACGTACGTAGCATTGTGTTACATTTGTATATCCCAGTGTTCTTCCAGCCTATTGCGGAATGCTTTGCTCTAAGAGAGTTATGCTATACGCTCGTAAGCCAGTTCACTGTCCTTTGTGTTGATAATGATAGCGAGAGTTTAGTAGCCAGTGGGTTTTCGGCAAAAAATAGTTAAAACATAATAATGTCTCAGGTTTACGCGTTTTTAGTTTCTTTGTAATTTTAATAATATACGCGATATAATCCATTTAAACTTGTCTTATTATAATAGTTTTAATATTTTTCTCCCCGTGGTTGTTATAAAAAGTAACTTTTGATGTGTGAAACCTCTATTGGCGCGCCTTTGGGGTAATACTGACTGACTGTTACAACCACAGAAATAGATAGAATAGCCAAGTGGGCAGGACGCGCATGCTATCACTCTGCACCATAGTGCAGGGCATTTCAAAGCTTTTCTCAGTACGCCTTAGGACTTGTATCTGTAAATACTGTAACAAAAACCCGCTAAAATACCTTATTGTGCTGTTTCTAACTGCAGAAACAAAAGCTGTAAAGTACATTTGATTAAAGTTAATTTAAAAAAATTAATAACGTCGATATGGACGGCGTGGTTTGTTCGAAAGTTGCCACGCATGAATTGAAAGAAAGAAAAGAAAGAAAGAAAAAATATTTATTTGCTTGAAATTACCAAAAAATTCAAGAACACAGAACAAATACAGGTACAGAGCCAAGAAGTGTGGTAAGATATGCGTCACATCCGCGCAAAACGGCCACCGCTCAGCATATTGCTGTGCCTCATGCACGGAGCAAAGACACAGCGCTGGTTTTTAGCGACAGCCGGCGTCGACACAAATTTACAATGCAATAACGTAGATCAGTGAGGCGTGATGTTGGTAAATAACGATAAAAAATAAATAAGTAAGATTATTATATACATTTATATATATTACATTTATATTTTTTTTTTTTTTTTAGGTAAAATTGTGATTACAACCATTCTATCTATTTCTGTGGTTACAAGTTACACACAGCATTATGCTGTACCTACGCGCCTTTGTCGCAGCTACAACAAAGTTACTTTTGTTATGATATTACAACTATGTATCACTCACTATAATTCCTAAAATGTACCTAATGAAATTGTTTTTTATGTGCACCTACCGCATGTCGTCTTGTTGTGGCAATAAATCATTTTTCTTTCTTTCTTTTCTTTTTTTTCCTCTTTGCCGCAGCTACGATATAGAGACTAGGTATAATACATTAATAAAATGATTCCTGAAATGTACCTAATTTAAGTTATTTTTATGTGCACTTACCGCATGTCGTCTTGTTGTGGCAATAAATCATTTTTCGGGTTCCGAAGTCGTACAAGGAACCCTTATAGTTTCGTCATATCCGTCCGTCTGTCCGTCTGTCCGTCTGTCCGTCTGTCCGTCTGTCCTAATCCTTTACAGCTTAATAACTTCTACAGTTATAAACATAAGTAAATGAAATTTTGTTAGAAAATAGTCTGCATATAGATCTCAATTTTAAAAGAATAAAAAAATAGTTTTTACGTTCTTTAGCGGTGGCGCCCATACATGTGAAATGGGGAAAAAATAAATTTTTTCACTGCACCCCATCGTGTGGGGTATCATTGAATAGGTCTACTAAAATGAAGGTAATGTTTCATACACCACTTTTTTATCAGGTGTACCATCTGCGAAATATAGCCCGCCAAAGTGGCTTGCAATGTGTCCCCCCCCCTGCCATTTCTAAACTATGCAACGTAGAAACTTATAATCTTCCACATTGATAGACCTTTGTGAAAACTCTCTTTTAAAATTATTTCGAGTATAATGTGATTATAATTTTTTGAGTTATAGACAGAAAACCGAAAAATACTTAAAACGTCCTAGTCCTAGTTCAAAGGTCATTGACCTTAGAGAAAAATTATCATGGCAAATAATGCTCCTTTAGCTACTTTCTATTTGAAAAAATCACAAAAAGTAACTTTGACATCAATCAGACTTCTTAAATTTGGCTTCTTGAATTTATCGCTAGATGGCGCTACTAACAACACGTTCTGAGTTGCGAATGCTGCCGATTATTGCAAAAACTAAAATAGCCATGATTAATATTCGATTTGATTCGTTTGTACACCTACTTAAGGAACCCTATAATACTGAGCATGGCCCGACATGCTCTTGTTATTATTCTTTTTTCTTTTCTTTTCTTTTAAAATTCATTCTACTCCAAGAATACAAACCTACCTGTAACACAAACATCTCTCTGTATTACAATCTTAGTTCAGTAAATTCACAACCTAGCAACATCATCATTCATCATCATTTCAGCCGTAAGACGTCCACTGCAGGACACAGGCCTCCCCCAAGCATGTATTGGGGGGATATGCCATAATCGCCACGCTTGGCAGGCGGGTTGGCGATCGCAGTTGGTTGGTTAAATACTCAGAGAACGCTGCTGCCCATCCTCTGGTGAATCCCTTAGTCGCCTTTTACGACACCCATGAGAAGATATAGGCTGGTGCAATTCTGTACGTCCGGCACCACACGGAACCTAGCAACATATACGTCTAAAAAGAGCAAGTCAACTCGCTCAAGTAGAGTTGTTTATGTAGCTGTCTACATCAAACGCGCCCCCGTCGCGCGTCGCGTGAGACAGAGGGTGAGAGTTCAACGACCTCTCCTCACCAAGCAGACAGAATGGAAAACGTAAAGCTACAAGCATGCAATAAATCGAATAATTCCTACTTAGGCTTGATTTCACAAACGCTAAATGACTGTTTGAGTTCCAGCACATTTTTCGAGAAATCGGCTGTTTAATCCGAGAATTAACGTTTATGAACACCGCAACGTATAATACGTAACGTACGTATAATACAACGTACGTATAATAACGTACGTTACGTATAATATCTATTCGTAGATTTATCTACGAATATTTTAAAATGATTTTTCCGCGTAAAATTCGATTAATCTTCTAGATGATTAATTATTTATTTTTAACGCATGCGAATGCGGAGCGAAATCTAAAGATTTAAATCGTGGAAAGAAAAATTGGAACTCTAGAGTTCACGGTAGCTTAGCGGATAGAGCAAGTTGCAGGTTCGAATTCTATTCGTGAGCGAATTTTTCTTTCCACAATTTATATTTCTAGATGTTTGTTTGTTTGTATTGTTACACACATTGATACATATTTCACCTGGTTTTAACATAACATAACATAACATCACGCCTGTATTTCCCCGAAGGGGTAGGCAGAGGTGTATAGTACACCCACATTTCGCCAGTTATGTTATAGTCCCATGTAATAGGGGGCGAGCCTATTGCCATTGACCGGGCACAAATCCAGACTCCGGGCTGCTACTGAGAATTTCCTAATGAAAAAACCCGATAACACTTTGCCCGACCCGGGAATCGAACCCAGGACCCCACGCTCAGCAGTCGCGCTTGCAACCACTAGACCAACGAGGCACCTGGTTTTATACTTTTTATATACATTCGAATCAAATGTCTTACTCAAATATGCCTACAATAGTCGTATCTAGTTGTATGGTTCCAAATGGTAGGTCCTATCGAAAGAACCAGCTTACTCCATGGACATGATAATGATAAAGCCTCTATGCTGGTTTCTTTAATTACTTATAATAAAATTGTGACCTTGGACCATATACAGATACATGTAGTCAAGCAAGTGATACAGAAGTACGTACAAGGAATACATTAAATCGTACTATTTATGTTTCGTTGACTTCTATAAAGCATTTGACACTATTGAACACGATTCTATTTGGACTGCCTTGGCCGAGCAAGGCGTTCAGAAGAGGTATATCCAGATCATACGGAATGTGTACGTCCAGAGCTCTGCCAGAGACAGGTTGGAGAGAATCGATTAAGCGAGGTATGAGACAAGGGAGACCACATATCGCTATTTTCTGCAGTTCTTGAACACATCTTCAGGAAAGTGGATTGGACAGAATACAGTTCAAACACCACAGTGGTGAAAAACTCAACCATCTTAGATTCGCTGACAACATACTGGCAACGTTCTGCATACATATCATACATAACCAGTCCTTATTTGTCTCTCTGTCCCGGGCTCAGTAGCTACACTCTGGTTTTTCTTACTTGTTTTACTTAGTAAACAATTTTGGTATGTTTTTATTTTTTAATTTTGTGACAGATAAAACAAGGAAAAAGCAAGGCAAGGCAAGAATTACATATACAGGCACAGATGGCGTAGCTGACACAGTTGGCGTACTTGGCGCAGCTAGCGTAGCTGGTAAAGGCCCGTGAGGTGAGGTGGCGTGCAGTGTTCCGTGTTCGCCACCGGTGGTTTTAGTCGGTAAGAGCCCGACACTGGCTCGGCCGTCCCCGTGCCTCCATGAGGATTTCCCCACGGCAAAAAAACAATGTTTCCTTACAACTAAAATACATAACAAGTGTCCAACCCTACCTAACAAAAAAACATACACAGGTCCTGCTTCAATCAATGAATACTTTGATCAATACAAATCAATCCTTTGATTACTTTTGAAATTCAAACACATTTAATGCATTTCGTCAATAATAATTATTAAAAAGACATTATGCTAACAATTTCACACCCAATTTTTTTTTTTTTACTTAATTTTATGTGCAGAACTAGCAATTATATTTTATCAGAAGTTATTAGAATAAAGAGTCATGCCAAGATTGTTTACTAAATAAGACAAGAGAGAAAAAACAGACTTTAGTAGACCTAATAGTTCCGTGACGTTAAACCGATGAAATTATAATGTCATTCTACCAATTCTACCTATAAATATGTCTGACAATATAATTTAACTCCCACATATTGTTACAAAACATCAGCCCACTAACAGCTATTTAAAGACAACACCAATATGATGGTATGAATTACTTAAACCATGCTTTTATAAATATTTGATGGACTAAAGGACAGTGGATCCCCACAAGGTGGACCGACGACCTGGTGTAGGTCGCGGGAATCCGCTGGATGCGGAAGGCGCAGGACCGGTCGTTTTGGCGATGCTTGGGGGAGGCCTATGTCCAGCAGTGGACGTCTTTCGGCTGAAATGATGATGATGATAATAAAAGGACAGTGGGACCCTGGTGGGTACGGGACTCTTCTCAGAATGAGAAACCCTCAGGTCTTAGTCCACCACGCTGACCTAGTGCGGGTTGGCGGACTACACACACCATCTAGATTTTTATGGTCAGGTCAGGTTTTGTCACGATGTTTCCTTATGATGTCAAAACTACATGTAATAAATAAATAAATATTTGGGTCATTTTAACACAGCACCATCTAATCCCAAACTAAGCTGAGCTTGTATTATGGGTACTAGACAGTGGATGTAACACTTATATACTTTTTTTTTTGTAAATACGTACTTATAATACATATGAAACACGCAGACCAACACAAACACTTATTTTATATTAAATCACATAAATATTTAAGTCGTCGAGGTTGGTAAAAATGTTCGTTTTGTTATGATTTAATTGTGCGCGTTAAATCCCGTAAATATAGTTCAATACATAAATATTTGTGTCATGTGGGAATCGAACCCACGTCCTCGTGATCGGCAGCCCGACACTCGAACCACTAGACCACAGACGTCTTCGGTCAAAACGTAGTACGAATTTGACACTTGAGTGTCAAACTCGCACTAGGTCAAATCGTGCTCACCCCTCTCAGTACACACACAATACACATGTCGCGGCATCGTCCAGTAAGCATCGCGAAAGCAAATATCCTTCAGGTGCATGGTGTGTGCTGTGTGAGCGAGCGCTGGTTGTACAACACGAAGGAGCACAGTTTATTTAGCTTCACTATGATTGTTCGCAGCGCATTGTCTATATTGTTACTATGTCTGTGGGTTTGATGTACAGTCGACTGCATGACAGTGGTAACACTTCAATTTGAAAACCACTTATTGCTTACGAAATAAAGATTCTGCTAATATCAAAGTGTTACCACCGACTTGCGGTTGACTGTACAGTATACGTAAATTTCGGCTTCGTAAAAAGACCCTTACATCCAGTATACCTAAATAGATAGATGACATTAACGACAGATCAGTATGAGTTGTAATATCGTATTTCAAAAGATATAATCGATACCGCTTACCACATCACTATTTTTAGGTGAATAACAATATCTCCCTACCTGCGGACCGGCCGGGCCACTCAGTCGCCCGGTCGTAGAAGCGTGATGTATAGTTTACGCGAATTACCCACATAATTATGAATGTCAGATACTGTTGATGAAATTTTTAGTATGATTATTTTATGCAAAAACTGTATCTGTATAATTCTGCGCCTAGGTGCACTACCTTTAGTCGGTAAGTCATATTGTAATGCATAAAAAGTCTGTGCCAAGACATTGTGCATTTAGATATTGAGTGTTTTGTTGATGTCTATCAGTTATTATAAAGTATCAAACTAAAGTTAAAATGTTCGTAAAGGTGAGTTAGCCTAAGAATTATTTGTTAAAATTACTGTAAACAATTAGAATAAGATCTTTTTGTATGCCTACTTTTTATTATTATTCCAATAAAGACTTTTAAAATCAATCAATCAGTATGAGTAGCGAGCCGGGTCAATGTCCGTTATTGCCACGTTGAGAGTCAATTCCTGCATCAAAAGTCAGGATCAACATTGTTTTGGTTAATCCAATAACAGTGGAAAATAGAATGTTATTGATTGAACCCTGATCAATCCATGAAAGCGTATACTGAAAGTTTAATTAAATCGGACGCCTTCATAAAAATAGATGTGACGTCATCCGAGTTACGACCTGACCGGTGACCTGTTGAAGTTAATTGAATGATAGTTCATTTATAAATGTACTAGTTGCGTGCCACGGGATAGTCTATAGTTTCTTTCATTTTGTAGTGAAATCAGAAGCAATACAAGAACTTATGCAATTATTTATCTTTTGGTTAAAGGCAACGAGCGTTGCCAGATTCATTATTTTAAATATCAGGACCTAAACGATAAAAACCGTTCCGTGTGGTGCCGGACGTAAAGAATTGCACCACCCTCTCTCTTCTCATGGGTGTCGTAAAAGGCGACTAAGGGATTCACCAGAGGAAGGGCAGCAGCGTTTTCTGAGTATTTTAACAACCAACTGCGATCGCCATCCCGCCTGCCAAGCGTGGCGATTATGGCATATCCCCCTAGGGGAGGCCTATGTCCAGCAGTGGACGTCTTTCAGCTGAAATGATGATGATGAAACTAAAAAAAAAGCGAGTCTGGGAAGAAAAAATCGGGGCGTAGAAAAAATGCATAAAAGTGCTCACAATCCGCAGTCACCCCGCTCCTCTCGTGCGCTTCTTCTTGCGCTGAATTATTTTTTCCAATACCTCTCCAAATTGAATATAAAAAGCGGGGCTATGAGTCACGCTCAGAGTACCGTGGCACGCATCCTGAGAGAGCTGAAATACGGCGGGAGTAGGGTGGTATGCCACTGGTCAAATTTCTTTGTCCAATGTGACTATGATGACTTTCATCAAATGTTGTATGTAATAAAACACTGATCATCAAATAAATTGGATTGGAAAAATATATTGGACAAAGAAAATTCAAGTAACACAAACCGTTTAATGGTAAAAGTACAATATAGGTACATCACGTGGCCAATATACATCTCCATGTCTTACAAAAGGAGTTTAATGGCATCCGCTAAGTATTAATGCTGTTCTGCTCTTCTATAGATGTTCTCAATATGTACTTAAAGTTGTATCAACATCATCGACATCATTTCAGCCTAAAGACGTCCACTGCTGGACATAGGCCTCCCCCAAGCATCGCCACAACGACCGGTCCTGCGCTTTCCGCATCCAGCGGATTCCCGCAACCTTCACCAGGTCGTCGGTCCACCTTGTGGTTGTATATACAACTTTAATACTTTGCGGATGCTATGTAAGATTTGGAGATGTATAATGGCTTTTACTTTTACCATAAAACGGTTTTGTGTTACTTGTGTAGTTGCCGATAAGACGGATATGTAGTAAGGAACATTAAAATCAACCGATTGGGATGCGATTCAGTAGGCTCATGAACGTAGTTACATACACCTACAATATCATCATCATCCTCCTGCCCTTATCCCAATTTATTTGGGGTCGGCGCAGCATGTCTTTTTCTTCCATACATACACCTACAATATAATTGCGCAATATTTGCAATTGCGCAATTATATTGACCGTGTAGGGGAGAGATTGAAAGACAAATGGAGATCGGGACGATACAATAATAATCGTGCTATATTAATATTGCGCAATTATATTGTAGGTGTATGGGCCCCTTTATTGTGGGAAAACCTTCAACATGTATTCCAGGACTCCGGGCTGTCTAGGAGACTTTAATTTAGTAATATTGATATTCTATTTATTTTTGCTTGTTTTGTATGTTTTTATGATATACGAAAACGGTGGGTTCATCAAAGGATGGCTAATGAAATACAATACATTTTCTATTGACTCTCGGCAGCCGGCAGCTTTGCGCCCGTTGATAGGTTAATAGTGTTTTTTATGAATGAATGTTGCTTTTTCACGATCAAATTATTTACTTACAAGACTCGAGAACAAAGCACTATGTTAAAGTTCATGGAGTCCATATTTCGACCATTATCTACCATACATAGCCATCGTTATGAACGATGTAAAATTATTATTATTTCTAAAGAACTTGTGATCCAAATAAAACAGAAATTCATATAAAACCTACTCCAATAAAAAGTATTGCAATACGAGAAATGAGATTGTATTGCAATGCGAGAGAAAAGATTGCTTCATGTACTCTCGTAACTTCAATAAGAAAAACTGAAATAGATAGAAAAAAACCGACCATGTGCGAGTCAGACTCGCGCATTAAAGGTTCCGTACCATCCATCGGCCTGATACCCCGTAGAAACTGATTTAATTTATGAGAGTTCACTAAAGGTTCAGCACTGTGCGTTGGTGTTTTTCATATTTATATCTCTTTCTTACGCAGGTAAACCTTTGCCTTTTTTATGAATTGTTGTTCATAATATACATACACTACAATCACACCAAGTTTGATACTGGTATGTATTACCGTTTTTGAAATAGAGCAGTAAAAACAATCATTTTATTCCAGGTTTCTTGTATGGGGACTGCTTTTGGCTTATTTTTTAGTTTTATTACAGTTTCATTATCTGTTCCATACAGTGGTTCAATGAAAATTGACATTGACAGTTTTTAAAGGCAACTCGGGACATTGTTTGACAGTTTTGAAGACAGCTTGGATGACTGTGGTTTAATTATTTGCCACGATAGAAGCCATTGTAACACATATTCTTTGAAGATTTCAACGGGCCACCTATTACGGTTACTAAGATACAGCCCTGTGACAGACAGACGGGGTGGCCGGCGAAATGACGGCGCCGTTGACATCCTTTGAGTGCGGAACCCCAAAAAAGAAGGAATGAAAATCTCCAGTGAAGCATCTCGTCTCTCCGTTAGATATCTAGATGTCTAGATTGTGATCCAGTCAGTCTAGATTCGTTGTCGTCTTCAGATAATATTGGATGAACTTGCCTAGATTTGATTTCGTCGTATTCCGATAGATTTTATTTCTGTCTAGTTATTATGAAGTCTGGGTAGGAAAACGTTTTGTTGTGATTTAATTTAAAAAAAAAATTTAATGGTTGAAAAAATTTAATTTTGAAAATTTCATGGTTGGTCTAGTAATATTAAAAAGTCGGTACTTAGGTATATTTTTCTATACAGTTGAGTGCTTTTCAAATATGCTTCGTGCCAATGATATTTAAAAGTACAGATATGTTACTTGACTCGAAAACGTCTTAATTGGGACATTTTTCTATTAATCCGCGTCAAGTAAGGCGTCGAGCGTGTGCAGTGATAAAAAGAAAACTAAAACAGAAAGTGTTTCAATTAGGACGTGAAAGTAACTTGAATTAACCAACTTAATTAACCAACTTAATTACTTTGTACTAGTTTATGTGTATTATGCTGCCGCAGCGTACGGATTTTTTTTTTTTCAATGTGCTTTATTATGGTATGACATATCTATATTTTTAAATATCATTGCCTCGTGGGCTTTAAAGGAATGATTTGATTCTTAATGAACCCTATGCGTACCTATAGCAAGTGATGTATTTTGTCTTGAATTCATTAGCTTAAATAAATATTTTCAATTATATTTATTTTAACCTATCTTCTACCGACTCTTTAAGAATCGTGTTTTAAGCAGACTTCTTGTAGGAGGATAGAATAATAGATGCATAGATGACTTGCCGTGAAAAATGCTTGTTGGTATAGATGCCCTATAGCAAAAAAAAACAAGTTACTTTATGTATAATCGCTATCATTTCAATAGCATTTGTGAAAAAGTGAAAAATTACGAAAATAGTGAATTTTCTTTTTTGTCAGTCTGGAGGACATCCTGCTTCTCCTAGCATGAAACTCGTAATATGAGCTACCATCTCCTCATTTTCGAATCCGAGACTGTGAATACTGTGATGTTTTCCTAAAATAAATGAAATTTATAGTAATGTCATTTATTACAAATAAATCATCATCATCATCATCATCATCATCATCATCATCATTCTAGCCGTAAGACGCTGGAGATAGGACTCCGCCAAAAGGGATAAGGCATAATCGCCACGCTTGGCAGGTGATTTGGCGATCGCAGTTGGTTGAATAAATACTTAGAGAACGCCCATCCTCTGGTCCCTTAGTCGCCTTTTACGACACCCACGAGAAGAAATCATCAACTCAGCCTATTGCAGTCCACTGCTGGACATAGGCCTCTTTCAAGTTGTGCCACAACACTCGGTCCTCTGCCTTCCGCATCCAGTCCCCCCCAGTCACGTCCTTTAGGTCGTCGGTCCACCTGGCGGGGGGGCGCTCTACGCTGCGTTTGCCGATTCAAGGTCTCCACTCAAGGGCTCGTCTGCTAAGGTCTCATCATAACTAACAAAACGAGCCCAAACTCGGCTCACCTAGTACAACACGTCAAGGAGTTCCAGTAGCAGTCACCGAAGTACACTTCAGGTCACACCATCAGGTCCGGAGGTAAGGTCTCATCATAACTAACAAAACGAGCCCAAACTCGGCTCACCTAGTACACCACGTCAAGGAGTTCCAGTAGCAGTCACCGAAGTACACCTTCAGGTCATTCTATCAGGTCCGGAGGTAAGGTCTCATCATAACTAACAAAACGAGCCCAAACTCGGCTCACCTAGTACAACACGTCAAGGAGTTCCAGTAGCAGTCATCGAAGTACACCTTCAGGTCACTCCATCAAGTCCGGAGGTAAGTTTTCATCATAACTAACAAAACCAGCCCAAACTCGGCTCATCTAGTATAACACGTCAAGGAGTTCCAGTAGCAGTCATCGAAGTACGTGGGACACTCAGAAAGTTTTGCGAAACTAAAAAAAATTGTTCTATACGTACATATATTTTTATCAAATCTTTTCAAAGTACTTTCCACCAGCCTCTATACAAAGATTCATGCGCCTAAACCAGTTTTCAAAACACTTTTTCCAGTCCGCCGCAGACACCTCGTTTACAGCCTGCTCGAACGCAGCCAGCGCATCTTCCGGCGACGAAAATTGTATCCCGTTGAGCTGATTTTTTATTTTTGGGAATAAAAAGAAGTCACACGGTGCTAGATCAGGGCTGTAAGGAGGGTGACCCAGGAGTTTGACTGGCGTGCTGTCCAGGAAGTCCCTCGTTTTGAGTGCGGTGTGCGCAGGTGCATTGTCGTGGTGGAGCAGTAGCCCGCGGAGCCCTGTGTTTGGTCGCTTGTTGCTTATAACAGAGAAAACTTCTGGCAAACATTTGGTAGTATACCATTCGGCATTAATGCTTCTTTGATCCCGTAAGGGAATTGATACCAAGTGGCCAGTCAAATTAAAAAAGCTAGCGATCAAAATCTTACCCCCGCTTCTAGATCGCTTCACTTTGGTAGGCGTTGGCTCATTTTGAAACACCCAAACAGTCGACTGGCGCTTGGTTTCTGGGTCGTATTGATAAATCCAGGACTCATCACCTGTAACGATGTCGTAAACACGCCGAGACGAGCCTGCTTCAAATTTGTTAAGCATATCACGGCACCATTCCACCCGGGCCTGCTTCTGAGCATCGGTGAGGTTGTGCGGCACCCAGCGTGATACTATCCTCCTCACGCGAAGATGGCTGTGTAGAATCTCGTGAACGCTTCCCGATCCAATCTTCAATATGTGTTGAATCTCCTGATATGTAATTCGCCTATTGTCTTGGATTAAATTTTTCACTGCTAGCACGTTTTCTTCGGTAACAGCCGTCAAAGGGCGACCGCTTCTTTCGTCATCCCCCAAAGTTGGTCGACCGCGCTTGAATTCGTTATACCAACGATACACGGTTGCCTTGGAAGGGCCTTCATCCATGAATGCCATTTGAAGTCTATCGTACGATTCATCCGGTTTCAGGCGACACTTGAAATCGTATAAAATCATAGCTCTAAAATGTTCCCGGCGCAGATCCATATTTCAGTGAGACACAATACTTTGAATTAACTCGCAAAAAATGTGGAGGGAAATTTTGAAATTGGAACTTACTTATTTTTACTTATAAATAATCATATTTTCGAAAAACATTATAACTGGCCAGTCTCCCATATATAAAAACTTTTTTTCGCAATACTTTCTGAGGGGCCTGGTACACCTTCAGGTCACTCCATCAAGTCCGGAGGTAAGGTCTCATCATAACTAACAAAACGAGCCCAAACTCGGCTCACCTAGTACAACCCGTCAAGGAGTTCCAGTAGCAGTCACCGAAGTACACCTTCAGGTCACTCCATCAAGTCCGGAGGTAAGGTTTCATCATAATTAACAAAACGAGCCCAAACTCGGCTCACCTAGTACAACACGTCAAGGAGTTCCAGTAGCAGTCACCGAAGTACACCTTCAGGTCACTCCATCAGGTCCGGAGGTGAAGTCTCAACATAACTAACAAAACGAGCCCAAACTCAGCTCACCTAGTACAACACGTCAAGGAGTTCCAGTAGCAGTCACCGAAGTACACCTTCAGGTCACTCCATCAAGTCCGGAGGTAAGTTTTCATCATAACTAACAAAACCAGCCCAAACTCGGCTCATCTAGTACAACACGTCAAGGAGTTCCAGTAGCAGTTATCGAAGTACACCTTCAGGTCACTCGATCAAGTCCGGAGGTAAGGTCTCATCATAACTAACAAAACGAGCCCAAACTCGGCACACCTAGTACAACCCGTCAAGGAGTTCCAGTAGCAGTCACCGAAGTACACCTTCAGGTCACTCCAAGTCCAGGACGAATAGGCTTTTAGAAACCCTACTTACAATTTTTTTTGTAGCGAAATAAAATAGAATAAAAATCTTACTTTGTCAAGTATCAAATTTTGTTTATCGAATATTTTGTGTTTGTACAGCGATCTTTTTCAACTCGAGGCGCTCCAAACAGGCGATACGTGTCCACTCTCGACGGCGGTCGCGCGCGGACTAGTTTCATGCAAAATGCTTGTGCAATAAATCAAGACGGGTATCTAAAATAAAATAACCCCTATTGCAATCGGTTAAGATTTATCCAGAAGAGAAAAAAATGTGAAAAAATAAGTTTCGGTTTTAATTTTTTCTGCGACTATTTATGGCATTTAGATAAAAAAAAAAAATAGCATTAAGAATTGAATATGTTTGCCGACAAATAGTATTTTTAGAAATAGTAAAATATGTTAATAATAGGACAAAAAATGTACTTAAACTCAACCCAATTTGTGAAAAATGGCAACGACAGATCGATTTTACATTATAAAAAACTAAAATTTTCGATGATCAAGTTCCTATCATTTGAAGATGAAGAACCAATCTATACGAGGTAGTTATTAGTTATATTAGATTTTGTTTGGTTATTCCTTAAAATGTACCGAAAAACAGCATAATTTTGCCTGATATGAAAACGCGCCCTTAATCATGAAATTCCGTAAATCATACTGATTTCTGTTTTATTTGTTGTAGTTTCAGATCATCAAAGATGATACCTATTTGTTTAGAAAAGTTGTAGATTTGATTCTTATTAATTAAATTCATTATTGTAAATAATGTGAATATTATAATAATTATAATTAGAATATTCTAATTAGATTAATAAAATGATTCATTTAAATGTTGTTAATTTAATTTTGTAGTTTACATACCAACTCCGCTTTATTCTGTTTCATATTTTAATATCTGGCATGATTTGTTGGTTTATATAATATTTAGAGATTATCTAAATTAATATTACTTTTATTACGACATTTAGTTAATTATTTTAGTGTTCATTTATAAATTAAAATGTTATTAGTTATTCATTCGAATCGATATATATTGTAATAATATCAAGATGGCACTGTGCTCTGCCAGTCTGCCAGTCCGTGTGGTGCCGGACTTAAAGAATAGCACCACCCTTATCTCTTCTCATGGGTGTCGTAAAAGGCGACTAAGGGATTCACCAGAGGATGGGCAGCAGCGTTATCTGAGTATTTAACCAACCAACTGCGATCGCCAACCCGCCTGCCAAGCGTGGCGATTATGGCATATCCCCCCCTTAATTGGGGGAGGCCTATGTCCAGTAGTGGACGTCTTTCGGCTGAAATAACTGTGCTCTGCGCGAGTATGCGTTCTTGTTGTTCTTCTGGTCAGTTCATGTAATAACTGGGAAATTACATAATTTGGAGTAACAAGAAATTTATTTCGTTATGAATCCTGATGAAACCTTGGGCTACGCGCCCTTGGACGAATAAAAAAGGCGGACGAAATCTCGCTAAACAAAAAGTGAAGCATCTATAGTAAGACGGCTCGCTTAGAAGTACGGACTGGCACGCACACATTCACACCCATAGTAAGACAAAAAGCCGCGATTACGCAACAAATCTCGTGTGACGGTAGTCATTGTCGTAGTGTCACAAATAAAATGATAATATAAATCTGGTGTGTTAAAATTCTGTCAAAATTATAGTGGGTTTAGGAAAAAACTAAGTGCTTCAATATTTTCTTAGCGAGATTCCGTCCGCCACTTTTTATTCATCCGAGTACGCGCCGATATATACTACCAGACTTTTTTATTTCAATTGACAAAATCTACGAGAGTAAAAGACACGTAAAAAATATGAATGGATCAAAACCGTTTAATCGACGTATTGGCCATCGACGACTCCAGACTCACGCACATACGCGACCGAGTGCTCCTGCGTGTGTGCGTGCGCGTGTTGAATACCTAATTCGGCCCGTCTCGATTTCGTATACGGCCTCTTAAAAAAAATACTTATACGACAGTATGAAGCGCTGAATAGATAGACAGATAGATAGAACGTGCTTTATCTATATTTATATTTATTAACGTATAAATACATGCTGTCTTATCGAATAAAATATATAGACCAAAGGGTATAAAAGTACTCCATATAAAAACAGGTTAATATAATATAAAATGTAGGTAAGTATCGTGTTTTGAACCTTTGATTTCATTAACGGCCAAAATTAATATCCAATCTATCCACGATTTACTCTACTAGAGATAGTAATTTGACATATTTTTTATGGAGCTTATATCAAATTCCTGGATAATTTCTGGATGCGGAAGGCTGAGGACCGAGCGTTGTGGCGCAACTTGGGAGAGGCCTATGTCCAGCAGTGGACTGCGATAGGCCGAGTTGATTGATTGATATCAAATTCCTGTCTCTAGTAGGGCTAATCATGGACAGATTGGATATTAATTTTGGCCGTTAATCAATAAAGTATCTGTGAGTTGTGACATACATTTTTTCTGGGTTTAAATATCACAATTTGACTGGGTATATTAAAATGAATTTCGCAGGACACAAAATGCGATGACGGGTAGTTAGGTAGTTTTCTGTAACTATAAATTTTTCATGTTTTTTTTTGTATAGGTACCTACTTATTTTTTTACATGTCAGTTGCATGTTGCTAACTAGGACGACCTATTTTTAATACCTACAGCTAGACTTTTTGTCAATAGTCCGGATTTAAATTGTGATAGCAGCCGCACCTATAAGGCATCTTGTTATAAATGGAGGAAGGTGGGCTAGGGAGGAGTTATTAGATGTCTACCTGAGGCAGATTGCACAGTTCTGGAGATTCTCATTATTGTTAGATTTGCTGGCCACGGCTCGACTTAGCGGCGGAAAATTACAGGGGAATGAGAATTTAAAGGTTTCGTTACTTTCGAAGCACAAATGTTTCGTAATTTATCATGAAATTGTGTAGGATTTATACACAGACATAGTAAATAATATAGACGAAGTACTGCGAACAATCATAGTGAAGCCAACTAGTGTCCGGCCGAAAGTTCGGTTTCGGTTTCGGCTGAGTTTCGGCACATAAACGAGTTTCGGTTTAGTTTCGGGTTCGGCGGCAAACTGCTAAAACTACGACCGAAACCGATACTGCATTCGGGAGTTCTCGCGGCTTAGCCAACAAAAACGTGTGAGTACATCATTTATAGAGTGCCAAAAGTGGCCGTTTTTCGCATTTTTCTATCTACAACTACAGCGAACTATAATTTAATGAGTTAATAGTTTCTTATACTACAACTATAGAACTATACCTACGTACTTCAATAGTGAAAAACGAATTTTCGATACATGATGTACTCAGCGAGTAATTTTTTTTTCTGATGGTGTCGCCACTTAGCTCTTAGTAGGGCCTTAAGTACCTAATCATCATCATCATCATTTCAGCCCAAAGACGTCCACTGCTGGACATAGGCCTCCCCTAGGGGATATGCCATAATCGCCACGCTTGGCACGCTTCGGTTGGCGATCGCAGTTGGTTGGTTAAATAAGTAAGTAAGTAAGTAAATTATTTATTCACCAGAAACTTAGCCTATAGGTACATCAAAATCTTATTATTAAATACTCAGAGAACGCTGCTGCCCAGCCTCTGGTGAATCCCTTAATCGCCTTTTAAGACACCCATGAGAAGAGATAGGGTAGTGCAATTATTTATGTCCGACACCACACGGAACACACATCTAATAGATGATTAGTACTATAAGTATCAAAGTTGTTTTTAGTTTTGTATTGAAAATACATGGAAAATTGATTGACTAAATTTGCGCACTATCCACGGAATACTTGAATCATTTCCTCTATGGCACTATCTAATACAGTTCAGTACATTACAACACAACGAGGCCCGCTGGCGAAACGCTTCAGTTCCGTTTCGCCCGCTGTGTGTCTGCAGCTTTAGATATAATTCAGTCACTATACGTATAACCATCAACTCTAAAAAACTCATGACCAGGGCCGGATTAACCATTAGGCAGATTAGGCAACTGCCTAGGGGCCCCGCATCGGCTAGGGGCCCCGCGTGCGCACAAATGTAATTGAAAAAGTTTCATGCAGTGAAAATTTAATTGGAAAATTTATACTCCAATGACAACAGGTACTATTGCTTTTTTTGACGAATGCTGTCAGTTGATAAAATACTTTATACTTACAGAACAGAACCATCTAGTATCGAGTAGTAGAACTAATAATATGGATACGTTAGGCGGCCCATACACCTACAATTTATATTACAATTATTTGTGCAATATTTGCAATTGTGCAATGATATCGACCGTTTAGGGGTGAGATTGAAACACAAATGAAGATCGGGACGGTACAATAATAATCGTGCAATTATTGCGCAATTATATTGTAGGTGTATGGGCCGCTTAACGTAACGTATTGTATGATAAATAAAAGTTTTGAAATGCTTGACTGTAATTGAGATTTGCGTGTTTTGCAACCATGATTCATCAACTTGAAAAAAGCTGATGATTTTCAAACGGCTGAAAAGGGGCCCCGAGAATTGCATTGCCTAAGGGCCCCGACATGGTTAATCCGGCCCTGCTCATGACCCTTGTAATCAGTTTATTTGCTTTCAGTAAAGTATGTAAAAAAAATACTATAACTATACATAATTAATTTATTGAATGAATACCTAGCAAATAAATAGTTAATTCATAAGCATTAACGTTAAACAGGTGCTAATATTGAAATAGACATAGGCGTTAACAGAATCCCATCATTCACAACTATTGTTATTATTCGTGATGTTTCAGAGATTAGCGCGGTATTTGAAAGATGTGGTGCGGAAACTGAGGGTCAGTCAATGAGTTTGTTGGAAATAGTTTGTGTTGTAGTTAATTGTGTATAACCTTCATAATTTACGTCGAAATGTGGTGAATGAGGAATGGCCTAGATGTATTTAATGCGCAGATTTCAATTTCAATTTCAATTTCAAAAAGCCTTTATTTAACAACCCTTAAATATAGTTTAAACATTTGTATGTAGGTATTATGTACATTATATTATTAATTTTAACTTCCACCGACATCGGTAATATTATTGACTGTCTTGCTTTCCAGCATAGGCCTCCCCCAGACTCTTCCATAGCTCACGGTCCTGAGCTTTCCTCCTCCATGTTGCACCTGCTGTTGTTCTTAGGTCGTCCTCCCATCTTCTAACTGGTCTTCCTCTTTGTCTTTTTCCTTCTCTAGGATACCATTCTGTTACATCTCTGGCCCATTTATTTATCTTACTTCTAATGATGTGGCCTGCCCACTTCCATTTTAGTTTTTTGATTGTGTACGTTACATCTCTAATATTAGTCTTTTTCCTTATGACTCTTAAATTTATTTTGTCTTTTCTCTTTATACATAACATACTTCTTTCTATATTATGTTGGCATATTTCTAGTTTTTTTAATGTGTTCCTTAGTTAGAGGCCATGTCTGGCAGCCATAGGTCATACAAGGAAGGTTGCAGGAATTGAATATATGTGTTTTTAGTTTTTGTGGTAGTGATGGATTTTTTGTAAATTCTTTTAGGGACCAGTATCTTTTCCATGTTGAGTTTATTCTATTTTGTATTTCTTTTAAGGATGATTGTAAGGGAGATATGATTTGACCAAGGTAACTGTATTCTTCAACATACTCTATGTGATGTTCGTTGACTTGGATGGGCAATTTAATGTGATTGGTCATCAGCTTGGTCTTTGAAATATTCATGTGTAACCCTACTTTGGCACTTTCCTCAACCAATTGCTCTAGCATTATCTGCAAGTGGTTTGGGTTGTCTGAAATAACTATGAGATATGATATGAGAATGCGCAGATATACCTACCTAAATAAATATGCTTTTACAATATAAATACTGATCTAGATGTAGCATCTATAGTTAGATTGAAAACCAACCCTAACGTGTCGATACGACTAGTTTAGCGGCTGGAAAAGCAAAAGCAATTTTTTTCTTTTTTTACGTCGGGAAATCCTCTTGGATGAACACGGCCGGCCAGTGTCGGACTCTTCCCGACTAAACCACCATGGTGTTCGTCTGCTATCCTTTCCTTTCGGCGTGGGATACGAGCTGTAGTCTCCACCCACTCCGACAGGTCCCGGTTTGCCACTAGCAGGCAAGCCCCACCTACCCGGTGGTGCGGCCTAGCGACGGCCGCACCCTCCTTCCGACTGGCGAGCACAGAACACGACACGCTACCGTCACGGGCTGACGTCACTGGTCAGGCGGTGGGCTACCCCAAGTTCGTCACCCGCAGGCCCTCCTAGGGAAGCAAAAGCTCCATAAAACTAATGTCAACTATCTCTTGTAGGGTAAATCGTGGATAGATAGATTAATTTTGGCTGATTGTTGTTAAGAGTCCGACATAATTCACCGTCTTCTTCAGGAGGAGGATATCCATGAGGATTTTCCATTTACGTAAGGCTTGATTAGAATGGTACATCTAGCCTAGATGAAGTCAAAGACATACTTTATCTTCAGTAAAAAGTAGCTAAGTTAAGAAAAAGTTAGCTACAAAGAAGCAATAGGTATATAGCCGAACCAAAAACTTTATTTAATATGCACTACAAAACATGTACAGGAGTTCCTTGTTTTCAAAGTTGTGTTAAGAACTAAAACCTTAGATGGTACTGCTACAAAATAGCCTCTGGTAAAACTTTTAAACGAGACTTTTGCATGCAAAAGTAAGACAATTTCGAGTCTTACTTTGACTTTATTTTTAGCTTCTCAACAAAGTTGCAGTGAGCTCAGGTTTTTTACACCGATCTAGGTAGTTTGTAAAACAGTATTTACGTCCACAGTGAATCCTGATGCAAATCCGACTACCTGTCCGATAAAATTCGTCGGAAAAACTATGATAACAACTAGAATAATTCGGATAGGACTTAGGACGCAGTGCATATTCACTTATCAAAAGTACTCCGACCACTGTGGTCCGGATGCAGTGCAAAGAATTTCCAAAGTTAATTCTACCACGTCCCCTACCTACTGAAAGGAAAATACTGCGCCCTCCTCACCATGGCAATTTTATAGTTCTTAACAATTATCTTGTGTCTGCTTGTGTCCGTCTTCTAACGCCTCGTATGCGCCCTTCTTTACATGTCATCACGTCAGGAGGCGCGCCCCTAAATAGTCATTTAACATTTTGCATCAAAATTGATGCAAAATGTCAAATACTTGACTTTTTTAGTTGCCACGTTTGAAGACGGATTACGCAACAAATTTCAATGAAAATTGACAAAGCTGATGAGCTGAAGAGCTGGGCTGTCCGATATTATATGCTGATCCGCAGATTTGCGCAAAGTAAAAAGCAGGAAAAAATAACACTCTTTAGATCTTACTGCCAGTCATTTTACACGTGCAGTCTGTGGATCAGGTATACGCAAAAGAGATATAGCGCCCTGCGTGTGCAGTAGGTATAACAATGCGTTCAGAATGCTGGCGGGTCTGTCATTTTTGTAACGCTTTGGGGATCTTTGCTGAGGCGAGGATTGACGGTTTTCTTGTCATCATCCGGAAACGGTGTGCTTCGACCCTACGTAGAATGCGTTCCACCTCCCACAGCATCCCGAGTACATTATGCGATAAGTAGGATAGTCCAATGTTGTGACACTGGATAGGGCTTCACACGTCTAGTGCGAACAATATCCAGGGCACAGCGGTGACACTCCCCTATACGGGTGAGCTCGCTCGCCGGTGACCTTGAAGGAGCGCGTGTACATGCAATATATTGGCTGGAGCAGCCGAGAGACTGCCCGTTCCACACGCCGCGCACTGTACACGGCCCGCACACATAGCCGCGAGAAATTTTACGAGCACACATGCTTAAGTGTCGCTTCTTGTCGTTATATTCTATGTCCAGTGGCCTTACTCCCGACTGGATCGAGTGCCGTATCAATCGAATTTGAATTCGAGTTAGTGTCAAATCGTACTGCATTTTTCTAGGAATTACATTAGCTCGATTTGGTTTAGAGCTCGAACCAGTCGCGAGTAAGGCCGCATTTTTAAGTTCGACAATTTTTTTTAAGTTACTAACATTTGGTTTTAGGTTTTCTTTTTTGTATTTTACTAATACTATATGGATCTAATGTGGTCTTAAATAAAGATTTATTATTTTGTTGTTGTTCCCTTTATTTAAGTAAATCAATATATAAATTATATTTTTTAATATCTCCACACAAAAAAAAATAGTGGCCTACCGGCATCGGGAACAGTGTCCAAGCTGCGGCGGTCAGGGCCCTGAGGCCAACAACAGAACAGGACAACAGAGGAAGAGAGAGGTCTCTGAAGACCTCTCTCTTCCTCTGTTGTCCTCCTCCTCCACACGATTCGTACCGTTTCCGAGAGTACCGCTTTCTCCATCAGGTCCATCTGCTTAGCGAGAACCTCTTGAGATGTTCATCTAGGCTCTTGGCTATTAGCCATTGGCCGTGACGATTATTGGCACAATGACTGGTGAGTCCACATCCCACATGTTGACTGTCAAGTTACTATTAGATATTATTATTTTTTAAAAACCTGGAAAAATACTGGATACTTTAATCGACAAAACACGCGATTGAAGCTGAAGGTGCCAACTAATTCCTTTTGAGTGAGATTAGATGATAACTTGATAAGAGAATAAGACCCTACTTCAATCCCTACACGAATTTGCGTGCCCAGTGTGGCATCGATTCTCACACTCCAAGCATATCGACGTTGCCTTTACAGAAACATGCCGTACGATAACTGGCTGCCTAAAACCCACGGCTCTTAACATGCTATATCCATAGCTCTACCTTCCGTACGTCGGGATGTCGCGTGTATATTGGAGAAATTGAAACAAGAGACGGATCATCGACACCCTCTCTTCGGACACCAAATCCCAAGAGCCCGGTTGAAAAGTCGCAAGAGTTTTATACGCTCCTCGGACCTCACAACTCCATCCAGCCGCAATGAAGACGGAATTGTGGAACGAAAAGCTCCCACCACCACCTGATTTTGTAGTACCGCAAGAACACCTGCCCCCAGGTCAGGATCTCCCGTTGCCAGTCTGGAAATCCCTTAATCGGCTCCGGACTCAAGTCGGTCGCTGCAGAGAAAATTTGTGCAAATGGGGAATTCGAGACTCCTCAAAAACTGAATGCGATTGTGGGGCCCCCATTCAGTCCATGGCCCATTTGCTTACTTGTCCCTTGTGCCCTGTCAAGAGCCGACCTAAATAAAGCCACGAGCACCGCCATAGAAGTGGCCAACTATTATTTAAAAAGTGTGAACCATTGACACGCAAGAAGAAGAACCACTCTACCAAACTCTGGACACTGCATACAATCGCGTTGATGAGTTATAAGCCTGCGTGGTGATCTACCAGGACGCGGGTCATGCATGGCGGAGTAGCCGTTCCGTAAGTTAGTGCTATCAGTGGCGTGCATTGGTTTTCGGCCTAGGTAGGCAGGCACTAAACAGACAGAGCAAGTTACTAGAATAAAATTAAAAAATCTCGTACACATACGTTTTAAGGAGACACTGGTAGAAGACCATTACATTTGAATGACGGCACCCAGTTAGTCCAGTTACAGTTGTATTAACGTGTAATTATCATAACATTTTACCTTTTCTTGAGTCAAAGACAGATTTGATTTCGTATTTGTCTACTGATATACACTTTTTTTGTTTTGTCAACAAACGAAAACTGACTGAAAGGGTTTCTCGTAATTTCTTTAAACACATATACCGAGCACTGTAATTCATCCATTTTACATAAGTTTCTTTACAAAAACCTTCACAAATCACAATAAAACGAACTACCTAATTAGTTTTTCTCTGTCTACGTAATTAATACACGATTTATGAAATTCACCCGCGCAAATAGAAACAAGAATGTCAAATACTGTCATGTGTCAATGTCAACTGGCAATAAATTAGAGTTGGGCGTTATTTAACCTCGGTTAGAGAAAATGCTTAAAATCGTTTTGTGTAAATAGTAGTTTTGTGGATGTAGTAATTTAGCGATTAATTTACGAACAAAGTTACAAAAAAGATTTACGGAGCACGAAAACAACAGATTTTACACAATTATTATATTCAATTCATTATAACATTAGATAAATAACGTTATGACGCCATCGATAATTCGATATAAGCGTATACTAAGTTTCGTTATTTTACGATAAATGTGTAGCAATGTACGGTTGACCGCATGTCAGTGGTAACAGTTTCGACATTGACAGCGTCTTTATTTCGTAAGCAGTAAGGATGGTTTTGTAAGTGTTACCACTGTCATGCAATCGACTGTACAAAAAATTATTGTAATATATTTAACATTTACACTTAAATGTAAATAATATAAAACAATTACTATCTTTACTACGCCATTATTTTTCTAATGTTGTGTATAGTATTATTATAACGATCACTTTGTAGTTTGTATGGAAATAACTAGTTACACACAAAACGGTTACGTGTGAAAAACGTTACGAACGACCCATGACGCGACGAGTCGACAAGGCTACACCTGTAGAGCTGATATTGCGGATAAATTGCGAATTGTCAAATGTCAGTGTGTTACGCATGGCCGTAACGTGATTTATGTTTTTGTCGTATTACGTCGCTAAAGTAGTGTGCGTGTGTATATAGTTACGCCAAATGCTTTGATTGTGTGTGAAGTTACAGGCATTCGTGCGGCTGACCTGCCTAATGCCTGCACCTATTATGAAGTATCGTATTGAATTCATACATTATTATTGAATACCTATATTAATTTATTTTTATTTAATACTCTGATTAATTTATTTAGTAGTAGTTAATATTGAATTGTAACGAGGTAGGCATTGCTTATTTGCCTATGTGCAATGCACGCCACTGAGTGCTATCTATGTCTATTATGTGTCCCTCCCTATATCAAAATCACAATACACGTATTGTACAATACACCTAAGCAATATATCGAATTATGTGCGACACGTCTAGAATACGTGATAATACTTGCCCTTGGCTTACCCGGGGTTGAATTCCAAGTCACGCTATCGCTCTGTATTATTCAAGAATTGGGTCTGTTGGACCAATGCCTTGAAATGTTCATAAAAGTGAGGTTAATTTATTCCATAAATAGCTGCATCTTTGTTTCGTGTTGTTACCGGCAAAGAACCAATTGCTCTTCACTTGTGGGTTTCAAGAGAAGAGAGAACCGGAATAGAGATAGAAGCCCTACTTCTGGGGCAGTCGGGTAAAAACGAAAAATTGAAAATTCTAGCTTTCCTTCAGATGTACGAACATGTATGTAGGGTAAAACTAGGATAGTTTCCGCAGTGGGATAGGTGCCTGTTTTTCAAAAAACTTCCCAAAATTGCAATACAGAATTAATAGGTTATCTATACTAATAATATTATAAAGAGGAAAGATTTGTATTTTTGTATGCTTGTAATGAATAAACTCAAAAACTACTGTGCCGATTAAAACAAAAAAAAACACCTTTAGAAAGCTACATTCACCCTGAGTAACATAGGCTATATTTTCATAGGCTATATTTTCATGTCCACCCGTGCGAAGCCGGGACGGGCCGCTAGTATAAGATATAAGGAGCATAGGTGCCATACACCTAAATACCCCACCTATAGTATTATATTATCTGTGCCCCCACAGTACGTCGTTCGTAACGGACACGTCTCGCTCGTGCCTAAAGGATATTTGCTTTCGCAATGCTTACTGGATGATGCCGCGATATGTGTACTGAGAGGGCTGAGCATGGTTTGAGGTGCATGTGCGTGAGTGAGCGCTGGTTGTACACCAAGGAGCATAGTTTTTTTTTGGCTTCACTATGATTGTTTGCCGTGTGGTATCCGGCAAATAAAAAGAATAGACCACCCCCCTTCTACCCATGGGTGTCGTAAAAGGCGACTAAGGTTTGAAATCAGGAGGATGGGCAGCAGCGTCCTTTTGTGCACCAACATCGTGCAACATCACCCACTGCGGTCACCAACCCGCCTGCCCAGCGTGGTGACTATGGGCATACATCCCTATGAACGCACAACATATACAACGGCCCCCAGTTCCCGGTGGTCCCTCTATTCCCGACTACGGTAGCGGTCGTGGTAACGGTGGGACGGGGGGTGCTAGGAATCTCCGGGTTACGGCAGGCTACCAAAACCGACGACTATATCTGGCAGCGTACAATGGAAAAACGTTGAGACTGGACCATCACCTCGCCGAGCTTGAAGTAGAGTTAAGTCATATAAAATGGCATATACTGGGGTTATCCGAAGTCCGTAGAGAGGGAGAGGACACGATAACCCTGGAGTCAGGAAACTTACTCTACTTCCGCGAAGGTGATCAGCTCTCCCAAGGTGGTGTTGGTTTTCTTGTCAATAAGGCCCTCGTAAACAGCGTTGTGGAAATCGGTAGTGTGTCGACACGGGTAGCGTACCTTGTACTAAAGCTAAATGATAGGTACAAGCTGAAAATAGTGCAGGTATATGCGCCGACCTCGACACACTCTGACGATATAGCCGAAGCGATGTACGAAGACATAGCGAAGGCTATGAATAGTACCGCTAAGGCTCACTACAACGTTGTTATGGGGGACTTCAACGCTAAAGTGGGAGTACAAGAACGCGGCGAATCGAGAATCGGACCTTACGGTTTGGGGCGCAGAAACCACAGGGGCCAAATGTTGGTCAACTTCTTGGAGTCCCAGGGGCTCTTCTTAATGAACTCCTTCTTTAAGAAGAAGCCCCAAAGAAGATGGACCTGGAAAAGCCCCGACAAGGTGACAAGGAACGAGATAGACTTTATCATGACGGATAAGAAGCACATATTTAGAGATGTCTCTGTGATCAATAGGTTCAACACCGGAAGCGATCACCGACTTATCCGAGGCACTCTAAATATCAATTTTAGAGCTGAAAGAACGCGCTTGATTAAGTCTACTCTCCGACCTTCGCCGCTCCAAACCAGTTTGGGCTCCGAAAGGTTCCAAGCGGAACTTCAAAATCGATTCGACTCGCTGGAAACCACGGGCAATATTGAGGAGAAAACCAACACCATGGTCAAAACATTGCAGGAACTGTCTCGAAAATTCTTTCCGCCGCAGCGTGGAAGCAAGATGCCCAAGCTTTCGACTGAGACTCTCGATCTGATGAGGAAAAGACGGGAAATGTCAGCCGCGCATTCGTTTTCATCAGATAATAGGTCCTTAAACCTACAGATTAGGAAGCTGATGCGACGTGACCTCCGCCGCTCCAACACCCGCGCCATTGAGGCTGCGATTGAGCTAAATAGGGGGTCGAAAGTTTTCGCTCAGCAGCTAGGGAGGACCCATCTGATGAAACTGAAAGCCGCGGATGGCAAAATAGTCACCTCTAAGATCGAGATGCTTGATGAGGTCGAAAACTTCTATGGGCATTTGTATTCCACCAAAACGGCGAGACCAGCAGTTCCTAGCAATGACGACAAAAGAGCCCAGCTCACGCGCCATTACACCGAGGATCTTCCGGACGTTGACCAGGGCGAGATTAGGGCGGCCCTCGAGCAGCTTAAGAACAACAAAGCTCCGGGCGATGACGGCATTACCACTGAACTCCTAAAAGCAGGCGGGGCTCCGGTCCTGAAGGAGCTACAGAGTCTGTTTAATGCCGTCATCCAACAAGGCTCTACACCGGAGGCATGGAGCGGGAGTGCGGTGGTACTGTTCTTCAAAAAAGGGGATAAAACCCTACTAAAGAACTACAGACCCATCTCACTCCTGAGTCATGTATACAAGCTGTTCTCGAGGGTCATCACGAATCGTCTCGCCGGAAGACTCGACGAATTCCAGCCACCAGAGCAAGCTGGGTTTCGAAAAGGCTACAGCACCGTAGACCACATCCATACTGTTCGGCAGATCATACAGAAGACTGAAGAGTACAATCAGCCGCTGTGTATGGCATTCGTGGACTACGAGAAGGCCTTCGACTCCATCGAAACTTGGGCAGTTCTGGATGCTCTTCAGCGATGTCACATTGATGAGCGGTATATAGAGATGCTGAGATGCCTATACAACGCTGCTACCATGACTGTTCAGCTCCAGGACCAAAAGACGAAGCCAATCCAACTGCGCAGAGGGGTGAGACAAGGGGATGTAATATCCCCGAAATTGTTCACTAACGCGTTGGAGGACGTCTTCAAGACACTGGACTGGACTGGACAGGGTATCAACGTTAACGGCGAGAACATCTCACATCTCCGTTTTGCCGATGACATCGTTGTAATGGCTGAGTCGCTGGAACAACTGGGCGAAATGCTGCACAGCTTAAACGGAGCCTCTCGACGTGTCGGTCTCGGCATGAATCTGGACAAGACTAAAGTCATGTTCAATATGCATGTCATGCCGAGGCCGATATTCGTCGAAGGGTCGACACTCGAAGTTGTAACGGAATACGTCTACCTAGGGCAGGCAATTCAGCTTGGTAGACACAACTTCGAGAAAGAAGCCAACAGAAGGATCCGTCTGGGCTGGGCAGCGTTTGGCAAACTTCGCCGAGTCTTCTCGTCGCCTATACCGCAAAGTTTGAAGACAAAAGTCTTCAACCAGTGCGTCCTGCCTGTCATGACTTACGGTGCCGAGACGTGGACACTGACAGTTGGGCTAGTCCACAAGTTTAAGGTCGCTCAGCGAGCTATGGAGCGAGCTATGCTTGGAGTTTCTTTGAAGGATAAAATCCGAAACGAGATTATCCGGAGAAGAACCGGAGTGACCGACATAGCTTGTAGAATCAGTAAGCTGAAGTGGCAGTGGGCTGGCCATGTCTGTCGAAGGACCGATGGCCGCTGGAGCAGACGAGTCCTTGAGTGGAGACCGCGAATCGGCAAACGCAGCGTAGGGCGCCCCCCTGCCAGGTGGACGGACGACCTAAAGAGCGTGGCCGGGGGGGACTGGATGCGGAAGGCAGAGGATCGAGCGTTGTGGCGCAACTTGGGAGAGGCCTATGTCCAGCAGTGGACTGCGATAGGCTGAGTTGATTGATTGATGATTGTTTGCAGCGTTTCGTCTATATATTTTGCTATATCCAACGACGTCAATAAATAGACACTCGATCTCATATAAGCAGCATGTTCCGAATTCAATTGACGCAACCGCTGATAAAATTTACGTGTGTTCGCGAGACAGCTGTCAAGTGAGTAGTGACAGATGACAGTGTGGTTCCGGAACCATAACTCGTGTAACCATGTTGTTCTTCTAAACAGCGCATCTAGTACGTAGTACATATAATATCGATGACTATTATCTGTCTCTAGTAGGATAAATCGTGAATAGATAGGTTATTGAAAACGGCCGTATTCGAAGCTTATTCTATCTAACTATCTACCTACGACAAATTCTTCTGATAAGATATTTTTGTAATTGTCTACTGCACGACGATCTTTATCGATTGCTTCGTTAATGGAATTGGACGCGACGGATTTATTCATCATCGTAGTGTCCATTATTAATTAGATAGGGCGACTACACACCGAGTAATCGGGAAAACTGACTACGGCGATTAGTCGGCAAAAAAATCCGGATTTATTTTCAATACTAAAAATAAATAAAGAACATAACTAATAATTTGATGAAAAAGTAATTTTTTAATCCCACGTTTTTAAAACCAAGTCGAGTTAATATTGCATTGTCATCCAGTCCTGAGTTACGTTTAAAGTTTCACGTCTCTAGCTTATCGGGAAGTTAGTTTGAAATCGATTACAAAATTTGTACCGAACAGACAGACAGGACTGAAGCGAGTTAATAAAAACGTGGTAAAAAACATATTATATATATTATTAATAAAGCACTAACAAGATTCATTATCACTTTCATAGATATTCCCAGCCTCAGAAAATAGTATTTCACTAAAGACAGTGCTAGCAGAGCAACTCAGATATATTTTAACAATATGAACCATTTCTGGACATTACGTATTATTATGACGATACTTCTCGAAAGGGTTATCACTGAAGACTCAGCAATCGTTCCAGCGAGCTGGAAATGCCCGAATTCGACCGAAGTATGGATGCTTGGCATTGCCGGCCGACTAATCGGAAAATTTTCGCCGATTATTCGGCTAGACGGCTGGTCGGCAAAAGCCATACACCATCACTAATTATTATAAATACGTCATCAATCAATTAATACACCGGATCAAGCCCAAAACTGTATAGGTGATGTAAATTGTAACATTAACTAGGGTTTAAAATCTCTCAAGTCAAGCATGCGATTCAGAATATTTTCGACATGAAGTTGTCGACCAATTCGGTTTGTTATCTCGTTGTGAAGCACGACCTCGGACTGACATTCACGTAACAAGAGAGAAAATGTTAATAAATCGAATCGTTCTACAACTACTTATCGAAAATATTCAGGGGGTCTACTCGCAAAATCGACAATGGCGTAATTGAAACGACACGATAGTGCCTGAATATATCGGTCGTACCCTACTCTAATAAATGTTCGTATTCTACGTCGTTTATCGAATTCACAGACAAAACATTGTGATTTTTACGACGTCATAGACAACGTTCGGAGGGAATGAGTCAAAAACAGAAGTATACTGTTGCTATTGCTGAATACTGTCAATAACATGTATAACTAAGAGTAGGGTTACGACTTACGACTGAAAATTGTCGATTAGTATCGTTCGTTGCTTCGTATTAACTATAGTTAAATCGACATTACTTACAGTAGGTTTTGACGCGACAAATATTACGACATATAGCGACATATGGCGAGCGAGCGCGATGCGTCGTGTTCACCCACCCACATCTTGTTGTAATGAATGTCGACGGACCAAGCGGTGCGGTGTACAGAAAAACCTAAACTGGTTTATGTTCTACACTGTATCTGCCAAATGTATGTATTTTTTTTTGTGGAAATAAATAAATAAAATATCGAAAATCGATTTTGCGAGTAGACCCCTGAATCGAGGATCAGACCTACAGACGTACTAAATAACTACAAGGCACAGACAAATCAATAAGTCTAAACCAAAAATAGTACAGTCACAAACAAGCGTTAGCGACAATTAAAACATGTATAAATAAACTGTGGTCTGTCCGTGAATCGATTCACGTCGGTTTTGTATCCGGTTCCGTGCGCTGGCTTCAATTATTTGGTTTATACACCACATTGAAGCTAATGATGATTTTTTTGGTAAACATATTATAATAGAGGTATGTATGAATAGTTAACTAGTTATTGGAATGGTTTACTTTTGAATGTGATCAGGTTAATAGCTACATACTTTTACTGCTTGAACAGAATAATATACTCGTAATCAATTTTATAATCGGTTGAAGATATCTGCTTTAAAATTGAGTTGATTCAATTCAATTCAATCGTTTATATAATTGCGAATAGGTAAGGTAGGTGTTACATGAATATTGTCATAAAAACAATCTTTTTGCTAGCAGTTGCAAGAATACACCCGAACAAACATAGTAACATACATTGAAAGTTAAATAAAATCTTGTAAAAAGTTTCTACATAACCTTTAGGTAATACTTAACCAAAACTTTCGTTCTATAAATATAAACAGTTTTCGATTTTTTTTGTGACGACATCTGTGGTCTAGTGGTTCGAGGTTCGGACTGCTGATCACGAGGTCGTGGGTTCGATTCCCACATGACACAAATATTTGTGTGATGAACAATAAGTGTTGGTCTGGGTGTTTCTTATGTATTATAAGTATGTATTAACAAAAAAAAAAGTATTTATGTATTATATCCATAGCACGAGCTCTGTGTAAAAATGTCGCAATAATATTTATTTATTTATTATTTATTTGTTTAATCAATTTAACTTTAGTAACGTCTTAACAACATTTTTGTTGTCACTCCAGTTTAAAGGTTCAGGTCCAGGTTAAATATTTTTCAGTGAAGTCGAGCCTCAGTCCTATGTAACTATAATAAATTCTAAAGGTTAAAATAAAACAACTGTTCTGTTCATTACCGTTATTATTGGATAATTTAAAATGCATTTCGGCACTTAAAGTTACCATTTACATGTCTTTATCTAAACATACATTTAGATTCGCTAAGATTCGTTTAGATTTCATTTAAGTAAATAAATTTATACCCGTTTTGGAAATATAAAAATAAAATATAAAGATTTACAAGTAAACAACAACAATTATCTAATTGGGAAAGTTGCGAAATTGCGAAAATGTATTATTTTTATATTTTCCTATATTTTGATTAGTTTATACAGTCGGCATCAATAGTGGCTGATTACTGATTATTCATTACGACTCAACAATGTTTCATAGGTAAATTAAAACTAAATCATTGTATTTCTTTCGGTATTTTTAATAGGTTATTTTATAACAATAAATTGAATTCCAAAATATTAATCAGCTTATGATGCTGACTGTACTTACAACAAGAGTTCGAAAATGTTACAGAACATACTGAAAAATTAATTAAGTTAACATGAAATATTGGATTTTTTATTTGCTTTTCGTCGACAGGTTTTTATTAAACTTAAATTAAAAAGTTTAATAAAAATCAAAATTTTGGATACCTATTGAATTTATAACTTTCTTCCAATTTTTTCTCGAAGAGTCATCGTAACGGAGATGTTTAAGATCCCATTTATAATTTATCAACTTTAAAAAAAAAAGTTTTTCCAATGTAATTTTGAAACTTCCATTCAATTAGTACGTTCTAAAGATAACGACAGATAATCATATACAAGGTGCCAAGTATATCTTTGCAAATCTTACCCCCCGTTTCCGAAAGGCTGATCAACGCAAAAATGAACTAATCAGCTGTCAAATCTCAGGTCAAGCGATGTAATTGGTTGCTAACATTTTTGCCGGCCAATCACAGAAGCTGACATTAGATTTGACAGTAGATCAAATTGATCAGCCTTCCAGAAACCGGGGGTATGTCAACAAAAATTAGTTCATTATTTTGCTACCGTACAAGATAAACTGGGCGCTCTGTAACAATTACGGTTCAAGGAAAGCTTCGACATCTTGTACTTTACCATTACCTACATTGATAATTTTAACACCGATCTTAAACAAAAATGTTTTATTTAGAATCACAATAAATACAATAATTTACTTCTGCAACTCGAGTTAAATTCCACTAGAAATCTTTACAGATAAGGCCAATATAATTATATTCTAATTTACACACACAATGCCTTGCAAAACTTTAAAAATGATAGTCCGTCAACCCAGACTACGACGCTTGGTGGACTAAGGCTGAACTCTTATCACTCAGAGAAGAGGCCCATCCCCAGCAGTGGGACAGCAATGGGCTGATCACGCTATGCCTGGCCATCAAATTCGTCCGCGATACGGCTGAGACTTAGAGGAAGTATACAACGTGAAGATGACAATACGAAAATAAATGAAAACACTGTTATTACTAGTCTATAGAAGCATTTTAAACATATATATATGTATAGCTATATATGTAGGTATGTATAATGTGTATATTTTATTATATGTATAATGTACATAGGTATTTATCTATTTTTATTATATGTAATTATAAGTCCGTAGTACGAAACATATTTTACTACTTTACTGGTGCATCTACCTTATTCTTTGTCTCTGCATTACCCTAAGGTTGTCTGGTAGAGAACGCCTATGGCGTTAAGACCGCCTTTGTACCCTGTTGTGCATAAAGAATTAAATAAATAAATAAATATAAATAAGTTGTTTATCGAAAATTAAAAAACCAAATATTTGAACAAAATAAATATTAAAATATCGAAATAACAAGTAACACCATTTGTAATTATTTGTAATAATTGAGAAAGAGAGTAGTGATGGGCGATTCAAATCATATAACTCGAATAACTCGAGTTATCCTTTCGACTCGTTGATTCGAATTGTATTCCTTCAAAACCGAGTTGATTCGTTTTACGTAGCTATTCGCGGCGCTTGGCTCGGTGATTCGCTCTCCCGGGCAAGTGGCGGTAAGCGAGCGAGTGAGGCAGCGAATAGCTGCGAACTACGAGTTAAAGTGAGAAAAAATATCAGGCGGTGCGAAATCGTCACGATTCGTGTACACGAACCAACTCGATCGATCCTTACGAATCACATGACTCGCCTGATTCGACGCCGCTCGTTGACCGAATGTCCCGCTGACTCGGTGGCTCGCTGTTTGTAACCGTGCCCAAATCGGTGGCTCGAGTCGGCTCGATAGATTAGAACATACGCGTCGCATTCGCACCACGCGTTTGGTACTGCCAACCGAGACGAATCAACTCGAATTGTGATTCAAATCAACGAACATTTCAACTCGAATGATTCGCGTTGAAAAAAATACGATTCGTCCCATCGCTAAAAGAGAGTTTAAAATCATATGAATTCGCACAGATCTTTGACCTAACGAACTATGACGGATAGTCCTGCATTCAAAATTAATATAAAAAGCAAAATTAAACATTTTGAAAAAAACCCACGACGTATGTAAACTTAGTCGAAAAAGGATTAAATAAAAAATTTGAGAAACCCCCGACTAAAATAAAGTAAGTAACGGAAGATATAATTACAAACCTAAGAAAATCCGTCGGGGGCTGCCATTGCACATCTGTTCGCGATTACAATTAAAATGTAGTAGCTATTATGTATGATGTATCTCGTAGAGATGCAGCAATATCAATTAAAGATACAATTATTTACGTACCCAACGTAATTTTATTTAGTCACAAAGTCTTAAATTGCAGCATTGAGTTCATTTTAAGGCAGAGAATTGCAGCCCCCGTCGGTTTATAAAATATATATATAATAATAGTATATGATTACTGTTATCAGTCAATACAAAGTAATTATTGTATTTCCTGGGATAAAAAAAGTTCTAAAAATATTGATTGCGGCGCCCCCTGGCGAGTTAACACGATATTACTTATCTAAGAAACATACCCGTTGAATCACAAAACCTTTACAGAAAACCGTATCCAAATCAGTCAAACCTCATTTTAACGTACGAAAAATATTGATTGCAGCGCCCCCTGAAGAGTTAACACGATAACACATATCTAAAAACCATTGCCGATGAATCACAAACCCTTTACAGAAAACCGTATCCAAATCGGACAAACCGTTTTGGAGATAAATGGGAACATTCGTTTGCACACACAAACAAACAACCTCTCACCCTAAACGCATATACCTTCTCCGTTCCGTCGTGGGTAAAAATTAAAACAATTTCCTGTGGCTAAACTATTAACTGGATTTAATTGATTTTTTGTGTACAGTCAGAGTACGTGATACTCTGTTCGTAATTTTACTTAATGTCGTTTTGTCATCTCTACTTTGTACGCATAACCTAGAGTAGTAGTAATAAGTTGAACTGCTCCCGCATTAGCGGGACTTCTCTTTTACAAAAACGTCACAATGAGGTAGAAAGAGTCAAACATAATAATATGTTGTCTGTACTGTCTTTAAATGGAAAATATCGGAATGAAGCCATTTAGTTTTATTTAATCTATCCATTTTGTATGGATTGGTCACCAGCTTGATAGGTAACTCGCTAGTACAAATATTGAAAAAAAAATGTTACATTGACAGTTGAAGGCCATACCGATTGTAGATATCTATCTCTTTCTGTCACGTTGCTGCCTGTGTAAGAAAAAAGATAGCAGCCATATGAGAAATGTTAATTTCATTACTGCGATTCTAGGCTAGTCCTATTTCTATGGTCTGAGGAATAATATTAGGTCCTAATATTGTAAAGCAAAATATTTATAAGTTACTGAAATAAACATGTTGATTTTTTTTTTTTTTTTTTTGAGGCTACCGAAGCACATTAGGTGGGACGTGAGAAACTGCGCGCGGGCACGCAGCGTAGCAGAAGACCGATGGTACAACTTTGCCCCAACGTACCCGCCCGTACCACAGGCGTATCGCGCACGAATTAATAGTCAGATTCCCTAAGGGTACTGTTATTTGTATAAACTGAGTATTTAAATGAAGAAATTACTCTTTTCTTTCTATACATACAGTTGTAACCACTTAGCCGTATCTTAGAACGGCCGGGAAAATATGGGACCTATCCTTACTCGGCCGTACGCCATGATTATGTTATTTTATTACCTACACTTTTTTCGTCATGATTTTAATAGCAGGAAATAACTCGAGCCACATCTTAATAATAAGCACTTTGGAATCTAATTTACTATACTATACATAGTCGTATTGACCAATCTCTACATACACTTAGAAAATCTACATAATTACAAACCTTTTCACTAAGAATCTAAACTTTTTGAATTTTTCAGAGATCTAGGTTGTTGTACAGTTTTATTCTTTTTACTCTTAATTTCTAAGTTGAACGTGTCACTGGTGCCGGTGGGGGGCGTGAAGACAGAGTTTTTGGAGCTAGGCACACTGTTCCCTGGTGATACACCACTGTCGGTACTCACAGAAGCAGGGCTAGGACTGTCACTAACGCTATTACAAACCGTCAACTCCTGACCAGGAATGGACACAATTTGACCTATCGGCTTCTGCCTGACTAGATTTATACTTTGGCACACGTTATTCTTAACTTCACTATCACTCGAAGAAGAAGAAGGAACTTTGTGGTATCTCGTCAAAGTCCCGGCGGACCCCGCGGAGTTCGGCCGGTACATCGGCACAAACTGTGATTGCGAGTAGTACTGCATCTCGGCGGGTGCTTGGCCTGGAACCCACGGGCCCATCGTGGAGACAACAGGAGGCATGTGCGTCCACATAGGCATTTGGACCATGTGAGTCCCGTCTGCCATGGGGCTGAAGCCGGGAGTGACCGGCATTGGCCGCACGACACCGACAGGAGTTGGACTCGGTGCACTTTGCGGTCTCATCGCTGGATGTCCATACTGCCCCACAAATTCTTCTCCCTCATACATTCTATTCGGGGGTGGATTTTGCGAGTAATCTATATTGGGGAACACTGTGTGTGGACTTCTCTGTAGATATGTGAACATTTGCTGCTGGGCTTGTTTCATGGCGACGTACTGCTGTAGATGCATGGCAGTTTGTTGTCTTTGCTGAGCGATGTCCTGGGCCATCGCCGCCGTGGAATTGCCATGTATGTAGTAGATTTGTGATTGAGTGTTCACTTGACCAACAGGCGACTGTCTTTGTGAGTTATGCTTGTTGTTGTCAACGTTGTTCTGAGGGTCCTGGTATTCTTCCGGAGGTGCAATGTATTTGGGTGGTGATGGTGGAGTCACTTGTTGTGACATCGGATAGCTTATTATCTGGGCTATGTATGGCTGTTGAGATTTTGCTAAATGTGCTGGACTGTGTGTTTGGAATGTAGGGTTGAATGTTATTTGAGACACGTCTTGGCCGGATCCTTGTACTTCTGGATTATTGTGATTTGCTCTAAAATCGTTTCCTTCATTCTTCCTAGGCTTTTGATTGTATGGTGCTACTTTAGGGTTATTTTTCCAGTTAGCTCCAGCGCTTTGCGGTCTTTTGACTGGCGACTTTGTGGCATCGTGCCAGCTGTCTCCGTTGATTTGTCTTGGGTCTGAAGGATGGTGGGATTGAGCGCTGTGAGATCTTCTTGGTGGTGGCGACATACCGTCAGGTATATGTTGCTGTCTGTAGCACCGCCTCCCTGATCCGGGGCTGTTCTGCCGCTCTGGTGGAGGTGGTATCGGCCTTGGGACCCGTCTCCGGGCTGGAGTGGGTGGACTCGGCTGTGATAGTGAGGAATGTGTAGATATTGACGTTGACCGCCATTGTTCTATTAGTATCCTTCGCCGCTCGTGCTCGATTTTGATTTCTGTTTCACTTGTAGAATCGTAGTCTCTGCCCTGGAGATAAAATACGTAACTACATTAATTTCACTCTAATAGTAATAAAAGTTATTGGACGCATTCATAGAACACTTTTACATAGCAATTTGGGTTAAAAATAAATTACTTAATAGCCTCAAGACCAGATTATAATTTAAATAAAGCATATTAAAGCGTAAAGTACTATTCAACTTTAGAGTAAATAAAACACTAAATTTATTTCATAACTTATTTTTGAATATAAATAATTGAAAGAGGATTTTACCTCATAATAAAACAAAGTAAAATAATATACGCGATATCATCCGGTTAAACTTTGTTTTATTATAATGTGTAGTGATCGCGAAAACCTAAGAAATTATTAGGATTTTACCTTGTCAATTTTGTCGTCCAACATTTTGAAGAAATCTTGCTGGCTGGCTGACACTTCACTGTAACAAGAATTAAATTTTATCATATTTCATTGTTTTTACCAGTTTTTACCATGGTATAATAAGATGTTTCACCAGGTATTCTCTTCCCGCGATGCCTCCAAGCTATTTCACGATCAGTCTTCCCATTGATAGATAGATAGATAGAATATACTTTATTGTACACCATGAAAATAGTAGTAACAGGAACAACGTATAAATTATGGGAACATGGGCGGTCTTCCAGACAACCTTTGGATGGACAAAGAAGACGTATGATCCAGGTAATGATTGATTGATAACTTCAATATACAACATGTTGATCTGTATTCGTGCCATATTTAAGGAGGTCACTATAGCACTGATACTGAACACCAATCAATAAAAAAATCAGTACCTATTGTTCTTGTTATTTATTTAAATACCTGTTATGTTTACAACAAACAAATTTCCTCCGTATGTCACGTGCGACACAAAAACAATGCGTGTGAAGCAAAACAATTTGCAGGTCTTTCCACCCTTTGTCAATGCCGCCGATGACTTATTTTCTGAGTCGTTCGGGGTTTATTCTCAAACCCTCGCTATGTTTCTAAGTAAAAATATAGGTATTAAATAATCGTTGAATTTTTCAAGTATTTTTGATCACTAAGCACATTATTTATCATTTGCTCTAGAAATATGGCACGGTTACAGATCAACAACTTGTATTTAAGGAGATTTTTATTCATAATGAATATAATATAAATTCCTAACTAGCCGAAATATTTTCTATCTCGTGTTATTCATCTAATTAGTTATTAAAGGAAACTGCATAAAATTCCTAGTTCAAAAGTGTTTCTTTATAGAAGCAACTAAATAAAAAAAATGCATTTTCCTCAGATAAGTTATTTACACAAAGTGACAGGCGACAATACATAAAACTGACAAGTGTCACGCTAACAGTCCGCTATTGGCTCCACAGCCGATGACGTAGTACGGGGGCAATCACGTGACCTAGCTGTCACGGGAAGAGAGTACCTGTTGAAACATATTATTATACCATGATTTTTACGTACCATCGTACGTCAAACGTAGTACTTACATGACAGGCTGATGGTTGGTGAGCGGCAAGATGTGCTTGCTCTGTTCCGGTTCATCTTCGTTGTCATCTGGGGGCGCGGCGCCGCCGGCTGGACCCTCCTCTTCGTCTGCTTCTTTTTCCGCTGCGCCTACGCAACAGGAGAACATTCTGTTTAAAAATACAGTCAGGATTGCACCACGAATTACTAACAAACATCATTGATTACCTAGATTATTGCCACTTTAGTTTATTTTTATAAATAATTATTAAAATTTTGATTATGGACAACGAAGTCAATAGACACGCAATCTCATTTAAGCAGCATGTTCCAAATTCAGTTGACGCAACCGTTGATAAAATTTACGTGTTCGCGAGACAGCTGTCAAGTTCGCAGCACTTCGTCTATATTTTTTACTATGTCTGTGGTCCGTGCTACGAACTAACTTTTTGTTACAAAAATTACATCTTCTATCGTGTCGTGTGTGTAGCTCATAGCTACATAATGATAATAACTCATGCCGTGGAAAAAGATTAGCCAGTCAGCAGGTTGGTAGCGGGGTTGACAGCCCAGGGTGCGCCGAACGATCAAATAAATATCTTCACTCGTGTCATGTAGGCTCTTTTAATACACCCCAAGAAATTAAATTTTAAGACATTGTTAACATTGACGATTTCTTACTATTTGGGATTATAACTTAGTCATCCTTTAGCTAGGTACTACCAAGTCTTTAAGTTTGACACAGACGGCTCCATTCACGATGATGCTCAAAGAAACGGTTTTATTAATTGTTTACAAAAGAAAAGTTCAAGAAAATTCAGTCAAAACGCCCATTACTAAAAGTCAAACTTAACTAAAGCCTTTGACCGCTTTGCCCCAGGTAGATTACTTTGAGAACTTTAGACATTTAGGTTTCTTGAGAAATTAATTAGTGATGCCCGTTCTCGGAAACTAAAAATAATTCAGGCATAGACAGTAGGCATGCCCGCGGCTCAGGCCACTTCAAAAGTTTTTATCTTTGCATAACCCTGTAACAAACATTTTGGCTTTGTAAGTAGGTACGTTTGTCTAAATTAATTTAGCTGTTGCGATTGAGTAATGAACATATATATAATACATCTTGAAGCTTTTATTTTGCTAGCTAGTAGGTTAAATAATGTTGTTTTTTTTTGCAAAAAAAATTATAACATTGCAAAAGACCTTGTGCCTTCTTGTTTCGTGTGGTGCCGGACGTACAGAATTGCACCACCCTCTCTCTTCTCATGGGTGTCGTAAAAGGCGACTAAGGGATTTACCAGAGGATGGATTGGATGGGATTACCAGCAGCGTTCTCTGAGTATTTAAACAACCAACTGCGATCGCCAACCCGCCTGCCAAGCGTGGCGATTATGGCATATACCCCCAAACTGCTTGGGGAGGCCTTTGTCCAGCAGTGGACGTCTTTCGGCTGAAATGATGGTGATTAAAAGGCCTTGTAAGCTTCTGACCTGCTGCCGAATTATGTAAATCACTTGTGATCACTATCCGTCTTATTGGCAACTATGCTCCACCCAATTATAATATTGTTGTAACGTCAAAATGTAAGCTGTTATTGTCAATGTGTACCGAAACGGTCAACCCGCGAGGCACAGAGGGGTCTCAATGTTTACCGAAACCGTCAACCCGCGCGGTTTTAACTTCGCCACGAGCCTCGCAATTATTCTCAAAATTAAAATTACTTCTATTCCACCAATATTCAAATATGTTGCCCTATATCACAGATAGGTATTCAAATAATTTTTCCGTCAAGTGAGCATCTTCGCTCCCACCTGTGTCCCTGACGTCGTTAATCTCTTCGTCTCAAATTTACGTATCAAGGACGTAAGTATACAATTTTATGAACAAGTGCCTTGAGATTGATGTCACGGTGCGAAATTTCTGTATTCACAAGGAAAGCTATTAAATCAACGTTATTTCTGCCATTTTGTTTTTAATAATGGATAATTCAGTATTTGAAAAAAAAGCCCTTTAGTTATAGGTACTTTAGCCCTTGGTAAGTTAATAAAAATATTTTAAAGGGATCAAAAGCGCAGTATTTTTATTTATTTATTTATTTATTATTCCTCCTTACATCTATCATTACAGGTCTTTAACCTAATGCGATAGTGTGGCTATCAACTATAATAATTAATTATCCTAGAATTATTATAAAAAGTTACATGCTACTTACATGCTACTTACCATACTAACTTAACAACTAACAACAACAAAAAACCAATGTATACATTTAACTTACATTATAACTAACTAAGTTTAATAGAACTTTTGCGAATTCACTCAAATTGCACGAAAATATATCGAGTCTCTCATGAACTTCGTTTATTATGCGGATTGTTCTTATAAGGGGTGCTTTCGCCAATAGATTGGTCCTGGCTACTGGCACGTCCAGCAGTAGCGGGCGCCGCCGCCTCCACACGTATCGGTCCGGCACGCAAAGCCTCAGGTGACGCAGCACTCCCGGGTTATGCGCTACTCCACGCAGTAGCTTGACTACATACGCGGCGAGTGTGAAGTCCCGTCGCACCCTGAGCTCATTGTACCCGACCATACCCAGTACAAACAGTGTAGGGTACATCAACGGGTAGAATGGATATACCCCGTAAAGTTTGAAATACAAGTGTCGTGTAAATTTATTTTGGACACGCTCCAGCATGACACTATATTTCTCTTCATGCGGAGCCCATATGACTGCACTGTGTTCAAGATGACTCCTGACTAGAGCGTCATACAACACCTTGAGCGTGGTAATGTTTGTGAACCCCTGTGACTGCCTCAGTACAAAACCTAGGTTTCTGTACGCCTTCTTGCAAATCTTAATTATATGTTCACGAAAAGTTAGGTGTGGAGTGAGAAATATCCCTAGATCACGTACCTCTGATACTCGTTGCATCGGTGCCGCTTCTACCTTGTACTCGTAGAGCATAGGGGTCCGCGCGCGACTGAATGTTATCACCGAGCATTTGGAGACATTGAAGCAGAGTTTATTCTCATGGCTCCACTCGACCACTCTGTTAATATCCTCCTGCAGGCGGTAACAATCCGGCTTATCCTTAACCTCCAGCAGTAATTTAAGGTCATCTGCAAACAATAAACATGAACTATGCCGGACGACCTCCGGTAAGTCGTTTATCATTATAATAAATTCCAGGGGCCCCAAATTACTGCCCTGGCTCACGCCGGACCTGGTGTAATATGGTTCGGACTCATACCCATTGTAGTCAACATACTGTTGCCGGTCTTTCATATAGCTGACAAAAAAATGTAACAGGTGTGGTGTACATCCAATTTTCGCAAGCTTCCTTAATAAGACGTCATTGTCGACGGTGTCGAATGCCTTTTTAAAATCAAAGTACGCAGCGTCTACCTGGACGCCAGCATCTACCGCCGGTACCACCTGCACCATGAAGTTGAGTAGATTGGTGGCAGTGCTGCGTCCCGGCCGGAACCCGTGCTGCGCATCCGATAGCTGCGCGCGCACCTGTTCCTGCACGCAGCGCTGGATGGCGGACTCAAACACTTTTGCTGGCGTTGACAGCACAGCCACTGGTCTATAGCCACAGACATCGGGACCTGACTTTCCTTTGGGAACCGGAATAACTCGCGTGATTTTCCACCTAGCCGGGAACGTCGCTTGTTTCAAACAGATGTTAAAGATATGATGTAGCGGTTCTGCTAGCACCCTGCAACAGTCTCTGAATACAAACGCTGGTATACCGTCCGGGCCTGCTGAACGTTTTGGCTTAAGATTTGCAAGCGCTTCCTTTACGTCTTGAAGAGTCAGAATCTCTATATGCACCCGTGCACTGGTCGCGTCGACCTCCGCCGCCGCTGCCCGTGCATCAAGTCGCGGTGGTTCCTTATTGTACACGGACTCGAAAAAAACCGCGAATTCCCCAGCACACTCATCATTCGTAAGATGTTGACCATCCTTCATGATAACCTGCCTGTTTACTCTACTTCTTTTCGACCTAATATATTGCCAGAATGATTTTGGATCTTTCGCAAACTGAAACTGAATTTTACTTTTGTGTTCTTTGTGCGCAATTTCTATTGACTTTTTAATTCGGGCTCTGCACTTAGCAAATTCATTATAATCAATATCGAGCTTCGATTTTTTAAAATTCTTATGAAGTCTGGCTTTAATCTTTATGTCTTTAATAATATCTCCCGTGTACCATTCGGGGTATACGTAGTGCGAATTTTCACGATTAAGCTTTTTCCGAGGTACACATTTATCTAATATATGGTTAAGATTATCATAAAAGATATTCAACGTCTCTTCCAAATCGTGCATGTTATACATTGTACTCCAATCAGTAGAAGTTAGCATAGAATACAATAACTGAAAATTGGCCTTATAAAAATTCCACCGCGGTCTAATACTGCGCGCGCTGCTACTGACGGCGTCGGCAGCGGGTGTCGGCGGCGCGGGGGCGGGGGCGGGGGCGAGGCGCACGCTCACGGCGAGCGGCGGGTGGTTGCGGTCTACGGGCACGAGTGGCTCGTCCGCTGCCACTACCGACACTTTTTCGCTAAAACCTGTACTCAGGACCAAATCCAACTGACGACTTAAATAATTGGGTACTGTGTTACTTTGAGTGAACTCGCAATACGACACAAAACATTCATAATAATTACTAATATTTACAGGACAAGAATATAAATTAAAATCTCCAATCACAATCACTTCTTTATATCTATCACATAATGTTTCTATTAATCTAAATAACATCATGTAATCATTCTCCGAACTACTTGGTGGGATATAAATTACACAACACAAAAACAAAAATCTATTATACAAATGTACCGTTGCACAAATTATTTCAAAAACGCAGGTATCTATCAATATCAACGCGTCCGCGAGTATTACTTGTCGTAGCTCGAACCGGTGTGGCCACGAGAAACACGCCACCCTGTTTCCGACCATCCGCTCGATCACAACGTAATATATTATAACCCTGTGGGACGATTTCCGCATCTTGAATGGATTCGTTGCAGCCTGATTCAGTAATTGCGTATAGGTCCGAATTTGCTGACACAATGTTGTTTCTAAAGTTGTCCAACTTTGTTCGAAGACCGCTTACGTTTTGGTAAAATATTTCTATTTTATTATTGTTCGTTGACTGTTTTTTTGGGTTGTCTACGAAACCAAATCCACTCACTGAATTCGGTGTTCAGTGGCCATATTTCCGATTTGTTCAAATTGTCATACATTTGTTCTGGTACACCTATTATAAAAGATGAATAATCTCGTTCCGTTTTATGTTTGATTTTCTCAAGTTTTATAATCACCTCTGGGCCACATACACTTTTAATGTGATTCGTCATAGCTTCTAGTGTGGTTTCCGGATGTAAACGCCATACGTGAAGGTATTTCTTTCGTTCCGTAGCTAGTATTGCCTTTAAACCTGTATTTTTTCCAATTCTAACTTCCTTGGACAATCGTTTGGTTTTATTATTTTGCACCGTAGTCCAGCCGGTTTGTTTATATTCGTCCTCTTGTTCCGATGGTTCAATAGTCGCTGGTGGGCTATTGATACACGTCTGTGCCGGTAGCACAGAAGATTTCGTGGCCCCACGTTTGTTTTCATTTTGCGTTTTGGCGGTTAGCTGGTCCGCGTTCTTAGGTTTACTGGCCGTGGTATTTTGGCTAACGGCTTCAGAAATTGTACAAGGAGAACTCGAAGGTACCTCCTTTATTAATTCCTGGGGTTGGTTACTCTGAGTTTGAGTCAATTTAAAATTTAGTTTTTTTTCTACTACCGTCATTATTTTAATTAATTTGATTAATTTGATGAAAAAGTAATTTGATTGAAGCCCGTTTCCGGTGGAGATAGGGAACAAAGAATATAAAATAATTAAATTACCTCATAAAATATAAGTTACTGTCATTATTCTACAGTAAATATCCATAATTGATAATTTTATTATTTTTAACGCATTTACGCATATGAAGCGAAATCTAAAGATAAATTGTGGAAAGAAAAAATCGCTCACGAGCAGGATTCGAGCCTGCGACTCCTGGCTCAGTACGCCAGTGCTTTAGCCACTAAGCTACCGTGAACACTGCTCGTGGTATCAAATTTAAATTCCATTTACGTCTTTCGGTGACGTCAGCAGCATCACATTGAGAAACAACAGACCGTGTACCTCTACCCAATTAACTTTGCAGTTAATTCAACGTCGTATAGATGTGCCTGCCCTTACTAATTATATTTTATTGTTTTTAACGCATTTACACATGCGAACTGATCTATTATTGAATTTATTACCATAAATTTTTCTCTATAATATACAACGTGTATCAGAAAAGCGTGGTCATATTTGAAGAGCTTATTCAGGGGATGCTATCAAACAACTTTTACTATGGGACCAACACTGAAATCGCGAAAAAAAATCAGCTGATCCTTACATTTTGTCGAGCGACATCGATGATTTAGTAGGGAACAGCTGATATTTTTTTCGCGATTACAGGGTTAGTCCTATAATAAAAGTTACTCTATGCTATGCCCTGAATGAGCTCTTCAAATATGACCACGCATTTCTGATACACGTTGTATAGAAGAAATAAGGAAAATTCTCAAGCAAAAGTAAGTTGTAACAAATGTCGTCAAAAACGTCCATTTAGCCTGGATATCAGATGCGGAATGACATGAAATGTAAATTCGTTGAGGATTGATATTCGAGCAATTTCGCAAAATTTCGCGCGACGTTGTAGGAAAATCCTTAAATTTCGCGGGAAAAATTAAAAAGTAGGGACCGAATCTCCACTTGACATGAAATGGAGTTTTGGCGTTTCCTTAATTTCATTTGAGGTATATGAATATAATGGAAATTAGAGCCGTTTGGTGATTTGAATTCAACTTTTAAGGATAATCTCAGTTTATGTCGATTTAGGGAAAAACTGGTTGTTTTGGATAGTACCAGTATTGAACTATGTTTACGGGACTTGTCGCGCACAATAAAATCAAAACATAACAAATATGAAAAACCAACCGCGGGTAGTTCGAGAAAACAGCCGCCGCTCAAGACGATGACACCCGCATACTTCAGTCTGCTCGTGACCACGGCCAATGCAACTTGACCGAAACGTTGAAGTTAGTCAAAATGTTTGTTATGTTTTGATTTTATTGTGCGTAACAAGTCCCGTAAACATAGTTCAATATGAGTGAAATTCGCGAAAGTTTAAAAACTTCTAGTACCAGTATTATCAAAATTAAAATAAATTAACCTTTTGGAAGCGCAGGACCGGTCGTTGTAGCGATGTTTGGAGGAGGCCTATGTCCAGCAGTGGACGTCTTTCAGATGGAATGAAGATGATGATGATGACATCTGAAGTTCAGCACTTCAGATGTACTGAACTTCAGGTCTAAAGTTCAGCACTTCAGATGTACTGAACTTCAGGTCTAAAGTTCAGCACTTCAGATGTACTGAACTTCAGGTCTACCTAAATACCAGGCCCCTCAGAAAGTATTGCGAAAAAAAGTTTTTATATATGGGAGACTGGCCAGTTATAATGTTTTTCGAAAATATGATTATTTATAAGTAAAAATAAGTAAGTTCCAATTTCAAAATTTCCCTCCACATTTTTTGCGAGTTAATTCAAAGTATTGTGTCTCACTGAAATATGGATCTGCGCCGGGAACATTTTAGAGCTATGATTTTATACGATTTCAAGTGTCGCCTGAAACCGGATGAATCGTACGATAGACTTCAAATGGCATTCATGGATGAAGGCCCTTCCAAGGCAACCGTGTATCGTTGGTATAACGAATTCAAGCGCGGTCGACCAACTTTGGGGGATGACGAAAGAAGCGGTCGCCCTTTGACGGCTGTTACCGAAGAAAACGTGCTAGCAGTGAAAAATTTAATCCAAGACAATAGGCGAATTACATATCAGGAGATTCAACACATATTGAAGATTGGATCGGGAAGCGTTCACGAGATTCTACACAGCCATCTTCGCGTGAGGAGGATAGTATCACGCTGGGTGCCGCACAACCTCACCGATGCTCAGAAGCAGGCCCGGGTGGAATGGTGCCGTGATATGCTTAACAAATTTGAAGCAGGCTCGTCTCGGCGTGTTTACGACATCGTTACAGGTGATGAGTCCTGGATTTATCAATACGACCCAGAAACCAAGCGCCAGTCGACTGTTTGGGTGTTTCAAAATGAGCCAACGCCTACCAAAGTGAAGCGATCTAGAAGCGGGGGTAAGATTTTGATCGCTAGCTTTTTTAATTTGACTGGCCACTTGGTATCAATTCCCTTACGGGATCAAAGAAGCATTAATGCCGAATGGTATACTACCAAATGTTTGCCAGAAGTTTTCTCTGTTATAAGCAACAAGCGACCAAACACAGGGCTCCGCGGGCTACTGCTCCACCACGACAATGCACCTGCGCACACCGCACTCAAAACGAGGGACTTCCTGGACAGCACGCCAGTCAAACTCCTGGGTCACCCTCCTTACAGCCCTGATCTAGCACCGTGTGACTTCTTTTTATTCCCAAAAATAAAAAATCAGCTCAAAGGGATACAATTTTCGTCGCCGGAAGATGCGCTGGCTGCGTTCGAGCAGGCTGTAAACGAGGTGTCTGCGGCGGACTGGAAAAAGTGTTTTGAAAACTGGTTTAGGCGCATGAATCTTTGTATAGAGGCTGGTGGAAAGTACTTTGAAAAGATTTGATAAAAATATATGTACGTATAGAACAATTTTTTTTAGTTTCGCAAAACTTTCTGAGTGTCCCACGTACTTATTCATTCGGTCGAAATAATAAAATCTCATTAAATTAATTTCATTTTATAAAATTTAAATTGATTAAGAACATGTTTTCATAAAATTTAAATTAAGCTTATTCAACGATATCTACATTTATAGAATAATAAAGATAATTAATAAACTTGCAGTATATTTATACCACACTTTATTATTTGCATTTTAAAGCATGAAGCTGTATTCCCGGGGATATCGGACGGGTTCAAGTATGCATATTAAATTAATTGCAACTGGGTCAGGATAGTATGGTTACACGCGTTGTATGTCTGAAAATAGAAATGATTGAATTTCAATGATATCTGTAATTTATAAAATCTGATTTATTGCATTTACTTTTTATAAAAAATCTGATCAAAATTTTAAGAAATTATTAATTGTAAATTGAAAGTGATTATATTACTCAAAACTCATTCACTCAGTGATTATATCAATCACATTAATCAAATTAAATATTAAATCTTTATTATTTGTAAAATAAACGTGATATAATCACTTTTAATAATGATTTAATATTAAATTTGATTATTTTTATTGAAGAGTTCAGTAATGGTTGTGTCCTTGCGTTCTGATAATGTAGCTCACAGGAACAACAGGATTTTTGTTATATACTGTACATTTGGGTTTTTAAAGGTAATTTATTAAAAGACGCATGCGCTGAATATTGACCGGTTCATCATAATGCTGAATTTCGCAACTAGAATACAAGCATAGATGGCAGGGAACATCAAGCGTCGGACTGAGATACCACAGGGCCCAAGTTCGAATCCCCATAAAATATGTATTTCTGTACGTTTTATTTAATAGTTAAAAGCTGACATGACGAACATTTTCTCCTGTATCACACCTACCGCAAGCCGCGATAAGTAACTTGGTTCAATTTTTTTTTCATTTTCTTTTATTTTTACCTGCTGGGTAAACGGATTGGTTACTATTTTCTTACAAAATATCCCGGTATCTCGGTAGCTGCGCTTACATCCACGACTCAAATACGGAGAAATAATCCATTCATTGTTTATTTTACTGCTATATGGAACCTGAACACGCAACTCCAATTTGTAACACTCAATGAATATTGCATTTTATGTACCTACATTTTTTCGAGATTCGTGGAACCATTTTATAAAATACCTGGTACGGTGCATTCAATGAAACCCACCTCTAGGTAATACTGTTGTCACGTAATGAAATGCAGCTTCAGTGTGTCATTGAACTGAATTATAATAAATGATATTATTTATTTTATTATTTAACCGTAACTGGGTTGCGGGGGTCTGATGGCAGTCGCTCCGTGTAAAATACTGATGTTCAGCCGCATCTGGCTAGACTGGAAGCCGACCCCAATATAATTGGGAAAAGGGTCGGAGGATGATGATGATTTATTTTATTATTTTTAACGCATTTATGCATGCGAAGTGAACTAACGATTTCAATTGTGGAAAGAAAAAAGAAAAAATAAAAATTTTCTTTCCACAATTGACTTGAAACTCTTTCCACAATTAAGTTGTGGAAAGATTTTTTTTATTTTTATTTATCATTAAGTGATATTGTATTTTATTTCACTCGTATATTAATTTCACAGTAAATACACAAAAGAATATCCTATGCTTAATATACAAGTGAAAAAAAATTTTTTTTTTTTTCACTAATGTCCAGTTAACCGCACGCGCCAGTGGTGGCACTTGAATTACGAAAACCACCCTTACTGCTTCCGAAATAAAGACGCTTTCTAGGTTAAATGTTACAGCTGCCGTGGGGTCTACCGTTCCTACACCAATTATACAAATTTTCAGTTGTATGATTTCTAATTTTGGGTGGTGTCGCTATCGTGTATTAAAATCCCTTTGTGTTTAGCAAATATTTGATATCGGTCGGATATAGTCGTGTATACAACGTATTATTGAAATGACTAAAAAGCATAAGAAAATTATTATTGGCATTAGAAATTAGCATCATCATCATCATCATTTCATCCGAAAGACGTCCACTGCTGGACATAGGCCTCCCCCAAGCATCGCCACAACAACCGGTCCTGTGCCTTCCGCATCCAGCGGATTCCCGCGACCTTCACCAGGTCGTCGGTCCACCTTGTGGGGGGCCTACCCACGCTGCGCCTTCCAGTACGCGGTCGCCACTCCAGAACTTTACTGCCCCATCAAATTAGAAATTAAAAATTATTATAAATTTTTATATTATTATTTCATTAGAAATTAGCATAAGCAAATAATTTATGTTTACCTACTTAAATAAGCATGCTAGATTCACATCTAGTAGATGTCAATCAGATGTGCTGCATCTTATCTTTTCCCAAGTGTATGTGAGATTGTACATCAGTTTCGTGAATTACAATTTAAAAAAAAAACGTAATCATCAGAATGAACAACTTTTAATATGGAGCCGAACTTGAAATCGTGACAAAAAAATCAGTTGGTCCATACATTTAAGATAAGATAAGATAAAGTTTATTGTGCAACATTATTACAAGTATAACAAGGTACAAGAGTACGATAGCAGCTACAGTAGTATGCACTGTGTGTATTTGTGTTCACTTAAATCGATAAAATGTAGGGATCAGCTGATTATTGCTGAATATAGGTTTTTGCTGAAAATCAGCGCTGCTGGCACTAGGTCCGTCCTAAGCCACAGCATTAAGCTGAGCAATGACCTACATTTTTGCGCACATGCGACGCACAAAGATCACAGCAGTATTTATAATACTTAACATTTTTTATTATTGTTTTTGTTTTGATTTGACTAACTGTAAATCACAGACTATAATGTAGAACAAAAATCCGATCATTACCGTTATAACCACAGATCATGTATTGTTTGTGTCCAGTGTTGTCAGTTGTCAATTTAACTGTAACTATACTAATTTGTCATGAAATTGTAAAGTATTATGTATTTATTATTAAGTATTATGTATAAGTTTTGTAGTGTGTGCGTCAAATGGAGCGCAAGAATAAAATCTTTTTCTTTCTTTCTTCTTTCTTTCATAATTTTTCGCGATTTCTGGTTTGCTCCCATAGTAAAAGTTGTTTATACTGATGATTACATTGATCCCTTAAGGTGAATGCTACAGGGTAGCCCACGAAATTAAAATTTTTTGGCGTTTTTTGCAATTTGTAGCTTTATTTCGCGTTGTATATCGGTCAAAATATGATTGGCGAAAATAATAACAATATATCTAAGGAATAATACTCATAAAAAAATATTAACCTAGCTCTATAAGCTCTACAAGCTCGAAAATCGATTATTTGATCGTAAATTAATATTATCGAGCCAGTACAGCTTATAGAGCTAGGTTAATATTTTTCATGAGTATTATTCAGTAGATATATTGTTATTATTTCCGCCAATCATATTTTGACCGATATAAAATGCGAAATAAAGCTACAATTAACAAAAAACTTCGAAAAATTTGAATTTCGCGCGCTACCCTGTAGCATTCACCTTAAGAGGTTTTCAGTTATTTCAATAACGGCATAATAATATTTTATAATATAAAAAATATTATATATAATATTATATTATTTTATATATTATATATATATATATTTTTTTTTATATATATATTTTATTTTATATATATTTTTTTCAATAATATTTTATGTGGCATTCCTTACCACCATAATTTCCTTTCCCAACTAATATCTAAATACCGGATTCCCAAACTTAACAGTTCCCACTAACTTAGTAAACAAACACACTATTATACAAATATCTATATATTTACATTACACGTATCTAATATTAATATTATTTACATAATAAATAATATATTTTGTTCCAATTATAAAGAGTAAGACTGGTGATGTCTCGGACGTGAGTAACTACAGACCCATTTCGCTTGCCACTGTAATGGCTAAAGTATTGGACAGTCTGTTGGATGACACTCTCAACAAATGGTTAAAATTACACGACGCTCAGTTCGGGTTTAGGCCTGGACTTTCCACTGAAAGCGCAATATTGAGTCTCAAACAGACTGTCCAATATTATACTGATAGACACACACCTGTGTACGCATGTTTTCTCGACCTTTCCAAAGCTTTTGACCTAGTGTCCTATGAAATATTATGGAAAAAGCTCGGGGAAGCATGCGTGCCAGCTGAAATTATACGTGTGTTTCAGTATTGGTATTCTAACCAAGTGAACAATGTGAAATGGAAGAATTCACTTTCTACTGCGTATAGGTTGGAATGTGGGGTGAGACAGGGGGGGTTGTCCTCGCCCAAGCTTTTCAACCTATATGTCAATGAGCTGATCGCTGGACTCAGCAGTAAACGGATCGGATGTTGGATTGACAACATATGCGTCAATAACCTCAGTTATGCGGACGATATGGTGCTGCTGGGTCCAACGGCCGGCTCCATAAGGGAGCTTTTAGAATACTGCGAAGGGTACGCTGCTAGCCACGGTCTGGTTTATAATTGTAAAAAGAGTGTCTGCATGATCTTTAAGGCCCCCGGTAGGAAACAGATATACGAGCCAATTATCACCCTTACTGGCCAGCCCTTAAAAAGGGTGAGTCAATTCAAATATTTAGGGCACTACGTAACGGAGGACCTTAAAGATCATGAGGACATCGATCGCGAGCGCAGGGCTCTAGCTGTGAGAAGCAATATGCTGGTGCGCAGGTTTGCTTGTTGTAGCAAGGAAGTGAAGATCACATTATTTAAAGCTTACTGTCAAACCTTCTACACAAGCAGCTTGTGGGCCAGCTACACGCGGAAAACACTGGACGCCCTGAGGGTCCAATACAATAACAGCTTCAGAATGCTTTTGGGGCTGCCGCGTTTTTGTAGTGCCTCTAGTATGTTCGCTCAGGCACGCGTTCGTGACTTCTACGCCATGGTAAGGATTAAGACGGCCTCGCTTTTACAGAGAACACGGTCAAGTCCTAACAGCATTTTGAAGATGTTAGTGGATAAAATAGATTCGCCAATCCTGAATCACTTCATGCAGGTGCTAGTTTGGCAGAAGTGATTTTACTACTCGGGTTTGGCTGTAATAATTACAAGTTTTTAGACTACCTAACTATAATACTAACATATTTTTAAGTCATTTATAACTAACACATTATAGATCCTTGTTATCTGATTAATAAATGAATAATAATAATAATAATATACGGCGAGTATTTGCACAGACACAACCTGGTGGCCAGGATTATACACCAGCAACTTGCCTTGAAATACAGCCTTGTGGATACAGAAGTACCATACTACAGGTATGTGCCCGACCCAGTTCTCGAAAATGGTCATGTCACATTATACTGGGATCGGTCTATCATCACTGATAGGACTATTGTACACAATAAGCCTGATATAGTGATGATAGATCGATTGGAGCGCCGCACGATGATTGTTGATGTCATCGTCCCGCATGACGGGAATCTCGTGAAGGCCGAAAAAGATAAAGAAATAAAATATCTTGACTTGGCACACGAGGTTGTCGACATGTGGGATGTTGACTCAGCAGTCATCGTGCCGATTGTCGTTACGGCCAATGGCATAATGGCAAAGAGCCTCGACCAACACCTACAGAGGCTCTCATTAGGCAGCTGGGTCAAGGGCTTGATTCAGAAAGCAGTTCTTCTGGACACGGCACGTATCGTTAGGAAGTTCCTCTCTCTGAGGCCCTGACCACCGGTAGCTTGGACCCTGTTCCTGATGCCGGTGGGCTACTGTTTTTATATATTTTTAAATGTTTTTATTTCTTGTTTTTTGTAAAAATGTTTAAAAATGTAAAAAAATATGTAAAATAATGAATAAATGGAATAATAATATTAATTCACTAGATACTACATTCACAAAACATAATAATATTTATTTCCACACGAACTCCTAACACCGCATATTTACAATATGAAGCAGTGGAGTCGCACATTACCTACGTAGCCGCGTGGCGTAGGTAAGGTACCGTTAGATACAGAGTGGGGCGTCGCTCGCGCAGCGCGCGTCCGTCAACCTTCCTTGACCTTAGTACGATTCTTGCCCGGCTAGCTCAGTCGGTAGAGCAAGCAAGAGTCTCATCTTAATCTCAGGGTAGTGGGAACTGTTAAGTTTGGGAATCCGGTATTTAGATATTAGTTGGGAAAGGAAATTATGGTGGTAAGGAATGCCACACGTTATATAATAATTTCTTAGGTTTTCGCGATCACTACACATTATAATAAAATAAGTTTAACCGGATTATATCGCGTATATTATTTAGATTGGTTTCCTGATGTTTCGAAAGCTTTGCAGCGTTCGTGGTCGCAGGAAACCAATCTAAATAATATACGCGATATAATCCAGTTAAACTTGTTTTATTATAACACGTTGTATAGACATTTCCCTGTAAATAATATTTGTGGAAACACGACATATGTATTTCAGTCTTTTAGTGACATAATTCCACTTCATTTGTATGAAGCAGGTTTCCAGGAAGACTCTATGAAATAGGTTGCTTCTGATGCAAAATCAGGTTATCTAGTTTGCATATTCAAGCTTAGTTAGATATTGTCAATGGGACTGGTGATTGCAGTAACAACTGGTATTAAACGCGACTACAATGTACCGGTATAAGTATACAGGGTGGACACCAGTTTCTATGAAAACTATTTTAAATATTGAAAATGGGAAATTTTATACTGCTTTCAAGGATTTTTCAAAAGTGTCTTCCCTGAGCCGGGAATCGAAACTTCAAGTATGCCAAAAAATATCACCCTTTATTTTTATGCCATCAATCAGTATAGAGTCGATAATAAGGATTAAATCACTCCAACAAACATGGTGTCCTAGATTAAAGCATAACTACGAAATCTAACAGCTTAACTACATTTCAATGAAGTGATACCAAGGCAGCAAAAAAACACCATACCAGGCCCCTCAGAAAGTATTGCGAAAAAAAGTTTTTATATATGGGAGACTGGCCAGTTATAATGTTTTTCGAAAATATGATTATTTATAAGTAAAAATAAGTAAGTTCCAATTTCAAAATTTCCCTCCACATTTTTTGCGAGTTAATTCAAAGTATTGTGTCTCACTGAAATATGGATCTGCGCCGGGAACATTTTAGAGCTATGATTTTATACGATTTCAAGTGTCGCCTGAAACCGGATGAATCGTACGATAGACTTCAAATGGCATTCATGGATGAAGGCCCTTCCAAGGCAACCGTGTATCGTTGGTATAACGAATTCAAGCGCGGTCGACCAACTTTGGGGGATGACGAAAGAAGCGGTCGCCCTTTGACGGCTGTTACCGAAGAAAACGTGCTAGCAGTGAAAAATTTAATCCAAGACAATAGGCGAATTACATATCAGGAGATTCAACACATATTGAAGATTGGATCGGGAAGCGTTCACGAGATTCTACACAGCCATCTTCGCGTGAGGAGGATAGTATCACGCTGGGTGCCGCACAACCTCACCGATGCTCAGAAGCAGGCCCGGGTGGAATGGTGCCGTGATATGCTTAACAAATTTGAAGCAGGCTCGTCTTGGCGTGTTTACGACATCGTTACAGGTGATGAGTCCTGGATTTATCAATACGACCCAGAAACCAAGCGCCAGTCGACTGTTTGGGTGTTTCAAAATGAGCCAACGCCTACCAAAGTGAAGCGATCTAGAAGCGGGGGTAAGATTTTGATCGCTAGCTTTTTTAATTTGACTGGCCACTTGGTATCAATTCCCTTACGGGATCAAAGAAGCATTAATGCCGAATGGTATACTACCAAATGTTTGCCAGAAGTTTTCTCTGTTATAAGCAACAAGCGACCAAACACAGGGCTCCGCGGGCTACTGCTCCACCACGACAATGCACCTGCGCACACCGCACTCAAAACGAGGGACTTCCTGGACAGCACGCCAGTCAAACTCCTGGGTCACCCTCCTTACAGCCCTGATCTAGCACCGTGTGACTTCTTTTTATTCCCAAAAATAAAAAATCAGCTCAAAGGGATACAATTTTCGTCGCCGGAAGATGCGCTGGCTGCGTTCGAGCAGGCTGTAAACGAGGTGTCTGCGGCGGACTGGAAAAAGTGTTTTGAAAACTGGTTTAGGCGCATGAATCTTTGTATAGAGGCTGGTGGAAAGTACTTTGAAAAGATTTGATAAAAATATATGTACGTATAGAACAATTTTTTTTAGTTTCGCAAAACTTTCTGAGTGTCCCACGTATTTTATTTATTGTTTGTGTCCATATTTCATTGACTTCTTTTAATTTTAGACACTATGTTTGTTGGACAGATTTTATCATTATTATTGACCCTATCAAGATGTATTAGCAGAAGCCATAAAATACAGGATGATACTTCTTCGTGATTGTTTTCGTGTTATTTTTTAATAATCTATGAATGCAGAAATTTGTATTTTTTTAATCAAATGAAGTGAAATCGTCGCAGGACAACACGATGGGACTAGTGGGATAGACTCTGTATTTTAAGTAAAATTTCTTATTTCTAATATTTAAAGTACTTTTCCTCCATGAAGCATAGCGATGGAACACCTATATAGCTCTTGCTATCAGGGTCAAGCAAATGAGCGTTGCCGAGCGACAGACCGACAAGCTGGAAGCTGACCTTCGGGATCTTGGTGTTAGCGATTGGCGATATACCGCCAAAGATCACGACAAGGTTTCAGAGGCCACCAAAGACACATTGGGTCGCAGAGCCAACGGAGTAGCGAGTAACTGCTAACCAGAGATCCGACACCTACTCCCGGGTTCTACCGGGGGTAGATAAAAATAAAATATATAAATATCTTTGGGACATTTTTACACAGCACCATCTAGTCCCAAACTAAGCAGAGCTTGTGGTGTGCGTACTAGACAGTGGATATAATACTTGTATACTTTTTTTTTGTAAATACATACTTATAATACATAAGCAACACACCCAGAACAACACAAACACTTATGTTCATCACACAAATATTTGTGTCCTGTGGAAATCGAACCCACGACCTCGTTATCAGCAGTCCGACACTCGAACCACTAGACCACAGAGGTCGTCAGATGTCAAATCAGTGGTGCTAACATATAGTTTCTGCTTATGACTTTGCCTAATCTATGATCCTACGTCACATTTGGGCTTACATTTGGAAAACCCTTACCTTTAATATGCAAGGAAACTCTGTGCAGAATTTCAAGACTCTAACCCAGCAGTCTGGACTGTGCATTGCCTGTTTGTCAGTCAGAACCGTTTTACATATAAAGATTTTTTTTTATTTAATTCTTAACGGGATTGCGTTTGACCGCCACCTCACCTGATGTTAAGCGATGGTGCGGTCGACTATGGTTCACGATTTTATTTTTATTTTTATGATATATAGATCTGCTCTTGACCGCAATCTAGACAGCTTTGTCAAGATGTGGTCGACGTCTGAGCGAGCAAACCTATTAGGTGCCGATTCACACCAGCTTTAAAGGCGTTAGGGTTATAAGTGCCCGGAAATACAGATGTCGGCAGTGAATTCCACAACTTGGCTGTGCGCATTATGAAAGAGTTCTCAAAGCGCTTGGTCCCGATTGTAGGGATTTCTACCAAATCTGGATGATATCCTGCAGTGCGTCGTGTAGTCCGATGAAAGAAAGGAGATGGCGGAATAAGCGCATGGAGCTCTTGTACACACTCTCCAAAGTACAGCCTGTAGAACACCGACAAACAAGCTACTGTGAATACTAAATGTATGTACTAAAACTAGTACATACAGACATGTCAGGCTTATCGCAGTCGACAGTTGGACATGGGCCAAAGGACTAGTTTACCACGCTGGTCAAGTGGATTTATGGCCTGTAGAACTAGCACGAACGTAGCAATGACACTTCTAATCCAGAAAGGCTGTATCAATGGTACTTTGGTTATATGGTATTTCCAGCTCATCATACCTATACTTCATCATTCTGTGGATATGTTAATCAGACTTGTAAAAACGCTGTCCTGAAATAAGATTGAACTAGGCATAATGGTCTTGTCTGGATTATGCAGCGTCATGCTCTCTCTGCAGCAATTGGGGGAGACTTCTCGCTGCCAGCCGTGGTTACGGCCATGGCTGACAGGAGGGAGGCTTGGGAGGCAGTCACGTCCTTCTGAGAGTAGTCATCTCACAGAAGGAAGTAGCGGGGTGGGTCAGAGAGGAAGACTCCCTCTCTGATCCAATACGCCGCAGGAGGACGGACGGGTTGGCGTGGCGGCTGTTTTTTTTAAATTTTATACTATAGGTTGGCGAACGAGCTAAAGGCCATAACAACTTCAATACCACCTTATCTGTTGCCTTAATGGTACTGCAAGTACCGCAAATAGTCGGTTCGCCAAACTGAGACATGAAGATGGGATGATTGATTGATTGTAATTTCACCGGCACCCGTACCCTTCAGACCGAAACACAGCAATGCAAGCATCACTATTTGGCCGAGAAGTATGTATGGCTTTACGGAGACCTGATGCCGCCCTAAGAGAGGCCAGCGGATGATAGATTGAGGAGTCTATTGTCCATATTGCACGGCCCTCGAGCTGCAGTGATGTCACAAGTGTGTCCGGACATAGCCAAAAGAGAGTTATGAAAGAAAGTTGAAGGCCCTGAAGTGGACCGCACTGGATACGTCACGAATGCTATGCATTGCTGTTCTCGTGGCCCAACCACCCAAAGCGAGAGTAAGCACACGAAGGATTTTTAGTGCGTGTGAGCCCTACATAACCACACCGCCTCCCTGGTTGGAGTGACATGTGATAGGCATTTCCTCCATCTAAAAAAAGGAGTTCTTTTAAAAGTTCTTTTTTTAATGGACTTCCAACAGTATCTTACTTAAACGATGCCAAAATTACAAGACCATGTGATTTAATATAGAAAAGGCGTGCCTTCTTCTCCGCCAAATAGTGATGCTTGCATTGCTGTGTTTCGGTCCGAAGGGTACGGGTGCCGGTGAAATTACAATCACATGAGACTTTCCATCTTCATCTTCGTCTCAGTTTGGCGAACCGACTTGCGGTACCATTTAGGCAACAGCCTAGGTGGTATTGCAGTTGTTATGGGCAAATGTAACCTATTAACATCAGGTGGGCCTTTAGCTCGTATCGCCATCCTAAACTATAAAAAAAAGGCATATGGCTGGCAATAGATTGCCTTTGCAAAGCAAAATACTTCACCTTCGATCACCACTCATCATTCTTAATTAAAGTTTCAAATTCAAATATTTTGTTCGTAGAACATAGGTAGGTAGTTACAGTGAGTTACAGGTAGTATTAATTTAGTCGTTTTGATTAAGTCAATAGAGGCCCTATTATTGATTTCAGGCGATTAGAAGTACTGATTACTGTACCTCAAGCAGGATTATCTTGGATTTATAATATAAAACGGATAATTTGTTGCGTCAGCGGAATTCAGAAGTTACCAAAAGGAACTTGTACAAGTAACGAGGAAGCTCCTTTGAACTGATTCCGCCAAGTAAATCTTGCATAACTTGTTGAGAAATGTTTCAAATTCCTTAGAAATATTTATAAGTATGCCTTTTTGAGTATGCTCTGCTTTTGTTATTTTTTATGAAGGTCTGTAAATGAAGGGTGGGGATTCAACATCGCACTCAGGGTTCATGAAAATCTTTTATAGTGCCAGACTCTATTCTCGTGTTTTACAGGTTAATTGCGTGATCGTGTTAAGGAACAGCACTTTTAACGCAATTGCTGAAATTACGTTGAAAGTCAACATAACATAACATCACGCCTGTATTTCCCCGAAGGGGTAGGCAGAGGTCTATTAGTACACCCACATTTCGCCAGTTATGTTATAGTCCCACGTAATAGGGGGCGTTGAAAGTCGATTGAATAAAATTATTAAACTCACTTCAGTCAACCAGGGTGGCACGCGCAGATCAACTAAGCCGCAAAAAAAAAATTGAGCCAAAGCACGTTGCCAGCGCGGCCCGCTTGTAGTGTGCCATACAAAACAAAATGTGTGATTGTGTTCATTCATACCAAGTATAAAAATGTCTTTGGTTCATACAAAATGTATGAAAGCACAGATAATATAATACTAACGAAAGTGATGTAGGATTTTTGCAATGCGATGCGTTGACTTGCGGCCCGCTGCGGTTGTAATCGACGAAAGCCAATGATAATTGGAAGAAACGACTGAAACTGAAACAAATCTTTATTTAAACGTAATCATAGTCGGTTTAGAATCCAAAGATACTTAATTCAATGTTACCTTATTATTAATGACAAAAAGTCAAATCAGATTTAGACAGCATTTAGACTGCTCTAAGGGTTCAATGTTACCCTAAAAAGTTCAAAGTTACCCTAAATATTTCAAAGTTACCTTGGTTGACTTTACTGACTCTATGTTTCGTACTAACCGATCTCTTAACATAGGTAGTGAATCTGTTAAATAATTTTGAGAATCACCATTCTGTTGATCTTTGAAATTTAAGTAAGATGAAAATACGTTGCTTACTACATAAAAGAAAATGCGAAAACTTCACCGACACACTACACTACATAGTAACACAAAGTCCTATTTAGCACTATGTAACCACGCTTATTGCACTGACCCATTTCTGTGAGAACTGGCGGAAAATAAACAAGATTCTGTTTTGAAAACTCTATTCAACAAATACAATGTGATTGTGTGGTAAAGGAATCTTTATAAAATCCTTGTGTGACGATTTGTTATCCACAAACGGAATGCAACTATTGTCACAACAAGCAAGGTTTGCTTGTTTTGTTTAAAATGTTTGTATATTTATTGTAATTATTATGTAATTTATTTACTTCAAACTGTTTTTTTTTTATTCTTAACGGGCTTGCGTTTGACCGCAACCTCACCGCGATGGTGCGGTCGACGATAATTGTAAGTTATCTATGTTTATTTATTTTGTGCATTTGTTCGTGGCTGCCCACTGGCCTCACTATCGGGACCCATCCGAAAATCAGTGTTGCAATTTTCGGTCAGCCAATGCTGAGATCGGGGACCTTTTTGGTTTTGTGCAGGTATTTTAAAAGCCCCAGTTCCTACAGTGCCCCATTGTTCGACAAAAAAACAACCAACTTCAGAAAATAAGAACAAAATTATAATTTGGTATACGGTTAAATATTATCTAATAATCATTGAACTGTTACATAGTACAGTACACCACAAGTACGTAAAAAATCATCACGAAACCAATGTATTTAAAAAATACTTGGGATCATCTGGGGATGTTACGTTATGATAATTTTTATTTTATTGCTTTTTTATGCTTTTGTTTGTGTCGATACTTGAATAAATTAATTATTTCATACTTTGTTACTTTCTCCCATTTTCTGTTAAGTTGAATGCTACAGGGTAGCCCGCGAAATTCAAATTTGTTGGTGTTTTTTGAAAATTGAAGCTTTATTTCGCGTTATAACATAACATAACATAACATAACATCACGCCTGTATTTCCCCGAAGGGGTAGGCAGAGGTGTATAGTACACCCACATTTCGCCAGTTATGTTATAGTCCCATGTAATAGGGGGAGAGCCTATTGCCATTGACCGGGCACAAATCCAGACTCCGGGCTGCTACTGAGAATTTCCTAATGAAAAAACCCAATAACACTTTGCCCGACCCGGGAATCGAACCCAGGACCCCACGCTCAGCAGTCGCGCTTGCAACCACTAGACCAACGAGGCAGTCGATAATTTGATCGTAAATTAATATTTTCGAGCTTGTACAGCTTATAGAGCTAGGTTAATATTTTTTATGAGTATTATTCAGTAGATATATTGTTATTATTTCCGCCAATCATATTTTGACCGATATACAACGTGAAATAAAGCTACAATTTGCAATAAACGCCGGAAATTTTAAATTTCGCTGGCTACCCCGTAGCGTTAGTTGCAACTGTTGCTGCAACAAGAAGTGTTACACAATGTACTGAATAAACAAGTTTTCAAAGCTTCTAATTTTTGTCTTTAGGATTTTGAAGACGATTTAATTTGTTATCCTTTTACTTTAGACGATGTTCTTCGGGACTAGGTTTTATTCGGGAGCTAGCCTTGCATGTCTAAAGTAGGGATATTTTTTTTATTACTGCGATCCCTTAAAGGTTTCCAGAATCTTATCACGAGAATCTTTACTATTCCTTATATCCATATCTTAATTATTGTACTAATGCATGACATCATCATCATTATCATCATCATCATCATCATCATCATCATCAACTCAGTCTATCGCAGTTCGTTGCTGGACATAGGCCTGCTCCGAACTGCGCCACAACAGTCAGTCCTCTACCTTTCGCATCCAGTCCCCAGCTACCTTCTTCAGATGTCGGTCCATCTGACGGGGGGATGCTCTATGCTGCGTTTGCCGATTCACTGTCTCCACTAATGACATATAATGTGTTTGGTTTTCTGCTAAAAACTACTTTCATTCGTCATAATTCCAACGCAAAAAAATCGTTAATTTAGGTGCCAATAATTACGAAGACATTACGACATGCAAGCGTAGTTTTCATGGTTTAAATAACATTTAAAAAAAAAATCGAAATTGGATAACATTTTCATTTAAGGGTGAAAAACCGTTGTCGCTTTTTGTATGGCGAAGAAGGTGGTATACTGTAAGGTAGTCTTAAGAGGCTGACAACACCTAAAAAATCAGACCTCTGCGGTCACTGTCATTTCGTACAGAACTGAAAGAGAGGCAACGAGCCGAGGGACGTCGGATACGCCGCTCAACTTGAATGAAAATTAACAATATTTTAATAAAAAACTAAAAGCTTTTTTGAAAAACGGAAACAACAAATATTTAGATTATTGTCTTTCTCAAATGTATTCTTAATTTTATTTATAGTATTTAGTAAACAATAGCGATTGTTTGCTTTAAAGCATGTTTTAAGAGGTTAGTTTACAATTCTTTTCTATCGAGAAAACTTCAAGAAAACGTGTTTTGGGCACAATACAGTTTCAGAAAATGCGATCAAGATTAACATATATTTTTTTCACTGCCACAAACTGAATAGATACAACTAAAAATGTTTTTAAAAGAAGCCTATTTGGGGTATTTGGCTGTTGTCAGCGTCTTAAGTAAAAAGTAAATTAACATAATAATATCATGTTCCTATCACAGACAGTAAAAAATATAGACGGAGTGCTGCGAACAATCATAGTGAAGCCAGCAACACCGTGCTCCTCCGTATACAAACCAGCGCTCACGCAAGCACATGCACCTAAAAGATATTCGTTTTGGCACAGATAATACTATACTAGGTTTTGGCGATGTTTACTGGACGATGCCGCGACATTTGTACTGAGAGCGGTGAGCACGGTTTGAGGTGCTGTGCGTGAGCGCTGGTTTGTACACGGAGGAGCACAGTTTTGTTGGCTTCACTATAATTGTTCCCAGCACTTCGTCTATATTTTTTACTAAGTCTGTAACTCTGTATGTAGCACTCGTACGAACAGTTACACCATTGATGTTTTGACGCCAACATGAATGGACTGAACTCATGAATTATTCCAATAATAGTTTTACGCGAAATTATTCGAACTTGGCAACTGTACGGAAACATTATGAATGGTACTCGGACTAATAAAAAAGGCGGCCGGTATCTCGCTAAGCAAAGATTGAAGCACTTATTTTTTTCTTAAACCCACCATAATTTTGACAGCATTTTCAGGCGGACCATACACCTATAGTATAATTGTGCAATATTGAGCATTCCTAATTTCAATACTATTTCAATCTTACCCCTACACGGTCAATATCATTGCGCAATTGCAAATATTGCACAATTATATTGTAGGTCTATGGGCCGCCTCATCATTATCATTTCAGCCGTAAGACGTCCACTGCTGGACACAGGCCTCCCCCAAGCATATATTGGGGGGATATGCCATAATCGCCACGCTTGGCAGGCGGGTTGGCGATCGCAGTTGGTTGGTTAAATACTCAGAGAACGCTGCTGCCCATCCTCTGGTGAATCCCTTAGTCGCCTTTTACGACACCCATGAGAAGATATAGGGTGGTGCAATTCTTTACGTCCGGCACCACACGGAACGGATGGGCCGCCTAATATCCTGTTATTTTATTTGTGACACTACGACAGTGACTACCATCACACGAGATTTGTTGCGTAATCGCGGCTTTTTGTCTTACAATGGGTGTTAATGTGGCGTGCCAGCCCATACGTTTAAGCGAGCAGTCTTACTATGAATGTTTCACTTTTTGTTTAGCGAGATTCCGTCTGCCTTTTTTTATTCGTCCATGGAATGGTATGTAAAATTATCATGAATTCTGTAACAATATGAGCGTATATTTAGTAGGATGGGAACACTGAACAGATGGCCGTCCATCAAGCTCGTCAGTAACAAACGTACCAGGTTTATTGTCTACACTGGTTCATTGTTAGGTGAGCTGTTCAATAATCAGGATATTTATATTCCTCGCATGGTGTTCAGCTAAGAATAGGGATCCTTTTGCTTTGAGGTAACAGGTATCATCAATAAATAACAATAATAAATATTTTGGTACAATCTACACAGCACCATCTAGTCCCAAACTAAGCAAAGCTTGTATTATGGATACTAGACAATGGATATCATCATTTCAGCCGAAAGACGGCCACTGCTGGACATAGGCCTCCCCAAAGGGGGGTTATGCCATAATCGCCACGCTTGGCAGGCGGGTTGGCGATCGCAGTCGGTTGGTCAAATACTCAGAGAAAGCAGCTCTGCCCATCCTCTGGTGAATCCCTTAGTCGCCTTTTACGACACCCACGAGAAGAGACAAGGGTGGTGCAATTCTTTATGTCTGGCACCACACGGAACGGACAATGGATATAATACTCATACAACGTGTATCAGAAATGCGTGGTCATATTTTAAAGGCTCATTCAGGGCATAGCATAGGACAACTCTTACAATGGGACCGACCCTGAAATCGGGAAAAAAATATCAGCTGTTCCCTACTAAATCGACGATGTCGCTCGACAAAATGTTAGGATCAGCTGATTTCTTTTTCGCGATTTCAGCGTTGGTCCCATAGTAAAAGTTGTTCGATAGCATCCCCTGAATAAGCTCTTTAAATATGACCACGCATTTCCGATACACGTTGTACACTTTTTTTAATGTAAATACATACTAATAATGCATAAGAAGCACCCAGCCTAACACAAACACTTATGTTCAGCACATAAATATTTGTGTGGCAAAAAAAAGACAAAAAAAATTATTTTTATTTAAAATAAACCTAATTACAGGCACGTTTGAAACGTCAGGCTCTAGTTGCACGGTTCCAAATTGTGGGTCCTATGGAGAAGAACATGGATATACTCTTTTTAAAATACGTTATTGTTTATTACATCATATTTATTCAAATAATGTGAGTATAATGTAGGTTAATGTCAGAAATAAACAAGAGTTTAGAAATAAACGTAAAAAGAGTTGCCATAGTAGGCTGACCTGTGCCGACCATTAAGCACCTGGGGTTGCGGTTGCTCTATGGTCCCGACAGACGGCACCCGTTCACGAGCATGACGCGAGCATCAGAGGAAGTGTCGTATACCGAACAAAATGTCACTCTAAAAAGATGATCAAACGGAAAATCAAGTATAGTGACGTAAGTCCAGGAAAAAGAAATTCCACTTTAGTGATATTTTTATGAGAAATAATTATCGTGACTTTCGTGAAACTAGATAGCGTGGTGTAATCTAACTTCAGACGATTCACAGTTGATTTACTAAAAACATTATAGGGCTACAGTGTCCGATACCGAACAAATATCACTCTTATAATGAAAAATCAAGTATACAAATCAAGGAAGAAGGAATTCCACTTTAGTGATATTTTAACGAGAAATCATTATCGTGACTTTCGTAGCGTGGTGTAAAGTAGAAAGTATTTCATATGATGCCAGATGATTTACATTTTTACTGAAAACATCATAGAGTGCATCCCTATGATGTTTTCAGTAAAAATGTCGGATACCGAATAAATGTAACTCTTAATGAAAATTCAAGTATCGTGACATAAATAAAGGAAGAAAGAATATCATCTCTAGTGATATTTTTGCTGAAATATCACTATAGCGACTGACCTCCGAAAACTTTGATTCAGTAAGCAAAAGTACAAGTTAGATTCATATAAATAAAAACAACGAAACGTGAATTAAATTTATGTTTATCTCCGACCTAAAGTGGCGAAATGTTATGCTTTAATTAACAGAGTGAATTTATCGCCGGGTTCAATAAAACGAGGTATATTGCAGAAACTTTTGCTTTATTTTAACTGTAAGCCCATTTTCATTGAAACATTTTGGAATGTATATTGCTCCCTTGTTGGGTTATTGCTGGCTGTAGGGTTGCCAGAAAATATAAATTTAGTTAGGTATTTCTCGAGTAACGAGAAAAGTTGTAAATATGAATGAAAAAAAAAGATGGATGGATTCTGTGAAAGATTAGGAAAGGTTAGGAACAAAGTTAACACTAAGATGACGGCTGATAGAGACGTACAGATAGCCGGCTAAATAAATGATCTACCAATTTTGAAAAAGCTTCTTACAACAGAAAATATCGCTAACAGGATGGTGTCTGATTATTTTTGCTAATAGACCTTATAATTTTTAACGCATTTAAGCATGCGAAGCGAATTCTACGTACATGCATACATAAAATCACGCCTGTATTTCCCCGAAGGTGTAAGCAGGTGTAATAGTCCACCCAAATTTGGCCAGTTATGTTATAGTCCCATGTAATAGGGGGCGAGCCTATTGCCACTGACCGGGCACAATTTCCAGACTCCAGGCTGCTACTGAGAATTTCATAATGAAAAACCTAATAACACTTTGCCCGACCCAGGAATCGAACCCAGGACCCCACGCTCAGCAGTCGCGCTTGTAACCACTAGACCAACGAGGAAGAGAATTCTAAAGTTATAAATTGTGAAAAGAAACCAGACCTTGCCAATATTATAGTTCCATCTAGTCTGAGGCCTATGCCCAGCAGTGGACGTCTTTCGGCCGAAATGATGAAATGATGATCTAGTCTGAAGGCGTCCTGCCCTATGTTTTCCGATCACTCATCACGTATACTCGCAGTGTATTCATTTTATTTCCAAAAGTCCATTAAAAGTGCAATGCAATCATTTATGAACTTTTCAATTGAGTATAATAAATCATATTATTATTCAGCGCTGTTATTATCGGGAAGTGCTTGTTCGCGTAAAATTTAAGTCGTATAGTGAACAAATAATTCAATTTGTTGTCTTTATTTAATTAATGGAATTGTACTTAATTATCTTTATTGTGTTGTTATGCTAGATTATTTTTAATTGATTTTTGTTAAAACAATAGATATTTATTATTTTACTCACTCATCCTGACTGGTAATTAGGTACATTGGGGATCCCAAGAAACATGGTCCAGTAGAGAAATCACTTAAATATCGGAAATGGTAAATTAATTTTACTTGAAAGAGACTACATTTGGATGACTACAAAAGAAAGAAAATAAGTACTGCATTCATAGATTTTAGATTTTTCGAAAGTCTCTTGCATGAGCTGGGAATCGCTCTTACTCAGCACTCAATTCTGTATTACTTATTACTTTATGTTCCCGCGTTTACTACAGCGAGGTATGTTCGTTTTATGCTACGAAAACTTGTGAATTTCCTTGAACAAGTTACTCACCCTATTTATTGATAAGCAATAACCCTGTTTCTAAAAAGTTAGACATGTTTAGGTTCTAACTCCTTTGGGAAAACCCTTCAATATAAATAAAAAAACAAAAGCGGGAGTTTGCGGAAAAATGTGTTTCAACTTTGTTCAGGGAGTTACTTCAAAAATACTATTTGTTTCCTATTGAATTTTATATGAAATTTGTTCCCATGAGATATTTCTATCTAAAGCTATGGTAAATCGCATAAACTTTGGTATAGGTTATACCATAATTTTATTATTATTATCTCCTTTATTCAGTTATCAACTTATTAAATACATTTTTAAATATTTTTATAAAAAGAGAAAAAAAAAACATTAAAAAAATAGTGTTCCACCGGCATCGGGAGCAGGGTCCAAGCTACCGGCGGTTAGGGCCCCAGAGACAGGAACCTCCTCACAATACGTGCCGTATCGAGGAGAACCGCCTTCTGAATCTGGCCCTTGACCCAGCCACCTAACGAGAGCCTCTTAAGATGTTGGTCGAGGCTCTTGGCTATGAGACCATTGGCCGTTACGACTATCGGCACAATGATTGCCGAATCCACGTCCCACATGTCGACAACCTCGTGTGCTAAGTCCAAATATCTCATTTGTTTATCTGTCTCAGCATTAACGAGATTCCCGTCATGCGGCACGGCGATATCAATAAATCATTGTGCGGCGCTCTAATCGATCTATCAACACTATATCAGGCTTATTGTGTAAAATAGTCCTATCAGTGATGATAGATCGATCCCAGTACAACGTGATATGGTCATTCTCGACAACTGGGTCGGGCGCATACCTGTAGTACGGTACCTCTGACTCCACAAGGTTATATTGCAAAGCAAGCTGCTGATGAATAATCTTGGCCACTTGGTTATGCCTGTGCAAGTATTCGCCGTTAGCCTGTCGTGTAGCGACAAGTTATTGAAGAAAAGAAAAAGAACTGAGTATAAGAAGAACAAGATATTTATTTATTTTCTAAACAGCACATAAAAGAATGATATGATGAGTGAAAATGAATTATAATGAATATATAAGCTTCGGAGGACAGCAGGAGGGCGACGCTAGTGGCCGCGTAGGTAAGTGGTGCGTAGAGGCGCCAGCGGGCGCTCAGAGGCACGGGCGGCGTATTCGGAGGACCGCAGGAGGGCGTCGCCAGTGGCCGCGTAGGTAGTGGTGCATAGAGGCGCCAGCGGGCGCTCAGAGGCACGGGCGGCGTAGGCGGCCGCGCAGGTAAGTAGTGTGTGGAGGCACCAGCGCGCGCTCAGTGGCACGGGCGGTGCAGGCAGCGCTAAGAAGCGCAGCCAGCAGCAGCAGTAGTAGCGCCGGTAGGCGCTAAGTGGCGCGAGTGGCGACAGCACCAGGAGCGCCGGGAGGCGCCTAGTGACGCAAGCAGCGCTAGCACAAGAGGCGCCTGCAGCGTCAGAAGCAGAGACGCCGGCAGGCGCTTGGAGGTGCCAGCAGCGGTAGCAGCAGGGGTGCCGGCAACGCTAGCACAGCAGAGGTGCCGCAGCGCTAGCACAGCAGGGGTGCCAGCCGTGACAGCGGGCTCAGGCGGCGTCAGGAGGCTTAGGCAGCGGCAGGAAGCACAGGCGGCAGCCAGCGACAGGAGGCACAGGTGGCAGCCAGCAGCAGGAGGCACAGGCGGCGGCCAGCGACAGGAGGCACAGACGGCGGCCAGCGACGGGAGGCACTGGCGGCGGCAGGAGGCACAGGCAGCAGCAGGAGGCCAGAGGAGGCTCAGAGGTCTTTCTTGAAGAGTCCCGGGGCAGGCGGCCCCGGGACAAGACCTTTAGTTGTAACTTGGCAGACTGTAGCCAAAAGAATCATCCAGAGACAGGCGAGCTTCCCGTTTTTATAACGGACTGACAGATTGAAATTGGAGCACAAAATAATTTTGAATATTTATAAAAGGAACAGTGCAGAGGCAGGTTGCCTGGACTTTATTTGATAGTTAGGTGAAGGTTTGATAATAAAAGAAGGGCATTGGACTGGCCGTCGAGAAAAGAATAAAATGTTGTCATAGCGACGAAGTAACAAAATATGAAAAATATGATAAAATTTACAAAAAAATTGATTATAACAATATAAATACCAAACGAAATGCAGTAAACTATTTTGAAAAAAAGATTAGAGGATGTCTAGAACCTATTGGAATGCACCAAGGTTTACCATAGTATCTGTAATGACAATGATGACCAATGATGATGATGATGATGTAAAGCGATATTTAGTAGTAATAAAACGTATGTAACGCGTTAGTAGACGTATTATATTAATACGCTACACGCTACAAGCCAGACGAGAACACCCGGAAATAATGTGCCTGAGTGACTCTCCTGGACAGTGGCATGCCCGACTTATTATTATTATTATTTATTGGTATAGGTAGGTACTTAAGGATTAATAAATGAATAGGTACACCGAAACATATCTTCTTCTTGTATATAATTCTTCTGTACGTGTGTTAGTCAACTAACTCCTCCTAAACGGCTGGACTGATTTGGAAGAAATTTTGTGTGTATATTTCAATGGGTTCCTGGATGGTTTGAAAATACCGTTTTTTTATATAGTATAGGATAGCGAAACGAGCCAAAAGCCCACCTGATGTTAGGCAGTTACCTTTGGACAAATATTGCCATCTGTTGTCTTTTTTATTGAACTAAGTAGCTAACTAGTAGTAGTAACTTCAATACAGATCATTGCCGTACCTACATAGGTTATCGATAGCTGTCAAGCTTGCTTAGTATTTCGAACGTTTCTTACTAGATGTCGCTTGTGAAAATCTAACTCTGTTTTATCAGGCTGCACCCGCCATTATCACAGAGTACATTTGTATATATGAGATAGAGTGATCACTCTAAAGATGTAGCACAGTGGCACCGCCTGGTGGTCGGAACAGGCAACTTTTGCTATTATATATAGCTATACATGCATATATAGTCTCTGCAGTCTACTGTACTTATTATGTTTTAATTTTATAGTACATAATCGGAAATAAAGGATAAACATGTTACCCTTGATTGCCAACTATGTACTATATTATTTTCCTTTATAGGCATGTAGAAAATAAAACAAACCGTTAAAAAATAATTATTTATTTCTTTAACCGATGTTGAGAGTGAATCAATTATAGGTCCTTGGGTGTGAGAGCCATGTGGGCCAGTACAGTTTGTTAACTCTTGTAAAGGTTTCCTTCTTAATGACTGATAACCTGAAACAAGTATAAAAATATAAATACTTAGGTAATATTTTTATAAAATCACTGCTGAAAGAGGGAGTGGGCCATAATTCATGTAGCCCCAGTGATGAATGACTCACATTTTAGTTTCTGTATTGCATCACTATTATAATCATTAAAATATATTTTTGCGAAGGTTGGTTCCTATTCCGCACTTAAGCAAAACATTACAGAGTGATGGAATAACAAACAGACAAAAAAATTACAGGCAATCTTATTTATTTTTATTGCCTTTTATAAGATTGGTCACAGAGTAGTGGAACGCAATTCAGGAATCTGATATACAAGTAGGAAATTGCTGAGGGAAATATGTATGTACCTAGTGCAATAATGAAAACATAGCTTGACTTACGAGTTATGCAGCTTCGAACGCACCACTTTCTGGTCGACATATTAAGAAATATCAGAATCAAAACACTGCAGCACTGCAATGATCCAAACAGTAGTTCAGGAGTAGGTTTTTTCATAATATACAAAAGTACTCTGTGGTAGCAATTCCGCCAAAATCCAATAGTTTCCCAGTGCAGTTACGAAAAGCGGTATCGTCGAAGTCATTAACAGTAGCCGGATAGTCGAAAATTGTACATATTTGAAAATACTTTGTAAAATTAACACTAACACAGACAGGTTATACTTAGTGATGCGACTCGAGTCCAATTTTACTCGAGTCACATCGTAAAAAACCGTACTCGAGTGAAAAAAAAAACATCGACTCGATTTCACTCGGACTCGAGTATAGTTGTAAAATAACGGTAGACTACCGTTATTAAACAAAAATTTCCGTTAGCTACCAATAAACAGCCGGTTAGCTACGGTTATTTATCCGACTGCGACGTGAAAAGGGTGGTTATGTTGAACAGTTTTTCAAGCATGACTTATTTTTAATGCGTTCGTTTACGAATATTGTAGCTACTCAAATATAAATGTTAATGAAATGTAAATTTTTATTATTATTTTAATTATTAATACTTATTCAATAAATAAATTAATAAATATCTCAAATAAATAGATAAGATTTGTTTTAATTAATTAATTAATAATGTGCAGTGATCGCGAAAACCTAAGAAATTAATAATTAATAAAAAATATTATTGTTTTTTTTTTTTAATTTATAGAAATTATAATCGAAAACAGTTGATCATACGAAAAACTAAACTAGAAAGAGAGTATGTAGAAAAAATATTTATTATTATTAAATAATTAATATTTAATTTATTTAATTTTTGTTTTATTTTTAATTTGGTTGATTTTATTTGATTTGATAAATAGATAAGAGATATAAGTAGATTGTGTATGTTTGGTAGCGAGCAGTGGAAGTGTGAAGTGTTGTCATGTGTGATGATGATGACGACGATGACGATGATGATGATGATGACAATGAAGATGACGACGATGATGACGATGGTGATGACAATGATGATGGTGACGATGATGACGATGGTGATGACAATGATGATGGTGACGATGAAGATGACAACGATGATGACGATGGTGATGATGACGATGATGATGATGATGAAAGCAGCTACTTTCAATGCTCCAATTCAATTCAATTCAATTTTTTATTCGTGTGAATATTGAATACTCCATATTCTATACTCCATACCAGAACGGCCGCTCCTCGAACCAATAGGAACTTTACTACCACTAGCAGCTTTACAATTTTTGTGTAAAAACTAACACGTATACAATTATGTAATTATCAACATGTCATATAAATGACAAGCACTATAAAGCACTTATAGCGAATATCCTATTATTGTCACACTTCGAATCAGTAATTTTTTTCGAACTTAACCACAAAATATTAAATAAGTACCAAAAAGTGCGAATTACTGGTACCTATTTTAAACAATTAGTTATACGGAAAGAGTATTTTATTGTCCTTCAAATACCCTGGGTTTGGATGTGCGACATCAACTTTTGATGGGTAGACTAAGTGCCATACATTAGAGGGTATTGTCCTTTAAAAATATTTTCAATAAAACAAAGTAGGTATATCCATTATCTAATATTTGCACGAGGTGAAATTTCGGTTCGATAAAAGAAAACATGTTACTAACCGTAGTAACCCGAAAAAGTGGTTAATAACCGTTAATAACAAAAGGAACCGTAAGCTACCGTTAGGTTAAAATCGTTATTAACCGGCTTTGCATCTGTAGACTCGAGTCACTCGCCCACCATTCGCCGAGACAAACAGGTTTAAACCTGCTCTTTAAAAGAGATACGTTAAAGTGCGTTGTTGTCGTGTTCGGGAAAGGGGGCCCCCAACCTCCGAGCCCGATTCCTCGCGCCCCTTGCGGGGCGCTGAGAAGAAGACCCGTTGTTGTCACACTTGTATGCACTTTTTGCGTGTAGTGAACTCAAGTGAACTGTTGTGTTGAATGAATTATCGACGTTCATAAACGTAAATAAGATAGAAATTGTTTATAAAAGTGATTGTTTTGTTTCAAAATGAGTGACGATAATACAGCAGCTACAACAAAGTCACTAGTGTGGAATTATTTCGAAAGAAAAAAAAGTGATTTGTAAAATGTGTAAAAACAATTGGTAATACAACAAAGCTGATTACACATATACGAGGAAAACATCCACTTAAATACAAAGAAACTTAATAAATTCAAAGATTGTGACAAGTGAATCGAGTGAGGTGAGTGACCGAGTGACTCGTGAACTACTTGAGTGACTCGACCACTCGAGTGGTACTCGAGTAAAACTGTAATATGACTCGAATGACTCGACTGGCAAAATCGGACTCGAGTCGCATCACTAGGTTATACTTTACCGGTGTTGCCAATGCAAGTCTTTAGGCGGCCGTGCACGTTCAGTAGAAAAGCCGTATTTGTATGGAAAAAGAATTAACGGTTGGCCGTAATCATAGAAATTTAAATAATAAGGTAATAGAAATGATATCTAATGTCTTTTTCTTCCGGAACGCATGTCGCCGGTTTTCCGCCACCAACACATAGATACGCAATTACGCCCACCATATTTCCAGCATTCAATATACAAAGTAAATTAAGCCTAAAAACAATTTCACTGTTAGGGACTTTACTCATGACGCGATGCGATGCGAGCGATATCGCATCGATTGTCGACTCGAGTTGTACGTACGTTCTAATTGATACCAAAAATTTAATATTTCCAACAGATTACTTGTTGCGAAACAGAAGTCGCTCTTCGATATCCCGTACAGAGAATCGCATGCAAGTCGAAACAAGTGCCATCGCTCGCACGCCCACGTACATTTATTTGAAATAGGATCGCAGATCATTAGAACGTTCATGCAATTCGATATCGAGCAGATCTGTAAGCGATATCGTCAATCCATGCGATCTTGTCTGAAGACATTTGCGATTTTCAATACATTTTCTTCGAACACATGTTGTTGCGATATCTGACCGATATCGGTAATCGATGCAATTCTGCGTCTAGTCGCGCCATGAGTAAAGTCCCTTAGATATGCGACAAAATATAACTTTAGTGACTCTGCGTCCAAAACAGCACTGGTGATCAAGCAAACGATTCACGCACTGGGCTCTTATGAGACACCTGTACGCGGCGACAAGTTCACGCACTTTTACCATTTCTATTACCTTATATTATTTTGATTTCTATGGCAAAAATGAAGTACATTTCAAAATCAGCCAAATGGTGCTGTTTTTATGTTTTTTATGCAAAATTAATTGATCATCAATTACTCTTTTTTGGTTTGAAAAAAAAGTAGGTATGACAACATTTAATTTTCAACGGGAATTCTAATCGGGAAAACCCCGTCCATATAACAGATAACTTTGCAAGGTTAGAATTCGAATTCACAAAGAAAGATGAACACACACAAAATGTATTTGGTTGGATACATGCAATGATATATTGATCAAAAACATGATTACCGTCAAACTTGCTGAAAGCCGTAGATTTTGCTACGGCCATAGGGTTATAGCCATAGGCCGTGGATTTTGTATTTTTTTGGCCTGAAAACCGTAGAACACGATAATTTCCGTAGCATTGGCAACACTGTACTTTACTGATGTGCATCTATGGGTTGGCGGGAAAATTCGGAAAGATCGTGTTGTGGATTTTGTATTATCTAAATTTGTGTTTCTTCGAGTGTTAATGTGTAATAATGGTGGATTATTAAATGTTAAGTGCTCGTTAACGTGTACAAGTGTGGGTAAATGGTACAAAGTTGAAAAACGTGACTTTCGTATTTTCTCATCATCCGCTCAAAAACCTGGTAAAGTTTCCATCACTTTACTAGGGTGAGTAAACTAAAGACTTGGCTGGAGGGTCTAAGCAACCAGGCCATAAAACTACTCACATATAATATAACAAATAAATGACTTGGCTTAAAGGTCTTAGCAACCAGGCCATAATAATTTAAAAAAAAATGTGCATCTATCTATTCCGTTTTACGAAGAAAACATTATTTTAGTGTTCAAGTAATTTTTTTGTCAAGAGTTAAATTATATTAGAAAAGTTAAAAATGCCCTTAAATAAAAAAATTAACATTGTTAAATATCATTAAATATTTAAAATACATAGTTTAAACATTTTGTGAAATATTTAAAATTGAACAAAGCACCAACTAGCGGTCGGAACATGCAACTCTAGGATTATAACCCGACTAAATGAAATATTTTGACAGATAGAAGTAAAGACACGAATCTACTGACGTATGTAAATTTGTTGGTTTATAATACACCCCTTTTCTTCTAAGTTATACCACCATGGCCATTATCTTTCTTTCTGGTTGACTAACTGCATGTATGTACTGTGTCCGTAAAAATAAAAATAGTATTTTCGATAAAAAGTGCGTTATTTTCGAATCCAAGCAATCCCAGGGCTCCCAGTAATCGTCCATTTGGTCCCACGAGCCGAATATTGGAACAAAAGTGGTGGATTGCTTTGATATTTCGAGATATACTTTGCTGAGCGCGTGTGTGTCGTGGTTTTTTTTTTCGGTTCACAATGAGTGAAGAGGAGATTCAATCTTTCATTAATTCTCGCCGTTATCTGAAGGGCCGAATTACTCATATTGAAAGAAGCCTAGGTGAAATCGGTGGAATAAATTCTATAGCCGAGCTTCAGGTGGCGTATGATAGATTAAAAGAAGTTTTCTCCCGTTTGGATGAAATCAACATGAAAATAGAAAACTTAGACGAAACCCAAGTAGGCGAGGGCCTAACTATCGAAAGCAAATATATGGACATGGCAAAGCGGATAACCAGTAGGATCATGGAGTTGCGAAAGTACGAGTGCTGTCATTCTGAGGGTCAACGACCTGGTCACCGTGACGATCGTCGAAGCAAGAACTTGCCCAAGGTGGCATTGCCAACATTTGACGGGGATTACGGAAATTGGTTAGCATTTAAGGATTTATATACTTCTTTAGTTCACAACGGTTCTGAAACTGCGGTACAGAAATTCTACTATCTTAAATCGTGTCTGAAAGGTGAAGCCGCATCTCTTGTATCTACTCTGGAGTGTACTAATGATAATTATCACAAGGCATGGGAGGTATTGGTCAAGAGGTATGATAACAAAATACTTATTGCTCAGCATCATCTAAATTCTATTATGTCGCTCAATAAGGTGAATAAAACATACAATTTAAGGAAATTCATAAATGATTTTATGCAGTGTTATCACTCATTGTTGTCGTTGGATATAAAAAACTTAGCCGATGTAATTCTAATTCATTTGTTGTCGACTAAAATTGATTATGGTTCTTTAAGAGATTACGAATTGCAGCGTAATGCCAATGAGTTTCCCTCATTGCAAAGTTTTGTGGACTTCTTACAGCAACGATGTCAAGCATTGGAAATGGTGTCACGAGATGTGCCTGCTGCTCATAGTAAGCCATTGCCTACACAGCGGGCTGTTTCCCATGTTGCTGCCAATGTTTTACAACCTGTGAACAAGGTATCCTGCTTATTTTGCAACAAAGCACATGCAATCAGTAAGTGTTTTAAATTTATTAAACTTTCGCCGTCTGAAAGGCTTACATTTGTTAAAAATATGAAAGTTTGCACTTTGTGTCTGTCGCAATCACATGACATATCACAGTGTCAAAAAATCAATGTTTATTGTTGCAAAAAATGTCAACAAAAACATCATACTTTGTTACATAATGATGATGAATCATCTGTGTGTAATTTTGTTAAAACTAATACTAATAGTATTGTTTCTGCCCATTCATCTCTTCAATGTGATGATTCTTGTGTTATTTCATTGCTGCCAACTATTCAGGGATATCTTTGTGATTCAACTGGAAACCGTGTTGAATGTAGGATGCTCTTAGATGTTGGTAGTCAGAAAAATTATATCACTAAGGGATTGGCCAGCAAATTTGTAACTAGAGACTTTGACTGCACTGATTCATTGGTAGCTGGTGTAGGAGGTCATGTTACTAAAGTATCCAAGCGGATTAAACTTACCGTTATATCGCACTGTTCAGATTTTAAAGTAAAATCAGATTTTGGTGTATTAGATGTTCTCACAGATGTATTGCCGAGTACTACATTAACTAAAGGGGCGTTTAACTTTCCATCCTTTGTTAAGCTTGCTGATCCTGACTTCAACCTCTCAAAGCAAGTTGATGTTATTCTAGGGGCTAATATGTTTGGTATGGCTTTACGTAATGGGAGCATTGACATCGGACAAGGTTGTCCACGACTATTTAATACTGCTTTTGGTTGGGTGTTATGTGGAGATTGGTCTGTCCCAAGTCCACTGTATACACATTCTATGCGTGTTAATAATAGTTTTCATTTGTCTGAACTTCATAATGACATTATTAAATTTTGGCGTTTGGAAGAGATGTCTGATAAACCTGTGTTGTCATTACAGGAGAAATCTTGTGAGCTGTTATTTAATGAGTCTGTATATCGCGATAGGAGTGGTAGATATCAAGTTGATCTGCCTATCAATCAAGATATCATAAAAAAATTGGGTAACTCTTATAATATAGCTTTTAAATGTTTCCTAGCGCTTGAATTAAAATTCAAAAATAATGCTGAATTCTTTCAATCTTACAAATCATTCATCAATGAGTTTGTTGATCTTGGGCATGCGCACTGGGTTGAAAATGTCCAACCTCACCGAGGTGAGCATGTTGAATTTTACTTGCCACATCATGCTATTTGTAAAGAAACTTCTACTACCACTAAACTCAGGGTAGTATTCAATGCATCTGCACCCTCTTCTACTGGCATAAGCTTAAATGACGCTCTGTATGTGGGGCCCGTGGTACAACCTGATTTGTTTGCGGTGCTTTTACGTTTCAGGATGTTTGCTTACGCTTTTGTGTCTGATATCAAACAAATGTATCGACAGATTGTTGTCTCCAGCCATCAGCAGCCTCTCCAGAGAATTCTGTGGCGTGCCAGTGCAGAGGAGCCAATCAAATGTTTGCAGCTGTCCCGTGTCACATATGGCATGGCTCCAGCTAGTTACTTGGCTACTCGTGTCTTGGTTAAGTTGGCAGAGGATGAAGGTAATCGCTTTCCACTTGCTGCTAAGGCCCTTACGGAGAATTGTTACGTTGATGATATCTTGTATGGGTCTGATGACGTTGATACAGCTCTTGAGACTATACGTCAATTGGAGGAATGTTTAGGTTGTGGGAAATTTGAGTTGCATAAATGGCACTCTAATTCTACTGAAATTCTTCAGTCTTTGCCTCCAGAAAAGCGTGAAAAATGCACCTTTTCTTTTAATAATAATGAAAATGCATCTATTAAAACTCTTGGGTTAAAATGGGATCCTACAGCTGATGCTATACAAATTGTTGTGCCTGACAAGCTAATAAATAATAAATTCACAAAACGTATTGTTTTATCCAATATTGCTAGGGTTTTTGACCCACTGGGTCTTATTGCTCCTGTTACTATTCATGCTAAAATTATTATGCAGTCTATTTGGAAATCAAATATTGGCTGGGACGCTGAAATTCCTATCGACATATTGAAAGATTGGAAATCATTTTGTAAAACTTTGTCATCGCTTAATTCACTTTCAGTGCCTCGCTGCTTGGTAAAACCTAGTGCTAGCTTTGAGCTTCATGGGTTTGCAGACAGCTCTACGAAAGCGTATGGTTGTGTTGTTTACGCTCGTTGCTGCGAAGAATCAAAATATACAGTCCACTTAATTGCTGCTAAATCTCGTGTTGCTCCATTGAAGTTGGTCACCCTGCCCAGGTTAGAGCTGTGCGCTTCATTGTTGTTGGCTAAGTTGATGGACAAGGTTGCAAAGGCTATGCATGTAAGTAAAGACAAAATGTTTTATTGGACAGACTCTATGATAACCTTGTGTTGGATAAAGGCTGACCCTGCACGTTGGAATTTGTTTGTATCCAACCGTGTGACTGAGATACAAGAGCTGTCACCTATAGAAAATTGGCGACATGTGCGTTCAGCTGACAACCCTGCTGACTTGGTATCAAGAGGGTTAGAGCCTCAAAACATAATTGGTTGTAGGTTGTGGTTCTATGGGCCACAGTGGTTATCTGTCTCAGACTCTTATTGGGACACTGGTTCGTGTGATTTAAATATTATCATCCCCGAACAAAAGAATGTTACACACATTTCTAATGAAATTAATATGTCATATTTGTCTGGATTTTTTGAGAGATTCTCTTCTTGGAGTAGGTTGTGTCGTATATTTGCTTATATTCGTCGTTTTCTATTTAATTTAAGAAACCAAAATAGCAAAGTTGTTGGTTGTCTTACGGCTAAGGATATTAAGCTGGCAGCTGATGACATAATTCGAATAGTCCAGCATGAACACTTCAGTAAAGAGATAAATGAGTTAAAACAAAATAAACCTAATATTAAGTATAGTTCTAAACAAATGCAATATTTAAATCTCTATATAGATAAAAATATGCTCATACGCGTTGGTGGTCGCTTGCGTCACTCCAGTCTTCCTTTGCAGCATAAGCATCCTTTGTTATTGCCTTCAAAAAGTCATGTTACCACCATAGTCATTAAATATGAACATGAGAGGCTACTACATGCTGGTAATCAGACGACATTATCTAGTTTGCGAAAATTTGTATGGCCTTTGAATGGAAGGAATAGTGTTCGGCATATAATACACAAATGTGTAAGATGTTGTAGGTATAGAGGTGAGACGGCGTCGCAAGTAATGGCAGATTTACCTAGGTATCGTGTGACTCCCAATAGACCGTTTTTGTTATGCGGTGTTGACTTTGCAGGCCCCATTCAAATGAACGTGGCACGAGTCAGAAAGTCACTTATTACTAAAGGTTACATTTGTATTTTTGTATGCATGTGTACTAAAGCTATTCACATTGAGCTTACCTCTGATCTCACAACTAATGAGTTTTTGAATGCACTTAAAAGACTAGTTTCGAGGCGGGGTAGGTGCCTACAAATATTTAGTGATAACGGGTCGACCTTTAAGGGCGCTAAAAATGAGTTGAAATCATTGCATAAAATGTTTAAAGAAGATTTTGAATCTATTTCTAATTTTACTAATTCAGAAGGAATTGAATGGGTGTTCATACCTCCCTATTCTCCTCACTGGGGTTCCATATGGGAAAACAGTGTTAAAAGTGTCAAACATCATTTGAAGCGAGTTATGGGAAATAACATATTGAGTTATGAGCACTTAAATACATTACTGGTTCAAATAGAGGCCATAGTTAACAGCCGTCCTATAACTCCCCTCAGAGATGATGCTGATGACCAATACCTCTCACCTGCTCACTTTCTGATAGGTGAAACTTTAACTTCCATTCCGGAAGGTATTTTCTTTGATGTACCTGACAATAGATTATCTGTTTATAATCAATTATGTAAAATGCGTCAATTGTTTTGGAAAGCATGGAAAAATGACTATCTTCACTCTCTTCAAATGAGATATAAATGGTACAAACATAACCCTAATTTATTATTAGATATGATTGTATTAATTAAAGATGACAATGTACCTCCACAGTCTTGGCCTTTAGGTAGAATAATAAAGTTGTTCCATGGTAAAGATAATAATGTTAGATCTGTCATGTTAAAAACTAAAAATGGTAATTATACAAGGCCTATAACAAAAATAGTTCCTTTGCCATATGATAATTAATTGTTAAGTTTAGCAATAATATAAAATCATTGTTAATGTAGAATTAAAAGGTAATTGTTAGTGATAAAATAATATTAAAAACATTTTTACTTTAAAGTGAATGAATTTAAATTGTATAACTTTTAAAGGAAATTCAGTAAATTATAAACATTTTTATTTAAAAATTAGACATGTCTTTGTTAAGTAACTGTCTACTTATAGTGTCTTAACTTTGTAAAATATATAGTTTCAAGACAATATTTGATTGTCTTTGTTTTCAAATAAGTTTCTTAGATCAACAATTTGATTTGTATAACACTGGGAAGTTTATAATAATATTCAATTCTTAGTCATATTTAGGTGACTTTTAGTTTCTATTCAACTTTTGGTCTTATGTGTCTTAAATAAACTTGTGTAATTTATTGCAATATTAGATTAAGTTGAAATTTAATTGGTTACTTTGTAACGGGCGGGTGTATGGACAAATATTGCCATCTGTTGTCTTTTTTATTGAACTAAGTAGCTAACTAGTAGTAGTAACTTCAATACAGATCATTGCCGTACCTACATAGGTTATCGATAGCTGTCAAGCTTGCTTAGTATTTCGAACGTTTCTTACTAGATGTCGCTTGTGAAAATCTAACTCTGTTTTATCAGGCTGCACCCGCCATTATCTTTCTTTCTGGTTGACTAACTGCATGTATGTACTGTGTCCGTAAAAATAAAAATAGTATTTTCGATAAAAAGTGCGTTATTTTCGAATCCAAGCAATCCCAGGGCTCCCAGTAATCGTCCAACCTTCAGGGGCGGATCCAGGGGGGTGGGGGCACTGGGGGCAATTGCCCCCCCTGACCCTCGACCTGGGTATCTACTTTCGAACTCGTCATAATCACATCACAATCAGTATTAGTAGTCGTAAATAAGAACGGGGCGCACACAAATTAGCATTTATCTGGGGAATGCCTGTGTAAATATTGCTCTTTTAATTTTTTAATATAATGTGATTTATTACCGACTATTGAAAAACCGACCCTAAATAAATATAAATAATCTACACTAATATTACAAAGAGGATTTGTATTTTTGTGTGTATGTTTATAATTAATAAACTCAAAAACCACTGTGCCGAGTTCAAAAAAAAATTCACCATTAGAAAGCTACATTCACCCTGAGTAACATAGGCTATATTTTCATGTCCACCCGTGCGAAGCCGGGACGGGCCGCTAGTGTAATATACGTCAATACGCACATAAATAAACACTAAATCACTTTTAAAGTGTTAGTTATTAAAAGTACCTATAAAATATCAAATTATTTAGAAATTACTTCTTCAATTCAAAGTAGATTTACTTCTCAATTTCAACCGAAACCGGTCGGGCACACCCGATGATATAACGTGAGTGAAACCGTTTATATTAATCATTCTCAATTTCATCCAAAAAATAAAAATTCTACTCTAAACCTCCAGTTGTAAGGTTGAAATTTGAAAATCTTTATTAAATTTAACTGCCTATAAACTCGATAATTCCTAAAGAGATTAGCTTCGAGGGACATTTTGTTATAAGGACTTTATAAACTCTATTGAGGCTCTATTTAAGTAAGGTTTTGAAAGAAGTCGTTTAAAGTTATATCTCTTGTAACAACTTGTTACGAATTGTCAATATTACACACGGCTACATATCAAGCTATGTACTCGGACGAATAAAAAATGGTGGACGGAATCTCGCTAAGAAAAGATTGAAACACTTCGTTTTTGCCTAAACCCACTATAATTTCGACAGAATTTTAACACACCAGATATATATTGTTGTTTTATTTGTGACAATACGATAATGACTGCCGTCACACGAGATTTGTTGCGTAATCGCGGCTTTTTGTCTTACTATGAGTGTGAATGTGTGCGTGCCAGCCCGTACTTTTAAGCGAGCCGTCTTACTATGGGTGCTTCACTTTTTGTTTAGCGAGATTCCGTCCGCCTTTTTTATTCGGCCAAGGCTATGTACAGGCTCTTAAATTAATGAGGTCAGCTTATACTGGCTTATACAACCTTATCCATCATCATCATCATCATTTCAGCCAAAAAACGTCCACTGCTGGACATAGGCCTCCCCCAAAATGGGAGGTTACCTACGCCATAATAGCCACGCTTGGCAGGCGGGTTGGCGATCGCAGTTGGTTGAATAAATACTCAGAGAACGCTGCTGCCCATCCTCTGGAAAACCCCTTAGCCTCCTTAGTAGATGGGGTGGTGCTATTCTTTGTGTCTGGCCCCACAACAACAACAACATAACATCACGCCTGTATTTCCCCGAAGGGGTAGGCAGAGGTGTAATAGTACACCCACATTTCACCAGTTATGTTATAGTCCCATAGTAATAGGGGGCGAGCCTATTGCCATTTACCGAGCACAAGGAATAAGGTTCCTTCTTAGTTTATACTTTAGTATACATAAAAATACAGGAAATACAGGCGTGATGTTATGTTATGTTGTTACTTTAGTATAAAAAGTTGTTGTACTCATCACTTTTACTATGGGACTAACTCTGAAATCGAGAAAATAAAATCAGCTGATCCCTACATTTTGTCGATATATGTGAACACGAAGACAGGCAAACATGTTAAGTGTTTTCAGATATTACATTGGTCTAAAATTAAAATAGGCTGACCACAATAAAACACACCTCTATGCGGGCTGTTAATAGTACATTACTGTCGAGGCCTGAAATAAAGCCGAAGCCGAGTACTTTTGTAGTGATATTAAAAGGACGAGGCACTAGCCGAGTCCTTTTCAAGTAGACGAGGCACTAGCCGAGTCCTTTTGAAGTAGACGGGGCCGTTAATTGATATTTTGGCCGAAAATTGTATAGTAATTTTCTCATATTTGCGAGGAAACAATCATCATCCTCCTGCCCTTATCCCAGGGGCTGGCGCAGGATGTTTTTTTCTTCCATACATCTCTATCAGCCGTCATCTCCGTGTTCACTTTCTTTCTATTCATATCATCTTTCACACAATCCATCCATATTTTTCGGTCTCCCTCTTTTCTTATAGCCATCAACATTCATACTTAAAACTTTCCTCGTAACATGCTCCTCATTCCTCCATTTGCGAGGAAACAATACACAAAGTAATTCAACAGTATCTAATTTACATTCGCGCCAATACGCCCGCGCGTGGTTTTTGTACAATTTTCAAACTTTTGAAAAAAAAATGCGCATTCAGCCTTTAAAATAATAAATATCGTGTACTTAAAAACAGCTTATTTATGTAAGTGTGTACTTAAAAAACCTCGCTGGCATAATTTAAAAAAAACTGTCCAGCTACCGTGTTGGAAATTGCTGGCGTGAGTGGCGGTGTACGGAAAAGAGCCGATTGATGTATTCTTTTCTTTAAATTATGAAGCAATTTCCGAGCAATTGGGAGAAAAATAATATAATCTGTACCGTTGTATAAGCTAATAAATATCACATAACAAAACATAATACTTTCGTCAAACAGAAAAATTATACCTACACGTTACAATGTCGTGACAACTTTTCAATGGAGCAGCCGTACAATTCTTCGTCGTGTACCTATTTGTCCCATATTTGTCCGGTGAATAGGAAATGCGTCCGTCATATGGTGAGCCGGAACCATGGCCTCTTTTGTTACTGGACAATGGGGTTGGGAAGTGACCCTGTTTGAAGAGTCCAGTCTCTGGTAGAACTCTGGTGAATGAGTTTTTGTATTGCGTTTAATATTTGTCAGCCAGCCATTTATACAAAGTGGATATGACAATACGACATTAAATAAAACCACGTACAGAGTATCATGTCCTCTGACCGTATACAAAAAATCAATTAAATCCAGTTAATAGCTTAGCCACCGGAAATTATTTTATTTTCATTAATATTGAATGTAGGACCAATTTTATAGGCAAAGATCGTTAGGTCAAAGACCTGTGCGAGTCCATATGATTTTAAATTCTCTTTTTCAATGATTACTTGTTATTTCAATGTTTTAATATTTATTTTGTTCAAAATTTTTAAAAACTACTTTTTTTTTAAATACATCCGTTGCTTTTCAATTAAAAACTGAAACTAAACAAAATACTACAATAAACCACAGATAATGCTATAGTAACTACCACTGTATTAAACTAAATTAAATATTTAAAAAAACTATAAATAAGATTTAAAATCGATTATGTCTCGCCGCATTGGTATGTACAAGCCTGGCCACTCAAACTACCTGCTTTTTTAATGCTTTGGAAAATCATTTCAATCGAAAGTCACAATTCGATCAAAATTTAAAAAAACCTAATACGTATCTTATGTTGACCCTTACTTTACTATTCACTAATAAAATAGGGCTAAATACATAACATAATACTAGCAACTGCGCAACAGTACCTTTTTTTTTTTTTTTTTTTTTTTTGCTGCGAGGAGGAAACCTTCAAAAGGCTACCGGCCTCATGGGGTACGGAGGCCGGGGTGTGTGGGATTCTTACCCACTAAAACCCCCTCAGTGGCCGTCTACAGCATAATAAGGGGAGACTCCGGGAAATTAATATACCTCCGGAGCCCTCCTTATGCTACGCCTGTAAGGCACATCTTAAAGGAGACTATTTGTCTCCTTGTGTCCTTCCCGGTGCACATGGCGGCACGTGACCACAGCGTGCCGCCGCCATCCCAGAAGTCACTTAGTGGACAATCAGAGCCCCAACTCTGAATGCCCGTGACCTCGAAAGCCCCCCGCATTTCGGCGCAACAGTACCTACCTATTCAGGTAGTCCCCAATAAAATTATAGGGGACACTACAAAAGAGGTTATGGAAAAATAGGTTCACACACTTCACACCTAGGGCTGCCACCATTAGAAAAAGGCAGGCCCGGAGATTTTGGTAAAATAAGTAGTAGGATTTTTTAAAATAAATAATAAAATAAATAAATATTTTTGGGACATTTTACACATCACCGTCTAGTCCCAAACTAAGCAGAGCTTGTACTATGGGTACTAGACAATGGATATAATACTTAGATACTTTTTTTTTTGTAAATACATACTTATAATACATAAGAAACACCCAGCCATACACAAACACTGAAATCGAAATCGCTGATCGCGATAAGGCCGCCATGCATATTCATTGTAATGTTTTTTATGGTGTACAATAAAGCATATATAAATAAATAAATAAATAACACTCATGTTCATCACACAAATATTTGTGTCCTGTGGGAATCGAATCCACGACCTCGTGATCAGCAGTCCGACACTCGAACCACTAGACCACAGACGTCGTCAAAACCTAACAAAGATAATTTAATTGCTTCATTTAAATAAAAATTGTTTATTCTCGCCACTAAAGATTACAATGTTATGATACACATTTGATTACAATTAATTTTGTGGTGGTTAAATTTGGAAGCACAAGATTTTGACCCTATCCCCTGAACTAGGCGTAAACCTGTTTCTCAGGAGATAGTGTTCAGCCATCGTTAGTCTAAAAATAAGTCTTAAAATATATGTGTGTCACTCCTATTTAAATTTTTTTTCTCATATATTTTTCACTATAAGATGTATACTGATTTGTAAAGGTTTTTGACAATAGTGGTGATACTTAGTGTACGGAGTATGGGGAAGTGAGGTATATGATGAAGAATGTGAGTAATGTGTGTGAACGTGTGTGATGTATGTTGAAGTGTATGGTGTTGGTGTATGTATTTCACGTATTAGAACGAAGACCTAGTAGCTAGTTTGGTAAAAAAACCTGGCCCCTATTTGATTTCCTAGGGTTTTTTGGGCCCGTGATGGAAAGAATTGGCCCACCCATAGACTAGACTATAGATATTCGAGTACATACAGGATCTTTTTGCTTAAAATCCAGGCCAAGCAACGAAAGCAAGGGACCGGCGACGTTGAACTAATGGCAAACTATTTTCCGTGGCAGATGGGCAACCCGGATGTTAATGCCGTGTTAATCCCCGCTCGTACGTCCTCGCTACTTGATAAGTATGGTGTGGTAATTCTCCTTTATTCTGTCCGCGTTTCCAATAATCTGGCACTTTTTTGAAAAACAAGTCTATTTAGCGCTTTTTAGGGTTCCGTAGTCCTACAAGGAACCCTTATAGTTTCGTCATGTCCGTCCGTCTGTCCGTCTGTCCGTCTGTCCGTCTGTCCTAATCCTTTACAGCTTAATAACTTCTACAGTTATAAACATAAGTAAATGAAATTTTGGTAAAAAATAGTCTGCATATAGATATCAATTTTAAAAGAATAAAAAAATAGTTTTTACGTTCTTTAGGGGTGGCACCCACACATGTGAAATGGGGAAAAAAAATTTTTTTTTGCTGCACCCCCTTGTGTGGGGTATCATTGAATAGGTCTACTAAAATGAAGGTAATGTTTCATACATCACTTTTTTATCAGGTGTACCATCTGCGAAATATAGCCGCCAAAGTGGCTTGCAATGTGTCCCCCCCCCTGCCATTTCTAAACTATGCAACGTAGAAACTTATAATCTTCCACATTGATAGACCTTTGTGAAAACTCTCTTCTAAAATTATTTCGAGTATAATGTGATTATACATTTTTGAGTTATAGTGAGAAAAATGAAAAATACTTAAGACGTCCTAGTTCATAAGACATTGACCTTAGAGAAAAATGATTGTAGCAAATAATGCTCCTTTAGTTACTTTCTATTTAAAAAAATCACAAAAAGAAACACACTTCTTAAATTTAGCGCTAGGTGGCGCTGTTTGCAAAAACTAAAATAGCAATGATTAATATTCGATTTGATTCGTTTGTAATTAGACCTACTTAAGGAACCCTATAATACTGAGCATGGTCCGACATGCTCTTGGCCGGTTTTATTTTAAGTGACCCATGTTCGTCAAAGAGTCACTCTTTAAGAGTTGGTTGTGGTGTGTCGAGCAGCGAAAAACGCCCGTCACCTCGGCCACTCAATACAATATAAATGCTAGCACCACCTAAATACACAATATTACGTCTATATATGAACGCGCACACACATGTAGGTTAGGGATGCTCGCCGCTCGTAGTGCCGACAGGATTCCAAGCGCTTCTCAGTAGTTTTCAGAGATGGCGTGCTTGTATAGCGACTGGCGATTGACATCCATTTCACAGATAATATAATTCCATTGCAATATTGCAGTCCAATGGCCGGCAAACCGCGGGTGGGTGGGTGCGGGGTGCGGGTGAGGAATCATAAATTGGCGGGGGGCGGTGAGTGGCCGTTCTGTACGATAGTACTATTAGGTATTCTGTGCCGCCGCCTTACACACGGCTCTCGAGTCTCGCTCTCACCACCCGCTCTTACTCGGAGATATTTGATGTTAAAAGAAAGAAAGAAAGAAAAAATATTTAATTGCTTCAAAAGTGACGCACAAAATTACCAACAAATTCAAGAATACAGAACAAATACAGACTGTGTATATGTTAACCCGTAGACCGGACATGCACCATTCAAACCCGTAGACTCCGGGTCCAACCCGGAGAAGTGGCAGCCCTATTCACACCTGCGCTGCGCAGGCACATAAAAAGCCGCTCAAAACCATTCAGACGCCAGTAATGTGCGTAGTACGTGTTTATTACGGTGGTAACCCATCTTACGACGGTTTAAAAGCATCCGGAAACGTCTTTATTATAGAAGGAAACACTGATTTTGTGAATTTATTTATTGGTTTGATGTTACATAAGTAGCTTCTATAAGTTCTTCAGATTTAGGCTTATAGATACGAATGATTAAAATAAAAAAATATCAGATCTGGCATTACTTTTAAAAATTACAACTAGATCGACTGACATTCCCGAGATGTTGAACAAAATTGGGCTGCCCGTACCTCATGCGTTTCTGCGTAGTAGAAGAGTTTTTATGGAAAACAAAGAGTTTTGTTGTGATTAATCAATAGTTTTATTGAAGGTTCTTACTTTGATCCAAGTTGATCACACTTGACCGCGTCGTCGTCGTCGTCGTTCTAGCCCGGTATCACCCACTGCTGGGTATAGGCCTCCTTTCTTTTTTGCCAGCCTCTTCGATCTTGTGCGTCCCTCATCCAGGTGTTTCCTGCGGCTTTGGCGATATCATCAACCCAGCGCGCTTTCGGACGGCCCGGGTTTCTCCGACCTGACCTTGGCCACCACTCGGTCAACGCTTTACTCCATCGGCCATCTCTACGCCGAGCCAGACCGCGTGCAACTTAGAAATATAAATAATAAGGTAATAGAAATGTTATCTACTGTCTTTTAATACCGGAACACGTGTCACCGGCACCGGCGCCGGTGTAGTGTGTAGCTAGCCTTACCCTGTTTCCTGTATTAATATATAAGTTCAGTATAAGTGATTACATTATAGTAATTCAACCAACTAGCACGTCTCCTTATTTGATACAACGCCACACATGGCGACTGGCGACCCTGCCAGGATCAACAACAGAACAGACTTCAACTTTTATCAAAACTTTGTTATTATAATAATTCTGAACTATGTTTGTTAGTGTATCTATACCAAGATATTTTAATTTGATTTAGTTTTTTTTCTTTGGAGTTTTAGTACTTATTGATTAATAATTTTTGGTAATTTCATGCCAATTTTGATTTTTTTAGGTTTTTGTAAAAAAATAGATTTTTTTTTATTTTCAAAAAAACGGGGTACGTGTAATGTGTAGCTAACCTTACCCTGTTTCCTGTATTAATATATAAGTTCAGTATAAGTGATTACATTATAGTATAAATTGTGTATATAATTATGTATATATAGTATAATAGTAAATGTAATTCAACCAATTAGCACGTCTCCTTATTTGATACCAACACATAAATACGCAATGACGCCCACCATGTTTCTAGCATTCAAAGCAAAATAAATTAAGCCGAATAAAATCCACTGCAAAATACAATTTTAGTGACTCTGCGTCCAAAACAGCACTGATGATCAAGCAAACGGTTCACACACTGGTGTCCTACGAGACACCTGTACGCGGCGACAGGTTGACGCGCCTTTGCCACTTCTATTACCTTACATTGATTTTCATTTACAATGAAAATTCTGGAAAATTGCGTCTGATTTTCTACTTCTGAAAGATTTTCGTGTGATATTCTCGCAAATCTTATAAACGTTACTCTTTGAAATTGTCCACGGTATTCAGCTGCAATATTGCGAGCACCTCGCCTCTGGGCTCCGAGCTAGTTTTCTGACAAATTGGCCTAAAGGAAGTTTACACTGCGGCAGTGCACCTGAATGAAAATGCAGTTTGGCTCGTTGATGTGACCAGAATCTAGCACTATGTCTTATCGGATAACTTTTTTTATCGTCTAAACGTAAAACAAGTAAAAATAAAATCAGTTTTTAGATACGTTTGCTCTACGGAAATTGGCTTCGATTTATGGAACAGCTATTTTTGTTGTTGATGATCTATTTAGTTAGGTACAGTAACTGATGACACCCTTTTTTCCAGATGGTAAAAACCCATTTGGTATAATGTAGCATCCCTAATTATCGACACTTTAAGGGACGATGACAAGTATATTTTTAATATTTGGATTCGTGGTGATTTTTTACGTAGGTACTTGTGGTGCACTATGTAACAGTTCAATGTTTATTAGATAATATTTAAACGTATACCAAATTATAATTTTGCTCTTATTTTCTGAAGTTGGTTGTTTTTTGTCGAACAATGGGGCACTGTCGATAACTGGGGCTTTTATTATAAGTACGAGCACTTACGGCCAAAATTAATATCCAATCTATCCACGATCTGCCATACTAGAGATAGGAATTTGACATAAGCTCCATACAAAATATGTCAAATTTCTATCTCTAGTAGGGCAAATCGTGGATAGATTGGATATTAATTTTGGCCATTACAGTATAAGCACAGAGTAAGGATGTTGTGTATAAGCATCGGTGTAAGTATGTAACAATTTCCCTGTTACCATACTTAAATTTTTTTATTGTATGAAAGAAAATCTAAGATGTTAAAAATCAAGTCTCTTTTTTTAAGCATATTCTAGTTTATAAACTAGAGTATACTTGTCTTCGAATAATACCAACCTAGCTTAATGAAATATGTAAATAGTTGCCGTCCCTTTCTTGTATCTACTATTAGTAAAAGAGAGCGATAGTTTAAAATTAGTTCACGCTGGGTTGATGATATCGCCAAAGCCGCAGGAAACACCAGGATGAGGGACGCACAAGATCGAAGAGGCTGGCAAAAAAGAAAGGAGGCCTATACCCAGCAGTGGGTGATACCGGGCTAGAATGATGAATAGTAGTAGAACAAGAAAATCAACACCAGTGTCTTATGATTACGCGACATAGTATAAAACCATTATAAAACCTTACCATATCTCATTTTAAAGACATTGCCACAAGAATGCAAATATTGACTTTCAGAAAAGCTAACTAAGCTAAAAAGGTGATGTTTGTACATAATTATTTATCTACACAATCCCTGTAACCTTGAATATGAACGATAAACTTCGAGCGCGAAAGTATTCCTTCAGCGGTCTCGAAGTCTAAACAAACAAACAGGAGCAGGCCTAATTACCTTTATCTTGGCCAGATTATCGCAAAGTACGGTAACCGCGGCTTTTGTGTAACTTGTCATTTGTTCTACCCCATTCTTGAGTTTCAGGCCAGCTGGTTGTGAATGGTCGCCTATTAAAATTAAATTGTAACCTCTCTCTTGACAAAGACATTTTTTTAGTAATTTTATGGCCTGGTTGCGTAGACCTTTTAGCCACGTCTTTAGTAAAAGTCTATAAAATGATAGAAACTTTACTTGGGGTTTCTGAGGAATTGATGAGAAAATACGAAAAGTCACGTTTTCAACTTTGTACCATTTACCCACTCTTGTATACGTTAACGAGCACTTAACATTTAATAAACCACCATTTTTACACATTAACACTCGAAGAAACACAAATAACGGAAAATAATACAAAATCTACAACACACATTCTCTTTCCGAATTTTCCCGCCCACGCCCGCCCCGCTCTGCTTTTGTTATTCCGTGAATACACCCCTCGTTTGGGTCTGGGGATAGAAACAAGCGTAGACGCTTTTCTGGATATCGGGGAAAGTCTGTTTACCAATTTGGATTTTCTCGGTCTTCTAGATACAAAGATGTACCTAACTGTAGAACTAGAGAAGACACCTCAAGTTGATTGTTTGTAGCACGTTTTAGAGCTCCTGCACTCTCACTCACTTAGCCCCGTTCGCCGCGCACGGTCTCCACGGCCAGCAAGTTGCGCGATATTTTTTGTCCGTAATGTCTACTCTAGTACGTAGTACATATTACCTCAGTGTAGAAAAGATTCAAAAAATCTTACTCTCGGACTCGGAACACTAGTACACTGTACACTTTTCTACTGTAAAGGCTGTAGCTATTATTGCATTACTTAGTAAGAATTTGACGACTCTGACGTCACGGCTTCACCTGGCACACACACAAACCACGAGTCCATTCCGGTAATGGACACTAAAAACAATAAAAGACGGGTGCGGTTTTAATAATTGACAGTAAAGCGTCAACGCGCTGTTACTAATGGAAACTCATATTATACGTCGATCTTGTTCTGTGCGTCGATCGGTGCTCTAATGGTATAGATCAGCGTAGGTAGTAGGACAACGCCTAAAGAGTTGCACACTGCATCGTGAACACAGAAATAGATAGAATAAGAATGGTTGTAATCACAATTTTACTTGCGATTCATGCGTGGCAACTTTCGAACAAACTACGCCTTACATATCGATGGGTCCTATGTATAAGGGCTAATGTGCAAATTGACAACTTTTCAGTAGAGGCTCTCAAAGTTTCAACTTGATATATTTTTAACATGCTTCAACAGATGTTTGTGAAACTTTGCATAGTTACTATGACACATATATTCTTCACTCTAACTAGATCGATTTATTTGTATACATATTCGTTTTTTAATTAATGTAGATATGCCTATATACGCGATTTATTTTATTTTAATCACATTGAAAAAAACTGGTAAAAAGGCCAAAGTGTCACTTTGGACGATTTACATGGCATAAGCTAATTTTGAAAAAAAACGTGTATTTTAAATTTTTTGACTAATCCTAATTTATAAAAAATATTTAAAATAAATAAATAAGTTAAACAAACAATAATAATATATTTATTTCATGAAATAACTCACATTGACACTTATACGTTATCTTACTTGGTGACGTAATATTCTCAACCTTCAGTTAGGTCAAAAAAAATGAAAAAAAATAAAACAATTTAACTTCTTTTTTTTCCCGAGAATTATTGAAGTTTCTGTAATGGAAAGGCAATCAAATAATCAATACTTGATGTTAAAAACCTTCCGAAATCACATTGGACTTGAGATCAATTAGTTTTTTTGTGTAGATACCTCAAACTAGGTTCATAATTAAAGTATAAAAAAATTACAAATAATATATTTTTTTTAAATCAAAACTTATTAAACATAATAAAAGATTCTTAAAACATTATCTAAGAGGAAAAACTAGAATTAAAGTAAAAAAAAAAAAAAAAAATTTCAAAACGAAACGAAATCACTCATTGTCATTATTCATCATCATCATCATCCTCCTGCCCTTATCCAAATTTATTTGGTGTCGGCGCAGCATGTCTTTTTCTTCTATACATCTCTATTAGCCGTCATTTCTGTGTTCAGTTTCTTTCTATTGATAACATCTTTAACACAATCCATCCATGTTTTCTTCGGTCTGCCTGTTTTCTTATAGCCATACACGTTCATACTTAAAATTTCCTCGTAACATGCTCCTCATTCCTCCTCATCACATGTCCATACCATGACAGTCTGTTGCTACTTAACTTCTCTGTCACTGGCGCTACTTTCAGACTCCCTGTTACATACTCATTCCTTATCCTATCCATTCTCGTTACCATTCTCATCTCAGCTGCATGCACTTGCCTTTCATTAATTCCTTTCGTAGCCCAACATTTCGATCCATACAGGACAGCAGGTTTTATTATGGTCTTATAGATTTTCCCCTTCAGTTTAAGGCAAATTCGGGAGTCACATGTCATCACTCATTGTCATCATTATCACTACCTAGTAATAATTATTGAATTATCATTACATGCTACTATAAATACTCATGATAAACTGGTGGAATAATATTTTTGCGACATAGCTCAATTAAGTCTTTTTTTTGGATGGATGTATTGGTAAAAACTGATTGTATCATAGTTTTAAGTATTTTCGTAGATCTATCAGCCATTTGTCTTTTTGTTCTAACAGAAAGGTCAGAAATGTTAATGTGGTTTTCAAAAGCATCTTCAGATTGATCCAAATTGTAAAAAAAAAAATATGGTTCATATTAACTGACACGAACTTGTTTGATTTTAGACCAAGGAACTTTTTTTTTCTGAATTTTTAGTCCAGTTCAAACAAGCACTTGCTTGCATCTTTATGAAGTCAAAAATCATGTTTTGAAATACATCTATCACATTATAAGGAGCTCCTTTTACTTTAGCCCATATAATTAATGAACTACACTCAGACGGTGTATAAATATTCTTATGTCTTGAAGCTTTCTCAATTGTGGCATGTATGGAATTATCCTCAATTTGTGTATGTCCTTTACGAAGCTGTTTAGCTGCATAAATATACATAAAAACATTATCCTGTTTATATTTTGGCCATTACAACTATCTGAACAAATTCTAAAATCATCACAGTCTTCTTTAGTCTTAAGTTTGATAATATCGTATACACAACTGATGACTGATTGGCCGTTGAAGTAAACAAAAACGCGCAATCTCCCCGCGTACAAGTCTCGAACAACCGTTTGGCCTTTATACATTTAAAATTGTGTTACATAAGCCCTTTTACTGCAACAAAAAATAGTGTTTTCAATTATAAATGTGTATTTTTTTTTAGTGCACGTAGTAAACTAGAGTAAAAGGAAGCATTTAACACAAAAAAGTGAAAATGCTCAAATTGTTGCATTGGCCCATATACGTAGGACCCATCGATATTGACGTCATTAATTTTTTTAAATTAACTTTAATCAAATGTACTTCTGCAGTTAGAAACAGCACAATAAGGCATTTTGTTGCGGGTTTTTGTTACATTATTTACAGAAACAAGTCATAGGGCGTACTGAGAAAGGCTTTGAAATGCCCTGCACACTTTTCCATTCTATATATTTCTGTGATCGCGAATGACTGTCGCATAAATGCAGTATGATCTTATCCACAGAAATCTAAATAATAAGGTAATAGAAATGTTATATACTGTCTTTTACTACGGGAACGCATGTCGCCGGCTTTCCGCCACCAACACATAAATAAGCAATCCCACCATGTTTGTAGTATTCAACGCAAAATAAATTAAGCCTAAAAATAATTCCGCTGCTAGATTTGCTGCAAAATACAATTTTCTCTGCGTCCAGGGGGTCTATTCCCGTTCGACGATATTCGATAAATCGTACGATTCATCGCACAATTTGCTACTCCGGTCAACCATCGTTCCCTTATCGCATGCGATGGTCGTGTTTTGACGTTTGTTTTTCCCATCTCCGGTAAATTGTATACGACTATGAACCGTAGTCTATCTTAATTGTGCCTTTTTTATGTGCCTATCTTTATTATGTAAGTATCAGTCGGAACGAAAGTTCGTACTTCGTTTGTCGTTCGTAAAACGCGAGTAGACCTACAGGGGGTCTACTCCCGTTCGACGATACTCGATAAATCGTACGATTCATCGCACAATTTGCTATTCCGGTCAACCATCGTTCCCTTATCGCATGCGATGATCGTGTTTTGACGTTTGTTTTTCTCATCTCCGGTAAATTTTATACGACTATGAACCGTAGTCTATCTTAATTGTGCCTTTTTTATGTGCCTATCTTTATTATGTAAGTATCAGTCGGAACGAAAGTTCGTACTTCGTTTGTCGTTCGTAAAACGCGAGTAGACCTACAGGGGGTCTACTCCCGTTCGACGATATTCGATAAATCATACGATTCATCGCACAATTTGCTACTCCGGTCAACCATCGTTCCTTTATCGCATGCGATGATCGTGTTTTGACGTTTGTTTTTCTCATCTCCGGTAAATTGTATACGACTATGAACCGTAGTCTATCTTAATTGTGCCTTTTTTATGTGCCTGTCTTTATTATGTAAGTATCAGTCGGAACGAAAGTTCGTACTTCGTTTGTCGTTCGTAAAACGCGAGTAGACCTCAGGTGCGGGTCGCTCCGACTTTCGTCACCATGGAAGAATCATCTTACTTGAAAACAATACCGATTAAAACAGTACGTTATTATTACACAGAAAATATAAATATAAATATCAAAAGCTTATCAAAGTATTAAACGATCCCTTTATTATTGGGGGTAGCTTTTAACAAGAAAAATATTCGCGATCCTAAAACAACACGCCGAGATTTGCTTTCGATGTCACATTCATATTTTTTTTTGGTAAATCCATCTGAATTATGGTGAAAACAAATGATGGTTTAGCTTTAGGGAAACAAACTCCATGGGGCTTGGTGCCGGAAGTTACCGTAAGCTAAGCTAATGTGTTTTCCAAAGCTATGTATGTACAAACATATTTTATGTATATAATAAGATCGATGGAGGTAAAGTCAGACAGAGTTCAGTCAGAGTCAGAGTTGTTTATGAATGAATGTGGTTTTACTCAAAAAACGTTACCTTTAATCGTAGATTTGAGGCAATCAGGTTCATGTTGACGTACTATATAATATAATTATAACTTTGCTTTGACGTCTTTGACTAGTGTGTGTGTGTATTGCCAGTAACTACTTACGGCACGAAAACATGGTCGCTCACAATGGACCAGATAAGAAGGCTCAAAGTCACTCAAAGGGCAATGGAGAGGGCTATGCTTGGAGTGTCCCTTCGTAACTGCGCAATCGAATCAGAAATGAGGAGATTCGCAGAAGAACGAAGGTAACCGACATAGGCCGAAGAATTGTCAAACTCAAGTGGCAGTGGGCGGGGCACATTGCTCGCAAAACGGATGGCCGATGGGGCAGTGAATTTCTGGAGTAGCAACCGCGTACTGGAAGGCGCAGCGTGGGTAGGCCCCTCACAAGGTGGACCGACGACCTGGTGAAGGTCGCAGGAATCCGCTGAATGCGGAAAGCGCAGGACCGGTCGTTGTGGCGATGCTTGGGGGAGGCCTATGTCCAGCAGTGGATGTTTTTCGGTGATGATTATGATAATGAACTTTACTTATGCCACTTATGGAATAATTAGTTTTGTCATAATTTCGATGGAATTTTCAGATTTGTAGGAATAGGAAACCAATGATAGATTGGGTTTCGTAAATAGTCCACTGCAGTGTTTGGAGTGTGTTATTTCGGTTCGGCAACTAGGGTAAATCCTAGTATTTGCGGTCTGGGTTGGTTGTGATCTCGACGCACATGATATCGTAGTTTGTGTCACCGCAGAGTTTTGACAGAACTAGCGCTTTATTTGTAGAATACCCCTCGATGTTGACCGAGGGTAGGTTTAGAAAGTTGGTAGGTACTGGTGTTGGGTCCGGGAGTTATACAAGTTGTTGATCTGTAACCGTGCCATATTTCTAGAGCAAATGATAAATAATGTGCTTAGCCATCTAAAAATACATAAAAAATTCTACGATTATTTAATATCCAAATTTTATCTTAGAAACATAGCGAAGGTTTGAGAATAAATCCGGAACGACTCTGAAAATAAGTCATCGGTGGCATTGTCAAAGGGTGGAATTACCTGCAAATTATTTTGGTGGTGTCGCACGCATCGTTTTTGTGTCGCACGCACACGGGGGGAATTTGTTTGTTTATAAATAGGTATTTAAAGAAGAACTTTTTTTTGTATGATTTGTTTTATTGATTCGTGTTCAGTATCAGTGGCATAGTCACCTCCTAAAATGTGGCACGAATACCAACAGATCAACATGTTGTATAGAATAGCATGAATTGATGCTAATTGTAGTGGCTGGATGCGGAAGGCCACCTGCCTTCCGAGTGTTGTGGCGCAATTTGGGAGAGTTCTATTTCCAGCAGTGGACTGCAATAGGCTCAGCCGATGATGATGTTGATGGGGTGGCTTTGAAAATCAATCCCATGATGAACCGCTTTGTTGCTTATGGTCCTGGGGTGGACCGTGTTGAATCATCGTGGTTTGAGGATTGGCCAGCTGGACTCTGCTGTTGCTGTTGCTGAGTGTCAGACGTTTACCAGGGTGCGCCGGGCGTATATCAAGGCGTAAACTGAACGCCGTTCGGGGAGGTTCTTTTCTCTCACCCCTATTGAAAAAATGGGACACGCTGGTAAATCTAAGCTAAATAATGAAATATAAAAAATCGGTAGACTGTTTAGAGATTGAGACTGAAGTCTTTTCGAGATAAATATTGATGATGAGGAGATACAAATAAAACCCTATTGATTAAAATAGAACTCGGCATCTAGCTAGAGTTTTAACAGACTAAACGGCATTTTATCTTACTTTTTGTTTTAACTACATTATCACCACAGAACTTTTGTAACTTTCGAAAGTGTTTTCGTATGTACCTATTTACTACATTATTGCTTACTAAACTACAATAAAAATGTTGTAAACCCTGTCAATGTCCTGATAACCAACAAATTACTTGTTAATGTTAGTTACGACAAAACTTTGCAGACTGATCTCTTACATTTTTATCTTTACTTTGGTCTAAGTATTTTTACTACAAATTTTTATGAGCTCCGAATCAAAGTTAAACTTCTTTATCTCATCAGCTTGCAAGATAAAATGATTTTCTATAGTAATTGACGTATGAAATAAAGAATGAATAAGTTATATAAATTGTATGGATTTTTTATATTAAAACTTACTTGAATAAGTAGGTACCTATATGTTTTAGAGGGTTTTTGTTAGACTTTGCGAACCATTCATGCGCATAATACGATTATGTTTATACTCGTATACCTACTTCTCTTACTTGTATACAATTACTTAAGTACCTACTTATAAAATTATGATATGAATGTAGATATGGCTTATTTGTAGGTGTCTTTGTCTAAAGTAGCTGTTTAGATTTACCTTCTTAAAAGGAGGGTTATTACATTAATTATAATAGCAACGACAAGATTAAAAAAAAATTGACTGTGGGAGTAAACAAGCGTAACAACTAACATAGCGCACTCATTATTGTACTTGAGAAATATATATTATTTTTTACCTATAATAATAACCAAAATTATGTTATGACTAATTTTGTGTCAACCCTTGCATATTTTCGTAGGACAGCGTACATACCTACACGGGTGGCGGCACCGTCCGACATCAAAGGCGTTGCACAACTGTATAGTGGTAAAACTGTCGTTTGGAACCATATTTTAACGTCCTCAGTTGTGGTATGACAAAGATTGAGGTAATTGGCCACTTGAGTGACCTTGGGTACTGGGAGTACCCAAACGTTTTTTGCCTCAAAGTGGCCTTGGGTACTGGGAGTACCCAAGCGAAGTGAATGTGGAGTACCTCATGAATATGCCTAATATGTGATTGTAATTTTACCGGCACCAGTACCCTTCACACCGAAACTTTCGAAACTAAAGTTTTATGGTGATAAAAACAAAATGGGTACCTATGTATTTCGCCAAACAAAAACCGTATTTCTAGAATCACTCAATCCGTCCGGTGTTTGGACAGTGATCCAATGAAACCGTCATAGATTCCAGGATAGCATTGAAAGCCTTGATGTTTTGTAAAATACTGTGACAACTTAGATTTGTGACAAATTGTGTACAAAATTTTGATATGAAAATATCGTCCACAGGGTGTGACAGAGTAAGTATTTGCCGTGATTCAGCTTGTGGTCGTTTTGCAAAATGTCTGAATTGAGTGATCTACATACCGGGCAATAGCTTAATTCCCTTGTGTTTGACAAATTTTTGGATTTCGGCTATGAGTTTTGAATTTTTTTGACTAAAAAATGTACTTTTTTTTTGTGGTATTGGATGGCGAAACGAGCTAAAGGCCCACCTGATGTTAAGTGGTTACCTTTGACCATAACAACTGCAATACCACCTAGGCTGTTACCTAAATGGTACCGCAAGTCTGTTCGCCAAACTGAGACATGAAGGTGGAAAGTCTCATGTGATTGTATTTTCACCGGCACCCGTACCCTTCAGACCGAAACACAGCAATGCAAGCATCACTATTTGGCGGAGAAGTAGGCACGGTGGTAGTACTTCCCCGGACGAGCTCTTTCATAAAGGAGCTCTACTACTACTAATTGAATAAATTTTGATTACGTAACTGAAAAAAATGATCACTCAATCCAGATGCACATGCTTCATCACAGTTTACGCAGCTTTGTGCTTGTTCATGCGTTACAAAATCTGCTCTGCTCTGTGGGGAACTTCGTCTCAGCATACGGTAGACGTAATCCTTGAGAAATACAGTAATTCCATGTTCAGAGTCCGTTTAAAATTTTGATGCAAAACTTAAAAAAAAAGACTGTAACGTAAAAGCTTCCAATACCATTAGACTGATAGCTGTAAACGTTCGCGTTCGCATCTAGCTGGCCAATCAGCAAATTGCATCAACTTGCAACTTACTTTTGCAGAACGTGTCGTTTCAGGGTTGCCAAACAACGTTACTATGAGATTGGTCGATTAAGCAAAGATACTTTTAAAGTTCTAGTACGAAGAATGGAAATAATTGAATCACATGTTTGCCAGAGATCATTTATTTTGTCGAAAAATTTCCAAAGACGATTTCATTATTTTCGTAGCAAAGTACATGTTCCCTGCTGAAAAAAAGATTGCAGTTTGCCGTTTAGTCAGGCGAAAGGTAAATTACTTGATAAATTCTGTATAGTACCTACCATGATAACCAATTGTCAGTGGCGTGCATTGCATATAGGCAATTAGGCAATACCTACTGCTTTCCTCATTCAAATTCAATAGTGGTGTAAGTTATTATCTTTTTTACAGAGTACGATGATTATTTATCTTAAAATAGACCTATTAATGCTAAATTAATCTTCCTACATCAAAAAATCAATAACTTACACCACAATTAAATTCAAGTGAAGTAGGCCAATGCACGCCACTGCCAATTGTCTGTATTAGTGGGATTATAATCTTTAAGAAAAATACCTGTTATAGATAGACGATACCGGTATAAAATAATTACCACTTTTGTAGGCCATCATACCTATTATTAATTAATTTGTTGTAATTAAGAGCCTGCCTGTACTGTTGTAGGGCAAAGATAGCCTACATACTCTCTTTCCATCTCTCTATGTCTAATGCTTCTTGAAAGGAGTCTTGCTCATCCCATCCGGGCCTACCGCGTTGGCGTTTGTCAGTTGTACCCATCGGGTCGTAAGTTTGGCTCATTTGTCGTCTGACAAGCGGCACGTGTTTCCAGCCCAGTTCCAATTCAGCGTGACAGCTTTCCGAAGGACGTCAGTTATTTTCGTTCTGGATCATCATCATCATTCATCATTTCAGCCGAAAGACGTCCACTGCTGGACATAGGCCTCCCCCAAGCATCGCCACAACGACCGGTCCTGTGCCTTCCGCATCCAGCGGATTCCCGCGACCTTCACCAGGTCGTCGGTCCACCTTGTGGGGGGCCTACCCACGCTGCGCCTTCCGGTACGCGGTCGCCACTCCAGAACTTTACTGCCCCATCGGCCATCCGTTCTGCGAGCAATGTGCCCCGCCCACTGCCACTTAAGTTTGGCAATTCTTCGGGCTATGTCGGTTACTTTCGTTCTCCTGCGAATCTCCTCATTTCTGATTCGATCACGCAGGGACACTCCGAGCATAGCCCTCTCCATTGCCCTTTGAGTGACTTTGAGCCTTCTTATCAGGCCCATTGTGAGCGACCACGTTTCAGTACCGTAAGTAATTACTGGCAACACACACTGGTCAAAGACTTTCGTCTTGAGACACTGCGGTATTTTGGACGAGAAGATATTGCGTAGCTTCCCGAACGCTGCCCAACCGAGTCGGATTCGACGATTGACCTCTTTCTCGAAGTTGGACTTACCTAGCTGGACAGTTTGTCCTAGGTATACATAATCGTCAACAACTTCGAGTGTAGATTCTCCGATGTTTACGGGAATGGGTGCTATATGGGAATTCGACATAACCTTTGTCTTGTCCATATTCATTTTAAGACCCACTCTATCAGAAGCTCTACTGAGGTCATCGAGCATTGTACCGAGGTCCTCCATGGTCTCAGCCATGACTACTATGTCGTCGGAAAACCGAAGGTGAGTGATGTACTCGCCGTTTATGTTAATGCCTAGCCCCTTCCAGTCCAGAACCTTGAAGACATCCTCCAATGCAGCAGTGAACAGTTTCGGAGAGATCACATCTCCCTGTCTCACACCTCGTTGCAGAAGGATAGGTTTCGAGGCTTGGTCCTGTAATCGGACTGACATAGTGGCGTTTTCATACAAAGACTTTAACACTTCGATGTACCGATAGTCAATCTGGCACCGTTGAAGAGACTGTAGTACCGCCCAAGTCTCGATCGAATCGAAGGCTTTCTCGTAGTCCACAAACGCTAAACAAAGAGGCAAGTTATACTCTTCGGTCTTCTGTATAACCTGCCGCAGCGTATGTATGTGGTCTACGGTGCTAAAGCCTTTTCGGAAACCGGCTTGTTCGGGAGGCTGGAAGTCGTCAAACCTGCGCGAAAGACGGTTCGTAATGACTCTCGAAAACAGCTTGTAGACATGGCTCAGAAGTGAGATGGGCCTATAATTCTTCAGTAGAGCATTATCGCCCTTTTTGAAGAAGAGTACCACCACACCTCTGCTCCATGCCTGTGGCGTTCTTCCCTCGAGAATGACGGAATCAAACAGCTTCTGAAGGGCCTTAAGGATCGGTTTTCCACCCGCCTTCAGGAGTTCGGCCGTAATTCCGTCATCACCCGGTGCCTTGTTGTTTTTGAGCTGCTTCAGAGCCATCCTAATCTCGTACAGGCTGACGTCCGGGATATCTTCGGTATAGTGTCGGGTCAATCGAGCTCTTGGGTCATGAGCCCGATTTACAGCGGGTGTCCGGGTGGACGTGTATAACTGTCCATAGAACTTCTCGACCTCCTTCAATAGCTCTGGCTTGGAGGATACGACTCTGCCATCGTCGGTCCTCAGTTTTGCAAGCTGGCTCTGCCCAATAGACAGGTCTCCACTCCACTCTCGTTCTGGATAATATTCTCTAATTCTTCGGATATATTCCTTAAATCGTTCTAAGGAAAACCACCAAAAAGAAATGGAAAATCTAATTTAAAGCTATTCAAATCACACATGGGATGTTATTAACATTCTTTTTTCACAAACTCCATGCATTATCCGCCTATTAATAAAACACTTTCGACACCCAACCCTTATCAAGCTTTAAAACCCTGATTGGATTCAACCCGTCGCCTGGAACCCTAATTTTTGTTGACTCCCCGTTTCGATACTAAATGTGTACGTGCCGTGTTGCAATACTAATTGGTTGAAAGCTATTTCAAGTTTATCTGGTCCAATTTCAAATCGCAGTGATCCGTAAATTAGACGGTATTTGAGGTGACTTTTTTACGTTTTGTTTGAGTTGTACTTACTTGCATTTCTAAGATTTTTCAATATTCTAATAAGAAACCTAAGAAACCTAAACAAAAATTTAATAACTTTCATATAATTTTCATGGAAATTAAAATATTGTTAATATGAAAAAAGAAATACAAATGGCGGCATTTTTCAATTTCGTAAACTTTAAACCTTTATACAGGGTGTCAGGGAAACGCTTCCGAAAACGAAGATAGGTGATAGTGCTGGTGATTACTGATACGAAACCATGAAAAAAAATGCGTTTTTTTTTTTTGTTTTTTTTTTTTTTTTTGCATTTTTCGTTATGTATGAGTTTTATTTAACTGCCCAAAGCTGGTTATGTATGAAAAATGCAAAAAATTATATATGAAAAAATCTAAAAAAAAGAATCGCATTTTGGTTTCGTGGTTTCGTATCAGTAATCACCAGCACCTATCTTCGTTTTCGGAAGCGTTCCCCTTACACCCAGTATTTGACCTGAAAATGATATAAAGATGTCAAAAACTGTACGAAAACAGAATAATAATTTATTCTAGTTGCATACTAATGGTTATCCAAAAAAAAAAATTCAAATGCAAAAAATGAACTTTTTTATCACACACGGTGAAGTTCTTCCATAACAAATACCCGACATCAAAAAGTACATTAAGTGGATTTATTATTTATTTGAAATTTTGGTAGGCTTCCGCGTTTTATAGATAGCCTTGTTATTCCTCAACATACCATATAAATAAGAGCCATAGATGGTTTCATTTCATAGCGAGAGGCGATAATATAAGACTTGCCGCCAGGCGGCAGCTATTGCTTCTCCCAAGACATTTTCTTGCCGCCCAGCGGCAGCGGATACATTGACATAACATGACATAACATCACGCCTGTATTTCCCCGAAGGGGTAGGCAGCGGTGTATAGTACACCCACATTTCGCCAGCTATGTTATACTTATAGTCCCATGTAATAGGGGGCGAGCCTATTGCCATTAACCGGGCACTAAACCATACTCCGGGCTGCCGGTATATTGACATTATTGTTAAACAATACATGGATTTGTAGGCAATATATGGGATAGTTATCCTTGTAGTGGGGATGGTTTGTTTGAAGTTTTAGCAAGAACTGTATCTTCGTTTCGATTTTCAGTTAGTCCAGTATTTTTTTATAGTTTTATTAACTGAGCCGGCATGGTATGGACATGTGATGAGGAGGAATGAGGAGCATGTTATGAGGAAAGTTTTAAGTATGAATGTTGATGGCTATAAGAAAAGAGGGAGACCGAAGAAAATATGGATGGATTGTGTGAAAGAAGATATGAATAGAAAGAAAGTGAACACGGAGATGACGGCTGATAGAGATGTATGGAAGAAAAAAACATGCTGCGCCGACCCCAAATAGATTGGGATAAGGGCAGGAGGATGATGATGATTAACTGAGCCGGCTATCTCATTCTCTATTATTTTAGGATCTATTAACTTAACGTAGGAACTTAACCTTAGTCTACTGATTCTGGGTTTGATGAAATATGATTATCACATTAGTCAACTATAAATTATTATCCTAAATCAAATCCTCATCGTAAATACGAAAACTAATTTAACAGATAACACAATTATCAAAGTCAGAGTTTAGAGTTACAAACATAAACCGTTGGGATAAGATTTAATTACCATATAACTACCGTTTCTCTGTCTACATGGCGTGTATATGCTAATTCTGTATGTATATTAGATACATCGTAATATAATATTAAATAGTATATTTACCTATATGTATGTTTATATATGTGTGTATATCTAATAAGATATCACATAAACGTATTTATTTATAATAAAACAAAGTTTAACCGGATTAAATCGCGTATATTATTTAAATTGGTTTCCCTGACGTTTCGAAAGCTTTGCAGCATTTCGTGGTCGCAGGTAGACTAAGATGACAAGCGTCTTTACAAATATTTCTAAAAAAATATTTTAATCTACCGTACAATATTATTAATTAAAATCGTTTCGATGCACGCAGTAATCACTCACAATATCATTATCTTTTACAGTGTTGCGTGCTGTTTGGGACTTGATTATTTTTAGGACTGGGTTCCAAACAGGTGGTAGCTGCCAACCATCTTCTCTATTAAAATTAGGATGTTTTTTAATTTCAATAGCCTCACGGAGCATTCTAGGTACATATCGGTTTTCCTTCGCCAGAACTTGTGGTTTATCAAATCGAAGAAAATGGTTGGGTCTGTCTAGGGCATGTTCACACACTGCAGACTTTGTGGAGCGTCTGTTCTTGACGTCAGCTATATGTTCTTTAATTCTAGTGGCTATACTACGCTTTGTTTGCCCTATGTATGATAACCCACAATCACAATCAATCTTGTAGACCCCTGCATCTTGTAAGGGAATGTGACACTTCACCGGTCTGAGGAGTTGGCTGATCTTTCTTTGGGGCTTGAAATAGGTTTTGATTGATTTGACACGGTAGCTAACTGACAAGGATGGTGGTGAGATTCACCGTTCAAGTACCCGTCTGTATGGGTAGGCTTTCTATACACTGTATGACTAACTCACACACACACTGATGACACTGTGTGGCCAAATCTTTGTTACAGAGAGCACACCGCATCTGCGATGCCGACCACCTGGCAGGGGAACTTTACCATGTGAAGCATGTTCTCAAGCATAATAACTTGCAAGCTCCACATCCCCATCGCAAACGCCGCCTGAAACCCAGCACAGTTGATCGTCGACCTGCTGTTCTACCATTCATCAAAGGGGTCACCGACAGAATTGGTCATATCTTGAAGCGTGCTTCTATCATAATATAATAATATGTTATAATATAATGCTACTAATAATATATTATTAGTAGCATTTACATTTTAAACATAATTTAAATTAAGTACTTTTCATTCAACGATTTAAATTGTAGAAAGAAAAAATCGCTCACGAGCAGGATTCGATCCTGCGACTCCTGGCTCAGTACGCCAGTGCTTTAGCCACTAAGCTACCGTGAACACTGCTCGTGGTAACGAAATTCTCATCCACTTGGTACATCTTTGGGTGACGTCAGCGATATCTTATTAAGAAACAGTGTTTCTTAACCGAATCGACTAACTTTGCAGTTAATTCAAAGTCGTACAGATATGCCTACCCTTACTAATTATTTATTATTTTTAATAGATTTCGTTTCGCATGCGTTAAATGCGTTAAAAATAATAAATAATTACTTTTCATTCATTTATCTTACACATAATTTATCTATTATGTTATTCACAAGTTGTAATAACAATGACCACCATTACGTACATAATAGGTATTTCAGCTAGATAGATATGTAAGTAAATAGATATATCTAAATATGATAGATACGACACGATACGATATGACATAACACGAAACAACACAGAAATCTAAACTTAAAAAACACCTTTTAGAGGAATTAAAACCTAATAATCTATACTATAATAAAACTGTATAGGTCGAAAAGTCTGTACATCGAGTTTTTTTTCGCGAAAACCGGCTAGGGGGACTAGAAATAAGCTATAGAACACGAATCAATCGTTTAAAAAATTTATGTCTGTCTGTCTGTCTGTCTGTCTGTCTGTCTGTTTGTTACCTCATCACGTGAAAACGGCTGAACGGATCGTAATGAAACTTTGCATTTGTATTGGTATTAGTCTAACTTAAAATATAGGGTATGTTTTATCTGAATCGGTTGAGTAGATCCAGCGATACAGCTTGACCCCTCTATTGTATTAAGTTACATACAAAGTAGAGGTCATGATTGTTGGTTGGTTGCAGGTTCCTAAAAATACAACTGGATTCTATTAGTATTGTAGAAAATATAGAATAACATAACATAGCCCATCACTGTCCCGCTGCTGGGCATGGCCCTCTTCTTGGAATGAGAAGAGTTAAGGAACTGGATATTGTTAGTGTAATAGATTATCATAACATAATCAGCTCATTACCTACTGCCCCACTGCTGGGCACGGACCTCTTCTCGAAACGAGAAGAGTTAAGAAACTAGAAAATATAGAATAACATAACGTAGTCAACCCATTACTGTCCCACTACTGGGTATGGCCCTCTTCTCAAAATGAGAAGAGTTAATGAACTGGATATTATTAGTATTCTAGAATAACATAACATTACCAGCCCATTACAGTCCCACTGCTGGACACGGGCCTCTTCTCAGCATAAGAAGAGATGTGGTTAGTGTTATAGAATAACATAATCAGCCCAATTACTTCCCACTGCTGGGCACGAGCGTCTTCTCAGAATGAGGGAGTTTAGGGCTAATTCCATGAAATTCTATCACCTTAGCCGGTTGGTTGTAAAAACAAAATATAGTATGGTCGGTAAATAGTGTAATCGTCTGTGTAGGCGCTTATATGTATATATTTGAAGATATTGTGTTCATAATTATGACACGATGTTATTTTCCGACATCCACGCGGACGGAGTCGCGGGCACAGCTAGTGACTTATAATTTTATAACATTAAGAAAAAAAAACATGCTGTATTTTTGTAAGCAATTTGCTATTGAGAAGTAATATAAATTAGTTGAGGGTATTTGGAAATGTTGGCTTGGCGAGCAAGCGCGATGCGTCGTGTTCACCCACCCACATCTTGTTGTAACGAATGTCGACGAACCAAGCGGTGTACAGAAAAACCTAAACTGGTTTATGTTCTACACTGTATCTGCCAAATGTATGGATTTTTTTGTTGTGGAAAATAAATAAAATACCATAGTTATTATAGTCGGAAATTAATATATCGGTGTGCGTATGGTATGGTTTCCTAAGCAACCTGTTAATACGCGAGGTGCGCGATGTGTGTGTGTGTGGGGGTGTTTGTGTATGTGTGTGTTTAAAATTACTTTAAAATCTATATACCGAAAATAAAAATATAATGTTTCAATACGAACTGATTGCAATTTCTAGAAGATTTAAAAAGTTAATAATTAAATTTGAAATCAATGTATCAAATACCAAGTGATTGCAATTTTAAGAAGATTTATAGAGATATTAATAATTTTAAACTTGAACTTTCATGCACACGGGTTCATACTACTTCTGAATTCTGATTTTCTTGTTTGATTTATTATATATTTCATAAAAATTTACGCACATGTTAAGACAAAATTAATCACATTCTTTTTTAATTTCTTAATATTAATTAAAATAAAATAAATAAATAAATATTTTTGGGACATCTTACACAGCACCATCTAGTCCCAAACTAAGCAGAGCTTGTACTATGCGGTACTAGACAATGGATATAATACTTATATGCTTTTTTGTTGTTGTAAATACATACTTATAATACATAAGAAACACCCAGACAAACACAAACACTTATTACTTACACTTGATTAACGTTGCATAAAATCTAGGACTTAAATTATTGGGAAAAGACACTGGCTCCTGTAACACAGGTGTTTTAACCTAGCGCAAGAGTTAGGGCTTCACATGTATGTAAAACAACTTTTGTGTAAATAAAGAACATTTATTATTATTATTTATCGGCCACACACTTTCGACATCCTCTTCAGTACGACCTAATAGTAGAATTTCAATTCAATTTCAATTTCAATGTTTTTTATTTCAAATAAACCTAATAACAGGCACTTTTGAAAGGTCAGGCTCTAGTTGCACGGTTCCAAATTGTGGGTCCTATGGAGAAGAACCGGCAAGAAACTCCATGGATAAACTCTTTTTAAAATAGGTTATTGTTTATTACATCAAATTTATTCAAATAATGTGAGTATAATGTAGTTTAATGTCAGAAATAAACAAGAGTTTAAAAGCGAGTATATTGCCTTTAGAAATAAACGTTAAAAGAGTTGCCATAGTATGTGGAATAAAAAGAATAAAAGCAAACTAATTAAATCAGTTGAAATAATTCGTGTAGTTTTAAAAATTGGTACAATTATGGTCTTCAAGGCTCGAGTGAATAGTTTTTTGCTGGGCAAGCGTGAACCATCGTCGACCGCACCATCGCTTAACATCAGGTGAGGTGGCGGTCAAACGCAAGCCCGATAAGAATGAAAAAAATAATTTAAAAAAAGGTAATTCCTTAAAATGTCCTAATGAACATGCTAAATGTTCTCGAGGGTAGGAGGTGAGCTGGGGGAGGGGTTTGAATGTGGGTTGAATGTCACTTTTTTCCGTTTTTTGCTTATGTTTTGGAAACCTTTAGGATTACAATTACTTGTATGAAAAAAACTACATTACATTTTGATACTAATTAGATCTTTATATTTTTTCTGTAGGATCAATAGTTTAGAATTTACAGGATGTTGAATTTGATAACATTAAAAATAAAATTAAACACATTAACAAAAAAAAAACACAAACACAGGAAAGCGGTTTCATTTATTGTCGTTAGTAATCGACTTCTTTATTGTCATCATTGTCTTACGGCCAAAATTAATATCCAATCTATCCACTATTTGCCCTACTAGAGATAGGAATTTGACATAAGCTCCATACAAAATATGTCAAAATTCTATCTCTAGTAGGGTAAATCGTGTATAGATTGGATATTAATTTTGGTCGTTAGTTTTCATCCAAATAGGCTATCGATAATAGACTATCGATCGGCAACACAACTTCCCACCATCAAATTGTCGGATCACGGAATCTGATGAATCTATCAAACAATATGTTATCAGCTTTACGATGATGTTACGTATCCATGACATTAACTATATCAATATGTAGATAGTAGTTATCATATTATTTACATAATACCATTAGTTTACCCGAAATCTATGAGTTCTGATTGGCTGTGACGTAATATCCGATGTTAATTGAGCAGCTACAGAACCAAACTATGTACGTAATAAAATACACATCGGAACTATGTAGATTCGGCTGAAACAACATGATAATTATTGTGGCTTCATTATGGGTAACGCTAGGGATGAAAAGAAGCCAGCTAAACCAAGGACAAAAGTATTACTAAAATTAATTGCGTCTTACCAAAACAAGATACAAATTGAAAGACTTCTAAATTTTATAATTGCCATCAGAGTTCCGCTTTTTTTAAGAAGAAAAATAATAGGGTTAAGTAAAATTCTGTTACACCAGTTTTTGGTAAAAAATCTACTGTAAAAGTAGTGGAAAATAAGTATTATTGTTTTTCAATGTTATTAGGAAAAATTGGGATATTAGAAACATTTTCATTTATGGATATGACGTAGATCAAATTTTTATATACTTCTATAATTTTTCAAGATATTTACTAGATTCTGGTGTAGGTAGGGAAAATACGGTTCAATAAAATTTGCTCGATGGTTTCATTTTCCAATGTAAGGTCTGTTTTTGAACTATTTCGCATTGCATGTCGAAATCACATTTTCTATATTGTTTTTTGCGAATAAGATACATTTTGTACATATCTAGATTCTGGTGTAACCGATTTTTATTTATTTATTTGTTTATTCGCTGAGAAATGTGCAAAAATTTCAAAAACAACATCAAAACAACGTGATTCCGATCTGAAGGTCAATTCTCGTTATTAAAAACTTTCAAAATATAGTTCCAAACTGATCTCAATGCCTTAAATACAATCTCCTGACAGTAGATGTTTCTGATTGCCATTTATTGATGACATTAATAATCTAATTGATACAAATAAACGGCAAACAAGAACATTACTGCCAGGATATTGAGGTTTAAGGTAGGTATTGAGTTTAGTTTGGTACTCTATTTTGAACGTTTTGAGAATTGCTCTTCTGTTCTCAGACGTGCAATTTTAGAGTGTAAAGAAAGTAAGAAAGTAGAAATAGTGTAAAGAAGTAACAAACATACATACATGCACACTCACAGACTTTCGCATATTTTCATGTAATTTCTATTAAATATAAACATACTCGTGATTTTTATCGATACATTTTATTTGATAACGACCTAAAGAATGAAATACACCGCATCACTAGAAGCTACAATAACGTAGTTGCTGTTCGTGGAATAAAATGTAATAAATTTATTGTTCCACGAAGAGCAACCGTCAAAAATATTGAAAGTAGCTGTTCGTGGAATACGTCAATTGCGATTCGCTCAGGTGCTATTCAAGCAGTTGCTGTTCCTGGAATGCCTCAAATTTTCAGCACCCCATAAATAAATAATTTTGGTATGTTACACACCAACATACCCATAATATATACAATGTTCCTGTCTTCTGCTATTTTTATGGTAAAATAAAGCATATTCTATCTATCTATCTATGTTATACTTTTCACGTGAATATGGACTACTAATATATAATCTGTGACGACGTTACAAAGCGGACAACCGGTCGTATAGCTTAAGTGGCCTTAAGCTATACGACCGGTTGTCCGCTTTAAATTGGCATTCTCGTAATTAAAAAGGTTCAAAAAATTGTTCCAAACTAATCTCAATGCTATCTCAATATCCTGACAGTAGATGTTCCTGTTTACAGTTTATTTGTGACACTGAGGCTATTACTGTCACCAATAAATGGCAATCGGAAATATTTACTGTCAGTTGAACGTTTTTAATTGGGGGAGACCTTTGTTCAGCAGTAGACGTCTGTAGGCTGAAATGAGGCACGTTTTTAATTACGAGAATCGGCCTTCTGATTACAGGTACCTAAACATAAAACGATTAATAAATGAAGCTAGGACACACGTTAGTCCACGGGGTGTATACAGCGTGTCCCATCACTATGCTTCATGAAGGGAAGGTATTTTAAATATTAGAAATATGGAATTCCACTCAAAGGAGACATATCTTTTTTTTCTGCAAGCACAGATTATAAAAAAGTCTCATGCTTGAGGTTGGGAATCGAACTAACACAATCGTGAAGAAGTATCATTCTGTATTTTATGGCTTCTGTTGATAGATCTAGTTATGGTCAATAATAAGGACAAAGTATGTCGAACAAACATGGACATGGACTGTGGACGCACTACACTATACGGGTTCGTCGCGTACGATGCGCACGATACAGATAGGTCAACGCGTGCCTTAATAGGGCAACCTTTGGGTACGAAAACCTAAAAAGCAGTAGAAAGTCTTACAATTCTAACCCATAAAATCACAATACGTATGAAAAACACGAAAGCTTGTGCAGCTACACACGTCCAAATCGTTGTATTAGAATAACAAGACAAAAAGCGTACACTGAATATATTATACGTGTTCGAAAATCTGGGTAGCAACCCCTCGTCGCCTGCTGTCCAAGATAATATATCAGCGAAGGGTTAGCCAACTGCTGGAGATATATTTTTCAACGTGCTTGACAATTCAATTTAAATAAAAAGCCTAAGAGTTTTACTAAGCCAATAAATCTAGGTTAAAAAAGTGGCATAATCGTCGCCTCGTATAGTTTTATTCGTTTCCTCAAGACGACAATAGTAGGTACATTACTGTCGAGGCCTGAAATGAAGCAATTGACGGCCGAGTAATATTGGAAGTACGAGGCGAAGCCAAGCACTTCCCAAGTGATTTTAAAAAGACGAGGCGTTAGCTGAGTCCTTTTTAACTAAACGAGGTCGTTAATTGCTACTTTGGCCGAGACTTCTATAGTACTTTTCTCTCATTTGCGAAGAAACGATACACACACTAATTTTTATTTGAGCCAATTCGTACGCGCGCGGTTCTTGTTCTATTTTCAAACTTTAGAAAAAAAACCGGCCAAGAGCATGTCGGACCATGCTCAGTATTATAGGGTTCCTTAAGTAGGTGTAATCAAACGAATCAAATCGAATATTAATCATGGCTATTTTAGTTTTTGCAATAATCGGCAGCAGTCGCGACTCAGAGCGTGTTGTTAGTAGCGCCATCTAGCGATAAATTCAAGAAGCCAAATTTAAGAAGTCTGTCATGTCAAAGTTACTTTTTGTGATTTTTTCAAATAGAAAGTAGCTAAAGGAGCATTATTTGGTATGATCATTTTTCTCTAAGATCAATGACCTTTGAACTAGGACGTTTTAAGTATTTTTCAGTTTTCTGTCTATAACTCAAAAAATTATAATCACATTATACTCTAAATAATTTTAAAAGAGAGTTTTCACAAAGGTCTATCAATGTGGAAGATTATAAGTTTCTACGTTGCATAGTTTAGAAATGGCAGGGGGGGGGACACATTGCACGCCAATTTGGCGGGCTATATTTCGCAGATGGTACACCTGATAAAAAAGTGATGTATGAAACATTACCTTCATTTTAGTAGACCTATTCAATGAAACCCCACACGAGGGGGTGCAGCAAAAACATTTTTTTCATCCCCTTTCACATGTATGGACGCCACCCCTAAAATACGTAAAAATGATTTTTTTATTCTTTTTAAATAGAGATCTATATACAGACAATTTTTTAACAAAATTTCATTTACTTATGTTTATAACTGTAGAAGTTATTAAGCTGTAAAGGATTAGGACAGACGGACAGACGGACAGACGGACAGACCGATAGACGGACAGACGGACAGACGGACGGACATGATGAAACTATAAGGGTTCCTTGTAGGACTACGGAACCCTAAAAAATGCACATTCAGCCTTTATGATGATAAATATTTTGTACATAAAAACACCTAATTTATGTAAGTGTGTACTTAAAAAACTCTGTAGCATAATTTAAAAAATAAAAACTGTCCAGCAATTTCCATCATTCTCGTGTTGGTTAATACTGGCCTGTTATTTAGTTGCGTACGGAAAAGAGCTAATTGATGTTTTCTTTTTTTTGAATAATGAACCAATTTCCGAGCAAGTGGGAGAAATTTCTCATAATTTTCATGTGTGCCTATTGCAGTTCCTATTAGCACTTTTTCATTTAAATGTAGAAATTGTGGAAAAAGAACACTACCCCACGACCAGGATTCGAGCCTGCAGCGTCCACTGGTTCGGTACACCAGTGCTTTATCCGCTAAGATACCGTGAACTCTATTCGTATCCTAGTATCTAACTTAAGATCCACTTTGCGTGACGTCAGCTACATCTTATTAAGGGACAGACCGTGTGCTTTTTTGTTTATTTATGCGCTATTTTTGGTCAAACAAGGACTTAGTGCTCCTTGCTTCTACAAAAACTGATAATTCGATAAAAAACAATTTTCTATTAAAACCTTTCTTTACTGGTACGGGCGGGAAATATTAGTAAGTACATTGAAAGTATTTCTACTGCATTGCTGCGCTGCGTACTCTGAGAAAAAGAACGTACGCGCGTACCGTATATGCGTACTGAAAGAAGGTAGCTGGGGTCTGGTGGCTGGGAGCTGGATACTAAAAGGGGAAAACCAAGTGTTGTGACGCATTTTAGAGAGATCTTATTTCCAGCAGTAGAATACGTTAGGATTTAAAAAGACAACAACGTCAAAATATTTTGACCGCTCATCAGTTTCTCAAGACACACGGACGACATGTTCGAGCAAAGTAAATAATCATGGCTATCAAGAAAAATATTAAACGAAACAAAAAAGGCTCATCCATTAAAAATCCCTGAGCAAACGAGCACAGAATAGAAAAACAAAATATAAACGAGGCATGAGAAAACATTATCCAATTACATTTCATTGCGCCTAACTCCCATATAATTAGAGATCATAATTAATTATTATTACTTCCAACAATGGCTTCCCGTATTCTGACCGAGTTTTAGACGTTTCTTTGAATGAGGCCATGAGGTAAGCGAGAGTAGACATCCTTTGTTTAAATACATTTTCTTAATTTTTCCAGCTTTTGTCTGGTTGAATTAAATTAATATTTTGTTTTTTACTTAGTTACATAAATTCAAACGATGGACTTAATGCCTTGATCACACGTACCGAGTAGAGTGGCGGAGAGTGCACGCACTCGGTCGACTGTGAAAAATACAAAGACGTGTCCTTGCTGTGTTGTTCGCAGCCGACCGAGTGCGTGCACTCTCTCGCCACTCTACTCGGTACTTGTGACCAAGGCATTAGGGATAAGTAAGCATGCGTGCTTCGTTCGGTGATATATCGACAGTGTGTTAATCCAGTAGGTACCTACCTACAATATACAACGTGTATCAGAAATGCGTGGTCATATTTTAAGAACTCATTCAGGGCATACCATAGAACAACTTTAACTATGGGACCTACCCTGAAATCGCGAAAAAAATGCTGTCTCCTACTAAATCACCGATGTCGCTCGACAAAATGTAAGGATCAGCTGATATTTTTACGCGATTTCAGGGTTGGTCTCATAGTAAAAGTTGTTCGATATCATCCCCTGAATAAGCTCTTCAAATATTACCACGCATTTCTGATACACGTTGTATATATGTATGTCAAATTTCATCCAAATCCGTTCAGCTGTTTCAGCGTGATTCTTATGACAAACAAACAAATATCCATACTTTCGCATTTATTAAATTAGTAAGATACATAAAACAAGGCTTTAGTCAATGATATTACTTATGTAAAATCATTGGCTTTAGTTAAATCAATCGTTGCGTGTGGTTTGAAACCAGTTCACCCGACACCTTTCCAAAATGTTTGAACTAAATTAATGACATTTATTCATAGGTAAAGCACCTATTCTTATATATTAAATAAATAAATACTTAGCATTTGTTAACCACTTGTTGGTCCTAATCAAGTCTTTTATGATTAATGAGGCCTAAACACGCGACGGATTACGAACGCTCATTTGAAATAATTTACTTATTACCATATTTAGGCACTGAGGTCATAGAATTATTACACATAGAAGGATAGTTTCATACATTACGCGCTTGCAAAACTCATGTATAGGCGACCGCACGTCAGTTTGACCTTGATGGCATCTTTATTTCGTAAGCAGCAGCAGTACGGAGTGGCCGGGCGTAGTGTGCCCACCTGGGCGCCCTTTTAGTTGCATCAAATTGTGCGCCCGGATTAGGTATCTTTTGTGTTATTAATCTAAGACTGAGGTATTATTTAGGCAACTCAGCATTTTCATTTATGTATAATTTTGTCACATTTCTATTTGGTTCAAGTTCCCTATAGCTGTTGGGGTAAACATGTCCTTGAGTGGAGACCGCGAATCGGTAAGCGTAGGGTAGGACGCCCTCAGGCTCGGTGGAGCGATGATATTGGCAAGGTGGCTGGTAGAAACTGGATGTGAGTGGCCGAGGATCGATGTCAGTGGCGTGCCATTGGAGAGGCCCATGTCCAGCAGTGGATTAATATAGGCTGATGATGATGACTTTATTTTTAAATTGTTTTTCCTCCCTTGTGTATGGCAATTATTCGAGTTGTTCTGCTCGGTTTGTTATAATTTTGTTTTATAATTTTATTCTGGGATGGAGAACTGGTGACCTGAAATACAGGCTTTCGCCTAGTATAGGCAAGTCTCCCACAATAATATACTATGTGTAAATAATAAATTATTTATTGATTGATTGGTTGGTATGTTCTATTACGAATCATCATTAGTAACGATTGGAAAATCAGATAATACCAAAACGCCAATAGTAAAATGCGTGCCTTAGTTCACCACATCATCAGTAATGCTGAAACTCAACGCAGCGTCAAAAGGCCTCACCACAGTCCCGCTTCCGCCGTGTTTCAGGCCGTGGCCTTAGCTCTTATCCTCATGAATATTTAGAGCACGTCGGCGGCTGACTTTTGCGTTCCCTCCTTGCATACCTCGCTTTATCAAATATATAGAATAAAACTTCAAGGCTCGCTTCTGGAAGGTAAATTTACCTTTGAAACCATCTAGGTAGGGGTATCAGTTCCCAAAGGAGATTGGTTCAGTATCGCCGTTTGTATAAGTCAAATGTTTGTGGGAAAACTTATTTTAGATACCTTATGAGATTGAACTTCTTTGAAGCTTAATAAAATTAAGGAAATATGGTTTCTGTATGAAGTAAAGTTCATAAATAATTTATTTAATATTATTTGTTATCTAAATATATAAAAAGTTGATATTGAATAAATTATCGTAAAAATCCGAAGAGCGAAGGAAAACCAAAGATGAATCTGGGAAAAATAACGTTTTTGCTTGAAATTCTGTTTGCTCACCTGACTTTTTGGCACTGTTGCCTTTCCCACCATTTTTGTTCCGCCTTGGGTAGAGATTAATTTTACTCTGGCCACACCCCATCACAAAAGCTGAGCTATTCACATGTCACCAATTCACTTGATCATCTTAATTTTTTTGTCACCAATCTAATGATCACCAAACTTAAAATTTGTTTCCAATAATGTTAAATTTCTATCTTTTCACACACTTCCACTTAATTTTACGTTTCTTCGATTTATGGAGGCGCAAGCTTTGCTCCATGATTTCTTCCCTGAAAAAGAAATAAATTAAATTAAGAAACTTCGAAGTAAGGATAGCAAGGGGTACATTTGGACAAAGCTGAAATAATACGGGAAGTTTAAATAATCCCAAGCAAATAATTATGGGAAGTGGGTCGAAAGGGTATATTAACATTAACAATTCAGACCTGTCAATGAAGGTTGTTTCTACGAAGGTCATTGCAAAATAACATACCATAGAAAACGATAATAAAGGAATGTTTCCACACTTTTTTATGTTACTATACTTAGTTCTTATTTTACCCTAAGTGGCATGGCTATGTTAGAGTCTTCACTTGCTAAGTTCGATAGCAACAAGACAACACCTCCATTCCCTGTCCATTGAGCCATTTAAGTATAACACGGAGCATTTAAATTCTGTGCCTGCTTTGCAGACAGTGAAAGTGCTAAGTCCCATAAATTACAAAGCAAAATTAGTTATCTGTGTTACCTATGTAGAAATAAAAGCTTATTCCGAGAAATTACTTCAAACACAACACCAAAAATTATCTAAACAATTTGAATATTATTCTCGTTCAAATAAAATAATCCCAAGTAAGTTCATTATTTATAAAAACACAGACAGTATCTCACCCTCAAACAGGCTCAAGGCCACAAACAATTTTATATAAACATTGATTCAAAAGCAATTGAAAATTGATTGGACTAAGGATACATGCGGTACAATTTGTGGACTGACAAACTCCTACAAATATTAGGCGAAGGCCTGAGGGGTACAACATCGGGACTCAAATAAAATAAACAGACATTTATTGGACTACACATTAGCGCAAAACCGTAGCAATCGGAGATATAGGTTTGGAATACAGCAATGCATTTTTGGAGACAGCAATCATGTTGTTTATTTAGTACTTTTTTATTTACTAACCTTTGCTAATAAACATTTTAGCACTGCTTTTCAGAATGTTTACGAAACATTTTGGATTACAACATAATATCGAATTTGAAAAGAGATCAATGATATTTACTTTTATTTTCATTTATAGTTTAAATCTGTCTTAGTTGCGTTCATGAATCAGTACAAAGCTCGATATTATGTAATGTGTTTTTTATTTTCAATCCATAGAAGTTTATGAAGTTTTGCTGTTTTATTACTGTAAATTTAGATAATTTAACAACTTAAAACAGTTTTATTAGCATCTAGTATTTATTCAAAAATTGTCAAAAATTTGCCTATACCGCAAAGTTTGAAGACAAAGGTCTTCACCAGTGCGTCCTGCCTGTCATGACTTACGGCGCCGAGACGTGTACACTGACAGTTGGGCTAGTCCACAAATTTAAAGTCGCTCAGCGAGCTATGGAGCGAGCTATGCTTGGAGTTTCTTTGAAGGATAAAATCCGAAACGAGATTATTCGGAGAAGAACTGGAGTGACCGACATAGCTTGTAGGATCAGTAAGCTGAAGTGGCAGTGGGCTGGCCATGTCTGTCGAAGGACCGATGGCCGCTGGAGCAGACGAGTCCTTGAGTGGAGACCGCGAATCGGCAAACGCAGCGTAGGGCGCCCCCCCGCCAGGTGGACCGACGACCTGAAAAACGTGGCTGGGGGGGACTGGATGCGGAAGGCAGAGGACCGAGTGTTGTGGCGCAACTTGGGAGAGGCCTATGTCCAGCAGTGGACTGCGATAGGCTGAGTTGATTCAAATACTGGATAGAGCGTTTATTGCCTAGTTCATGATAAAATTATTGTAATTTAAATCACACTAGCCGTGTGCCCGATGGGATTTCCCACCGGTAACATCTTAGGAACCATCCGACTTGGGGATGAATTTTCAAACATTCTTTCATAGGGCTCACCTATGTTACATAAGGCAAAATTTCATGCTTCTATATGATCCACCGGTGTATGTAGGCTGTTCGTTGTCCGACAGTTTATCATTAGAGTTTTATTAAGTACATTAACACGATCCACGTGTCATGATTTCCGAATTTATGATGAATCTGTTGCGTCAATTTTAATTTTTATTTTTTACTTTTTTATAGTATAGGATGGCGAAACGAGCTAAAGGCCCACCTAATGTTAAGCGGTTACCTTTGCTCATTATAACTTCAATACCATCTAGGCTGTTGCCCAAATGGTACCGCAAGTCGGTTCGCCAAACCGAGACATGAAGATGGAAAGTCTCATGTGATTGTAATTTCACCGGCACCCGTACCCTTCAGACTGAAACACAGCAATGCAAGCATCACTATGTGGCGGAGAAGTAGGTACGGTGGTAGTACTTCCCCGGACGAGCTCTTGGGAGCAATTAGTTCTGTTATTGACATTGGTGATGTTTTGTTTTGCTAATAATTCAGATTATGGCTGTAAAATCACTGTTAGTACTTAAAGATAGTTCTTGTAATCATATAAGATTTACTTCTTTTTTTTTTGGTTTTTTATTAAACTATCTGAGGGTATATTTGTCGATATCGAGTGGATATTCCGAGATGTTAAGTTGGACATATTTATAACCTGACGTAGTTATCCTCATAATTTGTAAAGTAGTAATTAGTAATCTTGTGAAATAATCTGGTGATTGTAAAGTGACTTAATAACCTTCAGTGGAGGCTATTGTAATTGGTCAAGAGTCGACTATTATTTCCTTTGGACCCTGATAAGTAGACATCAGTTCTATTTCAACATAGAGCTTTGTACCATAAAGAAAGAGGTGTTTCACGATACACGTTTAGTATTAGATTACTTAAGTTAAAGTTTTAATAACTTAGTTTAACTTAGTTTTTTTTTATTTTTTTATTTTTTTTTTAGTTTTTAGTTTTAGTTTTATTAGCTGTCTAATTAAGTCTCGAAACTTTTTAAATATTGTTTAGATAAATCATGAGGCTCAACTTAATCCTTGGCTTATGATACCACCGTAATTATCAACACCATTATAAGTACCTAATTCTTTCAAACTTTCACGACACCAATATAGGTGAGTACAAAAAAATAACTATTTCATTCCAAAGACCACCTAGCTGTAACATAAAATTAAAACCATATAGTTCGAATAAATACATTTCTAAATGATAGTTCATCAAAATGGATAACGCTTAATGAGTCAAAACATTCATTCATGCAAGCTTGTGATATTGCCAAAATAATTTCACATAAGCTTTTGTGGCAAATCAACCGTTGCTTATGTGAATTCAACTGTGATATTTATGCAAATACATAGTAATAAATTGTTACAGTACAAAGTGGTGTTTGTTTTATTTGTGACAATTCGAGGCCAATGTAATTTTCACAGCCCATTGAAGACAGTCGGATGAAGAGGATGTTTTCCTGTTTCTGTAATTATTTTGATAAATTATTCGTGTATCTACGCTTCCTCGATCCTTATTATGAAACCGGGGCGTATCACGTACCTACTGTGACAAGCAAGACATGTGTCACGGATTATGTCGACTTTCTCAATTTGTATTTAGGCTTTTGTAAATCGAGAGACCCAATTTAATTCATATCACGTGTCTTGCCATTATAGTGTGTGCTAGAGTTGTGTTTAGATTCCAAACAAACCAGACAAATCTAAGTGTAATGTCTCGTTTTACGACTGTTAAAAATCTTTTTGAAGTAAATTACAACAGCAACAAACAACTTCAGGGTAACAAGTAATAACAGATTTTTTTCTGCAAAAATAATCCGTGGATTAAAAAACTCCAGACTGTATAGCTAGATTATCTGAAGATTTCTAGGCTATTTTACAAGTTTGAGCTACTTTATAGCCAGTAAAAAGGCTATTCTTTTGTGAACATAATCGTTTTCTTGAACAATGATAATTTAACATCTCATTTCGAAGGTTGTAAAAAGTGATGCGTTTTTTATGGTGCCTGGTAATGAGCATCAAGATGGTAATGACGAATTGTTTGTTGAAGTGCATTGTTTATCTGTTGGAAGGTTAATTATTATTTCATGAATTATTTTCAGAATTTCATCATATTGTGTGCCAAGGACGTGAGAATTTTTAGAATCTTCAAACGTATTAATAAGAAAAACAACTTTTATATCAACTTTTATTTCTTGCTAGCACTTTTGTGAAAGATAGGCTTGATTTTAAAATGAAGTTTAGCTAGAATACAATGACGCTTCTTCTTGTTAACAATAAAGAGTTTTTCGCATAAGGGGACTAAGTCTGCTGAGCAAGCAAAGTTAAGAATATTGTAAGAAACAGTTAATAATTTTTAATATCGGCAAATAAACTGTTACTTGCCGTTAAGAAAATAGGTAGGTATGTGGACACCAATGAATAGTGATTGTAACGTGCGTATAGTAAACTATTTATTTATCTGTTCTCGATGTCTGATACAAAAAAATTGTCGTGGTGATGTGCTGCGCATGTCTTTAACACGTGAGTGGGTTTGAATGTGAATTGAGGAACAAGAATCCCTCAGGAATGCAAAATATGGGTCATAGCTACTGCACACCAGGAGTTTTTCAAGATTTTCATACCTATCTTTCTTTATGATCAAAAGTGGTGTCTACTCCTTAATGGTAATTTTTTATGGTAGTAGATAAACCACAATGGCACCACGAGAAAAAGGTCATCTTCGTGGTCCCAGTAATGGGACAAAATCCTGAGACCACCAAAAGCAGTGGGCGAAACGAACTGAAGGCCAACCTGATATAAAGCGGCTACCTACTTTTGCCCAAAACAACTGCAATATCACTTAATTTATACCTATATGTATAGTTACAAATACCGGTGAACGCAGATAAAACTACTGTTTCACTCTTGCCTTTTACCAAAAATACGATTGAACAATTTGATTGAAGCATTTTTTCAAAGTTTTTTGTTACTGCTCATATACAGGCGTCAAACTTTGTGTGATTGTAGACTATGTACTAATAACTACGCATAATTAAAATCAGTTTCTACAGAGTATCGGGGTATCAGATCGATGGGGGGCATGGAACTGGTACTGCACGAGTTTGATTCGCACTTGGCTGGCTTACTAATTCATTTTTAATTCCATGCGGACGAAGTCGCGGGTAACAGCTAGTAACAATGTAAGATAGAGAAGAACCTAAAGGGTTGAAAAATGCATTGTTTTCGAGATTTCTTCCATGGGTTACCCTTTGGGTTTAGACGTTTTTATTTTTAGTAATTGCCATGCCATGGTACAGGCCATAGTAACATAATAATATATTCTGTGAAAATTTCAACGGGTTACTTTATTATTAAGTAAATAGGCCATAGTAACGTATATTCTGTGAAAACAACGGGCTACCTTATTACATACCTAGTAAAAAAATACAGCCCTGTGACATACAGATGAATGGACAGATGGCGTAGGTAGATTAATAATAATATATGGTTCCGTTGGCACCTTTTGGGTACGGAACCCTAAAAACGATTCCCATGATAACGATTTGAAGTTTTCTGACAACAATACCAAAACTATGATCATGATAGCAATACCAACTTTATGCAAAGTTATTCAATTAAACCATAAAAGCATTTTCCAATTTAGTTTCGTGAAAAATGGGCCAATAGTCGTATTTATTAATACCGTCAGTGAACACGAGCTCGTTGAATGGCCCATTGTGTGAGCTCATTGTTTTTTATAAGCGCCCAGAGCCCAGAGGCATGCGCCAATTACTTTTTCTCGTTTTTATAGGATTGCGGATTAAATATTGGATTATTTATTTATGTGTTGGGCGATAAAATATTGTATTGATATAATTTATATAATAAATTAATGTTGAGTAGGACAAGGTTTTAAAATGAGTTTGTAAGAGTAGCCGCTTTTTTGTAATGAGCCAGTACAATGTCCCACTTCAAAAGAGGCGAGGCGTTTTGAATTTAGACGGTTCGCGGTACAAATGAGGAGAGACTACAAACCTATTCATTTCGTACATGCGAGTTGAATCTTACAATTGTATGACTTTTTCATAATGTACTGAACTTGACTTTAAAATTTTTGATTATAGAAAATGAATACTAATGAATGAAGATAATTATTTTGAAAAGTGTTTACAGTCCGGAATAACGTCTAAAAACTAATCTTTTTTTTAATCTTAGTCAGTCCCTGTTTTATTATTCTATGAATGAGTCTGAATACGCTTTATTGCATTTAAAATTACTATAACTATCCAAAAATCTAGTGTCCGCTACATGTAAACATATTATTTTATTCATTCATGCATGGCCATGCGCGTCGTTTATCGTCCTGTCCCAGTCATCATGTGGTATTGTAGCGAAATGAAGTCGCAACCGTCGACTGGTGGATAGAACGCGACGCTTTCCTCTTTCGCTCTCATCTACTCACTCACCTTACACACAGAATAGAAGAGCAGCGCGACAAAAATATTGAAGTGGTACATTTTATAAAGTTGAGCCGTCATTACAATTTTCTGTCATGTACGGGACAAATGTACTGCCTCTTGTAAGTCCTACTCAACACTATCTATATCTTCTATATACTTTACTATAATAAAACTGTAAAGGTTGAAAAGTCTGTACATTGAGTTTTTTTTCGCGAAAACCGGCTAGAAATAAGCTATAGAAAACGAATCAATCGTTTAAAAAATTTATGTCTGTCTGTCTGTCTGTCTGTCTATCTGTCTGTCTGTCTGTCTGTCTGTTTGTTACGTCATCACGTGAAAACGGCTGAACGGATCGTAATGAAACTTAGCATTTGTATTGGTATTAGTCTAACTTAAAATATAGGGTATGTTTTATCTGAATCGGTTGAGTAGATCTAGCGATACAGCTTGACTCCTCTATTGTATTAAGTTGCATACAAAGTAGAGGTCATGATTGTTGGTTGGATGCAGGTTGCAGGTTCCTAAAAATACAACTGGATTCTATTAGTATTATAGAAAATATAGAATAATATAACATAGCCCATCACTGTCCCGCTGCTGGGCATGGCTCTCTTCTTGGAATGAGAAGAGTTTAGGAACTGGATATTGTTAGTGTAATAGATTATCATAACATAATCAGCTCATTACCTACTGCCCCACTGCTGGGCACGGACCTCTTCTCGCAACGAGAAGAGTTAAGAAACTAGAAAATATAGAATAACATAACGTAATCAACCCATTACTGTCCCACTACTGGGTATGGCCCTCTTCTCAAAATGAGAAGAGTTAATGAACTGGATATTATTAGTATTCTAGAATAACATAACATTACCAGCCCATTACAGTCCCACTGCTGGACACGGGCCTCTTCTCAGCATAAGAAGAGATGTGATTAGTGTTATAGAATAACATAATCAACCCAATTACTTCCCACTGCTGGGCACGAGCGTCTTCTCAGAATGAGGGAGTTTAGGGCTAATTCCATGAAATTCCATCACCTTAGCCGGTTGGTTGTAAAAACAAAATATAGTATGGTCGGTAAATAGTGTAATCGTCTGTGTAGGCGCTTATATGTATATATTTGAAGATATTGTGTTCATAATTATGACACGATGTTATTTTCCGACATCCACGCGGACGGAGTCGCGGGCACAGCTAGTAATAAATACAAACCTAATTCTGCATGTTCTTTCTGGGCCTCGAAATTATGTTTTGTCTTCCGTAGAAAAAGCTGTTTAATTATTAAAAGTACAGTATATTTAGTATATTTTTATAAACAAACAGACAGGTGGATCGTCTTCACGCGATTTTCATGTCGTTTAATTCTTCTTTTATTTGTCAGTTTCGTGTTTGTGTGTACACAAGATGACTGTAAAAAAATCGTAATCGTCGCGTAAATCTTAAAAGCGATTTCAACAATTTTATGAGGTTTTATCTGTTGCCGCTTGGTTTTCAGTCTTCCTTAAGGAATTTTTCAGTTAATATAAGAATTTTTATCTGAATTAGCATTGGATAATTCTTCTAAAAAAAAGTAATTTGAGGGGGACAGATAGCTAACATTTAGGGACCTTTAAGATAAATTAAGTATGTGACTTCTGGGGTGCTGGCCAGAAAACCTCCACGTGTGCCTGACGGCTGCTTGTCCTTCTGGACACGTCTGGAGGGAACGGAAGTTGTTTGGCCGGTGCATCCCGGGTACGGGCAATAAAATCGAGGGATTAACCTTCGGAGGATTTTATTGCCTGTGGCGAATATTCTGGTGCGGGAGGGGCCCGTTCTGGGCCAGTGGGGAGTTGCTCCACGTGTCCCTCAGTTGCCAACAGAGCACAGTGGAGGAGCAGGGGCGGGCCCGGTGTGCACTCACCCTGCCACTGGGCAGGCAGCGGGGGGACTGTCTTTCCTTGCCCCCGTCGATCTCGTAACCCCAGGAGTGCCCGCGGAGTAGTGTGTGACTGTATGTGACTTCGTGACTTACGAGCAGAGCACCTAGCAGGTTTTTATTAAGTACATATAGGAACCTGATAAGAAGACAAAATTATAGAATAACTTATTGCTTTCCTCAGTCGTTTTTACGTCGAAATGTAGGCGAGTTGTCGCGTCGTGGCCGGTGTGGGTGGCTCGGGCAGGAGACTCGCAGGGTCGAGGGTTCGGTGGCTTGGCACACGGTGACACACGGAAGTAGGAGGATAACAGGAAGTACAGGAACAGAACTCAGGAACAACAGGAACTAGTGGTACAGGAACTGCAGGAACTAGTGGTATGGAGGTATGGAACTCCTCTGAGGTATGAGGGCACAGAGGGCCAGTAGTACGGAGGGCCGGAGGAGTGGTAAATCAACTCCGACTGTAAGATGACTGAGCTGCTGCTATGTCCATGCAGCGAGCTCGGGCTGGATTCAGGAAATCAGGTAGGTAGGTGGTAGGTCGGCACAGACACAATAAAAACACAACAAAGGACGTTTTTGGAATACTGTATCTCACTCAACTGGTAAATTGATACATTGACTATTGTTAATAAAATAATATAATGATTATAAGACACAGTCACAGACACATGAGTGTCTTTCAGCGTACAATATAGAAACTGAGCTAAAATAGTGGAAAATTAGCCATTTTTGAAAATAATTTTGAATTTTGAATTTGGATTGATAAAGTTTTAATAAAGTGGCCAGGAAGTCCAAATAGGGTGAGCAGCATAACGAGTTGGACCTCGTTACACTACCCGGGTGGGCCGGTGTAAAAAAATCTCTTAAAAGATTTTTTTACAAAACTTAAAATAAAAGTTACAAAAATTTAAAAAAATACAATTAGTTAAAAAAAAATGGATATGGGTGATTAATTTTGAAATGTGGGTGATATTTACAATGTTTATTTACAATAGGTTAGCCTCAACAACATTAATAACATTCATACACTCTTTCATATCTTCCACAAATGTCTTATATTTAAAATTACATTAAATAAGACAAACAAAATAGAGAAATAGGTACTTAACAAAACCCTAAGTATTCTCAAGAGGCAAGCCTTTTTAATTAGTGTAGGCTTTCAGTTATGTCAGTCACTACCCGCTGGCATAATTGGTGATAAAGAAAAAACATGATTAAAAACTTAACTATATACCTATTATTAGTATATGTGCTTTAAACACAATTTAAATAAAAGCATGTTTTAATGCCTTGATATTAAAATATTTATAAAACAAAGAGAGGTCTTTGTAATAGAGTGATTGTTATCACAGTAAGTAATAGAGTAAGTGATTGTTATCACAGTAAGTAATAAAATAATAAAATATGAATATAATAATTATAATTATAATCAATTATAATTTGTACTTGATTAAATAGTAATGTAATAGTACTATATTGTATTCGTGATTAAATAGTATGATAAAAATAATTAATAATATATGATGGATTTTCATCCACGATGATGATGATACCTAATATAATGTGTATGAATATAAAAAAATAAGTATATAATAAATTGAATAGTTTAATTAGATGTACGTTGTACTGGTTTTATATCTTTGATATGCCAGCGACCTAGGGACTTATTTGCGAAATCTGCAAGATCGTAAATGAGTGGTGATATTTTATTTGTTATAACGCATTTAATGAATTTAGGTGCTAATTTTGCCGAAAAATGTTTATCTGAAGAGCTGATGGGATGATTTCTTTTCCAAACGACATCACCATTGTTAAATTCTAAATTTTTATGATGTTTATTATAGTGATGAGCATTAGTTTGATGAGCGTGAAATAAGCGAGCTTGAACTCTTGAAAATAATGAACTAAGTTGTCCTATATTTTCAGCATATTCATCTCTTGGTGAAAATATTAATTCTTCAGTATTATCTTTAGAATTATAAACTGAACCGCAAGGAACAAGTTCTCGACCAAAAACTAAAAATGCTGGTGTATATTTAGTAGTTTCATTTACTGCGGAATTTATTGCAAATTGAATTTTATTTAAATTTAGATCCCATGTTCTGTGGTCATTATTAACAAAAGAAGCGACCGCGGTAATAATTGTTTTGTTATAACGTTCTACTGTGTTGACTTGTGGACAGTATAATGGAGTGTAATGTATTTTTGGTATATTATAAGCAGTGAATAAGTCTTTAAGTTCATTGCTTATCATTTGAGGACCATTATCTAAGATGACGGTTTCTGGAATTCCATATGTCATGAAAACTAAATTTTCTAAAATATGTCTTAATATGTTAGAATTTGTTGTTATGTTTTCGTGTGGAAATACTCCGTGTAGGGAAAGCAGAGGAATATGTCGGATTCCTACTGACTAAAACCACACGATGCTATCCTCAGCACAAAAATATAGGAGTTCCGGAAACTCCGTTGGACTGTGCCATCGCCCCAGTGCCCCTCTAGTGCTACGCACCTATAAATATTTCTAGCGCACCTGAAAAGTATTTTCTTTCTAGGATTACAAATGAGAATAGAATACAATAGTATTTATTTGCATCAAACATGGTACAATAAGGTGTTAGAAAACATTATTTTGAACTAATACATATTCCACCAGGTACTGGCATACAATTTTTTTCATAATGCATGTAATATTTGACAATACTTTTAAATTACAATGGAATTAATTTTTTTTTTTTTTTTAATTACACATTATTAGCATTCATTCACACTCTAAAACTATTAACATCCTACAACATTATTAAATTTGAAATTTATCCCACAATAATAAAACCTTAAACCTTTACTTTTACAATTATTATTTATTACACTAATCAACTCAAAAAATTCAATTTATTGGCACTTAGGTAAACGTTAATTTTATTTTATACATTATATAATACATTCTTATTTTAATTACACTAATTACATTCATAACATATTCCAATTACAATTTATTTATGAATTTCGATTTTAGTTAATTTATTACGATTTTAAATTATTTATCAATTACAATTTCATTTCTTAAATGTGAAATTATAATTTATTTATTAGTCGAAAAAGTTAAGGACTTAACTTTTTTTCAACACGTCTAGACAGATAAATCGTTTTTATCATAATACAAATCTCGGCGTGGCAATTTGAACTGATATACCAGACACGTAATCGGTAAATTTTAACTGTAAGTGATGAACGCCTCAGGCGACTTCTTATAACCGAAGTTTGGCTAACTTCAAAACTTTTATCCCTCCAACCAATCGTAAGCCGAGGTGTAATGACGTCGTAATCATAAAAGAATAATAATCTTGTAGATTTTTTTATTAGTTTTAAATGTTGGAACTTTTTTATTGAGTTGCATTCAAGTTTCGTAATATAAGCGTTTTAATGCTATTTACTCGTGACATGTTTTTAAGAACTAACTCATTTTCCTTCTCCGATAACATGAAACATCACTTTCTTACAGCTGTTGAGTATATATTTTATAATAGGATGGTCAAAGTCAAAGTCAAAGTATTTAACAGATAGATTTTTGATTTTTGATTTTTCAGGTAGTATTAATAGAGTTAATAGATGGATAGTTGGAAATCTGTCACATAAAGTTCTCACAAGAGTAACTAAAGGCCCGACTACGCAGAACTTTGCCATAATTGTGGGGTTCCCAGCCCTCCAAAAAAAAGCCCTCAAAAAGGTGATTTTATTAATAAGACCTATTATAACGCACAAGTACCTATTTTACATTGTTCCATAAGAGGCAAGATCCCACTCACAGACACACACAAACGTACACTCACACGCACATACAAAAAACCTGCTTGCGTGTTAAAAAGAAAACAAACCGCCCTGCATAGTTGCAAGTACTTGCAAGCCCCTGTCTAAGTGGCAGAAGAGCTCTCTTAACCCTCCGCAAGCTATTGAGGGGCCTACCTTTGTAGTTGAGAGGTCGCGAATCAGACGATTGTTGTTTAAGCTACGAGTCTGAACAGGGCATTTTTATGGTGTGAGTATGTGTTTGAGATTGCACACACTTATACACGATTGTTGATCAACTTCCAACTAATATTATAAATTCGAAAGTATGGATGTCTGATTGTTTATCCTTTAATCACGCTGAAACGGCTGAACTGATTAGGATGAAATTTGGCACACAGATATATCAGGTTCTAGTGCTTAACATAAAGGACAGTTTTTATTGACATTCAACGGGAGTAAAAGTGGGAGCTTATATTATTTTATTTATTAAATGTATGGAACAGCATATTTCGACATTTAAGCATCAGCATTTCTTCGTAATTCTAGGGTTCCTACTTCTTTTTTCTATGGTTGCTACCAAAGTAAAAGTTGTTCTTTATGTTGAGTACATTAAAAGTACTTCATCTAATAATGTTACATCTTATTTAAGGTTAAAATAATGTAGTGTGTGGCTCGCCTTACCTCGTATAGTATATTTAGCCTAAGTTTAGCATATGGTTATTCATTAAATATTAGACATTGTACTTGTTATAATTTCAGAATAATAAAAATGTTTTTTTTGTGTGTAGGTTATTGTCAACAGTGCACTCTTTTATTAATAATTATCCTATTAGCTATATGTAACCATAATTTGTTTAATTTGTTATGGTAAAAAAAAAAAAAAAAAAATTTTTCATAAGATATTATTTCTAATTTTAGTAAAAAAAAAATGTATTAATTTTTTTTTTCTTTCAGAAACGGGGGAGGTGTAGTGTGTGGCTCGCCTTACCTCGTATAGTATATTTAGCCTAAGTTTAGCATATGGTTATTCATTAAATATTAGACATTGTACTTGACAACACGGCTTTCATTGATACCATAAGCCCCACATTGCAATAAATTAGTTGGCGAAATTTCACAGACGTAATGGATACCTATCGATATCTAATGATAATCTTTGACTATCAAAGATGATAATAAAACAAGAAAAAAATATGATTTTCTAAACTCATCATTTAATTCAAGTCAGCTGATCACGGGATCAACGTTCCTTGTAGGTTTACATAGTTAGTATTTTTTTAGAAACATCTGATATCTTAATACTACAATTATTTTTAAACACGTAAAAATACTGTTCGTGCATCGCGCGGCTGTTGATCCCGTGATCAGTTCAATTATGTGTTCAGAAAATCATATTTTTTCTTATTTTATTATCAATAGATATCGATACCCATCACGTCTGTAAACTTACTTTCACCAACTTGTTTATTTAAATTTGTATGTATAATACCGAGTCTAAAATAATCTGTCAGCAATATAGCTGACAGATATAGGTATAATAATTTATAATAATAATAATAATAGCCTTTATTCAGACAAGTGTACAGTATTTTTTTCTTCTTGTCTTTTGACAAAGGCCTCCTCCAACTGTGACCATTTATCTCTGTCACCGGCTATTCTGGTCCATGTGCCTCCTGCTACCGCCTTTATCTCATCAACCCATCTTCTGGTTAGTCTTCCTCGTTTCTTTTTCATGTTTCTTGTGAACCAGTACATTATTGTTTTTGTAAATTTTTCCTTTCCTCTTGTTTCCTCTTGATGTCCTGTCCATTTCCATTTATGTTTCCTGATGGTAAAGGTAATGTCTTTTGTTCTGGTGTGTTCCTTTATGGTTGTTGTTCTTACTCTGTCTGACAACTTTGTTCCCATCATGCTCCTCTCCATGGCGTTTTGGCACACTGCAAGTTTCCTGTTGTGTGCTTTAGTGGTTGCCCAGGTTTAGCTACCATATGTGAGTACAGGCAATATACAAGTATCAAACAATTTCCGCTTGATGGACATACTCATTTCTCTGTTTTTCATGATCTGTTTTTTATCTCTTAGATATAGGTATGTATAATATATATATTTTATTATATGTATAATCAATCAATCAACTCAGCCTATCGCAGTCCACTGCTGGACATAGGCCTCTCCCAAGTTGCGCCACAACGCTCGGTCCTCTGCCTTCCGCATCCAGTCCCCCCCAGCCACGTTCTTTAGGTCGTCGGTCTACCTGGCAGGGGGGCGCCCCACGTTGCATTTGCCGATTCGCGGTCTCCACTCAAGGACTCGTCTGCTCCAACGGCCATCGGTCCTTCGACAGACATGGCCAGCCCACTGCCACTTCAGCTTACTGATCCTACAAGCTATGTCGGTCACTCCGGTTCTTCTCCGGATAATCTCGTTACGGATTTTATCCTTCAAAGAAACTACAAGCATAGCTCGCTCCATAGCTCGCTGAGCGACTTTGAATTTGTGGACTAGCCCAACTGTCAGTGTCCACGTCTCGGCACCGTAAGTCATGACTGGCAGGACGCACTGGTTGAAGACCTTTGTCTTCAAACTTTGCGGTATAGGCGACAAGAAGACTCGGCGAAGTTTGCCAAATGCTGCCCAGCCCAGACGGATCCTTCTGTTGGCTTCTTTCTCGAAGTTGTGTCTACCAAGCTGAATTGCCTACCCTAGGTAGACGTATGTATAATGTACATAGGTATTTATTTATTTTTATTATATGTAATTATAAGTCCGTAATACTAAACATATTTTACTACTTTACTGGTGCATCTTTTTTTTTTTTTTTTTTTCCGTGGGGAAAATCCTCATGGACGCACTCCGCCTGGGGTAGGCGGAGCCAGTGTCGGACTCTTACCGACTAAAAACCACCACGGTGTTCCTCTAACGACCCTTGGCCGGGGCCGTGGGAAAATTTTACTCTCCCAACCATCCCCGGTCCCGGCTCGCCATTAGTAGGCGAGCCCCTTCTCCCCGTGCGGCAGCCACATCGGCCACACCCTCCTCTTGACTGGCGCGCTGCTCAAGCTGGGCACTCCGCCAGTGTGTGCTGCGCCGTGTCCTCTGGGCAGCTCCCGCAGTGATGACACTCGGGCGTTGGCTCCCGGCCTATACAACACAGATACTTCCCGAAGCATCCGTGCCCCGAGAGTATCTGCGTCAGCCGGAAAAAATGACATCTTGTTAGACGAATAAATACACAAGTAAATAAGAAATAACTTTAGTCTCGGTGGACAATAACGTTTCTGTCATTCTGAATTCTGTCTCAAGGCCGGACAATTATGTCGGGATGTCGAGCTAAATTCAAAGGGCCTCATTATATTGTTATAATTTAGGTCCAGGTCCAGATACAATGAAACTCAAACTGTTTCAGAATATTAATGAGAGAGATTCAACAAAAGTCTTAAAAGGTCACTGACTTAACTGAAAAAGTTGTTTTAGTTAATAGTGTTAGTACCAATTATGAAGTAAGCTTATCCTTCTGTAGGTATTTCAACGTGTATAGTGACTTCTAAGCCACAGAAATTGACCAGAATATCTTTTTAAAATGTTTTCGGTCATTGATTTAAACTCTGCGTTCATCTTAGGTTACACACATGATAAAATATTATAAGGCCCCTTTTTTTAGGGTTCCGCACCCAAAGGGGACCCTATAATTCTCGCTATGCTGTCCGTCCGTCCGTCCGTCCGTTCTTCCATCCGTCCGTCCGTCCGTCCGTCCGTCGGTCTGTCCGTCCATCCATCCATCCGTCTCTCTGTCACAGGGCTATATCTTTTGAACGGTAATAGGTAGCCAGTTGAAATTTTTCTAAGACTGTGTTGCTATAAATACTATCACGGCAATATTAAAAAAAATAAAGTCAAAAACCAGGAGGTACAAGAAACTTCTAAAAACAAGATTTATTTTCAACGTTTTTATTCCTGCTCTATCTTCAAAACGGTAATACATACCAGCGTCAATCTTGGTCTGATTATAGTGCATACTATATAGTTCAGCAATAAATACTAAAAATGGGGCAAACATAGACATATGTGGGGAACCTGCGCAAACATTCATATTTCGCGCACGGTGCGTTGGTGTCTTGATGAACTCTCGTAAATAAATTAAATCAGTTTCTACGGGGTATCAGGTCAATGGGTGGTACAGAACCTTTACTGCGTGAGTCCGACTCGCACTTGGCCGTTTTTTTAAACATACTCGTGTAAATTAATACAAAAATACCTGTTCGGAATATAATGTTGGGTGTGGGTATATTTGGTTGAAGTTCAACCAAATGTACCCACATATTTTTATTTTATTATTAGAAGACGGGCGAGCGAGGCATCGCCGCCATATTAGTAATATTAGTAGCAATGTGATTGGGAGTTGCGTCGTTGCGTGCATCGGTGAATCGTATGTTCGGTTGTATACGGACGATCGCGAATTGGAATTCATAATCGAGTGCATTACTGATATATCGTGTCGCGGAGTAATTTACTGTGCAGTGTCCCGCGGTATTAACTGATCTGGTTCTGGCGAGGTGTAGTGGCACGCGGCGCAAAACCTGAGGTGTCGCCACGCGGCGAGCGTGGTGTTGGGTTCACACCTGGACAGACTTTTGAGTACCCCTTAATTTTACGTAGTTTAATTTATTTAATTGTAATTGTGTCCTCTTCGGGGTGCCCCATTTCCCGACTATATATATGTACAGACCGACTTGTGACCCGATACCCAAGATCGCACATGCACGTGAACTGGTAAGTAGGTAATACGTAGTAGGTTCTAGCAGGGTTTGTAACGTCGGGCCACCGATCCCGTTTTGTACGTTACAATACCAATCCTGCGTTTTCCAAAAGCCACAAATCAAAACATTTGATGAACACTAATCCTACATGTTTGGATAGCTCAGTTTAAACAATAGCCACTCGGCGTGTTTACACGTTTGTAAATAAAAATGATTCAGTACACCGCACAGGTTTACAACTTTACTTTGCACAACAAATAAACATTTTAGTTTACACGGGTTGCACATTTATGTAGATCTTTTATAACAAAGTGGTTTAAGTGTGATTTTCAGTGTCAATATACAGTGTTTGCTCAGAAGGCCAATTCTCATTTAAAATTTACCTACCTAGTATCGATTAGAGACCGACCGAAAATGGATTTTTATTTTCGACCGAAAACCGAAATTCAGCATAAACTATGTTTTCGGCCGAAAACCGAAACCCAAACCAAAAAAGTTCAAACGAATAAAAACATGGACTACATACTTTATTTATGTCGGTAAATATATAAAGTGAGTATATGAAATATCAATATTTTAATCATTAAAGCACAAAATTTAATAATCAAATGGTCGTACATATGTTAAAACTAACGAAAATTAACTTAATTTTTTTCTCAAAAACAGATTTTTAAGCAAAGAAAGGCAAATTTTCTTTCTATACCTGCTCCTGTCTGCATAAGGTTGACCCGCTGAACTAAATAGTAGATTTCACGACCGCATAGACAACAACAACAGTGTTGCTTTCGGTACAGTTCGGCAAAAACGTTTTTCGGCCGAAAAAATCATTGCACTATTGCTTAACATCAGGTGAGGTGACGGTCAAACGCAAGCCCATTACGAATAAAAAAAAATTGCCGGAAAAGATTATTTTGGCCAAAAACGGCCGCAAGCCGAAAACGAAAATGAAATTCGGTTGGACTCTAGTTTCGATCTAATCTTCAAAACACATTTTAAGAAACGCTGGTTAGACTCCACTGCCGGCACCAGGCGCAGGATCGGTCGTTGTGGCGATGCTTGGGGGAGGCCTATGTCCAGCAGTGGACGTCTTTCGGCTGAAATGATGATGATGATGATGCAAATGCATTTAAGTCGATATTTATAGCGTTATTGCATAATTTAGTACTTTCTTGCCGACAGTGCTTATTTCGGTAGCGCAGCGTGTAGGAAATCAAAAAATTTCGTCTATTCAAGTGTATAGAATACTAGAAAAAATATGATCGAAAAGACTGACGCTTCCTAATTTACTATCGGAAAAGGTCCGTCGTAAATTAATAATGTTGTTCTGTATAAAAACCGGAGTCTAGTTATTAGTTGACGTGAAAGGTCGTTTTTTCTCTAGAAAATCTATAAAAATTAAGTGATAGTGTTATTGTCACCAGAATTGTACAATATTTAAAAATTTGTCACATTAAAAAACTATATGTAATTTAATTGTATAATTGATGTTGATTAGTACCAAAAATAAACAAAAATTGGCATTATTATAGTGCATATTTTGTGCATATTTGCCCTACCTTTTTTAAAGCATATTTCCATGCATATTTTCCCATTTTATTAGTGCATATAATCCGATGTCTAGTCATATTCATAGTTTTTAGACATTCGAGAACCAACAAAATCGATTGGAACTTACCTTTGGCATTTTTACGTGTAAAACCCCTTTTTTCAAAGTGTCAACCCTGATTGCGTGGAATTATGAGGCTCTCTATGTAATTTAATTTGACACGACGTCAAGTGTGTTGTGTATTTAAATACATGTATTTTAAATTTAATTACAATATTGTGGCTGGGTCATGTCACAGTAGATTCACGAAACAGATGCAGTCGCTCCGCGGTATACCAGGGACTCGACTTTTGAAGGTTAGAGATATCTTACGGGCTTATTCTTTCGACAAGATTAAAACAAAAACATATTATAATAATTATATGATATTCTAGTCAAAATATTTGTTAGTCAAGTAAATTCAAAGTAGAGTTATTCAATTCTTAGAAATCTTGGAAAAAAACGAGGGACAAACCTTTCATAAAGAAATGTTTCAAAACATTATTAGCTCATTAAATTTCATAATCCATGTCATTATCTTGCAGTATGGAGCCTCTAATAATATTTCTTAATTATAAACATTCATCAAATAAAAACTAGGAAAACAAGTTCATTACACAGGCCCTTACAATGGAGTTTTTAGTAGGTGCGACTCCCACATAACCACACACCACACTGCCACCCGCCCCCGTGACTTTCGGTGGGTATTTTCTCCGTCTCAAAAAAGCTATTTTGTAATAACCTAGTTAATAGGACGCCAGATCTACTATTGTCATTGTTACTATTGTTTTAAGATCGATCCTTGACTGATATTGTATTCAAAGATGTTTGTAACAGACTGTACCACACTTTTATGAAAAAAAAAACTCCAAAAACTAACTTAAGGTGAATGCTACAGGGTAGCGCGCGAAATTCAAAATTTCTTGCGTTTTTTCTAATTGTTGCTCTGTTTCGCATTGTATATCGATCGCAATATGATTCGCGGAAGTAATAACAATATATCTATTAAATAATACTCATAATAAATATAAACCTAGCTCTATAAGCTCTACAAGCTCGAAAATCAATAGTTTGATCGTAAATTAATATTATCGAGCTTATACAGTTTATAGAGTTAGGTTAATATTTTTTTCGAGTGTTATTCAGTAGATATATTGTTATTACTTCCGCGAATCATATTTCGACTGATATACTACGCGAAATAGAGCTACAATTTGCAAAAAACGCCAGAAATTTTGAATTTCGCGGGCTACCCTGTAGCATTCACCTTAAACCATGAACTCATTTCAAAAATAAAATTCCTTATGAATACAATTCAATATTCAGAAATAACAGCAAAACAATCTGAAAATTGAATTTCAAATACGTATTCCGATTCCGAATTCAAATCCGCGGAGAAATTTATAGCGCGTGTAACGTACGAATAAAAAAATATGACATTGTTTACGACACAGTGTTGTAATAAGGGTAGGGTGACCAGGTGAGATTTTAAATTTTACGGGGCATCAGCATTCAAAATACGGGATTTAGGGTAAAAAATAAGGGACAACCGATTTTACTATAATTTTTATACAACGTCTAACAGAAGTCTGAAATAATACTTAGTGGATTAAAAATACTTAGTTTATTATAGCAGCAACTCTAAATTCGAAAATAAAACATCTGTTACGTACATAAATTTGTATTCACATCATCAATCATCAACTCAGCCTATCGCAGTCCACTGCTGGACATAGGCCTCTCCCAAATTGCGCCGCAACGCATCCAGTCCCCCCAGCCACGTTCTTTAGGTCGTCGGTCCACCTGGCAGGGGGGCGCCCTGCGTCTGCTCCAGCGGCCATCGGTCCTTCGACAGACATGGCCAGCCCACACATTCATTCATTGCCATTGCATTCACATAAATCGATAAAATGCAGGGAACAGCTGTTTTTTTTTTGCGATTTCATGGTTGGTCCCATAGTAAAAGTCATTCGTATTTATGAGTAATCTCGTAAAGTATTAGTTCAGACTTCTGTTACACGTTGTAGAAGTCAACACAATCTAAAACGACTGAAAATTAACAAACATAAACTCTGACATACCTAATAAACACAAAAACTAAAAAAAATGGTTTTGGTTTCGCCAAATGAAGGGACATGGCAAAATTCTTTGCTGAAAAACGGGAAATGCGCTATAATGCGGAACATGTGGTCACCCTAACTGAGGGGCAATTTGATAGCCCATAGATCAGTTTATCGTCAACGTAATCGGGTTTAATGAGCCAATCATTGTGCAAGCATTTCGGCTATAAATATAACATGTCTTGAAAGTGTGCTGATTTATCTTTACAAGGTAAAAGATCATGTTCGTGAAACTCCGGGATTTATGTGGTTTATGTAACAAGAGATTATCCGGAGAAGAACCGGAGTGACCGACATAGCTTGTAGGATCAGTAAGCTGAAGTGGCAGTGGGCTGGCCATGTCTGTCAAAGGACCGATGGCCGTTGGAGCAGACGAGTCCTTGAGTGTTGAGTGGAGACCGCGTATCGGCTAACGCAGCGTAGGGCGCCCCCCTGCCAGGTGGACCGACGACCTAAAGAACGTGGCTGGGGGGGACTGGATGCGGAAGGCAGAGGACCGAGCGTTGTGGCGCAACTTGGGAGAGGCCTATGTCCAGCAGTGGACTGCGATAGGCCGAGTTGTATGTAACAAAAGTAAAAATTGAGATATTTTTACATAACATCACGCCTGTATTTCCCCGAAACGGTAAGTAGAGATGTTTAGTACCTACACCCACATTTCGCCAGCTATGTTATAAAGTCTCATGTAATAGGGGGCGAGCCTACTTCCCACTAACCGGGCACAAATCCAGACTCCGGACTGCTACTGAGAATTTCCTAATGGAAAAATCCAACGACCATACATATATATATACCCATATACGCCTCATAACAGGCAACCGATGTCTGCAAAATGCGAAATTTCTCTAATGTAGGTCGCCACGATACCATTCGTCACTTGAAATCTTAAAATCAGCGTCGTACATAAGCCGTCAAAACTGCCGCGTTAGTGATTAGCCAATAGCCGCCTTGATAAGGCCAATCGGATTGCAGTACTCAGCCTCAGCTAGTGGCAGAATTTATTGTACGCAAGTGTACGCATTACATTCAACATTAGGCGTCTATTGGGCTGTAAGGTCGTTGGAAAAACCCAATAACACTTTTCCCGACCCGGGAATCGAAACCTACTCAAGCTTATTTATCGCCGAACGTTCGAAAAGTCCATGCCCAGGGATATTGGAACTTACACAAAAAAAAAGTGTTTTTTGTGTGATTTCTTGCTGTAGGTACTATCAGTAAAATTTCCGGTGAAACACCACTAAGACTAAAATCGCTTGGGATCAGTGTTTGACGACAGCCGTAGGCGTGTCATCATCATCATTTCAGCCGAAAGACGTCCACTGTTGGTCATAGACTTCCCCAAACAGTTTGGGGGGATATGCCATAATCGCCACGCTTGACGGTGAATCCCTTAGTCGCCTTTTACGACACCCATGAGAAGATAGAGTGGTACAATTCTTTACGTCCGGCACCACACGGAACGTACGTACGTGTAATTTAGCAGGATTCGTTCAAGGGACTTTGTCAACAAAATGTATCACCGGGAAGGACCAGAAGTATGCAACCATTACGTCCTAAGCCCTGTCACTCTGTATCACTCTGTCACTGCCCAAATGCGTCGGCCGGTAAAGTGGTCACGTTGCGTTCACGACACGAGAACAGATTTGTCACAAGTGAAATCGCCTGCTTGAATAACTAGCCACGAATGATTCGGAAGAGTACTTTTTTCCCCTCTTTTTTGTCGGGGGTTAAAAAGAGAGCGATTGCTTAAAAAATGATTAGTTTGTGAACAAGTGAACCAAAACCAACACCAATAGGTATTAGCAATACTCGTCAATTTCTCCTGTTAAAAACACAGATCGCGTATAATTACCGCACCTCGCAAAAAATATTAAAGTTTTCTTTGTCATTTATGCAAAGAAAATCTTAATTGCAGCCAGCTTCGTAAAAAAACGACACAAGTACACAATGGTTGTCCAGACCCGTGAAAGAAGTGGACTCAGCAAATATTTATTATGGCCACCACACGGATGTGAGTCCTGCTTTCTTTTAAAAGGAAAACTAAAAGGCTTAGTACCTTCTTTCATAACTTTTCCTTTGCTGATGTAGCAGTAAATGGAAAGTAGTGTCGCAGTTTATAAGTCGTAGTAGTTGGATTTAAAAAGACTATTATTGCTTTAAATAGGTGCAGACCAGTGGGTAATTGTGTAATGCATTGATATTGACATTAGCTTCCATTTTGAAATTATAACAATATTCATTGCGTGGTACATAGTTGCCGATAAGACGAATTGTCAAAACACACGGAGCAATGAACATTGAAATCCCATTGATTGCGATCGCGAGTGAGTTACGCAATTCGGCAGCAGGGCCCTAATTCACGTAACTTCATGACGCGCCGATCAAGTTGCAGTGACGCTGCAGTTCGTTTCTGACAGCGAATGCCGTAGATAAGAGAATACGAAAAGCATTGTTTTGATCGAAACTTAACTGCGATTGCACGTCTTTAGTTACGTGAATTGGCCTTCAGACCACAGGAGGCACCCACAGGCGTGAAAAAGCTAAAACTAAATAATTATTTATTTAAACAAGTTGAACTTCAAAAGTCCTCCATTTTCACTGCAAGATTTTTTTATACGAAGCTTCTTTTGTACAACTTTATTCTTAGTTTATACTAAACCTCTTAAGGGGTCATTGTACTCATCATTATGAACAACCATCGACCATTCACCCCATAGACGCCTCATAATGCTAGAGGCCCTTTTCGTATGATTTGTGTGATTGTTATTTTGTTCCTTGTATTAAAATGACTGTTGTAATAATTTAGAATTGTGTAATTGAAATAAATCGATCCTATTTTTGTTGTTTCACGTGTCGTGTTATATATCTTTAAATATTTCCGCCTCTCGTGGCTAAAAATGGTATAAAAACTATTCCAATCGATTCTCCTAATGATTCTGAACAAATTAGTTTCTCAAATTGCGTTAATAAATAGTAACGTTGTTTAAGCCACTATTTTGTGTGAAGTGATTCAGCTCCCCGATTCAGAACTAAACGATAATCAGTTGTCGACCGGTTCGGTTTGTTATCTCGTTTCGTCTGATGATTCATGCAACGAGAGAAAAAGAGATAACAAACCGATTCGGTCGACAACTAGTTATCGTGTGGTTCTGAATCAGGGAGCTGGTCTGATTTAAAACCTACAAATCCTGTTACAGATGATAAACGGTACTTCATTATTATAATCTACCTTTGCTAAAATCGTCCGCAAAAATTATATTACCTACAACCAAAGCAACTATTTTCAAGAAAAGAGAAAAATTTCTAAGACTTGTTTATACTTGATGGTTGAACATTGTTGATTTTTCTTTAATATTCTTTAATAAAATACCCGCTGTTCTCCGTAATGAATTTACCGCGAGTAATTTGAGGCGAAGCTGCTCCGAAACCGGGGGTCTACTCGCGTGTGACGATATTCGAAGAATCGTAGCAATTTACTACTCTGGTCCAATGATATTAAATATAAAAAGAGGTAGATATGTTACTAGCGCACCAAAATGAAACGTACGAAAGGAGTTAAATATCGCCTCATCTCCTCTGGCGGATGGAGTCCCTAAAGGTATTCTCCGCTACCCACCCGGTTAAGCAGTTAGGGCACGTATCTTGGGTGCCAACCTGCGAGAGTCCATTCGAAAAAATAAAATAAAATAATAAAGCCTCATCTCCTCAGTCGCTCTCGCACAAGTAAACGATACGTACATACCATTCTCCCGTTAGCCGCGTATTCGTGTCGAAAATGCCTGCTGTCTCGTGTGTAATGCGTAAATCTAATGCGTAGTGCAATATAAACGACAAAAAAAATGTATGTGTGCTGCCACTGCGAGGGGAACATTATTTTTGTTTTTTTTTGTGAGCGTATAACCTATCTTTACTAAATGTCATTGCTCTAGTCAACAATCGTTCCCTTACGTTTTGACGTTTGTTTCTTTGATCTTCGGTCAGTTTCATACGACTAAGAACCGTATTCTACCTATATTGTGCCTTTTTTATGTGCCTATCTTTATTGCGTAGGTATCAGTCGGAAAGATAGTTTGAACTTCGTTTCTCGTTCGTAAAACGCGAGTACACCCCCAGGGTTGGACTCGTACAAATTGTACCATAATGTTCTTGTGGAAAAGGAGCCTTTGTTGCAATAATAAAATCGAACAAGAATATTACAGTTGGTTGGAGTGGGTAAATGAGTTGAAATAAAGAGTATTAGTTACACATTGTTGTTTTAATCAGAACTTTTAAAATAAGGTACTTGGATAGATAGATAGATAGAATATTCTTTATTGTACACCAATAACATTATTACACTAAGGACTAACATGTAAAATAAGGGTACATTGGCGGTCGTATCGCTAATAGCGATATCTTCCAGACAACCTTTGGATGGACAAGGAAGACGTGAAAAATAGATGGGGGCAGTATGTGGTGCACTTTCATAAAGTTTACTAATATTTAATATAATAAATAAATAAATATTTACCTACCATGGAAAATATTACATGTATAAATATATAAAATAAATTCTAATATATATCCATAAATATATACCCAATATATACAAATGTAACAACAAATAATATTCTTTAATAAATAACGAAATAAAATACGTGTATATACCAGTGTAGCAACATCTCACTAAAATAACAGTTTATACAGAGAGGTAAGGCACAGGTAACGCATTCCATAAACGAGCAGCTTGGACTGTGAAGGATTTGTCATAGAATATAGTTGAATGTGCTGGCATCTGAAGTCTCAAGTACTAGTACTTACTTTTTTTTTTTATTATTTATTCATGACCATGGATACATGTCCATCAGTCGTAATCATTGAACATATTAACATTGTACTTATATCCTAGTAAAGTGATGGAAACTTTACTAGGTTTCTGAGGGGATGATGAGTTAATACGAAAGTCATGTTTTTCAACTTTGTACCATTTGTCCACACTTGTACACATTAACGAGCACTTAAGATTTAACAATCCACCATTATTACACATTAACACTCGAAGAAACACAAATTTTAGAAAATAATAAAAAATCTACAACACGATCTTTACGAATTTTCCCGCCAACCACTAGTACTTACTTTAGTCGAATATGGCCAGCCGATAAATATGGCCACATACTATTATTGTTATTGTTGTGCTGTCACTGTCATGTGCTAAATAAAAGCTTATCTTTCTTTCTTTCTTTATCCGTAAATAAAAAATACAATAAAAACGGACATGTTCTTTTACTTTATTTCCCTTATGCAGTTTTTTTTTTTTTATAGTAATTATTTTTACAATAAATATGGCCATACTTATGGGTCATATTGCCGGAATATGACCCATAAGTAGGGGAGCGGGGGGCTAGTTGTAGCAGGGGCAAGTAGTAACACCCAATTTTTGCCTAGTAAACCAACGATTATTTATAGTATTTTCGACTTAATGTATCCTTCATAACGCACTCTATTATATGGGGACTGTCAGGGTCCCACCGGACGGCACATGAAGTGGTCATGTGCACGCGCTTCGTTTTTACCAGGTTTTGGAATAAAAAGTCTTTGTAATTTTTTGTTTTTTGGCTCCGTTTGAGTAGCTTTATAATATTATTTTTATTCAACATTCTAGACCATTTCTTTAATTATGTATCGGTATATGTGATTTTTATTCAAACTATGTTGTTTTTTATATATCTAAATTTAAGTAAAAAATTACTCCATGGGGCAACTTTTGTGGGCAACAAAATATTGCATGTCACAACTTTTGTGCCGAGTCTATACATTGATGTTTCTATCGACTTGAATTAATTGAACCATCTACCGCATCTACTGCCGAGCCCCCAAGCGTTGACGTTAATAACTCTAACGTCAACGCTTGCTTAACTCGCACTCTGAAATCACGCCTGTTTCAAATAATTCAGCACAAGTGATTGCACACGCTTGTGAATCAACGCAGCGTAGGGCAGGCCCTGCCAGGTGGACCGACGACCTAAAGAACGTGGCTGGGGGGGATTGGAGAAGTCTATGTCCAGCAGTGGACTGCGATAGGCTGAGTTGATTGATTGATTGTGAATCAACTCCTGGCCCTTCATGACTCCAAAGCAAACAAGATTTTTCACCTTCCAAAATTAAACACTTTCCAAAAGCTCCAGCACGGAAACAGACTAACCACACTCAACGTATAATTAAATGCTGTGTTTTAACTGATAAACCGGAAAAAGAAGCGATAGACAAGGAATATGAACAGAAAAATCAGTGCCTTTGTACTATTCATTTCTATGTATTTTATTATTATTTCTCTGTGTGCATAAATTTTATAAATAAATAGAAAATGTGCAAGGAAACCCAGACAGTTAGTTAAAGACTAATGGAAAAGGGAAGGGAAAATTTATAAACTGAGCAAATACGTAACGGTTTTTATTGTTACTACATGCCCCAAGGCTGTTACAACTAGCCCCGAATACGGGGTAAGTTTTAGTAACACGCGACATTTTTTCTTAAATTACCCTCTGATTAAATACTATTAACAATTTTCCTAATATTAATTGATGAAAAGCTAGACAGATAGTTAACCTTGCAAGACATGATTTTACAATCAAGAAATACTGTTACAACAAGCCCCCAGCTCCCCTATGGCCATATCTGGCCGCAAACATTGCGGAATAGTAGGTACACCTTTGCCATTTTGTATTCCTTTTTCTGGGTTCATTCCCTAATTCTACGCGCTTCGTCTATCCTATTATTTTGGTCTGAGCCCAAATAACATACTTGGGAAAAAGCTCGAATGTTGAATGGGGAAAAAATTGTATTTCAATGTTTCCGTAGGATTGGGACACTGATGGCCATTTGTCATACAGGCTGCTGTAATCTATCTACTGCTCCTGACAACCCAGACCTTTACAAATGTTTTATATGAAATAACACTCGTATTTCATAAATAAGCGTGTTATTACAAATCAAACGTTTGTTAAAAAAATATTGTACAGTAGATTAAATAATTTTTTTAGAAATATCTCAAATAATTGTCTATAGTTGCCGGCACGAGTCGTGAGCACAGATTCCACTGCGTAAGTGGTCGAATCTCTGTTTACAGTATAACAGACCAGAAACTGGCATTTGCATTGGCTTAAGTAAATCAACTCAGCCTATCGCAGTCCACTGCTGGACATAGGCCTCTCCCAAGTTGCGCCACAACGCTCGGTCCTCTGCCTTCCGCATCCAGTCCCCCCCAAATGATAATGCATAATTGAATATACGTAGAAAACAGAATACTAGAATACAGTGACGACAGAGACTATTACGCAGGTACAATTTGTGCTCACGTCTCGTGCCGGGAACCATACCTGCGTCCACGAAACGCTGCAAAGCTTTCGAAACGTCAGGAAAACCAATTTAAACAATATACGCAATTTAATCCGTTAAACTTGTTTTATTATAAGTTATAGTAAAGTTCAGAGCTTAGCAAAGTTTCAGTGAGAATGATCGTCGAGTACTACTTAAAACTACTGGCATAAATATGGCGGCTTATAAGTTAATAAAGTTGCGTTATACCTGCTTTAAGGTTTGCTGCGGGCTAGTTTACCGTGGAATCTTCTATAGCCTCAATTTATGGGATATTTTTGAGTTATTGTTTTTCCTCAAAACGTTCAACTTCTAACCATCGAACTAAGCGATTTCCAAAACATATGATACTTTTTTAAATTCTTCAAGATGAGTCTTGGTTAAAATAGGATTCCAGAGAGCCCTGTTCCACTAAGTACTAATAAGTTTTTCTAGAGCTAAACGTGAAAGAAAACCACCAGAAAGAAAAAATACCAAAGTTTTGCTCTTGCAAAAATGCAAGACTAAAGCATGTGCTACACGGTGAGCACAGCCGTCAGCCGTCGTCAAACAAAAATTGTTGACAAACCACTGTCTACATGGTTTTAAACCAGCAAGGTCACCTTGGTGGGGAGGCTGGTTTATCACCGTATATTCAGAAAATAATCGGAGCGTGAACTCATGCTTCCAACTGTCAAAATACAGTTCTATTTGACAGTTAGAAGCATGAGTTCACGCTTAGATTCGTCTTTGAATGAAAACCTAAGGCCGGTATTACAGAACGTTCCTCAAGCTTTGATCACTGTTTAAAACTAACAAAGCACAGATTCATTGGAAACGAGTTTAGCTTTATTTAATACTGTCACCTGTTTCGGTATTTGAGCAGAGATTTGATCTTTTTTTTTGCCGTGGGGAAATCCTCATGGACGCACTCCGCCCGGGGTAGGCGGAGCCAGTGTCGGACTCTTACCGACTAAAACCACCACAGTGTTCCCTCAACTACCCTAGCCGGGGGCGTGGGAACCCGTGAGTATTCACACAACCACCCCCGACAGGTCCCAGCCCGCCACAAGCCGGCGAGCCCCTTCTCCCCGTGTGGCCAAACATTGGCCGCATCCTCCTAGGCGGCGCACACGGAACACTGCACGCCACTTCATCTCAAGGGCCTTTACAAGCTACGCCAGCTGCGCCTACTACACTAGCTACGCCAGCTGCTGGTCGGGCAGTAGACTACCCCGAGTCTGCTGCTCGCAGGCCCCATCCTTCTGTAATTTTTTAAAGAGATTTTCTTCCTCGCGGCCCGGGTGATGAAGCCAAGACCGTCGGTCCCAAGAGGCGTGAGAACACTACTCAGCGGGCACTCCTGGGGTTACGAGATCGACGGGAGCAGGCAAGGACAGTCCCCCGCTGCCTGCCCAGTGGCAGGGTGAGTGCACACCGGGCCCGCCCCTACTCCTCCACTGTGCCCTCTGCTGACATCAGAGGGACACGTGGAGCAACTCCCCGTTGGCCCACATAGGGCTCCTCCCGTACCGGAATATTCGCCACAGGCAATAAGATCCCCCGAAGGTTAATCCCTCGAAAGGATTCTATTGCCCGTACCCAGTATGCACCGGCCTAACAACTGCCGTTCCCTCCAGACGTATCCAGAGGGACAAGCAGCCGTCAGACACACGTGGAGGTTTTCTGCCCAGCAACCCGCAGAGATTTGATCTGTAATTACTCAAGTGTGGTCAAGCCCACGCTTGAGTAGAGATTTCTTTCCTATTTCAGGTTATATTCGTGTGCTATGTTGTTGAATTGAAGTTTATTATTACCGTATTGGAATAAGACCGATGCTCAAGTAACAATTCTATCCTTAAGTAGTGATCAGTTGATTGTAAATCAAACTGTACTTGAGGAAGGTTCTGTAAAATGGACCTTAGACGTTGGGCAATACTACTCTAAAGGGTCCTATGCTCCTCGACTTTTTAGCTTATAATTCTTACTTTACAAATGTATTTTGCTATAACTTGTTGATAGCGATAGGAATTGATATAACAGATAACTTGACTAGGTTACAAGTCAATCTTGCCATAATTTAAATACCTGCTCAAACAAAAAGCGTCCAAACTTCTATTGTGATTTTTGTGGCCTGGAAAATAGCGGCGTCCATAAGCGACATATTGTTTACTATACGTCTGTATGTCTGTCTGCATAGTTTCAGCATGAGAGTAGCCAGGAACATCCGTCCGATTGTTTATACGAACCGGCTTTTAAATCCGATAATAAAACGATTGATGAAATGATGTATGATCAAGGAAACTGTAGGTTATAAGGAAAAGCTGTTGTTTGTTATTGTGTTGTTCCAGATAAATCCCGTGTTCTGAGAGTCTTGGAAAATTATATTAGGAAAAATGCAACAAGTTTTTATTTCCTGTTTACATTATTGTAACTAGTCTGCGCTATGATTGTGTCATTTTACTATATTAAATATTGTTAGTTATTGATTGGATATTAAGACGCTGACAACAGCCAAATACCCCAAATAGGCTTCTTTTAAAAACATTTTTAGCTGTATCTATTCAGTTTGTGGCAGTGAAAAAAATATATATTAATCTTGATCGTATTTTCTGAAACTGTATTGTGCCCAAAACACGTTTTCTTGAAGTTTTCTCTATAGAAAATAATTGTAAACTAACCTCGTAAAACGTGCTTTAGCAAAGCAAACTATCTCTATTATTTACTAAATATTATAAATAAAATTAAGAAAACATTTGAAAAAGACAATAATCTAAACATTTGTTGTTTCTGTTTTTCAAATAAGCTTTTAGTTTTTTTATTAAAAATAAATATTGTTAATTTTCATTCAAGTTGAGCGGCGTATCCGACGTCCCTCGGCTCGTTGCCTCTCTTTCAGTTCTGTACGAAACGACAGTGACCGCAGAGGTCGGATTTTTTAGGTGATGTCAGCCTCTTAAGTAGATGGAAAGCACAGTCTGAACGAAGCGGTCCTTACTGGTTTTTTTTAATATGTATAGTCCTGGAGAATTAACGAAAATCGATCGCGCTCTCTGAATACCATAACCTAAAAGGGTAATTTAGTAAAGATCTTAAACAATAATTAATTTTTAATATGAAAAAATAATGTAATCCGCTGGATGCGGAAAGCGCAGGACCATTCGTTGTGGCGATGCTTTGGGAAGGCCTATGTCCAGCAGTGGACGTGTTTCGGCTTATATGGTGATGATGATGAAAAAACAAACATTAAAACTAAAAAAAAACAAGTGCTTAAAAACGACGAGGTATTCAAATATTTAAATTGGATTGGATTCGGGAATTGGATTTTTTATATTCAAACTGCATGAAAATAAAAAACCGGCCAAGTGTGAGTTGGACTCACGCAGTAAGGGTTTCGTACCACCCATCGACCGATACCCATAAAAACTGATTTAATTTACGAGAGTTCATAAAAATACATCAACGCACCGTGCGCGAAATATGAATTTTTGCATCTCTTTCTTACGCTACGACCACGACATATGTCTATGTTTGCCCTATTTTAAGTATTTGTTGCTAAACTACATAATATGCACTATAATCTGACCAAGTTTGACGCTGGTATATATTACCGTTTTGAAGATAGAGTAAAAAAAAAACGTTGAAAATAATGCATGTTTTTTGAGGTTTCTTGTATGGGGACCCCCGTTGGTTTTAGACTATTTTTGTTTTTAGTATTTGTCGTGATACACCTCATAGCAACACACGTTCTGAGAAAATTTCAACCGGTTACCTATTACCGTTCAAAAGATACAGCTCTGTGACAGACAGACGGACGGACGGACAGCGTAACGAGAGTAATAGGGTCCCGTTTGGCACCATTCTGGTACGGAACCCTAATAAAAAGGAAAGGATTCCGTTACATGAACACCATAATATATCATACAGATATCTCACGCAATTTCCCTTACAGGGTAAACAGAACTCTAAGCTTTGCCAAAAGTAATGTCATCATTTATCACTCGCACCCTTTCTAGGCCAACAACTCTTTGTAAGATAAACCTAAAATATTAGAAGGAATAAAAATCTTTAATATCACGTATTCCCTACAGACGTGTGATGTTAACAGGCTCTAATATTAAATGAAATAGGAAATGGGAATGCTCTCCCAGGAGCGAGGGAGATGAATTATGAAGGAGCAAGTGAGTCCCTAGGTGCAAGCTTCAATAATGTATAATAGTTATGATGGATTGATGAGTTGAACTAAAGTGGTCTAAAACTCGAACCAAATCTTTTGATGTAATGATTTCTTTTGGTGTAAGAAATATTAAAATATGGCAAACGGTACGGTAAAGGTATACAACATGTTTATTCGTATTCGTGCCATATTTAAGGAGGTGACTATACCACTGATACTGTGAACATGAACCAACAAAAAAATCAAAACAATTAAAAAAAAAAAATGTATTTTTACCTATTTGTAAACAAATAAATTCCCCCCGTCCCCAAAAAGACGCGTGCGAAACCAACAAAAAAAATTGCAGGAATTTCCACCCTTTGACAATGCGGCCGATGACTTATTTTCGTAGGGTCGTTCGGGATTTACTCTCAAACCCTCGCTATGTTTCTAAGTGAAAATTTATAAAGAAGAATTTTTCAAGTATTTTTAGATGACTAGGCACATTATTTATCGTTTGCTCTAGAAATATGGTACGGTTACCATATTTATACCTGCGTTTTTTTTTATTGCAGCTCTGTTTCACGTTGTACCTATATCGATCGAAATATGATTCGCTGCGACAAACTTACAAAACACAAAACAAAAACAAGCAACGACTAACAGCGTGACAGCGTTAACTAGCAGCGTGACTTTCAAAATAGCAAGAAAGTTCTAATTTTGCAGGCTACCCGGTAGCAGTCACATTAAGTAGTAATACAGGGAATTTTTTTACACATTATTCCGTCCGTCTGTCTGCCTATTCACATTTTCACAAAATATGTGATCCTATGGCCTCAATAACAACAAAATACTAAAAATTATAAAAAGTCTAAGCCCAGAGAGTCTCCATACAAGAAATCTCGAAAAAAACGTTTCAACGTTTTTTGTACCTGCTCTATCTTAAAAACGGTAAAACATACATGCGTCAAACGTGGTCTGATTGTAGTGCATAATAATATAATTTAATAACAAATGCTATAAAAATATAAATTCAGAAACGTGTGGTGGTACGACACCCTTAGCACAGAGGAACCCCTTAGTGCGAGAATGAAGTGAATTTTATTTTCAAGTGTGTTTGAACCACTCCAATATAAACTTCTACGATTTACATTATTCTTGTCTGAATAAATCTATACGTTATACATACATACCTTGACGCGACACTCTATTCGCTTATTCGTTTCTTTATCTGCGACAAAAGCGATCCAATTCGTAGCAAAGATTCTTATCTTCCCTCGAATTGATGGCATTTCCATAAAATCGAAGTTGTTCCTAACTTTATTTGAGGAGATCACAGTTGTAAAGTCGTAAAAACTTTATCTATCTTACATGTGGGTCTCATGGAGAGGAGATTTTATAATAATTGTGTTTATTGTTCGGGACTTGGACGAATAAACAAAGGCGGACGGAATCTCGCTAAACAAAAAGATAGTAAGACGGATCGCTTAAAAGTACGGGCTAGCATGCACACATGCACACTATTGCACACCCATAGTAAGACAAAAAGCCGCAATTACGAAATAAATCTCGTGTGACGGTAGTCATTGACGTAGTGTCATAAAAAAAAAAAAAAAAAAAAAAAAAAAAAAATATACGCGTCGAATTGAGAACCTCCTCCTTTTTTTCGTCGGTTAATAAAATAACAGTATATATCCGGTGTGTTAAAATTATGTCGAAATTATAGTGGGAAAAAATGAAGTGCTTGAATCTTTTCTTAGTGAGATTGCGCCCGCCATTTTTATTCGTCTCAGGTTCGGGAATACAAAAAAAATCTAACGTTTTATATCAGAAATTGGGATTACTGTTCACTGTGATTACTACTTCAATTAGGATACAAAAAAAAACTTGAAAAAAATTAAAAACCCACTCCAAAAAGAATAAAATAATTTTTGAATATATCGTAATTAAATTGAATATTTTTATGATATTCATTTGAAAACTTAGAAAAGACAAAAAAAACCTAAGACTCTTGAAACTTTGAATAGCAAAATGTGTAAAACTAAAATGTTATTGTAACACCTTTACCTGTACATGTCATGCAAATAAAATTATTTGATTTAATTTAATTAGACTACTTTTTCTTCCTCCTGTGAAATTGGTCACAATGGAGTTACGAAGTTAGATAACCAAGCCATCGAAATACATATAATCACAAATCAGAAATATTCGCATCAAAATCCATCCGCAGCAATCTCCGCTCCATCAGACAAAAATAAACAAATCATTTTTCATCCAGTTTTTGACTTTCACTCGTTATAATTGCCCTCCAAAAGTAATTCACCGCCATCTGGAATGCACAGACACGCGCCTTACAAATTTATAACTTGACATGCTCGACCTACCCCATTTCACTATTCATTGCTTCACTTGTACTAGTGCCCGATTAAAATGCCCTTTCAAAAGCATCAATGGTCGGCGAAGCTCCACGAATTTCGGCGCACGAAAGCTCCCCTTTAATTTGAAGGGGTGTTATCGATCGAGACAGCCTCCCGCCCTTAGGGGAACAAACTAAGTTATATAGATGTCCCTCTGTACACTAACTCAGAAGATTTTTACTACGTGTTTATTTTTACTACAAAATGTTTTTTGGTTTTTCTCGGAAACTTTTGTTCATGAAGTTTATTGGGAATATGAGATTTCAATTTCATAAGGGAATTTCGTTACAGGATTTTGTTTGGTTGGCTAGACAAATACGATTACTAGATGTACAGTCGATCGCACTTCAGTGGTAACACTGAATTTGACAGCGTCTTTATTTCGTAAGCAGTAGGTAAAGGTGGTTTTCGTTTAATTCAAGTGTTACTACTGACGTGCGGTTGACTGTACGTGAGAGACAAAAACAGTAAAAAAGTTAAATAAAATAAATATTTCGCGACATTTTTTTCACAGAACCATCTAGTCCCATACTAAGCAGAGCTTGTACTATGGGCATAAAATAGATAAGTATTATTTGTCTATTCTTATGCTATGGGTACTAGACAATGTATTTTTTTTGTTGTAAATAGGAACATAGGTACTTATAATAAATAAGAAACACCAAGACCAACACAAACACTTTTTTTTTCTTATGCCTTTTCCTAGCAACAAACATGCTGCGCCGACCCCAAATAAATTGGGATAAGGGCAGGAGGATGATGATGATGCCTTTTCCTAGCAAGTAATCAAATATCTGTTCACGCCCATGTTCTTGATATAAATCCATCTGAATGAGAGAGCTATTTGCGTTTCGAGTAGCGACGCATCGCATTTGTCGCTCATCTCGGGGAATGGGCAAGGAATGTAGGGTATCGTCTGTATTGTCCAGTAAGTGGGTTACAGAGGCCGAATGAACGAATATTCAGACGCTTCTGAATAGACTGGAAGTCGACCCCAACGTTGATATGGAAAGGATAATCATGAACTCACGTTAAGCTGTCGTTCCCGGTTGCGATTGCAATTGCAATGCAATTTTTAATTGGGTTTTTCTCTTGGTTGACTGCTGCCACAGCGGTGACATTCCGTGTACGTGTGAGCTCGCTCACCGGTGATCTTGAGCGAGCGCGTGAATGAAATTGTCACCGCTGTGCCTTGGCAGGGCAGCCGAGAGACTGCCCGTTCCACACGCCGCGCACCGCGCACGGCCCCCGCACTCGCCCCGACCCGCACACATAGCCGCGAACAATTTTACGAGCACACATGCTTAAGTGTCGCTTCTTGTCATTAGTATATACTCTATGCTGCTGTGGACATACGCTATTTGCCTGTACCCTTCGCAGTACATTTTTGAGTAATCGGTAGTTTAATCAGAGAATTAAATTGATGAATGTAGGCCTTAATCTCTCATAGTTTAACGTGACATTGAACAACCCTAATTTTTGAGTTGCGAAAATCTAATAACCAGTACCGCAAACCCCAAAACACATTGGTTAAATCGAAGGCTAAACATTTTCGGCTCCAAACCGCAATAAGCCGGAAATTCCCGGCGGAAAATGCCCCCACCGGGCATTTCACCGCACCGCGCCGGGCATTTTACCGCATCGTTATGGTGTGCGAAGTCATAATTAATTAGGATATTTTCACTAAATTCACGTTGGATGTTATTTACGGCGTGAGAAAACGCAATTACTAGAATTTAGCACTCGACACTGAGCTTTTTGGGCTCTAGTAAACGAATAAATAACTCAACCTTTTTTAGAAAGAAAGAAAGACAACACATTTATTTGACAAAACTAACAAAGACACTTTGTTAAGAAATAAATAAAAGATCATACATAGTTACATACTTTTTTTTACATTATACGGCTGTCAAACAGTGTATATTTTAAGCTCGGACAAATAAAAAAGGCGGACGGAATCTCGCTAAACAATAAGTGAAGCATCCATAGTATAGTCGGCTCGCTTAAAAGTACGCACACATGCCAAAAAGCCGCGATTACGCAAACAATCTAGTGTGACGGTAGTCATTGTTATAGTGTCACAAATTAAATAACAGTATAAATCTGGTGTGTTAAAATGCTTTCGAAATTATATTTATTTATTTATTTATTGTATTCTTTATTGTACATTACACCAAAAGAAAACGAAAACAATAGTTTACAGAAAGATTAAAATAAGTACAATGGGCGGTCTTATCGCTCAAGGCAATCTCTTCCAGACAACCTTAACCTATAGTGGGCTTAGGAAAAATTCAAGTGCTTCAGTCTTTGTTTAGCGAGATACCGTCCGCCTTTTATATTCGTCAGATGTCTTAAGTATATTTTTAGTCAATCAACTCAGCCTATCGCTGCTCCACTACTGGACATAGGCATATTTTTAGAGACTAAATAATTTAAATGTTGCCTTTCTATGTTCTAGAATTGAGGTAAAGTCACCTATAAACCAATTTTCAAAACAAGGGTAGGCTCTGCTCATCATCCTGAACAACTTTTACTGTGGGACCAATTCTGAAATGGTGAAAAGAAATCAGCCATTGCAACACATATCTGTGAAAAATTCAATTTGCTGAACACACACTCCCTCCCCGCCACAGCCCAGCCCTGTGACAGACAGACGGACAGACGGCCTCTCGGCGTAGGTATAGTAATAGCACAGAATATCTAATAGTACTACGGTAATAGGCTGCCAATTCCTTTTGGGTACAGAACCCTAAAATATACTGTATTAACCCGAGTTTATACACTGAAAAAAAAATATGTTTGCTGCCATGACATTTTTGTTAGTCGTTATCAAGTAAAATGTTCGCATATGGGAACATAAAGCTACTTGTTTGCTATCAATAAAGCCAACTTATCACAGATTTCTACTAATATCATAGTAAAGTTCTTGTTGGTCAGCGAAGTTATTTCATTCAAACAAAAATGACTGTTTTTAATATTAATTGATAGCAAAAATAATTAAATTAAATTAAATTATTAAATTATTTATTCATTCAAAATCCTTTTGTAGAACACTGAGTTATTATGGTACACATAGAAATAGTTGCAATACAAACAATATACAATTTTACAACCAGGATACAACAGTCAAAAGGTAAGAGCAATTAGTGAAACCCTGCCTCCTAAACTAGGATACCCTGTATCTTAGGAGACAGTGTCCTCGCTTAAACAGTACATTATGGTCGAGCGACTAATAATTGTAATCATTTTGACTTTAGCCCCAAGAACATTTCAATTTTATTTTTATAGTATAGGATGGCGAAACGTGCTAAAGGCCCACCTGATGTTAAGCGGTTACCTTTGCCCATAACAACTGCAATACCACCTAGGCGTTCTAGGCTGTTGTGGGTGTCTACCGGTACCCTACTTAATACCGCAAGTCGGTTCGTCAAACTGAGACATGAAGATGGAAAGTCTCATATGATTGTAATTTCACCGGCACCCGTACCCTTCAGACCGAAATACAGCAATGCATGCAAGCATCACTATTTGGCGGAGAAGTAGGCACGGTGGTAGTACTTCCCCGGACGAAAAACATTGTGGTTTATCGGTACAACAATTATCTTTTTGGGATTAAACATAAAATACTGAAACAAGTTAAATTCTCACTTGTTCAACAATCAGTTTTTTCAGTGTAGGTATAAGAATGAAACCATAAAATTATTTTGCCCGTTTAGTTTCAAAAGTTTGCATTGCGTCAATTGGAATAGCTGCTACCCATCCATCCAATTAATATAATCCCTTAATCGCCCAAAACTCAATAATAATACCGAACTCAGCATACAAAACAGAAAATACTTCATACAAACAAAACATTAATATCTCGCGTAAACCAGATGGAACTAGTTTCAGGGATCGCTTCGCGATTCATTTAACTTTACACTTTCGTTCCAGTTTGACTTGAATGGGATTGGTTTATTTATTATTATTTTAGTTTTATTTAGATTTTTGATGATGGGCTAATAATTATGTCGTTTACCGTTTGGTAATCGGCAAAAGCAGCGTAGATGTACCAGCGGCCTGAAGAAGGCAGCTGGGTGCGGAAGGCGGCAGACTTGTGGTGCCACTTGGGAGAGGCCTATGTTCAGCAGTGGACTGCGATAGGCTGAGTTGATTAATTTATAGCCGTTTACAGAGGATAGTGTTTTTTGTTTTCAAATCATTTTCAATTTTGCCTAACTGCCTAACAGCTCTTCGTGGTCGTAATCTTGGACGACCATTTTTTATTCGTCTGAGTTCGGAATCATGAAAATCAAAGTATTCGACATAATAATAACACCAGCCTGTGATTGGTGTACTACAGAGATGCAAAGGCATCGACAGAGAAAGAATTAGATACCTATTTGTAAAACCATAGGTAACAATTTTCTGGAAAAATATACCTACCGGAGAGAATGATAAAACTGCTACCATAAAAGTAGGTACCTACCCTAAACTTGCTACTTAAATATCAAAACTCGTATACAAAACTTAGCTTTCAACTTATTTCTAAATATTCCGGTATTTCTGCTACAATTTTCAGCAAAATTCCGTGTTCGGAGTGCCGCCGGGAACGGGAATGACAACAAAAGAAAGATGGCGGAACAACAATGAGCTCAAATGAAGAATTATTACACGCAACATAAGGAGATTGCCACGTAAACACCGGAACCTATTTGTGTTGGCGTTTTATCATGAATGTTGTTAGAATGTGTGGTAATGTGAAGAAACATTTTTCTTTTGAAGGAATATTACGAGAGAGTATGTGATGTGACGATTCAACATGACCAATAAAGGCATATCCTCTACAACATGTTGCTCTGTATTCGTGCCATATTTAAGGAGGTGACTATACCACTGATACTGAACACGAATCAGTAAAAAAATCAAAACAAAAAAAAAAAAACTTTTTTTGTTAAATACCTATTTGTAAACAAACAAATTCCCCCGTGTGTCACGTGTGACACAAAAACGATGCGTGCGACACCACCAAAACAATTTGCAGGTATTTCCACCCTTTGACAATGCCGCCGATGACTTATTTTCCGAGTCGTTCGGGATTTATTCTCGAACCCTCGCTATGTTTCTAAGTGAAAATTTAGGTATTAAATAATCGTAGAATTTTTCAAGTATTTTTAGGTGACTAAGCACATTATTTATCATCAGATCTAGAAATATGGCATGATTACAGATCAACACCTTGTATAACACCCTTTACAATCCTAAATATCCTTCCTACTTACGAGAGCGCTTTTCTTTTGTTCAACCTTCTGATACTCCTTGCAGATCTCACCTTGAAAATTTCAACCTCACAGAACAGACTACTATTCGTATTTCGTATGCCTTCTCTGTGCAAGCAGTAAGAATATGGAACTCACTCCCGCCTAACATATGGAATTCTCAATCTATATCAGTCTTCAAAAGACGTGTTAAAGAGCAATACCTTTCCTCTTAATTTGGCATTATATAATATTTATATCATATTTCATCATCATCATTTCAGCCGAAAGACGTCCACTGCTGGACATAGGCCTCCCCAAGCATCGCCACAACGACCGGTCCTGCGCTTATATTATATTTACCATACAACATGTAACAAAAACCCTGTTGTTCCTATGAGGTACGTTATCAGAATCGATATTCATATAATCAAATTAAATATTTAATGTAAATTGAAAGTGATATAATAACTTTTAATAATTATTTAATATTAAATTTGATTATTTTTATCGAAGAGTTTTTCCAAATGACTTGTGTCTTTACGTATAAATATCGATTCTGTTAACGTACCTCACAGGAACAACAGGGTTTTTGTTACATGTTGTATATAATTTATAGGTATGTATTTATTTAAGTATATTTTTGTTTATATCAAATGGGCTTGCGTTTGACCGCTACCTCACCTGTATCAATTGCTTTATTAGAACTAATTTTAAGTTTCTTATCTTTTTTACACACTGTTGTCTACATTTCTTAATTATGTCTCCTCTCGCAGGTCTGCTGGTAGAAATTTCTTTGATATAAGTACCACAGTACCTTTGTACTAAATACTTTTAATGCTGTCTCCTTCCATATGTTATTGTGTGTACATAAATTATAAATAAATAGGTAAATAAAGTGGACGATTGCAACGATGGGTTTGTGGAAACTGTCCATACGGTCGGGTCTAGGATCTTTAGGACCCGTCGTACAAATAGAAACAAAAAGACGCGAGATGATTCTGCAGTCCTCAGATGATGCGACTAAGTACCGGCAGCTCAATAGACAGATCTCAAAGTCCTTGAAAAGTGACCTACGCCAATTTAATACGGAACGTATTAAAGACGCGATAGAGAAGAACAAGGGCTCCAAAGTCTTCGCAAGAGACCTGTCTATTGGGCAGAGCCAGCATGCAAAACTGAGGACCGACGATGGCAGAGTCGTATCCTCCAAGCCAGAGCTATTGAAGGAGGTCGAGAAGTTCTATGGACAGTTATACACGTCCACCCGGACACCCGCTGTAAATCGGGCTAACGACCCAAGAGCTCGATTGACCCGACACTATACCGGCTTTAGCACCGTAGACCACATACATACGCTGCAGCAGGTTATACAGAAGACCGAAGAGTATAACTTGCCTCTTTGTTTAGCGTTTGTAGACTTCGAGAAAGCCTTCGATTCACCGGAGATCAAGACTTGGGTGGTACTACAGTCTCTTCAACGGTGCCAGATTGACTATCGGTACATCGAAGTGTTAAAGTCTTTGTATGAAAACGCCACTATGTCAGTCCGATTACAGGACCAAGTCTCGAAACCTATCCTTCTGCAGCGAGGTGTGAGACAGGGAGATGTGATCTCTCCGAAACTGTTCACTGCTGCATTGGAGGATGTCTTCAAGGTTCTGGACTGGAAGGGGCTAGGCATTAACATAAACGGCGAGTACATCACTCACCTTCGGTTTGCCGACGACATAGTAGTCATGGCTGAGACCATGGAGGACCTCTGTACAATGCTCGATGACCTCAGTAGAGCTTCTGATAGAGTGGGTCTTAAAATGAATATGGACAAGACAAAGGTTATGTCGAATTCCCATATAACACCCATTCCCGTAAATATCGGAGAATCTACACTCGAAGTTGTTGACAATTATGTATACCTAGGACAAACTGTCCAGCTAGGTAAGTCCAACTTCGAGAAAGAGGTCAATCGTCGAATCCGACTCGGTTGGGCAGCGTTCGGGAAGCTACGCAATATCTTCTCGTCCAAAATACCGCAGTGTATCAAGACGAAAGTCTTTGACCAGTGTGTGTTGCCAGTAATTACTTACGGTACTGAAACGTGGTCGCTCACAATGGGCCTGATAAGAAGGCTCAAAGGGCAATGGAGAGGGCTATGCTCGGAGTGTCCCTGCGTGATCGAATCAGAAATGAGGAGATTCGCTGGAGAACGAAAGTAACCGACATAGCCCGAAGAATTGCCAAACTTAAGTGGCAGTGGGCGGGGCACATTGCTCGCAGAACGGATGGCCGATGGGGCAGTAAAGTTCTGGAGTGGCGACCGCGTACTGGAAGGCACAGCGTGGGTTGGCCCCCCACAAGGTGGACCGACGACCTGGTGAAGGTCGCGGGAATCCGCTGGATGCGGAAGGCACAGGACTGGTCGTTGTTGCGATGCTTGGGGGAGGCCTATGTCCAGCAGTGGACGTCTTTCGGCTGAAATGATGAGGTAAATAAAGGCCCGTACAAACCAAAGCAGGTCAGAAGCAGGGCGGAGCAGGAACAGCGCGGCAGACGTCACACTAAAAAGCAGGCATCAAAGCGTTTTTTTGGCGGGCCCGCCAGAGAACTGCTTTCAGCGCTATACATGACGTGTAAGTGTCGGTTGTCAAACAATACAACTGCCTCGTAACCACTTTGACGTCACACTGATGCGCAGCCCTGTTCTACTCCAGTGTGACCAGTAAGTATGGTGGCCATAGTAATACAACGCAACCGCGCTCCTGTCCTGAGCATGTCAAGCACCGCGCTGCCTGATTTGTCGCCAGCGGGTCTAGACCCGCCGCTCGTACCTTCTCTAGATGAGCGGCGCACTTTGCAAGCGGGCCCGCGCTGATATTTGCTGTGTAATTTTTCATATCGTTCCTTGTATTACAATTTGCAGCAGCCTTCAACCCGCGCTGCTACTCACATGCTTTTGGTTTTGGGCCTTTAGGAGAATAGAAAACAGAATTACAATAATTTTGTTCATTGCAATAGCCAGTTCAATTAGGAAAAGGAAGCTATATAGGTTCTCATTAGACTTAGATAAAAAAGTGCTTTCATCAAAGAAAATTGAATTTGCTATTAATTGAATTTTTCAGAAGATGTAGTGACAAAGATTGAGAAAGGTATGTTAAGATGGTTGAACATATAGAGAGGATGAACGAGAGGAGATTGACGAAACAAGTATACGAAGCGAGTGTGGATGGAAGAGTTGGAAGGGGACGACCTCGGCGAACGTATCGCGATCAAATCGCGGACGTTCTCAAAAAATGCCAGGTTAAGAGTTCTCTAAACCGACGAGCATGCATGACGAGGTTAATGGACGTAGATGAAGCGAAAGAGGTGTGTCAGGATCGTAGCAGGTGGAAATACATAGTCTCTGCCTACCCCAATGGGAAACAGGCGTGATAATATGTATGTATGTATGTATGAATATTTCATCATAATCACCAGCCTATAGTAGTCCACTGCTTGACATAGGCCTCTCCTATGGCACGCCACTGACATCAATCCCCAGCTACTCGCATCCATCTGCTACCAGCCACCTTTCCAATTCCCGGATTTGCGGTCTCTATTCAAGATCACGTCTACCTCAACGGTTACCGGTTTTTTGGCTAATATGGCCGGCCCACTGCCACTTCAGCATGCTGATCCTGTGGGCTATGTCGATAACTTTGATTCTCTGTAGGAATACCTCATTCTAGAGTTGAATATTTAGATGCAGTTATAATGCTATTTACCTAAATAAATTTTTCAACGTAAGGAATGCAAAAGATTCCAAACACAGAATCAACATCAGATTATCCAATTAATAAGATTGAGCTGAGTCTAAACGTTTACAAAGTTTCCAGTAGAATTTATTTGTGATGCAATTTAATGAAACAACATTTACGAGTTTTATTGCCAACGTGTTTTATTACACAAACGAATTTAGTTAGAACGCGATACATTTCTTGATAAACAAACCAGTGTAGTCGCGGTGCGTGGCGCGTGGGTGATCCTGAAGAAATATGAATAGATATTCCTAAGGAAAGATCCGCATTCGTGGAAAATTCGAAATGCAATTGAATCTTTTATATATTAACGAAAGTCTTTGACCAGTGTGTGTTGCCAGTAATTACTTACGGTACTGAAACGTGGTCGCTCACAATGGGCCTGATAAGAAGGCTCAAAGTCACTCAAAGGGCAATGGAGAGGGCTATGCTCGGAGTGTCCCTGCGTGATCGAATCAGAAATGAGGAGATTCGCAGGAGAACGAAAGTAACCGATATAGCCCGAAGAATTGCCAAACTTAAGTGGCAGTGGGCGGGGCACATTGCTCGCAGAACGGATGGCCGATGGGGCAGTAAAGTTCTGGAGTGGCGACCGCGTACTGGAAAGCGCAGCGTGGGTAGACCCCCCACAAGGTGGACCGACGACCTGGTGAAGGTCGCGGGAATCCGCTGGATGCGGAAGGCACAGGACCGGTCGTTGTGGCGATGTTTGGGGGAGGCCTATGTCCAGCAGTGGACGTCTTTCGGCTGAAATGAATGAATGAATGAATGAATATATTAACAGGGCATTCAACCACAAGTTGAATAGCTGTAAGCCCAACATTAGGGAGTATTTATTTTTGTTCAAAATCTTGTAAAAGTTACGAAAAAGTACGTACAAAAAAGAACACGGCTTTATTGAAAAATTCGGCTCGTCACATAAGTCCTAATTACACATTCACATAATTCCTTCTGACGGGGGTAAGAGCAGAATGTAAAGCGCATACCGCGCCCCCGGCGAAAGGTAATATGAAGAACACCGTGGTGGTTTAAGTCGGTAAGGGTTCAACACTGGCTCCGTCTCTCCCAGGTGGAGTGCCTCTATGAGATTTCCCCATGATAAGAAATAACGATTGTTTAAAAATTACCGACTAAAACCACCACGGTATTCCTTTAACTACCTTTGGTCGGGGGCGTGGAATAGACTCTGCATTCGCTTAACCACCCCCGACCCCCGACAGGTCCCGGCTCGCCACTAGTAGGCGAGCTCCTATCCTTCTATCTCCACATCTCTGCCTTGAACGTGACGTTTGGTGTCTGTTTGAATCGAATAACCAAATTAAAAACTGAATTGAAATGTGATAAACTACACTCTATCGTTGTTTAATATTTCCAGGTTCTGGCTATTTTTCCACAACACAAAAGACGCAAGGAAATTATTCTGTTGATTTTATTGAATCCTGTCTAGTTTGTCAAACACATAATATTGAAACAACCTTTATTTTCTGCCATCAAGGTCAGGTAAAACACAGCAGCATCCGTTAATTGGATGACAGTGATCTCGATTTGCAGCGACCCTGGCCACTCGATTAATCTCGATACTTGATGAAATATGATTGATATTGTTATCTAATACTGTTGTTACTGCATCATATAAATGAGTATGACGTAAGTTTATCTCAGTATATTGTACTACATAATCTAATCTTTTTACCTCGATATGACCTATTCCCGTATAGGTCGTGCCGATAAGAAGATTGCGCAATATGGAAAGCCATCTAGACGTGTCCGTTACTCCAGCAGGAGAATCTCTTCTAGAAAGAATCGAGTTCAACGAATAATAAAGGCCCGTACAAACCAAGAGCAGGTCAGCAGCAGTGCGGGGCATGAACACCGCGGCAGACGTCACACTAAAAGGTAGGTTTGCGCACACACTTTTTTTTTTTTTTACTATAAAGTACTTTCAAGATACTTTGTTTGATTTACAATCTAGCCATGAGGCTAATGAGTAACTTAATTTTAACCTAAATTGCTATGTAAAAATGTTCTAAGGATGTGTCCAATAACTTTTCTTAGTTTCAGTTAAGAGGAAGACACTTTGTTCTTGTGTTCTTTATAAGCAGCACTTATCACTACATGTTGTTGGTCACTACACTATACACTACACTAATTCAAATGGCTTTGTCCGTTTTAGTCTTCGCACTATTTCCGCACACACTTGAGCACTATAATATGTCCCGCGCAGATGTCTAGTACCCCGCCAGGTGGACTGATGACCTGAAGAAGGTGGCTGGGAGGGACTAGATGCGTAAGGCACACAACGCGGGTGCGTGTCGGACGCGGGCCGTGCTGTCTGTGGGTCGTCAATATTAAAACAAGTTAACTTGCCCGCCGCGGGCCCGACCCGACCCGCGCCCATCCCACACCCGCGTTGTGTGCGATTTGCACTTTATCGCGTGCGATGATCGTGTTTTGACGTGTGTTTCTTTGATCTCCGGTCAGTTTTATACGACTATGAACTGTAGTCTATCTTTATTGTGCCTTTTTACGTGCCTATCTTTATTGTGTAGGTATCAGTCGAAACGAAAGTTCGTACTACGTTTATAATTCGACAAACGCGAGTAGACCCCTGTGACCTGCTGTGTATCTAGGGGTCTGCAAAAAGCGAAGGTGGAAATGGATGGTGACCGATGGACACGTTTTAGGTGCATCATCTCACCGCATATAGCTTTGATTTTTAAGCGCTAAACAGGATCCAGCAGGCCTATGTCCAGCAGTGGATGTCTTTCGGCTGAAATGATGATGATGATTATGATGAAACAGGATCCACAGCAATTGGTCAAGAGGATTAGAATAATATTTCAAAAATTAAGATAAGCACAGCTACACATCAAGCTATATTTTTCCAGTATAAGCTGACCTCTCATTGTACAGGAAGCCTATACAATGCAAGGTCAACTTATACTGAAAATTATAGCTTGAAGTGTAGCTAGGGTTGCCAACCGTACTGTATAATAAAGTATTTTACTATATTTCAGCCGGGCGGCGTAATATACAACGTGTTATTGGAATAACTCAAAATCTCAGACACCCCAACTAGTTTTTATTATAGTAAATTGATATGGAAAGTAATTATTAATTTTAATTTATTATTGTAGAAGATATTTGTAATTTTTGGTATCACGGTTACTCTAATCGATTCATATCGCTAGATTCATTACTCTCGCTACGGTGTCCGTCCGTCCGTCCGTCTGTATGTCACAGGTTTGTATCATATGAACGGTAATAGGTAGCTGGTTAAGAATATGTGTTGCTATGACTACTATCACGACAAATACTAAAAATAAAATAAAGTCTCAAACCAAAGGGGGTCCCCATACAAGAAACATCGAAAAACAAGCATTTTATTTAACGTTTTTGTTCCTGCTCTATCTTCAAAACGGTAATACATACCAGGCTCAAATTTGGCCTGATTATAGTGCATACTATGGCGTTTAGCAGCAAATACTAAAAATAGGGCAAACATAGATATATGTGGTGGTACCTGTGTAAGAAACAGTTGCAAAAAATCATATTTCACGCACAGTGCGTTGGTGTATTTTAATGAACTCTCGTAAATTAAATCAATTTCTATGGGGTATCAGGTCGATAGGTGGTACGGAACCCTTACTGCGTTAGTCAGACTCACACTTGGCCGGTTTTTACTGGGTCTCGCTCGCATTTGCGCTCAGCGCGACGTCGTCGTATGAAACTTTTAGACTCGGCATGGTATAAACATTTTTTTTTTGGTATAAATTAACCTATGTTAAAAAGTAGTGTAATGGATTCTACTCTCGATTCTGAACTAGTTTCAGGTTTTGAGTTAATTCAATAACACGTTGTATACTGTTGAAAAATATATAGTACGCAAAAATACTATATTTAGTACGCAAAAATACTATATTTAGTACGCAAAAATACTATATTTAGTACGCAAAAATACTATATTTAGTACGCAAAAATACTACATATTTAGTACGCAAAAATACTATATTTCGGTCGAACATTCTGATTTTCATGCAGGTAGATAGGTTTCAGCTTTCATATACGTAATTGTGCTTGTTGCAGCTTCGGGTTTCTATGTACTTAGTTCACTAGTGGTATGAAATGTAAAGCGTCCTAATAAGCCCACTGGATATTTATATGAGCTCAGAACTTTGTGTTTATAGGCAGTAGAGGGTTACCGTTGGCTTTTTATGGGTGAGTGGGGCTTACGTAAACGGATTATACTGTTATATCATGAATATGAGGACAAACCTCCAGGTGATTGTAGAAGATTCTTCTTCTATCGTGTCCACATGAGCTACATAATTATAATAGCTCATGCCGTGGGGAAAAGATTAGCCAGTCAGCAGGTAGAAGATTGAAATTATGTCACTGTGTTTTCTTCTGAGTTTTTCAAGTTTCTTTTTTTTTAGTTTTTCATGAAGTTTTGTCTTTGTATTGTCTTGGTATTTGTATGTCTTGTGTCTTGTTTTTACGCCAGCATGACGTGGGCTTATTTCCTAAGTAAGCAACCATTTTCCCGTAAACTTCAGGTTGGTTTTTCTTTAAAATTATAACCTGAATAAGATTATTACTCTATAATGAGAGCGCTTAGTCTCATGGACCAACACTTTTACTCGGGATAAATATTTGAGAGTATACATTAATTATTTACGGTACTGGGCTGGACTGGGTTTGAAATGCAGCGGGCCTTACCGAACAAAACAACAACGGTTTTCCTCCTTAGACTGGTTTGACTCCTTTTACTTAGGACTTAGATGGGACTCCGCATTTCGCTTTCACTATCCCTATAATTATCCACGAAGCTATAATATTTTTCTTCGAAGGTTTTTCCACTTAATTTATTCAACCCTTGCAAAGCCGGGGCCTTGCTTAAGTTGGATGAAAGGAAAATGTTACCTTTTAAGAGATTCAATGCCTACTTAATGCATTAATAAACCCAATTACCTACTTATATACTTGAAACGAGGACCACTTGTTGATACTTAAATACATTTTGAAGAAATGTACGTTTTAATGTGGTCAAGAGCAGTGGGGCAAATGTGAAATGCATTCACTTTGATATTAGCTTTCATTTTGAAATTACAGCAATATTCATTGCGTGGTATGTAGTTGTCGATAAGACGGATTGTCAAAACACACGGAGCAATGAACATTGAAATCCAGGTGATTGCGATCGCAAGTGAGTTACGCAACTTGGCAGCAGATATATATCTCATTAAAAAAAATAGGTGTTTATGTTCATTACGCGGAATTTCAGTAAAAGATTGGTTGATGCTGCAAAAACGCTTATAACTTAATTTTCATAGGATCCAAAGAAAAACAATGCTATTGGTTTAAGGAGTAGTACTCTTCGTGTTTCCTCGACAGCATCGGTTATGTTAAATGTACGGTTGTATATAGGTACTTTCTAGCCCGTGTCTGATTCCAAAAGAAAAGAAAACATTTTTTTTTGGATTTCAAGTTATTCTCAGACTACAAAAACTTTACTACTACACTGAGCTCCTTTCTATAGGTATGTAAATTAATCAATAAGAAAGGGTTTTATCAAATTGAATCTCAAAAAGGTTGTAATAGGGTTCAAATATCAAAGTCAAAGTCACGGGCGGAAGCTTCTAAGGAGATACATATACCTTACCTATTCATCCCACCTAAATTATGTATATCGCACTTAAAGGGTAAGAAACGTAACATGTACTATTTATACCAATATGCAACCTGTAGCCAGCCAAGTGTGCGCAACATGCGAGGCTGACCAAAGATTACGTGAGCTAACGATCAGTGGGCAGTGAAGGGTTAAGAGTGGATATTAATAGGCCAGTGGGACACTATGCCGAGCCTTGCAGCAAAATGGTTATGTTCGTGTTTTTTCGGTTAAAATAATTAATTTCTCGGTTGAGGTCGTCAAATCAAATCAAGAATAATAAGAAATCAAGCATAATATTTATATCATATTTACCTACTTATATAATTTATATGTATTTATTTAAGTATCTATTGCTTTATTAGAACTAATTTTATGTTTCCTATCTTTTTACACACTGTTGTCTACATTTATTACTTATTTCTCCTCTCGCAGGTCTGCTGGTAGAAATTTATTTGTAATAAGCAGTACCTTTGTACTAAATAATTTTAATGATGTTTCCTTTCATATGTTATTGTGTGTACATAAATTATAAATAAATAAATAAAATAACTAAATAAATGAATCAAAATTATTGTTTCTTATTTATTGTCGTATTGTCAGCTCCGCGTTGTATAATACATTATGTTATAATGTTATTCCTTGTTAGGAAGAGAAAGGTGTCGTTAAAAGAAGGGCACTACAACGTTCTAACGAGTTGAGTTTAAAACTTAAATTGTTGTGGTTAACTGTGCCATGGAGTGGTGACAGATTGCTGGCTCGCCGCCAGAGAAAAACTCATTTTACTGCAGTTGATACAGTGAAAAGTAAAAATGGACTTATAGGTATTAAATAAATGGAATTACAATTGCTAGGTCTCTTACAAGCAAAGAAAAATGGAGAAAGTAGTATTTTTCAAAAATTTGAACAAAACTTAGGAGAAATATTCATTTATATCTAGTGACCCTGGATACTAATTGCTTTGTTAGACTGTACATTCCCGAACGAGCTCTTGCAGAAGAAACTCTTACTATTTAATTTGAACATTATTTTGAGTATTTCAGATTTGAGTATTGCAAAGATATCTCCCCTCAGTGGCTGCCTATAAAAACAACCCTCTTAATTTAACTGCAAGCTAAAAACATTCTTAAAGACATTTTATAGCATCATAAAACTTCTTACCATAATAAATCTTGCATTCGTGTATTATTGGAGCAGTTGCCCTATATATTTCCTGTTTGTCTGCACGGAGGGGGGAGGCACAATACGACGATAGGCAGTACCCGCCCCCCACTTATCATAATGGTTGATTTTAATGTGAGTGCAGTATTTTTTACTGTTTTTATTTAAACGTCAAGTTTTGTTGAAATAAAATATATAAATAGCGTCCCAAGTTAGCCCTGTCCAAAATGGACTATCAAATTCAATTTAAACTCAAACGAACATACTTGTACTTCTAATATGCCATGTATTTTGTGTAGGTATCCTTTGTTAGAGATCCATAAATCATCACCATCATCATCATTTCAGCCGAAAGACGTCCACTGCTGGACATACGCCTCCCCCAAGCATCGCTACAACGACCGGTCCTGCGCCTTTCGCATCCAGCGGATTCCCGCGACCTTCACCAGGTCGTCGGTCCACCTTGTGGGGGGCCTACCAATTGCTTGCAGAACTGAATGCCGATGGGGCAGTAAAGTTCTGGAGCGGCGACCGTGTACTGGAAGGCGCAGCGTGGGTAGGCCCCCCACAAGGTGGACCGATGATCCATAAATAATCAAATAAAATTCAATCTGAATTTATAGTCTTTGTATAGCAGAAGGTAAATCCTACCCATTTTTGAAAATGACCTGAAAATACAATATAATAATTGACAATATGGCATGCCATTCGAATTTTGATAAATAAAACAAGTTGGCGTGACTTGAAGTTTAGTATAACCATAGAACAAATAATCTTTAGTTAGGAGAAAAAGGGCAAGATCGTATTCAGTTAACCAGCAAATACTGGCCTGGCTTTTCTTTTTTTCTTTTTTTGTGTCGGAGAAAATGCCTATCGCATATCACACCACCCGGGGAGGCGGTGTGGGTATGTGGGACACGCACCCACTAAAAACTCCGCCGTGTGCCTACTCTCGCCTTGAGTGGATGGGCCACGAGAACTGCATTGCATGGCATTCGCGACCCATCCAGCGCGGCCCATTTCAGGGCCTTCAACCTTTAACTTAAACTCTCTTTTAGCGATGCCCGGGCATACTTGGGACATCACTGCAGCTCGAGGGCCGTGCAATGCGGATGATAGACTCCCCAATCTATCACCCGCTGGCCTTTCTTAGGGCGGCATCAGGTCGTTGTAAAGCCGCCTGCGCCGTCCCGTCCTCTTGCGGCGGAATGGATCAGCGAGGGAGTCTTCCTCCCTGACCCGCTCCGCCGCTTCCTTCTGCGATATGACATCCTCACAGAAGGACGCGACTGATTCCCAGGCCCCCCCACTGTCAGCCATGGCCCTGACCACGGCCGGAAGTGAGAGGTCTCCTCCAGCTGCTGCAGTGAGAGCAAGGCGCTGCTCCGCCCAAGCAGGACAGTGCGCCAGGGTATGAAAGGCCGTGTCCTCACTGCAGCCACACTGGTGAACCAGCAATTAAGCCTAGCCTAGCCTATAATAACTAGAAAATATTAATTATCATTGTTATTGTTATAAAAGCTTTTCAAGTAATACACGTGATGCAAAAAACAGCCCTTTGACAAAGAGAACTGGCTCAAAATTTACTTTGTAGCAAATAGACCGAACAGTTTAAATCATAGAATTCAAGTATTCCGTGGTTTATATTAACGCTTTTAATTTTTGTACAAGGGATCACACGTAAAACGTACTAAAAACATTACGTCTGAACCATCAACTATATCAAAATAATTACTCGGTAAGTTTTCCCGTTAAAACTGAAAAAACACTAAGCTGCCGAGGGTCTGTGCGAACCGTAATTATAAAACCGTTTCTACAAAGTAAGGGTTAAAGGTTACGTCACACTAAAAGGTGGGCAATAAAAAAGAGAATTTAAAAGTGTAAGGTACTCTATATTTTAATGATTTTATTCACACCAATGGCGATACTCTCCTTCCATTTTTCATTATTTGACGACCTCTGTGGTCTGGTGGTTTGAGTGTCGGACTGCTGATTACGAGGTCGTGGGTTCGATTCCCACAGGACACAAATATTTGTGTGATGAACATGAGTGTTTGTGTTTGTCTGGGTGTTTCTTATGTATTATAAGTATGTATTTACAACAACAAAAAAGTATATAAGTATTATATCAATTGTCTAGTACCCATAGCACAAGCTCTGCTTAGTTTGGTGATGTGTAAAATTGGGCAAAAAATTTTTTTTTTGTTTTTTATTTATTATTATATCTTTTGCTGCTAAGGACCTTTTGGAAGGAGTCTCATAAATCAGTTGAACCAATACATTTTAACCCACGAAACAAGTTTGTCGGCGGGATTAGCGCTGTTTTTTTTTACATTTTGTTCGTATTGCTATCATTATTGTCTGGGTGTTTCTTATGTATTATAAGTATGTATTTACAACAAAAAAAAGTATCTAAGTATTATATCCATTGTCTAGTACCCATAGTACAAGCTCTGCTTAGTTTGGGACTAGATGGTGACGTGTAAAATGTCCCAAAAATATTTATTTATTTTATTATTATTTCATATACTATATATAACATTGCCTTCATCCCGTCATCTTTTTGGCATATAAGTGGTGTGTTAACACTAAATTAATCAATCATCATCAACTCACCTATCGCAGTCCACTGCTGGACATAGGCCTCTCCCAAGTTGCGCCACAACACTCGGTCCTCTGCCTTCCGCATCCAGCCCCCCCCAGCCACGTTCTTTAGGTCGTCGGTCCACCTGGCAGGGAAATCAGGAAGATGGGCAGCAGCATCCTTCTGTGCACTAACATCGTGTAACATCACCCACTGCGGTCACCAACCCGCCTGCCCAGCGTGGTGACTATGGGCATACATGCCAATGCACGCACAACCTGCCAGGTGGACTAAATTAATAAAAGCTTTAAATTATGACGATGATAAATAAATAAACTGATTATTTATGAATACATCATCCCATTTCTTCATGTTTTTTCCATAATTAATTCCATAAGAGCAGCAGCGTGTTCATGTATTCTGAAAACATTTTTACACGCGGCGCTCATACAGGAAAATTTTGAATTCATTAGCGATTCTTTAAGGGATAATTGCCCTACATTTTGTCGATTTATGTTAACACAAATAGAATAGAATAGAATTTATAAACTTTATTTCAAGCACAAATGTACTCATATAGGGTTAGTAACAAGTTTCTTAAACCTAAATGTTAGTAAACATATTCACATACTGAAATATGTAGCTGACAGCAGTGAATTATAAATGGACAGTCCTCCCTGTCAGCTATCATTTTCAGGACCTTGTTGGAACTGGTCCACACTCGTCGTACAAGGTACGCGGCGCGCTTTCGCATCGTGGTGTAAAAACAATCTACACGCGCCGCCGCAATCATGCCCGATGCACTACATCGCCACGGAAGCCCCATCAGTTTCCTAAATGCGTTATTGTACTGGACGCGGAGGGCTCCATAAGACGACTGCGTATACTTTTCCCACAGGCTACACGTGTAAAACGATGAACAAAATACTTTGAAGAGAGTACGTTTAACTTCAGTAGTACAACGTGCAAACCTGCGGGCAATCATATTCGCCCGAACTGACAGAGCCCTCCGTTCCCTTTCCATGTCGGCATTGTCTTTGAGGTCAGAAGTGACTAAATGTTCAAGGTATTTAAATTGTTCCACCCTTTCAAGTGAAACGCCGTATAATTTGATAGGTGGTACCTCTGACCTAAACAACAAACAACAAACAGCAACAACAACAAACAAACAACAAAACAAAATGAACAAATGAAGGGATATTTTTTTCACGATTTCAGGCTTGGTCCCATAGTATAAGTTGTTCAAATTGATGAGTACAATAGCTCTATGGCTATACTAGATGATTGTTAAGTCATTAGTAATTCTTTAAGGGATGATTGTACTCATCAATTTGAACAACTTATACTATGGGACCAGCGGTTCGCGATTTCAGGCTTGGTCCCATAGTATAAGTTGTTCAAATTGATGAGTACAATCATCCCTTAAAGAATTACTAATTACTTCACAACCATATAGTATAGCCATAGCTTAGCTTTCGATGAACTATCAGTCTCTCCCTTTATACTTTAGTTTAAATGCGTGTTACAAAAACTAACGACCCGTGTAACGCGACTCCACTTTGACCTGAGGTTTACAACCCTGGCCGTGACGTCACATCAGTTTAAGGAACCCTTATGGACCAGCGAATGATAGTTTTGTAACAAGGTTTGTTGTTATATCTAAGTTATTTTTGTATAGTAGAAACCTGAAAAACCCCATCAGAATAATTATATGAGATTATTTTATTTTCTAAATCACAAAATTACATGCTTTTCGAGTTACTGTAAGCTAATCCCCGGTATAGGCAGGGAAGAAAGTGAAGGATGTCGTGCAGGAGCTACCTGATGCACGGAAATTCATCGAGCTGTACTTCCTGGGACTTAAGGACCTATTTTCGATCCGAAAGACTTCTATAAAACTACGGGTGGATTTGGGGTAGTCACCACCCACAGACCAGTAAGCCTCTAGACGCCGAATAGTCGGGTACCCCCGGTCACCACGCATAAGCAGTAGCACTGCATATTTTACGCCCCGCCGCCAATTAGGACGTCAGTCCGTCAGCGAGCGGCACCAATCATACGGAATCATACCACCGAACTTTTGAGCCAACCAATCATAACGCGCCGCCCGCCCCCCGGTCCCCGCCAACATTTTACGACTGTGTTCTCTTGCAAAACTTTGTTTATGCGGAATCTTGTTTTGTGGCATTTTGGGCACATAATGCCACAGCGAACCTAGCAATATACAACAACCTAGCAATGTAAGTTAAGTTTAATCAGAGTATAAGTGGTAAATACCTACTGGTTACTGTCGTGCTATTATTTTGTATTTATGTTGTGCACGTCAATAGAATAGAATAGAATAGTATTTATTGGCATCTAACATGGTACAATAGGCGTTAGAAAATATTATTTAAAAGCAAAACAAAAAAAATGGAATAATATTGTGGGTTAATTTTTTAATTGTTTTGTCATAATTTTATTATAACACTTGTTTGTTTTTTGTTGCTATTGTTGTTGTGTGTGTGTTTGTCGGTTTTGTGTCCAATAAATGTGTTTCTTGCTTTCTTTCTATCTTGAGGCTTACTGGTCTATGCTGCCATCCAAAACCAGTCAAGGCCCGTGACGGTGCCGCGTAGTTGTCCGCGCGCGCCCAGAGGAAGGTAAGGCTGCCGTTAGGTCGCACGGGGAAAGGGACATGTCAGGGGCGGTTGGCGAATACAGAGTCTATTCTACGTCCTTGGCCAAAGGTTGTAAGAGGAACACTGGTAATGTTAGTCGGTAAGAGTCCGACAACTAGCTTCGCCTTCCCTAGGCAGAGTGCATCCACGAGAATTTCCACAAGGCAAAAATACCTTAGCGTCATTATTTGTATAACTCAGTTATAGTATTATATTATCTGTGACTCAGTAAATTAGAGATTAACGAAAGCATTATCAGTGTGAGCAAACTGAGCATCATAAGTACATAGTAATATATAATGAACCGTAATGATTCCTAACAAACCTTTTAATTAAGCAAAACACAGAACAAAGCGGGAATGTCGACTTAAAAGAGATCAATTAAATGAATTGCCCTGTTTTAATGGAATTAATTAAATGAATTTAGGTGTTAAACGACATTAATTAAACATTTTAGTTGAACAAAGCTGTTGACAGATTTAAACACTTAGTACCATTGGATTTGGAATCTGTTATTTTAGTAAGCGATTTAGATTACCTTTTAAACCTAGATTAGTAGTTAAGCCTAGATAGTTCCGTGTGGTGCCGGACGTAAAGAATTGCACCACCCTATATCTTCTCATGGGTGTCGTAAAAGGCGACTAAGGGATTCACCAGAGGATGGGCAGCAGCGTCCTCTGAGTATTTAACCAACCAACTGCGATCGCCAACCCGCCTGCCAAGCGTGGCGATTATGGCATATCCCCCCGCATTGGGGGAGGCCTGTGTCCAGCCGTGAACTTCTTTCGGCTGAAATGATGATGATGATAAACCTAGATGGAACTCTCGTATACCATAAAGTTTGAAGACAAAGTTCGTCAACCAGTGCGTCCTGCCTGTCATGACTTACGGTGCCGAGACGTGGACACTGACAGTTGGGCTAGTCCACAAATTCAAGGTCTCTGAGCGAGCTATGGAGCGAGCTATGCTTGGAGTTTCTTTGAAGGTTAAAATCCGTAACGAGATTATCCGGAGAATTTTTCGACCACTTGCTGGCATGCGATTGGGCTGAAATTTAGCATACCTAACTAATGTAAGTTCTATTATCATACCATAAAGCTAGTCTTATGATGGAACCTGCTAGTTTGTTGAAAAATATTACATTTGTATTTGTTTTTGATATACAATTACCTGTTAGCTTCAGGAATTAAAACCCCACTTTCCAATAATGGCCGGAATATACATGCCTGTAAAATGGAGCAGTAGCTTGCATGCCAGGTACATATGCAAGTTACTGGCACGCTGTGGGTACATTTGCAAGTAAACTTGCATGCAATTTCCTTACTAGCATGCAATTTCCTTACTTGCATGCAATTTCCTTACTTGGATGCAATTTCCTTCATCATCATCATCATTACAGCCGAAAGACGTCCACTACTGGACATAGGCCTCCCCCAATTAAGGGGGGGATATGCCATAATCGCCACGCTTGGCAGGCGGGTTGGCGATCGCAGTTGGTTGGTTAAATACTCAGAGAACGCTGCTGCCCATCCTCTGGTGAATCCCTTAGTCGCCTTTTACGACACCCATGAGAAGAGATAAGGGTGGTGCTATTCTTTAAGTCCGGCACCACACGGACAATTTCCTTACTTGCATGCAATTTCCTTACTTTCCAATAATGGCCGGAATATACATGCCTGTAAAATGGAGCAGTAGCTTGCATGCCCGGTACATATGCCAGTAACTGGCACACTGGGGATACATTTGCAAGTAAACTTGCATGCAATTTCCTTACTTGCATGCATGCAACTTGCGAAACGTATACACGACCAGTACGTCACGCTACTGACTTGCGCGACGTCTTGACAGCACATTTTCTAGTTTTTGCATAAATGAAAAGCATTCGAAGTGAATTAAATAACGTCATATTGTTACTAGCAGTAGAATGTGTAGCTTAATTAATGAGACAAAAAATAACAGAAGAAGAAGACGGATTTGAGTGATTCTGGCATGTCCGTAGCTGTCACATACGTTAACACGTGCCGATTTTGAGACCCCCGCGCCCTCTCCCTCATATTCCATGCCAGTAAAACAAAATATGTTGTGCATGCTACATGTTTGCGAGGTACAGGCATGCCAGTCTACACATGAAAGTAGATGGCACGTGCAAAGAGCCGGTATACAAGCGTGCAAATTACAGGCATGTGTATGAAACGCTTACAAATCACTTGCAACTAGACATGGGCTAACTAGCTCCGTTAAGAGATCGGAATATATCATTCCAAGTAAGTAAGTAAGTTCATGTGTCCGATTAGCATATCCATATCCGGGACTGAAGTAACTTTACGTTGAAAAGAAAGAAAGAAAGAAAAATGGATTATTTACTACAGCCAGAGGCACACAATAACAATAATATACTATTTTAATCAACATAGCATTTTACCGGCAGTTGTTATATTGAAACTAAGGCCCGTATTACAGAAGCTACCTCAAGTACAGTTTAAACTCCAATCACCTGATCACTACTTAAGGATAGAATCGTTACTTGAGTATCGGTCTTATTCCAGAACGGTAATTATAAACTTTAATTCAACAACATAACACATGAATTTGACCTGAAATATAATAGAAATTTCTACTCAAGCGTAGTCTGGACCACACTAGAGTGATTACAGATCAAATCTCAGCTCAAATACCGAAACAGGTGACAGTATAAAATAAAACTAAACTCAGCTGAACTGTGATCAACAAATCTCTGCTTGAGGATCGTCCTAAAATCAAAGCTCAACTTTAAACTAGTTTTAAACAGAGATCAACGCTTGAGTAGGTATCCTTCTGTAATACGGGCCTAAGTAATCAACCAAACATTACTAGAAAAAAGTGAAGTACGTTGCATGCTATGTCCGAGATTGATAACTCCGGCTTCTAAATAAATCCAACACAGTAAAATAATTATTTATATCCATTCATACTTTATTAGCTTAGGACTGTCTGTGACTGTCTTTAGAAATAAAATAATAAAGGCGTATTTAAAAATCAGTATTATGTATAATGATTATCTAAAATTAGTTTTTCGTTCCATATCGTTTTTTTTTTGTATAACATAGGAGGGCAAACGAGCATGCGGGTCACCTGATAGTAAGCAATCTCCGCCGCCCATGGACATCCGCAACACCAGTTGTCGTCAGTGTCAAATGTCGGGCGTCAGAGTTACTCGGATATAGGATATGTTTTTTTTTCAAAGTTAAGGAGTGATACATATCCGCTTTGGGATATATATCCGAACATATATATGTCTCCGGAGTTACCCATGCCTACTTACAACCTCAAACTCTATCAAAACTGAAAATGTCTCCTTTCCTAAATTGATACCGCTAAATGTAGTTGTGAGAGCTTTCAGAAAAGAACCGTCATCCCTTCTAATACACCATTGAATCATTAATTATCCCATCCAATCGTCCCTTATCCCTTAAAAAGGTACTTTTATCGCAAACCCTTCAAACGTCGACGGTTTTCCGTACGTAAGCCTCTTCGATTTCATGATACATTTCCCATAGATAGGGTTGCGAGACCGTCTTTAGACGTGTCAGAGTTTTTAAAAAAAACTCTGCGACTTTTCCTGCAATAGGATTTCACCTGTATCTCACATACGTGGGACACTCAGAAAGTTTTGCGAAACTAAAAAAAATTGTTCTATACGTACATATATTTTTATCAAATCTTTTCAAAGTACTTTCCACCAGCCTCTATACAAAGATTCATGCGCCTAAACCAGTTTTCAAAACACTTTTTCCAGTCCGCCGCAGACACCTCGTTTACAGCCTGCTCGAACGCAGCCAGCGGATCTTCCGGCGACGAAAATTGTATCCCTTTGAGCTGATTTTTTATTTTTGGGAATAAAAAGAAGTCACACGGTGCTAGATCAGGGCTGTAAGGAGGGTGACCCAGGAGTTTGACTGGCGTGCTGTCCAGGAAGTCCCTCGTTTTGAGTGCGGTGTGCGCAGGTGCATTGTCGTGGTGGAGCAGTAGCCCGCGGAGCCCTGTGTTTGGTCGCTTGTTGCTTATAACAGAGAAAACTTCTGGCAAACATTTGGTAGTATACCATTCGGCATTAATGCTTCTTTGATCCCGTAAGGGAATTGATACCAAGTGGCCAGTCAAATTAAAAAAGCTAGCGATCAAAATCTTATCCCCGCTTCTAGATCGCTTCACTTTGGTAGGCGTTGGCTCATTTTGAAACACCCAAACAGTCGACTGGCGCTTGGTTTCTGGGTCGTATTGATAAATCCAGGACTCATCACCTGTAACGATGTCGTAAACACGCCGAGACGAGCCTGCTTCAAATTTGTTAAGCATATCACGGCACCATTCCACCCGGGCCTGCTTCTGAGCATCGGTGAGGTTGTGCGGCACCCAGCGTGATACTATCCTCCTCACGCGAAGATGGCTGTGTAGAATCTCGTGAACGCTTCCCGATCCAATCTTCAATATGTGTTGAATCTCCTGATATGTAATTCGCCTATTGTCTTGGATTAAATTTTTCACTGCTAGCACGTTTTCTTCGGTAACAGCCGTCAAAGGGCGACCGCTTCTTTCGTCATCCCCCAAAGTTGGTCGACCGCGCTTGAATTCGTTATACCAACGATACACGGTTGCCTTGGAAGGGCCTTCATCCATGAATGCCATTTGAAGTCTATCGTACGATTCATCCGGTTTCAGGCGACACTTGAAATCGTATAAAATCATAGCTCTAAAATGTTCCCGGCGCAGATCCATATTTCAGTGAGACACAATACTTTGAATTAACTCGCAAAAAATGTGGAGGGAAATTTTGAAATTGGAACTTACTTATTTTTACTTATAAATAATCATATTTTCGAAAAACATTATAACTGGCCAGTCTCCCATATATAATCCCATGTACACAAACACCTAGACAACTCTCTGTGGATCACACAAATATTTGTTCCAGGCGGGAATCGAACCCGCGACTCGCGCGATCGCTGAGCCACTGCGCCAATCGTGTTAACGTCTGAGCTTCACGTGTCTTCCTAACTATTATAAAACTGTAAATGTCTGTTTGTTTGTTCGAGTATCACGCAAAAACAATGAACCGATTTTATGATGTTTTTAAGGTTTAAAAGCTGATGATTAGACTTAAGAACGGGTAGGTATGCATTTTATGAAAAATAAAATAAAATATCAAATCTTTCAAATTCAGCCACGACGTCAGCGTCATCCCATTGACAATTGTTGACAGACCTTGTATACACCACTTGCGTTTACGGTGATCATAAAATAACGTGAAAAAACTTGAGCAACTGCAAAGGCTAAATAAAATTTATGCAGATAGGAAGATAATAAGGTTTATTAAATACTGGCTAGAAGAAATTTGTATAAATTGTTTAGAATTCTTGTAATAAAACGATTGAACGAACTGTTTTGAGGGTTACGTCATTTACTTCCGTGGTAAAATGCGCGAGAATGATTTATTCGAAAATGAGTTCTATTGCAACTCGCATAAAATTTACGAGAGCGGCCCGCAGTTGCGGAGTGTAAGGGGATTGCGAGGGTGGGAATTACGTTTTGGGAGCGTCCTCTTAATTTTAAAAAATTAATGACGTCAACATGGGAGGCGTGGTTTGTCCGAAAGTTGCCACGCATGAATCGCAAGTAAAATTGTGATTACAATCATTCTATCTATCTATTTCTGTGGTAACAACCCTATATACACACGCAGGTGAAGTTTCTCCTTGACTGTGTAAAAACTTTGCTCGTACAGAGTTTTTCGATTATTTCACGCTACTTCACGGAGGATGCCTACGGAGCCTTTAATATTAGTCTTTTGTGAAATCCAAACAGTTTTCTATTGGAATGAAGCTTTGTGAGTAGACGATACAGTCAGGCGCACATCGATGGTAACAAAATCAATATAAGCAGTATTCAAAAAAAAATGGCTTGTATGAAACTTACATACTAAGCCAGTTTCGCTTATAATTTATTATAATTCGTTTTGTTACATAATACGCAGTTGACTGTACCTACACACAATCGACCGTATACTACAACTACTTTTTGGCAATTAATCGATAAGACAAGTTTATGAATTATTTTTAATTAAGTAAATAGTACAACACTAGGCTAGTGCCTAATAAGATAGTGGTAAGTGCTTTAACATATTTCGCTGTTAGGCGCAGCCGTGAGGCACACAATGATACTTTAGGATTAAGTTGCATTTTAGGGCCAAAGCAGACTTGTTACTTTTCGCATCGGCGATCAACGATTTAGTATCTTTTCGGGAGGTCGAAGCCGCGTCCGAACTCTTCAATCCGCACACATACAAACTCCAGTCACAGCGTCAACCAAGTCGCTTTTTGCGACGCTCGATGTAACGACTGAAAGCTGAAATAGAACGCAGTTAGTCGTCAAAACGGGATGCAGAATCGATGTACGGTCAAAATTAATATCCAATCTATCTACGATTTACCCTACTACAGATAGAAATTTGACATATTTTGTATGTATCTTATGTTAAATTCCTTTCTCTAGTATTATTTTGGAAAAAGAGGTAAGGTAGAAGCAAGTCCCTTATGTCACTGCGACCTAAAAGATTTATTGTAACGCCTCTAATAGTATACTACAGCACCTCTCCAAGCCGCAGGCCAACCATAAAGTCGACTATAGCCTTGGGGTTTGAGGATCTGATCTCATCAGCTGAGATTGTGTGGCCTCCAAGATGCTGACTTCTAATGTGGTGCACTGCATCACATTCGCATAGGATATGAATGGGCGTTTCGTCCTTTTCGCGACAAAATCTGCAAACTGTGATATCTGTGAGGCCCATCCTGTGTAGATGTTTGTTCAGTTTACAGTGCCCTGTAAGGGTTCTAATCAGGATCCTTATATGGTTCCTGTTAAGCGAAAGTGCTTCTTTTGTAAATCTCTTCCTGAAGCCTACTAGAAGCGCTTTCGAGTGCTCTTGGCCTGGGTTTTTTTTCCCAAAGTCTAATGCTTTGATGAGTTCCCCAGTCCTTAAGAATAGTCGAGGTGATGCATTTCGGAACCCCACAAATTGGCTCCGGCTCTACAGTGGGGCATTCCGCACCAGCTCTAGCGAGTTCATCAGCGGCTTCGTTACCCCTAATTCCGCAGTGCCCAGGTACCCATCCTTGTGTCACAGAATTTGTTTTTCCTAGCGAATTTAGTAGCTGGACACACTCCTTGATAAGCTTTCTCTTTCTCTAGTAGGGCAAATCGTGGATAGATTGGATAATAATTTTGGCCGTTAGTTGCAAAATGCTATAAGTATCGTGTGTACTTTTGCCCTCAATATTGAAATTTTATATAATTATTACTGCTATTGTGTACCTCTGACTGTGGTAAGTAAATCCTTTTTCTTTCTTTTCTTTCATAATATATGCACGTAGATTGGTAGGATATAGGAAGCAATAATTGCATAACTACATAAATACAAAGAGGTATACAGATATTTATTGTTATCGGGGCGCTGTTTTTCATTATTACGTAGTTCAGACGACGTAACAACATTACTTGCACTGCGTAGTTCAATAGCCAACAATACATTAATTAAAACTCGTCGTACAATACATAAATAAACTATAATAAAAAAAAAATAACCGGATTACATTGCGTATATTATTTAAATTGGTTTTCCTGACGTTTCGAAAGCTTTGCAGCGTTCGTGGTCGCAGGAAGATATTTGGTTTCGTGATGATTTTTTACGTACTTGTGGTGCACTATGTAACAGTTCAAAGTTTATCAGATAATATTTAACCGTATACCAAATCTAATGACAAGCGTCCTTACAGATATTTCTTTAAATATTTTAAATAATAAAAATTGTAAGGTAGATGAAAATATTTTTAGCAGCATATAGATTTATTTAAAGCAGATAATAACAGCATTTAGAGCAGATAATGACACTGTGGTAACAGGGCCCCATTGGCAATCTTTGGGCACAGAACAAAAACGGCTTTAGTAAAACCAGACTAGAAGAAAATACAGCCTATTTCACAGAAGATAAAACCCACCCGGATAGCTAAATGTATGAAACAACAGCTGTTTTAGTAAAAACGGACAAAAAAAATGGTTGAAAAATAAGGCTCAAATCGATAGTAAAACTGAGCCTCTATTATTCAAACTAAACCGTACAATATCTTCAAACCACGTTTTTTTTTGTATTAGTATTCCGATACAGTCTTACGCAGATAAACTCCTTATAACCGAGATAAAATGTCTTTATATTTCAAAGAGTGAGCCTCCGCAGCCATATTGCTTACGTAACCACTTGCGAGATGTGGGAGAAATAGCCCTTTAAGCTCACCGTTCAATGTTTCTCTATTGATGGTACGTGTGAAATATTTCAAGATATTTGAAACTATATCTATTTTTAGATATTTGGATGGGGGAAGCGCAGGACCGGTCGTTGTGGCAATGCTTGGGGGAGGCCTATGTCCAACAGTGGTCGTCTTTCTGAAACTATGGTTTAATGCGACTGGCACAGGAGTAGAGGATCGAGGTGGCTGGCTTGCAAAAGAGGAGACTTATGCCCAAAATGGAGATTGTGGAGGTTGATTCTCATGCTGGTTTTGGAGAGAGGGGTCTAAAGTGATGCTTTTGGGTTGGAACTTGGAAGTATGAGAATAGATAACCTCAAATCTTGCAGCACTTAATTATAGAAAAAGAAATAAGACAGAAAGAATAGTACATTACTGTCGAGGCCTAAAATGAAGCAATTTACGGCCGTGTAATATTGGAAGTACGAGGCGAAGCCGAGTACGTCCCAAGTAAATTTGAAAGGACGAGGCGCAAGCCGAGTCCTTTTTAACTAAACGAGGCCGTTAATTGCTATTTCGGCCAAGACTTGCATAGTACTTTTCTCTCATTTGCGAGGAAACACAACACAAATTAATTCAACAGTAGCTCATTTTCATTCACACCAATTCGCCCGCGCGCGGTTCTTGTTCTATTTTCGAATTTTTGAAAAAAAAAAAATGTGCATTCAGCCTGTATAATGATAAATATTTTGTACCTAAAAACACCTAATTTATGTAAGTGTGTACTTAAAAACCTCGGTAGCATAAATAAAAAATAAAAAGTGTCCAGCAATTTCTATTATTGTCCTGTTGGATATTACCGGCCTGTTAGTTCGTTGCGTACGGAAAAGAGACGATTGTTGTATTCTTTTTTTTGAATAATGAACCAATTTCCGAGCAAGTGGGAGAAAAAGTTATTTATTGCCGCAACAAGACATGCGGTGTGTGCACCAGACCAGTAAGCCTCAAGACGCCACATAAACAAATTTTGCATGAGAACGCAGTGGTAAAATGTTGGCGGGGACCGGGGGACGGACGGCGCGTTATGATTGATCGGCTCAAAAGTACGGTGGTATGATTCCGTATGATTGGTGCCGCTCGCTGACGGACTCATGTCCTGATTGGCGGCGGGGCGTATGATATGCAGTGCTACTGCATATGCGTGGTGACCGGGGATGTCCGGCTAATCGGCGTCTAGAGGCTTATGGTCTGGTGTACAATTACCTAATTTACACGCTGAAATGGTAATAGTGAATGGTTATAATTTTAGTAATACAATTCTATTTTAATATTATATAAAACAACCGAAATTAAAGTGAAGATTTTTTAGAGTTATATGGCAATAATCCTGATGTTCGGGGAAATTCAAACTGATACTAACAATCGATTTTATAATCTACTAGCTGTGCCCGCGACTCCGTCCGCGTAGATGTCGGAAAATAACATCGTGTCATAATTATGAACACAATATCTTCAAATATATACATATAAGCGCCTACACAGACGATTACACTATTTACCGACCATACTATATTTTGTTTTTACAACCAACCGGTGATGGAATTTCATGGAATTAGCCCTAAACTCCCTCATTCTGAGAAGACGCTCGGGCCCAGCAGTGGGAAATAATTGGGCTGAATATGTTATTCTATAACACTAACCACATCTCTTCTTATGCTGAGAAGAGGCCCGTGTCCAGCAGTGGGATTGTAATGGGCTGGTAATGTTATGTTATTCTAGAATACTAATAATATCCAGTTCATTATCTCTTCTCATTTTGAGAAGAGGGCCATACCCAGTAGTGGGACAGTAATGGGTTGACTACGTTATGTTATTCTATATTTTCTAGTTACTTAACTCTTCTCGTTTCGAGAAGAGGTCCGTGCCCAGCAGTGGGGCAGTAGGTAATGAGCTGATTATGTTATGATAATCTATTAACATAACATAACATCACGCCTGTATTTCCCCGAAGGGGTAGGCAGAGGTGTAATAGTACACTCACATTTCGCCAGTTATGTTATAGTCCCATGTAATAGGGGGCGAGCCTATTGCCATTGACCGGGCACAAATCCTGACTCCGGGCTGCTACTGAGAATTTCCTAATGAAAAAACCCAATAACACTGCCCGACCCGGGAATCGAACCCAGGATAATCTATTACACTAACAATATCCAGTTCCTTAACTCTTCTCATTCCAAGAAGAGGGCCACGCCCAGCAGCGGGACAGTGATGGGCTATGTTATGTTATTCTATATTTTCTATAATACTAATAGAATCCAGTTGTATTTTTAGGAACCTGCAACCTGCTACATCCAACAATCATGACCTCTACTTTGTATGCAACTTAATACAATAGAGGGGTCAAGCTGTATCGCTGGATTTACTCAACCGATTCAGATAAAACATACCCTATATTTTAAGTTAGACTAATACCAATACAAATGCTAAGTTTCATTACGATCCGTTCAGCCGTTTTCACGTGATGGGGTAACAAATAGACAGACAGACAGACAGACATAAATTTTTTAAACGATTGTTTCGTGTTCTATAGCTTATTTCTAGTCCCCCTAGCCGGTTTTCGCGAAAAAAAACTCAATGTACAGACTTTTCGACCTTTCCAGTTTTATTATAGTACTAGCTTTTACCCGCGGCTCCGCTCGCGTTAAATTCTGCTAACCCACGTCAGTCCAGTCCAGTACTTTCCAGTCCACTGTCCCACTGTCCCGCTGCCCCGCTGCCCCGCTGCCCCACTACCCCACTGCCCAACTGCCCCGCTGCCCCGCTAACCCACTGCCCCACTGCCCCGCTACCTCACTGCCACACTGCCCCGCTGCCCCACTATCCCACTGCCCCGCCGCCCCACTGCCCCACTGCCCCACTGCCCCACTATCCCACTGCCCCGCTACCCCACTGCCCCGCTGCCCCACTATCCCACTGCCCCGCTGCCCCGGTACCCCACTGCCCCGCTGTCCCGCTGCCCTACAGCCCAACTGCCCCGCTACCCCACTGCCCCACATCCCTGCTTCCTCACTGCCCCGCAGCCCCACTGCACTTTTGCCCCACTATCCCATTGCCCAACTGCCCCGCCGCCCCGGTGCCCCACTGCCCCGCTACCACACTGCCCCGCTGCCCCCCTATCCCACTGCACCGCTGCCCCGCTACCCCACTGCCCCGCTATCCCACTGCCCCGCTGCCCCGGTACCCCACTGCCCCCCGCTGCCCTACTGCCCCGCCGCCCCGCTTCCCCACTGCCCCGTTGCCCCGCTTCCCCACTGCCCCGCTTCCCCACTGCCCCACTGCCTCACTATCCCATTGCCCCACTGCCCCGCCGCCCCGCTACCCCACTGCCCCACTACCGCTCTGCCCCACTGCCCCACTGCCCCGCTTCCCCTCTGCCCCGCTATCCCACTGCCCCGCTGCCCCACTGCCCCGCTACCCCACTGCCTCGCTGCCCCGCTGCCCCACTGTCCCACTACCCCACTGTCCCACTGTCCCACTGCCCCATTGTCCCACCGTCCCACTGTACCACCGTCCCACTGTCCCACTGTCCTACTGTCCCACTGTCCCACTATCCCACTGCCTACTGTCCCACTGTCCCACTTTCCCACTATCTCACTATATCACTATATCACTATCGTCGTCCCATGTCCCATGTCCCATATCCTGTCCCACTGTCTCACTATCTCACTATATCACTATCGTCCCGTCCCATGTCCCATGTCCTGTCCCATGTCCCATCCTATGTCCAGTCCCATGTGCCGTCCCACTGTCCTGTCCCATGTCCCGTCTCATGTCCCGTCCCATATCCCGTCCCATGTTTCGTCCCCTGTCCCGTCCCCTGTCCCGTCCCTTGTCCCGTCCCCAGTCCCGTCCCCTGTCCCGTCCCCAGTCCCATCCCCTGTCCCGTCCCCAGTCCCATCCCCAGTCCCATCCCCTGTCCACTCCACTCCACTGTTATTCCTTACTGTGTCTTGTACAGAAATGATGCAAAAATAAACGTATTATGATTATGGTTTATGTTGACATTTACAACTTAATCATAACAACGTGACAGCATCCAGCGTTCACGTGCACGAACGCACTGTCATCCCGCTGCGGTATCGATCTGATGAAACGTGACCACCTGGAATAAGCGAACTATTTACGTACTACGCCGTGTCGTTTGACCTGACCTGCTGCCGAATTGCGTAACTCACTCGCGATCGCAATCAATAGGATTTCAATGTTCATTGCTGCGTGTGTTTTGACAATCCGTCTTATCGGCAACTACGTACCACGCATGGTATAATAAGATGTTTCACCAGGTATTCTCTTCCCGCAATGACAGCGCGACGCCTCCAAGCTACGTCACGATCAGTGCTGCCATTGATTGATATCTTCAATATACTTAAGGAGATTTTTGTTCATAATGAATATAAAATAAATTCCTAACTAGCCTAACTATTTGTTATCTCGTGTTATTCATCTAATTAGTTAATAAAGGAAACTATATTAAATTACTAGTTAAAAAGTGATTCTTTATAGAAGAAAGTAAATGAAAAAATGCATTTTGCTAGGGTAATTTATTTTCACAAAGTGGCAGCACATCAAACTGACAAGTGTCACGCTAACAGCCCGCCATTGGCTCCACGGCCGATGACGTAGTACGGAGGCAAGCACGTGACCTAGCTGTCACGGGAAGAGACTCATCCTCCGAGCCTTTTCCCAATTATATTGGGGTCGGCTTCCAGTCTAGCCAGATGCGGCTGAACATCAGTATTTTACACGGAGCGACTGCCATCAGACCCCCGCAACCCAGTTACTGGGTAATACTGACATTCGGAGGTTAGACCAGTTGTCAGACTTTCAGGCTTCTGACTACCCGTAACGACTGCCATAGATATTCGTATGACAACCGGGACCGACAGCTTAACGTGCTCTCCGAGGCACGGAGGGGTCTCGATGTGTAACGAAACGGTCACCCATCCACAGACTGACCGCGGCAAGTGCAGCTTAACCTTGCAGATCGTACAATCCGCGCAGTCGTTGCATCGCTACGAGCCCCTCACGGGAAGAGACTACCTAGTGTTATTATTCCATGGTACCACGCAATGAATATTGTTATCAGTTCAAAATGAAAGCTAATGTCAATGTCAATGCATTACACAATTACCCCACTGAGGGCTGTTGTGTAACTGCATCGCAATCAACAAGATGTCAATTTTGACGTTTGAATCCGGAAAAATGGTACAATTCGAATTGCGTAACTACAAAACTGTTGATTACGATGTCGGAGGAATTCATAATGAAATTGAATGAATGATAAAGCTTAAAACGCATACTTGCAGCAGCTTTTTTGCATAACGAAACGTGATCTAACATACATGACGTCATTTACATCGCAATGAATTTCCCTCCTGACGGCATTTACTTCATAGTGAAGTCCCTCTGTCTTTACACAATTCCAATGTTTGATTGCAATGTTATCAACCATCAAAATGAAACTGTCAAATGAGTTACTCAATTGCCCTGCGGGTCAAACGCAAACCTGATTAGTATGGATGAAAGGACTTGGCTTTCAGACGGAGAGTTACTGATAGACGTAAATGTAGAACTAGTTTCCTAGACAATAAATTCAGAAGAATTGAATGGAAAAAAACAGGAGCATCAATGAGAAAGGATGTGTGGAGGAACAAGGTATTGAAATGTTCCTCCAACATGAAATGAAGAACCATCAACCATGCCTGGCGAGTCGTGGACCGACGCTGATGTCGGGCGTTCGTATATTTTATGTAAGCTACGCGTCAAGCTTTGCTTGCTCGATTCAGGATTTTGTGACGTCATCCCATTCATATCGTCGATATCCAGTTCGTCAGTTGTAGTTCGCACGTAGCGAAATAGATGTCGCTACACGTGTTAAAAGTCATTGTGAAAAACGCCAGACATAATTAAACTATTAAGTAGTTTCATTTTGTGTTCCAGCATTCAGGTGGCCTCCAGAAATAAGAGAGTTAGTTATTTATAGTATGTACTACGCCATATTGTTTGACCTGACCGGGTCGGATGGAAACCTGATTAGTATGGATGAAAGGACTTGGCTTTCCAATGGAAAGATGCTAAAAGGCGAAGTGAACATTATTATAGAAGTAACTGGAAAAAAAACAGAAGCAATAGGGAAGATTTTTAAATCAGAGACTCCCAGAAGAGTCAATAGAGATTCTAATTTCTATTATGTCTACTTTTTGCCACTTGAAGGGTAAATCAACTTAACGGTTTTACTAAAACTATACTATCTTAACCTCTGAGTTTGCTTCAGTATTTCTTCTCAGGGATAGTCAAATAGGAAATTCCGGAACCATCTAGACCTAAAAAACATGACTTGTAAAAGTGTCCATAAAAGATTTATTTACAGAAATAATATAAATTTACTTCTGATCATTCGTTTGAATTTGTCTGGCGTATTTTCGTATTCCCTACGAGTTGTCAGAATTAGAAATTGTCTGAGAGTTGTTGAGACCTCATTGAACCATACCAAATCCAAACATTCATTGTAGCGAAAAGTAGTACCTACTTCATTTTTAGGGTTCCGTACCCAAAGGGTGCCAAACGGGACCCCTGCTCTATCTTCGAAACGGTAATACATACCAGCGTCAAACTTGGTCTGGTTATAGTGCAGTGTATACTATGTAGTTTAGCAACAAATACTAAAAATAGGGCAAACATAGACATAATTATGTGGTGGTAACTATTAAGAAAGAGATGCACATTTCGCGTACGTCCGTTGATGTCTTTTGATAAACTCTTAAATTAAATCAGTTTTTTTTTATATTTCTCTCTAACTCCCACTGATTAACCACCATACAATATTTAACATTCAAAAGCCTACAGTCATAGTGCTGCATCATCATTTAATCAATCCTAACAGATGATCCATTCTCCATATTCAATTAATCATCTCCCCGCCACCGAGGATCGCAAAGCTAATATGTAAATTTCCACGGGTATCAGTAGAATGGAAATAATTATATTGGAACAAACCCGAATGTAATCTTCGTATCAAAACTGGATTAATTTTCGGTTGCTAAGCTCCTAGATAATAAAACGGAAATCGTTTATCATGGAGCGTTTACTATTAAGGTTGTGTAGGGTCAAATATGATTTAGAAATCAGATACTGACATTTAAAATGTTGATGAATATTGTAGTATATTTATGACGGTACCTATATCTAAAACTAATTGTAACTGTACTTGAGGGTATATTAAAATAAATCAGTATAATTGAACCAATCTACGTGTGTTTCACTACAAATATATTTTTTAATCTATATCATTATAATAAAACAAAGTTTAACCGGATTAAATCGCGTATATTATTTAAATTGGTTTTCCTGACGTTTCGAAAGCCTTGCAGCATTTAATTTTTTTTTTTTTTCATTTTCTATATCATTACCGAGTGTTAGAAATTTTAGATTGCCAGGAAAATCCGGAAAGAGCGTGTTGTGGATTTTGTATTATTTTCCAAAAGTTGTGTTTTTTCGAGTCATCATTTTTCATTACAGCCGAAAGACGTCCACTACTGGACAAAGGCCTCCCCCAATTAAGGGGGGGATATGCCATAATCGCCACGCTTGGCAGGCGGGTTGGCGATCGCAGTTGGTTGGTTAAATACTCAGAGAATGCTGCTGCCCATCCTCTGGTGAATCCCTTAGTCGCCTTTTACGACACCCATGAGAAGAGATAAGGGTGATGCTATTCTTTAAGTCCGGCACCACACGGACACGTTTTTTCGAGTGTTAATGTATAATAATGGTGGATTCTTGGAGTAATAAAAAAGGCGGACGGAATCTCGCTAAACTAAAAGTGAAGCACCCATAGTAAGACGGCTCGCTTAAAAATACCTTTGAAAATTGAATCTATGGAAGCGACATTATTGTCTATGCAATTTTACCGATAAGATATTTATAGTCTTCTCTCTTTAACATACGTACAACCACATGTGAAGGAAAGATACGACAATACTTTCATACGTCAGTTTTCCGTGACATTTCTTAAATGAATTACTGAGCGTGGCGATTATTTGAAAATCCGCCATTTTTTGTCTCGAGTTGTTGTGGTTAATAAAACCACAAAATCTACGAATTAAAACGTTTATTATCCATTTTAACCCAGGAATCATCACAATTTTTCTGAAACAACTCTATCGATAAGTACTAAAATTATATTTTTGTAAAGAACAAGACTACTAGGCGGCCATAATATGTCTCGGACATTTCAAAAATCGACACGGTTTTTTTTCTTTTCGTTTATGTCAAGTCCAATAGTTCCATAGTCAAAGGCTGGCACACATTCACACCCATAGTAAGACAAAAAGCCGCGATTACGCAACAAATCTAGTGTCACAAATAAAATAACAGTATATATCTGGTGTGTTAAAATTCTGTCGAAATTATAGCGTGTTTTACTTAAAATGTGGCTAAAAGGTCTTAGTAACCAGGCCCTAAAAGTACTAACAAATTGAAATTTAAAAATCAGAAACGAATAAAGCAGTCCGTCTATGGAGATGTTTTATCTGCTCGAGTCTTGTGAAATAAGTTTTAGAAAACATAAAAGAAAACATCTAATGTAACGCCTTTGAATATTTGGCCTATGGATACGTTCAAAAAAAAAAAAAAAAGGAAATTTCTTTTTACAGGTGATGTTTACTACATCACCTGTAAAAATAAATTTCCTTCTGCAGATGAGGTAAATTATATTAGGTGGGGGAGCGTTCGTTAACGTTGGCGAACCAATTTGTAGGGACTTACTGGAAAAATAGGATTATTACAAAATAGCCTTAAACCTTTTCCGATTGCTATTGTGATTGGAATAAATTCCACAGCAGAGGTAATCCATAGATTTGGTAAAAAAAAAAGTGTTTTGTGCTCGTCAGGTAAATAATAATAATAATAATAATTTTTTTTTTCAAAAAATGAGTATAGCAGCCAGCATGAGTCGTGAGCACAGATAGATAGTAGTGGGGGCAAGTTCGCGCATGTACACTTTCGACCAAAATTATTTAGTATCTTTGTTCACTAAATTTCACAGTTAGCGTTTTATAAGGATTATGGGTAGTTATAGAAAATACAAACTTTCTCGGATTTCACCCTTATTATGATTTTGGGACTTTTTTTTACGCACAGACAACAGAAACAGAAAACATTTTGACTTTTAATTTATTTTTTACTATTTAGTTATCGATGGACAGGTTTTTTAACTCGCATTCGTATTCTCAGCAAGTCCTTTCATTTGATACCCATATTGTACAAAATTTCAGCTCAATAGGTTGAAGATATCTGCTTCAAAATTGAGTTACAAGATTCCACTCTAACAAATATATTTACATACGTACATACATTGCAAGTTAAGTTATCTTGTAATAAATAAAGGAAGATGAAGAAAAAAAAAATTTTTTTCATTCAAAACATTAAACACTCAAAAATCAAAATATAAATTAATTACAACAAAAGAAAAATAAACTGTTTTAAATTCGAAAATGTGAATCAATAAAGTTGAACCGAAAGTGTACGGTAGCCGAATGACACCTATTTGTCCAATAGACGACGAGCATCGACTGTTGACGTGTTCGGCGTTGGCACCCCGCGCTCCTGTCATTCCACCAAACAGCTGCCTAATTGCGTAACTCACTCGCGATCGCATTCATTCGGATTTCAATGTTCATTGCTCTGTGTGTGTTGACAATCCGTCATATTGACAACTACGTACCACGCAATGAATATTGCTGTAATTTCAAAATGAAAGCTGATGTCAATGTGAATGCATTACACAATTACCCCACAGATCTATAAATGAACTTCTGCGCAGGTGAAGTGTGTGCTCACGACTCGGGCCGGTTTGACGACCTCTGTGGTCTAGTGGTTCGAGTGTCGGACTGCTGATAACGAGGTCGTGGGTTCGATTCCCACAGGACACAAATATTTGTGTGATGAACATAAGTGTTTGTGTTGGTCTGGGTGTGTTGCTTATGTATTATAAGTATGTATTTCCAAAAAAAAAAAGTATATACGTATTATATCCATTGTCTAGTACCCATACCACAAGCTCTGCTTAGTTTGGGACTAGATGGTGCTGTGTAAAAATGTCCCAAAGATATTTATTTATTTTATTTATTTATTTATCTGTACCTCAGCTGTTATTTTTTTTTACTGAAAAAATTAAGAAAAACATCAATCAAGAATCAAGATCAAGATCAATCAAGAATTGTAAACCTAAGGAACACAAAATATTTTAAAATATTGCTTCATTAAAACATTATTGATGTGTAGGTATATTACTATATTTCATTTTAAACTGTGGACTACAATAAACTATTTCGATTGATTCATACACAAATACTGTTAATAAAGCCACAAAAGGAATCCATCCAATGGTAACAAAACCATTATAAGCGAAACTTAATATGTAAGTTTCATACAAGACAGGCTCTGCTTATACTGGATTTGTAACCATCTATACGCTCAACTGTACTAAGTAAACTGTCAAAAGGCATTTAAGCATGACCAACACTAGCCATTACGACAGAAGCCATTAGAACTTCGACCAAGAATAGTTCTTTATTATCCAATCCTACATCAATATTGACAGCGTCTGGTCCATCTTTGACAGCTAAATAGCCTACTATAATACTTCTCAGATATTTTCTAACAAAGATAACATTCAACATAATAATATTTGCTGAACATCTTCCAGAGAAAACTGTGTACTGTATCCACACCAATATATGGACGAGTTTGAAGGCTGCTTTATCATTTTTTGCGTATACATCAAAATCAGCTTTAGTTATAGCACGATAAGGTTTATTTTCTTCTATTTTGTGGTCTGCAGGAATTTCTGGGAATATTTGTTCGGTTGACATTATGTTCCTATCTCCAGTTTCTTGATATTTCCTTTGCGTGTCGTCTCCAAGCAAAGGTCACTGTTTGTAGTAACACAATTAGTGTGTGATGGTTGATGTATGACAAACATTGTTGGATATTGTTTTAGCAGAATAGATTGATCTCTGCCATTTTCTTGAGCAAAAGTAGTGTATAAAAGTCAACAAGATAAGTTGTAATATGTCTTAATTGTATCTGTAATAATACCATATTCTAGTAAATAAATAATTTTATTGATTGATTGATTGATTGTGCCAGATGCCAGATGTTACCACGGAAAAGTGAATAAGAAACATATTCAGTATGACACTCTTGCTTGCAATTTGATTTTAAAATGAACCATAAAATAAATGAAAGACCAGCTTGCCACCAGCTCCCATAACACCCCAGGCTTAGTAGACCCCTGTTATCGGTCTGACGCCCCGTTTTAAAACATCAGCTAAATACAAATTGATGTGTCATCATTCAAAGTGATTTGCAACAATTCAAACAGTCATCAATTCGAAATTAATCTAGATATGAAATCTAATAAAACAAAGTTTAACCGGATTAAATCGCGTATATTATTTAAATTGGTTTCCCTGACGTTTCGAAAGCTTTGCAGCATTTCGTGGTCGAAGGTAGACTAAGATGACAATCGTCTTTACAGATATTTCAAAAAAAATATTTTAATCTACCGTACAATATTTATTAATTAAAATCGTTTCGATGCACGCAGTAATCACTCACAATATCATTATCTTTTACAGTGTTGCGTGCTGTTTGGGACTTGATTATTTTTAGGACTGGTTTCCAAACAGGTGGCAGCTGTCAATCATCTTCTCTATTAAAATTAGGATGTTTTTTTAATTTCAATAGCCTCACGGAGCATTCTAGGTACATATCGGTTTTCCTTCGCCAGAACTTGTGGTTTATTTTGTGATTGTCATCTTAGTCTACCTGCGAGTTGCGACCACGTTAGGTTGGTACACAGTTGAACCCAAAAACTATCATATTACAGTTCGACGACACACCGAGAGTATCACAAGACGAAGGCTCTTCAAACAACCCGGTATTTTATCAAGCAATCCCAAAATCACGGCAGCTGAGTTTGTCACAAATTTACGACCGTGTCCCAGCACTTGTCATACATAGGAGACGGTAATGTTGCTAATAAATCAGGCCTTGTAACTTCAGATTTTGAATAAGTCATGTAAAAAATACTTTGTGCGTCCCGTCTGCGACATGTGTTCCGGATTTGTTGAGTAAAAGTTACGGGAGACCTATTTCGTTGAGAGTTGTTTGAAAAACTGTTGGTATTTAAAGTAGTTTCAGCGATGGGAGTTTAGTTATGCTTAAGTTAACTTTTAGTTAAAGGTTGACGACCTTAATGGCACAGTGGAAAATGGTGAATGGAGCATTCGATATGCTTCTGAAAAATTATGATATTATTACCTACAAGCTATCCGCCAGCGAGGAGACCGCGAATCGGCAGACGCAGTGTAAGGCGCGCCCCACCCAGGTAAACCGACGACCTGAAGTGGCTGGTGGGGACTGGACGCGGAAGGCAGAGGACCGAGTGTTGTGGCGCAATTTGGGAGAAGCGTATGTCCAGCAATGGACTGCGATAGGCTGAGTTGACGATTTTTTCGCGTAAATTCTACTTTTTCCCGTTCCTGCGGGAATTTCGGGAATGTCTTTTTTTTTTAGTGCTCACCACAGACGTAGTCGAGTAAAAAGTATACGCGAAGTGATACGAACAATCATATTGAAGCCAAAAAAACTATGCTTCTTCGTGTACAACCAGCGCTTACGCACACACCATGCACCTGAAGGATATTTGCTTTCGCGATGCTTACTGGCGATGCCGCGACATGTGTACTGAGAGAGGTGAGCAAGGTCTGAAGTGCATGCGCATGTGTGTACGTGAGCGCTGGTTGTACACGAAGGAGCATGGTTTTTTTTGGCTTCACTAGATTGTTCGCAGCACTTCCTCTATATTTTATACTATGTCTGTGGTGCTCACCTACGTTATCTAAGAAACTTTTGTGCAAAATTTCATCCTTCTAGACCCAACGGTTTAAGCCATGCGTTAGTCCTAAGCCTTACCTACTAGTATAGTATTATATTATCTGTGGCTAGTATTATATTATCTAAAAAAAAATCGTTAATACCAGTATCAAACCCAAATCATAGTCGAACCTAGAATATAACTAAACCATCATAGCATAAGTTAATATTGTTCTCAAGTAAGTGACTTTGTGGTTTTATTGAGAATACATTTCTTTAAACCTAAACGTAACCTATATACAACGTGTTATTGAAATAACTGAAAACCTCTAAAGGGGTCATTGCACTCATCAGTATGAACAACTTTCACTATGGGACAAACCCTGAAATCGCAAAAAAAAACAGCTGTTTCCGACATTTTGTCGATTTATGTGAACACAAATGTAGGGATCAGGTGATTTTTTTCGCCATTTCAGGGTTGGTCCCATAGTAAAAGTAGTTTATAATGCTGAGTACGGGGTCATTACCCCTTAAGAGGTTTTCAGTTATTTCAATAACACGTTGTATGACTGGCCAATTCACAAGAAGGCTTGAGATCCATGATATAATTTAACCAATAAACCAAATGCTCTAACTCTAACTAAGATGTATATCGTCTTCTATTCCCTGTTACAAGTTTGAACATACTAACTGTTGTTAAGCGAACAATTTCAAGTGGCAATGCAGAAAGTTTCGATGTGATCAGATCGGAGATTAAGATGTTTGGAAACATAGGGGGGGAATTTGGTTGCGAGCGTGCACGGCTTGAAATGCTTGTCTTCTTTTTTTAAGCGGTTTTTTGGCCATTTCAGGCTATCTTTTAAGGAAGTAACCATATCATCAACTTACCATCAGCCCCATTACTGTTTCACTGCTGGGCACGGGCCTCTTCTCAGAATTAGAAGCTTGAGGCTTCATTCCACCACGCTGACCTTCTATGGGTTGGTGGACTACACACACCATCGAGAACTATACTATACCTAGAGCACTCTCAGGTATGCAGGTTTCCTTACGATATTTTCCTTCATCGATAAAGCAAGTTATAATCATATACCCCATAGCCTTGGTACATGCTCACACTCGCATTCGTCATCACGCGGCACGTGCGAGTGGCAGTGTTTAAAACCTATAGCATAGTATCGAACTCCGCATTTGCTGTCACGTAAGTCACACGTTCGATACTACGCTATAGGTTTTAAACGCTGCCACTCGCACGCGTGATGACCAACAACAACAAATAATCCAACACCCCACTGGCCTTTTTGCTTTTTAGTGCAGGCGAAGCTGTCGTTCAATGAAGACCCGCTTGCCAGCCGCTTTTCAATTAGTCGTGTGTTTCCATCGAACACTCCTAGTGTATTGTAATTGTATGAAACAGATAAGATCTTCACTAAACTTTGTTAGCAGCTCTTAAACGAAACGATTCAATTAAGGCCACTTTGCCAAGCCATATGATACATTAGGTAAATTATTTCGTTATCATAATACGACAACAATATATATGCGAAACATGTTAATCGTGATTACAGGTTGAAGTTTTAGATTTCCGACATCAACATCATCATCATCATTTCAGCCGAAAGACGTCCACTGCTGGACATAGGCCTCCCACAAGCATCGCCAAAAACATGTTATTTCCGACAAATAACATGTTTTTGTACCTAAACGGTAAAAAACCGGCCAAGTGTGAGTCAGACTCACGCAGTAAGGGTTCCGTACCACCCATCGACTTGATACCCCATATAAGCAGATTTAATTTTCGAGAGTTTATCCAAAGACATCAACGACGTACCCGAAATGTGAATTTTTGCATCTCTTTCTTACGTAGGTACCACCACCACATAGGTATGTCTATGTTTGCCCTATTTTTAGTATTTGTTGCTAAATTACATAGTATGCACTATAATCAGACCAAGTTTGACTCTGGTATGTATAACCGTTTTGAAGATAGAGCAGGAACAAAAACGTTGTAAAAATCCATGTTTTTTTTTAATTTTTAGTATTTGTCGTGATAGGCACCATAGTAATACATATTCTGCGAAAATTTCAACTACATAGTTATCATTACCGTTACAAAGATACAGCCCTGTGACAGACAGACGGACGGACGGACGTCTTTCAGCTGTAATGGTGGTGATTATAATGATTGCTTACCCAACTATATAGCATATTTTTGTTGTTTTCTTCGCGAAAGGGGCCAAAATGGGAAATCAAAATTTCTAATATTTTAAACTATAATAAAAGTTATTAGGTATATTATATTTGCAAGAAATAAATAATCACCGAACGTAAAGAATCTTCTATGAAAAGAAAATCCCGCGCAAAATTAAAACACAGCATTTCCCGTCTAACCGGACAGACATACAAATGTAACATTCTACAATAAACCCAAAATATGTGTAGCGATGAAATATACACTTTCCAAAACCTGTTAAAAGTTCAACGTTGCCCATAAATCTTGCAGTATTTTGTTTATTTTGAAAATATTTAACACTTTTTTCTAAAGTAACAGCCAGCAGGTGGGTGTACTGTAAATATTTATGTTATTATTTTTTGTCTGTATGTCTGAGGTTGTTTATGAATTATGAGCTAATTTTGAGGCTAAAATTAGCCGCCGTCTATCCTCTGGAGTTACTTTAGGTTGGTTATTTATATATTTATACAGCTATTGTTTTGAGAAATAAAGTTTTTATTAAAACGTTGAGCGCAGGTGAAAGTAAGTGATTCTAAGGAAAGCGTTTTGTTGCCAATATTTTGCTGCATGCAACCAAACTACGAAGGAGGTCGAACGAAGACCTTTTTTATTAGGGTTCTGTACACGAAAGGTGGCAAACGAGACCCTATTACTCTCGCTACACTGTCCGTCCGTCCGTCTGTCTGTCGACAGGGCTGTATCTTTGTAACGGTAGTAGATAACCGAATATGTGTTGCTATGTCTACTATCACGACGAATACTAAAAATAAAATAAAGTTTAAAAAATAAAGGGGGTCCCCATACAAGAAACCTCGAAAAACATGTATTTTTTCAACGGTTTTGTTCCTGCTCTATCTTCAAAACGGTAATAGATACCAAGATCAAACTTGGTCTGAATATAGTGTATACTATGTAGTTTAGCAACAAATACTAAAAATAGGGCAAACATAGATATATGTGGTGGTACCTGCATAAGAAAGATTCATAATTCACGCACGGTGCGTTGTGTGTTTGATGAACTCTCGTAAATTAAATCAATTTCTATGGAGTATCAGGTCGATAGGTGGTACGGAACCCTTACTGCGTGAGTCTGACTCACACTTGACCGATTTTTATTATTAAATATAAAATGGGCTTACTTTTGACTGCTGGGGAAAGTCTTTGTAAATACTAGATTGGAAAAAAAAGCGATCGTGACGGTTTCATAAATTACAGTTTTACAGATTTTTTATTTGGCTGCAATATTTATAAAAAAATACTACGATAGAGCTATTGTTATTGCCGTAACATGGTAGTGTTTTTGTAATAGTTTTTTTCCGTGGAAAAATCCTCAGAGACGCAATCGGCCCGGGAAAGGCGGAACCAGCGGACTCTTACCAAGTAAAACCACCACCGTTTTCCTCTAACTACCTTTGGCCGGGGACGTGGAATATGATCTTCATTCTCCTTCCACCCCGACAGGTCCCGGCTCACCACTAGTAGGCGAGCCCCTTCTCTCTGCGCAGCCTAAAGTCAGGCGCACCCTCCAGACTAGCGCGCGTAGAACACCCCGTGCTACCGTCACATGCCACATTCTGGTGGCGGTCCACACTGAGTCTGCAAGCACTCTCGCTCCCAGCCAAAAACCACGAACACAGCTGAAAGATTGCTGCCGCCTACTTTAGTGATAAGGTCACGGCACTGCGTGCGCTTAGCAGTGTGTAGACTCCGCCAGTGTGTGCCACACCGTGACCTCAAGGCAGCTACACAGATACTTCCCAAAGCAACCTAGCCTCTGCATCAGCCAGTAGGTAAGGGTGCCATTGCGCCTCTTCAACCATTACTTCATAATGGGCCTTACCGTCGCTATTACTGCGTGCCCTTATTGTTTCTGCCTGCACTGTTTCAAACATAGAAATCTAAATAAAGGTAATATAAATATATAAATAAATATTTTTGGGACATTTTTGCACAGCACCATCTAGTCCCAAACTAAGCAGAGCTTGTGCTATGGGTACTAGACAGTGGATATAATACTTATGTACTTTTTTTTCTAAATACATACTTATAATACATAAGCAACACCCAGACCAACACAAACACTTATGTTCATCACACAAATATTTGTGTCCTGTGGGAATCGAACCCACGACCTCGTTATCAGCAGTCTGACACTCGAACCACTAGACCACAGAGGTCGTCAAAGTAAATATATAAGTGATAAGGCGCGTCAACTTGTCGCCGCGTACAGTCCTTGAGGACACCAGTGCGCGAACCGTCTGCTTGATCATCACTGCTGTTTTGGACGCAGAGTCACTAAAATTGTATTTTTTAGCATATCTAGCAGCGGTTTTTTCTTGCTTAATTTATTTTGCATTGAACGCTAGAAACATTTTTTTAAATAATTTATTTTGCATTGAATGCTTATGTGATGGTAGCGAAAAACCGGTGACATGCGTTCCCGTGATAAAATACTGTACATAACATTTCTATTACCTTATTATTTAGGTGTCTATGGTTTCAACACAACTAGATTTTCTGTCAGTACAAGTCTAATTCCCCAAAGTCTCTTTTAGAAAGAATAATTGTTCTTAGACTAAATAATTATTGCTAAGGTTGAAGTTCTAATAGAATTTTCCCTTCAATGAACTTTCACGCTTTACTTTTTTCTTTCTTTTCTAGATCCTGGAAATTACTCAAACTATTAGCGATAAAGTACCTTTCATATTTCTTTCTTCTTTTAATGACCGCCATTACAGTCAGTGCCGAGAGAATATGAAGCTTCATACATTATCCTAGTTTTTGTAAAAAGGTATAATAATCAATAGTAGTAGGTACTTATTAATATTAGTTAATATTAGTGGAAACGCCAATTTTGTTAACTACACCTTCATACATATTACCTTAGTGCAAACAAATCCACAAATAAAAAAATTACACTTTATCCCATCCATCCTCCGAGCCTTTTCCCAATTATATTGGGGTCGGCTTCCAGTCTAGCCAGATGCGGCTGAACATCAGTATTTTACACGGAGCGACTGCCATCAGACCCCCGCAACCCAGTTACTGGGTAATACTGACATTCGGAGGTTAGACCAGTTGTCAGACTTTCAGGCTTCTGACTACCCGTAACGACTGCCATAGATATTCGTAGGACAACCGGGACCGACAGCTTAACGTGCTCTCCGAGGCACGGAGGGGTCTCGATGTGTACCGAAACGGTCACCCATCCACAGACTGACCGTGGCAAGTGCAGCTTAACCTTGCAGATCGTACAATCCGCGCAGTCGTTGCTTCGCTACGAGCCCCTCAATTACACTTTATCCCAATGCGATAAAATTATTTTCAGAATAACAGTTGGCGTGTAACATCATTTGTGTCGTTTAAATACGTGGGACACTCAGAAAGTTTTGCGAAACTAAAAAAAATTGTTCTATACGTACATATATTTTTATCAAATCTTTTCAAAGTACTTTCCACCAGCCTCTATACAAAGATTCATGCGCCTAAACCAGTTTTCAAAACACTTATTCCAGTCCGCCGCAGACACCTCGTTTACAGCCTGCTCGAACGCAGCCAGCGCATCTTCCGGCGACGAAAATTGTATCCCTTTGAGCTGATTTTTTATTTTTGGGAATAAAAAGAAGTCACACGGTGCTAGATCAGGGCTGTAAGGAGGGTGACCCAGGAGTTTGACTGGCGTGCTGTCCAGGAAGTCCCTCGTTTTGAGTGCGGTGTGCGCAGGTGCATTGTCGTGGTGGAGCAGTAGCCCGCGGAGCCCTGTGTTTGGTCGCTTGTTGCTTATAACAGAGAAAACTTCTGGCAAACATTTGGTAGTATACCATTCGGCATTAATGCTTCTTTGATCCCGTAAGGGAATTGATACCAAGTGGCCAGTCAAATTAAAAAAGCTAGCGATCAAAATCTTACCCCCGCTTCTAGATCGCTTCACTTTGGTAGGCGTTGGCTCATTTTGAAACACCCAAACAGTCGACTGGCGCTTGGTTTCTGGGTCGTATTGATAAATCCAGGACTCATCACCTGTAACGATGTCGTAAACACGCCGAGACGAGCCTGCTTCAAATTTGTTAAGCATATCACGGCACCATTCCACCCGGGCCTGCTTCTGAGCATCGGTGAGGTTGTGCGGCACCCAGCGTGATACTATCCTCCTCACGCGAAGATGGCTGTGTAGAATCTCGTGAACGCTTCCCGATCCAATCTTCAATATGTGTTGAATCTCCTGATATGTAATTCGCCTATTGTCTTGGATTAAATTTTTCACTGCTAGCACGTTTTCTTCGGTAACAGCCGTCAAAGGGCGACCGCTTCTTTCGTCATCCCCCAAAGTTGGTCGACCGCGCTTGAATTCGTTATACCAACGATACACGGTTGCCTTGGAAGGGCCTTCATCCATGAATGCCATTTGAAGTCTATCGTACGATTCATCCGGTTTCAGGCGACACTTGAAATCGTATAAAATCATAGCTCTAAAATGTTCCCGGCGCAGATCCATATTTCAGTGAGACACAATACTTTGAATTAACTCGCAAAAAATGTGGAGGGAAATTTTGAAATTGGAACTTACTTATTTTTACTTATAAATAATCATATTTTCGAAAAACATTATAACTGGCCAGTCTCCCATATATAAAAACTTTTTTTCGCAATACTTTCTGAGGGGCCTGGTATAGTTCAATTTTCTTTTTAGATAATTTTGAACTATTTGTCCATGTTTTCTAACGCCAACAGCCTTACATTTTGGCAATTAGCAACCATAAAACAGTTGCTACAAAATAATTAAGTACATACTCGTAGTACAGCTACATAAATGTTTCAGTTTAAATTCCCTGAAATCCTGTAACCCCTAACTTCCACAATTATACGCTATATTCATCAACAATACTTAGGTAGGGTTGCCTTACGTCCCGTATATACGGGACAGTTACCGTATTTCACCATCGAGTCCCTTATTGCAATTTGACCCATTTTCTTCATAATACACGGGCGGCGAAAGTAAAATCGACTTCAAAATAATTATGACTTGCCGTAAAAGACAAGATCCTTTCTGGATCTTTTTTCTTGCGTACTGTATCATTTAATTTGATTTAGGTATCAATAAACGATTGGTTAAACTAAACTAAGAATTTTTTGAGAATAAACCATGGCCTTCCAACTTTTTTTATGTTTTTATTTACCTATATACCACAAAACATCCCGTATCAGCTCCTGGCAACCCTAATAATACGGACTCGTACTCGTTTAATATTGATAAAACGTGTTTCAAACATATTTCAGTGCAGACAGAGTTTAGTTTTTTAGTTTTTCATCTCTATACGAATTCTCTCTGCGAGAACATTTTAAACTGTTGAGTGTTTTGAGTGCCTTTAAAATTCGTTTATGTCCAGTCCATTCCAATTGTTATTTCATGAAACAGAAATTTATGAGAACAAAAATACTGGAACCCTGTGTTTCCCGATAAGTATAATCTGGGGTGCATTAAAAGAGCGTCCACGAGGGACGATATTTAATTGATCGTCCGGCATCTCTGGGCAGTCAGCCCCACTACCAACCCGCTGACTGGCTGATCTTTTCGCCACGGCATGAGCTATAATCATTATATGTAGCTCTTGTCGACACGATAGAAGAAGAAGTATAATCTGGTGGTCTGCAAGGCTCGAGTGAATAGGTTTTTGCTGAGCATGCGTGAACCATCGTCTACCGCAATCGCTTAACATCAGGTGAGGTGGCGGTCAAACGCAAGACCATTAGGAAAAAGAAACTAGGGGTTGCCTTAATTTATTAAAAACCGGCCAAGTGCGAGTCGGACTCACGCAGTAAGGGTTCCGTACCACCCTTCGACCTGATACCCCATAGAAACTGATTTAATTTACGAGAGTTCATTAAAAGACATCAACGCACCTTGCACGAAATATGAATTTTTGCATCTCTTTTTTAAGCAGGTACCAGGTACCACCACTCTATGTCTACCCTATTTATATTATTATTTGTTGCTAAACTTAATAGTATGCACGATCAAAACAAGTTTGACGCTGCTATGTATTACCGTTTTGAAGATAGAGCAGGAACAAAAACGTTGAAAAAATGCATGTTTTTCGAGGTTTCTTGTATGTGATATGATTCACTAAGTGATGTTCACTTGAATCATCATCATTCAATTGAATCAGATCATTTTGTGATGCATCGATGAATTTCAATGTTTACAAACCCAAAGAGCCGCCGCCAATGCTAATTGATTGTCTGCAAAGCCCACGGCCTAGAATATATACTAACGAAAAAAAGGTGTGCTCGTAAAATTGATCGCGGCTGAGTGCGGATCGGGGCGAGCGCGGGGTCCATGCGCGGTGCGCGGCGACGGCGACGTGTGGAACGGGCAGTCTCTCGGCTGCCCCAGCCAAGGCCTATTGAATTCACGCGCTCGCTCAAGGTCACCGGCGAGCGAGCTCACACATACACGGAGTGTCACCGCCGTTTTTTTTTTTAAATAATCTTCTTGCCCTTATCCCTATGTACTTGGGATCGGCGCAGCATGTATTTTTCTTCCATAAATCTCTATCAGCCGTCATCTCAGTGTTCACTTTCTTTCTATTCATATCATCTTTCACACAATGCACCCATGTTTTGTTTGGTCTGCCTCTTTTCTTATAGCCATCTACATTCATACTTAAAACTTTCCTCGTAACATGCTCCTCATTCCTCCTCATCACATTTATATACCATGAAAGTCTGTTGCTACTTAACTTTTCTGTCACTGGCGCTACTTTCCCTCTTACATACCTACTCATTCCTTATCCTATCCATTCTCGTTACACCATAATCAACGTGTATCAGAAATGCGTGGTCATGTTTGAAGAGCTTATTCAGGGGATGCTATCGAACAACTTTTACTATGGGACCATCCCTGAAATCGCGAAAAAAACTCAGCTGATCCTTACATTTTGTCGAGCGACAGCGGTGATTTAGTAGGGAACCGCTGATATTTTTTTCGCGATTTCAGGGTTGTTCCCACAGAAATAGATAGAATGGTTGTAATCACAATTTTACTTGCGATTCATGCGTGGCAACTTTTCGAACAAACTACGCCTTACATTTTGACGTCATTATTAAAAAAAAAAAAAAAATTACAAATTTACTTTACAGCTTTTGTTTTTGCCGTTAGAAACAGCACAATAAGGCATTTTTGCGGGTTTTTTGTTACAGTAGGTATTTATAGAAACAAGTCATAAGGCGTGCTGAGAAGGCTTTGAAATATCGTGCATTATGGTGCATGGTGCTGCCACGCGCGCCCTGCCTACATGGCCATTCTATCTATTTCTGTGGTTGGTCCCAAAGTAAAAGTTGATCTATGCTGTGCCCTGAATGAGCTCTTCAAATATGACCACGCATTACTTATACACGTTGTATATTGTGTGATGTAACGAGAAGTCATACACCAGCAGTCGAAAGCAGTAATTAGGTTAATGGCGGAAGATCAAACAGTGTGTGTACGGTCTGCGTAAAAGCCATATAACTAAATGCCATATAAATGAGAGAAGAATTCAACATAGCTATTATAATAAAACAAAGTTTAACCGGATTAAATCGCGTATATTATTTAAATTGGTTTTCCTGACGTTTCGAAAGCTTTGCAGCGTTCGTGGTCGCAGGAAGACTAAGACGACAAGCGTCCTTACAGATATTTCTAAAAAAAGTTTTTAATTTACCGTACAATTTTTATTAATTAAAATCGTTTCGATGCACGCATGCAGTAATCACTCACAATGTCATGTCTTTTACAGTGTTGCGTGCTGTTTGGGACTTGGTTATTTTTAGAACTGGGTTCCAAACAGGTGGTAGCTGCCAACCATCTTCTCTATTAAAATTAGGGTGTTTTCAACATACCTACTTGGGAAAAGTAAAAAATAAGTTAGAAAGTTTTGAAAGTAGGAACACACTTCAAAGATCAAGGAGGCTCAAAAATATAATGTTAAAAAGAAAATTGTTTTCAAATAATTAGTCATCAAGTATGACTCAACTTTAACTTCTAAATCCAGTCTAACTTTTTTTTATAGTATAGGATGGCGAAACGAGCTAAAGGCCCACCTGATGTTAAGCGGTTACCTTTGCCCATAACAACTGCAATACCACCTAGGCTGTTGCCTAAATGGTACCGCAAGTCGGTTCGCCAAACTGAGACATGAAGATGGAAAGTCTCATAGTCAACTTATAGAAAGACGTATGACGTCTTTCATGAAATAGAACATAATTATACACTGCTACACTGGTATAATAATTTAATACTACTGCGTGGGTTGTCTTCACGGAGTTCTTACTTAGTTATGATGTGTAAGTAAGAAATCTGATATTTTAATTAGGAAGTTCTAAATACCTATGTCACATTTTTCATTTATAAGTTTTCACATGGTTTTCACATATTAGGAACCGGAAAGTGACGCTGACCCAATAGATCTGAGTGTAACGAGTTTTGTCAAATCACTCAAAGAAAATTCTACATGTGTGACGTAGCTTATACCTACAGCAGCGCTTTTCTACTGCGACTTTTTATGTCTTATTAAATAAGTAAAAATCTTTTATTATAATTAGTAAAAGTAGTATAATTAGTAATTTTACGAACTATAGATACCTATCTTCCTAACTTGAAGCCAATTTCCATTTTCGAAAGCCCGGGAACAAAATGGGACAGCCAATAGATGACCAAACGCTGACCGTGACCTTTACCTACATCCAAGAATGTGTATACTGTGTCCTTGAGACGGCTTCGACGTTTCTAGATCGTATATAAGCCAATAATGTAGATAGACTACCTACTTGCCAGCTGAAATTTACGACCAAATCTTGTAATGTAGGTAGTATAAGGCGTTGTACTAATACAACGCGACTACGCGACAACGCAAGCTCGCGCTAATCTTGTATATGCGAGCCCGCGGTGAAACGTACAAGTTGTCGCGAATGCGAATTAATATAGCTACAAAGTGAAGTAAGGTAAAAACGGTGGGGATAGCGCGCGGTGCCGACAGCGGCTCGCGCGCAGACTCACTTGGGCCTGACGGTCGGAGCTGGCAGTACCGTGGTAAGCGAACTTGTTATTTCTCAGTGCATGTGTAGGTACTCAGATTTACTAGACATTATAATGTTTACCAATATTATCGATGTGTGTGTGTACATTGTTTTAACAGCGATCAGATTCAGAAATGCTACCAAGTCAGACCAGTATTCAGATAAGAGGTTCAGGGTCGCTGTACTGTTGAGACAGTGACCAGACCAGATTCAGAAATGTTTCCAAGTCAGACCAGTATTCAGATACGAGGTTCAGGGTCACTGTACTGTTGAGACAGTGACCAGATTCAGATATGCTACCAAATCAGATCAGTATTCAGATGCGAGGTTCGGGGTGGCTGTAGGGGAGGTTGGAGGCCACTGGGGGGAACCCCCCCCATATCATGCGATGATTATTCAGTAACAGTTATTCAGTGGAAATCAGTTTTACGTAAATACAGCATTCATTAAAAGAAACAATGATATTGTACCTAGGCTTATTTCTGAGACGTAGGTATCTTAGAGTTAGATATTCGTCGTGTACCACAGATTGAGGTATTTGGCGACATGGTGGAGATGCTAGGATCTCATTGTTACAGTTTAAAAATAAAAAATTTTGGTTGTGTTCTAAAAATAAAATAAGGCGGGTAGTTCGAAATTGTTTTTTGTATTTAAATGAATTAGATCATGTTTGAGTTCACTATATGATAAGGTGGTTCGCGATCGTTTACTTATAATTCTGGTGAAATTTTCGAACGAACGGCTATTTAATCGGTCAACCAGTGTTCAAGTCAGTACCTTAAAGTTCTAAGTTATTGCGAGTGTTGAGTAATTTTGTTCTAACATAGCTATAATAGGACTGTTTTTTCATAAAGGCATTAGTAATGTTTAATTCGGTTTTAGGCAATGACTATACAACCCAATAGACGCCTAATGTTGAATGTAATGTATACAATAATTTCAGCCACTAAATTAGGCGGGGGTACTGCAACCCGATTTGGCCAACTTGGCAGGGTCACCTACCTAGTTGGCTAAATATTGGCTAATCACTAACGTGGCAGTTTTGACGGTTTATGTCGAAACTGATTTGAAGTTTTCAAGTGGCGACCTACATTAGTGAAATTTCATAGATGTGTTGCAGACATCGGTCGCCTAGAGACGTATATGGGTATATGGTCGATGGTTTTAGGGTAAGCTTGATTCATTTTGGGTGAAATTTGATTTCATCGTTGCCATTTAATGTGCACAGCCTGCAGGTAGATACCCGCGCTAAATCAATTCCATGAAATAATATTCATTCGCGCTGTACAGTATTCAGTCACAATGCAATTATTATTTATTTAGTAAATCAGGGTGCATAGTAGTGCACGAACTAAGTCAAACATTAATTAATTTTACGTTTTTCAGTGATCAATGATATTATTGTTTAAAGTTTATAAGACAAGGTATTACTTATCAATTAATCAATCAACTCAGCCTATCGCAGTCCACTGCTGGACATAGGTCTCTCCCAAGTTTTACTTGATTATACGTTTATTATGAAATTATAGTAATCGAAGGGGTATTCAAACTAGACATTAGTTGATCGTAAACAGACTTTATCAAGTGAGCGAACCGATTAGTGTTTGATGAATGCTGTTTATTGACATAATCATTATATTTCATAAGAAAGAATCTCATACTTCGTTACATTGTTTTAGATACTCGGTATATTCATATACTAAGAAAACCGTTTTGATATTGGGGCAATTACTTAGTTGCTACCCTATTTATAATGCAAGACGCCATCCGATCTCGCTTGAAAATTATTTTTGAATCCCTCCAAACGAAAATAAGCTCTGCTCGGTGTGCCCTAACGGAGTTATCAGAAAATGACCCCAAGTATAAAGAATTAGAACTGGTTGGTGCCAAACTTAAAGGTGTAAATGAGATGTTTGTTTCGGAAATTCACAATTATTGTAAATCGATTAATGAAATCAACGTTGAGGAAATCAGTGATGAGTATACGTCCACACAGATTCAGGCTGAAGAATTGATAGCAGAAATAGATGTAAATATTAAACAGAATAATCGAAACTGTGCGTCTGTTCTTACAAATGTCAATAATGTTAACACAGTTAGTAGGTTGCCTAAAATGGAGTTAGCCAAGTTTGATGGCGACGTTTTAAAGTGGTACCAATTTTGGGATCAATTTTCATCAAACGTTGAATGATAAGAGAAGTATCAATGATGTCGATAAGCTGTTGTATCTACAATCGGTTCTTGAGGGTGACGCAAAGCAGGCAATTGATGGTTTGGATACAACACACAAAAACTATCGTATCGCTGTCGATACATTAAAGGAACGATATGGCAAACCTAGCGTAATCATTGATGCTCATTATGTGGCACTTTACAAAATTAAATCAGCGGAATCTGGTCAGGTTAAAGTTTGTAGACACATTCTTAGTGAAATTGAGAGACATCTTAGAGTATTAAGTTCTTTAGGTGAAGATGTAAATCACAATCATCTTAGGGTGATGATTTTAGAAAAGTTTCCCGAGGACCTTATTTACAAATTAAGGATGAAAATAACTGACGAAGATGAGTCAGTTGATAATATTAGAAAATTATTAGAATGTATCATAGCGGCTAGAGAAACATCAAATAGATTAAAGAAAACTTCAGAAGATACTAAAAATCAAAATACAACAACCAGCGAACGCAAACAGGTTTCTGACAATTTTACATTAGGATCGTTACATGTTAGGTCGGAAGAGACTAGTGATAACAAAAGGCGTAAATTTACATCAAACTTCAGAAAGGACAAATTTAATTTTGAAAGTAGACATTATAACAATCATAAACTGCCCCCTCGGAAACGACCATATGAAAGTGATAGGTCCGATGAGCCACCTAAAAAGAAATCAAATAGATGTATATTTTGTAAACAGGATCATTTTAATGATGAGTGTAGTGTACACAAAACCTTTCAGGAAAGAAAAGTTCAGTTAGGAAACCGTTGCTATAATTGTTTCAGTGAAGGCCATAGGGCTGACAATTGCCGTGCCAAACGGAAATGTAGACATTGTAATAAGTTCGGTAATCATAATCGAGCATTATGTCCGACTAACACAGTCAGTGTAGTCCGTACCAACTGATGACATACATACTAGTAAAGCACCACGCTGTTGCCGACAGCCCTCGTTATTGTAAATAACATAAAAAATCACTTGAAAATAGGTAAACTGTAGGGTATTGCTCGATTGTGGTAGCCAGCGCTCCTATAAGTATAACAGAATGCAATACAAACTTACATTACCAAATACTGAACAAATTAATGTAAAAAATAGATATTTTAATTCGAAATAATTATTATCACTCTTTCTTAGTTAATTCAGATTTTGGTTGGGTGTGATCAGGAAGAATCGGTGAGAACGTTGATTGTTCTGATCAGTTTACTGTATTGACTTACTTTCAATAAGATGGGTTTTTTCTTAATAAATTATACGAACCCGATTTGCCTCCAAAACTAGATGATGCATAATTAAGGGGCCTTGAATCGAGAGGCATCACAGATTCACCAAAAAACTGGACACAAAAGTTCTTGGTATGGAACATACATAACGTTCAGATACATTTGTTATCTAATTTCAATTGTACAGAATGCACAGTTTAATCAAAAGGAGACGAGGTGTTAACAGTTATTGCTTCAATTTATGACCCGTGTGGTTTCGCAGTTCTGATAGTACCTCCAACAAAACTATTGATTCAAAAATTGTGGAAAGATATGAAGTGAAATAGGATATCAAATTGAAGGAGATTCTACTTATAGAATGGCAACAAATTCCATCAAAATTTATTTATCTAAAGAATATTCATGTTGATCTTTATTTTTCACATGGTTTGAATAGAAACCAAGTCGTGGAGCAAACTGAATAGGTGAATACGAACTACATTGTTTTACGGACACGTCTATGCACACTTATGCAGCAGTAATTTACGCGGTACTTTTCGCACTAATAATATTGACAATTTTATTATTGGCAAGTCTAAATTAGTGCCGTTAAGAGACCAAAATGACTTACAGATTCCAAGATGAGTTGTTGGGAGTACTTATCGAATGTAGACTTATAGGTTATGTAACAAAATGTTTATGATAAAAATTCAAAGTACAATTTTTGTGGACTTATAGTAAAATAGTTATAAGCTGGCTCAAATCAGACAAATGATTACCGCCATTTGTAATACGTAGAATCAGCGAAATAAAACAGAATAAGACTTTACAATTCAGATATGTGCCAACATAATTAAATTCATCTGATATAGGCACTAGCACAGAAAAAGTACTGCTACAATAGATGGCTCAGAGGACCTGACTTTTTAATGTGGAATTCAGATCAGTGACCTACATTTATTTAAAAAGAATACAGCAAATCAAATTTCAATACCTTTAGATAACAGTAGACCAAGTTTAGATATTGCTGTAATGCAAAACCGATGATAGATGATTCAGACAAAACGGAGAATAAAATATTAGAAATTCGGGCTACATATTATTTTCCTAAATAAATTGAAAATATCACAACCAGCTTATCGAGATAATTGAAATTATATAAATATGAGGAAGGAATTATTGAGTGTAAAGGTAGATTTAGATACACGAATTGGTTTCATCATAAAAAGGGAGTCGATACTACTTCCAAAAGATTCAGATTTTGCGCACAAAATCATAACTAAATTTTATCAGAAAAACTATCATACTGTAAGTATCTCTCATACTTTAGACCTATTAAAACAGAAGTGTTAACTTCAGATTATTGCATACAGGATCCCTTGTGGTTGAAATTCATCCCAGTGTTAGTTCCGTGATTCGGAGGATTTACTGAACATCTTGTCTTGAACATCGTTTAGTCAAGCATAGTTTGAAGAAAACTTTAGACAAACATCTCATAAACCACAACCAGTTACGCACAATGAAGGAACTTGAGGGTGTAATAAATACAGAGTCTTTGACTACCGTAGACGCGGAGTTAGAACACATATTGACTCCTTCTGATTTCCTACGTGAGCAGAACTGTGGCCACTGAAGTTGCAGATCGAGACATCTTAGAATCAGTTAGAGTAACCAAAACGAATCTGATTGACGGGTGGAGGCGTGGTCAAATCATCCTCTCAACCAAAATGTTCACCCATCAGTACTTGACCAGCCTCCGTGAACGAAGTGACAAATACAAACAACCTAGAGTCGTTGATAATAGGCCATCAAAGTTAGCAGAGACAGTTCAAATAAAGTCAGATAGTAACAGGGCACACTGGAAAGTTGGCAAAATAGCAGAGTCGATTAAAGGATCGGATCGGATGGATCAGACTAGACAAAGTTAAATTATCATCAGGCGAAACATTGACCCGTTTCAAAAAGTTATCTGTACCCGTTGGAGATTGATGACCAAAGTACAGAACCGTCCCCATAGCAGATTATTTTTCCAGTCAAAATCAGTCAGTACTCTGAAGATTCTCACAAGGAACTACCAGTTCAAAGCAATCATCCAGTCAGTTGTAACCAAGAGTCTCGAAGTACTCAAGACAATGAATCGGTTACTAATAATGTACACATAATTCAATCACTACAAGACACAAGTAGACGACCAATCAAGACATCAGCAGCTAAAGCTAAAGAGAGAGTTAAGCAGTGCGGACATCACAGTTGATGAGCAGATTGTTTCAATTAATAATCAGCGAGAGTCGTATTGATTTAGAATCGGAGTACAGAAATGGGTTTTTTAATCAGTTCAAGATCATCAAGTTTTATATACAGTTGTATTCAGTTATTTTAGTTGTATTCTGTTGTATTCAGTTGTATTCAGTTGTATTCAGTTGTATTCAGTTGTATTCAGTTGTATTCAGTTGTATTCAGTTGTATTCAGTTGTATTCAGTTGTATTCAGTTGTATTCAGTTGTATTCAGTAGTATTCAGTTGTATTCAGTTGCAATCAGTTTAAACCGGTTAGAATCAGTTATCATTAGTCCTGGTAATCAGAACTCAGTTTATAATCCGTCATCATTATCTTGATTAAACAGTTATTTCAACAGATCAGGATGTTTAATTTATCTATTCCCTTGGGCGGGAGTGTCGCGAATGCGAATTAATATAGCTACAAAGTGAAGTAAGGTAAAAACGGTGGGGATAGCGCGCGGTGCCGACAGCGGCTCGCGCGCAGACTCACTTGGGCCTGACGGTCGGAGCTGGCAGTACCGTGGTAAGCGAACTTGTTATTTCTCAGTGCATGTGTAGGTACTCAGATTTACTAGACATTATAATGTTTACCAATATTATCGATGTGTGTGTGTACATTGTTTTAACAGCGATCAGATTCAGAAATGCTACCAAGTCAGACCAGTATTCAGATAAGAGGTTCAGGGTCGCTGTACTGTTGAGACAGTGACCAGACCAGATTCAGAAATGTTTCCAAGTCAGACCAGTATTCAGATACGAGGTTCAGGGTCACTGTACTGTTGAGACAGTGACCAGATTCAGATATGCTACCAAATCAGATCAGTATTCAGATGCGAGGTTCGGGGTGGCTGTAGGGGAGGTTGGAGGCCACTGGGGGGAACCCCCCCCATATCATGCGATGATTATTCAGTAACAGTTATTCAGTGGAAATCAGTTTTACGTAAATACAGCATTCATTAAAAGAAACAATGATATTGTACCTAGGCTTATTTCTGAGACGTAGGTATCTTAGAGTTAGATATTCGTCGTGTACCACAGATTGAGGTATTTGGCGACACAAGTGTCGAATAGGTACAGTGTCCTAATTAGCATTCGCGCGATAATCTCGCAATAATGTCATGGCATGTAGGTATTAACAAAGAATACATTAAAACTTTACAAAAGTTTAAATAGGATATCCTAAGTGAAAAATTACCCAAGGACATCTAAAAATAGTCCTTTTGAGTAAAAAAGGACCTATTACAACGGCTCCGATAAATCCCTGACATTGTTTGTGACGTAAATAACCTCGGCTCACGAGTCTGCCTTCGAGAAACTTGAGAAGGTAAAAACCGCTTTCTTTTTGTTATAAGTAATTAAGATGATTACATGTTGTCCATGTGTTTCTCGGCATCCACCCCCTCTTTTTCCATGCATGACGTAAGGCAATTCAAGGGCTGTTAGGAGAGTAGGTGGCAGAATAATTCTTGAAATAAAATGAAATGAAGGAAATGTTAAAATCACTTTTACAAGGCATCATCGTCATTTCAGCCGAAAGACGTCCACTGCTGGACATAGGCCTCCCCCAAGAATCGCCACAACGACCGGTCCTGCGCTTTCTGCATAATGATTCAATTTTGGTTGCGGGTTCCAAGACAGTTCTATCGTTTCCCTGAGAAAGAAAGAAAGAAACACATTTATATAAGACGCTCCGAGCTTAATTGTTTCGGCGCTTTTATGGTTAGTCGCCATTGTACATCCTGGCTTACAGGAGTGGCAGTGGCTGGGAAAGTGTGGCGGGCTTGTCCCAAAGTAAAAAAAAATACTAGGCTTGTCGAAAAGTATTTCAGTACCTACGTACTTGAGCAGCGCGAGCGGAGAGTAGCGAGTGTTTGTTTAATCCAGCTTGGTATAAACTAAGATATAATTTTCCAAAAAATTTGTATGCGGTCAGCATAATTTTTTTATAGAGATCAATATATGGCGTTGTTACGGCATACCTTACCTATACCACAGATAATATAATACTATAGGTACCTACTAGTACCATAAATCCTATCCTACTAATACCTATATACTAATAACTAATTATTTGAAGTACTAATTTACTAATTATTGCTATAATGATTTATAGTAGAATAAAGAGGCCTTTTTATTTTTATTTATTATTTATTTATCTCTTATGGATATAATTATCATCATAATGAACTTTGGGAAGAGCACACAACAACAAGATCGTTAGTAATCACAGGATGTAAATAATACATTATAATTAGGGGATTAGAAGTTTGATGAGAACAGTAAACAATTCATTAAAAAATTACTTTGTTTTGGCTCTGGAAGTTTCCATACATTACAATCCTCCTCCCTTAAGAAAGACAATAAATACAACTGTCTTTAAATTACAATTATTAATTACCATTTACTTCTTAATCATAACGATACATTTCACATTACTTATACTCTAATTGTGTTAATAAATAAATATCTTTGGGACATCATTACACAGCACCATCTAGTCCCAAACTAAGCAGAGCTTGTACTATGGGTACTAGACAATGGATATAATACTTATATACTTTTTTTTTTTTTTTTTGTAAATACATGCTTATAATACATAAGAAACACACCCAGACCAACACAAACACTTATGTTCATCACCCAAATATTTGTGTTCTGTGGGAATCCAACCCACGACCTCGTCATCAGCAGTCCGACACTCGAACCACTAGACCACAGAGGTCGTCGAGGTGTTCACTTAAATCAATAAAATGTAGGGACCACCTGATTTTTTTTTCGCTATTTCAGGTTTGGTCCTATAGTAAATGTTGTTTATAACGATGAGTACCTACAATGACCCCTTTTCGGGAAATAAGCGATTCAAATTTCAGCGTGTATATTATATTATTCTACAAAATTGTGAATGGATTAACTAAATGCAGTGAATTAGTTGAACGTGAATATAGGTTACGTTCAACTGAGACCAACCCTGAAATAGCGAAAAAAAAATCAGGTGGTTCCTACATTTTATTGATTTAAGTGAACACAAATGTAGGGACCAACTGATTTTTTTTTCGCGATTTCAGGGTTGGTCCCATAGTAAAAGTTGTTCATAATGATGAGCACAATGACCAATCAGTCAATCAAGCGATCGCCAACCCGCCTGCCAAGCGTGGCGATTATGGCATATCCCCCCTTTTGGAGGAGGCCTATGTCCAGCAGTGGACGTCTTTGGGTTGAAATGATGATGATGAACCTATATTCAGTCCCTTCTAAACCTCCCCGACATCCTAACACCAGAGTGTTCCATATCCCAAGACGCAACACCAACTTAGATCTAAATGCTCCCTTGCTCAGAATGAGTAGGGAGTACAACAGCTTCTGCAAATTTACGGATACTGACATACACTGTGTCTCTCTGAATATGTTTAGGAAGTTAACCACGGAGGTGCGGGGGCACAACGATGGTGCATAAATATACTTTAATAAAATTAAAAAATAAAGTTTCGTTTAGTTTTAGTTATTTTATACTCTTGTATCTAAATTATTATTTATTTTCGCATATTAATATTTCAAATATTATTATGCTATAAAAATATAACGGTGAATATAACTGTGACGGTTGATAATATTAGATTTAAAAAAACTTTTCAACAAAAAATAAAACCGACTTCAAAAACCTTAACTAAAAAGTAAAAAATAATCCTTGTATGTATTTCTAAATCTTTTCATAAACCTTCAAAATGTTGGTTTATGAAAATATTTAGAAATACATACAAGGATTATTTTTTACTTCTTAGTTGATAATTGCGAGGGTTGATTCATAAATGTTTATAGAACTAATTTGAGAATATATTTTTTATCAACCTATGCTGTCCCACTGCTGGGCAAAGGTCTCGCCCATGATTTTCCAAAAGTCCAATCAAAACACGCAAATCGGCCAAGAATTTTCAGATAAACACAACTACATATTAGGAGATCATCTAGATAGACGAAGCAAAAATAAACTGATTTATTGAAGCTGGTTAAAAAACTACTCAACCTAAGCCAATAAAATTTATATGGGACCACCGCGCGGGCTTCCTCTACCAAATAAAAAAACAACCACGTAAATCGGCCCAGAAATCTCGGAGTGATCGATGTACATAGATGAAAAAAAAAACCCGTCGAATACATAACCTCCTCCTTTTTTTGAAGTCGGTTAAAAAATCTGTAGTTGTCACAGCCCCTTCTTGCCATCTTTAATCTATCTGGAATAGAGATGTCAAGAAAAGAATACTGTAGTAACCCAACATTACTTTTGTACTTGCTGTCTTTTCTATGAGTGCTGTGTGTACCTGTTATGGGCATACATATAAGAAAAGTTATTATTGTATTGTGTTTTTTCTGTATGCTATATATGTATTGCTGTTGGTATACCATAAATAAATAAATAATTATTAAATACATTATTATAATTGAATGAATACAATTTCAATTATATTCTTAACTAAATGATCAAACAGAAGTTATCAATTTTATTAGTTTACTTTTAACTTAGCAACACTTTTATTGACTTCTACGTAAAGGTGTCGTAATAGTCAGTGTTAGATGGGATTTCTTCCATCTCGATACTATCATCAGTAATTGAATTATAAATTTTTTATGTTATGCAATTCGTGACTCTTGAACAACAATTTTGAAAATCTTCTATGGCTAACAATCTTCCTTGAGTCGTGCAAAATAATTTTCTTTTATAAATATATTTTCCGACTCGATACCGTAAAATGCCCTAACTTTGCCCACAAGCTCTACTTTGCCTAAGGCATTAACTTAATGGCACGCACACACACTACACGCACTGGCACTTTATAACTGAACCAAATGTTAGCGTTGTCATAGTTTTTAAAGCTCCCCAAGTACGGAAATCATAGCTATTATGTTAACTCAAAAAATAACTAGGCAAAGTAGGGCTTGTGGGCCAAGTTAGGGCAGTTTACGGTATTGCAAATAAATAAATAAATATCTTCGGGACATTTTTACACATCACCATCTAGTCCCAAACTAAGCAGAGCTTGTGATATGGGTACAGCAAATAACAGCCCAAAACCTTTAATACAGACAATACAATGTAAACAAAATATATATTACTTGTAAACTTGGTAAAAATAGATTAATTTTCTAGTTTTGATATTATCTCATCAACTTTTTCGATTTTGTGACTTGCAATGTTATAAAACTTTCTAAATCTAACTTTTCATGAGATCTTAAGGAAATAAATTCAATTCTAGACATATTTTTATTCTTGATTTTCTTACAACAATCATCGTTCATAATATCTATGAAAGGCAAAATTGAATTGCGTTCACTTGTCAATCCTTTGATTACTGTTTGGAGAACAATATCTACAGTAAATAATTTACAACTATCTACACACACGATGTACGAGTACAATTAACGATGTGCCACACAAAGAAAAGTTACTAAAGACTTGATGATTACAGAGTTCCTTAGTTCTACTATATGTATTATCCATTAAATCTATTTTCCGATGTATTTCTGAAATATCTAAATAACTTATCATACTCCATTCACTATCATAATGATTAACTGTACCTAAATGTTCGAAGTATATTCCTCCTTTATCTATTCTAGTTATATTATATAAATCGAAACTACTAGCTATTATTCCGTGTATGATGACGAACATCTTCAAAAAGTTGACCAGCTGCCAAATTGCGTAACTAGCTCGCCATCGCAATCGCCGTCTATTTGGTATTAGGTAGTATGCACAGAAATCAACTAAGAAATAGACGGAATTCTCGATGTACGGACTAAAATCATTCCTTCAAACGATTTCCAAAAAAAAGTATATAAGTATTATATCCATTGTCTAGTACCCATATTACAAGCTCTGCTTAGTTTGGGACTAGATGGTGCTGTGTAAAATGTCCCAAAATATTTATTTATTTATATTTATTTTCATTCGGTCTTAAGGTTCCGTTTCAGCAGCGTTTTCGCTTCTTTCTTGATTATTCTTTCTTGATTTATTCTTTCTTGATTTCTTTAAATTGCGGAGTCCTACGTCGTTGACTGTTCAACTAGGAGTTATCGAAGCACAGTTGATACAGTGTCGACTTTCGTCTGTCAGCTCGTTGTCGTCGTCGTCGTCTGCTTACTCGTCAGCCAACTGCTTATGCTTCGGTCAAGTATTGAAGGAACTGAACCCTCAACGATGTACTTGACGCGTCGCCTGTTGCCTGTTTATTTTTGATCTACTGATATACCCGTTTGTCAGGATAAAATCCCTCACTTCTGACATATGTAATGTTCGGGAATCAGATCAGAATTAAAAGAAATAAAAGATGCTGCAGCAGCGTTCGTTATATTTAACTTTACTGGCTACCAGAGCCGTAGCCAGGTGTACGCCAGAGCAGGCTCAACCTGCACTGGAAAATTTTGAGCCTGCCCTAGCCGCTAGCCCCCTTATCTTGCTAGGATTTCTAAATTTCTACGCGTAATTATTGAGTTGTACTATACTAGCAGCCACGGTCTACTGTAATCCAGATGGCATTTGCCCGCCCCTGAGCCTCGATCTAAGTACTTTCGAACTCGTTATCACACGTAATCACATCACTACCGACCAGTTTACATACACAGTCCAAAAAAAATTGCGCTCGCTTCGCTCACGCATTGTACCCCAGTTCCCGCCCTCGTTTACTCTATATACTTCGCATGCTTTCAAAGCAACTATTCATTGAAATTCATTTATTTATATTTTATAAAGAGGAAAATCCGAAACCACCAAAAACATTAGCGAAATTTTCGAGCTCGCTTCGCTCGTGCTGGTATTGCTTCCTCGATTGTTTTTTTTATTTATAAAAAGACCTAATCTAACCTCAAGGCGCAAGATAAACTTAACTTAACCTCATAAATTGATGTCATATTTCTCTAAAAAATTCGCGCTAAAAAAAGGCCTTCAGAACCTTCTGAGGGACTTTTTGAGATAATACTGTAGAACCAAATCCGATATAAGTAGCTGGTAATCAAAGGATCCGTGAGATCGATTTTGGCAAAGTTTAGGGGTGCGTTTTTTAAACGCAACTGGCTGTCCATGAGAATTATATCAAAAATTAGTCTAATTAACTATCCCCCCATAGGAAGCAACCCCAAGCCTCTGAAGGGGTCGGCCCGCCACTGACCATATTAATAGTAATAGACATGATGCTTATTACAGTGAATGTAGTAAGTTCGAATGTAACGCCGATTTCCAGTAGGTTTAGGGCGTTCGCTGTACTAAAAAATACGGCTTTCAGCCTTCCCTGAATTTTTATGAGCCTGTCCTGATTACACAGTCTGGCAACGGCCCTGCTGACTACGATGGTAATGAATAGACTACTTTTTTCTTCGATGTTACGGTAGGACTAACTCATTGATTGGAAGGAAGATCCTTAGTAAAGCTTATCTCTTATGAATATATTTATTATCAATGAACTTTGGGAAGAGCACACAACAACAAGATCGTTAGTAATCACAGGATGTAAATAATACATTGTAATTAAGGGCATTAGAAGTTTGATGAGAACAGTAAACAATTCATTAATAAATTACTGTGCAAGACCTTGGGTCTTTATCACTTTTAGTAAGGACACAAACCCACAATTCACTATAATATATAATAAGAAGTTGCCGCGTAATTTCCTCATTCGTTATTCAGACATTGAAGAAGTAACTATAGATTGAACAATACGACCGCATCAAGTACAGAAGCAAAAATGAAGATATTCATAATATCATTGATGTTTACCGTATTGCCGTTGCTAATTAATTGTGAATGTTGTCACAAAACTAGATTAGAGTTCATAATGACGGACAACGTTGGTAAGATATGCTCATACTACGGAGGTGGACCACCCAGTCCAAGTCCTGGCGGCACTGCGATGGGCGTCATTGGCAGTATATTGGCCCGAAAGTGCGAAACATTAGTGTGCGGGGACGGCAGGAACGTCAGAAAAGGATTCTACTGCGGCAAAGGACGTTGCAACTTTTTCGGCTGTGATTGTGACAACGGCTGCATACCCGGAGATCCGGAGATTGAATTCGAACGTATTCATGGAAATGATGTTGCCTCCGTTGGTAAAACATTCATACAAATCTAAATCGAAATGATTGGTGAACGAGTTTAGCAAGAAGATCTGCTTCAGGCTATCGACGTGGTGGCGATCACCGAGAACAACACCACTCGCTCCCCAAATAAACCTGTGTACAATTCTTATGAAAAATAATGAAACTTTATGTACCTAATTATATTATTTACATTAATAAAACATAATAACTATCCTGAATTCCTGAGTGCGTACGCCCACCATGTTTCTAGCATAAGTACAATGTAAAAAAATCAATTAACAAAACCAAAAAACCCGACTGCGTCTAAAAATAACTGAAAAGATGTAAACAAGACTTGTGAAAGTATCAAATCAACACGCAGGCGGAGGCTACGTATGAACTACTTAGGTAATTCATGACAAAAACATATGTAGCCTCCGCCTGCGTGTTGATTTGATACTTTCATGTGAAGAAAAAATTAAAAACTGTTTTTTTCTATCAAGACATCATTTTATTAAGTGTTACATTCAAATAATGAAATATCTATTTACTTTTCAGTATAATATTATAAGTAGCCAGTAACTACTGCAACATTTCACAAGTCTTGTTTACATCATTTCAGTTATTTTAGACGCAGTCGGGTTTTTTGGTTTTGTTAATAAAAAATAAAAACATTTTTAGTTTTGTCATGTTTTATCGCGCTATTTGTGTTTTTTTCGAAAAGTCACACAAATATACTTAATTAATGTTTTTACGGTAAATATTTTGTTGTTTTTTAGGATTTCACTGCCCCACTGTCCCACTGCCCCACTGTCCCACCGTCCCACCGTCCCACCGTCCCACTGTCCTACAGTCCCACATCCCACTGCCCCACTGTCCCACTATCTCACTATATCACTATATCACTATCGTCCCATGTCCCATATCCTGTCCCACTATATCACTATCGTCCCGACCCATGTCCTGTCCCATGTCCCATCCTATGTCCAGTCCCATGTGCCGTCCCACTGTCCTGTCCCATGTCCCGTCTCATGTCCCGTCCCATTTCTTGTCCCCTGTCCCGTCCCCTGTCCCGTCCCCAGTCCCGTCCCCTGTCCCGTCCCGTCCCCTGTCCCGTCCCCAGCCCCATCCCCTGTCCACTCCACTCCACTCCATCGTACATTTCTATCCGCTCGTGCAAATGCATAGAAGCTTGGATCTGTCGGGTGAGTACGCACCCCACGAATTAATTTTTTTCTTTCTTTCTTTCTTTCTCAAAACCCATACCAGTTTTTAAGTCAGATCATCAGATTTCAAACAAAAAAAGAAACATCAAAATCGGTCCAGTAGTTTTAGCGTGATGCTGGAACAAACAAACAGACAACTGACATTTAACAATTTTATAATAGTAGTAGATAATATACTTGAAGAAGAAGGTAATTAAAAATTGTAGACTGAAAATAGTATTTTTTTTAGTTATACCAAGATAACTTTATGCTTATTCGTATATTGTGATGGATACAATATAACAACGTTTAGGTACTTCTAAATTTTACTGCTTTTCATACAAAAAATTAGAGAAATCGCAATTTAAAGGTAGCTTCCGGTCCTTGTCTGTAAGTCGAAAGATTCTGATTTTCGGTTGGCTCAAAAGACTGCATTTCCAAGATGGCACCACCCACATACGACAGGATTTTTTTTTCTACTCTGTACAATTCGGCCCGACCAAAAAGTTTTTAATGCAATTTCTTTAGCAGCCGTATTTTCTCTATGGAGGCGCGCGCTAGAGCGCATGCGTGCGAATGACAGCTGGATATGAGCGCCTTATTCACCTTAATGTATGCAAAATGTTGTAGAAAAATATAATTAAAAATCACCGGTTCCCGTCATCGTAGCGAGGTAAAATACATACCAGTTTTTAAGTCAAATCATAAGTTTTTAGTCACAAACCCTTTCAACAAAATCGGTCTAGTAGTTTTATAGTGATGCTGGAACAAACAAACAAACAAACAAACAAACAGACAACTGACATTTAACAATTTTATAATAGTAGTAGATATAGAAAATCGTTTCGATGCACGCAGTAATCACTCACAATGTCATTGTCTTTTACAGTGTTGCGTGCTGTTTGAGACTTGATTATTTTTAGAACTGGATTCCAAACAAGTGGTAGCTGCCAACCATCTTCTCTATTAAAATTAGGATGTTTTCAACATACCTACTTGGGAAAAGTCAAAAATAAGTTAGAAAGTTTTGAAAGTAGGGTACACACTTCAAAGATCAAAATATAATGTTAAAAAGAAAATCGTTTTCAAGTAATTGGTCATCAAGTATTTAACTTCTAAATTCAGTCTAACTTATAGCACAGTTTTATATTGTTAAACTGTGCTTATAGTATGACGTCATACACTACGTCGACTGACATCCAGTTATCATGAAACAGAACATAATTATACACTGGTATAATAATTTAATACTACTGCGTGGGTTTTCTTCACGGAGTTCCTAGTGTTCCTACTTAGTTATGATGTAATAATGTAAGAAAGAAATCTGATATTTTAATTAGGAAGTTCGAAATACCTATGTCACATTTTTCATTTATACGTTTGCACATGGTTTTCACATATTAGGAACCGGAAAGTGACGCTGACTCAATAGATCTGCGTGTAACGAGTTTTGTCAAATCTCTCAAAGAAAATTCTACATGTGTGACGTAGCTTATACCTACAGCAGTGCTTTTCTACTGCGACTTTTTGTCTTATTAAATAAGTAAAAATCGTTTTATTATGTGAAGCAGTCTCGTTTCCATATGTACTAGTAGTAGGCACTAATTTGCTTACGATGCACACTTTTTAAAGATGAAAAATTGGATTACAATTTTATAATCTGAAATGAAACCAAACGCAACCTGACGCGCTCTGTGGAGCTGTCACCCAGAACTGTCATTGTACTTTTTTGTGCGCGATGCGCATGCACGTTATTTTCTAAATACTAACATAATAGTGTTTAAGTGTACTTATTAGGTGTAAATATTATATATAATCACATACTCGTAGTGATATGTGAAAGGAAAATCAAAATCGATACAAAACACAGTATTAAAGAACTGAGAGAAGAGACCGGCGCGGCGGCGTCGGCGTCAGGGATGCTTGGGAGTGAGTGATAACAATTTCAATCATTATAAACATGATTACCTGTGTAGTGGTAGTGAATACGTTAATACGTAACAAAATAATACTGTGCGCTTATGTCTTAAGCTCAGCTAGTAGCGATTAATCAAGAAATTGGTAAATTCATCAAGCAAGTTCGAACTTGTTGGTAAAATAAGTAGCAGTTATTTGAGTGATTCTCGTGACTTTATTTGAGTGAGTGAGACAATACAGATTAACTATGCGCCCTTGAGCTCTCACGAGAGGTTAGCCGTGGCTGTGATACATCCTACATGTTCTCTTTACTCCGAGAGCTTCCACGAGAGGACAGCCAAAGGAGTGAATAGAGATTCACTATGCGCCCTTGAGCTATCACGAGAGGTTAGCCGTGGCCATGATACATACATTTTCCCTTTACTCCAAGAGCTTCCACGAGAGGTCAGCCAAAGGAGAGAATAGAGATTCACTATGCGCCCTTGAGCTATCACGAGAGGTTAGCCGTGGCCATGATACATACATTTCCACTATACACCAAGAGCTTACACGAGAGGTCAGCCAAAGGAGATAATAGAGATTCACTATGCGCCCTTGAGCTATCACGAGAGGTTAGCCGTGGCGATGATACATACATGTTCCCATTACTCCAAGAGCTTTCACGGGAGGTCAGCCAATGGAGAGAATAGATTCCATGCATCCTTGAGCTTTCACGAGAGGTTAGCCATGGCCATAACATGTGCATGTTCCCCATGTTCCTTGAACAGGATGTTAATAGGAGGGGCGGAAAAGACTGCTTTATGGGTCCTCGAGCTTTCATGAAATGTCAGCTGCAGCCTTCATAACATTTATATTCTCAGCACAGCGGGAGCTCCAGCAAAAGTTCAACTTTGTTCATATGTCACAGTCTAAGAGCAGTGATACCTACACATTAATTTGTAATAAAATCAAGCCTAACTCAGGCCGTTTTCCTCAGGTGAGTAAGACACAAATGATAGTCTGTTGTAATAAGTTAATGAATATTACTTTACAGCAAAACACCTTTTACATGTAGAGGATTTCACTTTACATAAGTGTAGTGTTGAACATGGCCAATGACATACAAACATAACATCACGCCTGTATTTCCCCGAAGGGGTAGGCAGAGGTGTATAGTACACCCACATTTCGCTAGTTATGTTGTAGTCCCATGTAATAGGGGGCGAGCCTATTGGCCAATGAGCCAGTCTATATTCATGAAACATCTGAACATCTATCACTTTCAGTGGAAGACATATCTGAATTAGTTCACTTGAGGTTGAGGCAATACCTGAAGATACTAATAAGATCTTAGATAACAATAGCATATTGTTATATACAAATGGAGAAATCTTTCATGAGACATCCTTTATTTAAATGGAAGAAATATTACAAACAAATCCAATTGGCTGCTACGGGCCACCTATGTTACAGGTACAAACCAGATGATTAGAATATCTTCCCAATTAGTATGTATTGTATTATTACTAATCCTAAATATGATAGGATATTAATAATATATTCCTGTTCTAAACTTAGAAACATGTTGACCTGTGGAACACTAGTTCATTATCTAGTGTTTCCGTCCATCTAAAGTGGATGGAATCATAAAGGACATCAAGTAAATGCAGGTATTCATACCTACTTATTGTGCATTTTATACTGAAAGATATTGTGTACTACACCACTGAAAGCTAAGGATACCTTATAGTGTCTTAAAGATCTAAGAAAAGATAAAATATCAGTTTCATGAATCTAGAAATACATGAAAAGCTATTCAACTACCTAATGATTGTATTACTGGATTTAATTATTATTATTTTTGCATCCAACTTTAGTAGGTACCTAGCAAATTATAATGTGAGATTCTCTTGATAACAGGCAGTAGAGAATCCAGTCTTTCACATTTCACATAAAAGAAGAACCAATGAACACAGCTTGGTGGTTTTTTCACCAATCGAGTCAATTTGTTGGTTGTTTTAGTTCAGCGGTTATCACTAGATGGTGTTGCTTCAATCACGGAGGGTTCCTGAATCGCGTGGAAATGCAATAATCCTTAGTTGTTTGTTTTAGTTCAACGTTTACCACTACCTACATAGTGTTGCTTCAATTATGGAAGGTTCCTGAATCACGGGAAAAACACAACTATTACACAAAATTTTGTTGTATTATACAGAAAATTTACAGATGGTACTGTTAAATTAAACTACCTACCTACCCATGCTAAATAATTCGCTGCAGGTGTTATGCGAAATTTATGACAAATTTGGAAAAGCTAATAAAATTATTCCTAATCATAGAGTAATAAGACACAGAGTGATAGTTTCATCCAAATTTCCGCTCAAAGTTGAAGCACAAAAACAATCGATAAGTGCTCGCAAGCGGCACGTCAAATGTTCACCGACACGCACATGGGCGTGCTTAAGCTGTACGGAATGGAGCCATTTGTGCCTGCCCATGCATCAAATTGTGCGCATGGACATGGTTTCTGTATATAGCTGTTCTAAGTTCCTAATGATAAGTAATACATTGTAGGTAATAGGTAGATCATATGTTTTGATATCCTGAAATACATAGGTGCCTCCCCTTTAAAATAGGATGAGACATTCTTTCCTCCATTTGGCCTTCTAAGTAGGATCAAAAAAGGTGGGGGGGGGGCATTGTTGGGGTATTTTGGTGGCCGGTAAACCATGGATGGTACCATGGTTTTTTAATACACGATAGTACACGAATAAGTTTGATAGAACTAGTTATGACTCCACAAATTGGTTTTATCCCCCATCAGGACCCAACTTCCCTTGTACAAGACCTTTACTTAAGCAGCAATGGTTGCATGCTAGCTTACTTATCAAACTGAACTAAGGTGCTGTTATAAAAATGCTGCCTGCTCAGATCCATAATCGGAGTCAGTGTGTACCTATAATAATAATAATAGGACCAGAAATATTTAATTTTATCTTTAAAAATGGCCGACCTGAATCAATATTTAATTATTTACTAAAGATATTTTAGTTAGAGGATCAATCCTTAATAATATTGATGATGTTTTTTGGATAGATTTCCATCAATGCGACCTCAACTTTACATATTAAGTTACATTTTCATCGCTCAAAATTATTATATTATACAAATTAGGGAGCAGCAAAATTGTTTGCTTTCGTTATGCTCTCTAATTATAATCCTTAGTATAAACTGTAGAATGCGGTTAACGCAATACCTACATTATAAGATTATAACACAAAATAAAAATAAAAATCTTCCTTGAAGTAGGTACACCATTATGATATACTAAATAGTTGACACCACTAGGCACCTACTATTACTAGGTTGTAAAAGTGACTGCTCATTAGGGATGTGCAGAATAATTGTGTATAAATAATCGAAATCGGTAAAATAAATCTTCCTTTGAAGATTTTAATTAACAAGTGGCTCAGTTGAATGAGATAGAGTAGGAAATTATTTATTGGATGAATTATTTAAACCAATTATTTTGTTTACACAATTGGGTCAAATAATGATACTCCTCAGTTAAAGGTGTTTTACAGTAAAAACGAATACTTAATTTAACTGTGATATTTTTGCAGTCAGAATTCTTATAGAAACCAAGAAGGAAATGGACTTCTTGACTTTTGTTTTACTCAATCAATACAAAAATCCTTATACCTACATAATATAAGCACCTATTTGAGGCAAATAATGTTATATAATAATAATGTCATCATCATCATCATCATCATCATCATTTCAGCCGAAAGACGTCCACTACTGGACATAGGCCTAATAATAATGTAATGATAAGTAAATCAATAATAAAAATCCACATTGTCTATACATATGTGTACTACTATACCATACATATGTGTATACTACCTAATCTCATGATCTTATTCTATTCTTTTGAATCTTCGATCAATTTGAATAGCAAGATTTCATAGTTTGAATACAGACAGAGATAGTTAAAATAAAAGATATCTGTACGAATCATAGCCATACATCTCTACAGACCTGCATGCCTCAACAAATCTACTTTTCCTTTAATTGTTTATTGTGTTTAAGGTAATTGTTATTAAACACACATACACAAGGACTTTACTTGACTTGTGAACTTATGATTTTGCTTTATATAAAGATAGCTACATCTACTTTTATTACCCAAGTAACTAAGTATAGAAAATAAGACCGACATTGTTACCATCGTATCATGTTGTATGTGATTATTCTGATTTCCTTTTTGATACCAATTGCGTGATTGGTTAGTTTAGATTAGGTATCTAATCTAAACTAATACTACACAACTTTCTTCTTTAAACATCTACTAGTACATATGGAAACGAGACTGCTTCACATAATTACATAGATCGGACTAACTTACCAAGTGACGTCCGATCCTCGATTATGTGAAGCAGTCTCGTTTCCATCCAATTCCCGACCCGACCCAGTGTATCCTAGATTCAATATCCCTTATGAAAGTTGTGTCTACCTGTGTGACTTTGAAGTAAATGACAGTTCTGGGTGACAGCTCCACAGAGCGCGTCAGGTTGCGTTTGGTTTCATTTCAGATTATAAAATTGTAATCCAATTTTTCATCTTTAAAAAGTGTGCATCGTAAGCAAATTAGTGCCTACTACTAGTACATATGGAAACGAGACTGCTTCACATAATCGAGGATCGGACGTCACTTGGTAAGTTAGTCCGATCTATGTAATTATAATCAGTAAAAGTAGTATAATTAGTAATTTTACGAACTATAGATACCTATCTTCCTAACTTGAAGCCAATTGCCATTTTCGAAAGCCCGGGAACAAAATGGGACAGCCAATAGATGACCAAACGCTGACCGTGACCTTTACCTACATCTAAGAATGTTTATACTGTGTCCTTGAGACGGCTTCGACGTTTCTAGATCGTATATAAGCCAATAATGTAGATAGACTACCTACTTGCCAGCTGAAATTTACGACCAAATCTTGTAATGTAGGTAGTATAAGGCGTTGTACTAATACAACGCGACTACGCGACAACGCAAGCTCGCGCGAATCTTGTTCATGCGAGCCCGCGGTGAAACGTACAAGTGTCGAATAGGTACAGTGTCCTAATTAGCATTCGCGCGATAATCTCGCAATAATGTCATGGCATGTAGGTATTAACAAAGAATACATTAAAACTTTACAAAAGTTTAAATAGGATATCCTAAGTGAAAAATTACCCAAGGACATCTAAAAATAGTCCTTTTGAGTAAAAAAGGACCTATTACAACGGCTCCGATAAATCCCTGACATTGTTTGTGACGTAAATAACCTCGGCTCACGAGTCTGCCTTCGAGAAACTTGAGAAGGTAAAAACCGCTTTCTTTTTGTTATAAGTAATTAAGATGATTACATGTTGTCCATGTGTTTCTCGGCATCCACCCCCTCTTTTTCCATGCATGACGTAAGGCAATTCAAGGGCTGTTAGGAGAGTAGGTGGCAGAATAATTCTTGAAATAAAATGAAATGAAGGAAATGTTAAAATCACTTTTACAAGGCATCATCGTCATTTCAGCCGAAAGACGTCCACTGCTGGACATAGGCCTCCCCCAAGAATCGCCACAACGACCGGTCCTGCGCTTTCTGCATAATGATTCAATTTTGGTTGCGGGTTCCAAGACAGTTCTATCGTTTCCCTGAGAAAGAAAGAAAGAAACACATTTATATAAGACGCGCCGAGCTTCATTTTTTCGGCGCTTTTATGGTTAGTCGCCATTGTACATCCTGGCTTACAGGAGTGGCAGTGGCTGGGAAAGTGTGGCGGGCTTGTCCCAAAGTAAAAAAAAATACTAGGCTTGTCGAAAAGTATTTCAGTACCTACCTACTTGAGCAGCGCGAGCGAAGAGTAGCGAGTGTTTGTTTAATCCAGCTTGGTATAAAGTAAGATATAATTTTCTAAAAAAATTGTATACGGTCAGAATAATTTTTTTATAGAGATCAATATATGGCGTTGTTACGGCATACCTTACCTATACCACAGATAATATAATACTATAGGTACCTACTAGTACCATAAATCCTATCCTACTAATACCTATATACTAATAACTAATTATTTGAAGTACTAATTTACTAATTATTGCTATAATGATTTATAGTAGAATAAAGAGGCCTTTTTATTTTTATTCATTATTTATTTATCTCTTATGGATATAATTATCATCATAATGAACTTTGGGAAGAGCACACAACAACAAGATCGTTAGTAATCACAGGATGTAAATAATACATTATAATTAGGGGATTAGAAGTTTGATGAGAACAGTAAACAATTCATTAAAAAATTACTTTGTTTTGGGTCTGGAAGTTTCCATACATTACAATCCTCCTCCGTTAAGAAAGACAATAAATACAACTGTCTTTAAATTACAATTATTAATTACCATTTACTTCTTCATCATAACGATACATTTCACATTACTTATACTCTAATTGTGTTAATAAATAAATATCTTTGGGACATCATTACACAGCACCATCTAGTCCCAAACTAAGCAGAGCTTGTACTATGGGTACTAGACAATGGATATAATACTTATATACTTTTTTTTTTTTTTGTAAATACATGCTTATAATACATAAGAAACACACCCAGACCAACACAAACACTTATGTTCATCACCCAAATATTTGTGTTCTGTGGGAATCCAACCCACGACCTCGTCATCAGCAGTCCGACACTCGAACCACTAGACCACAGAGGTCGTCGAGGTGTTCACTTAAATCAATAAAATGTAGGGACCACCTGATTTTTTTTTCGCTATTTCAGGTTTGGTCCTATAGTAAAAGTTGTTTATAACGATGAGTACCTACAATGACCCCTTTTCGGGAAATAAGCGATTCAAATTTCAGCGTGTATATTATATTATTCTACAAAATTGTGAATGGATTAACTAAATGCAGTGAATTTGTTGAACGTGAACGTGTTACGTTCAACTGAGACCAACCCTGAAATAGCGAAAAAAAAATCAGGTGGTCCCTACATTTTATTGATTTAAGTGAACACAAATGTAGGGACCAACTGATTTTTTTTTCGCGATTTCTCGGTTGGTCCCATAGTAAAAGTTGTTCATAATGATGAGTACAATGACCAATCCCGCCTGCCAAGCGTGGCGATTATGGCATATTCCCCCCTTTTGGAGGAGGCCTATGTCCAGCAGTGGACGTCTTTGGGTTGAAATGATGATGATGAACCTATATTCAGCCCCTTCTAAACCTCCCCGACATCCTAACACCAGAGTGTTCCATATCCCAAGACGCAACACCAACATAGATCTAAATGCTCCCTTGCTCAGAATGAGTAGGGAGTACAACAGCTTCTGCAAATTTACGGATACTGACATACACTGTGTCTCGCTGAATATGTTTAGGAAGTTAACCACGGAGGTGCGGGGGCACAACGATGGTGCCTAAATATACTTTAATAAAATTAAAAAATAAAGTTTCGTTTAGTTTTAGTTATTTTATACTCTTGTATCTAAATTATTATTTATTTTCGCATATTAATATTTCAAATATTATTATGCTATAAAAATATAACGGTGAATATAACTGTGACGGTTGATAATATTAGATTTAAAAAAACTTTACAACAAAAAATAAAACCGACTTCAAAAACCTTAACTAAAAAGTAAAAAATAATCCTTGTATGTATTTCTAAATCTTTTCATAAACCTTCAAAATGTTGGTTTATGAAAATATTTAGAAATACATACAAGGATTATTTTTTACTTCTTAGTTGATAATTGCGAGGGTTGATTCATAAATGTTTATAGAACTAATTTGAGAATATATTTTTTATCAACCTATGCTGTCCCACTGCTGGGCAAAGGTCTCGCCCATGATTTTCCAAAAGTCCAATCAAAACACGCAAATCGGCCAAGAATTTTCAGATAAACACAACTACATATTAGGAGATCATCTAGATAGACGAAGCAAAAATAAACTGATTTATTGAAGCTGGTTAAAAAACTACTCAACCTAAGCCAATAAAATTTATATGGGACCACCGCGCGGGCTTCCTCTACCAAATAAAAAAACAACCACGTAAATCGGCCCAGAAATCTCGGAGTGATCGATGTACATAGATGAAAAAAAAAAACCCGTCGAATACATAACCTCCTCCTTTTTTTGAAGCCGGTTAAAAAATCTGTAGTTGTCACAGCCCCTTCTTGCCATCTTTAATCTATCTGGAATAGAGATGTCAAGAAAAGAATACTGTAGTAACCCAACATTACTTTTGTACTTGCTGTCTTTTCTATGAGTGCTGTGTGTACCTCTGTTATGGGCATACATATAAGAAAAGTTATTATTGTATTGTGTTTTTTCTGTATGCTATATATGTATTGCTGTTGGTATACCATAAATAAATAAATAATTATTAAATACATTATTATAATTGAATGAATATAATTTCAATTATATTCTTAACTAAATGATCAAACAGAAGTTATCAATTTTATTAGTTTACTTTTAACTTATCAACTCTTTTATTGACTTCTACGTAAAGGTGTCGTAATAGTCAGTGTTAGATGGGATTTCTTCCATCTCGATACTATCATCAGTAATTGAATTAGAAATTTTTTATGTTATGCAATTCGTGACTCTTGAACAACAATTTTGAAAATCTTCTATGGCTAACAATCTTCCTTGAGTCGTGCAAAATAATTTTCTTTTATAAATATATTTTCCGACTCGATACCGTAAAATGCCCTAACTTTGCCCACAAGCCCTACTTTGCCTAAGGCATTAACTTAATGGCACGCACACACACTACACGCACTGGCACTTTATAACTGAACCAAATGTTAGCGTTGTCATAGTTTTTAAAGCTCCCCAAGTACGGAAATCATAGCTATTATAGTTTACTCAAAAAATAACTAGGCAAAGTAGGGCTTGTGGGCCAAGTTAGGGCAGTTTACGGTATTGCAAATAAATAAATAAATATCTTCGGGACATTTTTACACATCACCATCTAGTCCCAAACTAAGCAGAGCTTGTGATATGGGTACAGCAAATAACAGCCCAAAACCTTTAATACAGACAATACAATGTAAACAAAATATATATTACTTGTAAACTTGGTAAAAATAGATTAATTTTCTAGTTTTGATATTATCTCATCAACTTTTTCGATTTTGTGACTTGCAATGTTATAAAACTTTCTAAATCTAACTTTTCATGAGATCTTAAGGAAATAAATTCAATTCTAGACATATTTTTATTCTTGATTTTCTTACAACAATCATCGTTCATAATATCTATGAAAGGCAAAATTGAATTGCGTTCACTTGTCAATCCTTTGATTACTGTTTGGAGAACAATATCTACAGTAAATAATTTACAACTATAGATAGTTGTGAACACACGATGTACGAGTACAATTAACGATGTGCCACACAAAGAAAAGTTACTAAAGACTTGATGATTACAGAGTTCCTTAGTTCTACTATATGTATTATCCATTAAATCTATTTTCCGATGTATTTCTGAAATATCTAAATAACTTATCATATTCCATTCACTATCATAATGATTAACTTTACCTAAATGTTCGAAGTATATTCCTCCTTTATCTATTCTAGTTATATTATATAAATCTAAACTACTAGCTATTATTCCGTGTATGATGACGAACATCTTCAAAAAGTTGACCAGCTGCCAAATTGCGTAACTCGCTCGCCATCGCAATCGCCGTCTATTTGGGGGTGTATTAGGTAGTATGCACAGAAATCAACTAAGAAATAGACGGAATTCTCGATGTACGGACTAAAATCATTCCTTCAAACGATTTCCAAAAAAAAGTATATAAGTATTATATCCATTGTCTAGTACCCATATTACAAGCTCTGCTTAGTTTGGGACTAGATGGTGCTGTGTAAAATGTCCCAAAATATTTATTTATTTATATTTTATTTCCATTCGGTCTTAAGGTTCCGTTTCAGCAGAATTATTAAAAAAACAATCCTTTTTTAAATTAAAATTCGTACTAGTTCATATTTATTTCAGTAATATTATTTAAAATCTTGGACAAGGTGGACCGACGACCTGGTGAAGGTCGCGGGAATCCGCTGGATGCGGAAGGCACAGGACCGGTCGTTGTGGCGATGTTTGGGGGAGGCCTGTGTCCAGCAGTGGACGTCTTTCGGCTGAAATGATGATGATGATGATGATTTAAAATCTTTGTTTATGTTCTAATAATATAGGTAGGTACTGAATTAGAGAATCGATAAATGGCTGTCGCGCGATCCAGCATCACCTTGTTTTCTTGGGGCTCGTTTATGTAAACGCGGAGCTTTGCGCGGTGCGTCATATTTGACTACTGATTCGTTGGTACCTTGCCTACATGAATTTTTCTAGTTGCCACTGTGCAATTTTTCTGAATAATTCAAATCAAACCAAATCAAAATAATTTATTTGTAAAACATAGGTATAAAAGTTAAAAACTTGGTGGAAAATTAACATATTACGTCACACTATGTTTAACCTTGAAAGGCATACAAATTACATAGTACCTATAGAACACATCATAGCATTTGTATTATTAGTTAGCATTAAAATAGAATAGAATAGAATAATAATTTATTTGCAAAGAATGTAGGTACATGACATAAAGGTGTTATCGGTATTAGTTATAATTAAATTATTTATATTTTTAGGTTACATAAATCATATAGGTAATAATTATTTTAAAACTTGCGTTTAGTACGCAATACCTACATAACAACATAGAAAAAACATAACAAATAAATCGGACATCAAAATAAAATTACAGTATTAAAACATTTTAAATTTCAAACCACTCGCATTTTATCATCAAAGTAGTCTTTGATAGAGTAGTACGCTTTTTTATGTAAAAATTCTGAGAGCAGTTTCTTAAATTTCTCTATATTATCCGTCTCCCTGATACTTTTGGGTAATTTATTAAAAAAATTTGGAGCTATGAAACTCTTTGAATATAGGGCTGTTTTTTGGGGATTCATGCAAAGAGTGTTCCTAAGACGTTTATTATTGGTGGCTTCAAATATGTTAATTGTCAAGCAAATGTTGCTTTAGATCTTCCCAAGAAGAAAATAATCTATTTAATAATGTTGATCGTATATTTCCTTCTATTTTTGATAGGACAATTGCAACAAATGCGATTTTATGTGTAGGTTTCAATGAATTATACGCATTATTGCAATTGTCTATGAAAACGTGCAGATTTGCCTTGTCACCATCATATTTGCTTAACATCCGTTCCGCGAGCCCTAACATTCTATTCTACATTATCCTTGTTAGGCATTTTAAACTATAAATTTAACACACAAATATAAACTCTTAAATTTTAACACAATATAAACTCACGTTTTCGCTTCTTTCTTGATTATTCTTTCTGGATTTATTCTTTCTTGATTTCTTTAAATTGCGGAGTCCTACGTCGTTGACTGTTCAACTAGGAGTTATCGAAGCACAGTTGATACAGTGTCACCTTTCGTCTGTCAGCTCGTTGTCGTCGTCGTCGTCTGCTTACTCGTCAGCCAACTGCTTAAGCTTCGGTCAAGTATTGAAGGAACTGAACCCTCAACGATGTACTTGACGCGTCGCCTGTTGCCTGTTTATTTTTGATCTACTGATATACCCGTTTGTCAGGATAAAATCCCTCACTTCTGACATATGTAATGTTCGGGAATCAGATCAGAATTAAAAGAAATAAAAGATGCTGCAGCAGCGTTCGTTATATTTAACTTTACTGGCTACCAGAGCCGTAGCCAGGGGTACGCCAGAGCAGGCTCAACCTGCACTGGAAAATTTTGAGCCTGCCCTAGCCGCTAGCCCCCTTATCTTGCTAGGATTTCTAAATTTCTACGCGTAATTATTGAGTTGTACTATACTAGCAGCCACGGTCTACTGTAATCCAGATGGCATTTGCCCGCCCCTGAGCCTCGATCTAAGTACTTTCGAACTCGTTATCACACGTAATCACATCACTACCGACCAGTTTACATACACAGTCCAAAAAAAATTGCGCTCGCTTCGCTCGCGCATTGTACCCCGGTTCCCGCCCTCGTTTACTCTATATACTTCGCATGCTTTCAAAGCAACTATTCTTTGGAATTCAATTATTTATATTTTATAAAGAGGAAAATCCGAAACCACCAAAAACATTAGCGAAATTTTCGAGCTCGCTTCGCTCGTGCTGGTATTGCTTCCTCGATTGTTTTTTTATTTATAAAAAGACCTAATCTAACCTCAAGGCGCAAGATAAACTTAACATAACCTCATAAATTGATGTCATATTTCTCTAAAAAATTCGCGCTAAAAAAAGGCCTTCAGAACCTTCTGAGGGACTTTTTGAGATAATACTGTAGAACCAAATCCGATATAAGTATCTGGTAATCAAAGGATCCGTGAGATCGATTTTGGCAAAGTTTAGGGGTGCGTTTTTTAAACGCAACTGGCTGTCCATGAGAATTATATCAAAAATTAGTCTAATTAACTATCCCCCCATAGGAAGGAAGCCACCCCAAGCCTCTGAAGGGGTCGGCCTGCCACTGACCATATTAATAGTAATAGACATGATGCTTATTACAGTGAATGTAGTAAGTTCGAATGTAACGCCGATTTCCAGAAGGTTTAGGGCGTTCGCTGTACTAAAAAATACGGCTTTCAGCCTTCCCTGAATTTTTATGAGCCTGTCCTGATTACACAGTCTGGCAACGGCCCTGCTGACTATGATGGTAATGAATAGACTACTTTTTTCTTCGATGTTACGGTAGGACTAACTCATTGATTGGAAGGAAGATCCTTAGTAAAGCTTATCTCTTATGGATATATTTATTATCAATGAACTTTGGGAAGAGCACACAACAACAAGATCGTTAGTAATCACAGGATGTAAATAATACATTGTAATTAAGGGCATTAGAAGTTTGATGAGAACAGTAAACAATTCATTAATAAATTACTGTGCAAGACCTTGGGTCTTTATCACTTTTAGTAAGGACACAAACCCACAATTCACTATAATATATAATAAGAAGTTGCCGCGAAATTTTCTCATTCGTTATTCAGACATTGAAGAAGTAACTATAGATTGAACAATACGACCGCATCAAGTACAGAAGCAAAAATGAAGATATTCATAATATCATTGATGTTTACCGTATTGCCGTTGCTAATTAATTGTGAATGTTGTCACAAAACTAGATTAGAGTTCATAATGACGGACAACGTTGGTAAGATATGCTCATACTACGGAGGTGGACCACCCAGTCCAGGTCCTGGCGGCACTGCGATGGGCGTCATTGGCAGTATATTGGCCCGAAAGTGCGAAACATTAGTGTGCGGGGACGGCAGGAACGTCAGAAAAGGATTCTACTGCGGCAAAGGACGTTGCAACTTTTTCGGCTGTGATTGTGACAACGGCTGCATACCCGGAGATCCGGAGATTGAATTCGAACGTATCCATGGAAATGATGTTGCCTCCGTTGGTAAAACATTCATACAAATCTAAAGCGAAATGATTGGTGAACGAGTTTAGCAAGAAGATCTGCTTCAGGCTATCGACGTGGTGGCGATCACCGAGAACAACACCACTCGCTCCCCAAATAAACCTGTGTACAATTCTTATGAAAACTAATGAAAAATAATGAAACTTTATGTACCTAATTATATTATTTACATTAAGAAAACATAATAACTATCCTGAATTCCTGAGTGCGTACGCCCACCATGTTTCTAGCATAAGTACAATGTAAAAAAATCAATTAACAAAACCAAAAAACCCGACTGCGTCTAAAAATAACTGAAAAGATGTAAACAAGACTTGTGAAAGAATCAATTCAACACGCAGGCGGAGGCTACGTATGAACTACTTAGGTAATTCATGACAAAAACATATGTAGCCTCCGCCTGCGTGTTGATTTGATACTTTCATGTGAAGAAAAAATTAAAAACTGTTTTTTTCTATCAAGACATCATTTTATTAAGTGTCACATTCAAATAATGAAATATCTATTTACTTTTCAGTATAATATTATAAGTAGCCAGTAACTACTGCAACATTTCACAAGTCTTGTTTACATCATTTCAGTTATTTTAGACGCAGTCGGGTTTTTTGGTTTTGTTAATAAAAAATAAAAACATTTTTAGTTTTGTCATGTTTTATCGCGCTATTTGTGTTTTTTTCGAAAAGTCACACAAATATACTTAATTAATGTTTTTACGGTAAATATTTTGTTGTTTTTTAGGATTTCACTGCCCCACTGTCCCACTGCCCCACTGTCCCACCGTCCCACCGTCCCACTGTCCTACAGTCCCACATCCCACTGCCCCACTGTCCCACTATCTCACTATATCACTATCGTCCCATGTCCCATATCCTGTCCCACTGTCTCACTATATCACTATCGTCCCGACCCATGTCCTGTCCCATGTCCCATCCTATGTCCAGTCCCATGTGCCGTCCCACTGTCCTGTCCCATGTCCCGTCTCATGTCCCGTCCCATTTCCCGTCCCCTGTCCCGTCCCCTGTCCCGTCCCCTGTCCCGTCCCCTGTCCCGTCCCGTCCCCTGTCCCGTCCCCAGCCCCATCCCCTGTCCACTCCACTCCACTCCATCGTACATTTCTATCCGCTCGTGCAAATGCATAGAAGCTTCGATCTGTCGGGTGAGTACGCACCCCACGAATTAATTTTTTTCTTTTTTTCTTTCTTTCTTTCTTTCTCAAAACCCATACCAGTTTTTAAGTCAGATCATCAGCTTTCAAACAAAAAAAGAAACATCAAAATCGGTCCAGTAGTTTTAGCGTGATGCTGGAACAAACAAACAAACAAACAGACAACTGACATTTAACAATTTTATAATAGTAGTAGATAATATACTTGAAGAAGAAGGTAATTAAAAATTGTAGACTGAAAATAGTATTTTTTTAGTTATACCAAGATAACTTTATGCTTATTCGTATATTGTGATGGATACAATATAACAACGTTTAGGTACTTCAAAATTTTATTGCTTTTCATACAAAAAATTAGAGAAATCGCAATTTAAAGGTAGCTTCCGGTCCTTGTCTGTAAGTCGAAAGATTCTGATTTTCGGTTGGCTCAAAAGACTGCATTTCCAAGATGGCACTACCCACATACGACAGGATTTTTTTTTCTACTCTGTACAATTCGGCCCGACCAAAAAGTTTTTAATGCAATTTCTTTAGCAGCCGTATTTTCTCTATGGAGGCGCTCGCTAGAGCGCATGCGTGCGAATGACAGCTGGATATGAGCGCCTTATTCACCTTAATGTATGCAAAATGTTGTAGAAAAATATAATTAAAAATCACCGGTTCCCGTCATCGTAGCGAGGTAAAATACATACCAGTTTTTAAGTCAAATCATAAGTTTTTAGTCACAAACCCTTTCAACAAAATCGGTCTAGTAGTTTTATAGTGATGCTGGAACAAACAAACAAACAAACAAACAGACAACTGACATTTAACAATTTTATAATAGTAGTAGATATAGAAAATCGTTTCGATGCACGCAGTAATCACTCACAATGTCATTGTCTTTTACAGTGTTGCGTGCTGTTTGAGACTTGATTATTTTTAGAACTGGATTCCAAACAAGTGGTAGCTGCCAACCATCTTCTCTATTAAAATTAGGGTGTTTTCAACATACCTACTTGGGAAAAGTCAAAAATAAGTTAGAAAGTTTTGAAAGTAGGGTACACACTTCAAAGATCAAAATATAATGTTAAAAAGAAAATCGTTTTCAAGTAATTGGTCATCAAGTATTTAACTTCTAAATTCAGTCTAACTTATAGCACAGTTTTATATTGTTAAACTGTGCTTATAGTATGACGTCATACACTACGTCGACTGACATCCAGTTATCATGAAACAGAACATAATTATACACTGGTATAATAATTTAATACTACTGCGTGGGTTTTCTTCACGGAGTTCCTAGTGTTCCTACTTAGTTATGATGTAATAATGTAAGAAAGAAATCTGATATTTTAATTAGGAAGTTCGAAATACCTATGTCACAATTTTCATTTATAAGTTTGCACATGGTTTTCACATATTAGGAACCGGAAAGTGACGCTGACTCAATAGATCTGCGTGTAACGAGTTTTGTCAAATCACTCAAAGAAAATTCTACATGTGTGACGTAGCTTATACCTACAGCAGCGCTTTTCTACTGCGACTTTTTATGTCTTATTAAATAAGTAAAAATCTTTTATTATAATTAGTAAAAGTAGTATAATTAGTAATTTTACGAACTATAGATACCTATCTTCCTAACTTGAAGCCAATTGCCATTTTCGAAAGCCCGGGAACAAAATGGGACAGCCAATAGATGACCAAACGCTGACCGTGACCTTTACCTACATCTAAGAATGTTTATACTGTGTCCTTGAGACGGCTTCGACGTTTCTAGATCCTATATAAGCCAATAATGTAGAAAGACTACCTACTTGCCAGCTGAAATTTACGACCAAATCTTGTAATGTAGGTAGTATAAGGCGTTGTACTAATACAACGCGACTACGCGACAACGCAAGCTCGCGCGAATCTTGTTCATGCGAGCCCGCGGTGAAACGTACAAGTGTCGAATAGGTACAGTGTCCTAATTAGCATTCGCGCGATAATCTCGCAATAATGTCATGGCATGTAGGTATTAACAAAGAATACATTAAAACTTTACAAAAGTTTAAATAGGATATCCTAAGTGAAAAATTACCCAAGGACATCTAAAAATAGTCCTTTTGATTAAAAAAGGACCTATTACAACGGCTCCGATAAATCCCTGACATTGTTTGTGACGTAAATAACCTCGGCTCACGAGTCTGCCTTCGAAAAACTCGAGAAGGTGAATACCGCTTTCTTTTTGTTATAATTAATTAAGATGATTACATGTTGTCCATGTGTTTCTCGGCATCCACCCCCTCTTTTTCCATGCATGACGTAAGAAAATTCAAGGGCTGTTAGGAGAGTAGGTGGCAGAATAATTCTTGAAATAAAATGAAATGAAGGAAATGTTAAAATCACTTTTACAAGGCATCATCGTCATTTCAGCCGAAAGACGTCCACTGCTGGACATAGGCCTCCCCCAAGAATCCCCACAACGACCGGTCCTGCGCTTTCTGCATAATGATTCAATTTTGGTTGCGGGTTACAAGACAGTTCTATCGTTTACCTGAGAAAAAAAGAAAGAAACACATTTATATAAGACGCGCCGAGCTTCATTGTTTCGGCGCTTTTATGGTTAGTCGCCATTGTACATCCTGGCTTACAGGAGTGGCAGTGGCTGGGAAAGTGTGGCGGGCTTGTCCCAAAGTAAAAAAAAATACTAGGCTTGTCGAAAAGTATTTCAGTACCTACCTACTTGAGCAGCGCGAGCGGAGAGTAGCGAGTGTTTGTTTAATCCAGCTTGGTATAAACTATTATATAATTTTCCAAAAAAATTGTATACGGTCAGCATAATTTTTTTATAGAGATCAATATATGGCGGTGTTACGGCATACCTTACCTATACCACAGATAATATAATACTATAGGTACCTACTAGTACCATAAATCCTATCCTACTAATACCTATATACTAATAACTAATTATTTGAAGTACTAATTTACTAATTATTGCTATAATGATTTATAGTAGAATAAAGAGGCCTTTTTAATTTTATTTATTATTTATTTATCTCTTATGGATATAATTATCATCATAATGAACTTTGGGAAGAGCACACAACAACAAGATCGTTAGTAATCACAGGATGTAAATAATACATTATAATTAGGGGATTAGAAGTTTGATGAGAACAGTAAACAATTCATTAAAAAATTACTTTGTTTTGGCTCTGGAAGTTTCCATACATTACAAACCTCCTCCGTTAAGAAAGACAATAAATACAACTGTCTTTAAATTACAATTATTAATTACCATTTACTTCTTAATCATAACGATACATTTCACATTACTTATACTCTTATTATACATGCTGAAATTTGAATCGCTTAATTCCCGAAAAGGGGTCATTGTACTCATCACTATGAGCAACTTTTACTATGGGACCAACCCTTCGCTATTTCAGGTTTGGTCCCATAGTAAAAGTTGTTTATAACGATGAGTACCTACAATGACCCCTTTTCGGGAAATAAGCGATTCAAATTTCAGCGTGTATATTATATTATTCTACAAAATTGTGAATGGATTATCTAAATGCAGTGAATTAGTTGAACGTGAATATAGGTTACGTTCAACTGAGACCAACCCTGAAATAGCGAAAAAAAAATCAGGTGGTCCCGACATTTTATTGATTTAAGTGAACACAAATGTAGGGACCAACTGATTTTTTTTTCGCGATTTCAGGGTTGGTCCCATAGTAAAAGTTGTTCATAATGATGAGCACAATGACCAATCAATCAATCAAGCAATCGTCAACCCGCCTGCCAAGCGTGGCGATTATGGCATATTCCCCCCTTTTGGAGGAGGCCTATGTCCAGCAGTGGACGTCTTTGGGTTGAAATGATGATGATGAACCTATATTCAGTCCCTTCTAAACCTCCCCGACATCCTAACACCAGAGTGTTCCATATCCCAAGACGCAACACCAACTTAGATCTAAATGCTCCCTTGCTCAGAATGAGTAGGGAGTACAACAGCTTCTGCAAATTTACGGATACTGACATACACTGTGTCTCGCTGAATATGTTTAGGAAGTTAACCACGGAGGTGCGGGGGCACAACGATGGTGCATAAATATACTTTAATAAAATTAAAAAATAAAGTTTCGTTTAGTTTTAGTTATTTTATACTCTTGTATCTAAATTATTATTTATTTTCGCATATTAATATTTCAAATATTATTATGCTATAAAAATATAACGGTGAATATAACTGTGACGGTTGATAATATTAGATTTAAAAAAACTTTTCAACAAAAAATAAAACCGACTTCAAAAACCTTAACTAAAAAGTAAAAAATAATCCTTGTATGTACGTGGGACACTCAGAAAGTTTTGCGAAACTAAAAAAAATTGTTCTATACGTACATATATTTTTATCAAATCTTTTCAAAGTACTTTCCACCAGCCTCTATACAAAGATTCATGCGCCTAAACCAGTTTTCAAAACACTTTTTCCAGTCCGCCGCAGACACCTCGTTTACAGCCTGCTCGAACGCAGCCAGCGCATCTTCCGGCGACGAAAATTGTATCCCTTTGAGCTGATTTTTTATTTTTGGGAATAAAAAGAAGTCACACGGTGCTAGATCAGGGCTGTAAGGAGGGTGACCCAGGAGTTTGACTGGCGTGCTGTCCAGGAAGTCCCTCGTTTTGAGTGCGGTGTGCGCAGGTGCATTTTCGTGGTGGAGCAGTAGCCCGCGGAGCCCTGTGTTTGGTCGCTTGTTGCTTATAACAGAGAAAACTTCTGGCAAACATTTGGTAGTATACCATTCGGCATTAATGCTTCTTTGATCCCGTAAGGGAATTGATACCAAGTGGCCAGTCAAATTAAAAAAAGCTAGCGATCAAAATCTTACCCCCGCTTCTAGATCGCTTCACTTTGGTAGGCGTTGGCTCATTTTGAAACACCCAAACAGTCGACTGGCGCTTGGTTTCTGGGTCGTATTGATAAATCCAGGACTCATCACCTGTAACGATGTCGTAAACACGCCGAGACGAGCCTGCTTCAAATTTGTTAAGCATATCACGGCACCATTCCACCCGGGCCTGCTTCTGAGCATCGGTGAGGTTGTGCGGCACCCAGCGTGATACTATCCTCCTCACGCGAAGATGGCTGTGTAGAATCTCGTGAACGCTTCCCGATCCATTCTTCAATATGTGTTGAATCTCCTGATATGTAATTCGCCTATTGTCTTGGATTAAATTTTTCACTGCTAGCACGTTTTCTTCGGTAACAGCCGTCAAAGGGCGACCGCTTCTTTCGTCATCCCCCAAAGTTGGTCGACCGCGCTTGAATTCGTTATACCAACGATACACGGTTGCCTTGGAAGGGCCTTCATCCATGAATGCCATTTGAAGTCTATCGTACGATTCATCCGGTTTCAGGCGACACTTGAAATCGTATAAAATCATAGCTCTAAAATGTTCCCGGCGCAGATCCATATTTCAGTGAGACACAATACTTTGAATTAGCTCGCAAAAAATGTGGAGGGAAATTTTGAAATTGGAACTTACTTATTTTTACTTATAAATAATCATATTTTCGAAAAACATTATAACTGGCCAGTCTCCCATATATAAAAACTTTTTTTCGCAATACTTTCTGAGGGGCCTGGTATTTCTAAATCTTTTCATAAACCTTCAAAATGTTGGTTTATGAAAATATTTAGAAATACATACAAGGATTATTTTTTACTTCTTAGTTGATAATTGCGAGGGTTGATTCATAAATGTTTATAGAACTAATTTGAGAATATATTTTTTATCAACCTATGCTGTCCCACTGCTGGGCAAAGGTCTCGCCCATGATTTTCCAAAAGTCCAATCAAAACACGCAAATCGGCCAAGAATTTTCAGATAAACACAACTACATATTAGGAGATCATCTAGATAGACGAAGTAAAAATAAACTGATTTATTGAAGCTGGTTAAAAAACTACTCAACCTAAGCCAATAAAATTTATATGGGACCACCGCGCGGGCTTCCTCTACCAAATAAAAAAACAACCACGTAAATCGGCCCAGAAATCTCGGAGTGATCGATGTACATAGATGAAAAAAAAACACGTCGAATACATAACCTCCTCCTTTTTTTGAAGTCGGTTAAAAAATCTGTAGTTGTCACAGCCCCTTCTTGCCATCTTTAATCTATCTGGAATAGAGATGTCAAGAAAAGAATACTGTAGTAACCCAACATTACTTTTGTACTTGCTGTCTTCTATGAGTGCTGTGTGTACCTGTTATGGGCATACATATAAGAAAAGTTATTATTGTATTGTGTTTTTTCTGTATGCTATATATGTATTGCTGTTTGTATACCATAAATAAATAAATAATTATTAAATACATTATTATAATTGAATGAATACAATTTCAATTATATTCTTAACTAAATGATCAAACAGAAGTTATCAATTTTATTAGTTTACTTTTAACTTAGCAACTCTTTTATTTACTTCTACGTAAAGGTGTCGTAATAGTCAGTGTTAGATGGGATTTCTTCCATCTCGATACTATCATCAGTAATTGAATTAGAATTTTTTTATGTTATGCAATTCGTGACTCTTGAACAACAATTTTGAAAATCTTCTATGGCTAACAATCTTCCTTGAGTCGTGCAAAATAATTTTCTTTTATAAATATATTTTCCGACTCGATACCTTAAAATGCCCTAACTTTGCCCACAAGCCCTACTTTGCCTAAGGCATTAACTTAATGGCACGCACACACACTACACGCACTGGCACTTTATAACTGAACCAAATGTTAGCGTTGTCATAGTTTTTAAAGCTCCCCAAGTACGGAAATCATAGCTATTATAGTTTACTCAAAAAATAACTAGGCAAAGTAGGGCTTGTGGGCCAAGTTAGGGCAGTTTACGGTATTGCAAATAAATAAATAAATATCTTCGGGACATTTTTACACATCACCATCTAGTCCCAAACTAAGCAGAGCTTGTGATATGGGTACAGCAAATAACAGCCCAAAACCTTTAATACAGACAATACAATGTAAACAAAATATATATTACTTGTAAACTTGGTAAAAATAGATTAATTTTCTAGTTTTGATATTATCTCATCAACTTTTTCGATTTTGTGACTTGCAATGTTATAAAACTTTCTAAATCTAACTTTTCATGAGATCTTAAGGAAATAAATTCAATTCTAGACATATTTTTATTCTTGATTTTCTTACAACAATCATCGTTCATAATATCTATGAAAGGCAAAATTGAATTGCGTTCACTTGTCAATCCTTTGATTACTGTTTGGAGAACAATATCTACAGTAAATAATTTACAACTATAGATAGTTGTGAACACACGATGTACGAGTACAATTAACGATGTGCCACACAAAGAAAAGTTACTAAAGACTTGATGATTACAGAGTTCCTTAGTTCTACTATATGTATTATCCATTAAATCTATTTTCCGATGTATTTCTGAAATATCTAAATAACTTATCATATTCCATTCACTATCATAATGATTAACTTTACCTAAATGTTCGAAGTATATTCCTCCTTTATCTATTCTAGTTATATTATATAAATCTAAACTACTAGCTATTATTCCGTGTATGATGACGAACATCTTCAAAAAGTTGACCAGCTGCCAAATTGCGTAACTCGCTCGCCATCGCAATCGCCGTCTATTTGGGGGTGTATTAGGTAGTATGCACAGAAATCAACTAAGAAATAGACGGAATTCTCGATGTACGGACTAAAATCATTCCTTCAAACGATTTCCAAAAAAAAGTATATAAGTATTATATCCATTGTCTAGTACCCATATTACAAGCTCTGCTTAGTTTGGGACTAGATGGTGCTGTGTAAAATGTCCCAAAATATTTATTTATTTATATTTTATTTCCATTCGGTCTTAATGTTCCGTTTCAGCAGAATTATTAAAAAAACAATCCTTTTTTAAATTAAAATTCGTACTAGTTCATATTTATTTCAGTAATATTTTTTAAAATCTTTGTTTATGTTCTAATAATATAGGTAGGTACTGAATTAGAGAATCGATAAATGGCTGTCGCGCGATCCAGCATCACCTTGTTTTCTTGGGGCTCGTTTATGTAAACGCGGAGCTTTGCGCGGTGCGTCATATTTGACTACTGATTCGTTGGTACCTTGCCTACATGAATTTTTCTAGTTGCCACTGTGCAATTTTTCTGAATAATTTAAATCAAATCAAAATAATTTATTTGTAAAACATAGGTATAAAAGTTAAAAACTTGGTGGAAAATTAACATATTACGTCACACTATGTTTAACCTTGAAAGGCATACAAATTACATAGTATGATAGTACCTATAGAACACATCATAGCATTTGTATTATTAGTTAGCATTAGTTATAATTAAATTATTTATATTTTTAGGTTACATAAATCATATAGGTAATAATTATTTTAAAACTTGCGTTTAGTACGCAATACCTACATAACAACATAGAAAATACATAACAAATAAATCGGACATCAAAATAAAATTACAGTATTAAAACATTTTAAATTTCAAACCACTCGCATTTTATCATCAAAGTAGTCTTTGATAGAGTAGTACGCTTTTTTATGTAAAAATTCTGAGAGCAGTTTCTTAAATTTCTCTATATTATCCGTCTCCCTGATACTTTTGGGTAATTTATTAAAAAAATTTGGAGCTATGAAACTCTTTGAATATAGGGCTGTTTTTTGGGGATTCATGCAAAGAGTGTTCCTAAGACGTTTATTATTGGTGGCTTCAAATATGTTAATTGTCAAGCAAATGTTGCTTTAGATCTTCCCAAGAAGAAAATAATCTATTTAATAATGTTGATCGTATATTTCCTTCTATTTTTGATAGGACAATTGCAACAAATGCGATTTTATGTGTAGGTTTCAATGAATTATACGCATTATTGCAATTGTCTATGAAAACGTGCAGATTTGCCTTGTCACTATCATATTTGCTTAACATCCGTTCCGCGAGCCCTAACATTCTATTCTACATTATCCTTGTTAGGCATTTTAAACTATAAATTTAACACACAAATATAAACTCTTAAATTTTAACACAATATAAACTCACGTTTTCGCTTCTTTCTTGATTATTCTTTCTGGATTTATTCTTTCTTGATTTCTTTAAATTGCGGAGTCCTACGTCGTTGACTGTTCAACTAGGAGTTATCGAAGCACAGTTGATACAGTGTCACCTTTCGTCTGTCAGCTCGTTGTCGTCGTCGTCGTCTGCTTACTCGTCAGCCAACTGCTTAAGCTTCGGTCAAGTATTGAAGGAACTGAACCCTCAACGATGTACTTGACGCGTCGCCTGTTGCCTGTTTATTTTTGATCTACTGATATACCCGTTTGTCAGGATAAAATCCCTCACTTCTGACATATGTAATGTTCGGGAATCAGATCAGAATTAAAAGAAATAAAAGATGCTGCAGCAGCGTTCGTTATATTTAACTTTACTGGCTACCAGAGCCGTAGCCAGGGGTACGCCAGAGCAGGCTCAACCTGCACTGGAAAATTTTGAGCCTGCCCTAGCCGCTAGCCCCCTTATCTTGCTAGGATTTCTAAATTTCTACGCGTAATTATTGAGTTGTACTATACTAGCAGCCACGGTCTACTGTAATCCAGATGGCATTTGCCCGCCCCTGAGCCTCGATCTAAGTACTTTCGAACTCGTTATCACACGTAATCACATCACTACCGACCAGTTTACATACACAGTCCAAAAAAAATTGCGCTCGCTTCGCTCGCGCATTGTACCCCGGTTCCCGCCCTCGTTTACTCTATATACTTCGCATGCTTTCAAAGCAACTATTCTTTGGAATTCATTTATTTATATTTTATAAAGAGGAAAATCCGAAACCACCAAAAACATTAGCGAAATTTTCGAGCTCGCTTCGCTCGTGCTGGTATTGCTTCCTCGATTGTTTTTTTATTTATAAAAAGACCTAATCTAACCTCAAGGCGCAAGATAAACTTAACATAACCTCATAAATTGATGTCATATTTCTCTAAAAAATTCGCGCTAAAAAAAGGCCTTCAGAACCTTCTGAGGGACTTTTTGAGATAATACTGTAGAACCAAATCCGATATAAGTAGCTGGTAATCAAAGGATCCGTGAGATCGATTTTGGCAAAGTTTAGGGATGCGTTTTTTAAACGCAACTGGCTGTCCATGAGAATTATATCAAAAATTAGTCTAATTAACTATCCCCCCATAGGAAGCCACCCCAAGCCTCTGAAGGGGTCGGCCCGCCACTGACCATATTAATAGTAATAGACATGATGCTTATTACAGTGAATGTAGTAAGTTCGAATGTAACGCCGATTTCCAGTAGGTTTAGGGCGTTCGCTGTACTAAAAAATACGGCTTTCAGCCTTCCCTGAATTTTTATGAGCCTGTCCTGATTACACAGTCTGGCAACGGCCCTGCTGACTACGATGGTAATGAATAGACTACTTTTTTCTTCGATGTTACGGTAGGACTAACTCATTGATTGGAAGGAAGATCCTTAGTAAAGCTTATCTCTTATGGATATATTTATTATCAATGAACTTTGGGAAGAGCACACAACAACAAGATCGTTAGTAATCACAGGATGTAAATAATACATTGTAATTAAGGGCATTAGAAGTTTGATGAGAACAGTAAACAATTCATTAATAAATTACTGTGCAAGACCTTGGGTCTTTATCACTTTTAGTAAGGACACAAACCCACAATTCACTATAATATATAATAAGAAGTTGCCGCGAAATTTTCTCATTCGTTATTCAGACATTGAAGAAGTAACTATAGATTGAACAATACGACCACATCAAGTACAGAAGCAAAAATGAAGATATTCATAATATCATTGATGTTTACCGTATTGCCGTTGCTAATTAATTGTGAATGTTGTCACAAAACTAGATTAGAGTTCATAATGACGGACAACGTTGGTAAGATATGCTCATACTACGGAGGTGGACCACCCAGTCCAGGTCCTGGCGGCACTGCGATGGGCGTCATTGGCAGTATATTGGCCCGAAAGTGCGAAACATTAGTGTGCGGGGACGGCAGGAACGTCAGAAAAGGATTCTACTGCGGCAAAGGACGTTGCAACTTTTTCGGCTGTGATTGTGACAACGGCTGCATACCCGGAGATCCGGAGATTGAATTCGAACGTATCCATGGAAATGATGTTGCCTCCGTTGGTAAAACATTCATACAAATCTAAAGCGAAATGATTGGTGAACGAGTTTAGCAAGAAGATCTGCTTCAGGCTATCGACGTGGTGGCGATCACCGAGAACAACACCACTCGCTCCCCAAATAAACCTGTGTACAATTCTTATGAAAACTAATGAAAAATAATGAAACTTTATGTACCTAATTATATTATTTACATTAAGAAAACATAATAACTATCCTGAATTCCTGAGTGCGTACGCCCACCATGTTTCTAGCATAAGTACAATGTAAAAAAATCAATTAACAAAACCAAAAAACCCGACTGCGTCTAAAAATAACTGAAAAGATGTAAACAAGACTTGTGAAAGTATCAAATCAACACGCAGGCGGAGGCTACGTATGAACTACTTAGGTAATTCATGACAAAAACATACGTAGCCTCCGCCTGCGTGTTGATTTGATACTTTCATGTGAAGAAAAAATTAAAAACTGTTTTTTTCCTAAAGACATCATTTTATTAAGTGTCACATTTAAATCATGAAATATCTATTTACTTTTCAGTATAAGATTATAAGTAGCCAGTAACTACTGCAACATTTCACAAGTCTTGTTTACATCATTTCAGTTATTTTAGACGCAGTCGGGTTTTTTCATTGGTTAAGTTAATAAAAATAAAAAAAAATTCATTTTTAGTTTTGTCATGTTTTATCGGGCTATTTGTGTTTTTTTAGAAAAGTCACACAAATATACTTAATTAATGTTTTTACGGTAAATATTTTGTTGTTTTTTAGCATTTCTCATTCCAAATTACATTTAAACATATGAGTTGTTTATATTTTCACAAACCATTTATAAAACTCTTTATTTTGATACCTCACTCGATAGGTTTTGAGAAAAAAACATTTTTCGAAGACATAATATGGCACCAAAAATCGCCCATTTAAATTATTTTAATTTTGATATACCCAGTGTCACTCTCACAATTAAGACGAATCTAATGACAGCTCTCAAGCTAAAATCCATCAAGCCGTTTAGGCTACAGAGCGTGCCAAAGAAATATACACACATACATACATACATATAAACATACATACATATATACAAACATACATACATACATACACTCGAAAAACATAACCCTCCTTCGGAAACTGGAAAGAATTACAGATTCCAGTAAACGGTATCAACGCGCTGTCGTACAACTGGCAGCAACAAACCGCGTATTCATCGAGTGACGAACCGATACCGTGACCCGTGGACTGATACCGTGAGTCCGTGAGTGACGGACTGGTACCGTGAGTCCGTGAGTGACGGACAGGTACCTTGTATAAGACCTGTACCTAGTAGGCAGGTAGATAGGTAGGTACTACCTATTACCGCGACCGATGGCCGGTCATGTTGTGCACTGTTTGTTGTTTTATTTTTGTGGTGTTGGGAATCGCTGGGCTGGGCTGGGACTGATGTGATATATGCACACAAAGTCAAATCTCAATTAATAAAATAAAACACACACACACTATTTACCACTTATACTTATTTTACACATTTTATCCTTAAGCCTAAACCTCGATCACTCGCGCTGTCAGTAAGCACCGTACCTATTTCTCCGCCAAATAGTTATGCTTGCATTGCTGTGTTTCGGTCTGAAGGGTACGGGTGCCGGTGAAATTACAATCACATGAGACTTTCTATCTTCATGTCTCACATCACATAACTTTTTACAGAGTAGTTCGATTTTGATTATTCTTTTTTTAATGGATTGGGTATATCTCGAATTTGGTCCCATTTAAATTTGAAAATCAAGATCCACCCCTAAAGGTAGGGGAATTCCGAAAAATCCAAATATATTCTCAAATTGGTTATGTAAACCTTTATAAATCGAATCAACCCTAGCAATTATCAACTAAAAAGTATGAAATAATAACTTTTTAACAAAAGCCGCCGAATAGGTACATAACCTCCTCCTTTTTTTGAAGTCGGTTGAAAAAATAAAACCGACTTCAAAAACCATAACTAATAAAAAGTAAAAATAATCATTGTATGTATTTTAAAATCTTAACATAAATCAACATTTTGAAGGCGGCACGTGATTTTCATGTACGTTCACATAAATCACATAAACTGTTTTTTAGTTACTATAGATATGCGCTCGACTGTACATTATATTTATATGACGCAAAGGGTCAATCACGCGCCGCCTTCAAAATGTTGGTTTATGTTAAGATTTTAAAACACATAAAATGATTATTTTTGACTTTATAGTTAAGGTTTTTGAAGTCGGTTTTATTTTTTGTTAAAATTTTTTTTGGTTACAACTTTTGTAAAGATCTATCTTACTCAGTACCTACGTTTTTAGGGTTCCGTACCCGAAGGGTGCCAAACGGGACCCTATTACTCTCGCTACGCTGTCCGTCCGTCCGTCCGTCTGTCTGTCACAGGGCTGTATCTTTTGAACGGTAATAGGTAACCGGTTGAAATTTTCTCAGAAATTGTGTTGCTATGAGATGTATCACGACAAATACTAAAAACTAAAAAAAGTCTAAAACCAATGGGGGTTCCCATACAAGAAACCTCAAAAAACATGAATTTTTTTCACCGTTTTTGTTCCTGCTCTATCTCCGTAACGGTAATATATACCAGCGTCAAACTTGGTCAGATTGTAGTGCATATTATGTAGATTACCAACAAATACTAAAAATAAGACAAACATAGACAAATGTGGTGGTACCTGCGTAAGAAAGACATGCAAAAATTCATATTTTGAGCACTGTGCCTTGATGTCTTTTGATAATATCTCGTAAATTTAATCAGATTTTATGGGGTATCAGGTCGTTGAGAGGTACGGAACCCTTACTGCGCGAGTCCGACTCGCACTTGGCCGGTTTTTTTATTTTCGTTGAGATAATTATGTCATTCCCATATATTTTGATTGTTTTCTATTAGCGTTGACGATTGTAGATTGTCAACTTGGCTAGGGTGCAGATACTTGCACGTCTTGCACTATAGGTACTTAAGTATCATAGGTATACCTGCTTGATAAATTGAACCAACACTTCAAAAAGTAAGGATTTCGTCACCTTTCGTCTGTCAGCTCGTTGTCGTCGTCGTCGTCTGCTTACTCGTCAGCCAACTGCTTATGCTTCGGTCAAGTATTAAAGGTACTGAACCCTCAACGATGTATTTGACGCGTCGCCTGTTGCCTGTTTCTTTTTGATCTACTGATATACCGGATTGTCAGGATAAAATCCCTCACTTCTGACACCAAATGTAATGATCGGGAATCAGAGCAGAATCAAAAGAAATAAAAGATGCTGCAGCGGCGTTCGTTAATGTCCCTGCACGAATTGTCTCGGGGTGGACTGCGAGGCGCAGTGGGGAGCTGGAGCACTGAGGCGCGCCGGCCCGTGATAACAATTAGTTATGTAAAACATTAAATTAATGTAATTTTATCTTATTTTTTTTCTGAAATGGATTACTTGGCTTAGGATGAAATTTATCTTGTAAGTTTCAAAATCATGTTCTATATAAATTTTCGTCAAAATGAAATCAAAGTGTCAAAAATTGGCTATGTTTGGTTTTTTTTCTATCAAGCAAAGTTATTTAAATCGTGTATCGATCTTTCAAAATGCATACATAAACTACTTAACTCCACCATATATTTTTTCCATTCTCCCTACTTAAAGAAATGATGACGAAAAATGAAAGTCCCCGCAGTCCACCCCGAGACAATACATGCAGGGACAGGGCCTTAAGACAAGTTTTAATAGTACACTTGTAATAGCAATTACATAAGTATTACATTTAACTTTACTGTTTACGATGGTTATAATAGACTACTTTTTTCTTCGATTATACGGTAGGACTAACTTATTAATTTGAAGGAGAATCCTAAGTAAAGCTTATCTCTTATGGATATAATTAGGGGAAAGGTGTACGAGATGATCCCCTTAAGGGAGAATGCTCGTAGTTTAAATGATATTTAACCTAATGCAGATGTAAAAGCGTTTAATGATAGCAAATTTATCTGTCTACCTGTTATCATACTCAAAATGTATAATTTATTGATCTTTTATTATTATATTTCACTAATTTTAAAACCCTACCAAAGGATCATCTTGTAGACCCCCGAGTCCAAGATGATCCCTAGGGTATGGGCAAGATGATCCTGGGGATATTCTATTCTATTCTGAGAAAGTTCTGGGTTTTACGATCATCTTGTACACCAACAACATAATCATCTTGCCCCAAATTCATTTTTTTTATTCTTTGTTCGATAACATAAACTAAATGATTTCTACTGTTACTATGCCATTCAAAAAAACTATTATAGAGTATTATACAAGACCACAAATACAATAGTCTTTGCAATTGCCTGCCTAGAAAAAAAGTTACCTAAGCTTAAAATCAATCCTATCTTAGAACAAAGACACAATTTTAGTTTTTTCAACAAAAATTTACTCGTCACTCACGTCGCCATTACGAATTGACTGATGCGAGGGGGTATCGAGAGCTACGTTTTACCAAGACTGACAATTAGATGGCGTTAATAGTTTCGCTAAAAAACAAATGATGGATAAAATCCGAAACGAGATTATTTGGAGAAGAACTAGCTTGTAGGATCAGTCAGCTAAAGTGGCAGTGGGCTGGCCATGTCTGTCGAAGGACCGATGGCCGCTGGAGCAGACGAGTCCTTGAGTGGAGACCGCGAATCGGCAAACGCAGCGTAGGGCGCTCCCCCGCCAGGTGGACCGACGACCTGAAAAACGTGGCTGGGGGGGACTGGATGCGGAAGGCAGAGGACCGAGTGTTGTGGCGCAACTTGGGAGAGGCCTATGCCCAGCAGTGGACTGCGATAGGCTGAGTTGATGAATAGTTTCACTGCGATTCAAAAGGACCATCTTACCTCAACGGATCATCTCGTACACCTTTCCCCTATCACCATAATGAACTATGGGAAGAGCACACAACAACAAGATCGTTAGTATTCACAGGATGTAAATAATACATTATAATTAAGGGCATTAGAAGTTTGATGAGAACAGTAAACAATTCATTAATAAATTATTTTGCAAGACCGCTTTTAGTAAGGACATGAACCCACAATTCACTATATTAATAAGAAGTTGACGCGCAATTTACTCATTCGTTATTGCACAGACACTGAAGAAGTATAGATTTAACAATACGACCGCATCAAGTACAGAGGCAAAAATGAAGGTATTCATAATTTCATTGATGTTTACCGTATTGCCGTTGCTAATTAATTGTGAATGTTGTCACAAAACTAGATTAGGGTTCATAATGAAGGACAAATTTGGTAAGATATGCGAATCTTACGGAGCTGGAATACCCCTTCCAAGTGCTGGCAGCGCTGCGATGGACACCATTGGCAGTTTATTGGCCCGAAAGTGCGAAATATTAGTGTGCGGGGACGGCAGGAAAGTCAGAAAAGGATTCTACTGCGGCATAGGACATTGCAACTTTTTCGGCTGTGATTGTAAAAACGGCTGCATACCCGGAGATCCGGCGATTGAATTCGAACGTATACATGGAAATAATATTGTATCCGTTGGTAAAATATTCTTCTAAACTTAAAGCGAAATGATTGGTGAACGAGCTTAGCAAAGATCTGCTTCAGGCTATCGACGTGGTGGTGATCACCGAGAACAACGCCACTCGTTCCCCAAATAAACCTGTGTACAATTAAATCTAATCAAACTTATAAATATATTTCGACTTCATGTACCTACTGATATTATTTACATTAATAAAACATAATAACTATCCTGAGTACGTACGCCCACCATGTTTCTAGCATTCAATGCAAAATAAATTAAGCCTAAAAAATATTCCGCTGTTAGATATGCTGCAAAATACAATTTTAGTGACTCTGCGTCCAAAACAGCACTGATGATCAAGCAAAAAGTTCGCGCACTGGTATACTACTTGGTACGCGGCGACAAGTTCACGCGCCTTTTCCACTTCTCTTACCTTATTACTTAGATTTCTATGCTGGCAACATACATACCCAGTAAATGGTGTTGAAAATGGAAAGAATTACAGATTCCAGTACACGCTATCAACGCGCTGTCGTGCAACTGGCAGCCACAAACCGCGTGTTTGTCGAGTGACGAACCGATACCGTGACCGGTGGACTGATACCGTGAGTGACGGACTGGTACCTTGTATTAGACCTGTACCTAGTAGGCAGGTAGGTAGGTAGGTAGGTACTACCTATCACCGCGACCGATGACCGGTCATGTTGCGCACTGTTTGTTGTTTTATTTTTGTGATGTTGGGAATCGCTGGGCTGGGCTGGGACTGATCTATGCACACAAAGTCAAATCTAAATGAATACAATAAAACACACACTATTTACCACTTATACTTATTTTACACTTTTTATCCTTAAGCCTAAAAACCTCGATCACTCACGCTGTCACTAAGCATAAGCACCGTACCTACTTCTCCGCCAAACAGTGATGCTTGCATTGCTGTGTTTCGGTCTGAAGGGTACGGGTGCTGGTGAAATTACAGTCACATGGGACTTTCCATCTTCATGTCTCAGTTTGGCGAACCGACTTGTGGTACCATTTAGGCAACAGTCTAGGTGATATTGAAGTTGTTATGGGCAAAGGTACCCGCTTAACATCAGGTGGGCCTTTAGCTCGTTTCGCCATCCTTTAATGTATATAAAAAAACAGTTATAAAGTTTCACAAGTACTACAAGAACTTGGTTACATAATCTTTTAGCGGTAGTGGGACCGCTAAAACTTATCCATTATACTTACAAAGTTACAAACTTGTAGGTACTAGGATACTTCAGATACTTGCATGTCTTGCACTGTAGATACTTAAGTTAGACAAGCTCTCGATAATCCAAGGTAGACGAGTTTTTAAAAAGCTCAACACATTATAGGTAGAGAGCCCATATGAATATTTTCTGGATTCAGTAAAATAATTCCAGAAGCAGTTACGGCAATTTTTTAACATCAAGTATTAGGTATAGACCTATATACACTTTAGAAAATAATGCGTTACCATCAAATTACCTTTTAGCAGACCCTAGTAATACGAAAAGTGTTGCATAAAATAAACTTTAAATAAAAGTAAAAATTCACTTCAAAACACAGACATAGTAAAAAATATAGACGAAGTGCTGCGAACATAGTGAAGCCAAAAAAAACTATGCTCGTTCGTGTACAACCATCGCTCACGCAAACACCATGCACCTGAAGGATATTTGCTTTCGCGATGCTTACTGGACGATGCCATGACAAGTGTTACTGAGAGGAGTGAGCACGGTTTGAGGTGCCTGTGTGTGCGTGAGCGCTGGTTGTACACGAAGGAGCATAGTTTTTTTTGGCTTCACTAGATTGTTCGCAGCACTTCGTCTATATTTTTTACTATGTCTTTGCTTCAAAAAGAATAACATAATTTATGTGAAACTGTTTAGGAAGTAGGTGCCTTTGATTCGGTTTGATTTAAGAAAAAAAATTACACCGACTTCCTAAACCGTTTCACATACAATTATTTTTTTTTTGTTTTTTTTTAACTTTTTTATAGGTTATTTTATTTTTATATTTTGAGTGGCATTAACCATAGAAATACAAGCGATTGTTGCAATCCTGGATGATTTGCCATCATCCATTGAAGAGTATATTGAGAGAATATCTGTAAAGACGATTGTCATCTTAGTCTACCTGCGACCACCAAATGCTGCAAAGCTTTCGAAACGTCAGGGAAACCAATTTAAATAATATACGCGATTTAATCCGGTTAAACTTTGTTTTATTATAATGTGTAGTGATCGTGAAAACCTAAGAAGTTATTATCTTCATCAGATGTTCACCAAATGATTACTTCCTGAATGCGAATGCTTGACTTGTTTATGAAAATGCCAAAATCGCTATATGTATGCCTATAATATTTGAGGAGTTTCCTCAATTCCACATGGATCCTATTATCAGAACTGGATTTTGATGAAATGGGACCAATTTGAAAGTACCTTTATCCTTTCAAATAAAAAATAATTTTCTAAATCGGTTTATAAATGACGGAGTTCTGAGGTAACAAACATAAATAAAAAAATTAATTAACAAAAACAAAAAACCCGACTACGTGTAAAAATAACAAAAAAGATATAAACAAGACTTATCAATACGCAGTCGGAGGCTATGTATGTTTTTAGAAGTTTTTAAACTTTCGCGAATTTCACTCATATTGAACTAAGTTTACGGGACTTGACGCGCACAATTAAATCAAAATATAACAAGCATTTTGACTAACCTCGACGTTTCGGTCAAGTTGCATTGGCCGTGGTCACGAGCAGACTGAAGTATGTGGGTGTCATCGTCTTGAGCGGCGGGTGTTTTCTCGAACTACCCGCGGTTGGTTTTTCGTAACGTCGCTGTCCGTAACAAGATATGCTGAATCACGACACACAATGCTGACAGTTTCGGCGGACATACATGTAGACATACCACGACGCGAACACTTCTCGATTACCGGATTCCACGAGGAGGACAACCTATATCCATCTTCCCGATTGAAATTTTTATATTTCTTTATCTCAATCGCTTCTCGTACAATTCTGGGATAGTAATGACGATCAGTGGAGAGGATTTTCGGGTCGTGTAGCTCAATCCAATGGTTTGGTCCTGAATCGAGCAAATGTTCGGCTATGGCAGATTTGTCCAATTGACGGCGCCTTACCGCTGTGATGTGCTCCTTCACTCTCTCCGCGATAGTACGCTTTGTCTGTCCAATGTAGGAGCTACCACAGCTGCAGTCAACCTTATATACCCCCGGTGTTTGGAATGGTATCACATCCTTCGCTGTCCTGACCTGATGTGCTACTTTAGATAACGGAATAAATACAGTCTTAATGGAGTAGTTTCTCAGTGCTGTTCCAACTTTATCCGTTATTCCTTTCACATATGGCATAAACACCGGTTGTCGGCTGACATCGAAGTCCGTTTTCCTATGGAATCTACGCCTAGGCTGCCTCCCATTTACTTTATAACCATTGCGTTTTAGTACCTCCTGAACATGCGATAACTCCGATGGTAGGTTTTCAAGGTCACAAAGGTCATAGGCTCGGTCCACCAACGATCTCACAACAGACCGTAATTGGCGGGGATGGTGATGTGACGAAGCATCCAGATACCTGTCCGTATGTGTTGGTTTTCTGTAAACTGAGTGTGCCAAGGATCCATCCAGTTTTACCATCACCTTCACGTCAAGAAAAGCCAAAACCCTGTCCACTTCAACCTCATAAGAGAACTTTATCTTCGGATGAATGGATTCCAGATAAGATTTTAGCTGTTCTACTTCTTGCTGACCACCCTTAAGTATGCAGAAAACGTCATCAACGTACCGCTTCCACAAGCTTACCGCCGATGACTGCAGATCTAATGATGCTTCTAAATGTTCCATCCAGATATTGGCCAATACCGGTGCTACAGGGCTACCCATAGCAACGCCATCTATCTGGAGGTAGTATTGTCCGCGATACAAAAAGTAGTTACCTTCCAAACAGTTCCGAAGCAAGACCCTAAAATTCTCAGAGATGTTGTTCACTTTCAACTTTTCTCTAACAACCTCAAGGCACTTCTTTACCGGAACGTTGGTGAAGAGTGACTCCACGTCAAAACTCACCATGATGTCATCTGGTTCCAGCTTAATGCTCTTGATGATGTCGACAAAATGGCGTGAATCTTTCACGAAAGATTCTTTTTCCTACTAACGGCTGTAGTACACCTGCAACGTGCTTCGCAAGATGGTAAGTTGGCGAGTCTATTTGACTTACAATGGGCCGCAGAGGTACGTGGGTTTTGTGTACTTTTGGTAAACCATAAAACTTGGGTGCTTGTACAATTCTAGGCTTATAAAGGTGTTCATAAACCTCTTCCGTGAATAATTCCTGATAATCCTTTATTACGGTTCGAATACGTCGTGTAAATCGGGCGGTGGGGTTGTAAGACACTGCTTTGTAAATATTGGTGTCACCCAACAAGTCCTGCACTTTTATATTATAGTCGCTTGAGTTCAACACTACAGTGGCATTACCTTTGTCGGCCTTTAAAACAAATATCTCGACATTATTCAAGACGATGACACCCACATACTTCAGTCTGCTCGTGACCACGGCCAATGCAACTTGACCGAAACGTCGAGGTTAGTCAAAATGCTTGTTATATTTTGATTTAATTGTGCGCGACAAGTCCCGTAAACTTAGTTCAATACGTATGTTTTTGGTCATGAATTACATAATAGTTCATAGGTAGCCTCCGCCTGCGTGTTGATAAGTCTTGTTTATATCTTTTTTGTTATTTTTACACGCAGTCGGGTTTTTTGTTTTTGTTAATTATTTTTTTTATTTAATTTTTTTTAGTTTTGTCATGTTTTATTTATCATACTATTAATGTTTTTTTTTGAAAAGTCAAATTCATTTTTAACGTTGAATATTTTGTTGTTTTTTAGCATTTTTCATTCCAAATTACATTTAAACATATAAGTTGTATATATTTTTGTAAAGCATTTATAAAAGCCTTTATTTTGATACCCCACTCGATAGATTTTGAAGGGAAAAAAAAAATTTTTGAAGAGCTAATATGGCGCCAAAAAGCGGCCATTTTAATTTTTTAAATTTTGATGTACCCAGTGTCACTCTCAGAATTAAGACGAATCTAACGACACCTCTCAATCTCAAATCCATCAAGTCGTTTAGGCCACAGAGCGTGCCAAAGAAATATACATACATACATACATACACTCGAAAAACATAACCCTCCTTCTGGCGCAGTCGGGTAAAAAGCAATCGAATTGAGAACCTCCTCCTTTCTTGAAGTCGGTTAAAAAATCAGTGCCGGCCCTAGGGTCAACCCTAGGAGCGAGCGCTCTAGACTTTAAGTGGAATAGGGGAGCTACAATCGGAATAGTTTTTGAAGCAAATACATTTTTTTTCTTTCTTTCTTTCTAAAGTGTTTTCGTAAGAAAACAGAAAATGTTTCGCGCTCACTGTGATCGCGCTTATGACGCAAAGAAACCTGCAAAGTCAAATCTGATTACGAATACAGAATAGGAGAATAGGAGTTGTGAATTCGATTTGCGAGAAAAAAAACTGCTCTTTTAGATTTAGCTAGCTATTTTATGGTTTTTTTACACTTGCATATGCGTTATGCATTGGTTAATTTGCTATCGAAGAAAGGTTAAAAAATAATCTAATTGTCAGTGGTACTTTCGCATTTAGAATATTAGTAGGATATCAAACTTCATAAAAAAACTGTTTCCTTCAAAGACCTTTTTAGCGGACCCAGGTAGTACGAAAAGTACTGCAAAAAATCTTCAATTTATCAAGCAGGTATATTATAATGTCTGGTCAATATCATTAGCAACCAACACTTCAAAAAGTAAGGATTTCCATGTAAAATGGAGCTACATCATAGAAAAGTGTTAATTCGAATATGAACTGAATAATAACAATAAAATTAGCATAGTTGTATAAGCTGAAAAAACTACGTCCTAAGTTACAATACGATATTATCGATGCATTCGATATATTTTTGCAACAATCGCCCATCACTACTTCCCACACTTAGACTTTAAAACATTTACGTTCAAACAGTAAGCAATTAAACACAATATCTTGCACATCGTTACGCTAATTAAATGACTTTATTTACTGTTTCCGTGGTATGTTACCAAGCAACGTATTTCGTTGTAAGGCAAAAGTTTTCCATTCATAGATAGTAACAAGCCCTATGAATCTTATGACATGGGTAACTAGTGGTATCAATATTAGATACCTAACATTTTGTTACCGCTCGATATAAATAGGTAAGTACTACATAAAAAAAAATACCTGTCCCGGTGGCTGTAAGTCTCGCAACGAACTTATTCCCGCGCCAGCGAGGCGTCACGCCAGTGAAGTTACGTCATGAAACCTCGGAATTTGTATTATTCTGGTTACTTTAAGGGTGACGGTTTCCAGGATTAATCCTATTATAATTATTGTTGTTCTGATAGTTACTAAATTTTCTATTTTCTTAATTCTAATTACGCTGATTCCGCTAATTATTATAATTTCTATTTTCATGAATCCAATTAGGTTGATTATTTACTTGATGATTTGCTCGACCTAGGTTTTGGTTATGCCAGCATTATTTTGCTATGTGGCCCTTTTTGTTACAATTAAAACAAGTAGGTGTATTAACCTGCAATTATCTTATTGCTGGTTGCATCCTACACTGATGTGCTAAGTGTCCTATTTTGTGACAGTTTGAGCACTTTTTTATTCTAAAGTTCAAGTTTTGAGTAAAGTTTATGTCTTGTCTCGATTTCATTTCTTGTTCTTCCGAAACTGTTATTGAAATAACTTCTTCAAGGTTTGAAGGTTTGTGACTTTAATAATATGTGTAATTGTGGTATAAGACCGTTTAAAAAAAGTTAAGAGCTTGATTTAAAAAAAATATCAATGTTAGCTTACCTCGTTTCTGTACTTAATTTTGGATCTAATGATTTAATTAATTTTATAAAACAAGTTTCTACTCTACTAGAATATTTGACTACTGATTCGTGGGTACCTTGCCTACATGAATTATTCTAGTTGCCACTGTGCTAAATGTTCTTTTTTCTGAATAATGGTCAAGCAAATGTTGCTTTAGATCTTCCCATGAAGAAAACACACACATAGGTAGTTTTTTAAAGAAATTCATGTAATCTTGTTGTGCAATAAAGAAGATTATTATTAATATTATTTGTTTGTCTTTATTTAATCACGGCTCATCCTCCGTCAGGAAGATATCCGGACCATTGGAAGGCTTGCCAGTGGACACAGGTCCAGCTAGCAGTCGCCCATTTGACAACATTAATCTATGATGGGATGGGGCATGAACCGAAGACAGTCCACAGCTGCACTATAGTAGTAGTCATATTCATATTCCATCTCGGGAAGGTGCAGGACTATTGCGAAATATGGGAACTAAAATAATATTGGCTATGGATATGGGTGTTTGATGGACTGGTTTTAACTTCATTAGCCGGAAGAAAACAGCGTCTGCCTTTCAACTTTAAACGTTGAAATATACATATATTTGGCAGACGGTGACTCGCCAACTCACTGCTGTGCTGTGTAAAAATGACCCAAAAATATTTATTAAATGATCCAAAATATTTATTATCATAATAAACTTTGGGAAGAGCACATAACAACAAGATCAAGTAAATAATACATTATAATATGTATAATGCCCTTAGCATTAGAAGTTTGATGAGAACAGTAAACAATTCATTAATAAATTAATTTGCAAGACCTGGGTCTTTATTGCTTTTAGTAAGGACACAAACCCACAATTCACTATATATAATAAGAAGTGGCTGCGAAATTTTCTCATTCGTTATTGCACAGACATTGAAGAAGTATAGATTGATCAATACGACCGCTTCAAGAACAGAAGCAAAAATGAAGGTATTCGTAATTTCATTGATGTTTACCGTATTGCCGTTGCTAATTAATTGTAAATGTTGTCACAAAACTAGATTAGCGTTCAGAATGACGGGCAACGTTGGTAAGATATGCGAATCATACGGAGCTGGAATACCCCTTCCAGGTGCTAGCAGCACTGGGTTGGACACCATTGGCAGTTTATTGGCCCGAAAGTGCAAAATATTAGTGTGCGGGGACGGCAGGAAAGTCAGAAAAGGATTCTACTGCGGCATAGGACGTTGCAACTTTTTCGGCTGTGATTGTGAAAACGGCTGCATACCCGGAGATCCGGCGATTGAATTCGAACGTATCCATGGAAATAATATTGTATCCCTTGGTAAAACATTCTTCTAAACTTAAAGCGAAATGATTGGTGAACGAGCTTAGCAAGAAGATCTTCTTCAGGCTATTGACGTGGTGGCGATCACCGAGAACAACGCCCCTCGCTCCCTAAATAAACGTGTGTACAATGAAATCTAATGAAACTAATAAATATATTTCGAATTCATGTACCTAATTATATTATTTACATTAATAAAACATATTAACTATCCTGAGTACGTACGCCCACCATGTTTCTAGCATTCAATGCAAAATAAATTAAGCCTAAAAAATATTCCGCTGTTAGATATGCTGCAAAATACAATTTTAGTGACTCTGCGTCCAAAACAGCACTGATGATCAAGCAAAAAGTTCGCGCACTGCATCCTACGAGACACCTGTACGCGGCGACAAGTTCACGCGCCTTTTGCACTTCTCTTACCTTATTACTTAGATTTCTATGCTGGCAACATACATACCCAGTAAATGGTGTTGAAAATGGAAAGAATTACAGATTCCAGTAAACGGTATCAACGCGCTGTCGTGCAACTGGCAGCCACAAACCGCGTGTTTATCGAGTGACGAACCGATACCGTGACCGGTGGACTGATACCGTGAGTGACGGACTGTTACCTTGTATTAGACCTGTAACTAGTAGGCAGGTAGGTAGGTAGGTACTACCTATTACCGCAACCGATGGCCGGCCATGTTGCTCACTGTTTATTGTTTTATTTATGTGATGTTGGGAATCGCTGGGCTGGGCTGGGACTGATCTATGCACACAAAGTCAAATCTAAATGAATACAATAAAACACACACACTATTTAGCACTTATGCTTATTTTACACTTTTTATCCTAAACCTCGATCACTCACGCTGTCACTAAGCATAAGCACCGTACCTACTTCTCCGCCAAACAATGATGCTTGCATTGCTGTGTTTCGGTCTGAAGGGTACGGGTGCCGGTGAAATTACAATCACATGAGACTTTCCATCTTCATGTCTCAGTTTGGCGGACCGACTTGCGGTACTATTTAGGCAACAGTCTAAGTGATATTGAAGTTGTTATGGGCAAAGGTAACAGGTTTAACATCAGGTGGGCCTTTAGCTCGTTTCGCCAAACTAAAATATATAAAAAATGCCGTTGTAAAGTTTCAAAAATACTTCAAGAACTTGGTTACATAATTTTATAGCTGTAATGGGAGAACTTATCCATTATACTTACAAAGTAACAAACTAGTAGGTACTAATATACTTCAGCCCCACTAGCCAAGTTGACAATCTACAATCGTCAACGCTATAGAAAACAATCAAAATGTTTGGGAATGACATATCTCAACGAATGACTTTTTCGTTAAGATAATTAAGTCATTCCCATACATTTAGATTGTTTTCTGTTAGCGTTGACGATTGTAGATTGTCAACTTGGCTGATACTTGCACGTCTTGCTCTGTAGGTACCTATTAATATACCTGCTTGTTAAATTGAACCAACACTTCAAAAAGTAAGGATTTCCATGTAAAATGGGGCTTCATCATAGAAAAGTGTTAATTCGAATATGAACTGAATAATAACAATAAAATTAGCATAGTTTTATAAGCTGAATAAACTACGTCCTAAGTTACAATACGATATTATCGATTCATTCGATATTTTTTGCAACAATCGCCCATCACTACTGCCCACACATACTAATTAAAACGTTTACTTCAAACAGTAAGCAATTAAACACAATATCTTGCACATCGTTACGCTAATTAATTGACTAATTTAATGTTTCCGTGGTATGTTACCAAGGAACGTGTTTCGTTGTAAGGTAAAAGCTTTCGATTCATAAATAAATAAATAATAATAAATATTGTTGGCACATTTTTCACATCACCATCTAGTCCCAAACTAAGCAGAGCTATGGGTACTAGACAATGGATATAATACTTAAATACTTTTTTTTTTGGAAATACTAACTTATAATACATAAGAAACACCCAGCATAGAAAGTAACAAGCCCTATGAATCTTATGACATAGGTAATTAGAGGTATCAATATTATATACCTAACATTTTGTTACCGCTCGATATAAATAAGTACTGGATAAAAATACCTGTCCCCGTGGCCGTATGTCTCGCAACGAACTCATTCCCGCGTCAGCGAGGCGACACGCCAGTGAAGTTATGTCATTAAACCTTGGGGGTCTAAAGCCCTAATATGAAAATACACTTAGCTCTCCCCAAGCCCCCTAACTTCAGCCATGTCTCACGACCTTGGCTGGGTAAAAGTGTAATATGTAGGTACTTCCTTGCTCTCATTTTTAGGACATCACAACTATAAATGGAACAACGGTTGAACAACGGAATGGTTGTCTGGTAGAGAACGCCTATGGCGCTAAGACCGCCTTTGTACCCAGTTGTGCATAAGAATTAAATAAATAAATAAACAACGCAACAGAAACAATTTCGGATTAGTTGACATTGACGACGTCTGTGGTCTAGTGGTTCGAGTGTCGGACTGCTGATCACGAGGTCGTGGGTTCGATTCCCACTGGGCACAAATATCTGTGTGATGTACATAAGTGTTTGTGTTGGTCTGGGTGTTTCTTTGTGTATTATAAGTATGTAGGTATTTATAACAAAAAAGTAGGTACATTAGTATTATATCCATCGTCTAGTACCCATAGTACAAGCTCTGCTTAGTTTGGGACTAGATGGTGCAGTGTAAAAATGTCCCATTTAAAAAAATAAAAAAATAAGTTATTAGGCAATTACCTAACCACACATATTGGTATTTTGGACAAGCCCACTACACATTTACCTACAACTACCATAACTTCTACAGAAGTTGCTTACAAACCAGAATCCAGATATAATAGAAATTAGGTCTATTTTGAAACCCGCCACAAAAATGGGAAGCATACTACAGGCTATAATACTTATGATATTCATTAGTACCTTAGTATTTCAATTATTAACTTTGAATCTTCTACAAAACTAACAACTCTAAACATAACCAATAACAACTCTACTATCATAACAACAAAGAACAAACAATCATACCATCTAAAATTATCTTCAAAAGCCATCAAAGGTAAGAAATCGTCTGCCGCCGACATTACTAAGCAGGATTTAACAAACTAATAACTTAATCAGATTAAGAGCTAACTGCCAGCAGGCTTCGCGGGACGCTTAAACGAAGCTTGCTAGAAATTTCACATCGCACTTGTAATTGGATTACATTTTAGGTCTATCATCGATCTTGGGAAGTCTAATGATGTTATAGGCTGGTGAGGATCGATGGTCATGTCTGGCAAGATGGCTATGCAATTGAAGGGATCTTTTTTGGGTTTGTGGAGAACGATTGTGTCTTGCAGGTCATGGTTAGGGACATAGTGATGAGTTCGATACACCCTTGTTTATCATAAAGGAAAAACAGGGGAAAGAGGCAAAGAAAAATAATAAAAAGATGAAGATGACAATTCAATGAGCCAGAATAATGACATCAAGAGAGCAACAGCATCTACTTAACGCGAAACAAATATCGCGGTGATGTAAATGAAAGGCGTCTCTATAATAATCATCATCATCATTCATCATTTCAGCCGAAAGACGTCCACTGCTGGACATAGGCCTCCCCCAAGCATCGCTATAACGACCGGTCCTGTGCCTTCCGCATCCAGCGGATTCCCGCGACCTTCACCAGGTCGTCGGTCCACCTATAATAATATGCAAATGCAAATAATACTTTTTAATAAAAGCTATTTTAAGCACTTTCAGAAAAATTCAAGACAATGAATAAACTATTAACAATGAAAAATGTCTATAACTAGAATGTCTGAAACCGTTAATAAAGTCTGAAAAAATTCCAGTGCAATGATCCACCCTATGTAACCTAACGACAGAACCGTCTAGGTCAGACAATACTTTGAACTTACGACTTAATCAAATAATTATGTAGACTTCACAAAGAGCTTTCGCATCAAAAGCAAAAAAAACTGTTTACTCCAAAAATTCTTCATACATTCTTCGTTAGTTCTAAAACAAATTTTATAGACGTTATACAATAAATCGCAGTCAGAATACGATATGGATTAAAACAAGAATCGTTTGTTTACAAGAACCATAAAGTTGTATATGACCGGAAGAACACGCTTTGTTATGATTCAAATGGTTTAATGGTATTAGGAATTAATGTTTTCCGGAATAAAATCCAATATTAGTACCGTTGAAGGATATAGTACGTAATTTGAAATGGTTAATGAAAATAAACTGTAGGTTTGTGTATATTTGTGTAAGTGGTTACGCCTATTATAAACAGCATGAAAGTGTAACAATATTTGATGAAATGCCCGGTGAAATACAAGTTTTTTGATGATTATGATGTTCACAGAAATAGATAGAATGGAAAAGTGGGCAGGGCGCGCGTGCCAACACTTTGCACCATAGTGCAGGGCATTTCAAAGCCTTTCTCAGTACGCCTTATGATTTGTTTCTGTAAATACTGTAACAAAAACCCGCAAAAATGCCTTATGGTGCTGTTTCTAACTGCAGAAACAAAAGCTGTAAAGTACATTTGATTAAAGTAAATTTTTTTAAATTAATGACGTCAATATGTAAGGCGTAGTTTGATCGAAAGTTGCCACGCATGAATCGCAAGTAAAATTGTGATTACAACCATTCTACTCCATCTACTTCTGTGATCATGTTAAAGTTTTTTAAATTTGCCACTGAAACCGTAAAAGATATTCAATAACGTCTGATCAGAGTTCAAAATATGTTACGCATTAAGCATTTAGTTTTTCTGATCAACACCTTCCTTTCCCTAAGCATCATTACCTTTCCTCTTTCTCATAGTTGTTAAATTTATACATTTATATATGTAGGAACTTCTGTGTAAGATTATACATATATTATTTATACTTATCTATGTATTATTTGTTACATAACTAATTTTTGTAATTTATATTAGTTTTTTAATGTAGGTATAAAAAAAACTTGTTCATCCCCTTTCACACTGTCTACATTTCTTTTCATTCCATTTATCTTCTAGAAGGTCTGCTGTTAGAGATTTCTTCAGAAATAAGCAGTTGCTTTGTACTTGTATTTTCCTAAACTAATTTTCTATGTAACTATCTGTGTGTGTGCATAAATTGATAAATAAATGAATAAATTCATCTATACTTCATTTAATTATACCTAGCATACACACACACATGAACAAATATTTGTGTGATGAACATAAGTGTTTGTGTTGGTCTGGGTGTTTCATATATATTATAAGTATGTATTAACAACAAAAAAATTAAAGTATTTTATCCATTGTCTTGTATCCATAGTACAAGCTCTGCTTAGTTTGGGACTAGATGCATGGTGCTGTGTAAAATGTCCCAAAATATTTATTATTATTTGGCAAAAAGTTACCTAAAAGGCAAGGGAAAAGTCTAAAAATAAAATGCATTATTGCTTCTATTCGAGGTTGGAGACAATTTATTGAGTCTATGAACTCTGCAATTGGATAAAATATATTCATGACCTTATTAGCCATATTTGTCTTATGCTATAATAAATGAAGTTCTCAAATCGGCACATTTGAAAATGTTACAATGTGCAGTCGACTGCAAGTCGGTGGTAATACTTGAGTTTCGAAAACCAGCCTTACTGCTTACAAAATAAAGACGCTGTCAAGGTCTGGGGCCTTACCATGACGTCTTAAAGCTATCATGGTTCTATTGAGAGACAGAGTGACGGCGCTAGTTTTGAGAAGTGGGCTTACGTTGATGTTAATGCCATTACTTCAGAAATCTCGAAAGATCTTTAGAAAATTCTGAAGTGCAAAATCTTCTAATATGTCCTTAAAGGACATTTTTGAAGAATATCACTTTCTAAGCACATTATTGACAAATTAAGAAAGTCAATTGTATGAAAAATACATATGCACTGGGTTTCAGCATTTCAGAGCCCCCATCAGGCCGTGGCTCGTGCCCCACGTGCCCTTATAGTAAAGACGGAGTTGCGCTAAAAGACCTCTCGTCTACTGTTATAACTATTGAAGACCCGCAGAAACAGTAAACTAACCAGTATTCGTTAATTCCAAATTATGATGGGAAATCGAATCAGCTGTTACCCTCCCACGCACAAAAAGAATTAGAGGTAACTGGGTTACTGGGCTGACGTCGTTTAAAGATCTATCATATTTTTTTTTTTATTCTGTTCATATTTATATAATAAACGACTTCAATAAAGATTGGGGAAGATTTTCACCTTGCTGTGAATTTTAAGAAGCAGAATTTCAAGCGGTGATTGATTTATTTGTAAAAGATAAGTTTGATGGTATAAATAATTTTAAGATGTATTTATATCAAACTGTTTTACAAGTGAGAATAAAATATCTATTAGTTGTTCATTATATTATAATCCCTATTACCCAGAAGATAAAATATAAGAAATATATATGTATCTCTGTTGTTAGCGCAGACGATCGAATAAACAGTTGTATTATGTCAATGGAGCGTATCACAGTCTATCCACTCCAAACAGTCGTCCAACGCGAGAGTTAAATGTCCAAAGTTGCCTTCAAAACTGTCAAACACTGTCCCGAGTTGCCTTTAAAAACTGTCAATGTCAATTTTCGATGAACCACTGTGGAACAGATAATTACACTGTGGTAGTATGATTTAAGCCTTCACCTGTTTCCCAGTTGATATTAATCCGCATCTGTGTAGATAGGAAACCGATTCGATATTGAGAATACGCCTAAAAAGAAAACCACTATCCATTGTACCGTTGTCCAACGAAAATTGATGGTATTGTTCATCCGATTATATTGAACAGCCGAAACCGGTCCTTACACAAATTGACGTACCAAAGATAATTTTACGTCAAATTTAGCGTCATTTTGTAGAATAGCTACGAGATTAGAATGTATTGTTATTGATGTTATCTTTTGTCTCGGAAGACCTAACGTTACGACTAGTTAAAAGGGTGTCTTTAACCTAATCTTCAAAATGAAATGTAGATCTGCTTTAAGTCTTGTCTTAGACTTGCTGCTTAAGTTGTTTGTATAATATTCGTATTAAATGTTATACGTATTAGCATATTCTTGAGATTTTGTTTAAGATTTTAAGGATTTATTAAGGCAGTAAAAAGTCTTGTGTCTTCGGTACACAAAGGGTTTAAATGTCCTCACAATTTTTTCATCAGAAAGTTTCCAACGTCAAATTATATTACTGATGAATTATACTATATTATAGTCCAATAACCTAACCTAGATCATTACATAGTGACAGATCCATCTACGTTCTTCTTTAACTTCTAGACTCTAGAAAATCATAAGTACAGCATAACAATAAGTACAGCAAATTCAGTTTTGTATAGAACTAATCTTCTTCTTATACTGTGAGAACAAATGGTCCTGTATTCGTTTATGGCCCCGTTTTATGTAACCCTCGTTCCAGGCTATAAAGAAACCCAACCTTTGGAGTTAAATCGTCTAATTTTTTTCGACCATTGTTCTTAGTTTTACTGATATCATAATATCATCGACAGTCATAAATATAAATGGTAAGTAGTCCCTCCAATTTAGAAATATTTTGGGAAAAGGCTGTTGGCGAATGTTAGGTTGCATATTAAAATCAAAAGATCACAAATATTCAGAAAATAAGTATTTTCAACACTGAAGTAACCCAGGTGAGCATTTGGTCGACGTGACCTCTATCTGTGAGAAAGCTGTCCACGTGACCGCTGTTTGGGCTACGAGCTACGACGAAAAGGTTTTCTGAAACATTAATTCAAAGGTATCGGTGTGTATTCTTCTTCTTACCCATGGCTTTATCCAGATATTCTCTCTTGCAAGCTTAATTTCTCGTAATTCCTGACACAGCTGTAGAAGCTTCTGTAACTTCTGCATCTTGTGCTGATTCGATGCAAAATAAATATTTGGCTAAATCCTTTTCTATTTTCTCATCTTCAAAATTAGAAACATTTACTTAAGTAAAAGAAAAGAACTTTGTAGCAAGGTAATTTAAAAACTATAGCGATTCATTATTTCTGTCAAAGTTCTTGTTTTACAAGCTTTATGCCGTCTAAACTGTTATTTCATTATGAAAGAGTTTATATTAAAAGCTAAATGTAGTTCTTATTAAGTAGAAGGTACTATTACCGATGCTTATAGACTTATTTTTGTAAGAACCCTTTTGGTAAGTCCTATTATTTTGATCCTATCTTTATTTGTGTCATTCCTAGAAATGTATGTAAACTTTTCATTTCTTTTTTATTGTATTTCCATCATAAAATATTGTAATTCCGCAAAAAAATTACTTTAAACAACTTATTATACTCGTACATCGGTACCTGTAAGGGTTTTCATATAGGTACGGAACTCTATAGATACGTAACTTACCAAAGAGTCCGATGCATTGAGCAATCCAATCCCACAAACAGTTATCATTATCACACCCATATCCACTTGGCATCGCTATCACAATTATCACAAAACAAAACACGAAAAGTCAATACACGCCACTTACAAACCGAAACATCTTCACCAAATCACGCCATATTGAATTATCATGAATGCAAAAATCAAATTCCATTTTTGAATTTCAATCTACAATTGGCAGGGATTATTTGTCATTTTTATTTTTTTTATTTTATGGTGCTAGAATAATTTTTTTATGCACAGGCAACACGCCTGCGCGGCTCTCCCGACATTTCGCGACTGAGCGAAAGCGTCCATAGGGTTCACAGTACCTGTTACATTTCGGATGGTTTGGCGCGTGCGTACTACTCAAGTAGTACGGAACCATTAACAGAGGCGTTTGTTATTAAGTTTGCATAATAGCCGTTGACAATTTCTTGATTGTTAGTTAGGATGCAATTAGAATCGCAGTCGGATTGAGCGCGTCACGCGCCATTTCCGTTTGTTCTATTTTTGCTTGATACTACTGATTCTGTTTCCCGTTTCGTTAAGCTGCTTTGTCAATCAGGGGCTTACCCTTTGATTGACAAAGCTGCATGCAAAGCTTCTTTACAAATTTGGGAATAAAAGGATAGTTCACAATTCAGTAACGTTAAAAAGATGGTTAAGGTGATTATTTTTTTCTTTGATAACAATAAGTAGTTAAGTTTTAAATAAGTAAGTAATTGAATAAGTCTGAAAAACGTCTTACATGATTATAAAAAAGACAGTAAAAATTTGTTGTTGCATAAAACTAACTCATAAGATAGGAATACCTTAATAATTTTAGGTAGGTAAATGAACAATGCTTTGATTGAAATATAATTCTAAAAACCGGAAGTTTGTACAGACATATTATAAAAAAAGGTCTAAAGCCTGTTAAGTCGATATAAAATCTACCATCGCAATGAAATAAGGAAACGACGACTTCATATTATTAACCCATCCACAGCCGTTCTTTGATGAACTTCTATTATAATATTTATGAACATTATCATCATCATCAGCATCAGCATCATCACCATCAGCATAAAAAAGAGAGGAGATAGTATAGATCCTTGTGGTACACCTGTTATTGGAATAAACTAGTTACAATATTTCTGGTCATCACGTACTAGTTTCTGGCAACAACGAGGATATGAAGAGCACCGACCCTGATAAAACGAAAATATCAAAATGTTCACAAGATCGCAAGTAAAATGTCGTGATCGACAGTGTTAAAAGCGTCAAAGACATCTTTGAAGGAAGACTAATGTTGCTATTGTTACAAAAAACACACTTATAAATAATGTACCTACCTACTTTTTTACACATTCCATAAACATTTTAGCTGCTTCCGAGTTGGGAGCAGCTAAAATGCTTTGAAATAGACCAATATTTTGTCTGCTTACTTTAAATTCCATCAAGTAATGTTGGACATCATCAACTATGCCACAAATTTCACAATTTGGTTAATCATATTTTTTCATCAAGTGTCCAAATCCAAACTTCATTGATGGAACATGACCGGTTCGCAACCTTAATGCCATAACAACTGTGGTTCTATTTAAACAGTGTTAAATTTTCTATGAAAAACACTCCTGTGGTCACACTTAACGCAGATAATAATCTTCTTTAATAATAAGAAAGACATACGTATTTTTCTTTTCCCAAAACTACGAAGAGAAACATTACACACACAATATGTAAAAGAGCACTGTTAGTAAATAGTAAATAATAAAATGTGTATTTATAAGCAATATAACTTAAAGGGGATCGTCGTTCCGTCGCTTTTAAAGGCAGTAAATGGGTACTAAAATATTGGATTTTATAGCTACAATGGGCTTTAAGTGGCCATAAGTTATAATAAGTATGAACTGCCTCTGTTAGCACTTACTCCCTAAATTGACACTTTCAGTTAACACAGTATGAAAAGCAATTAGGTTAGATGGTACCTATTTCTCCGCACTTTTGTACAGAAGACAGACAAATCTTATAACACCTGTGTCGTCTACTGCTGACAGATTCATTTCTGTGAAAACACATTGTGTTGGTAATAGAAGTAGATAGAATAGTGAACGAGAAAATTTGCTGTTTATTCTATTATCTGTTTCTTGAAGTTTGGAAAGAGCTTAAGGCGCATGTAGCAGCCAAGTGGCCCCCATCAGTAAAAAAATTATTACTCGCTGAATACACCATTCATAGAAAATTCGTTTTTAACTATTGAAGTACAGGTAGGTACTGTGGTTTCATCAGAAACTATTTACTCTATAAATTATAGTTCGCTGTAGTTGTAGATAGAAGAAGTGCGAAAAACCGCCACTTTGGCACTTTTTAGGTTTCCGTACCCAAAGGGTGCTAACGGGACCCTATTACTCTCGCTACGCTGTCCGTTCGTCCATCTGTCTGTCTCAGGGCTGTACCTTTGTAACGGTAATAGATAACCAGTTGCAATTTTCACAGAATATGTGTTACTTGTGGTGCCATCACGACAAAAACGTGTCTTCAATCAAAGGGGTCCCCATACAAGAAACATCGAAAAAAAATCTTTTTTTTCAACGTTTTTGTTCGTGCTCTTTCTTCAAAACGGTAAATACATACCAGCGTCAAACTTGGTTTGATTATAGTGCATACTATGTAGTTTACAACCAATACTAAAAATAGGGCAAACATAGAAATATTTGGTGGTACCTGCGTTAGAAAGAGATGCAAAAATTGCACCTGCATCACGGTGCGTTGATGTCTTTTGATGAACTCTCGTAAATTAAATCAGTTTCTATGGGGTATCAGGTCGATGGGTGGTACGGAACCGTTACTGCGTGAGTCTAACTCGCACTTGGCCGGTTTTTTCTATCTAACAGTTATTCTTTTTTGTCACTCTTGGGAAACACAACACAACATATGGGTCAAAACGAGCATACGTCTTTTTAAAAGGTCGGCAACGCATCGGTGACTCCCCTGGTGTTGCGGATGTCCATGGGCGGCGGAGATTGCTTACCATCAGGTGACCTGCTTGCTCGTTTGCCCCCCTATGTTATAAAAAAAAATGTCACACAACCTAATCGATCATGAAAAACTTCAACTACCTTTTCAATATCGCGATTCATGAAAAAAATCAATCATTTATTGGTATATTACCGAGTAAATAACTTTGCTATAACTTATAAAAAAAGACTAAATAATTAGCATATTTTATTGAAGTTCGAAGTTACTGCAAAATTAAACCGAAATCGATAAAAGAATACTTTTAAATAATCCTTACCCTAGTTTCGTTTCGACTTGGTTGTTACTGCAAAATATTTAGCAGATCAACGTGGAAATTAAATTTCAAATATCCACTGACCCGTCGCTACTTGCAGAACAATCCATACGTTATCTGCTAGCACCTGGTTCCGAACTTGGAACCGCTCCAACTCTTCGAACTTCGAATTAATACCGTTTGGAGTTCCACTTACGGGAAAACACGGGGAATGGATGATACCTGTTGTTTTCGTTTGTTTGTGAATAACTTAGGTACTTAAGCTCTATTTTCTTTTCTTTTTTTGAGGCGAAGAAAATGTCTATCTCATGTCACGCCACCCGGGAAGGTAGCGTGGTTATGTGGGGCTCGCGCCCACTAAAAACTCCGCCGTGTACCTACTCCCGACTTGGTGGATGAGCCACGAGAACTGCAATGCATGCATGGCATTCGCGACCCATCCAGCAATTAGATAATTTAAGGTTAGACATTTTAATGTTACTGGATTTTTCATGAAACTTTATCCACGTTATTATTTCAACTAGATTATGGAAGCATTTAACATGAATTTTCACATGTCCAAATAAGGTTGTAGCCAGGAATTCACTTCGGGGAGTTCGGGGGGAGTGGTGTCGAGCTCTGGACCAGTGACATTAAGAAACAACTACGTTAAAATTGAACATAAATACAAAAACTAAACAACCAATGCGATATCGTGTAGGCACAGACTAAAGGCTTCTTTCACCATCCCAAAGTAAAGTGTTGATTAGTTACTTTCCGATTAGTGCTAACTGGCGAGTAAAAGTCCCAAGTAATTTTTGTCCGTTTCACAAATTAAGACAAAGCTCCGAGTAATAACTCGACGGTTAAGTGAATGAATGTATGAAAACATTCAATGTTCATTCCAACTTCGCTTTCACTACAGTCACAGATGTCAATCGTCAAAAAGGTTTCCTATTGTTTGTTATAGAAGATGTGCCGAAGCGTGTGATTTTAAAGTTTGTTGTGTTTTGATAATTTTAATATTATTAATTAGCATACGATAAACATGAATAAGATAAAAGGGGTAGGTACCTAAGAAGTGTTAACTTTAATTTGGAAGAACGGGATATTTTGGTATCCCTGGTGTTAAAATATAAAGATATTACAAACAATAAAAAAATTAGTTATACATGCTTATTCAATTATGTTTTTTTTCTCTCGCTGGTCTACTGGAAGAAATTGGGTCAAATACACAATAACACTCAGTTTGCACCATTTTAGAGTAAAATTCTATAGAAAAAGTCTTGTTCATTATGATAGAACGTTAAAAACACGAATTCTCGGAATTCTATGTGGTTAAAAATGTTCTAATTATTCTATTTGATCTTCAATCAATTAAAACAAATCCATATTTATTGATTTTTGTAAAATTAGTAAACACGATACAAGTTTGTGATGCCTACTCGTCAATTAACTCCACTAGTCGGCAGATGAAGTAACAAGTAAGTTACATGTCAGTTTGTGTGACGGTTAGCGCTATTCAGACATTATGAAACTAGTAATATAGTTACTTGCCACTTTAACCGGCGAGTAGCTTACTTGGGACTTTACTTTGAGATCCCAAAGTAAAGTGTTGATTAGTTACTTTCCGATTAGTGCTAACTGGTGAGTAAAAGTAACTTTTGTGCGTTTCATAAACGAAGACAACTCTCCGAGTAATAACTCGACGGTTAACTGAATGAATGTATGAAAACATTCAATGTTCATTCCAACTTCGCTTTCACTAGTCACAGATGTCAATCGTCAAAAAGGTTTTCTATTGTTTGTTATAAGAAGATGCGCCGAAGCGTGTGATTTTAAAGTTTGTTGTGTTTTGATAATTTTAATATTATTAATTAGCTTACAATAAACATGAATAAGATAAAAGGGGTAGGTACCTAAGAAGTGTTAACTTTAATTTTGAAGAACGGTATATTTTGGTTTCCCTGGTGTTAAAATATAAATATATTAAAAACAATAAAAATATTAGTTATACATGCTTATTAAATTATGGTTTTTTTTTCTCGCTGGTCTGCTGGAAGAAATTGGCTCAAATACACAAAAACACTCGGTTTGCACCATTTTAGAGTAAAATTCTAGCGAAAAAGTCTTGTTCATTATGATCGAACGTTAAAAACACGAATTCTCGGAATTATTAGTGGTTAAAAATTTCTAATTATTCTATTTGAGCTTCAATCAATTAAAACAAATCCATTTTTACTGATTATTGAAAAATTTGAAAACACGGTACAAGTTTGTGATGCCTACTAGTCAATTAACTCTACTAGTCGGCAGATGAAGTAACAAGTAAGTTACATGCCAGTTTATGTGACGGTTAGCGCTACTAGGACATTGTGAAACTAGTAATATAGTTACTTGCCACTTTAACCGGCGAGTAGCTTACTTGGGACTTTACTTTGAGATGGTGAAAGAAGCCCTAAGACTAGTAAGCCTCAAGTAGCCCCATGAGAACGCAGTCGTAAACTGTTAGCGGTGAACAGGGGGCGGACGGCGCGTTATGACTGGTCGAATCATAAGTTCGGTGGTATGATTGATGCCGCTCGCTGACGGGGTGACGTCCCGATTGGCGGCGGGGGTTATGATATGCAGTGCTACTGCATATGCTTGGTGAGCGGGGGTATCCGGCTAATCGGCGTCTGGAACATATAGTCGACAGAATAGGTCATGAAGCTCAGGACAGTCAATTCGTCCGTGAAGGGTTTTACAGGCTACCGTGAGCTGATCAAGGCCTCTTCTCACCTCCAATGAATTGAAACCTAACATTCCTAAGAGGTAATTAGTAGGGTAAATGTACGGATAGAAATGATAAAGCCTTTTATATAAAAACCTTAGAAAAGTTTTTTGTACCTTTTCAAGCATTAATGTTTGGGTTGCTGTATAGGGGTTCCAGACACAGGCACTAGCTTCTAGCTTACTTCGAACCAAGGCGTTGTATAATAGCTCAATAACTTGCGGATTCTGAAAGTCACGAGCATTTCGTAAAACAAATCCTAAGCGCCTAAAAGATTCCTTAGCAAGAGCGGAAACATGAGTTTTAAATGTCAGACCAGGGTCGAAAGTCACTCCCAAGTCCTTTATGTTGGTGACACGAGTTATTAATTCACCATTCAATGTGTATTTATAATGGATTGGTTGCAACCCTCGACCATAGGTCATGACGTAACACTTGTTAGTGTTGAAGAAAAGCTTATTTACCATGCTCCATTGGTAAAGGGCGTCGATATCTTTTTGTAAGAGTTTGCAATCTTCGTCCGTTCTTACTTCTACTACTAGTTTCAAATCGTCGGCATATAACAGGCATTTTGCAAATTTGAGTTTGTTAGTAAGATCGTTAATCATGATCAGGAACAGAAGCGGGCCCAACACGGATCCCTGACTCACGCCAGAACGCGTACTATAAGGCTTGGACTCGAAACAACCATGTCTGACAAACTGTTTACGATCACGCAGATAGTCTGCAAAGAAGTTGAGAAGTCCTTGGCTGAAGCCAATGACTCCCAACTTGGTTAAGAGTACATCGTTGTCGACCCTATCAAATGCTTTGCGGAAATCGAAATAAAGAACGTCAACTTGCGTTCCAGTATCCATGCTTCTAGAAATATAGTCCACGTGGATTAATAGGTTTAAGTTGACGGAGCGGCCGGGCCGAAAACCGTGCTGGGCTTCCGATAGATACACGTTTATCTGTTTGTAAATGATTGTATGGAGTATATTTTCGAAGACTTTTGCAATAGTAGGAAGGATAGCGATAGGTCTGTGTTCTTCTACCGATGATTTGTTACTGGTTTTTGGGATTGGAGTGATTCGCGATAATTTCCACTGCTTAGGCTACATACCAGACTGGAGAGACAGGTTAAAAACATGACAGAGAGGAGTCGCTAGAGTTTTGCAGCATCCCTTAAGGATATAGGCGGGAAAGTTATCAGGACCAATCGAGCTACAGGGTCTTAGTTTGGCAATCCCCTTTACTACATCTTGGGTAGTCAGGAGGGGAAGAGGTACGCTACCTCCCTCACTACTTAGGTTACGATTACTTGGGTCCAATTTAGGCATATCGGGCAAGAACACGCTGGAAAAACACTGAGCAAATGCCTCGGCCGCCTTCACACCCGAACTTGTCTCACCGTTGTATGTAACGTTAGGCTCAAAACCACCCTTTGATCTCAGGCTAGATACGTGTTGCCAGAATTTTCGGGGATTCTTTCTTATATTGTTTTCCACATTATAACAATACGACTTGTGGCCTCCTGGGTTCTGACTTTAAGATCCGATCGCAGAGCACTGAACTGTGCGTATGTAGGTTCGCATTGTGAAAGTTTCCATTTTTTATGGAGTTTGTTTTTATATAGAGTATCTTGGACCATATCTCTAGTAAACCAAACTGGATACCGCCTATTACCAGACATAAATCTCCTTTTCTTTGGGATGGAAGAATCAAACAAGTCATATATTATTGTGTAGAACTTATCTGCAGCGGAGCATGCGTCATTGCAATAAAGAACTTCGTGCCAAGGGGCTGAACGAATATGATCATATAGAAGTGTGTAGTTTCCTTTGCAAAAATTCCAATCCCTACTTCGATCAATGTTACTGGGATCTAGTTTTTCATTTACCTTATGTGTTGTTATGGGTACTGCAATATCTAACGGAGGATGATGCCGATCGACTGGGACCAGCTCCATTCCTTCGCCATGCTAACAGGTCACTCCGGCGCTCCATCGAACTAACACTACATCTAACTTACTCCCACGTTTATTCATCACTTCATTCATCTCGGACAAATTACAGAAGCTTAAAAAATAACAATATTAATTATTGACATTTACAGAAGCACTATTTAAATTAAGGTCGCCAATAATTATTACAATTCCATTCAAATTGAATATAACGCTCTCCACCTTGCAAAACCAAGTCATGTAATCTTCGTCAGTTGCAGTGGGCTTAATGTAAAAAACACACACAGATATATTAATACCATGAATAGCAAGAGTAACCCACATATCTTCGCCATAGTCCGTCTCGATTTCACGTCGCCTACTCATGGTGGCGCCAGGGCGCGCAGCCAACATCACGCCGCCACCTAGAGCCACTCTGTTCCTACGTAGAATGCTCCAATCTCCGATTGACACCTCAGAGTCGTCAACTGAATCATCCAGTTTTGTTTCTGTTACGGCTACTAAATCATGCTCGGTAAGTAATAAACTTGATCTCCATTTTGGTAGCTTGGTTTTTAGCCCACACACATTTTGGTACAATACGCGCAGATGGGCATTGCATTCAGTTTGGCCAGGTTTACCGTTTAGGTGTAGAGGTTTATTGAGTTTCGTCACTTCTGGCACGAAAATTACGGCGCCAAGGTTTCACACAGATATCCTCTGCCCAGTTTTGAGCTGCCATAACTAGCTCGGCTAATTTCGACGGCACGCCTAGCTTGAAAGATGCGTAATTGCCACGGGCTTTGAGAGCTTCTACCGTGCATTCATCACTTCCACAAATAGAGACTAGGTGCTCACGTACCTGACTATCAGTAGTACCCTGCTTTACATGAAAGAGGTGCATGTATCTCCATCTTTCCGAGGCTTCTAACTTGGTGGTACCTGGCGCCGCGGTCCCACGCAATACTGAGCCTAGCGAGCCTCGTGGATGCCTGCGTCGAACTTCCGTCCAACCATCCGTTGTCTGTCCATTCTCGACTATATCGCCTTTCATTACTGCTGTAGCGAGCAACGGCATGGTGAAACGGGGGTTGACTGTTTGTGACTGGCAAGTAACTTCGGACTGTCGGGATCGCGGTGCTGCAGTAATTGCAAGGGAAAGGACTGCATGTTTTTTGGGAATACCCTTAATTTCGACATTCTCATTGCCGTTAGTACGAGCGCGCTGTTCATTGATTGTCGTTATTTCTGCTTGTAAGGCCGGTATCGTATTTATACTTTCTTCAGCAGTCATTACTCTTTCTTGTAAAGAGTTGAAGGAATCGGAAAATTTTGCTATTGTATCGTTTGCCATAAAGAGGAAAGACTGCAAGTTGGCTAACTCCAATTAAATGGATTTGATATCCTCAGCTAATGACACCAGTGGCGCAAGTTGCTCCTTTATATCTCGCAATATGTCATGAACACTCTCTAAAGTTGGTTGATCGCGATCGCTCGCAGCCACAAGTGACTGAGGTGGTGGTTTAGGAGACGAAACTGTGTTCTTACATTTCGGGCAACGCCAAGTAGACTTGCGATCCCCAAGTTTCCGGAATCCACCCTCGGTAATTCCTGAGCATGGAAAGTCATACCGTTGTTTACAGACACTGCACGTAGCTCCGTCGGTGAACGCAAGTTTACAACTCGCACAGTTAAACATTTTACTGTTTGCGCTTTAGTTGGCTAAGCTATGGGTGTATGCGCAGTGATAAGCGTCGGATACTCCGTACAGAGTGCAGCAGTGCGTATGTGTGCGTAGCAGCGGGCAAACCGCGGGTTGTCCTAGGTCATGGTCCACTATTGTGCGATGGTAGGTAGATGTAATTTTTGTAAAACGTTTTTACGTGTTTACGTTATTTACTCACGATTCTTGATGAGTTCCAGAGTAAATTATGCACAATCACAACACAGGGTTCAAAACCTTTCCACTGGTATATAACACTGCTAGCAATATCAACTTTATTGGCGAAAATCTATTATTATTTGTAACTTGTAAGACAAACGAAAATAGGTGTTACTTTGGCAGCGGTCGTGCGGCTATGTAGTTAGTTATCGACAAATTTTGTATGGGAATTTTACCAGTGCCACCGTGTGCAGACCTAGTTACTTAGAATTAGAATTAAACAATCCCACACCTACCAAATTTGTTAATAACTAGCCTACACGATACTGCAAAAGCTCATGCTAGGGGCTCAGAAATAAAACGTGTGACAACGATCTCTGGAATGATCTCGACATCACGATGAAATAAAAATAAAGTTGGCTAAGGCATTTCGGGAGGGGTTTGAACCACCCCCCTGCCTACGGCCTTCTGCACAAACCATCGCTAAACATCAGGTGAGGTAGCGGGCGGTCAAACGCAAGCCCAATATAATTAATAAACAAAAAATCTGAATTAGTGTTATTAATTGTAAGGCCATAACTACAAAAAAGCCATTAGCCTAGCCAATTTCAAATGTGTGGTCGTAAATAAAATTATTATAATAATGAAGAAAATAATACAGTACAATACATCATATCACACACTACCACGTCCTTCGTCTACGATAACGGTGTTGTATGTAAGTAGGGTTGAACCCACGTGCACTTGAGGGCCTTTCCGATTATCCGGTGTTAGTCTGTTATAATATTGCAGCATTGATAATAGTAGTTTATGAAACTGTTGCATAATAGGGGTTATTAAAACACTCGTGTGCCATAGCCTACTGGATTTGGTCATCATAACTTGTAAATTTATTGTAATTGATTACGTTATTATTATGGGTTTGTATGTCTAAAGTTGTATTCTGGGCAAAAATATCTGACTACAGCAGTGATACTGAACTGAGAAGAATATGACCCCGCCTGAATTTCTGGATACAGCAACGTAAATGTCGAACAATCTTTTACCAGAAAAATCAAGAAAAACTACGACAATGTTACCAAGATTTTGACTTTGGTATTTTATTTAAAATTGTATGAGTTTAGATAAAATACTGTATGAAACTGACATAACTAGGTATTAAAACACTCGTGTTTTAAAAACCCCTGTTATGCAACAGTTTCATAAACTACTATTATTTATTACTAAGTATTAGCGTTGTTAGTAATAAAGTAGTAGATAGTAGTACGTTAGTAGTTAGTGAACAAGGTGGACCGACGACGTGGTAAAGGTCGCGGGAATCCGCTGGATGCGGGAAGCGCAGGACCGGTCGTTGTGGCGATGCTCGAGGGAGGCCTATGTCCAGCAGTCAGGGTTAGATAGAGTAGACCTAGGGGCCCGGCATCGGCTAGGGGCCCCGCGCGAGCACAAAAGTACGTAATTGAAAATGTTGCATACAGTGAAAATTTTGTTGGAAAAGTATTATTTATTATTTATTTATATATGCTTTATTGTACACCATAAAATACATTGCATAGGACCGAGCGTTGTGGCGCAACTTGGGAGAGGCCTATGTCCAGCAGTGGACTGCGATAGGCTGAGTTGATTGATAAAATACATTACATTGAATATGCATTTAAACTATTGTACAAATGGCGGCCTTATCGCGATCAGCGATTTCTTCCAGTAGTATCCTCAATGACAATAGGTATTATTGCTTTTCTTCGACGCATGCTGTCAGTTGATGAAATACTTCATACCTACAGAACAGGACCATCTAGTATCGAGTAGAAGAACTAATAATATGGATGCGCTAAAAAAAAGTGAATGATAAACAGAAATGTTGAAAAGCTTGATCTGTAATTGCGATTTGTGAGTTTTGCGACCGTGATCCCTTCATCAACTTGAAAAAAGCTGATTCTCTTCAAACGGCTGAAAAGGGGCCTCGAGAATTGCATTCTCTAAGGGCCCCGACATGGTTAATCCGGCCCTGCTAGCAGTGGACGTCTTTTGGCTGAAATGATAATGATGATGATGAGCGAAGGTAGTTAAGATCATCTCTAATACTACCAAATTACAAACAACCGAAAACGATATCCTAATTCACTTGAACTCGACAAACAGTTGCTCGTTTGGGTCATCTTTTAAGACGCTGACAACAGCCAAAACCCCAAATAGGCTTCTTTTAAAAACATTTTTAGCTGTAGGTATCTATTCAGTTTGTGGCAGTGAAAAAATTATATGTTAGTATAGTATAGTATAACGGGCTGGTTTCCGCAACTCCACGATCAAGCGTGTATTTTGCATACGGGTGGGAACTTACTCGATCCACCCTAACTCCTCGAAAAAGGCCAGCAACGCTTTGGTGTTGCTGGTGATCTCTCTGAGGGTACCTGGGTTACCGAAGTACTTGGCCCTGTATGTGGCGACCTCAGGGCAGTCTAGAAGCACATGGGCTGCTGTCTCGTCTTCCACCATGCAGGCTCTGCACAGTGGGCTGTCCGTGACACCTATGACAAAAAGATGTTTGTTAAAGGACCCGTGGCCAGTAATAGCAGCTGTGACTGTACGCAGCTGTTGTTTTGACAATCGGAGGGCCTGTTTCGTAAACCGGCCGTCGATTGTGGGAAGTGCCTCCTTGGCCTGCCTGCACTCACCATTGTCTTTCCATAGTTTGTAGTGTTTGTCCTTGGTGCGTTTCCTTACCAAGTTGCGTAGGTATCCAAAGGGGAGTGGCACTATGGGTTCAGGTCCCACGACTACCATACTCGATCCCCTTCTGGCCAGTTCATCCGCTGCGTCATTGCCTCGGGAACTGCTGTGTCCTTTGATCCATTGAATGGTTATGTTATTGAGATTACCTACCTGGTTGAGGTTTTGCTGGCACTCGTGTATCAGCCCCGAGTTTACCGTATGGCTGCTTAGTGCTTGTAGTACGGACATACTGTCCGAGAGTATACGAATTGAGTGGTCTTTAACCTTCCTGGCTATAATCGCCGAAGCTGCCAGGGAAATGCCCATGCACTCGGCCTGGAACACCGTGTTATGGACCCCCAATGGTATGGCTATGTGTATATTGAGGTCTTCCGAGAAGATCCCGGCACCCGTACCTGTACCTGTTTTGGATCCATCCGTGAAGATTCGCACCTCTGCAGGGCACAGCCCTTCGCATCGGTGATCCTCATACAGCTGGATTTTGTACTTCTTGTCGAAAATAAATTGCTTGGGAATCCGGTCGTTAATGGATTTCAACAGAGGGAATTCATTGCTGAGTTCCTCTATCAACGCGGTGTGTTGTGTACTACTCTTACTCCATAGATTTAGTGTTTTTAGACGTACTGCCGCCATCGCCGCCTCCTGTTGTATAAAAAGGTGGAGCGGTGGAATTCCCAGCATGGCTTCGAGTGCTGCAGTCGGGGTAGTCCTCATGCACAAAGACATTTCTATACTGACGTAAAATACCTTTATGCTCATGCAGCCTGTAATCGCCACACAGGCAAGTCTTTGCATGCGCTGTAGTTTGTTTGAAGCTGTAATCAGCTTGGTTCTAGGCCACCAAACTACGGCCCCATAGGCAATCATGGGGCGGATTACCACGCTGTATAGCCATAGTATAATTTTAGGGGATAGGCCCCACTTCTTACCTATCATTTTCCTGCATTGCCAGAAGGTGATGCAGGCCCTGTTTAGTTTGTTTTCTAGGTGATTACTCCAACTTAGCTTACTGTCTAAGATGACACCGAGGTACTTGACTTCGTTGGCCAGCTGGAGTTCAGTACTGAACAGTTTGGGTAAGCAATAGGGTCCTAATACTCGCTTTTGGGTGAACATGACTAACTCAGTTTTGGTGGGATTCACTGAAAGATCAAATTCTCTGCACCAGCGTTCTACAATACGAAGCGCTTGTTGGGTGAGGTTGCAGATGGTCCCAGTCACCTTACCCGATACGAGGATGGCGAGGTCATCTGCATATCCTATTGTGTAGTAGTGGTTGTCGTTGAGTTTGGTAATGAGATCATTAATTACCAGATTCCACAGAAGGGGAGACAGCACCCCTCCCTGGGGGCAGCCTCTAGCTATCATGGCCATCTGTTGCTCTCCTTCAAGACGAACCACCCGTTTACTTAACATGTTTGCAATCCAGTCAGTTAAAATTATATGTTAATCTTGATCGTATTTTCTGAAACTGTATTGTGCCCAAAACACGTTTTCTTTAAGTTTTCTCGATAGAAAAGAATTGTAAACTAACCTCTTAAAACATGCTTTAAAGCAAACAATCTCTATTATTTACTAAATATTATTAATAAAATTAAGAAAACATTTGAGATAAACAATAATCTAAATATTTGTTGTTTCTGTTTTTCAAATAAGCTTTTAGTTTTTTTTCGTTTTTTGGATTAAAAGAGCCTCCTCGAGTGACGATATTTAATTGATGGCGCACCCTGGGCAGTCAGCCCCGCTATCAACCTGCGGACTGGCTAATCTTTTCCCCACGACATGAGCTATTATCATTATGTAGCTCATGTCGACACGAAGAAGATTTAAAAAAAAAAAAAAAAAATTCATTCAAGTTGAGCGACGCACTCGACGTCCCTCCGCCCGTTGCCTCTCTTTCTGTTCTGTACAAAACGACAGTGACCGCAGACGTCTGATTTTTTAGGTATTGTCAGCGTCTTAAGGCTTCCACGTTTTTACTTATGCGTCATAAGTACTTCCCTTACATATTATTTAATTCAGACTAAAAGAATAAACGATAAAAGTTCCTATTTCTACCAGTTCTTCAGTTGGCTCTTATGAAACATTGCCCATAGAAGCCTAATTTAGATTTTAAAAGAATTTTAACACCTTCCGTTAAACTCACTTAAAAAGGATCCACTTAACGTTCAGGTAATCATTTTAAAATAACCGCTGCTGCTAGGGGCGATACTCTTCAGAATGGATGCAAAGAATCGAGGACAAAGGCTTCAGTTTGAATGGCTGAAAGGCCTCTTCCGCTTACCGATTGTGTTCCTTATCTATTGAGGTACAGACGGGAACGGCCATTTTAGCTGTAGGCAAGACAGATTATGAGGCAATTATCTTCAATATTGCTGCTAACTTCGTTGGAAATTTTCTTTTTGATGTAAAATTGCCGTCAGTTTTTTACATATTTATGCTTTACGAGATTATTCAGAGAAGAATCACACATGACTATACAGGATGTCCCATCACTATGCTTCATGGAGGGAAAAAAAAAAATTTGCTTCAAGACTTTATTTAATTTTTTTTAATAAAAAGTTCTGCATTCAACGGCTTTTTTAGAATCTCTTGTCTGAGCTGGGAATCGATCTAACACATTCAAGAAGAAGTACCACTTGTGTTTTATGGCTTCTGTTGATAGATCTTGATAGGGTTAATAATAAGGTATTAATTTGTCCCACAAACATAGCGTCTAAAAGTAAAGGAAGTCCATGAACAAACTACAAACAACATAATATAACATCACGCCTGTATTTCCCCGAAGGGGTAGGCAGAGGTGTAATAGTACACCCACATTTCGCCAGTTATGTTATAGTCCCACATGTAACAGGGGGCGAGCCTATTGCCATTGACCGGGCACAAATCCAGACTCCGGGCTGCTAGGTACCTACTGAGAATTTCCTAATGAAAAAACCCAATAACACTTTGCCCGATCCGGGAATCGAACCCAGGACCCCACGTTCAGCAGTCGCGCTTGCAACCACTAGACCAACGAGGCAGTCCAATTAAAATAAGGTGTAGGTATTTGGGTAAAATTTGCTGCCGGTATCATAAATGTATTGAAATATTTAAGCTAACCTAAGCTGTGTTAGAATTCGTAATGTTCCTTCAATCTGTGTGTCTTCAAGTAACAAATTAAAACTGATAAAATCAATACGACAACATTGCTTTATCCGCTTGTCTGTCCAAACGCCCATTGTTTTGGACAGTGGAGTTCTTTACGAACCATTCAGCTGTATGTAATAATAGCTCAATGTTATGAACTTGATAAATCATCATTATCATAAAATCACCCGTTTCCCCCGAAGGGGTAAGCTAACCAGAAATGTACGTTGTACCTATAGTAGGTAGGACCCACATTTCGCCAGTTATGTAATGACTAAAATAAATAATGCAAGCCTATTGCTATCAACTGGGCACAAATCCAGACTCTGGGCTGCTACTGAGAAGTTCCTAATGAATAAACCCAATAAAACTTTGGCCGACCCGGGAATCGAACTTAGGACCCACGCTTAGCAGTCGCACTTGCGACCACTAGACAAATGAGGCAACTGAGTACGTTAGTTATTTATTTTAATCAATTTTAAGGTATATTAATTAGTTTGATTCGATTCTAGAATTTTTCAATATCGTCCTACTGATAATCTCCGCTAGAAGTATTATAGAGTTGTTATTGAAATCACTGCCATCTATTTAATCTATCTTAACTAGTAAGAATAAGAGAATCTAGTTCAAAGCTTATTAAACGAGATGGCGCCAGCTTCGGCTAAATATACTAGATGGCGTTAAACACAGAGAAAATAATCATGGTGTTAAACACAGAGAAAATAATCATGGCGTTAAACACAGAGAAAAGAATCACTACGTGCGTTAAATACCATTAAAATAATGATGGCCATAAGGATTGAGAGCCACCATAACCACGAATCAAAAAACTTGTTAATAACAAGTTGTTATCAAAAATAAAATGTAAAACAGATTTCATAATTTGTAAAACAAAAATAAACAAGTTATATGAAAAAAAAACAGCTGATCCCTATGTTTTCTTATAAAACTGGTACATTTACATATTTGTTTTACATAAAGGAGGTGAACAAATGTGAGTATGACCACGAGGACATGTATATCCTCGTGGTCATACTGGTATGACAAATTAGTATGACCACGAGGAAACAGCGCATTTTTTTGTGTTCACATAAATTGATAAAATATAGGGAATAGCAATTTTTTTTCGCGATTTCAGGATTGGTCCCACAGTAAGAGTTGTTCATGATGAGTACAACGACCCTTTAATTATAGATACGGTTGTTCATGTAATATGTACTTGCAAAACTGTAACTGATTTTTCGACTAGTATTATTGAACAACTCTATTCTTCACTGACTGCCTCGTTGGTCTAGTGGTTGCAAGCGCGACTGCTGAGCGTGGGGTCCTGGGTTCGATTCCCGGGTCGGGCAGTGTTATCGTGTTTTTCCATTAGGAAATTCTCAGTAGCAGCCTGGAGTCTGGATTTGTGCCCGGTCAATAGCAATAGGCTCGCGCCCCCTATTACATGGGACTATAACGTAACTGGCGAAATGTGGGTGTACTATTACACCTCTGCCTACCCCTTCAGGGAAATACAGGCGTGATGTTATGTTGTCTATTCTTCACGTAAGTATTTATGCGGGCGCTAGGGGCACGGCCACTAACATAAACCCAAGCGGTAAAAGGTTTAGCTACAGGGACTTCAGTGTCCCGAGTGATCGCATCAAAAATGAGGAGATTCGCAGGAAAATGAAAGTAACCGACATAGCCCGAAGAATTGCCAAAAGTGGGCGGGGCATATTGCTCGCAGAACGGATGACCGATGGGGCAGTAAAGTTCTGGAGTGGCGACCGCGTACTGGAAGGCGCAGCGTAGGTAGGCCCCCCACAAGGTGGACCGACCTGGTGAAGGTCGCGGGAATCCGCTGGATGCGGAAGGCGCAGGACCGGTCGTTGTAGCGATGCTTGGGGGAGGCCTATGTCTAGCAGTGGTTCGGCTGAAATGATGATGATGATGATGTCAAGGACTTACAAAAGAAAACAACAGCAATATGTTAGGTCTTAAACTTTATTAGGCTTAGCCTTGTTTCTGCGCCAGCTCGCGGGCCTTCGCCTTCTCGAGCTTAGCGATGCGCGCGTTGGACTTGTTGCCGAGGACACCACCGCCCCAGTGCTTGCGGAGCTCTTCGTAGCGCTCGTTGAAGTTCGTCTTGATGGCTTCCGTCACCTTGGAGAAGGAGGCGCGGTCGCCAGACTCAACCTGGTGAAGATATAGAACAGGGTTTGGTGAGTATAGTTCAGATTTTCGAGGTTTCTGCCGAAGTCGCAGGGAAGTAAATAAATTCTACTAAAGTCCGTTTTCATATACTTGTCTTATTTAGTAAACAATCATGGTAGTCTGCTTTATCCCTCTTGTCTTATTTAGTAAACAATCTTGGCACGTCTTTTTATTCGAATAACTACAGATAAAATATTTACTACTTCTGCACATGTAATTAGGTTAAAAAATGTTATTTAGTGTGTGACATTGTTAACATAAACGATTTTTAATAATTATTATTAACGAATTTCATTAAAAAGACACGCCAAAATTGTTTACTAAATAAGACAAGTATGAAAAAACAGAGTGTAGGTCTCTTTAATGTCGATTTTTGAAATAACCGTCAGGTTAAAAATGTTTTTTGCATGTTACCTTGTTAATATGCTGTCTTTTAATCATGATTAATGACGCATTGCATTAATCAGACACGCCAAAATTGTTTAATAAATAAAACAAGTATCGAAAAACGGACTGTACAAATTTTTTGACATTCACAGCCATATGTTAGTTGTATGCATTGAGGCTTTACTGATGTAATAAGGTCTAAAAATATTGAAGCTTTTTGTAATTTTTGTGTCATAGATGGCATACTCAGAAAAAATCTATTGGTGGTAGAAGGGTTGTCAGCATAGCTGTATGATAGCAAATAAATCATCATTATATGCCCATCACAGACACAATACTGTATTTTAGTAATTATTTATTTCAATGCAATATCAGTAAAATGCTTGTTTGGTAATATTTTTATTCGGCCACAAACAACAAAGAATAACTAAACTTGTACTGCTAAAGGCAAATCTAACAAAACAGCTTTGTTTTATTCAGGCCAATCAGCTGTGGCCAAACAGCTAAGCCACACTTCTATTTTGTTAGAAAAATATGTAAGAGCCATTTCTAACAAATTTGCAGCCTGGTTTTAACCTATTTGTAAGAAACAAAAAGCAATACATACATGTGTGATCGCGACGCAGGAGCATGTCTTGCGGTGTACGAGGGCTCCCAGACGGGACTTTCCCTTCACAATACAGTACGGCACACCCATCTTGCGGCAGAGGGCGGGCAGGAATAGGACTAACTGTAAAAAAGGGTTGTATATTAGTTAAATGTATGATAAGACCAGTTTGGAAAGTGATGGGGTCGTTTATAATGGAGCTCAGAGTCAACAATCATCATGCAGCTAAAAATAATTCATATTTAAAGCCTCAGGTGAAGAAATTCTAACATCATTGCAACTAATTTTTACTTCTCTTTGGCGAATTATGTAGCTCTTTATAGCGTTATTGTCATGTACAGTCAACAAATCGGAATCATTACCCACTCAGCCGATAATTCGTATGAAAATGTCAAAAAGTAAAATTTTCTTCTTATTAGCATCGTGCTGCACTTAGGACATTTTGAATACAAGGAAACTGTCAATCAAAGAAATTGGTAAACTAACTGTCACTGCCCAATAAAATTTATAGCAAGTTTGTTGCCAGGGAAATATCTTTAAGCGAAATTCGACCTAATTGTATTAGAATGTTTGTAGAAAATTAAGCTTATGGTGGGTCATGATTTAGTTTGGTCGAGTGTACATCAGACCAGTTACAGATTAGTTACCGAGTATAGTGATTATTTTAATGTATGTGATGTGGCTGTACTTTTATAAATAAATAAACTAATATCTCTTATAATAAAACAAGTTTAACCAGATTATATCGCGTATATTATTTAAATTGGTTTTCCTGACCTTCGAAAGCTTTGCAGCGTTCGTGGTCGCAGGAAGAGTAAGATGACAAGCGTCTTTACAGATATTTCTAAAAAAAAAAATTTTAATCTACCATACAAATTTTATAAATTAAAATTGTTTCAATGCACACAGTAATCACTCACAATGTCACTATCTTTTACAGTGTTGCGTGCTGTTTGGGACTTGATTATTTATTTCATCGACTCATCAACTCGGCCTACCGCAGTCCACTGCTGGACATAGGCCTCTCCCAAGTTGCGCCACAACACTCGGTCCTATGCCTGAGGTGGACCGACGACCTGAAGAACGTGGCTGGGGGGGTCTGGATTATTTATTTATTAATTTTTTATTATTTTTAGAACAAAATTTGATTATTTGATATAATCCGGTTAAACTTGCTTTATTATAATGTGTAGTGATCGCGAAAACCTAAGAAATTATTAATATCTCTTAGTTCTCTTCTTATGCAGAAAAATTTAATGGTACTCCATATTGACAGAAACTTGATATCCATATCACAAAGTGCTGTCAAAGGCATCACATTAGGTCCATTGAAGTATGAGAGATTTTGCACTGTTGCCAACAGGATAGGAATAGTTCCACAGGTAAAGCTCGTGCCCACAGACTAGTATGCCTCAAGACGCCGCTTAAACAAATTTTCGCATGAGAATGCAGTCGTAAAATGTTGGTGGGGACCTGTAGCTCAATTTTTCCCACTAACTAGTGACCAATGACCCAATGGTCTTAGGCTTAAATCACAAACGAATCTAGGTGTGAACTCACGCTTCCAACCATCAAAATGCAGTACTATTTGGCATGAGTTGACGCTAAGATTCATCTCTGAATGCAAGTCTTTACTTTCGAACCAGTTCAGAATGACTAATTTTTGCTTACCTCAATGGGGTCAACATCATGAGCGATGACAACAAGCTGTGCCTTCTTCTTTTCAACGAGCTTGGTGACTGTGTTGGTGCCAGCACGGATGGTGTTCGGCCTCTTTGGTGGAGGCTCGTCTTTCTTGGCAACCTGAAAGAAGGTTATGTTATCAGATGATGTGATAAATGAAAGCATAGTGAATGGTTGAAGTGGTGTGATCAGAGATCTTGGTGGTTAGAGGTCTTCATGGCAATCTGAATTGTTGTTATGCATCATTTCCTTAGCTTGTTATTACAAATCCTACATTACTTGAAGTGGTACATTATCACGGAGTTTTGTTGTCTATTATCATCAAGATTTACAGATTTTTATTCTTTGAAATCAACAAACATATAGCTCAATAGACACCTAATGTTGAATATAATTCATACAATAAATTATGTCACTAGCCGAGGCGCGGTACTGCAATCCGATTGGCCCTACCAAGGCGGCTATTGGCTAATCTCTAATGCCGCAGTTTTGACGGCTCCTGTAAGTGGTCGGAACAGATTTGAAGATTTAAAGTGGCGAATAGTGGCGACCTACATTAGTGAAATTTCATAGATTTGTTGCAGACATTGGTCGCCTGTCATGAGGCGTCTATAGGTTGTATGGTCGTTGTTTGAAATAGTTTAAATCAGTTAAATGAGGAGAATTGAGTGGTCCATTTAAATTCAATGCAATAAAATAAAATAAAAAATATTTAATTTGCACTTAATTTTTTTTTTTATTTATACTTTTTGCTTTTGCAATTTTTACGAAAGGGCGACTACTTGAATATACTACATTGAAAAATATATCTTACCTTAGCTTCAGCAGCCTTCTTTAGGCGCTCTTTCCTGACTGCCTCAGTCTCTGGCCTGTATTTCTCCAAGATCTTGAACAAACCTTTGGCTGAAACACAAAAAATCTATTTGAAATAAAATATTATTATAAACTAGTCATTCCTCTGTTAATTGTTGATATCAGAGTTAAAAAGCTCGTATATTTTTTTGATAATCATAGTGATTCATCGTTGCATTTGGTGTTCATCATGTAAAATTATAAAACAACCTATAGAAGTTCTAATTAAATGTAGCCTTGTTCTCCAAACTGCATAAGAAAATACAACCCATATTTGACTCCAAATTTTGTTATTTATTAATTTTTACTTTAATTACAATGGTCTTGAACCAATTACAATAAAATAAAACACAGATAAAGAAATAAAACTAATAGAGATGCATCTTTCATAAATCCATCTCAGAATACTTCTGATATCTAACAAAATATTCTTCCAATCATCTACAAACAGATCACAAACAAAACAGATTGGATGAGAATCCAAGAGTTCATTGCGTACAGCAGTGTGAAGTTTTTGCAAGTTGGCTCACGTTACAGTGCATAACATAAAATCACGCCTGTATTTCCCCGAAGGGGTAGGCAGACGTGTATAGTACACCCACATTTCGCCAGTTATGTTGTAGTCCAATGTAAAAGGGGTCGAGCCTTTTGCCATTAACCGGGCACAAATCCAGACTCCAGGCTGCTACTGAGAATTTCCTAATGAAAAAACCCAATAACACTTTGCCTGACCCGGGAATCGAACCCAGGACCCCACGCTCAGCAGTCGCGCTTGCGACCACTAGACCAACGAGGCAATCTTCACATGTGCAAATACCAACCAAGTGAACAATATATCTGTTGGCCATACAAATGCTTGATGCGGGAATCAAACCCACAATCGGTTGTGCAGCACCAATTGTGTCTTTGGTGTTGAATGAACTGGGTTTCATGCTCAGTTTATCATTTATGCTACCTGTATAACCGTTTCTTTTGAAGTATACATAGCTAGGATCTTGTAAACAAACCTGTGGTCTTGTCAAGTGTCTGGGTGAACTGGTTGATTGGTGGCGGCACCTTGAGACGGCGCTGGAGCACTGCCTTCTGGCGCTGGATGCGGATGTACTTGGGCCATCTCACGAAGCGGGACAGGTCCCTTGTGGGTTGGATGTCCTGTCCTAGTGACAATTTAAAGAAAAATTATTAGAATCTGCTTGTAAACTGCATGTCGTGTATGTATTAGTCATAGTTACTGCACCTAAGATGATATTGTGACTGATTCCTCTCATACAAATACACCTGCATACATAAACGCACCTTCACATGTTTGTCCAACTGCATGCATATAATAATATTCTTTCTCTTCCATTAAGTTATATTTTATGATTAAGTACTTTTTTTTTTGTACTTTATAGCCAATAATGGGACATCATGATGGGCAACATACCTAAAACTAGGGTGAGGGCCTGGTGATCCGTAACACAGGGTTTCCCTAGTACGGACTCCAGTCTCTCACAAAGGAGCTTATACTCGCCTATTTGTTCACGTAAATCTAAGTTATTCATACATATTAAGCCACCCTTTGTGAAGAGAGAAATAAAATTATTATTTATAATTATTTTATTTATTTTAAGTTGATATACTATCCCCCAGTTTCTGGAAGGCTGATCAATTTGATCTGTTGTCAAATCTCATGTCAGCTCCTGTGATTGGCCAGCAAAAATGTTAACAACCGATCACAACGCTTGACCTGAGATTTGAAAGCTGATTAGTAAATTTTTATGTTGACCAGCCTTTCGGAAACTTGGGGTATGTCTGCTATGAGAATGCCATTTTCCCTTCACGCTCCATCATACCGCACCTCAAGCCAGGCCCAGCTAGTACCAATACTGACCAATAGCAACACTGAAAAGTGCCTTACGACATCATTTTTTAAGGTTCCGTACCCGAAGGGTGCCAAACGGGACCCTATTACTCTCGCTACGCTATCCATCCGTCCGTCTGTCTGTCACAGGGCTGTATCTCTTGAACGGAAATAGGAAGCAGATAGAAATTTTCTCAGAATATGTGTTGCTATGAGGGGTATCACGACAAATACTAAAAACAAAAGAAAAACCAAAGGGCGTCTATACAAGAAACCTCGAAAAACATGATTTTTTTCAACATTTTTGTTCCTGCTCTATCTTCAAAAATAGTAATACATACAAGCATCAAACTTGGTCTCATTATAGTGCATATTATGTAGTTTAGCAACAAATACTAAAAATACGACAAACATGGATATATGTGGTGGGACATGCATAAGAAAGAGATGCAAAAATTCATGTTTCATGCACTGTGCGTTGTAGTCTTTTGATAAACCTCATAAATTAAATCAGTTTCTATGAGGTGTCAGGTCGATGGTTGGTATGGAACCCTTATTATGAGAGTCCAACACGCACTTGGCCGGTTTTTTTAAAGTCCACTACGGCATTCTCTCAGCAAACAGGTAGTAGGTGTAAATAACAATGCTTGTATATCAATAACTGGGCACAATTTTCAGTTTTTAAAATTCACTCACTCTTTAGTGAAAGTAAACATAACCACAAACTTGTGATCAGTTATTATACATATTTGAAGGTTATGTCCAACACTTGTGGGACAATTTACTAAGAAATTGGACCAATCAGTGTTAAAAAGCTCGTATATTTTGCAACCACATGGTGATTTCAGATAAAGGTTTACATCATTTTAGTCCAATATTCTGTAGTGCCACAATCAGAAAAACATCAACGCACTATATTCAAAAACAGAAGGCCGGAGTTAGGTGGTATGCCACTCATCAAATTTCTTTGTTCAATCCAATTTATTTGATGATCGCTGTTGTAATACATAAACATTTGATGCAAATCATCCAATTTCTTTAATCAGTCACATTGGACAAAGAAATTTGACCAGTGGCAGACCACCCTCAGGCCTTTTAGGATAAACACGTAATTTCATCTTCTTTGTACACTAAAAAGTAAAGTGTCAACTCACCAATAGAGAAGTTCTTGGTCCTCTTCTCAAAGAGTGGGTTCACGACCTTTTTGGGCTCAACTTTCTTCACGACCAAAGGTGCGGCCGCTACTTTCTTTCCTACCTTCTTCTTGGGCTGAAACAACAATAACTTTGTGAGCTACGGTCACGTGCTAGCTTGCTAAAACAATAAACACGTTGTCTTCAGCGATCTTGGTGATAATCTGGTAGTAATCATAGCACTTCAGTACAATGTTAACATCATGGCATTTTTGGAGGTTATGTTAGATTATTTACAAAACTGAATTGAAATAAATGTTTCTCAATCAATATCATAAATAACTAGAACTATTAAAATGTATCACTGACTCTAAATACCTGGACGTATCAAAATAAAACAGTTTTGACGCCAAAAAACATCGACGGTCCCATAAACATGTTATGGTATAAACTTTCAAGGTAAAATCACTTTTATAACGAAAATATAGTAATTAACTAAACGCACATGGCTTTTACCTTCTTCTGCACCATCTTGAATGAGTTTTATATAAGTGATCTAAAGGCCACGAAAAGATACGTGACCTAAAGTTAACACCAAACGTTCGGCGAAAATGGCCGAACCAAAAAGATTTGACAGCTGTAAGCAGGGTTGCTAGATTGAGTTTCCAAATTTTCCCCATATTCATATATTTTTTCCCCAAAATGTTGTTTTGAACCTTTTTCCCCATTTTTACAAAAAGGAAATATTACCAATTGAAAAACATAAAAATAGAATAGAATAAAATAATAATTTATTTGCAAAGAATAAAATAAAAATGAAAAAAATAATGAAATGGAATAAGAATATGTTATTCAAAAAATTGCTATAAGAATATTTTATAGTGTACCTATCGTGGATGATATTTAAAACTTTCGAAACCTACTTCAACTTCATTCAAACCCTTAATTATTTTGACACGGACATTAAATAAACTAGCAAAATATCTGTATTGTATCTGTATTTTCCATTCAATTTCAAGAATTTCATTCCCCAAAATTTTCTCAACAAACAATTTTTTTCCCAAAATTGCGAAAAAAACCCCAATCTACCAACTGTGGCAGTAGGAAACGTCAAATGTAAACGTTGCTCAGTGTTGCTAGGTCTTATTTCAACTTAACCCCAACCTTCGTGCATTTTTTTTTAATTCCACCAAAAAATATTGTTATAAGTAAAACTAAGTACTTCTTACTTTTGTTTTTATCATTAAGCTCTTTATCCTTTACTATTTATTTTAAAATTTCTATTATCACATAATAATGAAGGCGTCTTTCAAAAACTCATTTTAGTTTGTAATTTGTTTATATAGTTCAATCCCTTATTTTAAATGATTTTCTTCTTACTTTTGTTTTATTAATAAGCTCTTTATCTTTAACTATTTATAATAAAATTCCTATTGGCACATAATAATGAAGGCGTCTTTCGAAAAATCATTGTAGTTTATAATTTGTTTATTTAGTTCAATCCCTTATTTTGAATAATTTTTTTCAAAATGCTTACCCTGAAAAATACCCTAAGTAAACTCATACCCTAAAAATGACCCTGTTCTCATTTTTACCCTAAATCTAGGGTAATTTATCTTATGTTGGCAACATAGATGCTACAGGCTGCGTTCAGTGAACACAGCCCTGTAGTGGTCCTGTAGCGCGTTCACTTATATCCACTTAATATATCGCCCGACATAGACATGGGTAACTCAACAAAAATGCGTGAGCTGCAGTTCAGCTCACGGTTCAGGTCAGTGAGCCGGAGCTGTGAACCGGCTCACAGATCAGCTCAATTTGTGTATCTGCCTACTTCGAGTTATGATCTGTGATGCGAGTCGCTGAGCTTAAAGACCGTTCGATCTGTTTGAGCTGCGCTCGCTCGCTGACTCTGCGACTCACCGCGGATCTGTCGCCGCTCCGGCTCACCGGTTCAAACAGGTTTTTATCTATATAGACATCTTTTATCTTCCGTGCAACAAAAGTTGTCGCACAGATAGATACTATTCTTTGAGCCGTGAGCTGCGTGTTTTGTCATTGGCTGCAGCTCAACAGCTCAAGCTTATTGATCTGTATATTTGAACCGGTTCTGAGGTGAGTTACACACCTCTAGCCCGACATCGTCAGACGAAGTGAACGCGTCGCAAACATATATCCCGGCGCAGCGGCGGCGCTCGTAGCGCTAACTACTTGGAATCTAGGCTTTTGAGATAATGCGTTGACAATTTATACCGCAGGGTGTCGCTAGTATTCAAAATTACCCTAGGAGGAATAAAGGCAATAATTGTTTGGTGGACAGTTCAAATTTTTTAAATTATGCTACCGAGATTTTTAAGTAGGTACTCACTTACATAAATTAGGTGTTTTTAGGTACAAAATTGTCAAACTTAAGTGGCAGTGGGCGGGGCACATTGCTCGCAGAACGGATGGCCGATGGGGCAGTAAAGTTCTGGAGTGGCGACCGCGTACTGGAAGGCGCAGCGTGGGTAGGCCCCCCACAAGGTGGACTGACGACCTGGTGAAGGTCGCGGTAATCCGCTGGATGCGGAAGGCACAGGACCGGTCGTTGTGGCGATGCTTGGGGGAGGCCTATATCCAGCAGTGGACGTCTTTCGACTGAAATGATGATGATGATGATGAGGTACAAAATATTTATCATTATAAAGGCTGAATAAGAGGCTGAGTGACGATATTTAAGTGATCGTCTGGCGCACCCTGGGCAGTCAGCCCCGCTACCAACCTGCTGACTGGCTAATCTGTTGCCCACGGTATGAGCTATTATCATTATGTAGCTCATGTCGACACGATAGAAGAAGAAGGCTGAATGCGGTTTTATTTTTTATTTTTTTTAACATTGAACAAGGACCGCGCGCGGGCGTATTGGCGCAAATGAAAATTAGATCCTACTGTTGAATTCATTTGTGTATCGTTGCCTCGCAAATGAGAGAAAAGTACTTAGGTAGGCACTATACAAGTCTCAGCCGAAATAGATATTCTCTTTGGAAATAGCAATTAAAATCAATTCGAAAATACCTACTCGGCTTCGCCTCATACTTCCAATATTACTCGGCCGTCAATTGCTTCATTTCAGGCCTTGACAGTAATGTACCTAGACCTACTATTAAACTTTCAGTGCTGAGTCAGTTAATGTTTAATCTTGCAACAAAAATGTGTCTGAATTCGTTTTAATTTTCGTACTACGTTATCTAAGCCGGAATACGTGACCTTGCTAGTATAGAGGATAGGAATCTGAAGTTTTGACCAGATAAGCAATTTTTATAATGTTAGTAGCGTTAAAAGTTATAGAAAATATTATCATCAACCGACTTCAAAAAAAGGAGGAGGTTATGTTTAACCGACTTCAAAAAAAGGAGGAGGTTATGTATTCCGCGGCTTTTTTTTTTTTTCATTTCATGTTTATAGTATAATCAATTTGAGATTTTTTTTTTATTATCCTTTGCCATCCCACTGCTGGGCAAAGGTCTCGCTCATGTTCTTCCAAACGTCCAATCACTATCGTGAAAAAAAAACACGCATATCGGCCAAGAATTCTCAGAAAAAAACGTACCAATGAGCAGATCATATCATAGGCGAAGCTAAAATAAACTGATTTATTGAAGCTGGTTAAAAAACTATTCAACCTAAGTCAATAAAATTTATATGGGACCACCGCGCGGGCTTCCTCTACCAAATAAAAAAACAACCACGTAAATCGGCCTACAAATCTCGGAGTAATCGGTGTACATACATACATGAAAAAAAAAAAAAAAAAAAAGCCGCCGAATACATAACCTCCTCCTTTTTTTGAAGTCGGTTAAAAAGTAAAAAATAATCATTGTATGTATTTTAAAATCTTAACATAAACAACATTTTGAAGGCGGCGCGTGATTTTCATGTACGTTCACATAAACTGTTTTTCCTATAGATATTGCGCTTGACTGTACATTACATGACGCAAAGGGTCAACCACGCGCCGCCTTAAAAATGTTGTTTAGATTTTAAAATACATACAATGATTATTTTTTACTAGTTAAGGTTTTTGAAGTCGGTTTTATTTTTTAACCGACTTCATTGTTAAAAAGTTTTTTTGTGTACAAAGATACAGCCCTGTGACAGACAGACGGACGGACGGACGAACGGACAGACATATGGACGGACGAACGGACAGACGGACGGACGGACAGCGTAGCGAGCGAGAGTAATAGGGTCCCGTTAGCACCCTTTGGGTACGGAACCCTAAAAACTAACATAACTTATAACATATTGACAGCCCCATTAATTATTCTTTCAACTTTTGTTGTTGTCTTTTTATTGATTTCTTTCAAGTGCGGCAAGGACACCAACAATATAATGCTAAATAAAGACATTTTGTAAAGTCCCTGAACCACCGCAACCACATTAAAAGAAGGTTATTATTAAATTGTTGCCATTCTGAAGAAATAAACCTCAGTTAGCTAACTGTCCAGTAATTTCAAATTGAAAGACCCGAGCAAAGCTACCAAGCCGATAAAGGATTAGTTAAAATTACTCATTGAATAGCTAACTGTCCAGTAAAGTCGCAATTGAAAGACCGGCCCTAAAAGGGCAAAAATATTACATTTCATTATTAATACAATACATATTAAGTGCATTACTAATTTATTTGTGTTACTATTCATTGCAAATAAAGTTTAAAATTTAAACACAAATAAATTAGTAATGCTTAAATTAAATTAGTAAAGTATAAATTTAAAACTTTATTTGCAATGAATAGTAACACAAATAAATTACTAATGCTCATAATATGTATGTATTAATAATGAAATGTAATATTTTTGCCCGTTTAGGGCCGGACTTTCAATTGCGACTTTAAATAAGATGAAACTTTGGATTTGTCACTTCCAAACGGTCCTGTCGATGAGGTTTTTAGGGTTCCGAAGTCCTACAAGGAACCCTTATAGTTTCGTCATGTCCGTCCGTCTGTCCGTCTGTCCGTCTGTCCGTCTGTCCTAATCCTTTACAGCTTAATAACTTCTACAGTTATAAACATAAGTAAATGAAATTTTGTTAAAAAATAGTTTACATATAGATCTCAATTTTAAAAGAATAAAAAAATAGTTTTTCCGTATTTTAGGGGTGGCGTCCATACATGTGAAATGGGGAAAAAAAAAATTTTTTCGCTGCGCCCCCTCGTTTGGGATATCATTGAATAGGTCTACTAAAATGAAGGTAATGTTTGATACACCACTTTTTTATCAGGTGTACCATCTGCGAAATATAGCCCGCCAAAGTGGCTTGCAATGTGTCCCCCCCCCTGCCATTTCTAAACTATGCAATGTAGAAACTTATAATCTTCCACATTGATAGACCTTTATAAAAACTCTCTTTTAAAATTATTTCGAGTATAATGTAATTATAATTTTTTGAGTTATAGAGAGAAAACTGAAAAATACTTAAAACGTCCTAGTTCAAAGGTCATTGACCTTAGAGAAAAATTATCACAGCAAATAATGCTCCTTTAGCTACTTTCTATTTGAAAAAATCACAAAAAGTAACTTTATCGCTAGATGAAAGGCGACTAAGGGATTCACCAGAGGATGGGCAGCAGCATTCTCTGAGTATTTAACCAACCAACTGCGATCGCCAACCCGCCTGCCAAGTGTGGCGATTATGGCATATCCCCCCCTTAATTGGGGGAGGCCTTTGTCCAGTAGTGGACGTCTTTCGGCTGTAATGATGATCGCTAGATGGCGCTACTAACAACACGCTCTGAGTCGCGAATACTGCCGATTATTGCAAAAACTAAAATAGCCATGATTAATATTCGATTTGATTCGTTTGTAATTACACCTACTTAAGGAACCCTATAATACTGAGCATGGCCCGACATGCTCTTGGCCGGTTTTTTTTTTAAATAGCCAGGCAGTCGGAACAAACAACTCGTCAGTGATTTGATTTGAAACGTATAATTTGACATAAAAGAGTACACAAAAAGAGGGCGCCACTAGTCATACATTGAAAACTTTAAACATTTAAAATCGCCTTTTTGGCAGAACTTTGGATGGATTTATTCATATAAATTCAATTTAATTGATAAAGGCACATTTTTGCATAATTGTGGTATGTATACCTATAGCTTCTAATATTATAAAAAATCGTTCAAAAATGGTTCTTGTTTCGAATTTACAACAGCATAATATTAATGAAAATAATAACTGACAGGAAATTTACTAGACAAAGAGTTAAGAAACCATTTTTTTTTTCAGATTTTTTAAGAATAAGAATAAGAATAATTTATTTCGCAAAAAATACGGGTCCAGACAGATGGATAAAGAGTCACAGTTAGTTTCCACATATTTTGCCATAAGTGGCACGTAAAAAAATTATAACAATAATAATTAAAATCTAACTAATTTACTAATCTATTTTTTTAATCTATGTTTTTTTCTATTTTTTTAATCTAAACTCTCGTAGTTTTAATAAAAATTGGTTCTAACTTCAGCTTTTTGCGGCGGTCTTGTGCATAATTAAAACAATCTTCTCGGACTTGTCGTATACAGTACGCCAACATTATAAATCGGACAGTAGCGAACCTGCAATAATAAAATTTATTTTTTAAATGTTTTCGAATCTCATAAGGGGAACCTCCTTCCCCTGGCGATAACCTTGGTTGAAGTGGATACTAAGAGATAAGCAAATAACTCGATACTTGCTGAAGTACAAAAATAATATTTTATTTATTTACCGTCTTCTACTAAACCAGGGGCATTACTCACGACTGGTTCGAACTCTAAACCAAATCGAGCTAATGTCAATTCCTAGAGAAATACAGTACGAATTGACACTAACTCCAATTTAAATTCTATTGATACAGAACTCGATACATTCGGGAGAAAGGCCCTCGTTTAGTTTTACTCCGCTTTTACTGCTTCATCATCATCATCATCATTTCAGCCGAAAGACGTCCACTGCTGGACATAGGCCTCCCCCAAGTATCGCCACAACGACCGGTCCTGCGCCTTCCGCATCCAGCGGGTTCCCGCGACCTTTACCAGGTCGTCGGTCCACCTTGTGGGGGCCTACCCACGCTGCGCCTTCCGGTACGCGGTCGCCACTCCAGAACTTGACTGCCCCATCGGCCATCATTTCTGCGAGCAATGTGCCCCGCCCACTGCCACTTAAGCTTGGCAATTCTTCGGGCTATGTCGGTCAATTTCGTTCTCCTGCGAATCTCCTCATTTCTGTTTCGATCACGCAGGGACACTCCGAGTATAGCCCTCTCCATTGACCTTTGAGTGACTTTGAGCCTTCTTATCAGGCCCATTGTGAGCGACCACGTTTCAGTGCCGTTAGTAATTACTGGCAACACACACTGGTCAACTGGTCTTTTACTGCTTACCGCCAACAAATTGAATCACGAATTCGTTTTGAAATTTATTTCAAGGGAAATAGTGTAGTCAAACCGTTTTTATAGGTAATAAAATAAAATGTCATTTTACTTTAATAAAAACATATTTTTTACTGGCCATGGATTATAAAAAGTATTTTCTTGCAGTTTTCGGTGAGGGTTTTGTTTATAATCTATAGGTACTTAATTAAAAATTAATTGATTGAAATTCCCGTAGGTATTCGTCCGAAAGAAGTTTATTCAGATTCACTGAGAGAATCAATGGCCATGTTATATTTCCTAATTTTTTTTCACCATTCATTTTGGATAATAATATGTAGGTATAAGAATAATAATGTAGGTATATCAGTGAATCCCGAGTAGGTTCTTGCGGTGTAGGAAGACCAGCGAAATGGGTTTCAGTGTGTCAGGTTACCCTAAATGGCATCCAACAGATGCTATCCAGCAACAAATTCCGAAAAAAAATTTTAAAAAAAACAATTTTCGGATTTTGAAAATAAGGTGTCATTATTGTACCAGTTAATTTTTTTGATATTCTAATTGGGGTGACTGAAGTCTCGCGTTTATTCTGTTACACGTTGTACACACGGCTACACATCAAGCTGTACATTCCAGTAAAGGCTGACCTCGCGTTGTAAGCAAAACCTATACAATGCGAGGTCAGCTTATACTGGAAATTTTGATGAACAGCTTGATGTGTAGCCGTGTGTACAGTCGACTGCATGACATTGGTAACACTTCAATTAGAATACCGGCCTTACTGCTTACTAAATAAAGACGCTGTCAATGTCCGTTACCACTGACGTGCGGTCGACCGTACTAATACCTACTTATTAGATCATTTTTTTTAAATGAATGAATGAATGAATGATATATTTATTTGCAAGAACATAGGTTGAGTTCGTCTAAAGTTAAAATAGGGTATCACTACATTTGACATTTCAGTCGTGCAAATATTTTGATTTTCAATTAATCGTACATAGGTAAATTTTAAAACAAATCAAAATTTAAATACAAACTTAACATTCAATAAAATAATTTCCATACGAGCATTAACCGCGAGCGTGCTCCATACACTACCTCAGTGGCTCCTTCAAAAATGGAGTTCGATCACATTTTGGACAATAACTAATCAAACTCGACTACATTTTGAACACAGGATATGTTATAAACTAATATCTAGGGTTGTGGTCAATTTCCATTCAAATGATTTAATTTCAAAATGACAACTCAAAAACTCGTATTTTTTCAATAAAAAGGCTCAAATGTTTAAAGACAATCGAAGAAAATAAAAGATTTTTTATAACCATGAACAATGATATTTAAAAGTATGGATATGTTATAGCCTAACAAAACTAACGAAAAAAATATGCCGTACGCAGTTGCAGTTGCAGCACATATACACATAAACTATACTTTGTAAAATATAGCTTGATCCCTGTGACAGATGTCAAATACGTACAAATAATGTCAAAATACGTTGAAAATGTACGTATTTGACATGTGTCACAGAGATTTTTATTTTTATTTATTTAATCACAGGTACAATTTCTTTAGTTTTACTTAACTAGAAAACTCGCCAAACTATCAAGTTTAACGGCGAGATGCGCTCATACATATTGTAACGTAAAAAATAGGGAAGAAAACACTTTTCACATCACATAAACACGTTTAATTTAAGGTAAAAAATAACAGGTCGAAATATTTTAAAACAAAAAGGTACAAATGGGTAAAAAAGATAATATCTTAAAAAAGGCACTGCAGAGTTGGATCGAAATATTTAAAAAAAAGTACAAAAGGGTAAAAAAAAAAAAATACGAAAAAAAGGCATTGCAGAGTCGGATCGAAATATAGATTGACCGGGATGTTAATCGAGCTAAACACAAACTGTCTCGAAAAAAATAAACGATTGCATGCAACGTCTCGTTTTTCCGGCCCCTTACATAAAATAAAATGTTATATACCGCGGATGGCGAAAAAAGTAAAACAATTTTAAATAAGTAACCGAACAAACAAGAAAAAAAATACGCTGCTAAATATCACTACATTAAAAGAAAATAAAAGTGAGGTCTTGAAATAAACAGCTGTCCTTGTGAAGATGGTAGGGATTTCGCACTCCCGGAAGGCAATTTGGGTGGAGTACAGCGACGAAGATTTGGCTCTTTCTTCCTCAAATCTGCCGTCCTGGAACCTCAGCAACACTGCTTTGGTGCCGGATCAAAACCAGACTCCATGCAGCTGGTCCCACGGGGTGAAGCCGAAATTCGGCTTGTGTACTAATATGAACGTCAAAATAACAGGAGAGAACAAACTAACATCGACACCTTTTTACAAATATAAAATGTAGCCGACTGGATAACCAAACAACGGTGTAAAACCGGACAATTATAATCACATCAGCAAAATTTTGGTGTAAATGAACGAACACAAGAAGAAAACCAGTTCCGATGGCTACCAAATCTGCAATGACGCGCTTTGAAAATAAAAAATTGACGATAGAAATTTACGAAATCGAAGTTCAAAAATGACACGCAAAGTGAATTTTTTATAAAGAATTTACAAAAAAAGGTAGTAATAAAAAATGCAAAAAGTTTTTATCCATAGCGGGTTAACGCTACAATATGTATACTATCTTACTCTTACGTAAACATGCAACACTTAATTAGCAACAAATAAGTTGCAAGCTATATTTTACAAAGTATAGTGCAAAATAAGTAAGTTAGAAAAGAAACTTGCTTTCGCGTCATAGTTACTTATACATACACTTATTATTATGATACACTTACTTACACATGACAACATTTATGTATTTTTTTCATAGCTGGACGCGGACTAGTAGCAAAACGTCCCAGTTAGGACGATTTCGAGTCTTCAGATTGCGCGCGCTAGTAACATGTCTTTACTTTTAAGTATCATTGACTACGAACATTGGAAAAGTAATTAATTTTCTATAACAAAAAAAAACTAGCCCCATATCTACCACAAGATTCGAATAAACACCGAATTACGAAATATAATACTACGAACGAAAACGTTCCAAAAGTATTGCTGTCTCGCACAGAGCGTGTACTAATACCGTCCAATACCTAAATCACAGATCTGTGATTTATATCTACTCTAACGACTAAAATTTATATCCAATCTATCCACGATTTACCCTACTAGCGATAGAAATTTGACATTTTGTATTATATCTCTAGTAGGACAAATCGTGGATGGATAGGATATTAATTTTGGCTGTAACTGAGCTGCCGCGGCTTAGCAATACAGTCCTCTTAATCAAAAAATTGGCCACCGCTTCGAAACGGAACAAAGTAAAAGGAAGCCCGTTTTTCGAAACGGAAATACTGATCACCGGCGAAACAATAGATTAAAATATCATCTAATGTCTCATTAGCGAAAATTGTAATATTAACCAACTACCTACGTCAAACGTGTAAAATGCAATATATCTGTACCTAAGCTTTATTTTCCAGCTGTAATATCATTGAACGATGCAGTCAAAGTTAACATGCAAGGATCACTTAGCTTCGGCAAAGAAGTTATGGATACACTAACACATTACATGCGAAGAAACAACATGGTTACCGGACGAAGATCAATGACTTTTTCCAGAGACACTGATGTATTATACCTGATCATCAAATCTACGTATCTATGCAGAGACCTAGAATTCTGCGATGGCAAATTGGAAACATTCTTAAACGAATACATTATGGTGCTAACGAAATCCATAGAAACCATTTTTGAAGGGATACTTAGTCAAAAAGAAAAAATTGACGAAGAAAGCAAAATGGTTAAACGCTTAATTTTCGAAGAGGAACTTAAGAAATGCCTTCGTGAAATACGTAAACTGCTTAGAAACGTAAACGTTAAAGCTCAAAGGGACGACAACGATGCTTATGTGTGGACTGAAGTTATTAAGAAAATAAGTGTGATGTTCCAATCAGCAGCTATATTATTTGCTACTGATAGATTAGAAGGTAGCCCGACAGATATCGGCGAAGTCAAGCAGAAATTGACCCAGAAATTTGTCATCGCCACAATAATAGTGGAAGGGAAGTATGAAAGTAAACTTTGCTCAGAATACAACATATGCGTAAAAAATTATGAATGTACGAAAGCATTGGACACTATACTTGGATCGTTTAAAGACATGAATGAAGAAAACGTGAAAATTTTCATTCGTTACGTATCTGAGGCATTGCTTGATACGAATTTTTATACTCATTTGAGCGATGTAACTGCGAATGAGTTGCAAATAATTCTGAATGACATGGCTTACTCTGATAATGTTCCGACAAAAGACGTGCTAATGTCTATACATAGGACCGTAGAAGATAGACTGAGCTCCTTAGTTTCAAAGAAACATATGATAAACGGGAGAGACGTGGAGTTAGTACATGTGATACTATCAGATATGGACCATGTGTACGGCAAACGGAAAGTTGACCCTTTCCATACGTTCCTGAGCAGCTTTTTCGAATGGTCTAGGTCTGGCACCAGGTTAGGGAGTCAAATGCGTACGCTGCTCAGAGATATAGGCGATCAACTAGGAGAGCTCTCTGACGATTTGAGTCTAAAGCTTATAAACGAAGTAAGAGCGTTTTTGGAAATAACCGTCGATCCTGAGAAGTAAAATAAACTGTAAATATTTTTATTACTATTGACTGTTTTTTTTATTGCCTTCATCGGATTGTTTTATCGATTTCTACGCATGTGGGTAGGTATATCACTTATAAAAATTATTTCAATTGTTGGTAAATTTTGCATACACAGTACAACGACATAGTAAAAAATATAGACGAAGTGCTGCGAACAATCTAGTGAAGCCAAAAAAAAACTATGCTCCTTCGTGTACAACCAGCGTTCACGCACTCACATGCACCTCAAACCGTGCTCAGCCCTCTCAGTTCACATGTCGCGGCGTCGTCCAGTAAGCATCCCAAAGCATGTCCTTCAGGCGCATGGTGTGTGCGTGTGCGCTGGTTGTACAGTCGACTGCATGAACTGGTAACACTTGCATTAAAAACCGGCCAAGAGCATGTCGGGCCATGCTCAGTATTATAGGGTTCCTTAAGTAGGTGTAATTACAAACGAATCAAATCGAATATTAATCATGGCTATTTTAGTTTTTGCAATAATCGGCAGCATTCGCGACTCAGAGCGTGTTGTTAGTAGCGCCATCTAGCGATAAAGTTACTTTTTGTGATTTTTTCAAATAGAAAGTAGCTAAAGGAGCATTATTTGCTTTGATAATTTTTCTCTAAGGTCAATGACCTTTGAACTAGGACGTTTTAAGTATTTTTCAGTTTTCTCTCTATAACTCAAAAAATTATAATTACATTATACTCGAAATAATTTTAAAAGAGAGTTTTTATAAAGGTCTATCAATGTGGAAGATTATAAGTTTCTACATTGCATAGTTTAGAAATGGCAGGGGGGGGGACACATTGCAAGCTACTTTGGCGGGCTATATTTCGCAGATGGTACACCTGATAAAAAAGTGGTGTATGAAACATTACCTTCATTTTAGTAGACCTATTCAATGATATCCCACACGGGGGGGTGCAGCGAAAAAAATATTTTTTTCCCCATTTCACATGTATGGACGCCACCCCTAAAATACGGAAAAACTATTTTTTTATTCTTTTAAAATTGAGATCTATATGTAAACTATTTTTTAACAAAATTTCATTTACTTATGTTTATAACTGTAGAAGTTATTAAGCTGTAAAGGATTAGGACAGACGGACAGACGGACAGACGGACAGACGGACGGACATGACGAAACTATAAGGGTTCCTTGTAGTACTTCGGAACCCTAAAAACCACCCTTACTGCTTACGAAACAAAGGTGCTGTCAATGTCAAACTGTTACCACTGACATGCGGTCGACCGTACACGAAGGAGCATAGTTTTCTTTTGTCTGCAGAACTTCGTCTATATTTTTTATTATGTCTGTGATACAGTAATATCCGGTTCGATTTCCGGCTTAGTAATGCGGTATTTAAAAAATAAAATGAAGTCTCCGTTACGTAAAATGTCCTATTTTTAATATATAAAGTAGTTACTTTCCCTCTGAACAATAGTGATGGGACACCCACTCTGTATATCACATTACACCTACCACCTCGATAGGAATATTGACATTCCACGCGAGAATATAATATTCTAACAGAACCTAAGTACCTATATTAAATTCCGGCTACAATCACAGTAAGATGATATTCTTGTCTTGACAAGATTTTGTTTACGAAATACCTGACAACAGATTCAATTCTAGATGGCCTTTCATATCAAATCATAACCCGCAGTCGGAGGCTACGTATGTTTTTGGTCAGTTTGTAAATAATAACATAGTTCGTAGGTATAGCCTCCGACTGCGTGTCTTTAATGTCATTGAGAATCAGGCCCTTATCACAAAGTAAAGAAGGGAACCTTGTATTCTTTTGTCTTTGTCTTGTATTCCTGTGCCCGTATATTCTACGGGGTCATATATATTTGATATGCATGATACGTTTTAACAGTAGAATTACAATGTTTTAACTTTTAACTCATTTAGACGTCCAGACAAAACTAGTTAACAACTTTATCTGTATATAGTTGTACCATATTGGTCTTGCTTTCAGTCTAAACCACTATTTTACAACTTTTTAGCAGTTTTTAGTTAGCGTAGTGGTTTGGGGATCGTTGTTTGTTTAACAGGATAAGTAAACGTCTAAACTGTATTTAATTTAGAAGCTTTATTGCTCGTACTGATCATGTAAACACAACCGTGTTGCTTCTGATTTCTGTTTACGGCTGCTTTGTCACATACAACGTGTATCAGAAATGCGTGGTCATATTTGAAGAGCTTATTCAGGGGATGCTATCGAACAAGTTTTACTATGGGACCAACCCTGAAATCGCGAAAAAAAAATCAGCTGATCCTTACATTTTGTCGAGCGACATCGATGATTTAGTAGGTAACAGCTGATATTTTTTTCGCGATTTCAGAGTAGGTCCCATACTAAAATTTGTTCTATGATATACCCTGAATAAGCTCTTAAAATATGACCACGCATTTCTGATACACGTTGTATATACATGTAGTTAGATCAACTAATTGTTACTTAGAATTTTAATAAGCTTTTAAAATAAAAACTGGGTATGATAATACTGGAACAAAGATTTAAAGTGTCATACCTGCTTTTAAACCCCGATTCGATTTCTGCGATTTTATCGAGACTTCGTATAGTATTATATATTATGTATCTATTATCTGTGGTTTTCACGAAGAACTCAAACATCAATACATTCTGTATCTACACATAGAAATCTCGAAAGCATGTTACCTACAACACAACACACTTAATTCTTCTCCATTATTCCCCAATTCTCAAATTCACATGAAAACTCCAAACTTTACGCGTCCATTATCCACTTTCTCCATTTATACCCCAATTCAGTTACCTGCGAAGTTACGATTTACATTAAAAACTTTATTATTCAAGCTTTATAATGCCACAATGAGTATCTAATGATCACACCTAGATACCTGTACCTGTGTGTATCTGTTATGTATGGGCTGTGGGAAATATTTTTGGTACATAACAGATAATTAAGCCCTCTATAGACTGGGTCACACAATATTAGGTATATTAGGAATTATAGGACAAAAACATTATACCTACGGTGTAGGTATGTTGTTGTTACGCTGGATGCGGAAGTCGCAGGACCGGTCGTTGTGGCGATGCTTGGGGGAGGCCTATGTCCAGCAATGGACGTCTTTCGGCTGAAATGATGATGATATTATGTTGATCCTTAAAAAAAAAGTAACTAGAGAAACCTTCACAGGGAATTCAAATTCAAAGTCAATAGTTTATATTTCGAATAAGATTTTTTTTTTTTTTTTTTTTTTTTCGACTGGTTTCTCGCAGGTGGCATCGAAGTACCATTTCTGCTTAACCGGGCTAAGTTGGCGGAGAGTCCCATGTGGGACTCAATACGCCGAAGGTTTTATTTTTCGAATAAGCATTTACCTACCTTTTTTATTCGTCCGAGTTACCTAAATGCACTTTCAAAATGTTAAAAATCTAGTTGCACGGTTCCAAAAAGTTTGTCCTATGGAGAAGAGCCGGCAAGAAACTCTATGGATATTGGATATGCAACGTTACTTTTTGATTAGGTACCTACGCAATTTGAGAAATTAGTTTGTTCCGAATCACCAGGAGAATCGAAATACAGGCGTGATATTATGTTATGTTATGTTAATATAGTGTATAATAAAATAAAACAATGTCAAATAAATTAAAAATGTAAATAAAATCACAATTTCAAAAAAATAAATCTAAAAAAATTACAAATGTCAGATTGTAGCAAAAAGCGGGATCATTTTCGATAAAGATTGAAAGCGAAGACTAAAAAAGTGCAACCGTGACCCTAGAATAAGAGGTCCTTTCCTCCAATTCCAGACCTCGTATTTCCAAATGACGTATCAAGGAAAGGAAATAACAAATTCAATTCGTCAATAGGCATTTAATTTAGTAATTCATTTTTTTTTTCGACAAATTTCATTAAAAAAAAAACTAATTTCTCGTTGTCCAAATGTTCACAATAATCCCTTCAGAACTGTTAATAAGGTAACAAATATTAATCAAGAACAGTTTGGTCATTCGAGAAGTCTTGTGATTATCAACCTCGATTCCGAACATTCTACAACGCGTAGCGCAGTACTTGGAGAGAAGCTCCTGCATAACTTTATTTAAGTGAGTTGGGAAAATTCCTTATGAAGAGAAAAGAAAAAGTTTGGTGATATAATCATTCGGCTGTAGCAACTTAACTTATTACTCGAATACAAGGAAATTACATTTAGGCTGGGATAGAATGGAGCTGGCTGGCTGTTCCGTGTGGTGCCGGTCGTAAAGAATTGTATCACTCTATATCTTCTCATGGGTGTCGTAAAAGGCGACTAAGGGATTTACCAGAGGATGGGCAGCAGCGTTCTCTGAGTATTTAACCAACCAACTGCGATCGCCAACCCGCCTGCCATATTTCCTTTTTCTTGTCGCTGTGCTACAAAATATTAAAAGTAATTTTATTCTCGCCTAATTCCGAAACAGCGCGTATTCACAGTGTTTGCTTTCCATGCAGGAGGGTCTGAGTTCAAATCAGGCCCGCACCTCTGACTTTTTAGATTAATGTGTGGATCAGAATTTGATTATCACTTGCTTTTACGATGAAGGAAAACATCGTGAGGAAACCTGTACACCTGAGAGTGATGTAAACATTTCTTGATGGTGTGTATAGTCCGCCAACCCACACTAGATCAGCGTGGTGGACTAAAGCCTGAAACCTCATTCTGAGAAGAGTCACATTCCCAGCAGTCAGAAAGTAATGTATGTTATGTAACGTGGCTGAAGATCTGATTAGCCGTTTTGACGTTCTTCGCCTGAAGTCAGATTCTAGTCTTGCTTTCTTTGATAAAGAATGGAATCAGGCATTTCTTTGCGGAAATCCATGACGTACAAAACATGAAGTTACAATCATCATCATCAACTCAGCCTATCGCAGTCGAATGCTGGACATAGGCCTCTCCCAAATTGCGCCACAACACAAGTTACAATATTTAGTGTTAATTCCGCCAAAATGAGATCGTCAAGCTTGGATCTGCTTGGATGCAAAATGCAGCACCGCCCTCCCGCCCACTTATACAACATGTTGTTCTGCATTCGTGCTATATTTAAGGAGGTGACTATACCACTGATACTGAACACGAATCAATAAAAAAATCAATACCAAAAAAAAAAAAACTTTAAATACCTATTTGTAAACAAATAAATTCCCGCTGTGTCGCGTGCGACACAAAAACGATCCGTGCGACACCACCAAAACAATTTGCAGGTATTTCCACCCTTTGACAATACCACCGATGACTTATTTTCCGAGTCGTTCGGGATTTATTCTCGAACCTTAGTTTCTAAGTGAAAATTTAGGTATTAAATAATCTTAGAATTTTTTAAGTATTTTTAGATGACTAAGCACATCAGTAGATCTAGAAATATGGCACGATTACAGATCAACATCTTGTATATGCACATGCAGAAAATGCGATTAATTTATTATGCAATATGCAAACCAAACCGATACTCGACACGGAACTTTCCGACCTTCGCACATAGCTCAGTTAGTTGTGGGCCATTTTACTCGTTGATGTATTCGGGTACTTAACACCTTCACTGCGGCGACCCAAATGGCAATCTTGCTGTTACAGTGGAATAGGGTCGTGTCGACCTGTTCACAAAACTGGCATTACCGCGGCTTTGGGTCGAAAATATCTGTTGCACATGGGAGTATTAAATTAAAATATGGCTCAGTTTTCCATATAAAAAAAGCAAATCCGGAACCGCACGTAAATTGGATTACTGTAAGTCATCACAAAAAATGATCAAAAACATAGGATATAATTGACCCAATTGACCCGACACCGTACTGATAGAAAAAAAATATAGTGATGAGCTAAGCAAAGTATCGATAAAAATATTTCTTTACTTTGATTTCATTTCAGTAACATGAATTTTGTGAAAACATGGACAGCAATAGTTTTTCTTGCACTTGGTAAAAAAAAAAATTATATACCTAAGTACCTATTTTTTTTATGAGATATAGATCTGCTCTTGACCGCAATATAGACAGCTTTGTCAAGATGTGGTCGACGATGGAGCGAGCAAACCTATTAAGTGCTTACTTCATTTTCTGCTTCTTTTTATTAGTTCAATGTTTGACATAATGTGGTTGAATGAGTACATTTCACATAATTTGTATTCCACTTATCTTAGCCGAATTCACAACAGCATTCTGCATGACGTGCAATGTCGCACGAAAGCTGGACTGGAATAAGCTGTTATGTTTGCAGCACGTTGAAGAACACGTTGTAACATTGATTTCTTTTTTAATATCATATCTTAACTGATTTGTTTATTTTACGGTCACCGTCTAAAACGTTACTATTCTTTTGTTTTATGTTTGTTTTATTTTGTACTAGGTCAAAATTATCGAGGCAAATTAACGCTTAGATAACACTAGAGAAAAATACTCGACTCCCTGTGCGGATCATCGGGTTTCAGGTCGGGGCGACCCGATGTCAGCACTAGATGTAGAAAATTGCCTTCTAATCGACAAAGGGTCGTAAAGTACCGATGCACTTTTAATTCATAAAATAAATGTACTAGTCGTGAAGAATCCAAAACTATATTGGTCTCCTTCATACCTGCTCTACTTCGCAAGATATCCACTCCGCACGAACGAAAAGTTCGAGTTTATATACGCTCCGCACCAACGGAATGTCTATTATGTCATGTGTGGTTGTTTCGACCCGATGCCGCAGTGAAGGTGTTAATTAATTTTGTGTTCATGTAAATTCAGGGCGTAGTAATTCAGGGATTACCATCGCTAATGGTAAATGTGTTACTTTGACCACTAATGAAAATCTGTTTGCTTATTCGGGAATATAATCCTAAATATGCTTTTACTTTGTAAGCTGTTAGTGTGTTATGACTCCTGAATGAAAAGACTGGTGGTAGCCGTTTGTACGGTCGACCGCACGTCTGTGGTAACAGTTTGACATTGACAGCGTCTTTATTTCGTAAGCAGTAAGGGCGGTTTTCTAAATCATGTGTTACCACTGTCATGCAGTCGTCTGTACGTACCCATTGATATGTTTATAATTAAAACAACAATTTTGCCATAGCTATATTTTGTCCAATTTTGTTGCAAATATGATTGTTGTTCCTCAAAAATTATTCTTTCTCTATCTACTACAGAATAACAATCGAGTTCAAGCATATTGCTATAAAACAAATAATAGTAGTACTTGCTCGCAAATCATATTGTTTTATTCAGGACGCCTAGTTTTATTTATCCATATAAAAATAAAATAAAATGATTTTATTTCAGGCAAATTCACCCATAGTTATAAGTTAGTTAGTTAAGTACAGTCTTTTATTTTAAATTAATACTAACAAGAACATCAAATACGTAATTAGAATAGCATAAATAATTTTAAAAATACATTATTATTCAATTAAATTAAGTTATTATATTGAATTTTAAGTTAAATACTTATATTTGTTGTCAAAATAAAAAAATAAGAAACAGTACAGGGACATAATTTTTGCAATATTTATTTTTCATTATTAAGATTAAATTCGGATCTAAACATATAAATTGTGCTGAATACAGTTGCTATAATACCATCTGGACTGCTTTTTAATCTTTTTCGAAATTAGGCCCTCGACCTCCTTAGAACGGCAAAGAAGTCACACACTGTTCTCAAAAAACATGCCAGACGCGCTACACCGCCAGCGCAGGTTGAACATGGCCCTGAATGCATTGTTGTACTGTACATGAAGAGAGTTGTAGGCTTTCTTCGTGTACTGATACCAAAGTTGGCTGGTGTAGAACGCCCAGGGTTGCCAGATGAGTACCAGTGGATTATCGTACTGATGTTCTAAAATTATCGTATATCAAGGAATTTGGTGAAAAATTATCGTAAACAGTGCTGAGCTACGAACAAAAACAATGATTTTCAGCATCAAAATTATCGTATTTCTGCGTATTTCAATCAATTTTGTATAGTACCAGAGCCAAAATTATCGTATATTTACGATAATTATCGTACGTCTGGCAACGCTGAGAACGCCTGACAGTAAGCATTAAAGAGAGAACTAACTAGAACTTATGAGAACTTCCTCTTATAATTCGTCGGTTAAAAAGCCAATGTACATCTATTATACCTCGCTTCAGTTAAATAATTTCCGTATTTGCGGCAGTTATTTATTTAAGGGACATACGTAAATTTTACTTAAAACATTTGTTTCAATTCCTTTATGTTCTTACACTTCTATAAATCCTTGTTGTTCAAATACCGATTCTCTTTTAGAACCAGTTAAAAGTTGGTAAATAAACAATTCCAATGATGGCACAGATATATGCTTTATTCAATGGCTAGGTACAATACCTATTCTTTCTCTTTATTACCAATTTTTCTTCTTTTCTACAAAATATGAAAAATAAAATTGTTTTGTGAAACTGTTATTATTCTATTTACCGCTCTCATTCAAAAAGGTTGCATGAAACTTTTTTTAATAATTGGTCAAATTTGATGAAAAACAAGCAATGAAAGCCATTTATAATTAAAAGAAAAAGAAAGCATGTCGTCTTGTTGTGGCAATAAATCATTTTTCTTTCTTTTCTTTCTTTCTTTAAATAAAAAGAAATAGTTAATGGCATCAGCATTTCTTTGACAACTAGTGGCTTCTTTGTCGGTGCTGCTTATAATTTGACCAAAGAAATTATTTGCAGAGTTTTTATTATTGTAGGATTTGTCGGCGGTAGGTTGTATTGAAATCAGGCCAAAATACCAAATTTCTTAAATTAAATTAAGCTATTAAATATGTTAGGTAATTTTTATTGCAGGGATTAATCTCTCTTAGAGTACATAATTTCAATATTTTCAATTAGTTTATAGGATGTAGATATATACATAAATTAACGTAATACCCTTAGATTAATAACACAAATTCTATGGTAATATGGGTAAATACCCTTAGAACATCTAGACGCTCTAAGGTAGGTAATACCTATCTTTCTGTAATACCTATACGCGGATTCTGTTTATACTTCATGATATCCGAAAATGTTCAATTTCTTATCGTGTGTCGCGTGCCTTTTTTGCCGTGGAGAAATCCTCATGGACGCACTCCGCGGACTCCGCCCGGGGGCAGCGGAGCCAATGTCGGACTCTTAGCGACATAAACCACCACGGTGTTCCTCCAACTACCTTTGGCCGGGGGTGTGGGAACCCTCTGTATTCGCACAACCACCTCCGACAGATCCAAGCCCGCCACAAGCCCCTTCTCCCCGTGCGGCCGCAACCTCCCCGGCGGTGCACACAAAACACTAGCTGCGGTGGCGCTAACACGCCAATGTCACGGCCACGCAAGCCAAACGCAAAACAATATTTAGGTAAAATATCATATCAAACATAGAATTAAAATAAACGATATCAAAATACCAATAAATGTACGATATATTTAAGAAATTGTTTGAAAATAAACAGTTTGAGCGGGATTCGCATTAGTTTGTTGACTTACGGGTTTCGGCCCCGCAAAAAGAGTCTCTATAATGTCTCCAAACAACACTGTATCGTGTTCTCCTAAATTTATGTTCCCGGCCAATTTCGCAGTATGCCATTAACATGAAAGTTTCACGATGGCGACACTACAATGGAGAGACCATTACACGTGATAAAAACGGATAGACACGGCCTTTTTATGTGAATTATGGGCCATAAACTGAAATATATGGACTGTACGAGAAGTTTGCAATTATGAGGTAGATTATTTTGTTTAAAACTTAAAGAATAAAAGACATAAAAAATAATTTACCGAGTACTTATATTTCAAGGTAAGACAGCTTTGTAAACTGAATATTAGTGTTTTAGTTTTTTACGAAAATGTAACAAGATTATAAAAAGATTATTTAACATGGTCAAATTAAAAGTCCACTTAAACGGTTAGGTTGCAAAACTGTATATATTTAAATAATAGCCATTACAGCATACAAAAAAAAAAAAAACATTGCATTCCTCTTTTTTGGGCAGTCGTGTAAAAATACACTGAGGCACTAGAGAAGACACCTCGAATCGAATGTTTGTAGCACGTTTTAGAGCTCCGAAACCCTCAAAAAAGACACGCTCGCACGCAAGTTGCGCGATATTTTTTGTACGTAATACCAGGCCCCTCAGAAAGTATTGCGAAAAAAAGTTTTTATATATGGGAGACTGGCCAGTTATAATGTTTTTCGAAAACATGATTATTTATAAGTAAAAATAAGTAAGTTCCAATTTCAAAATTTCCCTCCACATTTTTTGCGAGTTAATTCAAAGTATTGTGTCTCACTGAAATATGGATCTGCGCCGGGAACATTTTAGAGCTATGATTTTATACGATTTCAAGTGTCGCCTGAAACCGGATGAATCGTACGATAGACTTCAAATGGCATTCATGGATGAAGGCCCTTCCAAGGCAACCGTGTATCGTTGGTATAACGAATTCAAGCGCGGTCGACCAACTTTGGGGGATGACGAAAGAAGCGGTCGCCCTTTGACGGCTGTTACCGAAGAAAACGTGCTAGCAGTGAAAAATTTAATCCAAGACAATAGGCGAATTATATATCAGGAGATTCAACACATATTGAAGATTGGATCGGGAAGCGTTCACGAGATTCTACACAGCCATCTTCGCGTGAGGAGGATAGTATCACGCTGGGTGCCGCACAACCTCACCGATGCTCAGAAGCAGGCCCGGGTGGAATGGTGCCGTGATATGCTTAACAAATTTGAAGCAGGCTCGTCTCGGCGTGTTTACGACATCGTTACAGGTGATGAGTCCTGGATTTATCAATACGACCCAGAAACCAAGCGCCAGTCGACTGTTTGGGTGTTTCAAAATGAGCCAACGCCTACCAAAGTGAAGCGATCTAGAAGCGGGGGTAAGATTTTGATCGCTAGCTTTTTTAATTTGACTGGCCACTTGGTATCAATTCCCTTACGGGATCAAAGAAGCATTAATGCCGAATGGTATACTACCAAATGTTTGCCAGAAGTTTTCTCTGTTATAAGCAACAAGCGACCAAACACAGGGCTCCGCGGGCTACTGCTCCACCACGACAATGCACCTGCGCACACCGCACTCAAAACGAGGGACTTCCTGGACAGCACGCCAGTCAAACTCCTGGGTCACCCTCCTTACAGCCCTGATCTAGCACCGTGTGACTTCTTTTTATTCCCAAAAATAAAAAATCAGCTCAAAGGGATACAATTTTCGTCGCCGGAAGATGCGCTGGCTGCGTTCGAGCAGGCTGTAAACGAGGTGTCTGCGGCGGACTGGAAAAAGTGTTTTGAAAACTGGTTTAGGCGCATGAATCTTTGTATAGAGGCTGGTGGAAAGTACTTTGAAAAGATTTGATAAAAATATATGTACGTATAGAACAATTTTTTTTAGTTTCGCAAAACTTTCTGAGTGTCCCACGTATCTACTCTAGTACGTAGTACATATTACCTCAGTGTACCTATCATGTTATTTTTTTTAATATGATGTGACAAATATCTTCATAATTAAAAAAACACGACTGCCAAAAAAACCAAAGTTTCAATTTAGAGCTCATTTAGTTGTTAAACATAACCAGCCCATTACTGTCCCACTGCTGGGCACGGGCCTCTTCTCAGTACGAGAAGGCTAAGGCCTTAGTTCACCACGCTGGCCTAGGGCGGGTTGGCGGCCAGTGCGGCTGTATCCTGCATGCAGTGTCCTGCCTGGGTGATGCAGCGCCGTGCCCTCCCTGCAGCAATCGGGAGAGACCTCTCACTGCCGGCCGTGGTCAAGGCCATGGCCGACAGTGAGGAGGCGTGGGAGGCGGTCGCGTCCTTTTGCGAGGAGATTATCTCGCAAAAGGAAGCGGCGGAGCGGGTCAGGGAGAAAGACTCTCGCTGATCCAATCCGCCGCAGGCGGACAGGTCGGCGCAGACGTCTATACGGCGATCTGATGCCGCCCTAAATAAAGCCAGTGGGCGATAGATTGGGGAGTCTATCGTCCACATTGCACGGCTCTTGAGTGGTGGTGATGTCCCAGGTGTGCCCGGACATCGCCAAAAGAGTGTACAATAGAAGTATGTAGGCCCTGAAGTGGGCCGCGCTGGATGGGTCGCGAAAGTCATGCGTAGCAGTTCTCGAAAATAGGCACACGGCGGAGTTTTTAGTGGGTGCGAGCCCCACATAACCACACTACTTCCCCGCTAGTGTGACATGCGATAGGCATTTTCTCCGCTTAAAAAAAAAAGAAAAAAAAAAGGGCGGGTTGGCAGACTACACACACCATTGAGAACTGTATGGAGCACTCTCTAGTGTGCAGGTTTCCTCACGATGTTTTCCTTCACCGTTAAAGCAAGTGATAATCGAATATAAATCCGCACATGAATTCGAAAAGTCAGAGGTGCAGGCCGGGATCGAACTCACACCCTCCTGCATGGAAGGCAAGCGTTCAACCTCTAGGCTATCACTGCTAGTCCAGTTTTTAAAATATCTTTAAAAAATCTCCTTAATTTTAGGCTAGGTATGTTATGGCTTGATATATTCCAATTTCCAGCTACGTCAAGATGTCGTACAATAAGACATATAAAATATAAGGATTCGTTGTAGGTATGTCTCCGAACGTGTGAGTTTTCGTATAATTCACACGTTATCTCAATTGATGTCTGCTAGAATCTTAGACCAACAGAAAAAAGGTAGACAGAGTACCGCGCTGTCACTAGGAAGCAGGGTAAAGGAAGCTGAATTTGAAATAGGAAGCTGATCGCGTTCCAGTACGACGCGAGAAACCGAACGCGCTAGACGTCACATTGACAGTATTGTTTATGGTCTTAATATGCCTTCCTGTGTTGTGAAAACGTGTAAAAATAACTCGCTGACACAAAAAAAGCCTTGCGGGATTACATTTCACAAAGAAGTACTTGATTTTTCGTAATTTTAAATTATAAATACAATAAAATTTCGTAATGTACTGTTGGAACACAAAACCAGACGTATTTTTTTTTTTTTTAATTTATTCATGACCATGGATACATGTCCTTCAGTCGAAATCATTGAACATATTAACATTGTACTTATATCCTAGTAAAGTGATGGAAACTTTACTAGGTTTGTTATCGGTGTGACCAGCAAATCTACATCAAAAATGCCCCCAAAATAGGGTGACGTTTGGGTCTGATGGTGTTATTAGGATTGGTAACTATCGTAATTTGGCCATCGGTATGATGTTTTTATTTATTTTGAACCTTTCATATAGTACTTAAATTAATTACGATGTGTTATTTCAATGGCTTAAAACTTCAGACACCCCAACTTATTGTAATAAATTGGTATGGCAAGTAATATGTAGAATTTACAACGTATTATTGAAATCACTGAGAACCTCATTCATTGTTAGTCATTGTACTCATCAGTATGAACAACTTTTACTATGGGATCAACCCCGAAATCGTGATAAAAATCATCTGTTACCTACATTTGTGTTCACATGAATCGACAAAATGTAGGGATCAGCTGATTTATTTTTTCGCGATTTCTGGTTTGTGTCCGTAGTAAAAGTTGTTCATACTGGTGAGTACAATGACCCCTAAAGAGGTTTTCAGTTATTTCAATAACACGTTGTATTGGCGATTTTTGTTGTCATACTTATTCTAATCGACGCGGCCTACTCTGCCCGCCGCACACCCCCGCGGGCATTTTCAAAGGATAATAATATCACTATTATATGATACACGTGATCACGTGTATCACGTATGTATATTTTTTCCGGCTTAAACCAGAAAAAAAATTGAATAAGGTATTGAAAAGTAAGGTAAGGTATTGTATTGTAAGGTATTGGTCTGTTATTGAAAAGTACCTAAAGATAAGATTCCAACTTACTTTATATCTAAATTAGATGGTATACCCAGAAGTCGGTAAGAAAAGACAGTACTACCGGAAATTAACACAACACAAAGGTTTTTAATATTTTTCTCTTTCATTAAACGTATCATTAGAAAAATATGTTTTATTTAAATTGCTACATAATGTCCTTAAAATATAATATTTAATATGCGAAAATGGGGTAAATTTGTTTTCGGTGGCAACATTTTTTACTAAGCACACAGATGCATGGCAACCGCGTGCGACACAAGGTCACGCACACAAGTTTGTAAAGCATGCATCACATCTTTGAACGCTTTTGTTAACACATGCGCCGTCTACCTTTTTTCTGTTGGTCTAAGGCTAGGATAAACAAGTCTTTTCACATATTTTATTGAGAAGCGTACTTTATAGGCTCTGGTTTTCGCCTTTTAGTGTAAGAAGTTGAGGAATAATATTTTTCTGAAAGTATAAAAACAACAACCAATGCAGTTAGCAGACATTGTAAAGAGCATGGTTGAAGGAGGCGTAAGCTGCTGAAATATAACCAAAAACGGGTGACGTCGGAAGACACCCGACAGAAGCGAAGCTTCTACGCATTTGCAAGCATGCGAGTTAACATAACATATAACATCATGCCTGTATTTCCCCGGAAGGGTAGGCAGAGGTGCATGGTACACCTTCGCGAGTTAACAGTGACGTTTTTTATCGGTTTGGGTAGGTACACCTACTCACTTTCGGCCGAGCGCACAACCATGCTATAGTAGCTTTGCTTCGTAAAGGCGGCAGGGATTACATTGAACTGATGATAAAGTACTAATTATAAAACATCTCACGCCAATATCGGGGAAAATGATAATCTGAAAATGAGTGTGTTAAGAAAACAAAGCTACGCAACCAAATATATAGTTCACACGATATGGTTTTAGTTGATCAACATTTGTTGTCTAACAAAATAAAAATATTTTCTTGGTGCCAAATAAATAAAATAAATAAATAAAATATTGAAAGTTTATTAGGTATACTATTTTCGCTTCAATTTGATTAGTCTGTTCAGACGGTTCAAATCGCTTTCGATTAAGCACTCGAAAGACTAAAATCGACTCGTGTGAACGCGGTATTAGAATAATACTATCATAGAAATCTAAATAATAAGCTAAGAGAAATGTTACCTACTGTCTTTTACTACGAGAACGCATGTCGCCGGTTTTCCGCTACCAACACATAAATACGCAATCACGCCATCCATGTTTCTAATATTCAATGCAAAATAAATTAAGCCTAAAAAATTCCGCTGCTAGATATGCCGCAAAATACAATTTTAGTGACTCTGCGTCTAAAACAGCACTGATGATCAAGCAAACGGTTCGCGCACCAGTGTCCTAAAAGACACCTGTACGCGACGACAAGTTCATGCGCCTTTGCCATTTCTATTACGTTTATTTAGATTTCAATTTAGATTTTCTGAATAATACTTATTGTAAGGGGAGAACTGTTCACAACCTCTTTGTTGATTGGGTGGTTAGGAATAATTTTTTCATTTTATTTTTTAAACCCAGTTATTACCCACTATTTAATTTCCACTTTAACCCTTTACTCAAGCAAAAAAGCAAAGAATAATATCTGTGTTTTATCTAAAAGACTACTTACATTTATTTAACTGAAAAGGAATCTTGTGCCGCTACAAATCTTGGAAAATTTCTCAGAGTGGACGCAAATTGGATTGCGACTTCCCACTGGGGGATGGAGGGGGGCCATCCACGTTAACCACCTGTGAGATACGAAGGAGGGTAATTGTGTCCTTAGCGGTTAAAACTGGCCGCTTTGGAACGGATAAGAATTATTGTGCATTCAAAATAATGATGTATAAACACGGCGCGGCTAACATGCGCATGTTGAGGAACTTGCGCGGGTTCTATCCATTTTGTAAACGACAGTGATAATATATTCGCGGGTCCAGTGCCTTATGGCGGTACATTACCGCACAAGGCCGCGCGTGTAGCCCACGCATGTAGGCCGCACCATTTTATGCTCCAGTTACATGCACCGTGTACCAGCACCATAAGATGATACATTACCGCACAAGGCCGCGCGTGTAACCCACGCATGTAGCCCGCACCATTTTATGCTCCAGTTACATGCACCGTGTACCAGCACCATAAGATGATGCGTTTGGATACGCAGAATGTTTATGTTTGGATTTTGAATGCGGCAAAGGTTCAAAGAATCAGAGACAATTTTTTGACAACATTTTAACATGAGACAGAGATCTCGACAGTCTGTTTTTGAATGAAGTTAGTATAACGATGGAGCCATAACTTTAAAAAAATTGAATTAGAAGATACTAAAAATATTCATTAATCATCTCAAGTAAGAAGTAAGCATCTCTAAAAAGTCCGAACTTCAAATAACTTCGTTTAAAAGTAGCGGCTAAAAGAGCTCAGATGAAGCGGTGAAACCGTGGTCAAAGTTTTCAAACAATTTATTTTTCTTAGGGTCGTATCATAATGAATACCTCTAATCAAAAATTACCGAGAAGTATCCCAAGAAGGTTGGTTAATATATATGGGCGCGCTAGTGTTGCCATCAATTTGTTTACACTTTTTTGACAGGACTTAACATATTAATCTTTATTACTGGTCAGTATTGAATGTTTCTTCCTGGCGTTGGTTGAACATTGCGCCCTCTAGTGTAATTTGAGAGTAATATAGCTTTCCATAGCTTATAACATTAAAATATTAATTTATATCGTATCGACTCAGTATCGAATATCGATGCTTACAACGCAATCTATTGCCATTATGAGGTAACTAGTTTATACAATGAATTACTTTTAAATTGTGAAATCTTTTGAAGTGAAAGCACAGTGTCTCCATCTTTATGTTACTACAACACAAATAGACCCAACGGAGTCACTAAATACATTTAATTTATAAATGAACACTAAAATAATTAACCAGTCATCGTGATAAAACTAATATTAATTTAGATAATCTCTAAACATTATATAAACCAACAAATCATGCCAGATATTAAAATACGAAACAATATAAAGCGGAATTATCAGAACCACAAAATTAAATTAACAACATTTAAATTAAATTAATCATTTCATTAATCTAATTAGAATATTCGAATTTTAACTATCATAATATTAACATTATTTACAACATTAATTTAATTAATACAGATCATCAAACTTTGCTAAACAAAAAGGTATCTTCTTTGATCTTTGATGATCTTTGCAAAGTACAACAGAAATCAGTATGATTTACAGAATTTCATGATTAATAAATTACATAGCAAATTCTAGAAATAAAGGATATTTATTTCAAAAGATTTCATAATTTAAAAGTAATTCATTATATAAGATTGCGTTGTAAGCACCGATATTCGATACCGAGTCCGAGTATAAATTAATATTTTAATGTTATAAGCTATGGAAAGCTATATTACTCTCAAATTACACTAGAGGGCGCAATGTTCAATTAATTGTTAAGTCCTGTCAAAAAAGTGTAAACAAATTGATGGCAACACTAGCGCGCCTATATATACCTACTGAACTTATTTTTGCGAACTTGTCATCTCCACGCATAGCAATTTGCGTGTATACGGCGGGTATCGGGTATCAAATACACTTTTGACATCTGTCATTCTAATGTCAGTACCTGATAGGCGAAAATATTGGAAAAAGAAAAATACCCGGTGTTTTTCTTCACCGTCTGGAAAAATGGGGTGTCATCTGTAATCAGTTACTGGAATAGAATAGATTTATGAAAAAAAATTGTATCAAGCATGGCACAAGCATGTAGATGCTTGACTCGAGCATCAAGCAAACATTGTAAACGATCAACCACGCTTGACTCAAACTTAAATCTGCATGCTTGTTTCAAGCCGCTTGATCGTCTCCGAACCTCTTTACACTATAGAGTTTTTTCATGACAGGGCACGACATCGAACAACCCTATTTTTATAGTGTCCATCAAACTAAAAGAGCGTTGGTTGCAAAAGACTCATTATAACATGTCCATGCCCGTTCAGTACACCTGAACGCGTCAGTTTGGCACGGTGACTGACACTCCGAAACAATGGAGGGTTAATTAACACGGAAATATGTTCGTGAAAGTTTCGTGTTTTGAAATGCAGCAGACATGGGTTGTAATATTTCAATGTGTATTATTTAAAGATTTAAATTACAAAAATATGTCTTTTTATTTTGACAATCTTGGAAAAAAAAACATGACGAAAAGAAAGAAAAAAAAACTACGGGGCCCAAGTCATAGAATATATACTAACGACAAGAAGCGACACTTAAGCATGTGTGCTCGTAAAATTGCTCGCGGCTATGTGTGCGGGTCGGGGAGAGCGCAGGGGCCGTGCGCGGTACGCGGCGTGTGGAACGGGCAGTCTCTCGGCTGCCCCAGCCAAGGGCCGCCGAGCGAGCTAGCTTACACAGAGTACTTACAGTACTTGCATTATGTTTAAATGGTTTGACTCGGCAGACAACGCAGGACGCAACTCCTTAGTACGTCACAGTATTTGAGTATTTTAAAGTCACACGCGTAATCATGCCGGACGGTCATTATTGTTGTAGTCAAAAAACTATATTTTAGTTATATAAAACAATATTACTGAGAAAAAATCGGGCCTACCTATTCCATCGTGTTTTGATATTATAGAACATAATTTAATTAACCTGGTGCATGCTGTTTGCTCACGACATTGTCCTTGTTGGTGAAGATGGACTTGAGGTCCAGAGTAGATTGGCAAAATGGCAACAAATTCTGGAGAACGTTGGCTTGAAAATCAGCAGAACTAAAACAGAATACATGTCTGCGATTTCGGCAGTCTTTCCGGTTTTGTTGCGCTAGATGGCGTGGCCGGCCTTTCCAGTCTGCTCCAACTTTCGGTACTTCGGTTCACTTGTGCAAAGCGATGGCGAAATAGACCGGACGGACAGTCAAGCACCGAATTAACTCAGGATGGTTGAAATGGCGGCAGGTCACGGGAACTACATGTGACTCCCGAATTCCTCTTAAACTGAAGGGGAAAATCTATAAGACCATGATAAGACCTGCTGTCCTGTATGGATCGGAATGTTGGGCTACGAAAGGAATTCATGAAAGGCAAGTGCATGCAGCTAAGATGAGAATGTTAAGAAGAATGTGTGGTGTAAAGAGAATGGATAGGATAAGGAATGAATATGTAAGAGGGAGCCTGAAAGTAGCGCCAGTGACAGAGAAGTTAAGTAGCAACATATTATCATGGTATGGATATGTGATGAGGAGCATGTTACGAGGAAAGTTTAAAGTATGAATGTTGATGGCTATAAGAAAAGAGGGAGACCGAAGAAAATATGGATGGATTGTGTGAAAGATGATATGAATAGAAAGAAAGTAAACACAGAGATGACGGCTGATAGAGATGTATGGAAGAAAAAACATGCTGCGCCGACCACAAATAAATTGGGATAAGGGCAGGAGGATGAATTTGAATTATTTTATTATTTTAACGCATTTTACGCATGCTAAGCGAATTATAAAGATTTAAATAGTGGAAAGAAAAAAAAAAAAAATCCTGCTCGTTAGCGATTTTTTCTTTCCACAATTTAAATCTTTAGGATTAATTTAATTAACATAAATAAAATTTATCTTTCATGTACACCCATCCAATGATATTAAAATTAAAATTACTTTTAAATAATATCATTGTATCATTGTACACCTATGTTCACTAATAAATATTCATTTGATTATAACCAAGCACCACATTCAGTTTTTGGTATCGGCCCTATTGCATTCACGCGCTCGCTCAAGGTCACCGGCAACCGAGCTCACACGTACAGGAGTGTCACCAGTGTCACCACGGAATACTTGAATTTATATTCATTTCCTCTATGAGTGTCACCGTGCACCACTGTGGCCAAGTTCCCATCGTTTTTTTTCTACATTAGGTTTTTTGCACAAAAGTACAATAACTTAACTGGAATAAAATACCAGATGTGGTTGTTTTATTTTCATTTAAGTCAAATTATGTTTAAATCAATTCATCATCATCAGCCCATTCAGGATTGGTCCCGTAGTAAAAGTTGTTCATACTTGTACAAGCACTACATATATTTATGCTGACGCCCGCAATCACGCGTACCTTATAATACTTACACATTTAAAATCAGTACAATAAAGCTGCTCGGTGCACACAGACGTCGGTGTTTTCTTCCACATTTTACATAAGAATTCCCGATCCACAGACACCACAGCTACAGACCCCTACATTTTGGTCCTTCGATCCTAAGAAAGTGAAGTGTGAGTAAAAGTGCCTTCATCGATAGCGAATCGGCTTGACTGGCCTCCCACAAGCGGGTCTCACCGGTTAAGTTGAGAAGTCGCATATATTGTGAAGGATACCTACTCGCACCGAACTAAACAGACCAGTGGAATATCAAGTCCCCAACAGAAGAAACAGAACAGCAACAGTGATTACATCAGGCGATTTAGCTTGTTCTAGACATAACAATGGAAGGGCTAATACAAAGGCAACAAATAATCGCTGAAGCTGTTGACAAAATCAACAGGAACATTAAAAAAGATTCCGCCTACCGAAAAACAACAGTATACGTAAACAAACGCTTGGTGTCCCTAGAAGAGTTATGGGACGAATTTGAAGACAATCACGCCAAGCTGACATCAACAGGTGACAAGAAACATGACTATTTCCAGTCCGGCGCTTACTTCTCCGTGAAAGAACTGTATACGGCTACGTGTGATCTGCTGATGAACATAACACAAGCTCAGCCAGGAACAAGTAGCCAAGGTGAGGAACATGATACTGATGACACGGTGGAGAAGAACAAATTGACTAAGATAGACGAGCTGATAGGCCAACAAAGAACGAACTTTCGAGCTTTGTCAAGAGTTGTAAGAGGCGTCAACATTAACAATATTACAGAAAAGTGGGAGTTAGAAGACAAACTACAGATGGTACAGGCACGCTGGAGAACAATCGACGAGCTGCACTGGCAGATAGATAATCTTCTTATTGGTTCTGAAGTAGATTACGAACAAGAGTATACGGAGCATGAACGAGTTTACGAAGCCATGAAGCGAGAACTTAACCAAAAGCTGAGTCATACATCACACCAACATCAAACTATGCCGAAATTGGAGATTCCGGTATTTAGTGGAAATTACACCCAGTGGCCAACGTTCATGGATCTGTACTCTGAAGCCATACACAACAATCCCTTGATAAGCCCGACACAAAAAATGCAACATCTCAAGGGCAAACTCAGGGGTGAGGCAGAACGACTAGTGCAGCATCTAAATATCTCAGCCGACAACTATGTAGCCTGCTGGGATATCCTCACTCGCAGGTACAACAATATACAGCTACTGTTTACAACACAAATCCAGATATTTTTAAACCAGCCAGCCGTACACAAGCATTCCGCACAAGAACTGAAAGGCCTCCACGATACGACCTTGGAAACCATTCACGCCATACATAACCTCGGAATCGATACAACTACATGGGATCCGATTTTGGTGCACATACTTACAGAAAAAATGGATCCAGAGACCTACAGTTCATACATGGAATCAAGAAAGGCTCCAAGAGATCTTCCTTCATTTGATGAAGTCATCACATTTTTGGAGGGCAAGTTTACAGCTCTGGAGCCGCTGAACAAGAAAACCAAGGCTCCCTACATGAATCCAGAAGTAAAGTGCAACAATGATGTCAAAGAATCGTCATCAAAATTTCACTCAAATAAATACAACTACAGGCAGTTCTCTCCAAAAACATTTCATGCCAGTTCTGAAAGAACATGTCCTTTATGTAAATTGGACCACATTTTGATTTATTGCAAATCATTCCAAAGTATGTCACCACAAGCGAAAATAAATACAATTTCGCAATTAAACGTGTGTGACAATTGTTTATACTGCCACAATGGCAAACAATGCATTTCGTGGAAAACGTGTAAGGTTTGCGGCGGTAAGCATCATACGACATTACATGACGCTATACAACAAAGGGCGCAAAACACAATGCCTGATACTAACCTGACACCAAAAGGCACACCGACAAATTCTCAGCCTAAGGCAAATCACGTTGCAGGGGACTTTCATGAAGTACTACTTGCTACGGTTGAACTTAACATTATGGCAATGGATGGAATGTCTATAAAACTTAGAGCTTTACTTGATCAAGGTTCCCAAATCAACTTGATTACGGAGTCGGCTGCACAACGATTGGGACTTCATAGACGGAAACAACAGGCAATCGTCTCGGGAGTTGGCATCTCAAATAATAAAAGCCATGGAGTCGTACAACTGAACTGTGAGTCGGTGTACGGAAACTACAATTTTACCATCGAGGCGCTTGTTATGACAAAACTGCTGAACAACTTGCCCAATCGTACATTTGAAAAGCAACATTGGCCACATTTAGAGAACATCAATCTCGCTGATCCGAACTACAATATTTCAAGACCGGTAGACATCTTACTGGACGCAGGAGTTTATGCCGAAATTATCATGGGAGGTCTCCTTCGAGGACCCATACATGCACCTATAGTCCAACAGACGAAGGTTGGATGGGTTATTTTAGGCAATACAAAAACATTTCACTGCCATGCGGTGCTTAACAACCTTGAAGAAATTTCTAATTTCTGGGAAACAGAGGAAATAACAGAGTCGACTATAACAATGACGTCAGATGAACAATATTGCGAAACTATATACGCAAGTACAACTACAAGAAAAGCTGACGGCCGATATGAAGTGAGAATACCCATGAAACAGGGATTCGAAGATCAATTAGGGTCTTCAAAGTCGCAGGCAACAGCACAGTTCATACAATTAGAGAAAAGACTGTCTAGAGATGAGACTGTTGCGGAAAGCTACAAAACATTTATGGCCGATTACTTACATCTCAATCACATGAAACAGAGTTTAATTCCTCGAGAACCAAGTTGCTACCTTCCACACCACGCTGTCAAGAAACTAGATTCTACTACAACAAAACTCAGAGTAGTATTTAATGCCTCAAACAAAACTACTTCAGGCCACAGTTTAAATGAATTGATGGAATGTGGGCCAAGCCTCCAACAGGATTTACAGTCATTGATTCTTCGGTGGAGAGGGTTCCAATACGTTTATTCCGCAGACATCGAAAAATTCTACAGACAAGTCGGAATACAAGAACAAGATCAACATCTACAAAAGATCCTGTGGAGAGATTCCAGAGAAGATCAGATCAAAGAGTATCAGCTTTCTACCGTAACATACGGTACTAAAGCGGCTCCTTTCTTAGCGATGCGCACAATAAAACAATTAATTACAGACGATGGTGATCAATACCCGCTTGCTGCTGACATGTTGGACAGTCAGCTCTATGTTGATGATCTTCTTGGCGGAAGCAATGACATCCAAGATGCCAGAATCACTCAACGGCAATTAATAGATCTATTGAAACAAGGTGGTTTTAATCTCCGCAAGTGGGCGAGCAATGATTTGCGAACGTTAGAAGACCTGAAAGAAGATCAAATCAGTCAAAACATGATCGACTTCAAGCACGCTGAAACTAACAAAACATTAGGAATTATGTGGAATCCCTGCACGGATCAATTTACATTTCACCACTCAGTTGAAACAAAGAATAAAGGTCATGTCATAACAAAAAGATCGTTGCTATCTGAATTATCAAAGTTATATGACCCACTGGGATGGCTTTCACCTGCAACAATAAAAGCCAAACTTATTTTCCAACAACTCTGGACTACAAATATCAATTGGGACGATCCCGTTCCGGAACATGTACAAAAACAATGGGAAGAGTTCAGGACCGACCTTAAATACATAGGTCAGATCTCTATACCCCGATGGATGGGAGACACTCAGAAACCAGTTGAAATACATGGATTCTGTGATGCTTCAGAGAAGGCATACTCATGTGTTATCTATTGCCGAAGCATCAAGGAAAATGGTCAATACATGACACGAATAGTGGCGGGAAAAACAAAACTCGCGCCAATAAATAAAGTAATAACACTACCCAGACTTGAATTATGCGGCGCATATCTACTATCAAGACTAATGAAAAAGGTTATAGAGTCACTAAAAAAACAGACAGTTACAATACATGGTTGGACTGACTCTATGGTCGTTCTGGGTTGGCTACATGGCGACATGTCTCGATGGAAAACGTTCGTAGCGAACAGAGCTACAGAAATCACAAACATTATGCCGCCGTCGTGTTGGAAACATGTTAAATCCGAAGAAAACCCGGCGGATTGCGCTAGTCGTGGCTTGCTTCCGTCACAACTGATCATACACGATCTCTGGTGGCGGGCGCCTACTTGGCTAACAAAAAACAATATTCCTGAGCATCCAATAAAATATGATGTTCCTACATTAGAACATAAAAGCAAGAAGCAAGTCTGTGCATCACAAACATCGTCATTAATTATCGAAGAACTTCTATGCAATTATAACTCTGTCACACGTATTGTGAGAATTATAAGCTGGATATTACGTGTTAGCAACAAAGGTCAAGTACGCCCGACTTACTTGACAACAGTGGAACTTGAGAACGCACACAATGCAATAATAAAGCATGTGCAGAATAAACACTTTGCTGAAGATATTGCTCATTTACAAAAACATCGCAAAGTACATTTAAAAAGTAATTTAATAAATTTAAATCCGTTTTTGGACAAACATGGTGTCTTGAGAGTTGGAGGTCGTCTAACAGAATCAGACTTGAAGATCTCGCAGAAACATCCAATAGTTCTGCCTCACAACGATAGACTCACAGAACTGTTGATCAACAAAACACATATTGCAACGTTGCATGGGGGAGCAAGACTCACATTGACCCTTTTACGAAACAAATACTGGATACTCAGAGGAGTCAAGACAGTTAAAGGTCACATTGTTAAATGTATCAGATGTCATCGCTTCAAGACGTCCACAAACAAACAGCTGATGGGAAACTTAACAAAACCACGAGTGACTCCATCGCGTCCATTTACGCACACAGGCGTAGATTTTACGGGACAAGTAGAAGTTAAGGCTAACAAGGGCAGAGGAATTAAGACAAACAAAGCTTACATATCAATATTTGTCTGCCTAGCAACAAAGGCTATTCATTTAGAATTGGTGTCAGACCTGAGTACTGCAGCCTTTCTCTGTGCATTCAACCGATTCTGTGCTCGGAGAGGAACACCAAGGTGTATGTACTCTGACAATGGTACTAACTTCGTAGGCGCCGCCAAAACACTTAAACAAAAACATATGGAGGCGTTAAAACATTACATTAATGAGGAGCTCTTGAGTGAGTTAGCAAACCTTGGAGTTGAGTGGAGTTTTAATGCTCCAGTCTGGCCATCTGCAGGAGGACTGTGGGAAGCTGCAGTCAAAAGCATGAAGCACCACCTAAAGCGCGTCATTGGTGAACAGAAACTCACTTTTGAAGAATTTTCTACGCTGATAGCACAGATTGAGGCCTGTCTCAACTCAAGACCATTGATTCCTTTGACAAACGACATCGACGACTTGGATTGCCTAACGCCTGCACATTTTTTAGTGGGAGGACCGATATTATCAAGCCCACTATCACCTGATGAGGACACCAGAAACATAAAAACTAGATGGCAACTCCTAGAAAAAATGCACAAAGACTTTTGGAAGAGATGGTCATCAGAATACCTTCAAACACTTCAAACACGTAGCAAGTGGCATCACCCAACAAAGAATCTAGGAATTGATGACATCGTCTTAATAAAAGAAGATTATTTGCCACCTTCTAAATGGCTCCTTGGAAGAGTTATTGGCACACATCCTGGCAAGGATGGACATGTGCGGGTGGTGACACTAAAAACAAAAAATGGCACTATCAAACGCCCTATTATAAAATTATCACGATTACCTATCGAACAAAGTGACCCAGGGTGCGAAGAGAATGCAGAAGATCACTCTACGACCAATGTTCCACAAACAACAGACTGATCAAAGCGTAAGAAGCCCGCAAAAAGATCCTTAAATATGAACTGAAAACACATCTGTTCATTCATTCATCATAAAACAAGCCGCATCAATCTGTGTGGCACAATTAATTATAAACAATAAAAACTTATCAACATGACTGTATCAAGTTGCAACGACAAGTGGATACCTACAGTTACACAATAACGGCGCGTGGCTCTACTCATGTTGCAAACAATGTCTAACTCGCACTTTTGCCCATATGGCACGTCTTCAAAACAAATAAACGCTACTGGTATAATTGCACTCGATCCTGGATGCATGCTGAAAGGAGACAACATTATAATTCACTCGCATAACAACTTTCACAGATACGAGTGAACGAAGAGAAAATGTACTTGAGAGAATCGAACTTAATTCATTACATTATCAAACTAATAAAAGGCTATCATGCTGTACTTCAAACTACAAACAGACCAAATAAATCAAACCAGGAAAGATGCACCGGTGAACTACAACCACGGACAAGTCAAAATGCCTGCTGCGCGGTCAAGGTCGACAGAACAACCTCGCCAGCAAGCTGCTTTTAGATATTAAGTGATAGTATTTTATATGTTATTGTATTAACTTTGTTTGTTACTTAATGTTTATTTTTACATATTGTTTTCTTTTGTGATTTGGGAGCATGTACAAGCACTACATATATTTATGCTGACGCCCGCAATCACGCGTACCTTATAATACTTACACATTTAAAATCAGTACAATAAAGCTGCTCGGTGCACACAGACGTCGGTGTTTTCTTCCACATTTTACATAAGAATTCCCGATCCACAGACACCACAGCTACAGACCCCTACAATACTGATAAGTACAATGATCCCTTAAGAGGTTTTCAGTTATATCAATAACACGTTACATTATTATTTACCGTGGCGTTGCTGTCCACTTTCCCTGAAGTCCAGAGTTCGGGACGGTAGGGAACAATGGAGCGTTAATTACCTCGTTAATAATACGTCTGTAAAGTTCTCTGTTTGCATTTTCCTACCCACCGTGTGGTGGTAGGAACAAGCGGTCCCGTAGTAAAAGTTGTTCATACTGATAAGTACAATGACCCCTTAAGAGGTTTTCAGTTATATCAATAACACGTTACATTATTATTTACTGTGGCGTTGCTGTCCACTTTCCCTGAAGTCCAGAGGTAGGGACGGTAGGGAACAATGGAGCGTTAATTACCTCGTTAATAATACGTCTGTAAAGTTCTCTGTTTGCATTTTCCTACACACCGTGTGGTGGTAGGAACAAGCGGGTTTTATAATAACGTAAACTTTTTGATATGCGGGAGCTATCGCATCGTAACTTTTCCGCAGCCAAGGTTGATGAAAAGGTTGAAGTTTTTTATAGAAAGTTGTAGTTAATTTAAGATTAGAAACTTTGATGATGAGATCCTTTAACCATTTGTCGCAATTTTGAGACACACATGGTGGATGATTGTTAATTATTGCTGTATTTAACTACTTTTTCCTCGGTTTATTCATCATCGTCATTATCATTTCAGCCGAAAGACGTCCACTGCTGGACGTAAGCCTCCCCCAAGCAACGCCACAACGACCGGTCCTGCGCTTTCCGTATCCAGCGCGACCTTCACCAGGTCGTCGGTCCACCTTGTGGGGCTGGGAAGCCTACCCACGCTGCGCCTTCCAGTACGCGGTCGCCACTCCGAACTTTACTGCCCCATCGGCCATCTGTTCTGCAAGCAATGTACCCCGCCCACTGCCGCTTAAGTTTGGCAATTATTCGGGCTATGTCTGTTACTTTAATATAATCTTGTTGTGCAATAAAGAGGATTTGTATTGTATTGTACTTTGTTACTTTCCTCGCTTTGTTACTCATGTATTATTCTTCGTCTATAAATCTATTTCTTGGTCATGTATATCCTTTCTTTTGTATGTGTCTCAGTTGTGTCAAATAAATGTTTTTTCTTTCTTTCTTTCCTTTACCGTTAAGTCCTTGGATGTGTGACCGTTTCGTTGTAAAAGTTGTTCATACTGATGAGTACAATGACCCCTTAAGAGATTTTCAGTTATTTTAATAACACGTTTTAAAGCTTCCTCGATGGTTTAACAAATTATTCCACAGGCAACCCCATTAATTCCATTCCTGAAAAGAAAAACAAACACCATTATCCAAACAATACGCATACTCTTACAAAATGACCGACGCATAATCCCATTTAAAGTTAAAATGGAATTTTTCGATCCCGGACAATTGAAAACGGACAATAGGGAGGCTCATTTCGATTTCCTGGCTATTCCAACTTTTTATGAAGTGATTGTTATTCCCGTTGATACAAAATGAGTTTTTGTTTTACCTGATTTTTGAGGAAAATCTCCGATCTAGTCTTTGGAAGAAACATACATAAAGGGAAAATTGAGTATTTTGACATGCACAGATTATGTACAATCCTACTATAAAATCTTACTCCTACCTTATTTGTTCTATGCTCCTACTAATATGCGAAAATGCGAAGCTATGTTTGTTTCTTCAATCACGCTGAAACTGCTGAACGGATTTAGATGAAATCTGGCACACGGATAGACCATAACCCTGATTAAGATATATTATAGGCACAGATTGCCGTGTGGTATCCGGCAAATAAAAAGAATAGACCACCCCCCCTCTACCCATGGGTGTCGTAAAAGGCGACTAAGGGTTAAAATCAGGAGGATGGGCAGCAGCGTCCTCCTGTGCACTAACATCGTGCAACATCACCCACTGCGGTCACCAACCCGCCTGCCCAGCGTGGTGACTATGGGCATACATCTCAATGCACGCACAACTAAAAAAACGGCCCCCAGTTCCCGGTGGTCCCTCTATTCCCGACTACGGTAGCGGTCGTGGTAACGGTGGGACGGGGGGTGCGAAGCATCCCCGGGTTACGGCAGGCTACCAAAACCGACGACTCTATCTGGCAGCGTATAATGGACAAACGTTGAGACTGGACCATCACCTCGCCGAGCTTGAAGTAGAGTTAAGTCATATAAAATGGCATATACTGGGGTTATCCGAAGTCCGTAGAGAGGGAGAGGACACGATAACCCTGGAGTCAGGACACTTACTCTACTTCCGCGAAGGTGATCAGCTCTCCCAAGGTGGTGTTGGTTTTCTTGTCAATAAGGCCCTCGTGAACAACGTTGTGGAAATCGGTAGTGTGTCGACACGGGTAGCGTACCTTGTAGTAAAGCTAAATGATAGGTACAAGCTGAAAATAGTGCAGGTATATGCGCCGACCTCGACACACTCTGACGATATAGCCGAAGCGATGTACGAAGACATAGCTAAGGCTATGAATAGTACCGCTAAGGCTCACTACAACGTTGTTATGGGGGACTTCAACGCTAAAGTGGGAGTACAAGAACGCGGCGAATCGAAAATCGGACCTTACGGTTTGGGGCGCAGAAACCACAGGGGCCAAATGTTGGTCAACTTCTTGGAGTCCCAGGGGCTCTTCTTAATGAACTCTTTCTTTAAGAAGAAGCCCCAAAGAAGATGGACCTGGAAAAGCCCCGATAAGGTGACAAGGAACGAGATAGACTTTATCATGACGGATAAGAAGCACATATTTAGAGATGTCTCTGTGATCAATAGGTTCAACACCGGAAGCGATCACCGACTTATCCGAGGCACTCTAAATATCAATTTTAGAGCTGAAAGAACGCGCATGATTAAGTCTACTCTCCGACCTTCGCCGCTCCAAACCAGTTTGGGCTCCGAAAGGTTCCAAGCGGAACTTCAAAATCGATTCGACTCGCTGGAAACCACTGGCAATATTGAGGAGAAAACCAACACCATAGTCAAAACATTGCAGGAGCTGTCTCGAAAATTCTTTCCGCCGCAGCGTGGAAGCAAGATGCCCAAGCTTTCGACTGAGACTCTCGATCTGATGAGGAAAAGACGGGAAATGTCAGCCGCGCATTCGTTTTCATCAGATAATAGGTCCTTAAACCTACAGATTAGGAAGCTGATGCGACGTGACCTCCGCCGCTCCAACACCCGCGCCGTTGAGGCTGCGATCGAGCAAAATAGGGGGTCGAAAGTTTTCGCTCAGCAGCTAGGGAGGACCCATCTGATGAAACTGAAAGCCGCGGATGGCAAAATTGTCACCTCTAAGATCGAGATGCTTGATGAGGTCGAAAACTTCTATGGGCATTTGTATTCCACGAAAACGGCGAGACCAGCGGTTCCTAGCAATGACGACAAAAGAGCCCAGCTCACGCGCCATTACACCGAGGATCTTCCGGACGTTGACCAGGGCGAGATTAGGGCGGCCCTCGAGCAGCTTAAGAACAACAAAGCTCCGGGCGATGACGGCATTACTACTGAACTCCTAAAAGCAGGCGGGGCTCCGGTCCTGAAGGAGCTACAGAGTCTGTTTAATTCCGTCATCCAACAAGGCTCTACACCGGAGGCATGGAGCGGGAGTGCGGTGGTACTGTTCTTCAAAAAAGGGGATAAAACCCTTCTGAAGAACTACAGACCCATCTCACTCCTGAGTCATGTGTACAAGCTGTTCTCGAGGGTCATCACGAATCGTCTCGCCGGAAGACTCGACGAATTCCAGCCACCAGAGCAAGCTGGGTTTCGAAAAGGCTATAGCACCGTAGACCACATCCATACTGTTCGGCAGATCATACAGAAGTCTGAAGAGTACAATCAGCCGCTGTGTATGGCATTCGTGGACTACGAGAAGGCCTTCGACTCTATCGAAACTTGGGCAGTTCTGGATGCTCTTCAGCGATGTCACATTGATGAGCGGTATATAGAGATGCTGAGATGCCTATACAACGCTGCTACCATGACTGTTCAGCTTCAGGACCAAAAGACGAAGCCAATCCAACTGCGCAGAGGGGTGAGACAAGGGGATGTAATATCCCCGAAATTGTTCACTAACGCGTTGGAGGACGTCTTCAAGACGCTGGACTGGACTGGACAGGGTATCAACGTTAACGGCGAGAACATCTCACATCTCCGTTTTGCCGATGACATCGTTGTAATGGCTGAGTCGCTGGAACAACTGGGCGAAATGCTGCACAGCTTAAACGGAGCCTCTCGACGTGTCGGTCTCGGCATGAATCTGGACAAGACTAAAGTCATGTTCAATATGCATGTCATGCCGAGACCAATATTCGTCGAAGGGTTGGCACTCGAAGTTGTAACGGAATACGTCTACCTAGGGCAGGCAATTCAGCTTGGTAGACACAACTTCGAGAAATAAGCCAACAGAAGGATCCGTCTGGGCTGGGCAGCATTTGGCAAACTTCGCCGAGTCTTCTCGTCGCCTATACCGCAAAGTTTGAAGACAAAGGTCTTCAACCAGTGCGTCCTGCCAGTCATGACTTACGGTGCCGAGACGTGGACACTGACAGTTGGGCTAGTCCACAAATTTAAAGTCGCTCAGCGAGCTATGGAGCGAGCTATGCTTGGAGTTTCTTTGAAGGATAAAATCCGTAACGAGATTATCCTGAGAAGAACCGGAGTGATCGACATAGCTTGTAGGATCAGTAAGCTGAAGTGGCAGTGGGCTGGCCATGTCTGTCGAAGGACCGATGGCCGTTGGAGCAGACGAGTCCTTGAGTGGAGACCGCGTATCGGCAAACGCAGCGTAGGGCGCCCCCCTGCCAGGTGGACCGACGACCTAAAGAACGTGGCTGGGGGGGACTGGATGCGGAAGGCAGAGGACCGAGCGTTGTGGCGCAATTTGGGAGAGGCCTATGTCCAGCAGTGGACTGCGATAGGCTGAGTTGATAGGCACAGACATAGTAAAAAATAAAGACGAAATGCTGCGAACAATCATAGTGAAGCAAAAAAGACTGCTCGTTCATGTATAACCAGCGCTCACGCACAAACCTAAAATAAATAAATAAAATAAATAAATATTTTTGGGACATTTTTACACAGGACCATCTGGTCCCAAACTAAGTAGAGCTTGTACTATGGGTACTAGACAATGGATATAATACTTATATACTTTTTTTTTTGTAAATACATACGTGGGACACTCAGAAAGTTTTGCGAAACTAAAAAAAATTGTTCTATACGTACATATATTTTTATCAAATCTTTTCAAAGTGCTTTCCACCAGCCTCTATACAAAGATTCATGCGCCTAAACCAGTTTTCAAAACACTTTTTCCAGTCCGCCGCAGACACCTCGTTTACAGCCTGCTCGAACGCAGCCAGCGCATCTTCCGGCGACGAAAATTGTATCCCTTTGAGCTGATTTTTTATTTTTGGGAATAAAAAGAAGTCACACGGTGCTAGATCAGGGCTGTAAGGAGGGTGACCCAGGAGTTTGACTGGCGTGCTGTCCAGGAAGTCCCTCGTTTTGAGTGCGGTGTGCGCAGGTGCATTGTCGTGGTGGAGCAGTAGCCCGCGGAGCCCTGTGTTTGGTCGCTTGTTGCTTATAACAGAGAAAACTTCTGGCAAACATTTGGTAGTATACCATTCGGCATTAATGCTTCTTTGATCCCGTAAGGGAATTGATACCAAGTGGCCAGTCAAATTAAAAAAGCTAGCGATCAAAATCTTACCCCCGCTTCTAGATCGCTTCACTTTGGTAGGCGTTGGCTCATTTTGAAACACCCAAACAGTCGACTGGCGCTTGGTTTCTGGATCGTATTGATAAATCCAGGACTCATCACCTGTAACGATGTCGTAAACACGCCGAGACGAGCCTGCTTCAAATTTGTTAAGCATATCACGGCACCATTCCACCCGGGCCTGCTTCTGAGCATCGGTGAGGTTGTGCGGCACCCAGCGTGATACTATCCTCCTCACGCGAAGATGGCTGTGTAGAATCTCGTGAACGCTTCCCGATCCAATCTTCAATATGTGTTGAATCTCCTGATATGTAATTCGCCTATTGTCTTGGATTAAATTTTTCACTGCTAGCACGTTTTCTTCGGTAACAGCCGTCAAAGGGCGACCGCTTCTTTCGTCATCCCCCAAAGTTGGTCGACCGCGCTTGAATTCGTTATACCAACGATACACGGTTGCCTTGGAAGGGCCTTCATCCATGAATGCCATTTGAAGTCTATCGTACGATTCATCCGGTTTCAGGCGACACTTGAAATCGTATAAAATCATAGCTCTAAAATGTTCCCGGCGCAGATCCATTTTTCAGTGAGACACAATACTTTGAATTAACTCGCAAAAAATGTGGAGGGAAATTTTGAAATTGGAACTTACTTATTTTTACTTATAAATAATCATATTTTCGAAAAACATTATAACTGGCCAGTCTCCCATATATAAAAACTTTTTTTCGCAATACTTTCTGAGGGGCCTGGTACTTATAACACAAGAAACACCCAGCCCAACACAAACACTCATGTTCATCACACAAATATTAAAGGATATTTGCTTTCGTGATGCTTACATGACGATGCCACGACATGTATACTGAGAGGGGTGAGTACGGTTTGAGTTATGCAACTCAAACCGTGAGTTATGCACACACATGCGTGTGTGCATGAGCGCTGGTTGTACACGAAGGAACACAGTTTTTTTTGGCTTCACTATGATTGTTCGCAGTATTTCTTAGGATCCTTTTTTCGATATGCAAAGTGTTTGTCAAGTTTGTCCCACGGTGAAGGTTGTTCATAGTGATGAGTAAAATGACCCCTTAAGAGGTTTAGTATAAACTAAGAATAAGGTTGTTAATCTCCGAAACTGTAATCTGTGCTTGTCAAGTCGGGATTTGTGAGATATTTAAATTTAAATTATATTACACACAAACACAGTTCCGTGTGGTGCCGGCCATAAAGAATTGCACCACCCTTATCTCTTCTCATGGGTGTCGTAAAAGAGGGAGTCACCAGAGGATGGGCAGCAGCGTTCTCTGAGTATTTAACAAATGAACTGCGATCGCCAACCCGCCTGCCAAGCGTGGCGGTTATGGCATATCCCCCCTTAACTGGGGGAGGCCTATGTCCAGCAGTGGACGTTTTTCGGCTGAAATAATGAAAAATGATGATTATTACAAGCACGAATGTTTGTATCAAAGTAATTCCGTTTTGTAATCCGGGATCCCGGGTTGTTTTTTCGTATGAAAACATGAATTTATTCAGAAAGGCATAAAAAAAATCAGATGTATAATAATAATGATTTATAATGATGATGCCACGTCGCGTGTGTCACTGACATGTATTATATGCATAGAAATCTTATTAATAAGGTAATAGAAATGTCACTTTTATACCGGAACGCGTGTCGCTGGTTTGCCGCTACCAACACAAATACGCAATTACGCCCACCATGTTTCTAGCATTCAATACAAAATAAATTAAGCCTAAAAAGAAATCCGTTGTTAGATATGCTGCAAAATACAATTTTAGTGACTCTGCGTCCAAAACAGCACTGATGAGCAAGCAAACGGTTCGCGCACTGGTGTCCTACGAGACACCTGTACGCGGTGACACTTTCAAGCGCCTTTGCCACTTCTATTACCAACCTTATATTATTTAGATTTCTATGATTAGATGCAAATGTCAACGTAAGTTAGCCCCTCGAGCTTGAGCTAATTGGTTTTCCGTAGGCAATACGTTCTTGTTTTGTCGTATAAAACTTAAATTAGAGAAAATAATTGGTTTGACTCAACATGAATGAGTTTCTTGTTCCATTTAGGGCGACAAGGTATACTGTAGGTACTTCAAATTATATGAAAACTAGTTTCTTGTCAAAACAGTGATGTTTCAATATTCTACTAGCCTAGCCCACATTATAATAAGCTCCCACCCACACACACACACCCACATTTTTCATTTTTTCATTCATTAAACATAATTTCCAAGTCAGCAGAATGAATTAATGAATTCCTCTCGAAAATTCCCACTGCACAGTTTTCAATTCAGTATTAACTTTAGTAGGGAAATTCACACAGAACTAGAAGTCTATTTCAGTGCTGTAAATAACGGCCATGTTGGCGGACGTGACCGCCGTTTGAAATTTTCCCGCCATGTGGAATTGGCGCGAATTTTTACAAATCTGCAACGAGCTTTTACACTATTTTAGGTCACGAATTATTGGCGGAGTGGCGACTTTTAAATCTTATTTTGGCTAGGTGTTTTTTCTGCAGTCGACTTTCATGTCAGGAAATTTGGAAATTAATATACCTAATAAATGTCAAAGTTTATGAAGCTGTTTGGATATTTGATGTTTGGATTTTCGTTAGTCAATCACGCTGAAGCGCACACACATGAATTAAATTTGATTTTTGATTTGATGACGTTTGTGGTCTAGTTGTTCGAGTGTCGGACTGCTTATCGCGGCGTCGTGGGTTCGATTCGCACAGGACACAAATATTTATGTGATGAATAAAGGTGTTTTTATTGGTCTGTGTTTCTTATGTATTTTAAGTAGGTATGTTTTTTTTATGATTGCCTCATTGGTCTAGTGGTTGCAAGCGCGACTGCTGAGCGTGGGGTCCTGGGTTCGATTCCCGGGTCGAGCAAAGTGTTTTTTCATTAGGAAATTCTCAGTAGCAACCCGGAGTCTGGATTTGTGTCCGGTTAATGGCAATAGGCTCGCCCCCTACATGGGACTATAACATAACTGGCGAAATGTGGGTGTGCTATACACCTTTACCTACCCCTTCGGGGAAATACAGGCGTGATGCTATTGTTGGAGCAATATCCGTACCAAGGAGTATTATCCAAACCAACCTAGGCTGGAAAGACATATGTGTCAGTGCCTACTTTTTTATATTGATTTGTTCTTGTTTTTTCATCTTTTGACAAGCTCTCGCTATTATAAATGACTCTTATTCATTATAACTAAATAGTTTTTTTTACTTAACTTTTCCTGCCCCGCACATGGTCCTGGATCGTCGCCGGATATTATTACCAGCCGATTTTCATATAAAGAAGTCGATTTAAGCCGTGGTGCAAATAAATTACAAGGGGATTGCGCCGTCAACGGAAAGTGGTCGAGAGTTCAAAGTCCAAAGGAACATCGCCTTTATCATATTTTATCTTCATAAGTATTTTATGAATCAGATTTTGAACCCAACACTCTTATCAGGTAAAGTTAGGTATTATTCGACGTTAGTATAAGGTTAGTAATATTTTACTTACTATTATTGTGCATTTATTGTTACGACGGTTAGGTACAAACTGTATGTATATTATTGTATGTGCATTGTTAGATAAATTCAGGTTAGTTAGTTAAATTTTATTGTTTTGTTGTTAATATTAACCTCACAGTTTAACTAACATTATAATTCAAACCAATTTATCATCAATTTTCAACAATTGCACTGTTTGCACAAAAATTAATTGTCAATAAAAGTAAGTGTAAATTCATTACTTCATTGTAGTTACATGTATTAAAAGCCTTATGTCATTATTTTATAATCTCATTTAAGTTATCTGTTCGAGGAATAGGTACTGCTTGTTCGTCAGAATTTTGGAAATAGTAAGGTGGGTGACCCAAATAAAGCCTATGTCCTAACAAGGCCTATTTTTAAAATTTCCCGCTTCACGTATTCAAATGGCCGCCAATGTTTGTAGAAGTGTGTGTGTACATTAACTAACGCACACGAGCAAAGCAAGTGACCCGTGCAGCGAGCGTGTTGGAACCTGCAGTCGAAAACAACCACAACGCGGAGCGCACGCTTGTTTTTATAAAATTCCGACAGAGTAAACAGTAAGTATTTTTATTTCTATTCGTACACGGTGTGCTGTGTTTTGTCTATAGGATAATTATACGTTTAGCCATCTACTCACATAAGTGAAAAAGCTGTAATATCGGTGTATTCCATATAATTATTGTTTTGTTGCCCATGTGCCATGCCCTAATAAAGCCTATAAAAAAAATGTATAGGCCTTATAACGGCACAGGTATAGGCCTTATTAGGACAATGTTTTATGTCAGTTAGAAAAGTATCACAGTAAAATAGTAAACCCTTGTTTTCAGTAACATCATGGAAAACGGATCACCAGCTTTTACCACAACGAAAAAAAGGGCTCAATGGACTTCGCAACAGATGGAAAACGCTGTTAAAATGGTAGAAAGGGGTATATTATCCACATATGCTGCTGCAGCCAGATATAACATCCCAAGAAGAACCCTACGCAACCATCTAGAGAGTGGTTCGACTACACGAAAGCTAGGTCGGTCGGCTATATTGACTACAGAACAAGAAGCTGGATTTGTCAGAAGAATCATACGTTTGGCTGATGTTGGAGTGCCGATGACTTCAAAGATGTTGCGCGTGCAGGCTTTTTCATTCTGTAAAATTAAGAAAATTCCAAACACTTTCAATGATGCCAAAAATGCCGCGGGGAAGAAATGGTTGAGGTTATTTCTCAAACGACACCCTGAATTAGCACGTCGTAAAGCACAGATGATGAATCCAGCTCGTGCTCAAAAATTAAATAAAGATATTGTTGGCGATCACTTTTCCAAATACAAAAGCGTGCTGGATAGACTTGGAATTGAACAGAAACCTGAAAGCATTTACAACATCGATGAAAAAAATTGCCGCATATCTTTGCACCATCAGCAGGAAGTTCTGACAGCCAAAGGGAGAAAGAGAGTTCATCAAATAGCGAATGAGCATGCTGAAAGTGTGACTGTGGTAGGCTGCGGAAATGCTATAGGATCAGCTATTCCGCCAATGATACTGTTCAAAGGCAAGAGACTAAAGCCAGAATTCCAAGATAATTTACCTCCAGGCTCTCTGGTGAAGATGACGCCAAAAGGAAGTATGACGACGGAAACTTTCATAGAGTTTATTAATCATTTGCATAAATACAGAACATCAGGGCCATGTCTCCTCATATTTGATGGTGCAAAATGCCACCTGGACTTTACTATTGTCGAGGAAGCTGAGAAATGTGGCATTACTTTATATTGTCTTCCGTCAAATACCACGCATGAATTACAGCCCATGGATAAATCTGTTTATCGTTCTTTTGAGCACCATTGGGACCAAGAGTTGATTAAATACGTCAGTCAGCATCCCGAACGAACCCTTAACAAGACAAGCTTCAATGTCATTCTCTCACAAGTATGGCCGAAATGTATGACTATTACCAATATCTCGAATGGGTTTCGCGCTACGGGGTTGTATCCATATAACCCAGATGCTATTCCTGAAGAGGCGTTTGCGCCCTCTGCATTGTCAGAACTTCCAAATCCTACAAACAGTGAGAATATTGCTGTCTTATCTGATGAATCGGGGGAACAAGAGATTTCAACTGCAAATGTGGAAGATTCAGATGGGTCAGGCACAGATACTGAGAATTTGCCACTGTCCTTGCTCTCAAAAAACAATCCGAATGCTGGAACGCCACATAAGATAGACAATCAATCAACCACGTGTGAGATGCATGAATTTTTACCAACTCCTAAGTTTAAAGTTAAAGCGACTGCTCCACGCAAGAAGTCTCTGAATTACAGGGCTCAAGAGGTAACAAAAGATTTGTTTGGTGAGAATGCTACGAATTCCACATCACAGATTACTGTGCCATCGTCAAGAGTAGAAGATGTTCCTGGTACTTCTTCCATGATAAAGGTTAACACAAAGACACCAAAATCAGCGTCAGTTACTGGCTGTACATCTGCACAACCTGCAGTTGCTGTAACGCGAAAGCGAACCTCAGTAAAGACTGCTTCTTTGACAGCAGAAAAGGTTACGGGATCTAAACCAAAACGTGACGATAATAAACCTTCTTGGTACTGTCCAGCTTGTAAAGAAGATCGAGTTGATGATATGCGACAATGTTTAACTTGTGGCGTTTGGTATCATGAGTTGTGTGTTGGACTCACACCCGCTGATAAAATATTTTACTGTTCAGGAGATTGTTTTAAAAAAAAGGCTGATTAATATAGTAATTTTACATGATGATAAACTCGTAAAGTCTGATCTAAAACGACCAAAAGTAATTAATAGGATCTCATTAGATTTAATATAAGTATTGACGTTTTGTATTAATTAAGAAGTTGAATGCTTACTTGTTTTTATTAAGGCTTTATTAAGACACAGGGTTCCCAATAAGGCCAAAGTGACATTTTAGATATTTGTGTTCACAAAAGTGTGATTTTTGTTTCTAAAGCAATTTTGTTTCATTTATTATAAAGTTTAATAAATAAATATAAGTATTTCAATTAACCAGTGCATTTTTATTATAAACCTGCTAGTTATGTAATAAAAAAATTAAGGTAGGCCTTATTTAGTGACCTTACCTTACACGTTAGTTTGCTAGGTTTTCGAGACTAAAGTTCTTGATACCATTAATAGGTTCTAGGTACTTTATGTAAAGGTCCTAGGTGCATAAGTAAACTCGTCTATTGTAATATTTTCAGGTTGACTGTACCAGTCTCCCAGAATGACCGATGAAAAGGAACTTATAAAAAAACGCGGTAGCATAAAAGGCCGTTTGACTGCGTTTGCCAATCATTTATCCACATTGAGTACCACCGCGCTCAGTTCCTCGGAAGCCAGGGAGTTACAATTACGTATCGGTAAGATAGAATTGTTGTATGATCGTTACGATGAGGTACAGTCAAAATTAGAGTGTATGGCGGACAACATAGACCTACGGTTATCTGAACGAACAGACTTTGAGTCGCAGTATTATCAAATACTGGCGAATGCTCAGGAGATTTCAGACAATTATAGAAAGGAACAGGATAAATTTGAAACCGCATCAAATTCGCGCTCTAATCATAAGCTTGTTAAATTGCCCACTATTCAACTGCCGAAGTTCAGTGGCTCATATGAACGATGGCTTGAGTTTCATGACATCTTCTCAAGTTTGATTCACAATAATGATAAGATTGATGAAATCAATAAGTTTCACTACTTGAGGGCGTCTTTAGAGGGTTCCGCTGCTGTGGTATTTCAGTCTATTGAGTTTTCCGCGCTTAACTATTCCGTGGCATGGAAACTCTTATGTGAGCGGTTTGACAACAAACGGCTGTTAATACAGAATCATGTCGCATCTCTATTCAACATAGAATCGTTCACAAAAGAGTCATCCGTTGCTTTAAAACGCATGACTGACCAGTTAAATAAGAATTTACGTTCTCTGGAATCTTTAGGTGAATCAGTGGAGCATTGGGACACTCTACTTATTTATATCGTCACACGTAAGTTGGATGCGAAAACGTACCGCGAATGGGAGGAACATAAGGGCAGTTTAGACAATAGTAAGTCAATTAATCTTACATCTTTCCTAGAGTTTATGCGTAACAGGGCGGATTTATTAGAGACATTAGAAATGTCACAAAGTAAAACAGATAGAAAGGAAAATTATCATGCGACTAAAATAAAGGCTTTGGTATCCGTTCAGAATAGTAACGACCAAAGCAATTTCAATGCATCATCCATGAAGCCTTGTCCTAATTGCAATGATGAACATTATCTGAACAATTGTTCTAGCTTTCTTGCATTAAGTAGTGATGCTCGATATAAATTATTGCCGAAGTTTAAGATCTGTTATAATTGTTTTCGTAGTGGTCATTACGCCAACACCTGTAAAAAATCAGGATGCAACATTTGCAAGCGCAAACACCACACACTCATACATTTAAATGAAGGTGTGAATAAGGTGTCGACCACATCGACGCATTCTGATAGCGATAATAGTAGCAACACAAATAAATCAATTCAGCCTGCTAACGCTACAGATTCTCAAGAGTCCCAGCATCTCACTCACGGGTAGTATCACTACATGCGAGAAGTCAAGGAACGTTTTATTATCAACTGCATTAGTAAAATTATATGATAGTGATAATCGCGAGATCATTGCCCGCGCCGTACTCGACAGCGGGAGCACTTCGAGTCTCATGACCGAAAGATTGCATAAACAATTAAATTTACCAGCTAATCGAGTAAATGGGTCAGTTATAGGCATTAATAACTTAATAACGCATGTTAGCACGATGTATCGACTTTATCACGTTAATTCCATATTAAAAATTATGTTATTCTATATTAAAATATTTAGTTCCAAATGCACTGGTGATGACAATCAAGACCGATTTATGCGTCTGCGGCGTCTTAAAGAAGTTTGCCCTTAGTCATCACAGTATTTCCTTGAAGGAAAATTATGTAAGGAACCCATTGATGTTGAGAACTCAACTCGCCTCGAAGACGAACAGTCCTGCGTTAGAATCCCATTAAAATCAACACACTACGTGTTAGAAGATTCTTACCAGTAAACAAAGAATTGTTTTCTTTCATTGACCTCAGAATTTAAAATCGGCAACTGTCATGTTCCACCTGGTGAGAATCCGAGAGCTTACATCTCACGGTGTCAATGTTATTTATTTTAGAATGTCATAATTTATGGTGGCAGGTTCCAGATTGTGATGTATCACACTTGCCCATAGATCCAAGTACTTTATAAGATTGTCCGGAACTTTAAAGTTTCATTACTAATTTTCTTATTTTAACCCACCACGAACGATTTTCAGTGGCTTTTCTTGTTCTCGTGTTTTGTAAATATGTATATTAAAGAAAGGGATCCAACTGAAAACTATTTTCATAATGACGATATGCATGTATTATTATTTTCAATGTCACTAATGTAACCCTTTCTTAAATGTACATAACAATTAATTAAAAATCAAGTTTTGCCTAAGAAAAGCCCATTAAATCAATTCATATTTATTTAGATAAAAATAGTTAATTCGTGTTGTAGGTTTATTATTTATTTATTTTTTATTCGTTAGTTCAAAAGCGTCCTATTTTATAAACTACAGTCCACTCGTCATCTAATAAAGTGAATATTTTAATTTAATTCACGTATGCTGGCCATTGACCAATCAGTTGTCTTAATCTAACTCAAATGTTTGCGTCAATGTATGCGATGCAGTTGCATTAAGTGCAAAATATTTGCTCCGCTGATGGGAAAATTTACCACAGCAGCGACTCATCCCTGGAGGTACCCTATTTCAAAGAATGTCGACGTCAAAGAATGTTGATCAGTTGCTTGTGCTAATCGCTCAGGGCTCGGTTGTTGGCTCATCTAATAGTACATTGTCATTTTTCATATGTTTCAGTACTAAGGCTATACATTTAGAATTAGTGAGTGATTTAACAAGCAATAAATACATTTTAAAGTTAAGATGATTTATTTCACGTAGGGGAAAACCCAGTCATACTTATTCTAATCACGGTACCTCATTTGTTAGCGCATACAATGAACTATCAAAGATTCTGAAAAATTATTGTCATTCTTTGTCTGCAAATTCGGCTCATGATAGAGTTAATTTCCATTTCACACCAGCCTATTCTCCGCATTCTGGAGGTTTCTGGAAGGCTGGTATTAAGTCAACGAAGCACTATTTAACGTGAGTGTTGGGTAATAGTAATGTAACATTTGAGGAGCTGAATAATACGTTGGTGAAAAGTAGGTCAAATTGTGGTGATACTACTCTCGGCCACTCGCTCCTCTCTCAGCGTATCCAGAAGACACACCACTTACGCACGGCCACTACTTAATTGGCCGGCCTCTCACAGCCTTACCTGAAAAAGACGGCTAATGGTGTGGTGAGAAGATCTTTTAGCAAGAGTTGTCCACTTCCAAAAAATGATGTTTCGAGTTGAAAGACGAGCTTTCAACGCGCGGGGGCATGTTGGAGCAATATCCGTACCAAGGAGTATTATCCAAACCAACCTAGGCTGGAAAGACATATGTGTCAGTGCCTACTTTTTTATATTGATTTGTTCTTGTTTTTTCATCTTTTGACAAGCTCTCGCTATTATAAATGACTCTTATTCATTATAACTAAATAGTTTTTTTTACTTAACTTTACCTGCCCCGCACAGCTATGTTATGTTATGTTGTTATGTATTTACAAAAAAACCTATATAAGTATTATATCCATTGTCTAGTACCCATAGTACAAGCTCTGCTTATTTTGGGAATAGAAGGCGAAAATTATTTATTAAATTCATGCACAAATCCACCTATCAAAAAAGCTCTATTTTTGTAAAACTTTATTGCGTGCAAAACCTTTTTGAAAAACGTATTTTGCAGCAGACTTTAATAGAAGGAAATACATCAGTCATTTCCATGTTTCTCTTTGATGTTACACTTTGAATTTTCCCTCCAAAATCCAATAACGGTAACTTTATTAATCCGTGCCTGTACCGGACGCAACTTTGATATTCCGTGCACAGCCTGGGAAATTGTATGCCCGATTCAATATTGAGTGTCATGTTTCAATATAATATAAATAAGTTAGTAAAATATTTCAAAATACGTGGGCCACCCTGAAATGTATCATGATGATAATATTATAAGCTGATGTGGGTGCGTTTGTGACTTGAATAAATTTTGTTCTGATAATCCTTCCGGGATCTGGAATGAAGTTATTCCAGATATTCCTGTATATACACTTTTAGAATCAGTGGTTCAACAAAAACAAGTTTAAGGCGCATGTAGCCGCCAAGTGGCGCCCCCTTCAGTTTAAAAATATTGCTCGCTGAATACATCATTTATCGAAAATTCTATTTTAACTATTGAAGTACAACAGGTACTGTAGTTTAATCAGAAATTTTATTTATTTAATCACAGGTACAATTTCTTTAGTTTTAATTTACCAGAACACTCGCCAAACTATTAAGTAGGAGCGTATCTCGCCGTTAAACTTACATAATTATGTGTACTATCTTATCCTTACGTAATCATGCAACATGAAAACTTAATCAGCAACAAATAAGTTGTATGATTATAAAATAATTTACTGTGGAATAATTTCTCAATGACAGAAGAGATTGGCTTTCAATTATTAACTCTGTAAATTGTAGTTCGCTGTAGTTGTATATAGAAAAAGTGCGAAAAACTGCCATTTTTGGCTCTTTTTCTATCTGCAACTACAGCGAACTTACCTACAGAGTTAATAGTTTCTGATTAAAGTATAGTACAGGTATTCAATTGTTAAATAAGAATTTTCGATAAATTATGTATTTAGCGAGTAACAATTTTTTTTGGGATGGGGCGCTACTTACTTGCTACAGCGACTACGCGGCCATAGCAAGCTGGCGCGAATTTTATTCGTCTGAGCCCGCGATCAAACGTAGGTACAGGGTGTACTGGGATGCATTAAAAGAGCCTCCAGGAGTGACAATATCACTACATAGTATATATAAAACAAAGTCGCTTCCTGCTGTCTGTCCCTATGTATGCTTAGATCTTTAAAACTACGCAACGGATTTTGATACGGTTTTTTTTAAATAGATAGAGTGATTCAAGAGTAAGGTTTATATGTACATTTTTAATATATTTAGTATCAGCAGTGCACCCGTGCGAAGGCGGGGCGGGTCGCTAGTTTATTAAAAATAAAACCAGATGACATAGCATATATTTTTCGCGCCCTTGTCATCTTAGTCTTCCTGCGACCACGAACTCTGCAAAGCTTTCGAAACGTCAGGAAAACCAATTTAAATAATTCACGCGATGTAATTCGGTTAAACTTGTTTTATTATAATGTGTGGTGATCGCGAAAACCTAAGATATTATGAAGATATTTGATTGATCGTCCGGCGCACCCTGGGCAGACAGCCCCGCTACCAACCTGCTGACTGGCTAAGCTTTTCCCCACGGCATGAGCTATTAACATTATGTATCTCACTCATGTCGACACGATAGAAGAAGAAGGGGGTATACTCGCGTTTGACGATATTCGATTAATCGTACCATTCATCACACAATTTGCTACCGATCAACCATCGTTTCCATATCGCATGCGATGATCGTGTTTTAACGTTTGTTTCTCTGATCTCCGGTCAATTTCATACGACTATGAACCGCAATCAATCTTTATTGTGCCTTTTTTATGTGCCTATCTTTATTGTGTAGGTATCAGTCGGAATGAAAGTTCGTACTTCGTTTGTCGTTCATCGAACGCGAGATGTCGAATAGATGCCCTAATAATTAGTGAAGTTAATTGTGCGATGATCGCGCGATAATGTCATGTCACGAATAAAGTGCGCGAACAGGAATTGCGCGAACTTGCGATGGCAGGAAGATGTTGATCTTTAAAGACACTAGGTATTATTATGCTATATATAAAAACGGTAAAAAAGCATAGAAGTACCTAGTACCTACTAAAAAGGGAATTCATTTTATTAATTAAGCTAAGAAATACTGCGTGTACAATAAAAATGCTGGTTGAATTTAAGCAATAGACTGTATTAATAATTTAACAATTACAAGATCGTTACACCGTTAGCACAGACCAATATGGAATCCATAAGAAGAAGAATGTTGCCACTACATAAAAGGTGTGGTAATAAAATATTGTTGCTAACGTTAATAAATTACGAATTATTTAGGTTTTAATTATTTTCAAACACTGCGTCAAAAATGTTTTTCGCGGTGTCGAGAATCGCACCCTGTATTTTTACATTCTGTATATCAAGGCCATATAAGCTAAACGTATGAGTGTAGGTACCTAACGCACTGAAAAAGGCGATAAGCAAAAGCGACGCGCGACGTGTGGAAAGGAGATGTGTATTGAATATTAGATGATGCATAAATTCACTCATTTGACTGAATATCTGTGCTAAGGCTTTTTCTCGTGTGGAGAAAATCTTCGTTTGACCTAAAAAAAGTAGGTATAGTGACACAGAAATAGATAAGTAGAATGGTTGTAATCACAAATTTACTTGCGATCATGTGTGGCAACTTTCGAACAAACTACGCCTCCCATATTGCCGTCATAATTTTTTCAAAATTAACTTTAATCCAATGTACTTTACAGCTTTTGTTTCTGCAGTTAGAAACAGCACAATAAGGCCTTTCTGCGGGTTTTTGTTACAGTATTTACAGAAACAAGTCTTAAGGCGTACTGAGAAAGGCTTTAAAATGCACTGCACTATGGTGCAGTGTTGGCACGCGCGCCCTGCCCTTGGCCATTCTATCTATTTCTGTGTATAGTGACTTGGAGTAAGTTGGGGCACGGGGTAAGTTCGTTCAAATGGATTTTCCGCAGAAAGTGTCGTCACAATATTACGACGCGCACTAAAGTGAGGTGTAGGATAAACTGACGTGACAAGCTATTAGCGCCAGCAATAAAATTGTTACTGCACTGCTTAAAATCCATTTGAACGAACTTACCCCGTGCGGCCGTGTCCCATCTTACCCCATGTCACTAATGTATGATGTAGTTTCTGACAGCTTGTAGGATCAGTAAGCTGAAGTGGCAGTGGGCTGGCCATGTCTATCGAAGGACCGATGGCCGGAGCAGACGAGTCCTACTTAGGTGGAGACCAGCGGTAGGTACTATTCACAAACTTTCAAAAAGTTTTTTTGTTTTTAGTGGTATACATAACAAAAACATTCTAAAGATTAAGAGGACGCTCCCAAAACGTAATTCCCACCCTCGCACTCCCCTTACACTCGGCAACTGCGGGCCGCTCTCCTTAATTTTATGCGAGTTGCAATAGAACTCATTTTCGAGAAAATCGTACTCGCGCGTTTTACCACGGAAGTAAATAACGTAAGTCGCAAAACAGTTTTCGTTTTATTACAAGAATAATAGATAATCTATACAAATTTCCTTAACCAGTATTTAATCAATTTTATTATTTTCCTATCTGCATAAATTTTATATAGCTAACATGAACAATAATGTAGAAATATTCGATAAATCTCTAAAACCGCATTATTTTGAAAAAATAAAAGTATCGAACAAAAATCAACCTATTATGTATCTGTCTAGTCAAACGATAGATAAAGGTTCAAAAAAACATATATCTAAATTACACATTCATAAAGTATGTGTTCGACTCAGCATATGTTTTCAAAAAGTCACCTCATTTTGGGAGCCTACTCTTAAACATAAACTCATTAGAGTTTCCGTTTCCGAAGTGAAATTTGACCGGCGAACGAAACAAAACGACCACTTCCTGCGACCACGAACGCTGCAAAGCATTCTAAATGTCAGAAAAACTATTTAAAATAATAATACGCGATGTAATCCGGTTAAACCTGTTTTATTATGATACAAATCGATTTGAGAATCGAATGGATTTGGAAACGCTATTCATAGTCCTTTAATTTTACATCGAGTCATCATCATCATCATTCTAGCCCGGTATCACCCACTGCTGGGTATAGGCCTCCTTTCTTTTTTGCCAGCCTCTTCGATCTTGTGCGTCCCTCATCCAGGTGTTTCCTGCGGCTTTGGCGATATCATCAACCCAGCGCGCCTTCGGACGGCCCGGGTTTCTCCGACCTGACCTTGGCCACCACTCGGTCAACGCTTTACTCCATCGGCCATCTCTACGCCGAGCTAGATGTCCCGCCCAACTCCACTTTAGCTAAATTGCTTAATTATTACATCGAGTGCTTTCCGATAACAAATGGCACACGGAAGAGTTTCCATAAATTTTGCGTTGCGTTTCCGAATCCGTTCGGTTCTCAAATCGTTTTGTTTCTTAATAAAACAAGTTTAACCGGATTAAATCGTCAGTGGTAACAGTTTGGCGTTGGCGGCGCCTTTATTTCGTAAGCAGTAAAGGCGGTTTTCAGACTCGGGTGTTGCCACTGTCATGCGGTCAACTATAGTTTTCTTATATTTTTATATCGACTGTCCTTTCTTTGTTTTTTTACCTATGTGTTTTTTGTTTTATTTCTTTGTAAACCCACCTATTAGTTACCTGCTTGTGTTTGTCACTGTTGTTTAAATGTTGCGCGTCGTTGTCTGTGACAATAAATTATTTTTCTTTCTTTCTATTATTATTAAAATTGGTTTTCCTGACGTTTCGAATGCTTTGCAGCGTTCGTGGTCGCAGGAAGTGGTCGTTTTGTTTATTTTGCCGGTCAAATATCACTTCGGAAACTGAAACTTTACCGCAGGTGGTCTGATGCCGAAGGTAGCTGAGGTGGACTGAGTGCCGAAGTTGGAGGACCAAGTGTTGTGGCACAACTTGGGAGAGGGGAGAGGCCTATGTCCAGCAGTGGACTGCGATAGGAGTTGTTGATTGACTGCTAATCTGGCAATGGTTCGTAGAGTAGATCATATTCAGCTTGGTTTAAGTGAAATTAACAGGCATTCCGGATTTTACCCTTTATTTCATTCCCCATACCTTTGACAAGAAGTGATCCGTGTTATATTCGGGTTCACTTTTCCGTTTTTCAGTTAATAAAGCTACCGGATTTCCTGGAAAAGATAGGGACTATTAAATCACGCGTTGAAGGGGAAATTCAACCGTTTTATTGCGAAATTTTATTATTGCTCTGTTTTTCCCTAAATTGCCCTTGGATGTTTACTCGTTTTTTTATTAAGTGCGTAATAAACATCAACTTCACTTTTATGTGTTGTGCAATAAGAAAAAAAAAACAATCTTCTTAAAAAAAAAATTAAATATACGTGTCGAATAGAGAACCTCCTCCTTTTTTTCGTCGGTTAAAAAGGAAGCGCGCACTCGGACCCATGACTCGAGCGTTTCGACCCCAAACGGCTCAGTCATAGTTACCTGCCCCCCTAGCCAAGTTGACAATCTAATACAATCGTCAACGCTGTAGAAAACAATCAAAATGTATCGGAATGACATATCTCAACGAAAAAGTCATTCGTTGAGATATGTCATTCCCATACATTTTGATTGTTTTCTACAGCGTTGACGATTGTAGACAGTGTCAACTTGGCTACAAGCGAGTCCCCTGGTGGTAAGCAATCACCCCCGCCAATAAAGTACCAACACCAAAGGAGTCGCGGATGCGTTGCCGACTTACAAAAGACATAGTGTTATTTTCTTGAAGGTTAACAGAATGTGGTTTCCTCAGTTTTGCTGTAAGAGGATTTATGTACCTACATACAAGGATGTTATATCAGATTACTTAACTCTCATCGTACCTTGATAAAAAACCTTCATTTCAGTCAGACCTTGGGCGAGAAAACACTGGGATAAAGCTGACCTTATTCATAGATAGCTAGGTGTCGGGTATACATTGCTCTAATCAGAACTTTTCTCATTTGCGGCTTACAAATGTGCCCGTTTAGGTTGTGTGGTGACATACATATAGCACATTCGTGTGTGTGTAATTTATTAATGTCGCTACTCCATCTTTGTCCTAAAAGCTAATGTGGAAGCTTACTTGCATCACTGTTTGGCGGAGAAGTAGGTACGGTGCTTAGTGACTGCATGAGTGATCGAGGTTTAGCCTTAAGGATAAAAAGTGTAAAATAAGTATAAGTGGTAAATAGTATGTGTGTGTTTTATTTTATTCATTTAGATTTGACTTTGTGTGCATAGATCAGTGATAGCCCAGCGATTCCCAACACCACAATAATAAGACAACTAACAGTGCGCAACATGACCGGCCATCAGTCGCAGTAATAGGTAGTACCTACCTACCTGCCTACTAGGTACAGGTCTTATACAAGGTACCAGTCCGTCACTCACGGTATCAGTCCACCGGTCACGGTATCGGTTCGTCAATCGATGAACACGCGGTTTGTAGCTGCCAGTTGCACGACAGCGCGTTGATACCGTTTACTGGAATCTGTAGTTCTCTCCATTTTCAACATCATTTACAAAAATAGCAAAAATTAATATCCAATCTATCCACGATTTACCCTACTAGAGATAGGAATTTGACATAAGCTCCATGCGAAATATGTCAAATTTCTATCTCCAGTAGGGTGAATCGTGGATAGATTGGATATTAATTTTGGCCGTTACTGTGTATGTTGCCAGCATAGAAATCTAAGTAAGGTAAGAGAAATGGAAAAGGCGCGTGAACTTGTCGCCGCGTACAAGTGTCTCTTAGGATACCAGTGCGCGACCTTTTTGCTTGATCATCAGTATTCATCAGTACTGTTTTGGACGGAGTCACTAAAACTGTATTTTGCTGCATATCTAGCAGCGGAATATTTTGCATTGAATGCTAGAAACACGGTGGGCGTACGTACTCAGGGTAGTTATTATGCTTTATTAATGTAAATAATATAATTAGGTACATGAAGTCGAAATATATGTATTAGTTTGATTAGATTTAATTGTACACAGGTCCTCGGTGGCGTTGTTCTCGGTGATCGATAGTCGATAGCCTGAAGCAGCAGGGCAATTGCGTAACTCATTTGACAGTTTAGTTTTGATGTAAAATTGAAGACGATGTTGATAACATCGCAGTCAAACATTGGAATTGTGTAACGACATCTCTATGTCGTGTCGGACTTTAATATGAAGTAAATGACGTCAGGAGGGAAATCCATTGCGATGTAAATGACGTCATGTGTGTTAGATCACGTTTCTTTATGCATGTAAGCTGCTGCAAGTATGCATTTTAAGCTTTATCATTCATTTGAATCTCTCCGACATCGTAATCAACAGGTTTGACATTTTGTTCATTGCGATGCAGTAACACAATTGCCCTGCAGATCTTCTTGCTAAGCTCGTTCACCAATCATTTCGCTTTAAAATTGTATGGATCCTTTACGAACGGATGTAACATCATTTCCATGGATACGTTCGAATTCAATCTCCGGATCTCCGGGTATGCAGCCGTTTTCACAATTACAGCCGAAAAAGTTGCAACCTCCTATGCCGCAGTAGTGTTTTCCTTGTTTGACTTTCCTGCCGTCCCCGCACACTAATATTTCGCACTTTCGGGACACTAAACTGCCAATGATGTGCAACCCAGCCCTGTCAGCACTTGGAAGGGGTATTCTAGCTCCGTAAGATTCGCATACCTTACCAAAGTTGCCCGTCATTCTGAACGCTAATCTAGTTTTGTGACAACATTTACAATTAATTAGCAACGGCAATACGGTAAACATCAATGATATTATGAATACCTTCATTTTTGCTTCAGTACTTGATGCGGTCGTATTGTTTAATCTATACTTCTTCAATGTCTGTGCAATAACGAATGAGAAAATTACGCGTGAACTTCTTATTATATATAGTGAATTGTGGGTTCGTGTCCTTATTAAAAGCGATAATGACCCAAGGACTTGCAAAGTAATTTATTAATTAATTGTTTACTGTTCTCATCAAACTTCTAATGCCCTTAATTATAGTGTATTATTTACATCCTGTGATTACTAACGATCTTGTTGTTGTGTGCTCTACCCAAAGTTCATTATGATAATAATTATATCCATAAGAGATAAAACTGTGTCTCCTGTGACAATATTTTTGTTATTTCTAACATCTAATATTTTTTTCTAACAAAATGGGGGCGTGGCCTAGCTGTTTTGCTAGGTACATGTGATTGGCCTAAGCTAAATGTTAACATGTTTTGTTAGAATGTTTTGTTAGATTTTGATCGCAGGAGACAAGGCTTGAGATTTAGTATTTAAGGATCCTCGTTCCAATCAATGAGTTAGTCCTACCGTAACATCAAAGAAGAAAGTAGTCTATTATAACCGTCGTAGTCAGAAAAGTTAAATGTAATACTTATGTAATTGTTATTACAAGTGTACTATTAAAACTTGTCTTAACTTAACGAACGCTGCTGCAGCATCTTTTATTTCTTTTGATTCTGCTCTGATTGCCGAACATTACAGTCATTTGGTGTCAGAAGTGAGGGATTTTATCCTGAAAAATGGGTATATCAGTGGATCAAAAAGAAACGGGCAACAGGCGACGCGTCATGTACATCGTTGAGGGTTCCGTTCCTTCAATACTTGACCGAAGCATAAGCAGTTGGCTGACGAGTAAGCAGACGACGACGACGACAACGAGCTGACAGACGAAAAGGTGACGCTGTATCAACAGTTCTCCGATAACTCCTAGTTATCACCATTGAACAGTCAACGACGTAGGACTCCGCAATATAAAGAAATCAAGAAAGAATAAACCAAGAAAGAATAATCAAGAAAGAAGCGAAAACGTGAGTTTATACCAGGCCCCTCAGAAAGTATTGCGAAAAAAAGTTTTTATATATGGGAGACTGGCCAGTTATAATGTTTTTCGAAAATATGATTATTTATAAGTAAAAATAAGTAAGTTCCAATTTCAAAATTTCCCTCCACATTTTTTGCGAGTTAATTCAAAGTATTGTGTCTCACTGAAATATGGATCTGCGCCGGGAACATTTTAGAGCTATGATTTTATACGATTTCAAGTGTCGCCTGAAACCGGATGAATCGTACGATAGACTTCAAATGGCATTCATGGATGAAGGCCCTTCCAAGGCAACCGTGTATCGTTGGTATAACGAATTCAAGCGCGGTCGACCAACTTTGGGGGATGACGAAAGAAGCGGTCGCCCTTTGACGGCTGTTACCGAAGAAAACGTGCTAGCAGTGAAAAATTTAATCCAAGACAATAGGCGAATTACATATCAGGAGATTCAACACATATTGAAGATTGGATCGGGAAGCGTTCACGAGATTCTACACAGCCATCTTCGCGTGAGGAGGATAGTATCACGCTGGGTGCCGCACAACCTCACCGATGCTCAGAAGCAGGCCCGGGTGGAATGGTGCCGTGATATGCTTAACAAATTTGAAGCAGGCTCGTCTCGGCGTGTTTACGACATCGTTACAGGTGATGAGTCCTGGATTTATCAATACGACCCAGAAACCAAGCGCCAGTCGACTGTTTGGGTGTTTCAAAATGAGCCAACGCCTACCAAAGTGAAGCGATCTAGAAGCGGGGGTAAGATTTTGATCGCTAGCTTTTTTAATTTGACTGGCCACTTGGTATCAATTCCCTTACGGGATCAAAGAAGCATTAATGCCGAATGGTATACTACCAAATGTTTGCCAGAAGTTTTCTCTGTTATAAGCAACAAGCGACCAAACACAGGGCTCCGCGGGCTACTGCTCCACCACGACAATGCACCTGCGCACACCGCACTCAAAACGAGGGACTTCCTGGACAGCACGCCAGTCAAACTCCTGGGTCACCCTCCTTACAGCCCTGATCTAGCACCGTGTGACTTCTTTTTATTCCCAAAAATAAAAAATCAGCTCAAAGGGATACAATTTTCGTCGCCAGAAGATGCGCTGGCTGCGTTCGAGCAGGCTGTAAACGAGGTGTCTGCGGCGGACTGGAAAAAGTGTTTTGAAAACTGGTTTAGGCGCATGAATCTTTGTATAGAGGCTGGTGGAAAGTACTTTGAAAAGATTTGATAAAAATATATGTACGTATAGAACAATTTTTTTTAGTTTCGCAAAACTTTCTGAGTGTCCCACGTATTGTGTTAAAATTTACGAGTTTATATTTGTGTGTCTTTTTTGCCCTTTTCAATAACATATGATTCATCTTTGTTGAATCTGGCCAGGTCGTAAAGGAAATCCTGTCAATGCCCAATGCTTAATAAACTCCAAAAAGTGAATGTAGGAAATTGATTGGTTTAGGAAATTAAAAGGCTTTTTTATTTTATTTGTTTATTTTATTACAGTAGTCTTTGTTTGAAAATAAACAAGTTAGGGACTCTATCTGACTTTCCTTAGCGTTACTTTGCATTCGAGTTAATCATTTTAGAGAAAGCGTCCCCCACACAATTTTTAGATTTCGTAAAGAAAATCTAAAGGCAAAATGTGCGGTATGCACATTTGCTATCGCTGGGTTGGTGAAGAGAATTAAACGCTCTTGTCTTGAAGATATTTATTCTTCCTGTTAGTTCCTATTTCAACTGCTGCCGAATGTTGAGTAACTTATTTTTTTTCGCAGGCCCTACCCTCCCGTAATTTTTATAGAGGCTTTCTTTCTCGCGGAGGTCCGGGCCGTGAAGCAAGACCCTCAGTCTCAAAAACAGGCACGAGAACACATCGACAGCGCTCCTTTTGCGGGGATAAAAGATCTACGGAGGCAGAGAAGGAAATAGTCCCCCACTGCCTACCCAATGACAGGGTGAGTGCAAACCAGGCGCGTCCTGCTCCTCCGCTGTGCCTTCTGCCAACATCAGAGGGACATGCGGAGCAACGCCCCATTGTTACAAATCTGGCCCCTCCCGTGCCACGGACAATAAGGTCGTAAGAAGAATTATTGCCCGTGACCAAGGTGCACCGGCACAACAACCTGCTGTTCCTTCTGGCGTATCGAGAAGGATCAGCAGTCATCAGACACACGAGGAGGTTCTCTGGCCTACTAGATTTCGAAATTTGACATAACTTGTACAGAGCTTATGTCAAATTTCTTTCTCTAGTAAGGAAAATCGTGGCTAGATAGGATATTAATATTGGCCGGCCGTAAGTCTTCATATTTCTATCTCCCAGTTACGATTTCTAGTCTTCTGTTAAATATCTCCGGATATTTAACAGGAGACTAGAAATCGTAATCGAATGAGTTAGGTTTTGGAATTAATACTACATATAATAGAAAGTATCAGCTATTTTTTGATGTAGGAATGACCACCTACTATGGCGGTTTAGATGAATAAAAAATGAAACCGAAAAATGAGAAAAAAAATCATATCTCTGGACCAATTCATACTAATGCAACAGGAATTAGTAGAACGGTCGGCTATTATACCATTTTTCGATAGAATAAATAAATTCTGTAATAAGTACTTCCATTAAATTTATTATTATTTATTCAGGGTGCTGGTGGGGCTGCCGAGGTACTGCAGCGCATCACAGATGTTTGCGGACGCGCGAACTGACGACTTTTTTGCAATCATGCGCAAACGCTGCGCTTCTGTTCTGCGCAGGGTGCGCGGCAGCCCCAACAGCATCTTGAATACCATAAAGGACAGGTGGGACGCCCCCATACTGCAGCATTGGTTACGCTTACACGCCCCAGTGGCATAGATAAGCTACGTAGGTATTTTAATTAAATTAAATTCGAAATTGGTAATTTACTAACATTAGGTTGTAAGGGCAATGTTTACTAACAAAATGGATACAAATCTGAAATAAATGATTTATTATTATTAAATTATAATGATTTTTTTTTTCATTTTTCAAGAGTCGGATATTGCGAAACTTTGAATTTTTTTTTTAAAAAAAGCTCAAGTCTTAGCGAACCCGGAGTTTTACTCTAATCTTCGGAATTGTAAACTCTATCGTTTAACTCGATAAAAACACGGTGAGACAAAAACCGGGATCTTATCACACTGTGCTACGGAGTGTCACCGCTGTGTGTATGGGCTGTATGTCGATGACCATTTGACAAAGAATGTTTCAAACTAGTGGTGTGAACCGGAGGCAATTTCAGCCTCCGGAGATTATGCGGAGATTTTATTGAATCACCGGAGATTATCCGGATAATCTCCGGTTATTCAAAATACTCTAACGGCCAAAATTAATATCCAATCTATCCACGATTTACGCTGCTAGGGATAGAAATTTGACATATTTTGTATGGAGCCTATGTCTAATTCCTATCTCTAGTAGGGCAAATCGTGGATAGATTGGATATTAATTTTGGCCGTTAATCTATATATATGAGAAGAAAAAACACGCTGAAAAAAAAAACCCCCATTTGGGTGCGTTCTGCAACAAATCAAATAACCGGTAGTTTAGTGAAATCACCGATTAGTCTCCGGTACTCACTCTAACCGGTGATTATCCGGTTTTTTGAGAACCGGTTCACACCACTATTTCAAACCAAAGATCTCAGAATTTAAAAAAGTTGCTAAGGTTCACCTACTTCCCAACATCCCGTATAACTAAGCAGTATAGAACAAATGATCCAAAATTCTTGGTATCGAAGGCTTATTGCCATAAATTATTCTATCGAATGTGCCGCCGGTTAATATTTAAGTGCGGTTAAACACTCGGTGGAATAGGGTTGACTGGCAGATTCGATATTCAAGAATTAAATATTAAAACAAAATACTGTGGGGAACTGTAATACTGTAATACGGGCCTTAGCCCGTATTACAGAAGCTTCCTCAAGTACAGTTTAAACTCCAATCACCTGAGCACTACTTAAGGATAGAATCGTTACTTGAGTATCGGTCTTATTCCAGAACGGTAATTATAAACTTTAATTCAACAACATAACACACGAATTTGAACTGAAATTGAATAGAAATCTCTACTCAAGTGTAGTCTGGACCACACTAGAGTGATTACAGATCAAAACTCTGCTCAAATACCGAAACAGGTGACAGTATAAAATCAAGCTAAACTCAGCTGAACTGTGATCAATAAATCTCTGCTTGATTAACGTTCTAAAATCAAAGCTCAACTCAAAACTAGTTTTAAACAGAGATCAATGCTTGAGTATCGTCCTGTAATACGGGCCTTAGTCGATATGTATGGACAATTTTGAATGGGTGACATTATATTTATGTATTATCAGCAAATGTTCCTGTGAAGCACCATCCACCAGTAAGGCTAAAATCAGAACGTTAAAAAAAATACGTTACTTTTTTTAATGCAATTTGAGAAACTAGTTTGTTCAGAATAACGAGAAGAATCGATTAGGATGTTTTTGTACATCATAAAATTAGATGCTTTTATAGTCACTGTAAGTCTCTCAGTAGGTAGCGGAAAAAGTGAAGAATGTAATGCAGGGACTACCTGATGCACGGAAACAAATCGAGACGAACTTCCTGGACCTTAAGGACCTATTCACGATCCGCTGATGTTCTGAATTAATATCTTAATTAATATATCTTTATCTTTGGGACATTTTTTACACAGCACCATCTAGTCCCAAACTAAGCAGAGCTTGTATTATGGGTATTAAACCATAATAACAAAATTGAGTTTAAAATAATAATAATGTAACCTGTACATTATGATACAAGTGAGCTAAGTTGACTATTATACTCGAGGCTGGATTGCAGCCCGAGCCGAAGACGAGGGCGTAATGGAGCCGAGACACGACGTTTTTCAACACACTTGCGAGGAAAAAAATATACACACATTTTAGACAAATATTGAATTTTTATATAATAACTATCGTGAGTTAAATTCATAATGATTAATATAAACGCGAACGAAAACGGACGGTATAACGGTTTGGTGCGCGACGCCGCCGCGTGACCAGCTCATGATTAAGGGCTCCGTTCGAGCTCGAAACCGGTCGGGCACACCCGATGAAATAACGTGAGTGAAACCGTTTATAATAATCATTATAAATATTGAATTTGTGAAAAATGGCGCGCGGATCACTGTAATCGCACGGGACGTACAGCTATGGGCGGGCAGGTGGTCGAAAGAAACCGCCAAACCGCCTAATTTTTTCATTTTTTATTTATTTATAACAGAAGTTAATGTTATTTTGTTGACAAAAATAAATAATTTGATGAAATGAAATGATTATTTAACATATTATATTTTAATTAATACAGTTGATTTATTCATCAAAAATGTTTAATTTTGTTTAAGCATAAAAACTTTTCTCTCTTTTCTTTTTTAACCGACGAAAAAAAGGAGGAGGTTCTCAATTCGAGGCGAATATTTTTTTTTTTTTTTTTTTTTTTTTTTTATGTATGACCACGCATAACTTTTTACAGAGTGGTTCGATTTTGATGATTCTTTTTTTAGTAGATAGGGTATATCTCGAAGTTGGTTCCATTTAAATTTCAAAATCAAAATCCACCCCTAAGGGTAGTAAAACAGGGGATGAGTTTTTGTTCACCCACTGAATTCTTACCTGTTAACCGATTCTGTTGAAAATTGACACACATAAATATAGTTCTAGACACTACGACATAATGGAGACCTGGAGTTAGATTAAAACCACAAAAAAATGAAAAATAAAACTTTTTAACAAAAAATTGAACCGACGAAAACAGAAACTGAAAAGCGAAAAATAACTAATTATGAGTCGGCGCCAAACAACCAATCAACGAAGATCATTAAATTACTTTAAATAAATAATAAAAACAACGTCACATCAAATACAACGTGAAATTTTCAACGATAAACAATAACTTTCCAAAAATGCGTTCTCCGCTCGGCCACTTGCAACTTGCACGCACTTTGCTTGTTAAAAGTTGTTTTTCTTTTTCTCTTTTTTTTTCTTTTTTAAAATAATTTAAAAATATTAAAAAGCACTAGTGCGATAATATAATATTGAATTGATAATATAATGTAAAAAAAACCAGCCAAGAACATGTCGGGCCATGTTCAGTATTATAGGTAGGTCTAATTACAAACGAATCAAATCGAATATTATTAAATATTTGTGTGATGAACATAAGTGTTTGTGTTGGTCTGGGTGTTTATTATGTATCATAAGTATGTATTTACAAAAAAAATAGTATATATGTATTATATCCATTGTCTAGTACCCATAGCACAAGCTCTGCTTAGTTTGGGACTAGATGGTGTTGTGTAAAAATGTCCCAAAAATATTTATATTTTATTTATTTATATTTTATTAATCATAGCTATTTTAGTTTTTGCAAACAGCGCCACCTAGCGCTAAATTTAAGAAGTGTGTCATATCAATATAACACAAAGTTTCATTTTGTGATTTTTTAAATAGAATGTAACTAAAGGAGCATTATTTGCTAAGATAATTTTTCTCTAAGGTCAATGACCTATGAACTAGGACGTCTTAAGTATTTTTCAGTTTTCTCACTATAACTCAAAAATTTATAATCAAATTATACTCGAAATCATTTTAAAAGAGAGTTTTTATAGAGGTCTATCAATGTGGGAGACTATAAGTTTCTACGTTGCATAGTTTAGAAATGGCAGGGGGGGGGACACATTGCGAGCCACTTTGGCGAACTGTATTTCGCAATAATATACCTGATAAAAAAGTTATGTATGAAACATACCTTCATTTTAGTGGACCTATTCAATGATACCCCACACGAGGGGGTGCAGCGAAAAAAATATTTCATCCCCATTTCACATGTATGGGCACCACCCCTATTTTTTAACAAAATTTCATTTACTTATGTTTATAACTGTAGAAGTTATTAAGCTGTTAAGGATTAGGACAGACGGACAGACGGACAGACGGACAGATGGACAGACGGACAGATGGACAGACGGACGGACATGACGAAACTATAAGGGTTCCTTGTAGGACTACGGAACCCTAAAAAGCACGCGTGCGTTATTATAAGCTACATTATGAACCTAAAAGAGCCACTTTACGAACAAGTGTGTTGAAAAAACTATTCCAATTGATTCTCCTCGTGATTTCTAGAAACTAGTTTCTCAAATTGGGTAAACAAAAAGTAATATTAACACATAACATAACATCACGCCTGTATTTCCCCGAAGGGGTAGGCAGAGGTGTATAATAGTACACCCACATTTTGCCAGTTATGTTATAGTCCCATGTAATAGGGGGCGAGCCTATTGCCACTGACCGGGCACAAATCCAGACTCCAGGCTGCTACTGAGAATTTCCTAATGAAAAAACCCAATAACACTTTGCCCGACCCGGGAATCGAACCCAGGACCCCACGCTTAGCAGTCGCGCTTGCAACCACTAGACCAACGAGACAGTCAAAAGTAATATTGTATATGAGATTGTCTACTCATCTGGACCTGCCCGAAGAAAAGTTTCAAAAAAATAACATTCTGTTATTTCTATCCGGCTTAACGCTAAAGGTTAACAGGAAATTGTATTAGTCGTTAGTTTAAATTAAAACAGAATATTTTCACAGAATCCTCTTCACGTACCAACCCTGTTTCCCTGCTCCACTAAACGGTTTACGGTGCCTGCCGACTTTCAGGATTATGGACTACAATCTCATTTCATGATTTACACACTAAAATTAACGCTTTAGAAAAAAAAACGGACTGTTTGTAGTCGGGCTTTTATTTAAAAGCATCGCATATTGGTGGGCGCGACTAATATTACTGATGGCGTGATCAAAGCACAACGCCTGTGATGGCTCAGCCACGTCGAACGCATGCGGGAGGAAAGAGCCAAGAGAACGTAGTATCTGGGCTGACCGGTGGGTAGCCTCAGATATCGCTGGGGAGATGCTATGGAAGCTGATTTTCTGAGCTTCAAGCTACCAACTGGCGAGATATCGCGCAAGATCGTGCAAAGAGGAGAGTTCTCGTTTCGGAGGCCATGATTCACTTTGGGTCGCTGCGCTAGAGGAATAAGTATACACGCTGGAAATTTTGTAGTTTCGGCAATATCTGTGGTTTCGGTAATGAAGAGGAGTCATTGTACTCATCATTCATCATCAAATAAAATTAATCATTACCAACAACTTTTACTATGGGACCAACCCTGAAAAAGCAAAAAAAAACAGCTGATCCCTACATTTTGTCGATTTATTTGGACACAATTTTATCAGCTAATTTTTTTTTCGCTATTTCAGTGTTGGTCCCATAGTAGAAGTTGTTCGTAATAATGAGTACAATGACCCCTCTTCATTTTGTAAACGACTAGATTTTTAGCGTGTATAATATTGTCCACGGAATAAAAAAAAAGAAGTCTTTATTTCGTGGTATTGCATCACGGTGCTCGGATAAAATTGTTTTACTTTGTGAGAGAGTTTTAGCCAAGGGCTTTAAATCGCAGCATATTCTCCTTTAATAAATCATTAGTAGAATTTAAGTGATAGGTAGTCATCATCCTCCGAGCCTTTTCCCAATTATATTGGGGTCGGCTTCCAGTCTAGCTAGATGCGGCTGAACATCAGTATTTTACACGGAGCGACTGCCATCAGACCCCCGCAACCCAGTAACTGGGTAATACTGACATTCGGAGGTTAGACCAGTTGTCAGACTTTCATGCTTCTGACTACCCGTAACGACTGCCATAGATATTCGTATGACAACCGGCACCGACAGCTTAACGTGCTCTCCGAGGCACGGAGGGGTCACGATGTGTAACGAAACGGTCACCCATCTACAGACTGACCGCGGCAAGTGCAGCTTAACCTTGCAGATCGTACAATCCGCGCAGTCGTTGCTTCGCTTCGTTAAGTGTTATGTAGTATTAAGTGCAATTATATATAATACTTTTGGGGTTGACGGGAAAATTTTGAAAGATCGTGCTGTGGATTTTGTTTTATTTTCCAAAATTTGTGTTTCTTCGAGTGTTAAATGTTAATGTGTAGGTAATAAATAAATAAATATCTTCGGGACATTTTTACACAGCACCATCTAGTCCCAAACTAAGCAGAGCTTGTGATATGGGTACTAGACAATGGATGTAATAAATTTTTTTTTGTAAATACTTACTTATAATACATAAGAAACACCCAGACCAACACAAACACTTATGTTCATCACACAAATATTTGTGTCCTGTGGGAATCGAAACCACGACCTCGTGATCAGCAGTCCGACCCTCAAACCACAGACGTTGTCAAAAATAATGGTGTAGGTAATAATGGTGGATTATTAAATTTTAAGTCCTCGTTAGCGTGTACAATTGTGGGTAAATGGTACAAAGTTGAAAAACGTGACTTTCGTATTTTCTCATCATCCCCTTTGAAACCTAGTAAAGTTTCCATCGCTTTACTAGGGTGAAGAAACTAAAACATGGCTAAAAAAGACATGTGGCACTCGGAGACTGCCGCGGTAAAGCTATTGCATAGCATTTTTTATGTAAATACAAAGAGGAGGTGCCCTAACGCCGAAACTCTAATCAGGCATGAGTCACCAGATTACGGGGCGAAGAGGGGGATTACGCATGCGCAGTAACGCCGATACAACCAATGCCACCTAGAGGCGATTTGCAGAACTAAAGAGACAAGCGTGATATTTCAAAAAGTCATTAAAAGTTCTGCTATTCATCGATAGATGGCAAAACTAAAAAGTATCACCACTGTGCCGGTCGGAGTGGGGGGGTGTTAGGTTATTTTCGTTACGGAATTTCTGGATTAGGTCTCCACGCTCAAGGCCCGCGATAGAAGCTATGCAATAGCTTAAAAGTCTTAGCAAACAGACCATAAAACTACACAAAAAAACTTTTTTTTAATATTATTGCTCATGCCATGCTCATGCCCTAGGAACAAGAACTCAGTTCGTCTTCCTAGCTCAGGCCTAGGAATATATATGCATGTTTAAAATTTGCTTTCTGTTTTTGTTGCACTGATTATGACGTTCCGCTAACCTTCCACGGGCTTCCATTACAATTTTGACATAATTATGCTTGAATCGAAAATCGAAACGTACCTAACACACAAGCAGTAAAACGAAAAAGATTGATTGAATGATGGATTGTTTTATTTAATTATTTGCAAAATATGAGTACATCACGTTATTAATTAATAATATAAAGTCCTTATCCACATTTAACCCTTTACGGTATGCAAATATTAAATAATGAAATTATTAATCTAAATTTAATTAAATTGCAAATTTTTTACAGCAATGCGTTAATATAATAAATACATGCAAAATAGGAGTAAAAAAACCAATATTAATTATACCAATTTCAGATTACAACAATTAGGACACTGTTTACTAAGTTCACACTACGTATGTACAGCAAGGAACTTACATATCAAGCTGGAAAGCGGACGGCTGACTAAAATTCGGTCCGATGATTGGGGAGCCTTTTGTCTCTTTCTATAGGGTATCCATACATGCAGGAAAGGGACAGCGGGCTCTCGGTAATACTATCTCAGAAGACTGGGCTCGACCGGTATTTTCTCCCTGATTTTGATTAAAGATTTTGGACCTTATATGAACGGGATATTATTCATTTTTGAAGTTCTTAAATTTCTCCGTACGCATTCTATCTTGGGTAAAAATTCTTTGATGTACATACAGTTCGTACTATGGTCACAGATAATACAATACTATTGGTTCAGTAAGTACATAGTATGCCTACCGTTCCTGATCGTTAAGTCGTGAGTTCAGAGTCGTGAGTGGAACTGTTGCGGCGAACCCCTTTCTAATGCTACTTACATTTAGAACGGGACAAGATTAATTGGGAAGCTTAGGATTTTATGGTTTATTCCCACCAGCTGGCGTATTTACATCTAGCTAAGACATTTATAAGTAGCCTTTGCCCACGGCTTCACCAATGTAGCACCCAAGTGGCGCCCCCATCAGTAGTAAAATTATTACTCGCTGAATAAATCATTTATCGAAAATTCGTTTTCAACGATTGAAGTACAGGTACTGTAGTTTAATCAGAAACTATTCAAATTCAAATTCTTTATTGGAACAAACTGATTTACATATTTTGTGTACGTTAACAGCTGCATTCGTTCAGAGAACTGTGTCGCAGTTATTAGCGCCCACCTCAAAGAGTGGAGATGACAGTATCCAACATTACCTATATCAAAAACAAATATCAACAATAACAGTATAGGTAGGTAAGTATAGGTATTATCTTAAATTTATTTTAATTATATATACCTCATTACAGCCGAAAGACGTCCACTACTGGACATAGGCCTCCCCCAATTAAGGGGGGGAATATATACCTATATATATATATATATTCTATTTTATTTAATAATGTTAAGTGTGTTCGAATATTGTGTTTTGTGTCATTGTAAGTTTTGTGGTGTGTAATCTTTTTCTGTGCGTGTGGTGTACTATTAACTCTGTAAAATATAGTTCGCTGTAGTTGTAGATAGAAAAAATGCCTGAAGAGGCCGTTTTTCGCACTTTTCCTATCTACAACTACAGCGAAGTATAATTTACGTTAATAGTTTCTAATTAAACTACAGTAGCTGTACCTACCTACCTACTTCAATCGTTAAAAACCAGCCAAGTGCGAATCGGACTCGCGCAGTAAAGGTTCCGTACCTCTCAACGACCTGATACCCCATAACTGATTTAATTTACGAGAGTTTTTCAAAAGATATCAACTCCCAGTGCGCGAAATATGAATTTTTGCATGTCTTTCTTACGCAGGTACCACCACATATGTCTATGTTTGTCATATTTTTAGTATTTGTTGCTAAACTACATAATATGTACTATAATCTGACCAAGTTTGACGCTGGTATATATTACCGTTTTGAAGATAGAGTAGGAACAAAAACGTTGAAAAAAATGCATGTTTTTTGAGGTTTCTTGTACGGGGACCCCCTTTGGTTTTAGACTTTTTTTTGTTTTTAGTATTTGTCGTGACACACCTCATAGCAACACAATTTCTGAGAAAATTTCAACCGGTTACCTATTTATTACCTTTCAAAAGATACAGCCCTGTGACAGACAGACGGACGGATGGACAGCGTAGCGAGAGTAATAGGGTCCCGTTTGTCACCCTTCGGGTACGGAACCCTAAAAAATAATTTTCGTTCATCATCATTCCAGCCGAAAAACGTCCACTGCTGGACAAAGGCCTCCCCCAAATAGGGGATATGCCATAATCGCCACGCTTGGCAGGCGGGTTGGCGATCGCAGTTGGTTGTTTAAATACTCAGAGAATGCTGCTGCCCATCCTGTGGTGAATCCCTTAGTCGCCTTTTACGACACCCATGAAAAGAGGGAGGGTGGTGCAATTCATTACGTCCGGCACCACATTATTTTCGATAAATGATGGTATTCAGCGAGTAATATTTTTTTTTTGCTGATGGGTGCGCCACATGTCTGCTACATTGTCCTTAATAAGTAGCCATTGCCCATGGCTTCGCCCGCGTATTAATTCGGTTGATCACAGAAAGACGTTATTGCACAATTGCACGTCCCTCGGGCACTATTAATCTATTGACAAAAAAAAATTGTGTTACTTTTGTGTCCCTAGTTTGTGGCAAATAAATTACTTCTAGGGTAAAATCCGTAACGAGATTATCCGGAGAAGAATCGGAGTAACTGACATAGCTTGTAGGATCAGTAAGCTGAAGTGGCAGTGGGATGGCCATGTCTGTCGAAGGACCGATGGCCGCTGGAGCAGACGAGTCCTTGAGTGGAGACCGCGAATCGACAAACGCAGTGTAGGGCGCCCCTCTGCGAGGTGGATCGACGACCTGATGAAAGTAGCTGGGGAGATGGATGCGGAAGGCAGAGGACCGAGTGTAGTGGCACAATTTGGGAGAGGCCTATGTCCAGCAGTATGGACTGTGATCGTTGAGGTATTATAACAATACCTCAGTGACTGCGATAGGCTGAGTTGATGAAATAATTTCTTTCTTTCCACATGCTAATCCGGGCTATGGTCTATCTGTGTGCCAAATTTCACCCAAATCCGTTCAGTCGTTTCAGTGTGATTGAAAGAGATACAAACAAACATCCATACCATCGCATTTATAATATTAGTACGAAGCTAGCAAATGCTGGTCGTAAGCCCTAATGATAAACTGGCAAAACATAGTTGTATCAAAACCTTATACCTACATAGTAAATAGCCTCGTTTCCTACAAAAAGTACCAAGTTGGTATTGTATTTCAGCCAAATGTCGGCAACATGGTTCTGCAGCTGTGAAATATTATGTGTACTCAGCTCGAGTTAAAATGGTTTTTGTGGGCTACTGTGTGAATATCTCGTTGATTTATTTCACATAAATTATTTTTTTAAAGAGGTGGAACGTTGAGAATATCTGGTGTTTGAAAGCTCTGGTTTCATTTAAGTTTTTTTTTTATTAAGAGGCCTGTCACGTTTCACAGCCTCGCTCTTATTTTAGCCCTTTTTAGGGTTCCATGCCCAAAGGGTGCTAACGGGACCCTATTACTCTCGCTACACTGTCCATCTGTCTATCACAGGGCTGTATCTTTGTAACGGTAATAGATAACCTGTTGAAATTTTCACAGAATATGTGTTACTATGGTGTCATATCACGACAAATACTAAAAATTAAAAAACGTCTAAAACCAAGAAAAAAAAATGTACAATTTCCTAATGAGCAAGAACTATTATAATAGTAGTTTTTAAACTTTCGCGAATTTCACTCATATTGAACTGTGTTTTCAGTCTGCTCGTGACCACGGCCAATGCAACTTGACCGAAACGTCGAGGTTAGTCAAAATGTTTATTATATTTTGATTTAATTGTGCGCGACAAGTCCCGTAAACATAGTTCAATATTATAATAGTGTTACAGAATATTTGGAAGATAAGATACCTAGGTTTATAACATAAAGGTTACACATAATTAATATGCGCATGCTCATAATTAATAATTTTGTTTTTGTTATGTCTAAGTCCAATTTGCACGCCCCACGGGGCAGAATAAGCTGAAACTAATCATAATTCACCTACCATAAGAATACCATATTCTAGCAAATAATTTGAATTTAAACTAGTTTTATAATGTGTAGTGATCGCGTAAATCTAAGAAATTATTATCTCTGTAAATCTTAAAATAAAAACCGGCCAAATGCGTTTCGGACTCGCGCAGTAAGGGTTCCGTACCTCTCAGCGACCTCATAAAAACTGATTAAATTTACGAGAGTTGATCAAAAGACATCAACGCACAGTGCACGAAATATGATTTTTTTCATGTATTTCTTACGCAGGTACCACCACATATGTCTATGTTTGTCTTTTTTTTAGTATTTCTTGCTAAACTACATAATATGCACTATAATCTTACCAAGTTTAACACTGGTATATATTACCGTTTTGAAGATAGAGCAGGAACAAAAACGTTGAAAAAAATTCATGTTTTTTGGAGGTTTCTTGTATGGGGACCCCCTTTGGTTTTAGACTTTTTTTTGTTTTTAGTATTTGTCGTGATACACCTCACAGCAACACAATTTCTGAGAAAATTTCAACCGGTTACCTATTACCGTTCAAAAGATACAGCCCTGTGACAGACAGACGGATGGACAGCGTAGCGAGAGTAATAGGGTCCCGTTTGGCACCCTTCGGGTACGAAACCCTAAAAAGGCTTAAAATTACAGCGAGTCGGCTAGGCTGCTAAACGTGGAAGACCTCTTCATTATTTTTATTTATTTCACAACTTACATATAGTCATTACAGGTTTATTAAATGGCTTTGGGACTAAAAAGGGTATTATAGGTAAAATGGCCAATCGAAAAACCGATTTCAGTCGTGTTACACTAAAGAGAAAGAGAAAGAAAATACTTATTTACGGATTTTCATGAAAATAATTAATTTAGGTATAGTTCAGTCCCTTCAGCCACGTTCAGCCCTACGCTGCGTTTGCCAATTCGCGGTCTCCACTCAAGGACTCGTCTGCTCCAGTCCTGCATAGTTTTATTGGTTTAATTTAATTTTTGACTATAACATTGATTTATTTTTGACGACGTCTGTGGTCTAGTGGTTTGAGGTTCGGACTGCTGATCACGAGGTCGTGGGTTCGATTCAGGACAGGACACAAATATTTGTGTGATGAACATAAGTGTTTGTGTTGGTCTGGGTGTTTCTTATGTATTATAAGTAGGTAAGTATTTACAAAAAAAAAAAAGGTATATAAGTTTAATATCCATTGTCTAGTACCCGTAGTACAAACTCTGCTTAGTTTGGGACTAGATGGTGCTGTGTAAAAATGTCCCAAAAATATTTATTTATATTTATTACCCGACTGCGGTGGAGCCCAAAAGGAGGGTAATGTTTTTTATTTATTTATTTTGAAAAAAGAAAAACAAAAAAACACAAATATTTGTGTGATGAGCATAGGTGTTTGTGTTGGTCTTGGTGTTTCTTATGTATTATAAGTATGTATTTACAAAAAAAAAAGTATATAGGTATGTATGATATCCATTGTCTAGAACCCATAGCACAAGCTCTGCTTAGTTTGGGACTAGATGATGCTGTGTAAAAATGTCCCAAAAATATTTATTTATTTATTAATTTTACCGTGATTATTATTTTATTTTACTTTGTTAAAATGTTTAAAAGTTGTTTAAATTGATGAGTAGAACAATCATCCTTTAAAGGATTGCCAGTGAACTAAATTTCACCTTGTGTATACAAATCGACCGTATAGTTAGGTAACGATAGTGAATGGGTAACGTCTGTAGTTAATTGAACATCTTTAGCTGAACAGGTGGATCTTAACGGTGTACGTAACTTATGTAATAGCGGTTTAATTAATAACTTCGATTAATTTCAAGTTACTCTTGATGCCGTAACTGCTGTCTTTGATAGTTACGTTGAAATAATTTGTCATAAAGTCCATGTTAAGTTTGTGTGTTGGCAATAATAATAGGGAATCACATACATACAATATATGAGTACATAAATCAGCTCGTTACCGTCCCACTGCTGGCGCGGGCCTCTTCTGAGAATGAGAAGGATTATGGCTAGCGTTGCCACATGCATTTTTGCAAATATCAGGACTTCAATGAAAAAAGCGGGAAGGGCGAGAAAATCTGAATGTTTAAATATGTCCGCGCCAAATTGGCGTCCCGCTTAAGCAGTTGCTGGCGGGACAGATCCTGAGAGGGCTGGTAAGGGCCCACCTGATGTTATGTGGTTATTTTTTCCCAAAAACAACTGCGATACTACCTAAGGCTGTTGCCTAAATTATATTGCATTCGCATTCGCCACAGAGTACATTTGTATATATGGCATTCACCAAATTAAGACATAGATGGAAATTCTCATGTGATTGTAATTTCACCGACACCACCCTTCGCACTGAAACACAAAAATGCAAGCACTGTTTGACGGTAGAAATAGGTAGATAAGTATACAGGGTTATTTGTAAAACATTAACAACCCTTTAAGGGATGCTTGTACTCATCAATTTGAAACACTTATTATGGGACCAACGATAAATCTCAAAAAATAAAAGCTTTTTCCTACATTTGTGTTCAAATAAATCGACAAAATATAGGTATCCGCTGATTTTTGTTTCGCGATTTCATTGTTGGTTCCATAGTAAAAGTTGTTCTACTTGATGAGTACAATCATCCCTTAAAGGATTTTTAATGTTTTACAAATAACCCTGTATAGTACAGTCGACTGCACTTCAGTGGAAAAACTTGAATTAAAAAGCCACCCTTACTGTTTACGAAATAAAAGCCCTGTCAATGTCAAACTGTTACCACTGACCTGCGGTCGACCGTACTTCTCCGGACGAGCTCTTTCACAAAGAGCTGACTGTAGAAATATTTTTTATAGATAATTTTGTTTCCTGAACAAACCCTGGACAGGATATCGAGCTCGTCTTGACGTTCCCGAGTTAAAAGAAGTCTCAAAACATTATTCTGCAACACTAGACCACAGAAATTTACGCAGATTAGGTACCAAGCAAAATTTAATTAATTCACCTACACGCATTGCTCACAACAAAATTAAATATGGCGGAGGTATTTCGCGCCAAAAGTAATTTAGGCTTTGAATAATTAAGACTTAATGGTCGCCCGAATATTTTACGGAGCATAATTTTCTTTCGGGTATTTTTGAATTAATGTTGGATTAAATGCGGTAATACAATTTTCTTATTTAATTAAACACAATTAAGTTAAAAAGTTCTTTATTTACATAGGTCTATACTTACTTTTAAATATCATTGGGTCTATAGTTCTTTTCTAACTTTTTCTTAGCTAAGAAAAGAACAGAGCTAGAAACTACAAGTAAATAAAATAAATAAATAAATATTTTAGGGACATTTTTTTTTGTAAATACATACTTATAATACATAAAGTAATTTCATTTCCCTTGTATCTTCTGATTATTTTTAATTAAAGAAATTCCTTTGGTGACGCCGAGCGAAATTACTTATTTTTCTATTACTGGGAAATTCCTTTGGCGACGCCGAGCGAAATTACTTATTTTTCTATTACTGGCTTCATGTAGATTCTAGCTTTAAGAAGTCACAAAGGCGGGAAACAATTTTAGTATAGTACCGACTACTGCGTAAAAGCAAAAATATCAAAAATATGTCTGTGATCGATAATAAATATTTTAAATAGGTACAAGACACAAAGAAAAATGATTTATTGCCACAACTAGACGACATGCAGTAGGTGAACATGAAAAATTACTTCATTATGTACATTTTAGGAATTATAGTGATATGTGTACAGTCAACAAATCGGAATCATGACCCACTCAGCTGATAATTCGTTTGAAATCGTCAAAACAGTAAGGTTTTCTTCTATGCTGCACTTAGCACATTTTGAATATTACAGAAACTGCATTAAAACGGGTCAGAGGTCTGTGCCGTTTTGAGCTTTGTTATCAATGCAATAGATTTATAATTGGATTGGAAATTATGTTTTTTATTAACCAGGAATTATGTTTTGAATTTCGAATTAGCTGTCGTATCACGTGTTTTTCCTACAAACAACTATATTTTTTAAGAAACCTATACAAACTTTTTCGATTACAGACCATTAATAAAATTAAAATAAAAATTACAAATATAATGTCAAGTATGAAAAGGTGTCAAACAATACTCTTAATATGTGGAACCTCGGACGAAAAAAAAAGGCAGACGGAATCTCGCTATTCAATAAGTGAAGCATCCATAGCAAGCCGGATCGCTTAAAAGTATAGTATGCCAAAAAGCCGCGATTACGCAAAAAATCTAGTGTGACGGTAGTCATTGTTGTAGAGTCATATATAAAATAATAGTATAAATCTGGTGTGTTAAAATGCTTTCGAAATTATAGTGGGTTCAGGAAAAAATTAAGTGCTTCAGTCTTTGTTTAGCTAGATTCCGTCCGCCTTTTTTATTCGTCCGAGTGTGGTAAATTCATTTAATTTATAATATCCTCTGTACCATATTTCACGCAATAAATGATAAATAAATAAATAACAACATTTGGAGTTAAACATTAATAATAAAATTAGAAAAATAATTTTATTGGTAAACTAGCTGTAACTGTCAATAGCTAACAAAATTGATAACAAGTCAGTTGCCAGGGAAATATCTGTTTAAGCGAAATTCAACCTAATTGTATTGGAATGTCTGTAGGATATTAAGCTTATCGTGGGTCATGATTCCGATTTGTTGACTGTACATAAAGAAGAAGTACTAGTGAGACATAGGAAGATTTGTTAAACAAATAAGATGTCTCACCCGCATCTGCGTAAAAATAATGCAAGCCCACAGACGCGAGAACGTTTAAAGCCCTTATGAAGGAACTTATCAAGGACGTGACACGTGACACCAAATGCGAGAGACTCTGTTGACACGCACACCTTTTTTTTTATATGCTAGGCACAGACATAGTAAAAAATTATGCGAGGAGGAAACCTTCAAAAGGCTGCCGGCCTCATGGAGAACAGAGGCCGGGGTGTGTGGGATTTTTACCCACTAAAACCCCCCCGGTAGCCATCTTCAGCACAATAAGGGCACTCCGGGAATATAATAAGCCTCCGGAGCCCTTCTGTATGCTACGCCTATTATACACGTCTCAAGGGAGACTATTGTCTCCTATTACACTTTCTCGATTAGGGTTGCCATATGACAGGCATTTGACGCATTTGAAAGGCATTCAGGCGTGCGGCCGGCATTAATTTCGAACAGGCATTTTTAAATTTCGCTTGCGTTCCTAGGTAAAACCGCGTAAGTATTTTTCTTCATTTCTGCTTTACCTAAAACAGGCCTTTTTCTGCAAAATCAGACATTATAAGCACCCTAGACTTTGGCTTATCCCTCTATTTTGGAATGCTAACCCTTCACACACCACTTACGTGATGTGACGCTCACGCTTCTCATCGAGTCTCCAAGTTTATTGTCTACATAAATTAATATAATAATGTCTCATCTGTCAAAGGATGCCATTGACAGATACAGTTGCCTTGTACAAACCACAGAACAATTATTAGTGAGTAGTAGTGTTAAATAAATAAAGCAAGGGAGATGTGCCAAGTAAGAACAAATATTGACGCTTCGACATGCGCAAAATGATCTCATCGCCTACGGAACGCCCACAGATTGGGCGAAGCACTGCCTGCCCACTTTATCCATGTCTGCAATTGATTTGTTAGTAAACAAAACCAATGCCCGGGCAGTGCTGACTCTGCACTCTCTGAGGACTATGCCCGTAACATATGTATACACGTATATGGTCCAAAAACTACGATAAACTTTAATTTGTATTAATGAACCGCATATTTAAAAAAGGATATCAAACGCCATCTAATAACTTATAACTTATCAATTTCAAGTAAAGTGGGTGTTACATCCCTTAATCCTTGTAAAGCCGTAAATTCAAATTGGCCCACAATAACTTCGGCGCGGTTTCAACCCATTTGTAACCCTTGACCGAAATTGTTGTTCCTATAAATTGCTTCCTTGTAATAAAACAAGTTTAACCGGATTACATCGCGTATATTATTTAAACTGGTTTTCCTGACGTTTCGAAAGCTTTTCAGCGTTCGTCGCAGAAAGACTAAGCTTCTTTGTTTTAATCCTATTGTTTACAACGAGAGCATGTTTTGTAAATAATAATCGGAGCTGGAATGGACCGAACATCTCCCTCTACAGTTATTGTACGAAGAAGGTAAGAGTTCGCTGCCCCTGGATTATGTATGCGAACAGCGTATCCCGTCTGGTAATGTAGGTATGCAAATACTATTACGTGTTTTCTTTGGGTTTCTGAAAGCCACAGAGGAGTCGCTTGAACTCACTAAAATAAAACCGAAAACAAGGAAGTACTGAAAAGGTTCGGTGTATAATCAATAAACAACAAATAAGTTTTTTGTTGAAAACTAAGTTTTTCAAGACAAACCTTTATAAGACAGGAATTTGCTACTGGAAGCTGATCAAAATGAGCCGAAATACCATCAATCTACTGTAATTAATTGCAGAGTTCATTTCTTTACCTTAACATTATCAGATCAGCTCATCAACTCAGCCTATCGCAGTCCACTGCTGGACATAGGCCTCTCCCAAGTTGCGCCACAACGCTCGATCCTCTGCCTTCCGCATCCAGTCCCCCCCGGCCACGCTCTTTAGGTCGTCCGTCCACCTGGCAGGGGGGCGCCCTACGCTGCGTTTGCCGATTCGCGGTCTCCACTCAAGGACTCGTCTGCTCCAGCGGCCATCGGTCCTTCGACAGACATGGCCAGCCCACTGCCACTTCAGCTTACTGATTCTACAAGCTATGTCGGTCACTCCGGTTCTTCTCCGGATAATCTCGTTTCGGATTTTATCCTTCAAAGAAACTCCAAGCATAGCTCGCTCCATAGCTCGCTGAGCGACTTTAAACTTGTGGACTAGCCCAACTGTCAGTGTCCACGTCTCGGCACCGTAAGTCATGACAGGCAGGACGCACTGGTTGAAGACTTTTGTCTTCAAACTTTGCGGTATAGGCGACGAGAAGACTCGGCGAAGTTTGCCAAACGCTGCCCAGCCCAGACGGATCCTTCTGTTGGCTTCTTTCTCGAAGTTGTGTCTACCAAGCTGAATTGCCTGCCCTAGGTAGACGTATTCCGTTACAACTTCGAGTGTCGACCCTTCGACGAATAACGGCCTCGGCATGACATGCATATTGAACATGACTTTAGTCTTGTCCAGATTCATGCCGAGACCGACACGTCGAGAGGCTCCGTTTAAGCTGTGCAGCATTTCGCCCAGTTGTTCCAGCGACTCAGCCATTACAACGATGTCATCGGCAAAACGGAGATGTGAGATGTTCTCGCCGTTAACGTTGATACCCTGTCCAGTCCAGTCCAGTGTCTTGAAGACGTCCTCCAACGCGTTAGTGAACAATTTCGGGGATATTACATCCCCTTGTCTCACCCCTCTGCGCAGTTGGATTGGCTTCGTCTTTTGGTCCTGGAGCTGAACAGTCATGGTAGCAGCGTTGTATAGGCATCTCAGCATCTCTATATACCGCTCATCAATGTGACATCGCTGAAGAGCATCCAGAACTGCCCAAGTTTCGATGGAGTCGAAGGCCTTCTCGTAGTCCACGAATGCCATACACAGCGGCTGATTGTACTCTTCAGTCTTCTGTATGATCTGCCGAACAGTATGGATGTGATCTACGGTGCTGTAGCCTTTTCGAAACCCAGCTTGCTCTGGTGGCTGGAATTCGTCGAGTCTTCCGGCAAGACGATTCGTGATGACCCTCGAGAACAGCTTGTATACATGACTCAGGAGTGAGATGGGTCTGTAGTTCTTTAGTAGGGTTTTATCCCCTTTTTTGAAGAACAGTACCACCGCACTCCCGCTCCATGCCTCCGGTGTAGAGCCTTGTTGGATGACGGCATTAAACAGACTCTGTAGCTCCTTCAGGACCGGAGCCCCGCCTGCTTTTAGGAGTTCAGTGGTAATGCCGTCATCGCCCGGAGCTTTGTTGTTCTTAAGCTGCTCGAGGGCCGCCCTAATCTCGCCCTGGTCAACGTCCGGAAGATCCTCGGTGTAATGGCGCGTGAGCTGGGCTCTTTTGTCGTCATTGCTAGGAACTGCTGGTCTCGCCGTTTTGGTGGAATACAAATGCTCATAGAAGTTTTCGACCTCATCAAGCATCTCGATCTTCTCGGAGATCAGCTCGTTGTCACTGTAATATTGTATTGTCATCGAGCTTACATATACACCAAACAGTCAACTCTGTTAAAGTGAACTGGTCCAAAAGTTACTTGCATGATATCTCCCAAACGTACTAACACACTCACATGTGAAGTTAAATAAAAGCTTGTATAAATATGTATAAGTCCAAATGTTTATTCAATCAAAAATTATGTGCAGAAGCAAGACTTATAGTAGAAAGGATCAATTTCCAATATAGTACAAGGATATTCAACCTCTGGGAAATATATTGGATACTTTGGACAACCACATCCACACTTGGACATACATTGGCATAAAGGTGATGGTTGGTCACAAACATTGCAGACGTTGTCCGGATCTCTGTAGCATTTGCAGGGAGCTCCGCAGTAGCAAGAGCTGCAGCCAATGTTGGCACAGGAGCTGCCTGTGGCACACATGCTGGTGCATGGAGCGGTGGGCAGCATATATGGGTCACGGAAGCAGCAGTAGGCCGTTGCATACTGTAAAGTTTATTTAAGGTAATTTAAGATAATGACTAATGATTTTTTTGTTATTGGGTTTTTTCATTAGGAAATTCTCAGTAGCAGCCCGGAGTCTGGATTTGTGCCCGGTCAATGGCAATAGGCTCGCCCCCTATTACATGGGACTATAACTGGCGAAATGTCGGTGTACTATTACACCTCTGCCTACCCATTCGGGGAAATACAGGCGTGTTGTTATGTTATGTTATGTTAAGATAATGACCTTCTCATTCTGAGAAGAGGCCCGTGCCCAGCAGTGGGACAATAATGGGCTGCTCATGTATGAGTGATTATTTTCTCTGTGATGTATGTGTGCCACATATTCCTGAAAACTTTTCACGGCAGGCTACATACGAAAAAAAAAAACTTACATGTCTTGTTAGGATTATTTGTATGATAATCTGAGAAAACTTTTTCTTGATATTATTTTACATATTTTGATTACTTAAATATGTTGTTTGTTTGTATTTTTGTTCTTATATTTGTTTGTTCCCAATAGATAAAATAAAATAATTACATATACTACCGATAAATACTTTGATGACTTAAACTTAGCGATATAAATATAAATTAGACATTTATAACCACTTTAAGCCAGGGCCCTCAGCAAGAGCGCCGCCTAGAGGGGGCAGGGACCCCCCGTCTGTAGAGACTTGAACCTACGAAGTAGTCAAAAAATTCACAAATAACCCAAGAAGATTATGTTTTAATTAGGATATTATTTACAAATCGTATTTATTTTACATACAATTCATATCCTCTATTTTTCATCTTGACCCCACCCCTGGCCCATTGGCTGGCGATGCCCTTGGTCCTCGGTACATTTCCCCGCAAACATGTACCGAGGAGTAAGGGCATGTTATAAAATATCACAATGTAGTTTAAAATATAGGGATAATCTTACCTTACACAAATACAGAACACAAACAAAAATCACAAATTTCTGCATGTTAGCGCGCAAAATTGTACAAACTGTTTGAATAAAACGAGCAGTTAAGTACGGAATAATATTATTCCCACGGTTTGTCCTATATTAAACTGAAACTAGGCCATGCGCGCTGATCTATTTATGTAAAACACTAGTCAGGTGCGTTTGAAGCGCACGGTTCCGTACAATATTTTTTTGTAATACTAGCAGTGTTCTTGCGGCTTTGCCCGCGTAAAAGGCTTTAACTTGCCCCGTATACTGTTCCCCGTCGTAGTTTTGGGAAAAATACGTATTTCTTTATTATTATTTAATTTGAAGAGTGTCAAGTGTCACCCCGGGAACATTTTTCATAAAAACTTTAACACCCTTTTTACCCTCGTCGAGTTTAATTTTCGAAAAATTCTAAAACACGTTATTCATTAATTACTTTAAAGATTATTTATACCGAGTTTCGACTCAATCCAGCTACGTAATAATATTCTCGCATACAAAATGTTTAATCCTATTGCGACCTCTTTTAGGAATAATTTGGAAAAAAAAAAACAAGTGTTTTACTATTTAAAAACCTGTTTTTTTTGTTTTTTTTTTACCTTACAAATGATTTTTCCCAAATTTTGATTTAATCGATCCAAGAGAAAAGATTTTTCATACAAACTCTTACACCTTAATTCACCTCCTTGGGTTAAAATTTTCGAAAATTCTTTCTTAATGGATGCTTGCGTTACAAAAAGGAGCATACTGTCCAAATTTCATGTTTCTAACTTGAGTTGTTTCGGCTCTGCGTTAGTGAATCAGTCATTCAGGACATCTGTCTTTATAAGTATAGATTTTTTGAGTGGCATCATGTTTTGGTCAGTCTTTAATCTACGCTGAGAAATTAACAACCCTTCCATTCCATGGATAAATACATAAAGCAGACTACGATTTATTTTGATGTTGTGAAACTTGACTTTTATTGCAATTTTATGCAAAAAATTTAAAGAACTTCCCCTTCCTTTCTGTATTGATCGATAAAATATAATTATGATGAAGTTGAATGACTTGAACTTAAAATGTTCTGTACAGTAATTTTACATTTCTAGAAAAACACACAATCATATATTTCTACCTAAAATCTCCAGACAGACAAACGAACAAATGTCTGTTCCTTGTTGTGCGGAACTAACAATGTATGCCTTTTACAAATTAAACACGGAATTCTAAAAGTTATCAATATTTCGAAAGTGAGTTGCGTAAACACAATTACTTTTAGGCAGGTACTATGTGTCAGTTGGTCAAACGATAGTATGGTTAGAAAAAAGTCACGTATCTATATAAAAAAATTGCGTCATATCTTACCAAATTATACATTTTTCTACTTGATAACCGTTGCTTGAATCATCACAAAGAACAAATTGCTGATCTTTGTGAAATGTGAAATGATCACGGAAAAAGGAAATTCTGCTAATATTTTTACAGGAACTAATAATTTAATTCCCGTGAAAATAGTCACAGACTAAGTTAAAAAACCAGCCAAGTGTGAGTCCGACTCACGCAGTAAGGGGTTCCGTACCACCCATCGACCTGACCTACCCCATAGAAACTGATTTAATTTACGAGAGTTCATCAAAAAACATCGACGCACCGTGCGTGAAAAATTAATTTTTGCATTTCTTTCTTATGCAGATACCACCAAATATGTCTGTCTGTGTTTGCCCTATTTTTAGTATTTGTTGCTAAACTACATAGTATGCACTACAATCACACTAAGTTTAACGCTGGTATGTATTAATTACGATTTTGAAGATAAAGCAGGAACAAAAACGATGAAAAAAATGCATGTTTTTCGAGGTTTTTTGAATGTTTTTTTCCCCTTTGGTTTTAGACTTTTTTATTTTTAGTAGTTGTCGTGATAGCAACACATATTCTGAGAAACGGACGGATGGACAGACATCGTAGCGAGACTAATAGGGTCCCGTTTGGCACCCATTGGTTACGGAACCCTAAAAAGGGTTTTACAATGTCAAAAAATTTATAACGTGCAGATATCCACTGTACAACGTGTGTCACAGTGTGGGGTGTGTTTGTGTGTGTTGTGTCTGTTTCATACCGGAAAACTAAGTATTTTTTTTTTCTACATAGCGCGACAGCGTTTTCAGATTTCAGCGAGAAACTGTTCATTTCATCTTTGTTTTAGTTTTATTATAATAGCTTGTTTTTAGACTGACTTATTTTTAGCAATAAATAACTACTTCTTTCAAAAGTTCTCTGTTTTTTTAACAAACATCAAGTATTTATTTTATTTATTTATTAATTTCCAATATACATTGTTCTACACGATCAATTATATTGCCGTACACGAAAACCGCTAAGGACTTATCTGTGTACGGCGAGTCGTTCATTTTAAACATGAAAAAATTCAGGTTATTTTATTTTCCAACAATATATTATTTATTATACATATAAAAATTTTAGTGATGTTATGTTATAACAATAGATTAAGAATAGTAAGGTTCAGGCGACAAACGCGTTTTGATGCGTTACAAAAAATCTTTTAAATTTGTACTTATATATTTTCGAACGTTCATTGTAAAGGGTTTGCAGATCCTCTGGAAATTTCCAAACCATATTTCTTAGAATAAAATCTTGATTAAACAGCGCTGCAGCGCTGCAGCCACCCTCAGCGTCATAAAACATCTCGGTGACATGTCATTACCTTGAAGATGTACCGCTTTTATTTTATTTAAACACATCGCCTTCTTCTTGGAGGTTTTCCAGTAATTTTAAGGTACCACCACATATGTCTATGTTTGCCCTATTTTTAGTATTTGTTGCTAAACTACATAGCATTCACTATAATCAGACTAAGTTTGACGCTGGTATGTATTACCGTTTTGAAGATAGAGCAGGAACAAAAACGTTGAAAAAAATGCATTTGTTTCGAGGTTTTTTGTATGGTTTTAGATATATTTTTCATTTTTAGTGTTTGTCGTGATATAGTAAAGTTACACATATTATGTGAAAATTTTAACTGGTTATCTATTACCGTTACGAAGATACAGCCTTGTGACAGACAGATGGACGGACGGACGGATGGACAGCGTAGCGAGAGTAATAGCCACAGACAAGTTACTGGTCTGTGGTAATAGCACAGAATATCTAATAGTACTGGTAATAGGGTCCCGTTTGGCACCCTTTGGGTACGGAACCCTAAAAAGCGATACTAAACTATTTAAACTAAACTAGCCAAAACTTTTGTTAATTTTTGGTTATTTATAGGTAAACAGTTACGATTTCAAATTAACTTTAATAACGGATTACCAAATTGTTTGTTAAGAGCCAATATTTTTTTCAATGTTGCTGTGTCCGTAATAAGGAAGATACAAGCTGAATATTTCAACAGTCTCGCAATATGGGCCATAAAGCTGAGCCAGCCACATCTAATATAGAAGATGTGGAAGCAAGGCCGTACTTCAAGGGGAAGGGGGTCAATAACACCCTTCCGAACATTTATTTGAGTGTTAGAAATAAAAACACATAAATCCTACTAATCCTACTTATATTATAAATGCGAAAGTATGGATGTTTGTCTGTTCGTTTGTCCTTCAATCACTCTGAAACGGCTCAACGGATTTGGATGAAATTTGGCACATAGATAGACCATGTCCTGTCCATGACCTATTAACATATACCTTTTATCGACATCTACGGGAGTGAAGCTGTGGGCGTGTGTGTGGCATTGAAGAACAAACAAACATGTATAATAGGTACTTTCATATTTTATTATATTCGTAGAATCTAGGGTCTATCAGGGATATCTTATGAATCAACGTCAATTATTCGTCAGTTATTTATCTCCAAGATCACACAATAAAGTACGCTAAAATTCTCTTTCTACCGGACAAACATTTTCACCTTTTTTATTCTCACAGGAAACAGGATCAACTAAAACCACAAAAAGAAAACAAATATTTACGCATTTTTCAAGCATCTCACTGAAATTTGTTTCTGATATTCCAAGAGTACGGTGTACGGTATCTTCATTTTGTATGATTTTAAAACGGGTTATGCATGACTCATGAAGAAAGTAAGTTAAAACAAATTACTGAAAAATTATACTTAAGAACTGAATAGGTAAGTGATAATAAAAAGTAGGTAAGTAGTAATCTACTTCTATTATAAAATTGTTAAATGTCAGTTGTCTGTTTGTTTGTTTGTTTGTTCCAGCATCACGCTAAAACTACTGGACCGATTTTGATGTTTTTGTTTTGTTTGAAAGCTGATGATCTGACTTAAAAACTGGTATGGGTTTTGAGAAAGAAAGAAAGAAAGAAAACAAGAAAAAAATTAATTCGTGGGTTGCGTACTCACCCGACAGATCGAAGCTTCTATGCATTTGCACGAGCGGATAGTAATGTACGATGGAGTGGAGTGGAGTGGACAGGGTATGGGACTGGGGACGGGACAGGGGACGGGACTGGGGACGGGACAGGGGACGGGACAGGGGACGGAACATGGGACGGGAAATGGGACGGGACATGAGACGGGACATGGGACAGGACAATGGGACGGCACATGGGACTGGACATAAAATGGGACATGGGACAGGACATGGGACATGGGACAGGACATGGGGCATGGGACGGGACGATAGTGATATTCATTTCATTTCATTTCATTTATTTATTCATTAACAATTTCAATTGTGTCTGAATATTTCAGCAGGTACACGATAACAAAAATTATAATAGTAACGTAAAAAATTTGATACAATATTACTACATATCATAAAATACAATAGGTACATAATCAAAAATACATGATTTCTTATTTAATTAAACGTCAATAACAATAAAATCTCTTCTCATGGGTGTCGTAAAAGGCGACTAAGGGATTCACCAGAGGATGGGCAGCAGCGTTCTCTGAGTATTTAACCAACCAACTGCGATCGCCAACCCGCCTGCCAAGCGTGGCGATTATGGCATATCCCCCCCCTTAATTGGGGGAGGCCTATGTCCAGTAGTGGACGTCTTTCGGCTGAAATGATGAACAATAAAATGCCAAATAAATTGAGATTCCAGATAATTACATCAATAAAACACACAACAATACAATTAACATGTCAATTAAATATAAACATTTGATGCAGCTCTAGACATTAATTCATATATTCAAGTACTAATGAACAATACAACACAAAACTCATTACTACGTTTCAAAAATAAATAAGATTAAAATAATTCAACTAGGTATTAAGATGCATAGTCATGAATTCATCTACAGAGTAAAAACACTTTTTCAACAGGAAGACTTTCAGTTTTCTTTTAAATACATTAATTATATATAAATGTTGTTTTAATTCATTTGGCAAACAATTGAACAATTTAACCGCTTGATATTGAACACAATGCTTTACAATATTTAATCTGGGATTTATTTCATGCTTTAAATGCTTATTCCTTGTGTTTTCTCTTAGCTGTCTTTCGCTTTCCGTTTCATAATCATGTATGTGTTTAGCTAAACTTGTCAAAACTGTTAAAATATATAGGCTTGGTAGCGTTAATATTGAAAGTTTCTGAAAATATTCCCTACAGGATTCTCTTTGCGAAATGCGAACTATTGTTCTAATTGCCCTTTTTTGTAATATAAAAGCTCTATCAGAGTTATAATTATAGCTATTTCCCCATAGTTGAATACTATATCTTAATCTTGACTCCACCAATGCGTAGTAAACTGTTTTTAATGTATTTATGGTTACTTCATCTCGTAAGCTCCTTAGAGCGTAGCAAGCTGATGATATTGACCCGTCTATGGCTTTCAACTCATTTTTCCAGTTAAGCAACGAATTTATATTTACTCCCAAGAATTTTACTGTATCCACAAGATCAATTTTGTTTCCATTAAGGTTTACTTCCAAAGTTTCATTGCCACGTGATGTAGATTTAAATAACATAATATTGGTTTTTTTTTGTGTTTATAATTAATTTATTTGCAATAAACCAATTTTGAAAATATTTTAATGCCTTATTTATAGCACTGCTCAATGACTGTGCAGTGGGTTCACTAATAACCGCATTTGTATCATCCGCAAATGCTATAAGTTTTACATTTGAGTTCATTTTTCTTTGTGAATTAAGTAAATCGATGGTGAATATTAAAAACAAGAAAGGACCCAGTATAGAACCTTGTGGAACACCTGTCATAACATTATATACCTTCGAACGGTAGACTTTTTGATGGTTATTCTTGTCTACATCCTTAATTTCCACATACATTTTTCTATCTGTTAAATACGAATGGAAAAGCTTTAGAACCTGCCCTCTTACACCATAGTGTTCCATTTTTGCAAGAACTATTGTATGGTTCACGGTATCAAACGCTGAACTCAAGTCCAAGAAAATTCCAGCTACCCTAAATTTTTTGTTTAAATTTTCAACCACATCATAAACTAAAGTGCTAATAGCTTCCGTAGTTCCAATGTTTTTTTGATAACCAAATTGTCTATTATTTATTACTTTTTTTTGTTTAGATGACTAACAAGACGAGTTTTTATTATTTTTTCAAAAATTTTTGATAGTGTCGGTAACACAGAAATAGGCCTATAATTTTTTGTATCTGCAAGTGAACCCTTTTTATGTAACGGAATGATCCTAGCTATCTTAAGTTGTTCAGGGAAAATACAGTCTTCAAAGCACCTGTTAAAAAAATCCGAGAGAGGTGAGGCTAGAATTTTAATGTGCTGCTTTATTACACATATTGGTAGGTCATCATATCCACTTGAATTTTTGTTAGGCATTCCCCCCACAATTTTGATTAATTCTACAGGTGAGACAGACGTCAAGTACATATCATTATTTACCTTATCAGTGCAATCATTTACATAACGAAGAGATTCATATTCATCAGTTACGCCCAGTGAGTGATTATGATTGTTGAATTCATTAGCGAATATATTTGCAACTTCCCTGGGGTCATTAATATTCTTATCATCATAAGTCACGGTGAGTTTTTTCGGTGAGATTTAAAAATGTATTAATACCGGTAGAGGTCCAATCAGTTTCTAGAATATTTCTCTTGAAAATTTCATGGTTATTTTCCGTGTACATTCGTTCGTCAATTACAATTGTTTGATTTTTACTGGTTTTTTTTGACAGTGCGTTTTGGAGCCTAAGTTCGCAAAAAAGTCCCGCATGCCCATCTGCTAGGCCATTGTTGTCCACTTCAACTTTTTTTATGTGCAAATTATCCAAATTAGTAACGAAATTGTCTAAGCATGAATAAGACTGATTTCGGACAAAAGTTTTAGCTTGTATAAGTGTTTTAAAATTGTAACATTTTAGCAAACTTAAAAATTCTGTGCGCATTTTGTTCTCACAGAGGAGATCAACATTAAAGTCACCACATATAATGCACTTTTTATTAAAAAAAAAATCCAACACTTTTTCCAAGTTTTCCATAAATTGTTCAAAGTTTGTCTTATCGGTGTTTCGATAACAGCAGCATATGTATAGTCCGGTGTCAATGTCCATGTCCAATGTTTATACAACATATTTCGAAAGATTGCAATTTGTAAAATTTGTCTATTTGCGGGCAACTTAAAACTTCTCTATTATTATGTCCTAAGATAAGACTACCACCTCTTTTTTTGTTTACTCTAGTATTGTACGCCACCAAATTGTATTCAGTCATAGCAAATAACGGAGCATTTAATTCATTTAAAAAATGTTCAGTAACACAGATAAAATCTAATTTAGGCAATAAATTATTTATGTACAGTTCCAGTTCATCTTTCTTATTGCTAATTCCGCATAAGTTTTGATGAAAAATAGTTAAGCAAGAAGTATTGTGCGTCATGTCTATCTGAGTATTGTGAAAGCTTATTACAGAACTAATCTCGAAAAAACTCGTCATTTGAATTCCTACTGTCTGTTTGGGTTGAAGCATCTACAAACAACGTATCTGGCGCTTTGGAATTATTAGTCTGTGTAAATACATTGGATATAGTGAGATAGTGACACAGTGGGACAGGATATGGGACATGGGACATGGGACGATAGTGATATAGTGATATAGTGAGATAGTGAGACAGTGGGAAAGTGGGACAGTGGGACAGTGGGACAGTGGGACAGTGGGAAGTGGGACAGTGGTATAGTGGGACAGTAGGACAGTGTGACAATGGGACGGTGGGACGGTGGGACAGTGGGCCAGTGGGACAGTGGGGCAGTGGGGCAGTGGGTCAGTGGGGCAGTGGGGCAGCGGGACAGCGAGGCAGTGGGGCAGCGGGGCAGTGGGGCAGCGTGGCAGTGTGGCAGTGGGATAGCGGGGAAGCGGGGCAGTGGGGCATCGGGGTAGCGGGGCAGTGGGGTAGCGGGGCGGCCAGGCAGTGGGGCAATGGGATAGTGGGGCAGTGGGGAAGTGGGGCAGCGGGGCAGTGGGGTAGCAGGGCAGCGGGGCAGTTGGGCAGCGGGGCAGTGGGGCAGTGGGGTACCGGGGAGGCGGGGCAGTGGGATAGCGGGGCAGCGGGGCAGTGGTGTAGCGGGGCAGCGTGGCTGTGGGGCAGTGGGATAGTGGCACAGCGGGGCAGTGGGGCAGTGGGGTAGCGGGGCGGTGGCGTAGTGGGGCAGCGGTACAGTGGGGCAGCGGGGCAGTGGGGAAGCGGTGCAGCGGGGCAGTGGGGCAGTGGGATAGTGGAATAGCGGGGCAGTGGGGCAGTGGGTTAGCGGGGCAGTGGGGAGGCGGGGCAGTGGGGCAGCGGTACAGTTGGGCAGCGGGGCAGTGGGGAATCGGCGCAGAGGGGTAAGCGGTGCGGCGGGGCAGTGGGGCTGTGGGATAGTGGGGCAGCGGGGTAGTGGGGCAGTGGGGTAGTGGGGCAGTGGGGCAGTGGGTTAGCGGGGCAGCGGGGCAGTTGGGTAGTGGGGCAGTAGGGCAGTGGGGCAGCGGGACAGCGGGACAGTGGGACAGTGGACTGGAATGGACTGGACTTGACTGGACTGACGTGGGTTAGCAGAATTTAACGCGAGCGGAGCCGCGGGTAAAAGCTAGTAATAAATATAATTATACACACATAATACATACCTTGAAAATTTTGATTATACCATTCCGGTTTCCTCACGATAATTGTTTTTACTATTGATGAATTCTCTTTCGGTTGCCAATTGTGTCGATCCACCAATTAATTTCACTTTTTGTTAGTAACAGGATTAGGCGAAAACCTAAAAATACACATTTAATCATTTAAAAAAGCTTTTAAATAATATTAATTGTGTATCTGAAATTAGGGTAAAAGAAATGACGTTACTAGCAACACTACTCCTGAAATTATTTTGATAAGGATACATTTATTATGAAAAATTGCACATTATTTCGTAATATTTTCAGTTAAGAGCCCGAAATTCCTAATTATCGTATCTCTGTTGATATCTACGATGTTATTAAAACCCAAATAATGTCGAAATAAGTCTACTTACGAATGAAATGTAACGCCGGCCAGATTTCTTTCGCTGCGTTGTTTGCAGCCCAAAATACTGCAACCTCCCATTTTGCACACACTTATGTTCTCAATAATAAAATCTTAGATTAATCACACAGGGTAAAACTCACATAAATATCCCAAAAATTCACAAAATATGTGAATGAAATAACATCGTCCGACTTTGGATTGTCACTTTTAATAGTTTTAACAACCATAAGGTCAAAAAAACCGGCCAAGAGCATGTCGGGCCATGCTCAGTATTATAGGGTTCCTTAAGTAGGTGTAATTACAAACGAATCAAATCTAATATTAATCATGGCTATTTTAGTTTTTGCAATAATCGGCAGCAATAGCGACTCAGAGCGTGTTGTTAGTAGCGCCATCTAGCGATAAATTCAAGAAGCCAAATTTAAGAAGTGTCAAAGTTACTTTTGTGATTTTAACAAATAGAAAGTAGCTAAAGGAGCATTATTTGCTATGATCATTTTTCTCTAAGGTCAATGACCTTTGAACTAGGACGTTTTAAGTATTTTTCTGTTTTCTCTCTATAACTCAAAAAATTATAATCACATTATACTCAAAATAATTTTAAAAGAGAGTTTTCACAAAGGTCTATCAATGTGGAAGATTATAAGTTTCTACGTTGCATAGTTTAGAAATGGCAGGGGTACACCTGATAAAAAAGTGGTGTATGAAACATTACCTTCATTTTAGTAGACCTATTCAATGATACCCCACACAAGGGGGTGCAGCGAAAAAAAATTATTCATCCCCATTTCACATGTATGGACGGCACCCCTAAAATACGTAAAAACTATTTTTTTATTCTTTTAAAATTGAGATCTATATGTATACTATTTTTTAACAAAATTTCATTTACTTATGTTTATAACTGTAGAAGTTATTAAGCTGTAAAGGATTAGGACAGACGGACAGACGGACAGACGGACGGACATGACGAAACTATAAGGGTTCCTTGTAGGACTTCGGAACCCTAAAAAGGTTTAACTATGATAAAGACAAAAAATATGAATTGCGTCTCCGTCTTTCTAAGGCTATCCGTGATTTTGCGTTCTTTGTCTAACCAGCCTTGACGGACGGTATTGCTTATCTATTTAGTTCTTCATCTGTGGCTACAGCCCTTTACCGGTGGTAAATGTCGTCCCTGGCTACAGCAATATAATTTTTCGAATATCAAATCTATTATTACAATTCAAATTATATTTCTTTCTACTGTTTTTTTTAGGGTTCCGTACCCGAAGGGTGACAAACGGGACACTATTACTCTCGCTACGCTGTCCGTCCGTCCGTCCGTCCGTCCGTCTGTCTGTCACAGGGCTGTATCTTTTGAACAGTAATAGGTAACCGGTTGAAATTTTCTCAGAATATGTGTTGCTATGAGGTGTATCACGACAAATACTAAAAACAAAAAAAAGTCTAAAAACAAAGGGGGTCCCCATACAAGAAACCTCAAAAAATATGCATTTTTTTCAACGTTTTTGTTCCTGCTCTATCTTCAAAACGGTTATATATACGAGCGTCAAACTTGGTCAGATTATAGTGCATATTATGTAGTTTAGCAACAAATACTAAAAATAAGACAAACATAGACATATGTGGTGGTACCTCGTAAGAAAGACATGCAAAAATTCATATTTCGCGCACTGTGCGTTGATGTCTTTTGATAAACTCTCGTAAATTAAACCAGTTTTTATGGGGTATCAGGTCGTTGAAGGTACGGAACCCTTACTGCGCGAGTCCGACTCGCACTTGGCCAGTTTTTATTTATATATTTCACAGAAAATTTGATTAAATAGCGATTAAACAAAATGGCTAGACGTTATGTTTATTGAATAATTTGATAAATTATTTACTGTAGATATTATTCATAATAGCTAGTTGGAGTTGTTTAAAGTAATAAACCTGGTCCCAATCGCTAAAAATTTTAATTGTATCACAACACAACACTATTGGAAAATGTCAAAAACGCCATCATAGCGTGCCGCGGGTATAGCTAAAATGCTACTTGAAGCCATGTTACCGGTAAATTGTAAGTCGATCTAATTGCACTGGATGTTCAAGTTGTGTTCCCTAACTTAGCTCACGATACGTACTCGTATAATTAAAGTTAGGTTGACTTGCCAAGAGACTTCTAAGTATGAACCCACCTTAATTACTAAAGTTTGTTTCTTTGCTCAGCGTGGATGCAGGTATATGGAATATTCTACCCATGGGTTTAATAAACAGGGGAGATAATAATTGCCAATGCATAATAATTGTGTGTGTTTACTTATTTTACAAACACAGAAACAAAACCAATAAGTACAGCGCACACATTAAAATTTTCTCACACACCAAGAAGCACGCAGCAACGCTAGTAAAACGAAGTTTAACCGGATTACATCGCGTATATTATTTATGTTGGTTTTAATTCCATTTTATTATAATAAGTAGTGATCGCGAAAAACTTAGACTTACTAATTGTACACACGCGAAAAGTGGGCATTGTTGCAGAAGATATTAAAAAAAGTTGTAAATTTTGTGCAGCGGGAATATATTCTATTCTATCATAGATATTATGGTCTATTTTTAAACAGTGTAGGTTACCTAGAGCAAAAGGTTACTGAGCTCCAGGAAGTTCAAATAAAGCTTCACAACGTAGCGGCGGTGAAAAAAGGTTATTGTTAGTCTTAGATGCAATAAATGAAAATTCTACAAAATTTTGTATTAACAACATAAATCAAACTATTCCACTAACAAAATCAAAAATAAACATCTATTATTGAGATATTATTATCCACGACGCCAAATTATTTTGTGGTTTTTGTAACAGCTCTTATCTAATCCGGTGGAACGTGAAACTATAGTGTAATTGATTCTAAAATCGAATAATCCTCGGTAAATCCAATAATTCTCCGTTGCAGTGTAAAGTTATTTGCCAATTAAATTATAAGATACTCGACGACATTGCAGTCCTCAGGCAGTGTGGATCGACCAATTAGAATTGTAAGCGTTGTTCTATATTGGTCGGTTCCTAGTCTCCCGGGAAATTTGATTTGGAAGCTGAAATTCTATTTTAGTTTATTATAACCGAGAGTATTCCGCTGGTGATATCAATTTTAATCTTAATTAGTAATATTTAATATTGGCAAGTAAATAGAAATACCTATAATGTTAATGTAATAAAAAGCTTTCATTTCTGTTTTATTTCCAGCATATTTTTTACCACAATGTCTGCGGTGTCTGAGGATTCATTAGTCAAAGTCCTAAAGAAATGTGGTTGTTATTTATTTTATAATTGCGTCTATGAATTCTTATTGTAATTCTTGAATATTTTTCAGGTGTGTTCATAGAAAAAAAAAACTTGATCTTATAAAAGATCTTTAAACCAATGATATTATATATAAAAACCGGCCAAGTGCGAGTCGGACTCGCGCAGTAAGGGTTCCGTACCTCTCAACGACCTGATACCCCATAAAAACTGATTTAATTTACGAGAGTTTATCAAAAGACATCAACGTACAGTGCGCGAAATATGAATTTTTGCATGTCTTTCTTACGCAGGTACCACCACATATGTCTATGTTTGCCTTATTTTTAGTATTTTTTGCTAAACTACATAATATGCACTATAATCTAACCAAGTTTGACACTGGTACATATTACCGTTTTGAAGATAGAGCAGGAACAAAACCGTTGAAAAAAATGCATGTTTTTTGAGGTTTCTTGTATGGGAACCCCCTTTGGTTTTAGACTTTTTTTTGTTTTTAGTATTTTTCGTGATACACCTCATAGCAACACAGATTCTGAGAAAATTTCAACCGGTTACCTATTACCGTTCAAGAGATACAGCCCTGTGACAGACAGACGGATGGACAGCGTAGCGAGAGTAATAGGGTCCTGTTTGGGACCCTTCGGGTACGGAACCCTAAAAAAGAGGTAGATACGTTACTAGCGCACCAAAATTAAGCGTACAAAAGAAGCTAAATATCGCCTTTTAGCCTCAGTCGGTCTCGCACAAGTAAACGATATGTACATACCGTTCTCCCGCTAGCCAATTTTCGATTTGATTGTCGATTAAGGCTTCAAAATACTGTTGTGTGTAATGCGTATAGTGAAATGTAAAGATAAAAAATATATGTATGTGCCGGCGCTGCGTAGGGAACATTATTTTCGTTTGTTTTGTGAGCGTTTTCGTATAAAGTATCTTTACTAAATATCATTGCCTTAAACTAACTAACCAAGGGAACGGATATAAACGTAATATTTTAAATTAACATCGAAATAACAATAAATTTATTTCGTGATGAGAAGAAGCTTACTTTGGTCTAAGCCTTAGACCAAAGTAAGCTACTTGTACGGTGCACGTACATGAGTTAAATTAGAGGTACCTATTTGTAGAAATAAGTAACAAGTAGGCTCGCGTATCTGCACTTTCATCGCAACCTAAATTTAAAACTGCAGTGACACATGGCGGAGCATAGATGCTACATTTATGTTAAATATTTTATAAGTGTTCAATTAGACGTGGTTTGGGTCGGACAACTTGCATTTTCATTTAGACTCATACCCGTTGGGCACTCACTGACAATTCTGAAATTCTTACAATCTGCATTGCATTGCATTGACAATCCTATTAGTTATTTTATTATTTTAACGCATTTTACGCATGCTAAGCGAATTCTAAAGATTTAAATTGTGGAAAGAAAAATCGCTCAAGAGCAGGATCCTGCTCGTAATAATAAATAAATAAATAATAATTAGTAAGGGTAGGCATATCTATACGACTTTGATTTAACTGCAAAGTTAGTCGAGTCGGTTAAGGAACAATGTTTCTTAATAAGATATCGCTGACGTCACCCAAAGACGTATAGTGGAGGATAATTTCGATACCACGAGCAGTGTTCACGGTAGCTTAGTGGCTAAAGCACTGGCGTACTGAGTCAGGATCCTGCTCGTGAGCGATTTTTTCTTTCCACAATTTAAATCTTTAGAATCCTATTAGTGTTTTGTTGCACCCAAAAAAAAAATTTTTGGTCCTTCGAGCCGGAAGTGTATAAATGTTGTTCTAAGGGAAGATTTTGATTGTTGTTCTAACTAAAGAAGCTTTCGAAAGTGTATCGTTCATATCAAAGAGAGTTAAAAAAACAATTACCTTAGAGTCTAAGGAAAGGCCTTATCATCCTCCTGCCCTTATTCCAACTTATTTGGTGTCGATGCAGCATGTCTTTTTCTTCCATACATCTCTATCAGCCGTCATCTCCGTGTTCACTTTCTTTGATAATTTCGCAGAACTGGATGACAATGTAATATTAAATCGCTTTTGTTTTAAAAACGTGCAGGAGTTATTAAAAGAAATATTTTTCATCTTTTATCAAATTATTGTCCCTAACATTTTTTTTATACTTAACGGGCTTGCGATTGACCGCCACCTCACGATTGCGATTGTTAAGCGATGGTGCGGTCGACGATAGTTCACCCTTGCCCAGCAAAGGTGAGAGGACGGCAGTAGCATATTTCGACCTATCCTCTCAAGTGGCTACACCGGGCATCGTACCGGAATACGACTAGGTCGCTTGGCGGCACGTCTTTGCCCGGTGGGTGGTCGCAAGCCATCGGCCGTGGCCTACCACCAGTATTTCACCTGATTTTCACCACCCAGGGATCACGTGTAGGGATTCCTCCAGACGTGGGTGACTCGATCCCCAAACATAAATAAATAAATAAATATCTTTGGGACATTTTTACATAGCACCATCTAGTCCCAAACTAAGCAGAGCTTGTGGTATGAGTACTAGACAATGGATATAATACTTATATACTTTTTTTTTTGTAAATACATACTTATAATACATAAGCAACACACCCAGACCAACACAAACACTTATGTTCATCACACAAATATTTGTGTCCTGTGGGAATCGAACCCACGACCTCGTTATCAGCAGTCCGACACTCGAACCACTAGACCACAGAGGTCGTCAAAAACATAAAGAAAAGAACCTTAATTCAACGACAAAAAAGAACTTTACAAATGTCTTATTGGCACAAAATATAAATTACAAAACGTCTTATTGGTATCAAGAGCCCAATCAACGTTTTTGAACCAAGCAGAAGAATTGGCGCGAGAATTCATGGTATTCCGTCAAAGTAATTCTATTAGGGGTAGTAGGGGTGCCGGTCACCCCTGTCAACCTTGATTAGGTACAATCTTGGAGTAAGAAGAAATGGAGCGCACATTTGTAAGCATCTTACGCGCCGTACGCTCAAGAAAGCATGCTGATTGCTGATCTTCTATCGTGTCGACACGAGCTACATAATGATAAAATCTCATGCCGTGGGGAAAAGATTAGCCAGTCAGCAGGTTGGTAGCGGGGCTGACTGCCCAGGGTGCGCCGAACCAACAATTAAATATCGTCACTTGTGGAGGTTCATCGAATGCACCCCAAGCATGCTGATGACGTCATAAAAGGCGCGTAAGGTGCGGGTTAATTGGGCGAGGTTCTATAACACAATACAAAAATTCAAAAAGTAGCCTATATGTTAATACGGGTTATGTTCTATCTGTATGCTAAATTTCATCCAAATCCTATCAGCCCTTACACCGTGATTGAGTAACAAACATCTTCACAAACTTTCACATCCTACTAATATTTTAAAATTGAAAGTTTTTGAGGATATATGGATGTATGTTACTCTTTCACGCAAAAACAACTGTATGGATTTGGATACCTACAGGTTGTCAGGGAAACGCTTCCGAAAACGAAGATAGATGATAGTGCTGGTGATTACTGATACGAAACCATGAAAAAAATGCGTTTTTTTTTTTTTTTTCTTTTTTTTTTCATTTTTCATTATGTATGAGTTTTATTTAACTGCCCAAAGCTGGTTTTGAATGAAAAATGCAAAAAAATATATATATGAAAAAATCTAAAAAAAGGATCGCATTTTTTTCGTGGTTTCGTATCAGTAATCACCAGCACTATCATCTATCTTCGTTTTCGGAAGCGTTTCCCTGACAACCTGTAGGTATCCATACAGTTGTTTTTGCGTGAAAGAGTAACATACATCCATATATCCTCAAAAACTTTCAATTTTAAAATATTAGTAGGATGTGAAAGTTTGTGAAGATGTTTGTTACTCTATCACGGTGTAAGGGCTGATAGGATTTGGATGAAATTTAGCATACAGATAGAACATAACCCGTATTAACATTCATGCAACTTTTTAAATTTTTTGTATTAAGTCTTATGGAACCTCGCACACTTCACCCGCACCTTACGCGCCTTTTATGACGTTATCAGCATGCTTGCACAATTACCCCACTGATCTTCTATCTTGTCGACATAAGCTACATAATGATAATAGCTCATGCCGTGGGAAAACATTAGCCAGTCAGCATGTTGATAGCAGAGCGGACTGTCCAGGGTGCGCCGGACGATCAATTAAATATCGTCACTTGTGGAGGTTCATCGAATGCACCCCAAGCATGCTGATAACGTCATAAAAGGCGCGTAAGGTGCGGGTGAAGTGTGCGAGGTTCCATAAGACTTAATACAAAAAATTTAAAAAGTTGCATGAATGTTAATACGGGTTATGTTCTATCTGTATGCTAAATTTCATCCAAATCCTATCAGCCCTTACACCGTGATTGAGTAACAAACATCTTCACAAACTTTCACATCCTACTAATATTTTAAAATTGAAAGTTTTTGAGGATATATGGATGTATGTTACTCTTTCACGCAGAAACTACTGTATGGATTTGGATACCTACAGGTTGTCAGGGAAACGCTTCCGAAAACGAAGATAGATGATAGTGCTGGTGATTACTGATACGAAACCATGAAAAAAAATGCGTTTTTTTTTTTTTTTTTTTCATTTTTTTTTCATTTTTCATTATGTATGAGTTTTATTTAACTGCCCAAAGCTGGTTTTGAATGAAAAATGCAAAAAAATATATATATGAAAAAATCTAAAAAAAGGATCGCATTTTTTTGTATTAATTTTTTGTATTAAGTCTTATGGAACCTCGCACACTTCACCCGCACCTTACGCGCCTTTTATGACGTTATCAGCATGCTTGGGATGCATTCGATGGAACTCCACGAGTGACGATATTTAATTGTATCTGTATTACAGAAATAGATAGAATGGAAAAGTGGGCAGGGCGCGCGTGTCAACACTCTGCACCATAGTGCATGGCATTTCAAAGCTTTTCTCAGTACACCTTATGACTTGTTTGTGTAAATACTGTAACAAAATTCGCAAAAATCTCTTATTGTGCTGTTTCTAACTGCAGAAACAAAAGCTATAAAGTATATTTGATTAAAGTTAATTTTTTTAAATTAATGACGTCAATATTATGTAAGGCGTGGTTTGTTCGAAAGTTGCCACGCATGAATCGCAAGTAAAATTGTGATTAAAACCATTCTACTCTATTTCTGTGTGTTGTATCATAACAATCGTGACATTAGACACAGAAACGGATTGCTTGGAAGTTCGTTACGCTACATCTTTACAGCTTAAACACTTGGATGCGGTGAAAGGCGGGCGTTTTTGGGGTCTGTCTTATTGTGTGCCGTTCGAACAAAAATTAAAATTTTGATTAAACGATTTTGAATCACTTCTTTCTGCACCCTCTTCTCGTGGGTATCGTCGTCTAAGTGGTTCACCAGAGGATGGGCAGCAACCGACTTGCGGTGCCATTTAGGCAACAGCCTAGGTGGTATTGAAGTTGTTATGAGCAAAGGTAGCCGCTTAACATCAGGTGGGCCTTTAGCTCATTTCGCCATCCTATAATATAAAAAAAAGCGTTCTCTGAGTATTTATTCAACCAATTGCGATCGCCAACCCGCCTGCCAAGCGTGGTGATTATAGCATATTCCCCCCGTTTGGGGAAGGCCTATGTCCATCAGTGGACATCTTACGGCTGAAATAATGGATATGGATCTTATTATTAGAAACTGGCGGAACAATGCAAGAAACTATCGAAGAAGACATTGACCATTCGTTTGTCAACCGAAGAGTTGAACAGAACTTGTCAAAAGAGAGGAAATGGTAAAAATTAAATAAAGAGCCTTCTTAAAGTACTGAATTAAAACCATTTCTATTAGTGGACCTTCTCGTTTCTCTTACGTTCCAGTAATATAGGCAGATAAACTTTGGCTACATAAAATATTGACTTCCACTTTCAAAAACATTCTTTTGTTTCTTTTCAAAGCAACGACGATCAAGTTTGGCGCGGTTTATAACCAAGTTTATCCATATTTTACGTCAAAATTTACAAAAGGTTTGGTTCTGCGCTAAAACGACACTGAATTTTGTAACTCACTCAAATTGATTCATTTTTTCTACAGTGAATAGAAGCTGGGATCTGGAGGCGTTTCGTATAATGACGACATTAAGGTCTCAAATGAGAGTCAATAACATGGAATGTATGTTATATATGTAGGAGTAAGCTGAAGTGGCAGTGGGCCGGCCATATTAGCCGAAGAACCGATGACGTGTTCTTGAGTGGAGACCGCGAATCGAAAAACGTAGCGTAGGACGCCCTCAAGCTAGGTGGAGTGACAATCTACGCAAGGTGGCTGGTAGAAACTGGATGAGAGTGGTTGAGAATCGAAGTCAGTGGCGTGCTGTTGGAGAGGCAACAGTGTTGGGTATAGGTCTCATATATAATCATCTCATTTTGGCCCGCTGATGATGATGTAGTAGTTCGGATAGATTTTACTTACTGCTGTTATTAAAAGTAAATACGAAGAGGCCTACCTACATTAGATGCGTCGTCAGGGTAAAGCGCACAAGCACACATTTAAATTAAGTAAGTAATTCACTGAATAATTTATCAAATTTTATTCTATATTATTTTATTCTATTTGACGACGTCTGTGGTCTGGTGGTTCGAGTGTCGGACTGCTGATCACGAGGTCGTGGGTTCGATTCCCACAGAACACAAATATTTTTTTTTTTTTTTTTTTTTTTAAATCTTTATATTTTATTAAGGGGTTTTTATCCACACGGATATGCCAACCCCATATAAATATTTGTGTGATGAACATAAGTGTTTGTGTTGGTCTGGGTGTTTCTTATGTATTATATCCAGTGTCTACTACCCATAGTACAAGCTCTGCTTAGTTTGGGACGAGATGTTGATGTGTAAAATGTCACAAAAATATTTATTTTATTTATTTATTTATTATTCAATGTAGGTAGGCCTATTCTCTTTTAATACAGATACTAGTATAGTATTATATTATCTGTGATACAGAGAAGGAAGCAATAATCACCACGATTGCTCGCTGCGTGTTTGCAAGTTGGCACTTCAGACCATCAAGGCTTACTTGTCTTACTGCCATACCAGTTTTTTTTGACATTAGTTGACAAAACTAGCTAAAGGCCCACCTGATGTCAAGGATGTACACGAGATCACTAAGTGATGCGTTCGTTTTATGTATCACTTAATGATACATCATTGGCGGTACGAGTATGACAATTGTACACTAGGTCACTCAATTATACATCACTAAAAGATACATCATTAGCCTCCCGTGGGCTTAGACACAATACAATGTCAAATCAAGAAATTACATTGGCGGCGGCTGTTTTTGTAAATAACACAAAATTAGTATCAGTAGTAGTAGAGCTCCTTTGTGAAAGAGCTCGTCCGGAGAAGTACTTCCACCATACCTACTTCTCCGCCAAATAGTGATGCTTGCATTGCTGTGTTTCGGTCTGAAGAATACCGGTGCCGGTGAAATTATAATCACATGAGACTTTTTATCTTCATGTCTCTGGCGAAATGACTTGCGTTACCATTTAGGCTACAGCCTAGGTATTACAGTTGTTATGAGCAAAGGTAATCGCTTAACATCAGGTGGGCCTTTAGCTGGTTTCGCCATCCTATACTATAAAAAAAACCGGCCAAGAGCATGTCGGGCCATGCTCAGTATTATAGGGTTCCTTAAGTAGGTGTTACAAACAAATCAAATCGAATATTAATCACGGCTATTTTAGTTTTTGCAATAGGGCAGCATTGGCGACTCAGAGAGTGATGTCAGTAGCCTCTAGATGGCGCTATACAGTGCCAAATGTAATAGACGGCACTTGACGGCAGCATTGGCGACCCAGAGAGTGTTGGTAGACGCCGCTAGATGGCGCCAAATTTAAGAAATGTGTCGTCAACATAACAAAAAGTTACATTTTGTGATTTTTTCAAATAGAAAGTAGCTTAAGGAGCATTATTTGCTATGATCATTTTTCTGTAAGGTCAATGACCTTTGAACTAGGACGTTTTAAGTATTTTTCAGATTTCTCTCTATAACTCAAAAAATTATAATCAGAATATGCTCGAAATAATTTAAAAAAGAGTTTTTACAAAGGTCTATCAATGTGGAAGATTATAAGTTTCTACGTTGCATAGTTTAGAAATGGCAGGAGGGGGGACACATTGCAAGCCACATTGGCAGGCGATATTTCGCAGATGGTACATCTGATAAAAAAGTGGTGTATGAAACATTACCTTCATTTTAGTAGACATATTCAATGATACCCCACACGAGGGGGTGCAGCGAAAAAAAATTTCCATCCCCATTTCACATGTATGGGCGCCACCCCTAAAATAAGTAACCATGATATTTTTATTCTTTTAAAATTGAGATCTATATCTATTCTATTTTTTAACAAAATTTCATTTACTTATGTTTATAACTGTAGAAGTTATTAAGCTGTAAAGGATTAGGACAGACGGACAGACGGACAGACGGACGGACATGACGAAACTATAAGGGTTCCTTGTAGGACTACGGAACCCTAAAAAGACGTGTGGCACTCTGAGACTGCCGCGGTAAAGCTATTGCATAGCATTTTTTATGTAAATACAAAGAGGAGGTGCCCTAACGTCGAAACTCTAAACAGGCATGAGTCACCAGATTGCGGGGCGAAGAGGGGGATTACGCATGCGCAGTAACGCCGATACAACCAATGCCACCTTGAGGCGATTTGCAGAACTAAAGAGACAAGCGTGATATTTCAAAAAGTCATTAAAAGTTCTGCTATTCATCGATAGATGGCAAAACTAAAAAGTATCACCGCTGTGCCGGTCGGAGTGGGGGGTGTTGGGTTATTTTCGTTAAGGAATTTCTGGATTCGGTCTCCGCGCTCAAGGCCCGCGATAGAAGCTATGCAATAGCTTAAAATGATCTGTGAAAACTAGACTAGTCAGAAGTCACTAAATGATGTTTAATTCAAGCGAACATCACTTAGTTATCAGCCTGTATTTACTCTGCATCACTTAATGATGTATCACTTAATGATGTATCACTTAATGATGTATCACTTAATGATGTATCACTTAATGATGTATCACTTAATGATGTATCACTTAATGATGTATCACTTAATGATGTATCACTTAATGATGTATCACTTAATGATGTATCACTTAATGATGTATCACTTAATGAGGTATCACTTAATGATGTATCACTTAATGATGTATCACTTAATGATGTATCACTCAAGTATTGAGTATCATCTAGTGATATCGTGTACATTCGCCTTTTAGCGGTTACCTTTGCCCATTACAACTGAAATACTACTTGAGTTTTGCCTATGGTATTGCAAATTATATTTTACTAAGATCTCCAAGCTGTACGTCATCGTCGTGGCTCAATACTGCTGTGCCAGGCCCTACGTAAAGCCTACGACTTTTTACTACCAATTTGTCGGAACCGCGGACAAAAGCCATTGACCAATAAATCCCGTACAACAAGACAGTATAACATAAAAAGTAAGATACTAAACGTTATAAGGTTTTACTGCAAGTGAAAGTACCTACGCCGAGTGTATCGTAAACGAACTGACTTACGACTACCGATATTGAGGCGATCGTTAAATCGAATGTTTATAATAAATATTTGTTTACATCACTGAGGTAATATGTACTACGTACTAGAGAAGACACCTCGAACAAAATGTTTGTAGCACGTTTTAGAGCTCCTGCACTCTCACTCGCTTAGCCACACTCGCACCTCAATGGTTTACATACTGATTTGTTGCATGGAGTTTTGTACTTGAATTCCTTTGGGAGAATTAAGCCCGAAGATTCGAATTATACTCCATCAATCCAAATTAAAGAATCACTAATTATTAATTATTTTCACTTTTTTTTAAAAATTATTATTACTGCCTCGTTGGTCTAGTGGTTGCAAGCGCGACTGCTGAACGTGGGGTCCTGGGTTCGATTCCCGGGTCGGGCAAAGTGTTATTGGGTTTTTTCATTAGGAAATTCTCAGTAGCAGTCCGGAGTCTGGATTTGTGCCCGGTCAATGGCAATAGGCTCGCCCCCTATTACATGTGACTATAACATAACTGGTGAAATGTGGGTGTACTATTACACCTCTGCCTACCCCTTCGGGGGAATACAGGCGTGATTTTATGTTATGTTATTAAATTATTTTCAAATTAGGATTTCGTTTCTTGTTCAAAATGGGTTCTGCTACTGAGAGCGAGATTCTCAGCCAGTTGCAAATGTAGCCTGCCGCTGAGAAAACTCTCTCTAGAGCTGATTAATTTATTATTTTAACGCATTTACCTACGCATGCGATGCGAAATCTAACGATTTAAATTGTGGAAAGAAAACATCGTTTTTTTTCTTTCCACAATTTAAAAAACTAAACTAAACTGCCGTGTCATGTTAAATCACCAAATCCACATCAGCTCTACGATTTAAATTGTGGAAAGAAAAAAAACGATGTTTTCTTTCCACAATTTAAATCGTAGAGCTGATGTGGATTTGGTGATTTAACATGACACGGCAGTCTTTCTTTTAAATAAAGTCGAATCGAAAAGTTTAACTTTATTTATTTATTTTATTTATTTATTTATTTATTTGTTTTTTTCCGTTTTGTGTTTTTCCGAAACAATAAAGTTTCGAAATAAAACTAATTGAAAAAAATACCAATTCCGGAATTAGTTCCACTATTCCGGAGTTCGGTACCCAATATCGGAAATCAGTTTCGGAATTGAAAACCTTCCGATATTGCATGCCCCAGTGTCGACGTGTTTCCGTGCCTCTGAGCCTCCGAGCCGCCGTGCCTCTGAGCCTCCGAGCCGCCGTGCCTCTGAGCCTCCGAGCCGCCGTGCCTTCGAGCCTCCGAGCCTCCATGTCTCCGTGCCTCCGCTGTCTCCGTGGCTACACTGCCCTACACTCCTACCAGAGCTACCCTCACCGTCACGACCAACACTATGTGACAAGTTGACTAGGAAACGTCGAAGCCATCTAGCATAGTGACTGACATGTATAAGTGTTGAAAACAACCTAATTACAATATATATTTTGATTAAATATCGCATAGACAAAACCACGGAATAAAGAAAACAAGTAGAAGTACCTTTCCGATTACTTATACCCGCGGCACGCTATGATGGCGTTTTTGACATTTTCCAATAGTATTGAGTATTGTGACACATTTCAAATTATTAGCGATTGGGACCAGGTTTATTACTTTGACCAACTCCCACTAGCTATTATGAATAATATCTACATAAAGTAAATAATTTATCAAATTATTCAATAAACATAACGTCTAGCCATTTTGTTTAATCGCTATTTAATCGAATTTTCTGTGACATACATAAAAACATCATAGCGTGCCGCACCTATAGTACGGGAAAAAGTGTCGCCAAAATCACACATTGACAACAGAAATAGTACATTAAAATACACAAAAACAAATAAGTGATTGGATCTATTTAAAATTAAAATGAGGCCTACCAATTATACAATGTTTTTTTTTTAATTCAGTCTTAATATAAGTTGTTAAAACTAAAATTATTTTACTGTAATAAATATACCTTCTTATTCCAAGGACTAAGGCCTTAACCTTCTCATACTGAGAAGAGGCCCGTGCCCAGCAGTGGGACAGTAATGGGCTGATTATGTTATGTTATGTTATTCCAAGAAGATGCCCGTGCCCACCAGTGGGACAATAATGGGCTGCTGCTGATGATGATTGAAATATATCAAAATTGTACACATAACGGTGATATGATGTATCATGTAAAGCTGTAGCTTTATGAAAAAATTGTTTCATTCTGCTGTAATTTTTACGCGTTAAACTCACACAATTAAAATTAAAAGGGAAACTAAGCGCGATTAAGTAAGTGTTGTGGATCTCCGCTTAATTGTGGCACGCGTGCGGTAGCCGTATGACATTTCCACCTTGCTTTCTACATTACGTGGACAAAAGAGTACATGAGCATAATGATCATTCTAGGTACCAATTTAAACATACACGTGAAGTCTTCAATCTACTTAAAGGACACCAAGTCACCAACTAGGTTTGCTAGGCTTTAGAAAATAAAATAAGTTGTTTATTGATATATTTATTTTCAACTCAATATCAGTGACTATTATTAGGAATGCGGTGTACACAGTTATTATATTAAAATATATTTCCAAAGCTATCGTCCATTTTACAGCGGGAAGTGATATGTAGGGTGTATACAGGGTGGTCATTTAATTTAAAAATATATAAGTATTATCGCTTGTCCATTTATCTTACTGATTTTACATTATTATTATCACTGGGTAGTCAATGCAGTAAAAACTTGGCGCTTCATTTACATTTAGATGCATACTGTTTTAAGGTACAAAAATAATTGTCTATAAAATAGCATTTGCTAAAAAAAAACAGCAAAATATGGAGGTTGTTACTGTTGTAAATACTGTATCGACAACCTATCATATACTGCCCAAATACGCCCAAAAAGTATGCACCGAATGCCCGTAGTCACATAATAAAATCAAAATCCCAAATCACATGATACAAACAAAACTTTATTACAACGAAAATTATAAACAATGTTAAAATCACGTTGTACAATTACGTAAAAGTAACAAAAGCACGTGTCTGTTTGAACGCAGGTTGAAGTGCACGTGAGCACGTGTTTACTAATTAATACAGATAAATTAGCACGTGCCAACGAATCACATGTTAGTACTGTGAGTTAGTAACATAATGTAATATTTTTTCAGAGAAAAATAAACCAATTAAGTAATTTAGTTTTACACTCGGGAGTCTTTGTAATTAAATTGGTTAATATATTAAGGTGACAATTCTGTGCATACGTTTTCTTTATTTACTATATAAGATCTCATTTTAATAATCCACGATATTTTGCATTTTATTTTCCTCAGTGAATACTAGTGCTAAAATTAATCTAATGGTATAATTTATAAATCAATCAATTAATTTTAGATTATTTTAGGTGTAATAACATCCGTACACGCTACCTATCAATGAGCGTGATGAAAAACTACACCCGTTTCTTTTTAAAAGCTGGTCGGTAGCGAGACATTTTGTGCCCGTGGTTTTATGGAACAAAATCAGCTGTTACCATCAGTTTTTTTGTGGTATGTACATTTATACCGTCAGAAATTTATTTTGTGTTACGTATATCATCTTTAGCATTTACTGAGGCGCCATGCTAAACATCGTGGATTATTAAAATAAGACCTTATAAGTGCGCTTCTGAAGTAACTCGTTGGACCTTCCAGAATAATTTTATTTTGTGTTTTTTATTCACTTGTCACTTTAACTCTTTGATAAGATGAATTCGTTTATTAAGTTGGCAATTCAAATAACTCAGCAGTGACGCTTGGCTATCAATAACTAATTTATAGTATCCATATTAATTAAATCCACTGTTGTCTCATGGGTATCCTTAATTATAAGTATTATTCCCAAGAGGATAAAATAATCAAATGTTTTCTTGGCAATGGTTATACTCACAAATAACTCAACGAGTAGATTTATTATATTTCTTTCAGAATGGAAGCATTGAAAATACCACATTAACACAAATATATAAAGTTAATAATATATATTTTGTTAATATTATTAAAAATTAAATAGAAATTACCTAATCGTACCGAATCTTCAAACGTAAAAAAACATGTGTGACGCAAGAAATTTAAACGACCACCCTGTAAACGGAAATAATATTTACTATTTATTATCAAGAGAAAAATTATTTTAATAATTGGCACCGAGACAATAAATATCTAAATTATTATAAATTCCAGAATAATTATTACTATTCTGGTTTATATATAATTTTTTACCTTACGTAATAATAAATTGGCGAAAACAATTTGACGAGACAATCACATAGTCACAAGAGATTTTCAATTCCAATCAAGAGATTTTTTATACCATAAGTACCTATTAATTTTTAGTTTTCAAAATCAAATAAGTACTCAAAATCAGTCGTGCGCGCGAAATACTTTTCCCAGTTTTCTATTGTTTAAAGAACATTAATCTTATAAAATCATATTTGTACTATGAAAATGAATGAAATGGTTTTTTTTTTGTGAGAGAATGATTAATTGCTTCCTTATTTTATTACATCAAAACCCTTGGGGCAAGCTAATGGAATGAAAGAAATTATGTACTATTTTTTTCACATTATAATAAAACAAAGTTTAACCGGATTAAATCGCGTATATTATTTAAATTGGTTTCCCTGACGTTTCGAAAGCTTTGCAGCATTTCGTGGCCGCAGATAGACTAAGATGACAAGTGTCTTTACAAATATTTTTAAAAAAATATTTTAATCTACCGTACAATATTATTAATTAAAATCGTTTCGATGCACGCAGTAATCACTCACAATATCATTATCTTTTACAGTGTTGCGTGCTGTTTGGGACTTGATTATTTTAAGGACTAGGTTCCAAACAGGTGGTAGCTGCCAACCATCTTCTCTAGTCTCTAGTTTTATTATAATGTGTAGTGATCGCGAAAACCTAAGAAGTTTTTTTTTTTCACATTTAACATTGATTTAACACTGTCCATTTATAAGCTCAAATTTGTAAGAATATGGATTATAAAGTACTTATTTAATCATATATTTCTAGGCCATAAAGTACAAAACTACACAATGAGAATATACAGAAGTGTACCTACTGTTAAAAAACTGAATCCATTCTTTACAAGAATTGTTACTTAATACGTACATTTGTTTCGTAAATAACATGAATCTTTAAAAGCTTTGTTCTTAATATATAATTATAGTGTTAGACACTCAGTTCCTAAACAATAGAAAACTCGAAAACTAAAAACTAACTTATTCTAGTTTTATGTTGCACAATTTCTGTTTTAACATTCAAGAAATATTTATTTACAATAGTATGAGTATCAAGAATATTTTAATAGATTTGCCTCTGACGTAAAGCATTTTACAACCCTTACTTTATAAGGTACTTGGATTCTACTCAATTTGTGATGTAAAGTAGATCCCCGTTTACTTGAGATTAGAGGAGCGAATCACGCAGAATTCAACACTTAATTAAAGGAACTTTCAGTTTAGGCGTAACTTTGCGCGTGTTCTAGTGGGATGTTTGACAGCTTGTTCCCCTTGTCCACCCAGTTTTTTAGCCTCCCTCGAAGTTCTTCCAAGCTCTTCGACTTTGCCTTATTTATCCTTTTGTACTTTACATCCTTGGGTTTGGTGACATTTCGGTGGTTTGACATTACTCGGTTGTAGGTTACAACGTGGGTTGATTTCGGCTCTGGTTCCTCATCACTCTCAGCGTTCGACGTGGCTTCGTCATCAGACTCTTTTGCTGGAGTCATCCTTTTTGGCACATAACTATACGACCACACATCCTTGCCGTTTTTCGGTTTTAGCTCCTTATCGTTATCTATGCTTTTTACTTCAGCGGTTAGGACTACGCTCCTCATTCGAAAGTTATCCCGCCTTTGCGCGAGGAGGCTTGTTTCCTTATACTTTTCTTCATCAGTTTTGTTGGCATCGTTCAGTTCTTTTTCTGTACTGTTTTGGGCACTGAGACCTTTAGTAGAATCTCCATCAACCTCTTCTTCTACACTGTATACGGTTTCCAGAATCTCTGGTCTTCTGAGGAAGCCATTCGACCGCCTCACGACGTTATATTTCAGGTTGGGATCTATGGCATCCGATATGGATCGGACAATGGTGACGCTATCAGGGTTTGTCGACCTGAATTTTGGCACGTGGGGGGTACTAGTGCCATCAAAGTCGACGTCTTCCATGATGACAGCAGAATCGGAATCGTTGAGCGAATCGAAATCTCCGGTGATGTGGGTGTCTTGGAGCATATCCCGGAAATCTGGGATATTTTGGGAAGTTTCAATGCCATTATCAAGGAGTTTGGCTTGAAGTGATTCTATGACTTTTTGTTGTTTCATGATTATTGTTTCTCGTAGCGCCAGCATGTTGGTGATTTCCTTCTGTTTGCGTACGAGACGTGACTCAAAGAGTAGGAGTTGACTGGAGAGGGATTTGAGCTGTTCTGCCTTCTCTTTCTGCAGACGAGTGACTAGTTCCTCTTGAGTTCGGTGCGCACGGCGCCATGTTAGGAGCTGGTGAGCTTGAGCACGATACTTCATTCGAAGATCTCTGTAACAGAATGAAATTTGTACATTATTGTTTATCGAATGTAAATAAACACTGGCATGTCTTAAGTAAAAAAGTTATAGACCTTTTTCCTGTACGTTTTGATCACATATATTATTATCATACACATTTTCACGCCTGTTTCCCATTGGGGTAGGCAGAGAGTATAGATTTCCACCTACTACTATCCTGTGAAACTTCTTTCGCTTCATCTTAGTTCATTAACCTCGTCACGCATGCTCGTCGGTTTAGAGTACTCTGAACCTGGCCTTTTTATATGATTTAAAACTGCACAAAATAAAGTAACAAATCTTTTCTTTTTTAAATTAAAGATATTCCCAGCTTTAACCTGTCACAACAACTTTAACATCGTATCTGTAAACTTTCATCCTCTATACCTAACCGCAGCACTATCTATCCATTGTGGCAAATCCTCAGGAGATTTCATCGCCACGTGTTATATGAGCTGTTTACAGACCTCTGACCCTGGGGGAAGCGATCGTGCCAATAAATAAAATATTTCGCCCGACTTATTTTCGCAGTAAACTTTTACACGTACTGTCGGAAGTCAAGGTCTACTAACACGAGTTAGTGGAATGAAATATATTTGTTCCTTTTCCTCATATCTATCGCCTTTTGTGCACAATATTGAATCACCTTCAAAGTTATGTGCTTCTCAACTATTGGTTGGACAATAAAATAAGTAAGACCTTGGCTCGTAACCCTCAAGAGTCGCTTAAGCAAAGTTTTGCATGAGAACATAGTCGTTAAATGTTGGCGGGGAACAAGGGGCGGACAGCATGTTATGATTGGTCGGCTTGAAAGTTCGGTGGTACGATTGGTGCCGCTCGCTTATGGAGTGACGGCTCTATTTGCGGCGGGGCGTATGATATGCATATGCTTTGTGACGTCTAGAGGTTTACTGGTCTGTGGCTCGTAAAAATGATCCTGTTTACAAGATGCAAATCTTCAAAAGTGCAAACTAGCGCGTAAAGCAGAAAGCTTTGAAAAAGCTTCTGTTTTCCATATGAAATATTATTCAATTCGTTTTTCAATGTGTCTCAAATTGTTGTTTTGAAATTGTGGGGCAGTTAGGCAGTTGTAATTTTATAGATATTCTTTGTATAGCTATATTAATTGGTGGTGATGGGATTACTAGTAGTATACGTAGTCCCACCCACTGCCTAACTTATTTATTTATTTATATATGCTTTATTGTACACTATGAAAAACATTATATTGAATATGCATTTAAACTATTGTACAAATGGCGGCCTTATCGCGATTAGCGAACTTAAGTGGCAGTGGGCAGGGCACATTGTTCGCAGAACGGATGGCCGATGGGGCAGTAAAGTTCTGGAGTGGCGACCGCGTACTGGAAGGCGCAGCGTGGGTAGGCCCCCCACAAGGTGGTCAGACGACCTGGTGAAGGTCGCGGGAATCCGCTGGATGCGGAAAGCACAGGACAGGTCGTTGTAGCGATGCTTGAGGGAAGCCTATGTCCAGCATTGGACGTCTTTCGGCTGAAATGTTGATGATGATGATGGGATTAGTCATCAGAATTTGTAATATCGATCTATATGTTACCTGATGCTCCTCCTGGCCTCGTCTAAGGTGTGCGCCTCCAGAGGGTCGGTAAGGGATGCCGCTAGCGATACGTCAGGCTCCGTTGGGCTGTTCAGAGCCGACTCGCTCCGACTGTGAACAAAATTGAACATCTTTAGTGATAATAATTTCTTAGGTTTTCGCGATCACTATACGTGGGACACTCAGAAAGTTTTGCGAAACTAAAAAAAATTGTTCTATACGTACATATATTTTTATCAAATCTTTTCAAAGTACTTTCCACCAGCCTCTATACAAAGATTCATGCGCCTAAACCAGTTTTCAAAACACTTTTTCCAGTCCGCCGCAGACACCTCGTTTACAGCCTGCTCGAACGCAGCCAGCGCATCTTCCGGCGACGAAAATTGTATCCCTTTGAGCTGATTTTTTATTTTTGGGAATAAAAAGAAGTCACACGGTGCTAGATCAGGGCTGTAAGGAGGGTGACCCAGGAGTTTGACTGGCGTGCTGTCCAGGAAGTCCCTCGTTTTGAGTGCGGTGTGCGCAGGTGCATTGTCGTGGTGGAGCAGTAGCCCGCGGAGCCCTGTGTTTGGTCGCTTGTTGCTTATAACAGAGAAAACTTCTGGCAAACATTTGGTAGTATACCATTCGGCATTAATGCTTCTTTGATCCCGTAAGGGAATTGATACCAAGTGGCCAGTCAAATTAAAAAAGCTAGCGATCAAAATCTTACCCCCGCTTCTAGATCGCTTCACTTTGGTAGGCGTTGGCTCATTTTGAAACACCCAAACAGTCGACTGGCGCTTGGTTTCTGGGTCGTATTGATAAATCCAGGACTCATCACCTGTAACGATGTCGTAAACACGCCGAGACGAGCCTGCTTCAAATTTGTTAAGCATATCACGGCACCATTCCACCAGGGCCTGCTTCTGAGCATCGGTGAGGTTGTGCGGCACCCAGCGTGATACTATCCTCCTCACGCGAAGATGGCTGTGTAGAATCTCGTGAACGCTTCCCGATCCAATCTTCAATATGTGTTGAATCTCCTGATATGTAATTCGCCTATTGTCTTGGATTAAATTTTTCACTGCTAGCACGTTTTCTTCGGTAACAGCCGTCAAAGGGCGACCGCTTCTTTCGTCATCCCCCAAAGTTGGTCGACCGCGCTTGAATTCGTTATACCAACGATACACGGTTGCCTTGGAAGGGCCTTCATCCATGAATGCCATTTGAAGTCTATCGTACGATTCATCCGGTTTCAGGCGACACTTGAAATCGTATAAAATCATAGCTCTAAAATGTTCCCGGCGCAGATCCATACCAGGCCCCTCAGAAAGTATTGCGAAAAAAAGTTTTTATATATGGGAGACTGGCCAGTTATAATGTTTTTCGAAAATATGATTATTTATAAGTAAAAATAAGTAAGTTCCAATTTCAAAATTTCCCTCCACATTTTTTGCGAGTTAATTCAAAGTATTGTGTCTCACTGAAATATGGATCTGCGCCGGGAACATTTTAGAGCTATGATTTTATACGATTTCAAGTGTCGCCTGAAACCGGATGAATCGTACGATAGACTTCAAATGGCATTCATGGATGAAGGCCCTTCCAAGGCAACCGTGTATCGTTGGTATAACGAATTCAAGCGCGGTCGACCAACTTTGGGGGATGACGAAAGAAGCGGTCGCCCTTTGACGGCTGTTACCGAAGAAAACGTGCTAGCAGTGAAAAATTTAATCCAAGACAATAGGCGAATTACATATCAGGAGATTCAACACATATTGAAGATTGGATCGGGAAGCGTTCACGAGATTCTACACAGCAATCTTCGCGTGAGGAGGATAGTATCACGCTGGGTGCCGCACAACCTCACCGATGCTCAGAAGCAGGCCCGGGTGGAATGGTGCCGTGATATGCTTAACAAATTTGAAGCAGGCTCGTCTCGGCGTGTTTACGACATCGTTACAGGTGATGAGTCCTGGATTTATCAATACGACCCAGAAACCAAGCGCCAGTCGACTGTTTGGGTGTTTCAAAATGAGTCAACGCCTACCAAAGTGAAGCGATCTAGAAGCGGGGGTAAGATTTTGATCGCTAGCTTTTTTAATTTGACTGGCCACTTGGTATCAATTCCCTTACGGGATCAAAGAAGCATTAATGCCGAATGGTATACTACCAAATGTTTGCCAGAAGTTTTCTCTGTTATAAGCAACAAGCGACCAAACACAGGGCTCCGCGGGCTACTGCTCCACCACGACAATGCACCTGCGCACACCGCACTCAAAACGAGGGACTTCCTGGACAGCACGCCAGTCAAACTCCTGGGTCACCCTCCTTACAGCCCTGATCTAGCACCGTGTGACTTCTTTTTATTCCCAAAAATAAAAAATCAGCTCAAAGGGATACAATTTTCGTCGCCGGAAGATGCGCTGGCTGCGTTCGAGCAGGCTGTAAACGAGGTGTCTGCGGCGGACTGGAAAAAGTGTTTTGAAAACTGGTTTAGGCGCATGAATCTTTGTATGGAGGCTGGTGGAAAGTACTTTGAAAAGATTTGATAAAAATATATGTACGTATAGAACAATTTTTTTTAGTTTCGCAAAACTTTCTGAGTGTCCCACGTATTTCAGTGAGACACAATACTTTGAATTAACTCGCAAAAAATGTGGCGGGAAATTTTGAAATTGGAACTTACTTATTTTTACTTATAAATAATCATATTTTCGAAAAAGATTATAACTGGCCAGTCTCCCATATATAAAAACTTTTTTTCGCAATACTTTCTGAGGGGCCTGGTACATTAATTACACATTATTAATCAAGTCCCAAACAGCACGCAACACTGTAAAAGATAATGACATTGTGAGTGATTACTGCGTGCATCGAAACGATTGTAATAAATAAAAATTGTACGGTAGATTAAAATATATTTATAGAAATATCTGTAAAGACGCTTGTCATCTTAGTCTACCTGCGACCACGAATATTGCAAAGCTTTCGAAACGTCAGGAAAACCAATTTAAATAATATACGCGATGTATTCCGGTTAAACTTGTTATTTTCGTTTTATCTTTAGTAATTTTACCTGGAGGCTAACAAGTAAATAGTGCCTGAAAATTGGATCAGTGGCTATGCTATAAACGCTTGGCTGTACGGCAAAGGTTGATCCCTAAACGGAATAAATTTTATATTTGTATGCTACAGATATTTATTTCGAGTTCGGGTGTTCACACACTTGAGATATTTTGTATCCGTGCCTTTACGATAACGGACAATTCTGCAGTAAATATCAATCACGTTTCCAGTGAAGCAGTGATAGCATAGCTGTTGAACGCTTGCCTTCCATGTCATCTTCCATGGTCTGAGTTCGAACCCGGTCTGCACCTGTGACTTTTCAAATTCATGTGCAGATCAGAATTTGATTTCTTATCAGGAAAACATAGTGACGAAACCTGTACATCTGAGAGTGCTCCATACAGTTTTCGATGGCATATGTAGTCTGTCAACCTGCACTGGACCAAGACCTTCTCATTCTGAGACGAGGCCCATGCTCAGCAGTGAGACAGTAATGGGCTGATTATGCTATGCTACGTTTTTCTCACAGGAATATTATTGCATGGATTGTCACCCGATCTAACAAGTTTGTAACCTAGTACTAGTCGATCTCCAAGATCGAAGAAGACCAAACTCTGTAGCAAGACTTTGTCGAAGAGCAGATTAGACTCGCATGAAATACAAGAAACTTCATCAAAAAGCAACTTAATCTAAATCTATGGAGGCCGATACTGTGTTCTAAATTGTACAGGATGCCAGGAAGATAACTTTTTTTGGTGGCCATGATTGTGGAAGATGTACAGCAACTGCTCATTGCATGTAATATTAAGCTAATTGAACTTTAAAAGAGTTGCCGAGTCGCCGAGTTTGTTTCGGTATTTCTTCTCAGAGTTAGTCAAATAGGAATTCCGTCGCCATACATGACATACAGACATGACATACATGTAATAGTGATGTTATCTCTTCTCATGGGTGCCGTAAAAGGCGACTAAGGGATTCACCAAAGGATGGGCAGCAGCGCTCTCTGAGTATTTAACCAACCAACTGCGATCGCCAACCCGTCTGCCAAGCGTGGCGATTATGACATATGCTTGGGGGAGGCCTGTGTCCAGCAGTGGACGTCTGTCGGCTGAAATGATGATGATGATTATGACTTTAAAAGATCTATGTAATTTATGCATAAATATTAATTCTAAATTATTGATTCTAAATAGGTAGCTCTCGCTTAAAAGATCTGGAAGTCGTGGGAAGGCTTTCGCAGTAGGTCGATAAAGGCTTGTTAGACTGATCCCAAATTACGTACAGATTCGAGAAAAACAAATAACCTACTACCTAAATAAAACCTAAAGAAGAAATTACCATATTTCATTCGGTTACCTTTGGCCTACCCGAGTCAATACAGGTAGATACATTAAAAGTTGGACAAAAGCCTTAACTTCGCACTTAACATTCGTTACTAAGCTAATTTGTTAAGTTCATGTTTGTTTAACGTGATTTCGAACAAAAGGAGAATTGGGAGGATATAAATTAGCTTTTAGATAAATTGGAACAAAAGTGTTAATTTAGAGAGTAGTAGGTAATTTGAATAGGGAGTTATTAGAATTTGATTATTACATGTGTTAACAGGTCGCGGGTATCCGCTGGATGCAGAAGGCACAGGACCGGTCGTTGTGGCGATGCTTGGGGGAGGCCTATGTCCAGCAGTGGACGTCTTTCGGCTGAGATGATGATGATGATGTGTTAACAGTAAAAGAAAACATCAAAATATGATTTCTAATTAATTAATTAATTAAATTCATTTATTTCAGGTTTAAAAACCCGTATTAACAAATTACAATCATAGAATAAAAAATAAAAATAAAACAATTTAAGAAAAATCTGTAAAATAAATAAACCATGGTAGTATGTTTTCGTATGAAAATAAATAACTTCATTTTTGTATGCTGATCGGTTGTATGTGATGAAACAAAAAAATACATGTAACATCTTAGTAGGTATAAGCTCCACCCCACCGAATGTATCTCTACGTTGTCGTCGTGGTGGGGCTTGTGTGTCTCAGTGACCTTTGGGGCTATGCCGATAGAGCTACTCATGTCGGACAGGTCCAAAGTGAGAGACCAGACCAAGAGAGATACGTGGCGGAGTCCAATTTGGATTGCCAGAAGGCTTGGGCCATATAAGGCATCGACCGCGCCTCGGGCGCATTTACAGACGGACTTCGTTAATTCGCATTTGCGAATAACGGGACAGTTAGGCATCATTGCCACCGTCGCTAAATCGTAATCCTGATGTCGTGCTGAGTGCTGTGGTTATGTCTCGCGGCTCAGTTTCAGGACCGAGGGTCTTGGCTTAACCGCCCGGACCGCGAGGAAGAAAACCTCTATAAAAAATTAACCCTCAATACGTCACGCGCCAAGTTTTGGCGCGTGACGAGGGTACGAATGGCTGAAGGGTTGCACTAATCAATAGTGCATCAGTCGCTAGCGTGCTCCCTCCAGGGTACCAGCGGACCCCCTGGTTGGGTGACACCTTTCGCTTACCCGGGTACAGGGGGCACTGCCCGGGAGGACCAAATATTTCCCCCATTCTCGTGGGAACCAATATGGAAAACATAAATATTAACAAAAATGACGTGGTGGCTGGTGCGGAGTCTAAGGACTCCGTCATCAATAACAGCGTGGAGGTTGCGGAGCAATCGCAAGAAACAGTGGAACCAGTGGTCAGGTTGACCCGGTCTCGTGAGCGCTTCACGCGACCGCCTACTCCTGTAGGAGGTGAGATGGTGGACGACAGTTGTGAATCTGACTGCTCGCAAATGTCGCTTTTCTCCCAAACGTCGTCAGTGTCGGTTGCGACTCACACTCGTAAACGTACGCGACCGACAGGGAGTGGAGAACCACCTGGACCGAAACGGAAGTCGGCCCAGAGAAGGACTACGAGTTTGGGCGAGGACCTGGAGCCCACCATTGCTCGGGATAAGCCGGGCTTGCCCAAGCCCGAGGAACTGGCGAAGCAGATGCAGGTGCAGCCAACCCTTGAATTGGACGCCTGCATTAAAGAAAATGTTCTTGTAGTGGAGCAGGTGGCTGATAGTTCCCGCAATCTAAAGGGCAGCTTTGCCCACAGCCTTCGGATGGCGGCACGGACGGTTCAGGCAGCGGCGGAGGAGATCACTCAGCGCACCTCTGCCTCGGTTAATGTTGAAAGACTTGAGCGAGAGAACGCGGACATGCGTTCGCAGCTCGCCAGCCTCTCAACAAGACTGGAAAAACTGACGGAGGAACTTAACCTCTTCCGTCGGCAGAGTGAAAAACCGGTGCCAAAGCCCGTCTCGTCACCCGAAGCGGTGGGTCCTATTGGGGGTGGTTTGTCCTCGACGCTGTTCGAAGAACTGATGCAACCCATCATGCTCCGAGTTGGGGGTATGATGAGCGCTCGGTTCGAGGCGTTGGAGAGCAGACTGCTTCCTGAGCAGCGTCTTCGGCCACCATTGGCTGCAGATGCTAGCAAGGGTGGGTCGGGGCGTCCGCTGGTCAGGCACAGGCAGGCTCTGATCAGGAGGCGGAAAAGAAAAAGAAAGGGAAAGGAAAGGGCAAGCGCACAAAGGGGACGAAGCCTACGCAGCCTCCTGTAGTGGATCTGCCCCCTGTGCAAGAGCCGCAGCCGTCGACATCGGCTGCTATCTCAGACACTTGGGCCACAGTAGCTGGGAAGGCAATCCAGAAAACATCTCCTCCTTCCCAACCCAAAAATGCGTTGGCTGTGCCTGGTTCATCTACCTTATCCTCGATGTGCGCTCTGCAAAAGACGAGAGGAGGAAAGAAAGGAGGGGCTAAAAAGTTGCCTCCTGTGCCCGCATCAGCGGCGATTGCCGTTAGAGTGCCGGAGGGTTCTGCTGTTACGTATGCCGCAGTTATGGCTGCAGCAAAGTAACGCATAAAACTTTCCGACATTGGGATTGAGACTGTCCGCCAGAAGCGGACCATGACGGGCGGTATGTTGCTACAAATATGTGGCAGCAACTGCAACTCTCTGGCGGACAGCCTCGCGACGCGGATGCGGGAAGTCTTAGCGGACATGGCCGTACATATCTCTCGTCCAATGAAGACCAGCGAGGTGAGAGTATTTGATCTGGATGATGCTGTCTCTCCTGAGGAAGTAGCAACTGCTATCGCTGAAGCAGGCGAATGCTCCGCAGGGGATGTCAAGGTTGGTGAGATTCGCCGCTCTCCTCGCTCTCTGGGGACCGTTTGGGTTCGTTGTCCGCTGGCAGCAGCTAAGAAATTAGCGGTCAGCAAATGTGTTCGCGTAGGCTGGGTGTCAGCGAGGGTCGAACTATTGGAGGCTCGGCCGCTTCAATGCTACCGGTGCTTTGAATTTGGTCACGTCAGTCGGAAGTGCCCAAGTGAGTTGGATAGAAGCAACCAATGCTTCGCTTGTGGTGAGCCCGGCCACAAGGCGAAGACATGCATGGCACAGAACCTCCGATGCCCACTCTGTGTGGCTATTGGTCGGCCAGCCACCCATAGAATGGGGAGCAAGAAGTGCTCCGCTCCGAAAAACAAAAGAAAGGGTAAACGGCCTGGCCGGCCATGGTGGCTGGATCAGAGCAGGGGACCGCACCAAACGGTGCCCCCCAGGAGGCTATGGATGTTTCACCTTCCCACCCCTCAAAGTAATTCAGGGCAACCTTAACCACTGCCGCAATGCGCAGCATCTGTTCCTGCAAACAGTTGCGGAGTGGTCGGTTGCCGTAGCAGCTGTGGCGGAACCCTATAACGTCCCGGATCATCCTCGCTGGTTCGGTGACACTGATGGGTCCGTCGCCATTTACTGGGGTGGAATAGAGGGTGGCCCTCCCTGCTCTTTACTCGAAAGGGGACAGGGATTTGTCGCTGTAGAGTGGGGCCCTTTGGCAGTAGTGGGGTGCTATGTCTCTCCCAATATCTCTCTTACCGACTACGAGAGATACTTGGATGGGGTGGCTCGCTGCATTCGTGGCACTTGTTTACCTCGTCCACTGTTCGTCCTAGGTGATTTCAATGCTCATTCAAGAGTTTGGGGGAATCGCCGGGACGGGCCTAGGGGAGAGACATTGCAGGACTGGGCGGCTGAGGGCACGCCACAATAGCGGCGGTAAGGCCCGTCATAGAGGAGTGGCTGGAGAGGGGCCATGGTGCCCACACCTACCGCCTGACGCAGATACTCTCAGGGCACGGTTGCTTTGGGAAGTATCTGTGTCGCATAGGCCGGGAGCCGACGCCCGAGTGTCATCACTGCGGGAGCTGCCCAGAGGACACGGCGCAGCACACACTGGCGGAGTGCCCAGCTTGGGCCACGCAGCGCCGTGACCTCATTACTGCAGTAGGCGGCAGCGACCTCTCGCTTCCGGCCGTGGTTCTGTCTATGGTCAGGAGCGAGAGCGCTTGGGAAGGCGTCGTCTCCTTCTGCGAGGATGTAATGCTCGCTAAGGAGGCGGCGGAGAGGGTCCGAGAGGCGATAACCTCTCTTCCCATCCGCAGGAGACGACCTGGGCGTCGTAGGAGGGCGTATGCCGACCTCCAGCCACCCTAGGTGTGGGCCTGCGGGCGGCGGACTCGGGGTGGCCCGCCGCCCGACCAGTCAAGGCCCGTGACGGTGGCGCGTTGTGTTCCGCGCGCGCCAGTTAAGAGGAGGGTGCGGCCGATGTGGGTGCCGCACGGGGTGAAGGGGCTCGTCTGTTAGCGGCGAGCCGGGACCTGCCGGGGATGGTTGGGCGAATACGGGAGTATTTCTCACGCCCCCGGCCAAGGGTCGGTAGAGGAACACCGTGGTGGTTTTTAGTCGGTAAGAGTCCGACACTGGCTCCGCTTTCCCCGGGCGGAGTGCGTCCATGAGGATTTTCCCCACGAAAAAAAAAAAAAAAAAAAAAAAAGGACTGGGCGGCTGGACTGGACCTTCGTCTTCTCAATCGGGGGTCCGTGGCTACATGCGTCCGGTGGCAGGGGGAGTCGATTGTCGATTTATCATGGACGAGTCCTCCTGCTTCCCGCATGGTGTCGGGATGGAGAGTTGCTGAGGAGGTGGTCACTCTTTCTGACCACCGCCACATCGTTTTCGAGGTGGCCCTTCATCCTACCGACCGCCCTAGCCGTCCAAATCCAAATCATGGCACTCAGCCGCGGCGTTGGTCCCTCAAACTGCTTGATCGAGATTTGCTCGTTGCAGCTGCCTGCGTCGCGGCGTGGTCGGAGAGTTGGAACTCTGAAGAGATCTTGCTCGATCCGGAGGTGGAAGTGGCTTGGTTTCGGGAGACGATGGCGGCAATTTGTGACGCCTCAATGCCCCGGGCCAGACGTGGCGGATCTCGGTCGGTGTACTGGTGGTCAGATGACCTAGCGCAACTTCGCGTGGCATGCTTGAGGTCTCGACGCCAGTACACACGAACCCGGCGACGACGAAGAGCCACAGCCGAGGAGATAGCCATCAACTATGCAGCATATCGGGCGGCTACGAAGGCGTTCCAAATTGCAATCGAGAACGCCAGGGTTCGGTCTTGGAGAGAGCTCCTGGAGGGACTAGACAGGGATCCTTGGGGGAAACCATACAAGATAGTCTTGGGCAAGCTACGTCCATGGGTCCCCCCACTTACGTAAACCCTCGATCCGGACTTGTTGGGCAGAGTTGTTCATACACTATTCCCAACAGTCCGGGACGGTCCCTCAGTGCCCCCAATGACTTCAGATTGGTCCGAGGACTTGGGGGTGACAGAAGGAGAGCTAGACCGGGCCGTTAGTCGCCTGAGGACCCAGAATACCGCGCCTGGACCTGACGGCATTCCGGGTCGAGTTTGGGTGCTGACTATGGCTGCTCTGGGGGACAGGCTAAGACGGCTGTTCACAAGCTGCCTCCGTCAGAGCGTGTTCTCCTCCGACTGGAAGGAGGCCGGATTGGTCCTAATAAAGAAGGAAGGCAGGGCCGCAGATTCTCCTTCTGCATACCGCCCCATATGCCTGCTCGATGAGGCATCCAAGCTATTCGAGAGAATAGTTGCCGAACGCCTCGTTGAGCACCTGTCGCGGGTCGGTCCCGACCTCGCCGATAGTCAGTACGGCTTCCGGCAGAGGCGATCCACAGTTGACGCGATCCTACGTGTCCGCTCGCTGTCGGAGCAGGTTGTATCCCGGGGTGGGGTTGCGTTGGCGATAAGTCTTGACATAGTCAACGCTTTTAACTCCCTGCCCTGGGATGCGATTAGGGAGGCACTTATACACCACGGTATGCCTCCCTAACTGCAGGGTATTGTCGGGGCCTATCTTCGCGACAGGCACGTTAGCTACGTGGGCAGGGATGGTTGCGTCCATCGCAGGGGGATTAATTGTGGGGTTCCACAGGGGTCGGTACTCGGCCCGCTCTTGTGGAACCTTGCATATGATGCGGTCCTGCGTGTCGACCTCCCCGCTGGCGTCAGTGTGGTTTGTTACGCGGACGACACTTTGGTGCTGGCCGGCGGGGACACCTTTGATGGGACCATCCGGCTTGCTGAGCTCGGGGTGGCAAAAGTCGTGGCCAAAATCCGCGAGCTGGGATTGCAAATAGCGCCCCATAAAACTGAGGCGCTATGGTTCCACAACCTGCGGCGGGGCAGGGAACCACCCAGCTCGTCGGTGCGCGTTGGTGATACGCAAGTTCAGGTGGGCCGGTCCTTGAAGTACCTTGGCCTCATCCTGGACAGTCGCTGGGACTTCAAAGAGCATTTCAACTGCCTGGTCCCCCGGATCGAGAAGGTAGCCGGTGCACTGCATAGTCTGCTACCTAATCTCGGGGGACCTCGGGAAGAAGTTCGCCGCCTCTATGCGGGAGTTGTGCGGTCCATGGCCCTTTACGGGGCGCCTGTATGGTCACACCGACTGTCAGGCGTCCAGCGCTCCAGAGCGAAGTTCAACAGCCTGCAGCGCAAAGTGGCCATCCGGATCGCACGAGGATACCGAACGATATCCTTTGAGGCGGCAACTGTCCTGGCACGTTTCCCGCCGTTGGACATCTTGGCGGACATGGACGCGAGGGTCTACGACCGGATCCGCGCCATCCGTCAAAGCGGTGGAAGCGCGCCTGCGAGGGCGTTTGAAATGTTGAGGCGGCAGGAGCGACGTCACGCGCTCGAGAGGTGGCGCGAGCGGCTAGAAGGGCCGCAGTATGCGCACAAGCGTGTGGTCGCAGCTGTCCTGCCGTGCTTTGAAGCCTGGCTGGAGAGGGGTGAGCGTGTCACCTACCGGCTTACTCAGGTATTCACCGGGCACGGTTGCTTCGGTGAGTACCTGAATAGGATCGGACGCGAAGCCACGGCACATTGCCATCATTGTGGGAACGACCAGGACACCGCACAGCACACGCCTGAGGAGTGCCCTGCGTGGAGCTCAGAGCGGCGGGACCTGGTTGGGCAGATCGGGCAAGATCTTTCTCTGCCAGTAGTAGTGTCGGCTATGCTGGCAGAGTCGACGGCTTGGATGGCCGTGGCTTCCTTCTGTGAGACTGTCATGATCCAGAAGGAGGCCGCAGAGCGGGATCGGGAGAGGGCCAATCCCGCTCGGAGACGGAGGCGCCGGGGAGGCAACCGTCCTGGCGCACAGCCCAGATAGGGCTACACGCCGCATCCCCTGTCGTCATGTACTGGCAGGGGACCCTTGGGGATCGTGGACGCTAAGAGTGGGGGACTCATGGCGCCCATTACACGACCCTGTGGAGGACAGTAGTACGTGGTGGTCGCGTACTGCTGTGGTGTGGAAAGTACCGCTTTCCCGGGACGTGCCAAATGGCATAGCACCAGAGGGGCACCGGCGCGGTCCACAGGAGTTCCCGGAGCTCCTCTATTGTGTGCTGAGGTCGGCTACCGTGTGGTTTTAGTCGGTAGGAGTCCGACATACCCCTTCGCCTTCCCCAGACAAAGGGTATCCATGAGGATTTCCACTCGAAAACAAAAAAAAAAAAGGTATAAGCTCCAATTAGGCCATTAAAGAATTGAAATAAATTGAATTAAAATATGACAAAAATTACATTAGAAAATATTATATTCAAATTAAATTAAACAACATTAAAATAATCTGTTCTAAAGCGCAAATCACACAAAACGCGGGTGCGGAACAGGCGCGGTTCGGGTCGGCCCAGGGGGTCTACTCCCGTTCGACGATATTCGATAAATCGTACGATTCATCGCACAATTTGCTACTCCCGTCAACCATCGTTCCCTTATCGCATGCGATGATCATGTTTTGACGTTTGTTTTTCTCATCTCCAGTAAATTGTATACGACTATGAACCGTAGTCTATCTTAATCGTGCCTTTTTTATGTGCCTATCTTTATTATGTAAGTATCAGTAGGAACGAAAGTTCGTACTTCGTTTGTCGTTCGTAAAACGCGAGTAGACCTACAGCAACGTGTATATTATTAACCTGTTTTTATCACACACAGCGCGGCGGGTGCGTTTCGGGCCCGCGTCGGGACTCGGATGGAGCCCGCGAGCCGTGCGTGTCTCCCGCCACTACAGATAGAACGCGGGCCGCGCGTATGTGGTTTGCGTTTAATTCAAATTAAAATTAAATTAATAGTCAACATGGAGGTGAAATTAAATGTCAAAATAAAATCGTCTATCGTGGTCACAAATCCCCTAAGAGCAATGATTACGTATTCTGAACGTGGTTGAATATATATTTTGATTTGCGTTAGTAATAACAATATTATTATATCTACTGGATAATACGCATATAGAAAATAATAACCTAGCTCTACAACGGTTATTTAAATATCTGAAAACCTCTTAAGGAGTCATTGTACTCATCAGTATTTACAACTTATACATGGGACCAAACTTGAAATAGCGAAAAAAATATCAGCTGATCCTTACATTTTGTCGATTTATGTGAACACAAATGTAAGGATCAGCTGATTTTTTTTTCGCGATTTCAGTGTTTGTCCCACAGTAAAAGTTGTTCATACTGATGAGTATACAATGACCCCTTATGAGGTTTTCAGTTATTTCATTATTACGTTGTATAGAGCTTATACAAGCGCGATAATCGATAATTTGATAGTAGAAAACAGGTTCTGTTATATTGATTCTACGTTTTATTTGTCTATTTTTTACAAGTTTGAGATTAAAATATTCGCGACAGATTTTTTGCGTCCGCGCTCTTGTCGTCAGTTCGTAGTAGAGAGAAAGTATATCTGGCTGTCAGCTGTCAGCTGTCAAAGTTAGACGTCGCCGGTCGAGGCCGCTATTGTCACGTTCCACCTCTTCCGCTCCGACGCCGGTTGGATTTGAGACGTTCAACGCGTTCCAGTCGCATTGTAAACATCCTCCCCCCCCTTGGGGACGTGTTCCCCAAGGAGCTCTTGGGAATCTAGTTGTGTTAGTCTAGAAACGGGCCTATGAATGACGCCGCTCTTTGTTTTCACGTCGACCACTCTGCATACGCCATCTGCTCCTGGATATAGTTTGACAATCCGGCCCATGAGCCATTTCATAGGTGGCAGCTGATCGTCCAGAATGAAGACTAGGTCGCCAACACTAACGTGGTGTTGTGCATGCTGCCATTTGACGCGTTGCTGCAGAGTAGATAGATAGTCCTTTGTCCATCGAGACCAGAAATGTTGTCTTAAGCGTTCAATCAGCTGGTATCGGTTGATGCTGACTCGCTCGGTGACAGGTGAAGGCAGTGAGGTCAATGGCCGACCCACAAGGAAGTGCCCAGGTGTAATAGCTGACAGATCAGAAGGATCAGCAGACATTGAAGTAATCGGACGCGAGTTCATAATAGCCTCAATCTGCACAAACAGTGTGTACAACTCTTCAAAAGTTAAACTAGAGTTACCCGCTATCCGTTTTAAATGAAATTTTGCCGTTTTGACTCCCGCTTCCCAGATCCCGCCGAAATGCGGTGCATATGCAGGAGAAAATTTAAACGTTATGCCTTCCTTGCTCGCGTAGTCGCTAACCGATCGTTCACTATTCTTAAGCAGTCTGTTCAGTTCGTTATTGGCTCCTACAAAGTTTTTACCATTATCACAGTATATTGTGTCAGGTTTACCACGTCGTGAGATGAATCTACGCAAGCACAAGATAAAGGCATCGCTACTTAAGTCGCTCACGACTTCTAAGTGCACAGCTTTAGTACTAAAACAAACAAATATGCATAAATAGCACTTGGAGGTCTTAGCACCACGGCCCTTTCTATTTAATATTAGAAAAGGTCCAGCAAAATCAGTGCCACAAGTCTCGAATGGTGGAGCAGGAGTTACACGAGGTTGTGGTAAGTTACCCATTATAGGGTTTAAAGGTTTAGCTTTAAACCCATTATAGGGTTTAAAGGTTTAGCTTTAAATCTCTGACATCGTACACACTTTCTAACGGTAGTCGCAGCTAACACCTTGCCACCTGTGGGCCAGAATTGCTCACGAATAGAACTCAACAGTTGCTGAGGGCCACAGTGTAAGAGACGAAGATGTTCTTGCTCAAATAAAAGTTTAGAGAAAGTGTGTTTGGGGTCAAGTAATATGGGGTGTTTTTTCCCATAAGGACAGTGGGATGCATTTTCAATCCGTCCACCGACACGTAATACACCATGTTGATCCAAATATGGGTTTAAAGAGAGAATCCGTGACTTAGAATTTAGTTTATTTAAAGTCTTAAGTGAATGAATTTCCTTTGAAAAGCTTTCGCCTTGTGAAGCTTTAGCTATAAGCATCAGTGAATTACTCAATTCAGAGCAAGTAAGTTCACCATTTCGTTTAGTATTATTTTTTCTAATGTTATTTATAAATCTTAGTATGTAAGCGTATATTCTTTGCAATTTGTATAATTTAGAATATTTTTCAAATGGTACAACATCATTAGGTAGGGTTTTAATATTTAAACTTATTTTTGTTTCAGGTAAAGTTACAGAAGTAGATTTAGACTGGGGCCATTCATGTTCAAACTTGGCCAGAAAGGAAGGACCATGCCACCAAAGGGTATTACTAAAAAGAAGACGTGGTTGAATGCCCCTAGACGCCATATCAGCAGGATTATATTCGGTAGGTACATGACGCCAAGTAGTTATATCAGTTAGATCACGAATCTGTTCAATCCGACTGCAAACATAAGTTTTAAGGGTTTTAGGTGGAGTGTGTAACCACCCTAAAACTATGGTTGAATCTGTCCAAAATACTGAGCGTGAAATCTTAATTTTTAAAGATTGCAGAACTTTAGAATGTAGTTTTGCACCAAGTAAAGCGCCTAACAATTCTAGACGTGGAATTGTTTCAGTTTTTAAGGGAGAAACTTTAGTTTTTGCACATAATAAGTTACATTCAACTTCACCCAAGTTATTCGTCGATTTTAAGTAAATACATGCACCATAGGCATCTTGTGAGGCATCAGTAAAGCAATGAACCTCTATATAGGTTGGGGAGTTGCAGAGAATATACCTAGGTACCTTAATATGAGCAAAATTATTAGTCTCTTTATAGAATTCTATCCATGAGTTCTCCATCTCCTTCGAAATTTCATCATCCCAGTCTATTTTAAGTAACCAGAGCTTCTGTAAAAATATTTTATGAAAAATAGTGCAGGCAGATAAGAGGCCTAATGGGTCGAATATGCGACACGAGTTGGACAGTATAGAGCGTTTCGTAATTTTAGGAATAGGTTTAATTTCGACTGTAAAGTGCAAAGTGTCAGAGCTAGGTGTCCATTTTAATCCTAACACAGAGGATTGCTTACTAAAGTCTTGAGATTGATCAGTCATTTGTATATCATCAAAAATATCAGGAGAATTTGTTCTAAATTTACGCAAAGGAAAACCACCCTCAGAAAGTTTTTTAATTACTCCTGAAAGAGTAGATTTTAACACAGATTTTGAGTCTGAACCAGTATTCAGGTCATCAACATAAAAGTCATGTCTTAACGTATTAGAAACAGTTTCATCAGAGCACTCCATTGCAAGTTGTATAAGACACCTAGTACTAAGATACGGAGCTGAAGCTGTTCCATACGTGACAGTATTTAGTTGCAAGGTTTTGAGTTCTTGATCTTTGTCCTCTCTCCAGAGTATGAGTTGCAGGTGACGCTGGGATTCAGTAACCATAACCTGTCTGTACATTTTTTCCACATCACCTGTCACTACATAGGTATACTGACGAAACCTGAGCAAAATTGCCATTAAATCATCTTGAACTACTGGCCCAACAAATTGAATATCATTAAGTGATATGTTTGTAGAAGTCTTACAAGAGGCATCGAAGACTACTCTTAAGCGAGTAGTCTCACTGCTTTCACGAATTACTGCGTGGTGAGGTATATAGTAACCGAAAATAGGACGGCTGATTTCGGTAAGATGGCCTAATCTTTTATATTCATTAATGAAATCTATATACTCATTTTTAATGTTAGATTTATCTAATTTCTTTTCTAAATTAAAGAAACGCCTTTTAGCAATAAGATAAGAGTCCCCTAGAGCCTCATTAGCGACTTTCCGCAAGGGCAGTTTGACACAGAATCTGCCATCTTTCAGGCGGACCGTATTTTCAATAAAATGATTTTCACAATATTTTTCATCCTCAGAAAGCAAAGTATTTTTTGTTGGCAAGTCAAGAATATTTTCAACTTCCCAGAATTTAGTCAGAGAATCTCTAATTTCTTGAGAAAAGTTAGAATTAATGGTAGTAGCATGGCCCATACCACATGGACCAGACACTAACCAACCCAGCTTGGATTTCTGTAAGGTAGGTTTATTTTTCCCCAACTTAATTAGCTTAGAATCTACAATTTCCCAGTAAACATCAGCCCCTAGTAGTAGATCAATTTCAGATGGGCAGTAGTAGGTTGGATCTGCTAGTTCTATAAACTCAGGAAGATCCCATTGAGAAGGGTTAATCTTTGTGCTAGGCAACTTACCGGTGATCTGCGGTACTACAAGACAAGAAATGTTCGTTTGGAATAAGTTGACCCGTGATTTTAACTGTATATCACACTTTTTATTAGTATTTGTTAATTTATTATTTATTCCAGCAATTGATATATTAGTATTAGAACAAGTCAGATTCATTTTCTTTTGCATACTTTCAGTTATAAATGAAGACTGACTTCCATTGTCTAGAAGAGCTCTAACAATGAATGTTTTATTAGATCGGCTATCAACTAATTCCACCTGAGCAGTACATAAGAGAATTTGCCCGGGAATTTGCACGGAGAGTGATATAGGATTGAACATAGTGACAGTAGACGTCTGAGAGGACTCCGCCACTTGAGGAAGTGATGTCACAGAAGAAGTATCAACAGGTAAGTTTGTTTTATCATTATTGGACTGTGATTTATGCAGTAATAAATTATGTCTTTTGTTACAGATTTTGCAAGAATTATGTTTGCAGTGAGCCGAGAAATGACCAGGGCGTAGACAATTATGACAGAGCTTGTGCTTTGAAACTTCATTGTATCGAGAATCCAATGACATCTCTTTGAATTTATCACACTTATAAAGTAAATGATCTTGCGAACATACAACACAATTTTTTACGTTTGTCGAAGAAGAAACAAATGATTTTGTGTGCTTATTGTCCTTATTATAAGAAGATGATCGTTTTTCAGTTTTGATTGATAAATCATTCTTGCTATACTGCAAGGTTTCTAGCACGTCAGCACGATTACGCAAGAAACTATAAAACTCCTCAAGTGTTGGAGAAGTAGGAATAGTACTCCTGTGTTCCTCCCATTTGCGACTTGTAACACCATCTAGTTTCGTGGCCATTACAAAAACAACTAAAGTATCCCAGTGAGTTGTAGGTTCATTCAAAGAAGATAAGGCACGAAGATTTTTAGCGTAGTAATCTATCATATAGCGAAGTGACTTGTAATTTTCCTTATTAATTGCTTCAAAATTCAGAAGAGCCATTAAATGATTATTTGTAAGTATACGATTGTTGTCAAAGCGCTCGATAAGCAAACTCCAAGCTAATTTATAATTGGTACCAGTGAACTCTATTGACTTTATTATATTAGATGCGCCTGCCTCTAACGAAGAACGTAGGTAATGGAACTTGTTAATATCAGGAATAGTATCATTATTGTTAATTAAAGAATCGAAAGTGTCTCGAAATTCCATCCACTTTAAATAGTTTCCATCAAAGGAAGGCAGCTGTATGGTAGGCAGCTTTATGCTATAGTTTCGGCTATCTTGTTTTATATTCTGGCAGCTAGTTATTGAATGAGAATTAGCATTTTCAGGTAGTACAATACTAGGTGCAAGACTATCAATTAACACTTGAGCTTTAGCAATGTTTGAACAAAAGTCACTCTCAATTACATCATTCTCTTCTAACTGTTCAGGTTCTAAACCTTCAATTTTAGTTTTTAAATTATCAAACTGGTTTAATAACTCTCTGAATCTTGACAGTTTTATCTCAGTTTCAGCGAGTATTTGTTTAGAGATGCTTTCAGCACCTATCAGCATAACAGTATTTATATATTTTGAAAATATAGTTATTCTAGCTTTCATCGTTCCACGTTGCTGAATAAGAGGTTTTAATTCAGCAGCCATAATGAAAAGCACAACAAATTGAACAGACTGTTAAAGATTAAGTAGGTATACAGTACCAATTCTGGTAACAGGTATCTCGGTTAAACAAAAATCAAAAGCCAAACCGTGCAAGTCGTGCAATAGCTACGACAACCACTCGTCAGTCAGCAACTCGCACACGAGCAAAGCAGGCCACGCAGCACAGGACGCAAGCTGTGAAGTGCAGGCAGGTGTCTTTCTTTTTAGCAGAGCATTCCAACAGGACCCAAGAAGCAGGTGCACACGGCGAATCTGGAAAATGCCAGGGTGGTCCCGTAAGCGAAATGCAAGCAAAGTTAGGTAGAAGTAGGGTCCTAGGTATGAACCTAGGTTCTTGTCATATAGTAAGGAAAATCGACACAGAAAGTAATTTCAGTCTGACTCCATAGATATTTTAATCATTTAGATATTAGAAATACGGTTGTGATCGGGCTTTGAAGTAATTATTTTGCAATGAACACTGTTAGGCAGACTGCAGCATTAAGAAAACTGTAAAATAAATAAGATACTAAAACTGGGCGTACTTCCCTGTAAGTAGTAACCAAAAAACACACGTCACACACAAGCCATTTTCATCCGTTGAAGTAGCAGCCGTAGCAGGAACAATGCGGCTGCATCGTAGTCTCAATCTTCAGTTTTTTCTTTAATCACGTCGGGGTCACCAAATGTTGGGGTCGTCTTCAAGAAAACAGGTTCTGTTATATTGATTCTACGTTTTATTTGTCTATTTTTTACAAGTTTGAGATTAAAATATTCGCGACAGATTTTTTGCGTCCGCGCTCTTGTCGTCAGTTCGTAGTAGAGAGAAAGTATATCTGGCTGTCAGCTGTCAGCTGTCAAAGTTAGACGTCGCCGGTCGAGGCCGCTATTGTCACGTTCCACCTCTTCCGCTCCGACGCCGGTTGGATTTGAGACGTTCAACGCGTTCCAGTCGCATTGTAAACAGTAATATTATCGAGCTTGTACAGCATATAGAGCTAGGTTATTATTTTCTATGAGTATTATTCAGTAGAGATATTGTTATTACTACCGCGAATCATACTTTGATCGATATACAACGTGAAAAAGAGTTGAAATTTGCAAAAAACGCAAGAAATTTTAAATTTCGCTACCCGGTAACATTCCTGTGAAGTTTGCAGCACTTGTTGATTGTCAAATCGTTTGCATAAGTACATAACTCTTGTGTCGTGCGTACATAGTACATTATCTGTATGCGGCAGAGCCATAATGTACTTACATGCACAATCACAGTAATATAAACAAACGAAATACATGCCACGTTTAATTAACTTTTATTTACACAAAATGGCCGCTGTGTCCATCGAGTACCATTACACAGTCGTCATATTCATATTCATATTCATTTATTTATAAAGTTAATTTACACGTCAGTAGATTCATAAGTAACAATGTTCACAATATAATCTTGTAGAAAAATAAAATAAAAGTCACAATAGCTTATAGATGTCAAATTCGAATGTCACAAAATAATAAAAATTCAAAAAAAAAAAAAAAAAAATACGCATGTCATAAATTTAAGAGATGTCATAATTAAAATAACTAAATAATATTATTACAGTATACAAATGTCTTTGATTATTATCTTCTCAATTTTATAAAGTTCGCCATTCAATTACACTGATTCAATTAAAAATACAATATTTTTTTAATAATAATAATATTCATAATTTCAATTTTATAAATTCATCATAGCTATAAAATGTTTGCTCGACAAGCCAGCTTTTCAGGCGAGACTTAAAACAGGACAGACTCGGAGCCTCAATGATTTTACTCGGTAACTTGTTGTATACCGTCGGACCCATCACGTGCACAAACTTCGAGGACTTTGTAAGGGAATGTTTTACGGCCGTGAGCTTATTCGCGTTCGAGTACTGTACGAGTGTATGCTACTGTTAGTAGTGTAGCGAGCTAAATTTAATCTCACATATATCGCCACTTGCATGATAACAATCGATGGCAGCGTTATGATGCCCAGTCTCTTAAAATGAGGTCTCGCAGAGATGTCTTGCGGTATTCCGACAATGGCCCTTATTGCACGCTTCTGCATACGAAACACGCGCTCCCAATCAGCAGCGCGTCCCCATAGCTCCGCACCGTACTGCAGCACTGAGTGAACCGTAGCAAAGTAACATGCACGGGCCACCCCCGTGGCTACTACTCGTGCAACACGACGCAGTGCAAAGCAAGCACTTCCTATCTTGCCGCACAGCTTGTGGATGTGTTGCTCCCATTTTAAGCCTGCATCAATTTCGAACCCTAGAAAATTTGTTGCATCAGTTTGTTGTAAGCCTGTTCCATCTACAAATACTTTGAGACGTCTAGACTTACGACCTGACAAACTGAAGTGAATGAAGTGGGTCTTCTTCAAATTTAGAGCTAGCCCATTTATATGAAACCAGCGCCCGAGTTGAAAAGCTGTTAAATTTAGTTCGTGCTCCAATTGATCCACCGAGTCGGCAGTGACAACCGCAGCCACGTCATCAGCATACATTAAAATTTCAGCTGCGTTCACTGCGTCCGGAAGATCATTGAGGAGCAGAGAGAACAGGATATTGGAGACAGATGACCCATAAATTCTGCCATTTTCATTTAATTTATTTACTTTGAAAACTACTGAAGTAAATATTGGTTCACTAAAGTAGGTCGTGCCTGTTGCAATAAACGGAAAACAGTTTTTTTTTTCTTCATTGTTTCAAGGGAAATATACCAGGTATTTACCATGTAACCAGTGTGTGCGTGTGTGTACCAGTTTCTGATGAAAATAAATATGATGTTCGAACTGTTTGTTTTCAATAAAAAGGTTCTGGGAAATATGGACGGTTTCAGCGAATAAACTGCAATCAAAAGGCTTTTCTTATTGTATGGACAGTGGTTGAACAGTTTTCTGGGATTTATTGAATAAAATGAAATAAAATTTAAATAATAAATAAAAAATACGTATACGTTTGGCACCATTTGTGTACGGAACCCTAAAAAGCTTTTTTTTATAACATAGGAGGGCAAACGAGCATGCGGGTCACCTGATGGTAAGCAATCTCCGCCGCCCATGGACATCCGCAACACCAGGGGAGTCGCCGATGCTTCGCCGACCTTTTAAAAAGACGTATGCTCTTTTCTTGAAGGCTCAATGTCGAATTTGTTTGGGAAAACTGCTGTCGCGGAAGTTCGGTAATAAAGTGGCATAACATAACATAACATAACAAAACAGGCGTGATTTTATGTAAGAAAGTGGCGTTTATGCATATTATGCATAACACAACGCATAGAGAACACGAGTTTTATAAAGAGGAATCAAAACTACAACTACGAATTGGATTGCACAGCAAGCGACTCGTTCAGCCACTACGCCAAACGTGTCGTCTCATCTGAGCCGGATTACCCTAAAGGCAAATTTAGCACACACCTATGGGGCCCCGCCCTGCGGCTAGGGTTGCTAGGCCCCGCAGAAAGAAAAAAACTAAGCTAAATACTGAGCTGGATCCCTTGCTACAAATATTATGTTGTATACATGTTGTGTTCTCTGTAATACAATACAATACAAATACTCTTTATTATACACAAAAGAAGATAGCAACATATATGACTTATATAGAACACATGTACAATGGGCGGTCTTATCGCTCAAGATAATAATATTAATTAATTAATTAATTGTAATTTGTCCTGTTACCTTATAATATGTATATTTTATGTGTGTGGCAAAATAAATGACAAAAACTTGTAAAAAGAGCTAAAAAAGGTCATTAGTAAGTCGCATTATGTGCAAGATGCGGGGACCGGCTTTTGTATTTTTGGGGTTATTTCGGGGCCCTGAACGTTAATTTGCCTAGGGGCCTGTACAAAGTACAAAGTACATATCTTAATCCGGCCACGCATTCCAAAAATTATATAATCTATTTTGGAAATCACTAAATGATAATGTATTAAATAGTACGTAAATCCTACATTATTCAAGGAGGCATCTCAAGTTCTCATGTATAATGTTGACATATGCAAATAGGACTGAACCGCAATCCATTATTTAATAGTTTCAATGTTGATCATAATTTTACATAATACACAAACATTACACGTGATTTTATGTAGATTTATGTAAATAATGTGTTTTTGATCCATCACCTACACTAATGTCTAATTAATGCAAAATCAAAGCATTTCAGTTAATATAGCTTCTATTGGTGTTCATTGTACACACGGCTACACATCAAGCTGTACTGTACAAAACCAGTAAAGGCTGACTTCGCGTTGTAAGGAAAACCTATACAATGCGAGGTCATCTTATACTGGGAATGTACAGCTTGATGTGTAGCCGTGTGTACAAACGCAAGCCCAAACATTTAAAAAGAAAAGTCCTGACTTACTGACTGACTAGAAGCTAAAAGAGCTTAAGACTTTTACCAAGTACTGTCTGTCTTATTTGGAATGAATTAAAAGAGCTTCCACGAGTCAATACTACTCTAGGCAGTCAGGCAGTTAACCCCGCCACAATCCCTGTTGACTGGTTATCTTTCCGTCACGACATCTTTGTAGTTGAAAAATCCTCATGTCCGCACTCCAACCGGGGAAACCGAAACCAATATTGGACCTTTACGCGACAAAACTATCACGGTGTTCCCTTAACTAACTTTGCATCTTTATCTTCATATTTTCAGCCGAAAGACGTGCACTACTCGACGTAGACTCCCCAAGCAGTTTGGGGGGATATGCCATAATCGCCACGCTTGGCAGGCGGGTTAGCGATCGCAGTTGGTTGGTTAAATACTCAGAGAATGCTGCTGCCCATCCTCTGGTGAATCCCTTCGTCGCCTTTTACGACACCTATGAGAAGATATAGGATGGTGCAATTCTTTACGTCCGGCACCACACGGAACGAAGCTTTGGATGGGGGCCTGAAATAGGCTTTGCATTCTCCAACCACTCCCGACAGGTCCCGGCCGCCACTAATAGGCGAGCCCCTTCTCCCCGTGCATCGGCCGCAACCTATTGGCATGAGCTATCTTCGTAGAGCTCGTGCTCGTACTGACATAAAAGTAGATTTATTGTATAGTTAATACCCACAGCTGGGATAAAGCGGGCCTTTCCACGAGTATTACGTGAAATATTTATAAGCAAGAACGTCACGGAGTTACGAGCCTACGATACGGTAAGTGGGCGCGTGTCGTGTAGGACAAGGTACGGGAACTAAGTGGAATTTTAGTTTTTTCTTTTCCACTTTAGAAATATTGAAATCAAAACACATTTATTCAAAATGGATTGGAACCAGTATTAAAGCCTTATGATTGCACCGTACTAAATCAGCACCAAAATGCGTCCACTGTGAGTGTTCTCTCTCCATCTTTTGTTAGTTACGCCACTGTGATTTTTTCTAAGGGTTTCTGGTTGGTTACGTCTATGATCTAACCAGAAACCCAATTGGAATTGCAGTTGTTATGGGCAAAGGTAACTGCTTAACATTAGGTGGGCCTTTAGCTCATTTCGCCATCCAATAATATAATAAAAAGATCTTACCCCGCAGAAAACACATTTTCCAGCAATTTCCTGTAATTTGCATACATCCTGGTGGAACGAAACTCGACATGAAATACGAAAAATAACCCTAATCGCTCCCGTCAATCCCTTGCCCCACCCCCACATATGACGCGTCCGTTATTCTGTGCCACAGGGCTATAATTTTACGCCAGCCCGTCAGTTCCTCCACTAAGGTCTAGTGCCATTACTAATCTGAAGTTTGTCAGACCGTCAGCGTCATCGCGTCATCAGACATAACGTGTGATTATAGAGCAATGACGGCTTAATAACGAAGTGATAAGGTTTTACGATGTTGTATTTTCTAGTTATGTTTGGTTACGTAATTTCTTACTTAGGTCTAAGACGTGCTTAACTGGTGAAACCGTAGAAATCTAAATAATAAGCTAATAGAAATGTTGTCTACTGTCTTTTGCTACGGGAACGCACGTCACCGGTTTTCCACTACCAGCACAAAAATACGCAATCACGCCCACCATGTTTCTAGCATTCAATGCAAAATAAATTAAGCCAAAAAAAAAACCGCTGCTAGATATGCTGCAAAATACAATTTTAGTGACTATACATACAAAATACCACTGATGATCAAGCAAACGGTTCGCGCACTGGTGTCCTAATAAAAGACAACTGTACGCGGCTTCGATCAAATATACCGTACGCGGCGAAAAGTTCATGCGCCTTTGCCACTTCTATATCCTTTATTTAGATTTCTATGGGTGAAACTAAGGTCTCTGAACCGCTGGACTTTGTAGAGCCTACTGAGCATTTGCCTCCCGAGGGCGAGTTGCAGTGCATGATTTGGAAGTAGTAGTAGTTGGTAGGTAGGTTTGGATGGCGAATCGAGGTAAAGGCCCACCTGATGTTAAGCAGTTACCTGTGCCCATAACAACTGCAATACCACCTAGGCTGTTGCCTAAATGGTACCGCAAGTCGGTTCGCCAAACCGAGACATGAAGATGGAAAGTCTCATGTGATTGTAATTTCACCGGCACCCGTACCCTTCAGACCGAAACACAGCAATGCAAGCATCACTATTTGGCGGAGAAGTAGGTAAGGTGGAAGTACTTCCCCGGACGAGCTCTTTTACAAAGGAGTGTAGATAAATATGGGTAAATCCTACCTTCTTTCTTCCTGTACTTCCTTAGGAGTGCACGTCGGGGTGATAGAATGAAACCCTCATTAGCATGTGTATGAGTTTATAATATAGCACACGAATGTCACGGAAGTAAGGATTATAAAGTTTTGTTTATATAGTAACACAGATAGAAAGACAGTTCGAACAAAACACAGTAGAAACGAAAGCACAAGAGTTATATTACTGCAGTAAGCGTTTAGGAATAGATAATATAGCGAAACGAATCAATAATAACAATAAGCAAAAGCAGAGCGGTAAGCGGCCGAGTGGCGTGCGCTTCGCGTCGAGAGCTAGTCAAGACTGGCGTGGCCGCGCGGCCGGCGATGGGAGCGCGGCGCGTGCGTCGATGTTTCTGGTAAATGTGGTTGTCCACTTGCTACACAACGGCCCGAGTTCCGACACAAAACATTAACTATTTATTTATAGGAAATGTATTGATTACCAATGAAATATTAATAAATAAATAATAATAGGATATGTAAACATGTAAATAATAAGTATAATTTCCATATGTAAATACAAAGTATAATATGTGACGTAAATAGTGTGTGTCTATATGTATACATAAATATATATTATAATATGTATGTATGTCACCACATCACTCCCCCCCAGAGACCTGGTTAAGGGCGATAATAGTCAGGAAATCTTACCACCCGACCAGAGCGGGTCGTGTAGGGGGTGTCCCGTGACCCATTTGAAGTAGGCAGATTTACGCTGCTTGGGTTAGGCAGTACGGGGACATTATTTTGATTTTCTTTATCGGCTAATATGTATGCTGGTTTAAGGCGATCAATAGTGACTGTCACTTCTTTGCCTCTAATTAACAATTTGAACACCTTGGTGCTTCGTTCAACAATTTTATGAGGACCAGTGTATGCCGGAGTTAGGGAACCATGCGACGCATCTTCTCTAAGAAATGCAAAATTGCATGTGCTCAGGTCTTTGTAAACAAAGATTTTATTTTTACTGTGGCGAGATGTTGGTACTGGCTGGAGTTTTTGAGCTATAGTGCGTAGACGTGCCGTAAAATCTGTCACGTCGGTAGTGCCACTTGAATTGTGCTCGAAAAATTCGCCAGGCAGCCTCAGTGGCTCACCATATACCAATTCTGCTGCGGATGACTGCAGATCGTCCTTGAATGCGCTGCGTATGCCAAGCAAGACTAAAGGCAGGGCTTCAGTCCAGTTTTCGTTTGCATGGCATACAATTGACGCCTTCAATTGCCGGTGGAAACGTTCCACGAGACCGTTACTGGCTGGATGGTACGCTGTTGTTCGGCTATGACGGAATCCGACAATTTTAGCCAGGTATTTAAACAGGGTAGACTCAAATTGGCGTCCACGGTCTGTTACAATATCGGTCGGGCTACCGAACCTGGATATCCAGCCATGAAGCAAGGCTTTGCCAACAGTTTCGGCAGTGATGTCAGTTATCGGTATTGCCTCTGGCCATCGGGTGAATCGATCAATGGCCGTTAAACAGTATCGATAACCTTGTGAAATGGGAAGGGGTCCTATCAGATCTATGTGAATATGCCTGAATCTAGAGCGTGGCAGTTTGTAGGTACCTAAAGGTGCCGATACATGCCGATTAACTTTTGCTCTTTGGCATGCTACACAAGATCTAGACCACTCCCTGCAGTCTTTTTTAACCCCTGGCCAAACGAACCGTTCCGCAACTAATTTAGCGGAAGCGCTTGCGCCAGGGTGGCTTAACGAGTGGAGGCTATCGAAAATTTGCTTTCGTAATGCATGAGGTATGAATGGCCTAGGAGTTGATGTACTGACGTCACAATAGACAGTTACATCACTACCAGGGACTTTAAGTTTTTCTAACCTCAGGGATGAAGTGGAGTTCAGGAAACTTGACAACTCATCGTCTGATGCTTGAGCCTTAGCGATGGTTTCATGGTCTACTGGGGCCTGCAGTTCCTCTATCCGCGATAGTGTATCGGCGACAACATTATCCTTACCGGAGATGTGTCTGATATCGGAAGTGAACTGTGATATAAAGTCCAGATATCTATACTGCCGTGGCGAACAGTTATTTTTCCTTTCATGGAAAGCAAAACTAATCGGTTTGTGGTCAGTATAGATAGTGAAACTTCTTGCTTCAAGCATATGTCGGAAATGCTTCACCGCCTCATAGATTGCCAGCAACTCTCTGTCGTACGGAGAATATTTTCGCTGCGCGGTGTTCAATTTCCGAGAGAAAAATGCAAGTGGCTGCCAGTGTCCATCTTTGTGTTGCTGTAACACAGCACCAATAGCTATGTCAGATGCGTCTGTAACCAGTCCCATACTGGCCTGGCAATCAGGATGGGCCAAAAGGGCTGCATTTGACAGACTCTCTTTGCACTGTTCTAGGGCAGTAAGAGCATCTCCTGTCAGGTTAATCGGAGTTGATCCTTTCACTGCACCTACCAGCAGGGCATTAAGTGGAGCTTGAAAACGAGCGGCTTCGGGCACAAAACGTCTATAAAAATTAATCATGCCCAAAAACCTTCTAAGCTCCCGAATATTTTTAGGGACTGGGAAATCCCGAATGACTTGAACCTTCTCGGGCAGTGGCCTCGTTCCTTTCTCTGAAATACTGTGACCTAGAAAAGTTACTTCTTTAGCACCAAAGACACATTTTGCGGTGTTAATCACCATACCATAAGCCTTCATTCTTGTGAATAACAGCTTCAGGTGTTCCATGTGGAGCGTTTCATCCCTACTATAGACCAAAAAATCGTCAAGATACGCATAACAGAAATCAAAGCCGCGTGTCATTTCATCTACAAACCGTTGGAATGTTTGAGCCGCGTTTCTAAGACCAAATGTCATATACGGAAATTCAAACATTCCAAACGGTGTAGTGATCGCGGTTTTGAGTATATCGTCCGGATTTACTGGTATCTGGTTGTAGGCCTTTACCAGGTCAATTTTTGAAAATACCGTGCATCCGGAAATGCTGTGAGCGAAGTCCTGTATATGCCTAATAGGGTAGCTATCAGGTATAGTACGGGCATTGAGTCTCCTGTAGTCCCCACAGGGTCGCCAGCCATTATCTTTTTTCGGGGCCAAGTGTAACGGGGATGCCCAGGGGCTTTCTGAAGGTCGGGCTGTCCCATTGGCTAACATTGCCTCGAATTCCTGCTTAGCAGTTTTTAATTTGTCTGGAGCTAAACGGCGGGGAGTACATGTAATCGGGGGGCCTTGTATGGTGCGTATATAATGAACGGTGTTATGAGCAATGACACGGTGTGTACCAGGTGGCTTAGTGATCTCAGGAAACTCATCTAGCAATTTATGATACTTAGTATCGCCAGTCATGACTTTCACAGAATAAATATTTTCAGAGCTAGAGACTGATGAAGCTACAGTAGAACAGGTAGTTACATTGTCTGTAAGTCGCTGATTGCGAACATCTACTATTAAATTATAAAAAGAAAGAAAGTCTACTCCTATAATTGGCTTAGTTACATCGGCAACTACAAAATTCCACTCAAAGTCTCTACGAAGTCCTAAATTTAAATTTTGATACACAAAACCGTAGGTTTGAATAGGCGTCCCGTTTGCCGCGAAGAGTTGGTACTTGGTGCTAATGCGGCGTTCACGAAGAAGTGCTCGAGGAAATACGCAAAGGTCGCTTCCGGTATCGACCAGGAACCGTGTTTTAGTTCTCCTGTCAGTGACGAACAGGCGACCAGAGCTAGGGCAGTCGTCGGTCGCCATTAGCGACAGCCCGTCGAGTTTTCCGCCTTATAATCGCAAGGGCGAACACATGCCTTTGCTTTGCTGCCAAACTTGTAATGGTACCAGCACACCGGGAATTTTCTGTAATTAGAGTCGGATCGTTTGGATGAAGAACGGGTGTGCCTCGATCCTCTCTCCTTGGAGCGAGATTGGCGGTTGCCAATTGCGAGCGCGTTTACCTGCTTCCGTAATTCAATCAACTCTCGTGTCAACATCTCTAACACTTGAGGGTTAGCACTGGTTGAAGCAACTTGTGCTACGGGTGTTGTAATATCCTTGATCCTGTCAGCTATGTCAGCTAACACCTCGAGCGACACTGATGACTGCGCCGCTATGACCGTCTGAATATTTTCCGGTAGACGATTGGTCCAGATGGTTTTGATGAAGTCTTCGGGCACATTATTTCCTGCCAAACTCTGCAAGTGTCTCAAAAATTGCGAAGGCTTGCGATCGCCAAGCTCTTCGTGTATTAAGAGTTGGTTAACTTTTTTTTCGTTAGAAGAACTAAGGCGCTTGATTAGTTCGCTTTTGAGCTTCTGATACTTATCATTAGTTGGTGGTCTAACTATGATATCTTTTACCTCCTTAGCGTACTGCGGCTCCAGCTGTCCTATGACATAATTAAATTTTGTTGCATCCATTGTAATATTCGCTATAGCAAACTGCCCCTCCACTTGTGCGAACCATATTTCAGGCTCATCAGGCCAAAAAGGTGGTATGCGAACAGCAACTCTGCAAATTTCTTTCGACACGTCCGATGCGTCAGTGGAAAAGCGCGCTCCGGAACGTTCGGCCGATGACTTGCGAGTAGGGGACTGTGAATCATCCGACATTTTTGTTCGATATATTATTCCTTATCTAATATCTGCGATCTTTTAAATCTTGCGGTTACTTATGCGGGGTCACCACTGTAGATAAATATGGGTAAATCCTACCTTCTTTCTTCCTGTACTTCCTTAGGAGTGCACGTCGGGGTGATAGAATGAAACCCTCATTAGCATGTGTATGAGTTTATAATATAGCACACGAATGTCACGGAAGTAAGGATTATAAAGTTTTGTTTATATAGTAACACAGATAGAAAGACAGTTCGAACAAAACACAGTAGAAACGAAAGCACAAGAGTTATATTACTGCAGTAAGCGTTTAGGAATAGATAATATAGCGAAACGAATCAATAATAACAATAAGCAAAAGCAGAGCGGTAAGCGGCCGAGTGGCGTGCGCTTCGCGTCGAGAGCTAGTCAAGACTGGCGTGGCCGCGCGGCCGGCGATGGGAGCGCGGCGCGTGCGTCGATGTTTCTGGTAAATGTGGTTGTCCACTTGCTACACAACGGCCCGAGTTCCGACACAAAACATTAACTATTTATTTATAGGAAATGTATTGATTACCAATGAAATATTAATAAATAAATAATAATAGGATATGTAAACATGTAAATAATAAGTATAATTTCCATATGTAAATACAAAGTATAATATGTGACGTAAATAGTGTGTGTCTATATGTATACATAAATATATATTATAATATGTATGTATGTCACCACAGGAGCTCTACTACTACTAAAAGTCGCGTAATCGCTTACGGACACAACTTCGACTCTGCAATGATAACCTAGCCAGGTCGGGGCTTCATCGATGCCTCCTCAAAGCTTCCACGCAAAGCATGTCTCACCTACTTGCTTGCCCGCTGTGCCCTGCCTGTTCCCGAGAGGACCTAATGCAGGCTACGGAGAGGAATACAATGTACAACTGAAAGCAACATCTGTGGTTCATTAAAAAACTGTAGTCATTGACACGAAAACAACAAGTAGGAGTGGCAATGATAATTAAAAGTATAGATATGCAATACCCTAACAAAACATACGAAAAAAATGTTCCGTACGCAGCGGCAGCACAATACATATAAACTAATACAAAATAATTAAGTTGGTTCAGGTTACTACAAGTTACTTTCGCGTCATAATTGGAACACTTTCTGTACACACACGACGGCATATTAGTTTTTTTTATCACTGGTCACGCTTGGCGCCTTACTTGACGCGGAAAAACTTCCTAATTAGGTCTTGTTCGGGTCTTCAGTTGCGAGTGCAAGTAACATATCTGTACTTTTTAAATTTCATTGAGTTGTGGTAAACTAACCGTTCTAATTCTAAGCCAACAACGGCACTGTGGGTAGGGAGATATTAAGAGGTCCAAGGCCACTAAGGATGTTAAGATGTTCTAGATGTAGGTATGTTAATTTGTTTATTTTAATATCATTAAGTTTTACGCCTATAAAATAAGAAATTTCTCACAGGAAATGCAGGTGGATAGGGCACACTCCGGCGAGGAGAATTTAATGCTGCTTCAATAGCCTTATAGTGGCAGCCACAAGACAGAAGACCGGGCGCCCTGTACCTACCTACATACCTGGCTGACGTGGATCCAATTAAAGAAGACGACGCATGACAAGGAGAAGAGGCTAGAATTCGTGGAGGTCTGCACTAGTGGGGTGCCTTAGATGACAACAAAATTTTTATGTTATAAACACCGTGCTGTGAGGGAAACGATCCAATCTTTGCAGCAGTGTGTGCGTAGATCATACTTGAATATCTTAGAAATAAAACCCTTCCTATCTATATCATCATCCATCATCATTATCATTTCAGCCGAAAGACGTCCAGCGCTCCACAAGCATCGCCACAACGACCAGTCCTACGCTTTCCGCATCCACCGGATTCCCGCGACCTTACTAGGTCGTCGGTCCAGCTTGTAAAGAAAACCTCTTTCCATCCTAGATACTGAGTCTTTAACAGTACCCTCACAACCGGTACCCATTACATAACAGACAAATTCTTACAAAAATATAGTTACCTACACAATTTATGTAAAAAGTAGGGAGCTCGTTATCCCAGGTTCCGTAACTTGTTAAATCTATTCGCGGAAAATGCTCCCTATAGCGATAGTAAATGATGTGCAAGTAATTGAATGGGTTTACTTCTATAATACATAGGTTGATAAAGGCAGATAGCCAGATAATGTCACAATGTATTAAATTGGATGCAATAATGTACTAGACCTTAAAAAAGGTATTTTAAGTAGGTGCAGTACAGTCTAACAAAGCAATTAGTATAAAGGGTCGCCAAATATAGATGAAGATTTCTCAGGAATTTTTTATAGAATGGTTTGATTAGGGTTTTCTATAAATACAGTTTAACTTTGTCCGTTATTAAAATGATATTTCACTCGAAAACATCCATAATCTTCTGAGAAAACTTCTTTTATATCTCTCTACCCTGTATACCAATTTCTTTGTTAGACTGTACATTCATAGAAATCTAAATAATAAGGTAATAGAAATGTTATCTACTGTCTTTTACCACGGGAACGCGTGTCGCCGGCTTTCCGCTACCAACACATAAATACGCAATCACGACCACCATATTTCTAGCATTCAATGCAAAATATGATAAGCCGAATAAAATCCGTTGTTAGATATGCTGCAAAACAAAAAATTTGTGACTCTGCGTCCAAAACAGCACTGATGATGAAGCAAATGGTTCGGGCACTGGAAGACACCTGTACGCGGCGACAAGTTGACGTGCCTTTGTCACTTCTATTACCTTTATTTAGATTTCTATGAGTACATTATTCTCGAATTTTAAGATGAGTAGGTGCGTTTCAATGTTTTTACAAACACTTATTAAAATATGTAGGACAGGTTGTTCGTGTAAGTTATTATGATAATATATTTGAGAAACTCTTTTTCGCCCATCTGGAGTTATTGGTCAACTCGACCAACAAAATCTTGGCCAGGTGGCCGAGTTGAGACGATTTAATTTTGTATTGGTCAACCCGGCCGACAGTAAAAATTTCAAGTACTTCTGTACAGTCAGGAACAAAAATAAAATGAAAATATTCTTATTCAAATAACAACTTTAAAAAAAAATCTTTAATAAAATAGATTTAGGTATTTATTTCAAAAATCTAAATTTTCTACAACGCAAAATTAGCACGCTTGCTTTCATAATCTAAATTCATTTTAATTAAAGTAAAATAAAAGTAAAAACAAGATGTACCTACCACAACTATATTACGTTTTAGGAGATATTTCGAGGGGTATGTTTCGTACAAATAAAAATTTCATTTCATTTCATATCTCCCGAGGGTTCTAGAAACAGAAAACATATCACTTACTATGCTATGCAGTCCTGGTACATATTCAGTATCTATCTCCCGAGGGTTCTAAAAATAGAAAACATATCCCTCACTATGTTATGCAGTCCTGGTACATATTCAGTATCTATCTCCCGAGGGTTCTAAAAATAGAAAACATACCCCTTACTTTGTTATGCAGTCCTGGTACATATTCAGTATCTATCTCCCGAGGGTTCTAAAAATAGAAAACATATCCCTTAATATGTTATGCAGTCCTGGTACATCTTCAGTGTCTATCTCCTGAGGGTTCTCGAAATAGAAAACATACCCCTTACTTTGTTATGCAGTCCTGGTACATATTCAGAATCTATCTCCCGAGAGTTCTAAAAATAGAAAACATATCCCTAACTTTGTTATGCAGTCCTGGTATATATTTAGTATCTATCTCCCGAGGGTTCTAAAAATAGAAAACATATCCCTTACTTTGTTATACAGTCCTGGTACATATTCAGTATCTAACGAATAAAAATGCAAAAATAATGTAGTCTACGGTTATGAAATCCGAATCGCGACCATTCTTGTTGCACGAAACATTAATAGATAGTCCTATGGAACGAGATAGTAATAGTTTTTATTTCAAAATAATATTGACATAAAATGCCTTAAGTAACCGACTGTACTTTAGATGCTTGGCCGGGTTGTCCAATACAAAATTAAATCGTCTCAACTCGGCCACCTGGCCGAGATTTTGTTGGTCGAGTTGACCAATAACTCCCCTTCTTATGGTAAGCGGTAAGCTTAGGCTATTACTACTGCAATCCACCAAGGACGTACCTGGATATTCTCATTTCTCCGGCAATCAGACCCTTAAAATTGGGACACATTAATAGAGCTTGGCGAAAAAACAAATGGCTATTGTGATTATACTTCTTCGAACGAACCCTTTCACAACTTATTGGGACTTAAGTCTATAAATAATTTATGGCAGTGACTGATTAGATATGAGATAAATAAACTGTTGAATGGGCTTCTTTCAATAGGAAGATTCTTATCACTGAAGACATTTGCATATTTAACCGGAAATAGAAAGCATGGATCCTACATAATTAATGCCAATTGAACACCTACGTGGTTTTGCACATAGAGATTTCACACTGATAAGGGAATTATTAAAGGCCTATTAAATGTCATGCATTTTGTATAATGCTGGGCAAGTTATTCAATGAAGTTGGTAATTCCGGATTCCTGGATGCTAAGAACGGCCACCGTAACGTTTTAGTAGGTAAGAGTTCGACCTTCCTCAGACGGAAGGTGTCCAAGATGATTTCCACTCGAGAAAAAATTGGATAATTGAACAGTTAACCGTGTGATTATTTAATATTATGTAAGACTATGAAAGATTTAATGAAGGGTGATCTACCTCTATCCCATAAAAGAAGACTCATGGACGTGTGCATTTTTCCCATCCTCACATATGGATCCCAAACATGGTCTTTGAACAATCAACTGAGGTCCACGCTTGAGGTTTGCCAAAGAGCTGTGGAACGGAGTGTTCTGGGCATAAAACTTATAGACCGGATAAGGAAGACAACTATCCGTTCCAGAACAAAAATAGTTGACGTCACCCGGAAGGCTGCCACTCTAAAGTGGATCTGGGCTGGACTTAGCTGCCGCATGTCAGTCGACCACTGGGCCAAACTTACTACTCAATGGGTCCCTTTACATGGCAGACGTCAACGCTGCAGGCCCCCAGACGGAAATGGCTGAATGAGCTGGACTCCTTCCAAAAGGACTGGACTCTTGTAGCAACAGATAGGGAGAAGTGGAAGGAGAGTATAGAGGCCTTTGCCCTGCAGTGAGACGCTTAAGGCTTATAATAATAATAAGGTCAACCGCTCAACGTTAGCAAAACCAATGACCAGTTCAATGACGTTTTAAAAGAGGAAGACAAGGGACACATGCGCGTGGTCTTACCAAACTGTGGCACAGTGACATAGTTGCATTCAGTCACCGCAGGACAGCGGCAGTGGCTTGACTGCACGGCGTATTACGCTCATACATTAGGTAGAGAAAGACGTTTTTTACTCATACGTTTTTCTAGCTTGTTCGTTTGTCACATACCTTACTAAACCTAACAATTTCCATAGCAACTGAATAGTTAACTAAAAAATAAGATTACAAGTATTATGTAGCACCAATATGCAGATTACATTAGGACCGGCGATAATCCGGATGACTTATGCCGTCGAGGATCGACTTAAACGTTTTAACTAATGTAATTGCCATTTATAAGCACGTTGACTACTGTTAGAATACTGCTTATACCGTTAGAGGTTGTAGGTGTAATAATATGCAGATAGGAAAACCATTTGTATGGCCTACAGAGTTGTTCCGGGTCTTGGTTTTTAACATGTCCCTATAACCCATGATTCCGGAGAAAGCGTAGTTTAAAAAAATAACCATATCAATGACGATATGGATGACCTCCTACCCTTATTCCAATTAATTTGGGGTCGGCGCCGCATGCATTTTTCTTTCATACATCTCTATCAGCCGTCATCTCCGTGTTCACTTTCTTTCTATTCATATCATCTTTCACAGAATCCATCCATGTTTTCTTTGGTCTGCCGCTTTTCTTATAGCCACATTCATACTTAAAACTTTCCTCGTAACATGCTACTCATTACTCCTCATCACACGTCCATACCATGATAGTCTATTGCTACTCTATTTTTCTGTCACTGGCGCTACTTTCAGACTCCCACTTACACACTCAATCCTTATCCTATCCATTCTCGTTACACCACACATTCCTCTTAACATTTTCATTACTCTCAAAAAAAAAAAAAAGATTTATACCTAAGAACAAGAATTGACGAAAAATGGTTTTTGTTACTGCTAAATCATCAGTGAATTACTGCTTGGATTCCACAGAAAATACAATAAACGGTCCAAGACGAATGAATGGTAGAAATATGCACAAAAATGAAATATTACGACAAATTAAGATTTGTCGGTTAAAATATTATCAGACCTTTAACAATTTGGACAATGAAAAACGTTCTACTTTTTCACAACTTAAACTGGCTTCATGCCCTGTAAGATAAGTTACTGTTCTTTTATCTATGTCTATCATCAAGTACCAAGTGTTCACCAACGATAAATTTATTATTATCTGGCCAAGCAATCGTAAAAATTACAAAAAAATACAATTAAAATTTTTACTCAAAATTCAAGTACTTACATTTTTCGAGTAAACGGTTGATTAATTAGATAACATTACTAACGTTGGTGAACTCCGGCCTGCGTCTGGCTTTAATCTACTTGTCAAACTAGAAACTTTAACTAGAATTCTGAAAATTGGTCTAGAATAAATCTATTTTAATTTAACCGTGATGATGTTGTAACAAATTAAATTTCAATCAACATAGACATAACTTAACAACATACCTGTATTTCCCCGAAGGGACAGGCAGAGGTGTTCAGAACAAAATAGACATAACAAAACATCACACCCTGTATTTCCCCAAAGAAATAGGCAGGGTGTTACACCCACATTTCGTCAGTTACATAACCAGTCCCATGTAATAGGGGCGAGCCTATTGCCACTAACCAGGCACAAATGCAGACTCCGGGCTGCTACAGAGAATTTCGTAATGAAAAATCCCATGTCCGACACCCAGGACTCCGCGCTTAGCAGTCGCGCTTGCGACCACTAGACCAATGAGGCAGCTAACAACATATAGACACATATCTTTAACCTTTCAAGCGGAGTGAAGTTAAAACAATAGGAATATCTACGTATATATTCGTTATTGGCTCGTGCGAAGATGAGATGAGTTTTCAAGTGTAATTTCAGTTGATCACTCACCGTCTTCCGTGTGGTGCCGGACATAAAGAATTGCACCACCCTATCTCTTCTCAAAGGCGACTAAGGGATTCACCAGAGGATGGGCAGCAGCGTTCTCTGAGTATTTAACCAACCAACTGTGATCGCCAACCCGCCTGCCAATTGTGACGATTATGGCATATCCCCCCCTTTGGGGAGGCCTTTGTCCAGCAGTGGATGTCTTTCGGCTGAAATCCGGCACCACATAATTTTGTAGAAAAAAAAAAACTGAACGCATCCCTACTTGTCCCTGTACCTTAGCTTCATAAAGTTTATAGAGAATTATTGGTTTTGTACAACATAGGGGGGTCCATTCTCATGTCTTAACATAATAAGGAAATTAGGTAGGGTGGATATATTCGGACGCGACAACAACAAGTAAAATAATAATTTTAATTATTAGGTAATTTTGTTTGACGATTCAATTGTTTGAAATCTCAGGGAGCTCTCGGGTGCTAAATTTTAATGAAGTAATAATGTAATCAGTACTTTTACAGAGACACGACAGCTAAATTGAGTATTGAATCAGTTCGTTAGCTCTTCCGTCAATTGAAAATCCAATAAGATAAACTCACCAGTCTTGTTCCAGTCTCAAATAATTCATTGTCGTTTCACATTGACATAAAATCAACACGATTTCAAACATTAAATATATTAAAAACACTATTTTAACTTCAACAAGAAACCCAACGGCAATGTACTACACTGACCACGAACTTGAACATAATACAATTACCAACAAAAAAATATCGACTCCTGCTCAAGGAAGCGAAACAACGGACACCGCACCTTTCCCTGCAATAAGGGTTAGCTTCGATTTGAAAAGTTTATTTGTCTCACTCATACTTGTAGGGATAGAAAGGGATGGGGAATAGTTCGTGTCCGAATTAAGTGTAGTCTATGATGGCCTGAAGTGAAGCCGATATGGTAGTAGATAAACTAAGTATGGAGGCATGAGCCGAGAGCTAAAAAGGCTAAAAAGTATTCTGCTTTTATTCTGAAATAAGGCTATCCTCGTCATCAATCATGAAAAGGCATCGTTGAGTTAAAAACAACACGATGCACCCAATAACGATGAGTTTTCAGATAACTAGATTTCTGATTAACAAACGAACATAAAATAGAATATAAAAGAATAATAATAAAAACAAAGTATGTAAGTAGGTTGGTACATAAAAATTGCGATGTTAACAGTAGATTGATCCCCGTACAAGTACAAACTACCTTGAATGATGCAAATATTTGTGAGATAATTATTTTTCATGATTATTTCCTTAATCCTGATAAAAACAATAATCAAATCAAATATCACGAGTTACCTACATTTATTATTCAGTAATCTGAGCCTACATTGTACAATAATAATATATAAAGTTGCATAATATGTATGATACACATACTATACACCAGTGGCGAAAAATGAATATTTTAGAAGGGAAGCCACTTAAAAATCCTAAAATAGCTAAGATCGCACTTCAATAAAAATAACCAATTTAACAACTTTCAATTTAATTTTACATTCTTTTTTTGTACTTTAGAAAAATAAATTAGCATAGAAATGTCGTTGATCTGTATTTAAGCAATTCCTAAAGGGAAGTCGGACCCTTCGCCACTGCTATACACACCTATTTTTCGTAATCGGAACTGTCTCTCCTAAACACAGGTTACTTTGTTGCCTATCTTGGAGAACAGTACTCTACCCTTTAACTAGATTAAATAAGTACTTAAATTGTAAGCCTGTGCTAAAATCCTTCCATGTAATCTAGTCCAAGTTTAACAAATAAATAACTATAACTAACTATAAATACATATAATGAAAATCTCAAGCGAGAGAGATCTAAGCGTGCTCCTATATGACCACGGCGACGGTTAAACCTCGCTTACTTTGCAATTCTCATATATACAAATGTACATTGTGTTTACAATTGAGCTTGGAAGCTTATAAGCGAGTTTGGTCGCGGTTGGCTACACATCGACGCATGCGCAACAGGTGGTCTGCGCAGGAGTGCCTTGTTGACAGCTGTTGCTATTGTAACGAACTTTTGAATAAGGAAAAAGGTAAAATGCGGGAAATTTGCGTTAATCAAGTAAAGCATGATCAAAGTATGTACCTATACATATTATGGATGCAGACTACGTGAATCCTAACCGACTAATACCTATTATAAATTTGAAAGTTTTTCAAGATGTTTGGATGAAATTTGACACACAGATAGACCATAACCTAGATTAAAATATAGGCTACTCATTTTTATCCCCGAAAAATGAACAGATTCTGAGGGATGCGCAATCATTCTTTCTATGATAACCCGAAATGAATTAGTCGCGGGCGAAGCCGTGGACGAAGTCTAGTATTATGATAAGTAGCAATTACAATAAAATTTAATGATTAATAGAAAAGTAAATTGATTAGAAGAAAATTCGTTTTCATCGGATTAAAATCAATTTATTTTACAAAGGCAGCCGTCTAGTGAAGTTTGTTTTAAAATCTCTGATTTTGAAGAGAAAAGGCGATTAAATTCCTAATTGTACTTGAAGCCTAAGAAATTATATCTAGATCGGATCTAAGTCGAGTCTTAAATAAACTTCAATGAGTTTCAATCAAAACTCTGAAATTAATCTCGATCACTGTATTATCGATCATATCAGTACCTACTCAGTAATAATAAATTGGTTTTCGAACATATGTATTTTACGTTTCGCAAATTTATTTGTCTCAGTGGGCTACATCCAGAGATTATTGTCAAATTTAAATGTTTTTAATTTCAAATAAACCTAATTACAGGCTCTTTTGAAGCCGCAGGACCGGTCGTTGTGGCGAGTGCTTGGGGGACTATGTCCAGCAGTGGACGTCTTTCGGCTAAAATGATGATGATGATGATGAACCAAATTGAGTTTTTTTTATATTTCTTTAGTTTACATGTAAAATGGTGTGTGTAACAACCCAACCGATTCTCCTAATTCTCCTCCTCTCAGGTAACTATGACTTTGAGCCGATTGGGGTCGAAACGCTCGGGACATGGGGTCCGAGTGCGCGCATGCTTTTCAAGGAAATCGCAAAGAGGCTGGTCGACGCTTCGCGTGACCAGAGGGCTGGTTTATTCTTTGGCCAAAGAATAAGCGTTGCCATACAACATGGCAAAGCTGCCAGTATTCTGGGCACTTTTCCAGATGACAGCGATGTGGAGGAATACTTTGACGCCTAAGCACGCCTTTTTATTTAATTTTATTTTGTACTTTTATTTTATATTTGTGTTGTAAATATTGTACATTTGTAGATAGGTTATTTAATTATTGTAATCTCACTATTCTGTAAATTAATAAAAACTTATATCCCCCTTCTCCTAATTATTATGAACAAACTATTTTCAAGTTTACACTATACTTAGAATCATCAACTCAGCCTATCGCAGTCCACTGCTAGACATAGGCCTCTCCCAAGTTGCACCACAACACTCGGTCCTCTGCCTTCCGCATCCAGTCCCCCCCAGCCACGTTCTTCAGGTCGTCGGTCCACCGGGCGGGGGGCGCCCTACGCTGCGTTTGCCGATTCGCGGTCTCCACTCAAGGACTTGTCTGCTCCAGCGGCCATCAGTCCTTCGACAGACATGGCCAGCCCACTGCTACTTCAGCTTACTAATCCTACAAGCAACTACTACTACTTAGACTAACCCTGCAGAATTATTCAAAATTAAAAAAAAATGAGTTAGGTACAGTCGACGGCATGACAGTGGTAACACTTCAGTTCGAAAACCGCCCTTACTGCTTACGAAATAAAGACGCTGCTAATGTCAAAGTGTTACCGATGTGCGGTTGACCGTACTAGATAACTTCCACCTTATTTAACTAAATATTTTAAAGTCCCAGACTTATCCAAAATCGGTCGGGAAATCGTAGTGAGCGAGTATATTAAAATTTGATTCACGCTTACACGCTAAAATTATTATTAAAACTCTTAAAGCCATATTAAATTACTAAGAGATTTTATACAACAATATTTAAATATTAAGAACACTTAAGGAATTCAAAAGGGCACAAGCTTAGGAAGTAACACAAAATAAATATTTCTATAAACTTTCTTCGGCGAGGAAGATCGCTTAAAGTAATCTTACACCTTATTATAAAGCGTAAAGGTCTATAATGACGTGTCATAGTGGAATAATGAAAACCTAATAGGGTTACCGAGTGTCATTTTTCCCACAAAACAGGAATTTCCCCTTATTGTCACAGTTTATTGTAAAGTTTCGATCAATATTATGATGTCCCTACAGGGGTGAGGGGATCGCGAAATAATGACGGTAAACAGTTAGATGTACCATTTTCTATTTCATTTGATTTACTCAGGGGGGGATACAGGGGTGCTGGGCCAGAAAACCTCCTCGTGTGCAGGGGCCGACCGTGAGTTTGTGGGGCACTGGGCTAATACTACTCGGGAGCCTACCTAATTAATCAAATAATTGCCATTTTGTTAAAATTTATTAATAATGATGTACAACTTACTAGGTGCAAGGTGTAGGAAAAAAAGAGGGAATCTCCCGTTCCGTTCGATAAGTTTAATTAATCTCAGGGTTGTCAATCTTATGATAAGACTTTTTTTTATCACTATATTGTCCGTTGTCTTCAATTGGGGCTGAGGGCCCTTTATATCCATCCACGGGGCCCTGGGCTGCAGCCCAAAGGCCTTATAGAGATCCACCCCTGATCGTGTGCCTGACGGCTGCTGGTCCTTCTTGATACGCCTGCAGGGAATAGCGGTTGTTGGGCCGGTGCACCCTGGGCACGGACAATAACTCTCTTTAAACCGGGGGATCTTATTGCCCGTGACGAATATGGGAGCGCAGAGGGCACAGTAGAGAATGAGAGATGAGGAAGAAAACCTCATTAAAAAAATTACGGGAGGATAGGCCCTGCGGGTGTTGGACTCGGGGTAGTCTGCTGCCTGGCGTAGCTGGCGCAGCTGGTGTTGCTGGCGTGGCTGGCTTAGCCCCCGTTATATTTTCATACAGCTGTATATAAAGTTAGCTACAAAACATCCCCGGCGGGGCCCGAACCAACGCCGGATGTCAACTGATACAAGTTCTGACTTCCTGTTTCTAGGTTTCTACGTGATAACTGGGTTGTAGTTTTAAAGTGCAGCTGTTATCATGTGTCGATATAATCTGTGGTGAAATCTAAACAAGTAAAATGTACTGTATGTTTGTTTATTTGTATAATATCTATTTATTTATTTGTTTATTGCATAGGGAAAACAAACAGTAGCATATTAAACATATACAATGGTTTCTTAACAGTAATCTTAACACCACAGATTACTTAGGTAAAATTTATAACTGTTAGCTGACGTTAACTGTTGACAAGGTCAACTAACTGTGATAGAAAACAAAATTAAGAAATTAAAAAAAAAAGTGGCAACAAAAGAAGAATAAAAACTTTTTAACAAAAAATAAAACCGACTTCAAAAACCTTAACTAAAAAGTAAAAAATAATCATTGCATGTATTTTAAAATCTTAACATAAACAACATTTTTAAGGCGGCGCGTGGTTGACCCTTTGAGTCATGTAATGTACAGTCGAGCGCAATATCTATAGTAAAAACAGTTTATGTGAACGTACATGAAAATCACGCGCCGCCTTCAAAATGTTGTTTTTGTTAAGATTTTAAAATTTTTTTGTTAAAAAGTTTTTATTTCATACTTTTTAGTTGAGGGTGATTCATAAATGTTTATACAACCCATTTGAGAATATATTTTTTATTAACCTTTGCTATCCCACTGCTGGGCAAAGGTCTCGCTCATGTTCTTCCAAACTTCCAATCACTATCGTGAAAAAAAACACGCATATCGGCCAAGAATTCTCAGTAAAACGAACCAATGAGCAGATCATCTAGATAGGCGAAGCTAAAATAAACTGATTTATTGAAGCTAGTTAAAAAACTACTCAACCTAAGTCAATAAAATTTATATGGGACCACCGCGCGGACTTTCTCTACCAAATAAAAAAACAACCACGTAAATCGGCCCACAAATCTCGGAGTAATCGGTATATAATACCCAAACCTAAGATTTTATTAATTACATGACGTTCATGAATGTGTGATGCATTAAACAGAGATATAATAATTCGTTATGGAACCTACGGCGCATACTGTTGTTCTTTTAAAATTTTAATTACATTATTTTTATATTAAATTTATTCTTATTAAGAAATAATATATCGATTGCACCGAATTGCTTGTTGTATGTGTTGTATCTAGGAGCTAATGCCGGAATAATGTAGGTTTTTTTTAATAGCTGCAAGTTCAATGAATCTTTTACTTATGAACAATGAGTACCTAACAACAAAAGTTTAACTCCAATAAGCTCCTAATTGGCTATCGGAAACGCCTACAAGTGATCCCCGAAGTTTTATACAGTGGAACACTTTTAGGAACCGTCAAAAGTTGTTCTGTTGTCAGAAGTAAACTTCGTGATAAATTCGAAATATCAGAAATATTTGTTTTATTCGTGTCAATCAATGTTTTTCCTTTGACATAGGTATGGACAGAAAGGTCAAATTTGCAAGGGATATCAAAAATGAAGTACACCTTTTTAATGTTAGAGAAATAGATCGAATTTCCTTTTAATTTTATACATACGATTTTGATTTAATTGAAAATGTTTACTTTTATTTTATACTTTAAGTTAATACTGATACAGTTACTTATTCAGTGCCTTGGCTTGCTTTCGTTCGGTTGGTCTGTACCCGGCATTACGCGGTGGCCCAATTAATTTAAAAAAATTGCGAATAACTTTCACTATGGGACCAACCATGAAATCGCGAACAAAAATCTGCTGTTTCATACATTTTGTCGAGAAATCTCGATCATTTTAATTAAATATTATTAATTATATTTAAAAAAAAAGTTTTTTAATATTATACATATATTTTTTAGGTAGGTAAGTATCTCAAAATACAAACCAAAGCCTGATTTACATTAGAAAAAATTAAATTTTTAGCGAAGTGAATAAGTACACTGCGCTGGGTAAGAACAGTTTTGTAAACCGTTGACTCGCCAGTGTCGTACGTACGGATTGCCGACGAATTTATACAAGTTGTTGATCTATAACCGTGCCATATTTATACAAGTTGTTGATCTATAACCGTGCCATATTTATACAAGTTGTTGATCTATAACCGTGCCATATTTATACAAGTTGTTGATCTATAACCGTGCCATATTTATACAAGTTGTTGATCTATAACCGTGCCATATTTCTAGAGCAAATGATAAGTAATGCACTTAGTCATCTAAAAATACTTGAAAAATTCTACGATTATTTAATAATTATTTATTATTTTTAACGCATTTTATTGTACTATGGGTACTAGTGGATATCATACTTATATACTTTTTCTTGGTAAATACATACTTGTAATACATAAGGAACACCGATACCAACACAAACACTTATGTTCATCACACAAATATTTGTGTCCTGTAGGAATCGAACCCACGATCAGCAGTCCGACACTCGAACCAATAGACCACAGAAGTCGTCGTCGTTGAAATTCGGATGCCGATGACGTCATCCGCATTTTTAATACAATGCGATCCGTCCGATGCGTACGATACCGATTGGTGGACGCGTGCCTTTAATGCTCCCAATATCACTCTGATTTATTGTCTCTTTCCTGCAGACTCATCATATACCTAATATATTTAGAAATCTAATTATCGCTTATCTCAAATATGATCAAGTATTTTCTTGGCAATATACCTTTTATACACCGAAGCTAAGTCATTAGACTTGAGTATAGTTTCTTGACATCATTAATCTTCCACTTCATAACATTCACATCATCATCATTCACATCATTCACTCACATCATTCATTCTTCATTCTCTGTGGTCTAGTGGTTCGAGTGTCGGACTTCTGATCACGAGGTCGTGGGTTCGATTCCCACAGGACACAAATATTTGTGTGATGAACATAAGTGTTTGTGTTGGTCTGGGTGTTTCTTATGTATTATAAGTATGTATTTACAAAAAAAAAAAAAGTATATAAGTATTATATCCATTGTCTAGTACCCATATCACAAGCTCTGCTTAGTTTGGGACTAGATGGTGCTGTGTAAAAATGTCCCGAAGATATTTATTTTATTTATTTTTATTAGGAAGCTGTAATACGAGTGTGGAAAATAATAATGGCGTAGTATGAGATTATTATTTTCTTATCAAGGAAACTGTAGTGTTACGTGAAAATGTATAAAACATTGTTTGTTGCGGGCATTTGTACACACGGCTACACATTAAGCTGTATAAAACCAGTAAAGGCTGACCTCGCGTTGTAAAGAAAACCTATACAATGCGAGGTCAGCTTAAACTGGAAATGTACAGCTTGATGTGTAGCCGTGTGTACAGGTATGGGTTAAGAAAATGGTCTTAAGGCGCATGTAGCAGCCAAGTAGCGCACCCATCAGTGAACAAATTATTAATTATTTTATTATTTTGACGCATTTACGCATACGAAGCGAAATCTTTGGGAAGAAAAAATCGCTCAAGAGCAGGATTCGAACTTGCGACTCCTAGCTCAGTACGCCAGTGCTTTTAGCCACTAAGCTACCGTGAACACTTAACTTGTTTAGTGGCTAAAAGCACTGGCGTACTGAGCCAGGAGTCGCAGGTTCGAATCCTGCTCGTGAGCGATTTTTTCTTCCCACAATTTTAAATCGTAAAAAATTATTACTCGCTGTATTGAAATGGACGTAATAGAAACAACCCAGAAATCTTTGAGTGAATCAACGTCAAAACATACATAACCAGCCCATTACTGTCTCCCTGCTTGGCACCTTCTAGACGAAGGAAGCAGAACTCAAACTCAAATCAACTCAATGGTGATGAAGCACTCTCAGGTATGCAGGTTTCCTCACGATTTTTTTCAGCTAGTAATTATCAAATATCTGACCCGCACATTAAAAACACACAACAAAGTAAGAAAAGCAGTTTTTACTAACACAAGTTTAGAAACAATAGGTAAAAATATTGTTACTTCATCATCATTACCATAATTTCAGCCGAAAGACTACTAGGCTTTCCCCAAAAGGGGGTATATGCCATAATCGCCACGCTTGCCGCCAGGCGGGTTGGCGATCGCAGTTGGTTGAATAAATACTCAGAGAACACTGCTGCCCAACCTCTGGTTAGTCGCCTTTTACGACACCCACAAGAAGAGATGGAGTGGTGCTATTGTTACTTAATCTAAAATATTTACCCACACAATATATTCAGACTTTTCTACCTTTATATTATTTATTTTTTATTCTTCAGGACAACAAGCAATTGCGCAATAATGCTTAACACAAACAAAAAGAATATCATACAAAACTTCGGTAATTAATCACGCAACCAGCACACATTTATAATATAACATAACATAACATAACATCACGCCTGTATTTCCCCGAAGGGGTAGGCAGAGGTGTATAGTACACCCACATTTCGCCAGTTATGTTGTAGGTCCCATGTAATAGGGGGCGAGCCTATTGCCATTAACCGGGCACAAATCCAGACTCCGGGCTGCTACTGAGAATTTCCTAATGAACAAACCCAATAACACTTTGCCCGACCCGGGAATCGAACCCAGGACCCCACGCTCAGCAGTCGCGCTTGCAACCACTAGACCAACGAGGCAGTCATAATATCAGTATTTATAATATAATAATATAATATAATCTTTATTGTGTCAACGGTGGTAAATTACAGTTCTTATAGGTACAAGTTTGGATCAGCACAGTTTACCTATTTAGGCATACAATAAGATTGAAGGCAACAGTAGAAAATTAATCAGTCTAAGATTTATCCATTAATTCATAATGATTACATTTTTATTTTATTTTTGGTAAATTCCAATATTTAATACCCTACTATACCCTACTTAATGTAAGAAACCAAGGTATTGGTGTAGTTTCTCTTGTTCACAAAGTAATTTTATTTCAAACTATCGCTCTCTTTTACTAATAGTAGATACAAGAAAGGGATGTCAACAATTTCAGAACTGTCAAATTAGTTTACATCTTACATTTCTTTGTATTTTAGTCGGCACGTTCCGAGATCACGACTAAACTTGTATGGACATTTTAATTCCGACTAATTTGACAGCACTAAAATTGTTGCCATCCCTTTCTTGTATCTACTATTAGTAAAAGAGAGCGATGTTTAAAATAAGTTTAGATCGGGAACGAAAGAATCGACACCATTATAGATTTTAATCCAAATCGCTCAACTCCCTATCTTTTTGCTACACAAAATGACTTCAAAGTCTTCAAACGCCAAATATTTGCACAAAAGATTCGCCAAACACCTAAAAAGGCACATAAAAAGTGTGCCAACACGATAAATATGGCTGTTCAGTAGGATTCAAGGCGCGTTCCACAGATGTGGGCTTTCTCTGAATTATGTATGCAGCCCATACCGGCCACTTGTCTTGGATAACGACGACAACGTTTACCCGCTTTTGCAAATGCATAGGCATTGAATTTTTGAAATGTTGAATGATGTCATATTGTTTTTAAATTGTTTGAGACGAAGTTTGTTTTTTGTATTTTTGCTAGCATTTCTGAGAAAAGAAGCATCATCATCATATGAGATAACTAATACTGATTGATATCAATCTGATGATTTCTCTTTCTCTCTTGAAGGATCATCTCTTGAAGGTCAAGGAAAAAGGCAAAGAGGAAGACCAGACCGAAAATGGGAGGACGACCTAAGAACTACAATAGGTGCGATATGGAGGAGGAAAGCACAAGATCGTGATCTATAGAAGAGTCTGGGGAAGGCCTATGCTGGAAAGCAAAACAATCATCATAACAATAATAGTACCGACGTCAGTGAAAGTTAAAATAAAATTAATAATATCGTAATGTAAATGTTTAAACTAGATATAAGGATTGTTAATAAATGCTTTTTTAAAATTGGAATTGAATTGAATGTCTGGGTCACTCGTGTAAGCATTCTGCTGCATCGACTAGGCGAAATCATCTAGTAGCCTTTTAAAACTACAACGAGAAGTTTTCTTCTTCTGGAACCCCTGATGCTCCTACGGGTTGAGTGGGTCGGTTTATTATTTATTGATACACATAAAATTAAGCACCATCGTTTCATATCTTTATCAATTCAAGAATCAGTTTGCCAATAAAACCAAATAATTGAACAGCAACGATATAGGATAACTTGTGAAAAGAAAAATCTTAATTTTATTAATGAAATCTTAGTCTTTAGATTATGCTTCGCTTGGGTTAATGCAATAAACACACAACACACACAACATCACGCCTGTATTTCCCCGAAGTGGTAGGCAGAGGTGTATATTACACCCATATTTCACCAGTTATGTTATAAGTCCCATGTAATAGGGGGCGAGCCTATTGCCATTAACCGGGCACAAATCCAGACCCCGGGCTGCTACTGAGAATTTCATAATGAAAACACCCAATAACACTTTGCCCGACCCAGGAATTGAACCCAGGACCCCACGCTCAGCAGTCGCGCTTGCAACCACTAGACCAACGAGGCAGTAATGCATTAAAATAATAGAATAATTAAACAGACAATTCAAAAATCAATGAAAATCAAGAAAACCTTGGGTAAAAATGCTCCAGCATTACATTCCAAAAATGTCGCAAAAAGTTACGAAGACATCAAGAAGATGAATAAAAATAATCCTTTGGCACCTGTGTTTCTACTAACATCATAATGCTACCACTAATACTTTTTCCAATACCAAGTTAAGTGATTTCCCGAACAGCCTCCACAGAACCATTTATTTAGTTTGTCAGTGAGAAATGCCCTATTCTGTACTCGACATTTAGGCACGCCCGATATGAAAAACAAGAATGAATCATGGATTATGATATTTCACACACAATTCCTAGGCTAGGTACTAATATTTCTGTTACATATGTATTCCATTTGTCATTGTCTGTTGTAATTCATGGCTGTAACCAACAGGTGATTTATCCTTAAGGGATTTATGCATTGTAGCCGAAGGTGGCGGCACGATTGCTTATCACCGGATTTGCCAATTTTGCCGGATTTGTCTATAACCGGAGGCTATACGGTCACGGGCACGACCTCTATTATGTGGAACTTGTAGCCCATTATTATTATATGGTATATTTAAACGACATTTGATTTAAACGATATACATAACAGGAAGGAACTGATTAAGTTTTGCAGTTTTCACCTTGGCTCCCTCAGTGTTCTTTATATCGTAAATCAGTGCCTCAAGCTCTCTGTCTGTGTGTCTTTCACCTGGTTTTACTGTGTATTTGGTATACGATGAATAATTATAGCAAGCTATGGTAATTTATCAACTATCTAAAAGTGCTCCCACACCGGTGTTCACAAACTTTTGTCAACATTTAGAAATAGTGGAGCACCTATGCAAACTGCTCCCACACCGGATATTTCTATATGTTGTTATATGTTGACAAACGTTTGTGAACAGCAATGTGGGAGACCCTTAAGGTTACACGTGACTTGTTTCAATATTTTTATGTCAACCCTAAATAAACCTTCATTTCGTTTTTTTTTACTCAATTAATACACATAACCGTGCCTCGGATATCATTACATAAAGATTTCGTATACACATAACCGTGCCTCGGGCCGCGGATGTCATTACATAAAGATTTCGTCCCGGAACAAATGCCTCTGGGCCATTAGAGCTCCCAAATATTTGTCCCGAAAGGGAATCACATCCATTACGACTAACCATTTAGGTCGTTATTATTGACCGATAGGTACGTCCGAATCCCTGAAGGGTTGGTCGAGCTTTGTTTACACACGTAGTATTCGTTGAAGATGTTAAGATCCAAATTATATATCAAAATCGCACCATTACGGTTCAACTGCTGGGCACGGGCCTCCGCTGGCCAGCAGGCGTAGCATGACCACTGTAAACAAGAGATTTGTCTACTGAAGAATAGACAAAACTTCATTGTATAGAACTTTATCCGTCATTTTGTCTTTCCTTACTAATACTACGCCTGTTGGTGCAGGTAGGCGGAATAGACACCGATAACTTTTTGGAAACCTTTCAGGTGTGTAAGTTACCTCACTAACACTTTGCTTCACCATTTACGCAAGTGATAAATAAATTCAGAGCCGCACATTCGGAATGTAAGAAGTGCGGGCAGAGTTCGTACTACGAACATCATGCATGAACTGCTTCGGGGTATGGGGTGCGGGATATGATGATCGACATTTACAGCACTAGTAAACATTGGGACTGTCACTAACAAAAGTTCTAACTGCATTGTCCGGCAAAAAAATCGAACTCCGGTTTTTAGTGTCTGTGATAGCGGTTCCGTGTGGTGCCGCTATATCTTCTCATAGGTGTCATACAAGGCAACTAAGGGATTCACCAGAGGATGGGCAGCAGCGTTCTCTATAACCAACCAACTGCAATCGCCAACCTGCCTGCCAAGCGTGGCAATTATGGTATATCCCCCCAACATATGCTCGGGGGAGGCCTATGTCCAGCAGTGGACGTCTTTCGGCTGAAATGATGATGAATGATGAAATGAATCGCGGTTACGACCACTATACTATTTTTCTAGTCATCTGCTAACCAGCTGAAGCCGCTTCTCTCTCGTGAGATGTGAATAAAAATCCTGTATGTTATTCCAAGACATGGTAAATCTGTGTTACAAATTCCAACTTAATCCATTCAGCTATTTAAGCGTGATTCAGTAACAAACATCTAAATATCTTTACAAACTTTCACATTCAGTATGAGTGGGACTCAGACCAAATAATAAGATAGATGGAGCGCGTAGAACTAGCAAATGAAGCCAGAAAAAGGAAGAAAAAATGGCAAAGGCGTAACTACTATTCTGCCCAGTGTTCAGGAGCCGCAATCTGAAGCGTACGTCTAATCCTCAAAGTAAAAGAATAAGATTAACGCTCTCGACCGCGACTCGCGCGAACACTGTGGGCGGAATAGTAGGTACTCCTTTGCCACTTTGTATTCCTTTTTCTGGCTTCAGTCGCTAGTTCTACGCGCTCCGTCTATCTTATTCTTTTGGTCTGAGGAGTGGGATACATAGTACGCGACTTCTCTGACCTTGCCGACATCAAGACGTTGAAAGTCAACGATAAATCTCGATCTAAACAATGGTAAGTTTTAAAAATTTCTCCCAAGGTTCTTAATGAATGTGAACCGTCTCCGAAATAAAAAGACTGGCTGTTGAGTGATGAATAGGTCTAGCTTTACATTTATTTTGGGCCATTCATCATGGAAACTGTCTTTTTATCCATTTTAAATTTCTTTAGGCTGCAACTCTGGAGTGTAATGGTGCTAGTACAGGGCGCGGGTAAATGCAACTGGTGTTTAAAATTAATTTTCTGGTTACCCAACCGTCATCCCAATATTCTTGCTTTTTTCTAGAGCTTGTTGTTCATAGAGCTGCACAGCTTTAGTGATAATTAATGACGCAGGATTTTTTATAGCTAAACTATGAGCAAAAACACTAAAACCCAGTGTTTAAAAAAAACCAGTTAATTTTATAGAAACCGTAAGCTATCACGTAACTTACAACCGCGACCCAGGTAAGTCGTCCGCAATCTCAGTTGTAAAAACTTGGTACAAAACAGGGAAGGGAAGGTTTATAAATAATAAGTCTTCACAAGTAATATATCAGAAGACTCGGAAGTTTCAAGAGCAAACCGCAGAAGTTGTGCAGCACTTTGTCGGACAATGAAACGGTTTTGATTTACTGAACTGCTACTGTAGCTTTGGGGAAATATTGCTGTTATTTTCACATCCGGGAAGAGTAAACATGCTGTTATAATTAATGTGATTTGATCTGGTTTCTCAGGAAATCTGTAAATTCTGATAGAGATTTTACCTTTACAGCCGTTTCTTATTAATTGTTGAGTAACATAACAACACATAACATAACATCACGCCTGTATTTCCCCGAAGGGGCAGGCAGAGATGTATAGTACACCCACATTTCGCCAGTTATGTTATAAGTACCATGTAATAGGGGGCGAGCCTATTGCCATTAACCGGGCACAAATCCAGACTCCGGGCTGCTACTGAGAATTTCCTAAAGAAAAAACCCAATAACACTTTGCCCGACCCGGGAATCGAACCCAGGACCCCATGCTCAGCAGTCGCGCTTGCGACCACTAGACTTGCCTTTTATTCCTTTTTTCATCATCCACTTACCTTTGCTCATAACAACTGCAATATCACCTAGTTTGTTGCCTAAATGGTACCGCAAGTCGGTTCGCTTAACTGAGACATGAAGATGAAAAGTCTCATGTGATTGTAATTTCACCGGGACCCATACCGTTCACACCGAAACACAGCAATGCAAGCATCACTGTTTGGCGGAGAAATAGATACGGTGGTAATACTTCTCCGGACGAGCCCTTATACAAGGAGCTCTACAATACAATACAATACAAATCCTCTTTATTGCAAAACATAAAAAACATGATAAATATAATGGTAAATAATGGTAATAAATAAATATAACTATGGCGTGTATAGTCCGCCAACCCGCAGTAGGCCAGGTGGTGGACTGAGGCCTTAACCTTCTCATTCTGAGAAGAGGCCCGTGCCCAGCAGTGGGACAGTAATGGACTAATGATTATGATGATAAGCTCTACTACTACTAGGTACTTATCAGCCGATGTGTGACCCTGAGAAAAAGTCTATTCCTTTTCTACTCATGCAACAGAGTCAAAAAAGCCTCACACAAGAACTCGAAAATTATAGTTATATGTATAAAAAACACTACAAGAATTCGTTTTCCTCGCATAAAAAACGCGTGCGAAGCTACCGTAAATATCCAATCGGTTATATGTATGTTGTAACACGAATACAACCAATAACAATGTGACAGCCGCATGCCACTGCGCACACTTTGTAAGTTTTGTGCGCCGGCGCCGGTGTATCGCAAGTTGCGTCACTCTAGTAGGGACACCATGAGTTTGGTCATTGATATTATGTACAGTTGAACTAAGAGATAAGTATTCGAATTCTCGTTTTTTTTTAAAATATAATTACTTTATGCACAAAGTAGGTACAGAGGCGGACTTAATGCCTAAAGTAGTAGAAAAACACATAGTAGGTGCACTATTAATAGGTGTGTATAGTGTCGAGAATAAAAAAATATTAATAAAATAAAGATAAAATATATTAAGCAAAATAGATACAAAATTAATAAATATAACTATTTAAATGTAATATTATCAAAAACTTACAACTAGTTAAGCAATTAACCTAAAACCCCCATTTATCTCAAAGAACGTTTTATGTTCCTTCATGACACACATACCCGATACTTAAGATCATCGGAAAACTTGAGACTTGCCAGCACATTCAACTATATTCTATGACAAATCCTTCACAGTCCAAGCTGCTCGTATATGGAATGAGTTACCTGTGCCTATAAGACGTGCTCAGTGCTCAGTCACTAGCTTCTTTTAAAAAACTTGTAAAGGAACATTACCTCTCTGTATAATCTGTTATTTTAGTGAGATTTTGCTACATTGGTATGTATTTTATTTTGTTATTTATTAAAGAAGATTTGTAGTTACATTTGTATATATTGTATATATTTGGTATATATTTATGGATATATATTAGAATTTATTTTATATATTTATACATGTAATATTTTCTATGGTAGGTAAATATTTATTTATTTATTATATTAAATATTAGTAAATTTTATGAAAGTGCACCACATACTGCCCCCATCTATTTTTCACGTCTTCCTTGTCCATCCAAAGGTTGTCTGGAAGATATTGCTATTAGCGATACGACCGCCAATGTACCCTTATTTTACATGTTAGTCCTAAGTTTAATAATGTTATTGGTGTACAATAAAGAATATTCTATCTATCTATCTATCTATCTAATTATGATTGAAAGTTTTGAATAAGGTGTTTTATACATACTCACAGTGCAACTTTCTCCATTAATTAAATAATAAGTATTTCACTCGATAACATCCATGAGTTCCTTGGAAAATTTCATCTGGCAATCTAATCAAATTATTTTTTTTTCGACTGTACACTGTACATGAGGTGGAACTAATCTATTGTTGTTGGATATGAAATTGATGACGTCACGGGTATATTGCCAAAGGTGAGAACCTTTGTATGATGACCTTTGTATGACCAGTTGTATGATGAATTAAGCGACATTAATTGTTAATTCGTTATGCTACATCATACAATACGTAATATTTTATATTTATCATCTTGCGTTGCGCCGATTATAGAGATCGTTATTTATTATACTCGACGTACATTTCCCTATTTATATTTCTATTCATTTCGTACAAGGAACAACAAATAAAAAATACATAAGCAGTGTTTGCACAATTTGTTTCGGAAACATGGATACATACACATCTCATGCAACCAGCGTCAGGCATTTGTTGCCTGGCATTTATGCTGAACTGGACCTTTTTGGCACAGTCGCTAGACACACAGCATCGATAATCCGTTTTTTGTATATTTAATTGTGTTCCTGTTTAATTGTATCTGTGTATCTATGTGCTTTGTGTCAAATAAATGTTTCTTTCTTTCGTTCTTTCTTTCTTTCATGTTATCTACATAATTTTGTTGTGCCTCGCAATATTACGATGTGCATCTTGTATTAAATTTAACATCTAACCACAGATAATATAATACTATATACTAGTAAACAAAGTGTTTGAATAGTCTATGGTCTTTGCGAGAGCCAATTGCATAAAGAGAAAGAAAAAAAACATTTTACTATACATTATAATAAAACAAAGTTTAACCGGAATTAAATCACGAAAACCGTAACCGTAAACGTAGTGATCGCGAAAACCTAAGAAGTTATTATTTTACTATACCATAAATATTGCCAAAAAAAAAAAACTGCCTCGTTGGTCTAGTGGTCGCAAGCGCGACTGCTGAGCGTGGGGTCCTGGGTTCGATTCCCGGGTCGGGTAGTGTTATTGGGTTTTATCATTAGGAAATTCTCAGTAGCAGCCCGGAGTGTGGATTTGCGCCCGGTTAGTGGCAATAGGCTCGCCCTCTATTACATGGGACTATAACATAACTGGCGAAATGTGGGTGTACTATACACCTCTGCCTACCCCTTCGGGGAAATACAGGCGTGATGTTATGTTTTTTTAATAAAATATCAATTAAGAAATCTTCAATTTTAATTACCAGTTCTCTTTATTTGGCAAGACTACAAAACCAAATTTAAGTAACTCCTTCTACTAGCTTCGAGAAATCCCGAATCAATGTAATATCATGGTCACCTTAGTAGTGCGTTAGCCGGTAGCACTCGCGCGCATGTCAATATGCTCAGCGAAAGTGATTATCATTCTATTACAAGAGCGCTTGCGTAATACAAGTCATTAACTTTTCTTGCGTTCATTGCCAATATGGAGCGGCAGGGCAGTCTTACTTGTACGGTTTTTAGTTCTTGGATTATTAAGTAATCTTACTACCATAGAAATCTAAATAATAAGGCAATAGAAATGTTATCCACTGTCTCTTAATACCGGAACGCGTGTCGCCGGTTCGGCCCTACCAACACATAAATACCCAATTAAGCCCACTATTTTTCTAGCTAACAATGAAAAATGAATTAAGGCTAAGAAAAGAAAATCCGCTGTTAGATATGTTGCAAAATAAAAAAATTGTGACTTCGCGTCCAAAACAGCACTGAAGATCAAGCAAACGGTTCGCGCACTGCTTGGATGCACTGGTGTCCTACGAGACACCAGTACGCGGCGACAAGTTTCAATTTTATTTTTCAATTAATTTATTATCACCATAGGAACATACAAGAACACTTGGATAAGTCATTAACATTTTTTTAAATTCTGAATTAATAAATTTAAAAAGCAATATTATACAAGATAAAATACATTATTTCAATTTTTTTTTATACTAGAATCTATAGCAGCTTTACAGAGGCCTTGTCATTTAATAACTAAGAATGGGTGCAGCTGTAAAGAAGCTTTGTCAAGAAATTAAGCAATCATAAAGAGCATAATTGTTTGAATAAAAAGTTGACGCCCGTTTCCCACTTCTATTACCTTATTATTAGATTTCTATGCTTACTACCAAGTAGTAAGAATTAAGGCGCCACCAATAGCTAAGTGGCGCCCCGATCAGTAAAAAGGTCTTTTGTCGAAAATTCATTTTTAACAATCCGGGAGGAGACTACCGCTAAAATTTACCAAAAATGTTATGTTATTTAAAAGAAGTTACCTACAGAAACGACAACAACTGTGAAAATATTAAAAAAATCCATGAAAAAATTAAAGAGATACACGCTTTTTAAGTTTTTGGAGGGGGCATTTTCTGTTTTTGTCGTGCTAAACGGACATTGTATAGAGAGATGTCAAGTTTCTATGAAGGTTTTGAACAATGACGTAATTCTTCAATAGTGCTGTCTCTGTCTAATGAACCAATTTAAATTGCAAATATTTTATTGGTTTTTTCACTACTGCTTATTTTTCTTGAAAAATGTTAGGGATTTCTAATAAAAAAAAAAGTGTCGTCTTCCCTATTGAAGTACAGGTACTGTAATTTAATCAGAAACTATTATTCTGTAAATTATAGTTCGCTGTAGTTGTAGATAATCTTTTTTTTCAAAAGTGGCCGTTTTTCGCATTTTTCTATCGATCTACAACTACAGCGAACAATAATTTACAAAGTTAAAAGTTTGTGATTAAATTACAGTACCAGTACTTCAATTGTTATAAACGAATTTGCGATAAATGATATAGTAATTATTTTTATCTACACTCATAACGTAAAATTCGAATTATGAACTCGAAAGTAATGTCATAATGACATACTTTACCCACATGCACCTGTAATGAATTTAAAAATAGTAGTTTATTAAACTGTTGCATAATAGGGGTTATTAAAACACGAGTGTGAGTTTAAAAACCGAGCCGTAGGCGAGGTTTTTAATAGTATCACACGAGTGTTTTAATACCTAATTATGTCAGTTTCATACACAATTTTATCTACACTCATACAATTTTAAATAAAATACCAAAGTCAAAATCTTGAAATCTTGGTAACATTGTCGTTGTTTTTCTTGATTTCTCTGGTAAAAGATTGTTCGTCATTTACGTTGCTGCATCCAGAAATTCAGGCGGGGTCATATTCTCCTCAGTTCAGTATCACTGCTGTAGTCAGATATTTTTGCCCAGAATAAAACTTTCGACATACAAAACCATAATAATAACGTAAACAATAACAATAAATTTACAAGTAACGATGAACAAATCCAGTGGCCGTGGCGCGCGACCGCGCACGCGCGCTGGTGCGCGCCTACACAGATAATAAAATATAGTCTGGTGAAAACATTATAATCGGAACTAATTTTCTATCCTTGTCAGGATTCCGTCAATCTCTGTTTCTTCATACAAAAAATATGCCTGTAAACACTTAAATATAATTAAAAGCAATATGACAATCAAAAGTTCTGCCAAAAACGCGATTTTAAACGATAAAAATTTTCAATGTATGACAAGTGGCGCCACCCTGAATTTTGTGTACTCATTGGTGCCAAACTGTACGACTGCTAAAAAAAGGTTTGAAAACTCCTTGGTTAGGTCGAAGTGGCATTAAAAACTCCTTAGTTGGGCTGAAGAGTGCGGTTATGGAAAAAAAATTAAATTACCGCATTGTTTTGTTCAGCAAACTGTATCGTAATGAAACTTTTTAAATTCGTTACAGGTGCATGTGCGTAAAGTATGTCATTATGACATTACTTTCGAGTTCATAATTCGAATTTTACGATACGAGTGTAGATAAAATTCATTATGATACAGTTTTCCAAACAAAACAATGCGGTAATTTAATTTTTTTTCCATAACCGCACACTTCAGCCCTACTAAGGAGTTTTTAATGCCACTTCGACCCAACCAAGGAGTTTTCAAACCTTTTTTTTTAGCAGTCGTACAGTTTGGTTCCAATGAGTACACAAAATTCAGGGTGGCGCCACTAGTCATACATTGAAAAATGTTGTCGTTTAAAATCGCGTTTTTGGCAGAACTTTGGATTGTCATATTGCTTTTAATTATATTTAAGTGTTTACAGGTATATTTTTTGTATGATAAAACAGAGATTGACGGAATCCTGACAAGGATAGAAAATTAGTTCCGATTATAATGTTTTCGCCAGACTATATTTTATTATCTGTGTAGGCGCGCGCTAGAGCGCGTGCGCGGCCGCGCGCCATGGCCTACTGGATTTGGTCATCGTTACTTGTAAATTTATTGTAATTGTTTACGTTATTACTATGGTTTTGTATGTCTAAAGTTTTATTCTGGGCAAAAATATCTGACTACAGCAGTGATACTGAACTAACACTCGTGTTTTAATAACCCCTGTTATGCAACAGTTTCATAAACTACTATTATCTACACTCGTATCGTAAAATTTGAATTATGAACTCGAAAGTAATGTCATAATGACATACTTTACGCACATGCACCTGTAATGAATTTAAAAAGTTTCATTACGATACAGTTTGCTGAACAAAACAATGCGGTAATTTAATTTTTTTTCCATAACCGCACACTTCAGCCCAACTAAGAAGTTTTTAATGCCACTTCGACCTAACCAAGGAGTTTTCAAACTTTTTTTTAGCAGTCGTGCAGTTTGGCACCAATGAATACACAAAATTCAGGGTGGCGCCACTTGTCATACATTGAAAATTTTTATCGTTTAAAATCGCGTTTTTGGCAGAACTTTTGATTGTCATATTGCTTTTAATTATATTTAAGTGTTTACAGGCATATTTTTTGTATGATAAAACAGAGATTGACGGAATCCTGACAAGGATAGAAAATTAGTTCCGATTATAATGTTTTCGCCAGACCATATTTTATTATCTGTGAAGGCGCGCACTAGCGCGCGTGCGCGGCCACGCGCCACGGCCTACTGGATTTGGTCACCCTAACTTGTAAATTTATTGTTATTGTTTACGTTATTATTATGGTTTTGTATGTCGAAAGTTTTATTCTGGGCAAAAATATCTGACTACAGCAGTGATACTGAACTGAGGAGAATATGACCCCGCCTGAATTTCTGGATGAAGCAACGTAAATTACGAACAATGTTTTACCAGAGAAATCAAGAAAAACAACGACAATGTTACCAAGATTTTGACTTTGGTATTTTATTTAAAATTGTATGAGTGTAGATAAAATAGTGTATGAAACTGACATAATTAGGTATTAAAACACTCGTGTGATACTATTAAAAACCTCGCCTACGGCTCGGTTTTTAAACTCACACTCGTGTTTTAATAACCCCTATTATGCAACAGTTTCATAAACTACTATTATCTACACTCATATCGTAAAATTCGAATTATGAACTCGAAAGTAATGTCATAATGATATACTTTACGCACATGCACCTGTAATGAATTTAAAAAATTTCATTACGATACAGTTTGCTGAACAAAACAATGCTGTAATTTAATATTTTTTCTACTACCTGTGCCCGCGACTCCGTCCGCGTGGATGTCGGAAAATAACATCGTGTCATAATTATGAACACAATATCTTCAAATATATACATATAAGCGCCTACACAGAAGATTACACTATTTACCGACCATACTATATTTCGTTTTTACAACCAACCGGCTAAGGTGATGGAATTTCATGGAATTAGCCCTAAACTCCCTCATTCTGTGAAGACGCTCGTGCCCAGCAGTGGGAAGTAATTGGGCTGATTATGTTATTCTATAACACTAACCACATCTCTTCTTATGCTGAGAAGAGGCCCGTGTCCAGCAGTGGGACTGTAATGGGCTGGTAATGTTATGTTATTCTAGAATACTAATAATATCGCATTTTTGGCAGAACTTTGGATTGTCATATTGCTTTTAATTATATTTAAATGTTTACAGGCATATTTTTTGTCTGATATTGACGAGACTGAGATCTATATATAACTATGACTGAGAGATTGACGGAATCCTGACAAGGATAGAAAATAAGTTCCGATTATAATGTTTTCGCCAGACTATATTTTATTATCTGTGTTGACGCGCATAAGCGCGCGTGCGCGGCCGCGCTATGGCCTACTGGATTTGGCTTTGGATTGGACTTGTTACCAAGATTTTGACTTTGGTATTTAATTTCATTTAAAATTGTATGAGTTTAGATAAAATAGTGTATGAAACTGACATAACTAGGTATTAAAACACTCGTGTGATACTATTAAAAACCTCGCCTACGGCTCGGTTTTTAAACTCACACTCGTGTTTTAATATGTTATGCAACAGTTTCATAAACTACTATTACTGATGGGGGCGCCACTTAGCTCTTGATAGGGCCTTAAGGAGATTGTAGTTGTTAATTTTCGAGAATTTCAGTCTTCATGAGTCTAAGTAGCTTCCATGTAGCTTCTTAGCTAGTTTTTTTTTTTTTATTGATAAAGCGACTGCTTTATTTATATTACAATCTAGCGGTTAAGGCTAATAAGTAATTTAATTTTAACTTAAACTTCTAAACAATTAAAATTCTAAGAATGCGTCCTATAACACTTCCCTTAGTTTCTAATTAAGGTGAAGACACTTTGTTCATGTGTTCTTTTTAGCACTTATTGTTTTGCACTCTCACTAACTACTCATAAACTAACTCAAAGGGTTTTTTCCTTTTGAGTCTTCTTGTTAAATCAGTGTTGTCGAGGAGCTGTATTGCCTCGATGTTCACGTGATGATGAAGCCTATGTTCATGAGCTTCTGCGTATTTTTTAATAATTATATTCACGAAGTCCATTTCTAGGTCCCGGTGGAGATCGCAATTTCTAACATACCAGGGGGCATTGACGATGCCCCTCAGTACTTTGTTTAGGAATCGTTGGATAATTTGACGATTACTCTATTTGGTACAGCCCCACAACTGAATACCATATGTCCATATTGGCATTAAAATTTGTTTATATAGTAATATTTTGTTTTGTACTGACAACGGTGAATGTCTGCCAAGGAGCCAGTACATTTTTTTATATCGTATTTCCAGCTCTTCTCTTTTCTTCTTGACGTGCGCTCTCCAGCGTAGCTTCGCGTCAAGCGTTATGCCAAGATACTTGGCTGTTCTTAGCTAGTGATATTTTTGTGTAGAACCTCGGACCGGACGGAATTTCGCTAAACAAAGACTGAAGCACATATTTTTTTCCTAAACCCACTATAATTTCGAAAGCATTTTAACACACCAGATTTATACTGTTATTTTATTTGTGACACTACAACAATGACTACCTCACACTAGATTGTTTACGTAATCGCGGCTTTTTGGCATACTATGGATGTGAATGTGTGCGTGTGTGTGCCCGTACTTTTAAGCGAGCCGGCCATGCTATGGATACAGCGAGATTCCGTCCGCCTTTTTTATTCGTCCGAGTGTAGAACAGACAGCAATTTTTAAAAAGCTGTTTGTATCCTGTCCACGTTAATATTTTTAGGTAGCATCTAGCAAAACTAATCACTACAACAATGAACTAAGGAACCTAGTCATTTAGTTACAGAACATAGGTCCATCGGGTAACCTTTCTATAACAAAACATTTTACCTATTAATTCAACCTGAAATACTGGACATTTACTGTGTAAAAGTTAAAGGAAAGAATAAATATCGTGAAATGGTAATTTTGTCGGCGGGTTAGCTAATGCAAATGGCGATATTATGAATAAAACATAGTACAAAAGTTGTAAAAATATCCTCTGAAATACTTTGGTCTTATGTTAATCTAATAATAGAAGTAAATTATTATGTTATTCTTTTCAACGCATTGACGCATGTGATGCGAAATCTAAAGATATAAATAGTGGAAATAAAAATTTGCTTACGAGCGGAAAAGCAGCAATTTTTTTTTTTTTTTCGAATTTACTCTCGCAGAATTGGTACCCAAAATGAATACCCTAACTGCTTAACCGGGCGGGTGGCGGAGAATCCCGTTAGGGACTCCATCCGCCGAAAAAAATCCCTAAAACCTAACTTATAAACTAAAAACGCGGTTGCAAAAGGGCGTCCCCCCAAGGGAGGGCTCGAACCTCGGCTTACTGGGGCATTGCGGGGGGACCCAGCCGCTATGTTCTCCTGGCAGCCGTTGCTGCATCGGGAATAGTTTTCTCGAAAGTGGCGGACGATAAAGCAGCAAAAAAGCATCAGCAGCATACGATATAGGTAGCTATACTTAAAATAAACTCCAAGGTATTCCAGTAATTATGCTTTCGGCAAATTCTTTCGTTACTTAGGGTCAAGATCATTAAGTTCAAGGCTTGCTACTAGGAACTGTCTTAGAATGAAATATGGTCTATGACCGGTACTTTTGAAATCGTAACTAGTTAGACCTACACATTCTTCTAATTCCCGTACCAGCCGCCATAAATCTAAATTCCATCCACACCATCTTGATGCTTGGCGGTCAACTACTTCACACGCCATTTTTTCGTACAGAAAACTGTAGAACCAACTTCCGTCAGTGGTTTCCCGAAGAAATTCGACATTGGATCCTTCAAGAAAAGAGCACAATAGGTATGTCTTTTTAAAAGGTCGGCAACGCTTCGGAGACTCCATTGGTGTTGCGCTTGCGAATGTCCATGGGCGGTGGTGATAGCTTATCTTCAGGTGACCCGGGACCTTTGATCGATCGATTGCATCCCTTCATTATAAAAAAAAAACCTCATTAAATCTTCTAGAGAACTGCTTGAATTATGAGAATTGAATTTCAAAGAAAACGATAAAAAATATTCCTTTTAAATCACCGTCAAGCACCGTCGTCCGTATATATAATATAGCTATATTTATTTATTGTAATCGTGTGTAAGTTTATAATATTATAGAGGATAATACATGTATGTATATTTTGGTATATTTATTTAATTTTACTAGCTAAGTTAGTTTAGTTTAATTAGTTAAGTTTCCGATATTTAAGTGCACCGGTAACTACCCTTTGTCTCTTCCATGACATTCCAGTCCATTCAATGATTGTCTGGAAGAGATCGCCCGTGGAGCGATAAGACCGCCAGTTGTACACTAGCGCATAAGTAGTTATAGTAGCCGGCATGAGTCGTGAGCACAGATGGACAGTAGTGGGGGCAAGTTCGCGCATGTACACTTTCGACCAAAATGATTTAGTATCTTTGTTCACTAAATTTCACCGTTAGCGTTTTATAAGGATTATGGGTAGCACAGATTAATGATATATGTATGGGTAGTTATAGAAAATGCAAACTATCTCGAATTTCACATATATTATGATTTTTGGGACTTTTTTTTACGCACAGATAAATAAACAGAAAACATTTTGACTTATAATTTATTTTTTACCATTTAGTTATCGATGGACAGGTTTTTTAACTCGAATTCGTATTCTCAGCAAGTCCTTTCATTTGATACCCATATTGTACAAAATTTCAGTTGAAAGTTGAGTTGCAAGATTCCACTCTAACAAATATATTTACATACGTACATACATTGCAAGTTAAATACAATCTTGTAATAAATAAAGGAAGATGAAGAAGAAGAAGAAAAAAACAATTTTTAATTCAAAACATTAAACACTCAAAAATCTAAATATAAATTAATTACAACAAAAGAAAAATAAACTGTTTTAAATTCGAAAATGTGAGTCAATAAAGTTGAACCGAAAGTGTACGGTAGCCGAATGACACCTAATTGTCCAATAGACGACGAGCATCGACTGTCGGCCAATCGCGTATATGCAATATTCGGCGTTGGCACCCCGCGCTCCTGTCATTCCACCAAACAGATCTATAAATGAACTTCTGCGCAGGTGAAGTTTGTGCTCACGACTCGTGCCGGTATCTGTATTTAAGAAATTAATGTAATCTTGTTGTGCAATAAAGAGGATTTGTATTGTATTGTATTGTCAAGGTATTTCAAGTATCGACTGTCTTTACGCGGCGTTTAGTTTCTCAAATAACGCACACATATGACACATAGTTCGGTAGAGTGCTTCACTTTCGTTATATGTGGCGCGGAGTGTTTCTTTTGTTCCTCGTCCCTGGAGGAGACACACAAGGAGGTTGCGAGTCGGGCACGGGTCGGGTCGGGAGTACGGCGGGTATATTTTTATATGGATGACATCACAGAAACCCGGTCGCGTCGCTCCCGACCCGCGCGGCCTGCGCTCTGTCTGTAGTGGCGGGAGAAACGCGCGGCTCACGACCCGCACCCGCTCTGTGTTTGATTTGCGCTAAACCTTTTTCAAATAATCTTCAACTTCATTCGAATATCGCTTGGGATGTTACATACCAGATTTTTTTTTACGTTTTACTCATTTTTAGATCATCGCGAAAGCAGATAACAACATAACATAACATCACGCCTGTATTTCCCGAAGGGGTAGGCAGAGGTGTAATAGTACACCCACATTTCGCCAGTTATGTTATAGTCCCATGTAATAGGGGGCGAGCCTATTGCCATAAAAAAAGCAAAAAAAAAAGCAAAAAAAAAAGCATAATTATTAATATTCACTCACTTATTTCATCGGGTGTGCCCGACTAGTTTCGAGCTCGAATGGAGCCCTCAATCATAAGCTGGTCACGTGGCGGCGTCGCGCACCAAAAACTGGAAACTGGTCGGGCACACCCGATGAAATAACGTGAGTGAAACCGTTTATATTAATAATTATGAATTTAACTCACAATAGTTATTATATAAAAAAAAGCAGATAAACTCTGCTAAAATCCTTTTAAATAAGCATCATATAGATCCATATAATCTAGTAAAACACGTTCAGCCTAATAAAACATTCCAGAAACTCATGTATGCCCAGAGGAAACGTATTAAAAGCTTTTATTGGTTCTAAATCGGGTCCGAAAACCATTTAAAATTTCTATTGAGGAAATACGACTCACTAAGATTTGTGGAACTAATTAAATGTAAGAATATAATGAAATGGATGATGGATATCGACTTCGTGTGTGGCTACGAGTACATACGTTACCCATTTTACTCCCTTACTGCTTTTTGCGAAACCCCTAAGATCGAAAAAAATATCAGTCTAATGTGCGAATGTTTCTTCCCTTTTTTTGTGAGGAGGAATTCTACAAAAGGCTTCCGGCCTCCATGGGATAGGCTCAATATAGGTATATGGATATCTAAGTCAGTAATGGACATTTCTATAGATCTTTCTATGGAATAGAATGAGAACGCCAAGAATCCACTACTCTTTGCATTTTTAGTCAAGAAATATAAGAGGGCTCTTAAGAACCGTAAGACGAATAAAATATTAACGAAAACGTCTAAAAATGCGCAACTGTGTCAAAGTTTATAGATCATTGTCACCGCTAAATTGGTTTCTTCAACGTTTGCCGTCAACTCGACCTTAGCAGTCATTTTTGCCGCGAAAAAATGGCGGCCTTGACCGGAATGACAAATCGTACAAGCCTGTGTACTTATTACATCTGTCGTCATAACAATGGGTGGTTATTTAAGATTAGTTGTGTACTGTTATGCCACTGCACAGTCTGTTATTTTGCCTTAGTTGCGGCCATCCTTATTTTTTGAGGCTTTTAGAAAGATAATAACCAAACAAAACTTCTATTAAAACCCCCGTGGTTTTAAGTGTCATAGTTTTCAAAATATTTCGAAAATCGAGAAAAATCCATAGAAACCATAGAAACGTGTTTTAGGCTTTCATAATGAACATTTTACAATAAATGTTTCATGGCACGCTAGCCATTAACTTAATGCATCATTACATCTATTTTATCATAAAAAAATGCGTTCTCCTAGGCGTCAATTTTATTTTTTCCATGATTTCATAATAATTTTATTTATGGTCATTCTTAACATGGTCGCATTTTATTTTTGTGTGTAAATGTTTAGTACACTACTAAGTATAACCACAAAAAAAATAAGAAGCAACGAACACAGGAACTCGGAGATATTCATTTTTAAAGTTTTAATTTAGGGTTGTCAACTAATGTAGGCGCCTTTAACAAACGACCAATTTCGCTCGGAATAAATTTGCTTCTTCAATTATTATAATTTCCTATTACTATTTCTGAAGCATTATCCTTGGTCTAATCATGTCTTCACAAACACGATTTTATTAGATTCACCTGTAACTAACAAATCATGTAACAAATCTTGTTTATTATTCTTTTTTGTTTTGTAAGTGCATGCACTTACATCAAAATGAATCTTCGATGAAGGATATTATGTGGAATTGGGAAGGGGTCCGCCCTCGTTAGATAGAATGTCAAAACCCAATTTCCATACATAATATCTGGAGAAGCGGGGGTGAGGTGTCATGGAGCCGTCAAAGACCCATGGCACTGCTTTGCCTCAGCAGGTACTGACCCGTCCTGCTGGGGGATGTCCTTCTGGGCCCCGACCAGAGGACTTAATGCAAGGGGGGCATGAGGGCGCCAACCCTCATGCTGGTCAGCGAGTGGCAACTCCAACGACTAACAACGAAAGCACGAACACGGATCTGAAGAAATCACTCACGAAATTGGGAATTTATAAAATTTTGGTAGATAAGGCACATTTGCACGGGGTTCATAAAAGACCTTTGGATCTCAATTCAGAGGAACGATGCCTAATCGTGTTAAACGCTTTATATCCAAATGGAATTCCGAACAATATCGATAGCCAAAACAATGAATTTAATTACAATCTTTCAAATTTTTTAAGTAAATGTGGAACTTTATATTGCAGTAGTAAACGGAATTTCAAACGATTTTGTAATAAAAACAAACACTGGCTTTCCACTATTTTTGATATTGAAATACCAAAAGTGAATATCGAGGAAAGTCCTTTACCACAACAAAATATTATAGAATTGGATGAGGCACATTTTTTATTACAAAATAATCCTTCAACTTCGAGAAGTAGTAGCTATGCCTTACAAAAAACTTTAAGACCCCAAGAACTTGGAAGACCCGATACCTGAAACTTCTTTTGGCGCTCATTCCAGTTTCACATCAAATACACATTTATTACAAAGTAATCCTTCGACTTCGGGAACTAGTAGCTTGACTAACCTTCAATAGATCCGAAACCTGAAACTAATTTTGATGCTTCATCCAGTTCCACATCTACATTTTATGAAAATTTAAGTGATCGCCAAAAGCGCCGTGCACGTAAAGATCTTTAGGAATCGCTTGACGGAGAACCTCATTCAAAACTAATTAAAGTTATGTCGAGAATAGTAACAGACGAAACCGGCGAAAAACTAAATAAAAGTTCTACTCAGGAGTTTGAGTTTATAATAAAGGAATGCTTGAAAAGTCCAACTCGGCCTAAAAAAATCGCAGGAACCATAAAGTCAAAATCGGAACCCAAACCCTATTCTCCTGATGAAGCTCTTTGTTTAATGATTGATATAAAACTATCAGTGGAGGACTATATCTACATGCAACAAGGTGCCAAATCTCGATGATTTAATATTTACCCTGCCTATTATAAGATACAAAAAGCTAAAAAACATTGTTATCTTGATGTTGAAATTGAAATATCAGAACGAGAAGCCAAAGTACCTTTAAATGATTTACTTATGCACACGTTTCGACGAATCATTGACTCTTGCGACCAAAGGGTTTCGGAATATTGCAATCAAAAACAGTTAGATACACTTCACTGCGTTTTTGAGGGTTCATGGGGTTTTGATGGTAGCACAGGACAGTCAACATATAAGCAAACGTTTTCTGATAAAATTGATGACGAACACTGCCTCTTTGCTACTACCTACATTCCGTTGCGCATAAAAAGTCTTGATGGTTTTGTCTTATGGTCAAACCCAAATCCACAATCTTTTAGATTTTGCCAACCAATAAAAATACAATACAGATCAGAATCAAAAGATCTGATTCTGGAAGAAAGGAACTGGGTAGAAGAAGAAATTGAAAATCTTTCACTAATTTATTCGGAAATTTTTGCTGGATATGTCGTTGTCGGAGATCCAAAATTATACCTCACCATAATTGACGGAAAAGTCTTTAATGTCATCACAAATACCAGCTCACAATTACGGTGTGCGTGTATGCGGGTATTACCCATGATCCATTACCGCAAAGTTTTGCTGATATTCCTAATACTGAATTGGTAACAGACGCTTCTGATGATAATATACTCGTATTATCATCACAAGAAGTTTTGACAAACTCCGATGATGACTGCTAGGTTAGCGTCACGTATCGTTGTAGTCTTAGAGCATTGAGAACATTATAGTAATTGTTTTCAGACAACAGAAACCCAGAAAGAGACACAGAAAGACACGAGAAAGAGTTTACTCAAAGTTAGTTAAATACTAACACACTACACACCTCTGCCTACCCCTTCGGGGAAATACAGGCGTGATGTTATGTTATGTTTTTTTTTTTTTTTTTTTAGTTAAATACTTGGGAAATATCTGGCACTTTTATTTTATTTTTTTATTTATTCAATTGCGATAACCCTATTTCCATAGAAATTTCAAAAATATTTAGAAACTCTCTATCTTCGTATTCCTGCTATTGACGCATGTCATATTTTAGTGTATTATTGACAATAACATTACGCATATATTTAAATGAAAATAAGATGCGACCGTGATAAGAAAACATGAAAAAAAAATGTTTTGTGTTAATCGGTAAAAGTAAAAAATCTCCTAATATATCAAAGGTACGATGCCCCATTTTTTTATCTAAATATATATTATGCTGTTACTTTATTTAAAGGACTAACTAAATATGTATTACAACAATTTTCGAAAATAAAAATTAATTTTGTTTTTCTCACTTTTCAATGAAACCTTAATAACTTTATAATTATAAAAAAAAACACTATAGGTATTTCTGCCAAACCTTTATCGTTACTATAGCTATCGAATAAAAACATAAAATGGACATGGCCGCAACTAAGGCAAAATAACAGACTGTGCACTGGTTGTTGTAAAAAGTGAATATCTTGATTTTTTTTTGACGTCTGTGGTTCTAGTGTCGGACTGCTGATCACGAGGTCGTGGGTTATAAATATTTGTGTGATGAACATAAGTGTTTGTGTTGGTCAGGGTGTTTCTTCTGTATTATAAGATTTATAAGTATGTATTAGAGATGCGCCGAATAGTGGTTTCACCGAATAACCGAATACCAAATATTATTCGGTTTAACCTTTACCGAACCGGATATTCGGCCGAATTATTCGGTTTACAATTACATTGTTTTGCCGCGTAAACAAAAAGGTTCTAACATGTACGCAAAGAGTCGATTTTTTTTTTAGATTTTAAGTTTAAAAATAAATGTTGATATAAAGTTTAAAAATTAATATTGTTTTGAGGTTTAAAAATAAATATTGATTTAAAGTTTAAAATAAATGTTGACTATACTAACTATAGGTTAAGAAATAAATATGATTTAATTATTTTATTATTTTAACGCATTTTACGCATGCGAAACGAATTCTAAAGATATAAATTGTGGAAAGAAAAAATCGCTCACGAGCAGGATAAATATGATTTCTTTGACTTATAATATCACATAAATCTTACAAAAGAAGTTTTGTCTTTTAGTTCTACACCATGTCATGTAGCCAAGAAAATAGAAATGCTTGAACCGAATATATTCGGCAACAAAACCGAATAGTTCGGCCGAATACGAATAGTGGAAAATATGCCGAATACGCCGAATACCGAATACCAAACGAATATTCGGCGCATCTCTAGTATGTATGTATTTAAAAAAAAAGGATATAAGTATTGTATCCATTGTCTAGTACCCATAGTACAGTCAACTGCATGACAGTGGTAACACCTCAATTCGAAAACCGCCCTTACTGCTTACGAAATAAAGATGCAGCTAATGTCAAAGTGTTACCACCAACGTGCGGTCGACCGTACAAGCTCTGCTTAGTTTGGGACTAGATGGTGCCGTGTAAAGTATCCCAAAAATATTTATTTATAGACAATTTTTGCGAGTTGAAATACTAATTTCATTTGAAATTCTTGTTAACAAAGCTGGTTGCAAATCAAATTCAATTTGCAAATTGTTAGAAATTAATTATAGCAAGATGGGTTGAGAAAGGCACAGAAAGGAACCTATGTCCCATTGAAATATAATGATCAGCCTATTGGTTAGCTGCCGCTGGATCCAGCGCCATGATCGTGAGTAGCCGGCATTACGATGAGATTTTATTATTGTTTGGGAGGACAGATACATAGTAGTTGGTATTCTGATTTATTTTACTTGGATTGTGAGCCCTAGTATACGAGCAGTAAAGTTTATTCCACAACGAATCCGATGGTTAAAACTTAAAACAAAATTGTAGTTTACACGTGGCTGGGCACAACAACACAATGTAACTATTTTCCAGATCAAAAGCATGAACGCCTGCCTTGAAATGTACAGAGTTCTAGCTCCAAGTATGAAGACATTTATTTTGTTCCAGTATTCATAAGATTCCTTAGGCCTCAAGAGACGAAGTTTGTGATTCAACCTCGCGCGCAATTATCTAAGTTGTTCCACCTTTGCTGGTCTGTTAAAATATTCAGTACCAATCTAGGAATGGTACTGATAAATCACTATGAAATACAAGTATACGGAAACAAGTAATTGATTGGTTTATTTATTGACACGTGGGCAATCGGGAATTGAGGAATAAAGACAAACAGAATATGTTTGTCATGCGAATTGCTATAGGCCGAGAGTTGGAAATTGTTTACTCGATTTATTATTTTACTTAATTTTTAGGGTTCCGTAGTCCTACAAGGAACCCTTATAAGTATATTAAAAATAATCTAGATATAGATCTCAATTTTAAAAGAATAAAAAAATCTTGATTACGTATTTTAGGGGTGGCACCCATACATGTGTGTTTTTTTCGCTGCACCCCGTCGTGTAGTATCCCGTGGGGTATCATTGAATAGGTCTACTAAAATGAAGGTAATTTTTCATACACAACTTTTTTATCAGGTATACTATCTGCGAAATACAGCCCGCCAAAGTGGCTTGCAATGTGTCCTTCCCCCTGCCATTTCTAAACTATGCAACGTAGAAACTTATAATCTTCCACATTGATAGACCTTTATAAAAACTCTCTATTAAAATTATTTCGAGTATAACATAACATAACATCACGCCTGTATTTCCCCAAAGGGGTAGGCAGAGGTGTATAGTACACCCACATTTCGCCAGTTATGTTATAAGTCCCATGTAATAGGAGACGAGCCTATTGCCATTACCGGGCACAAATCCAGACTCCGGGCTGCTACTGAGAATTTCCTAATTAAAAAAAAACCCAATAACACTTTACCCGACCCGGGAATCGAACCCAGGACCCCATGCTCAGCAGTCGCGCTTGCGACCAGTAGACCAACGAGGCAGGTAAGTTCGAGTTCGAGTATAATGTGATTATAAATTTTTGAGTTATAGTGAGAAAACTGCAAAATACTTAAGACGTTCTAGTTCAAAGGTCATTGAACTTAGAGAAAAATGATCTTTGCAAATCATGCTCCTTTAGCTACTTTCTATTTAAAAAAATAACAAAAAGTAACTTTGGGTTATATTGATATGACACACTTCTTGAATTTAGCTTCTTAAATATAGCGCTAGGTGGCGCTGTTTGCAAAAACTAAAATAGCAATGATTAATATTCGATTTGATTCGTTTGTAATTAGACCTACTTAAGGAACCCTATAATACTGAGCATGGCCCGACATGGTCTTGGCCGGTTTTTAAGTAGGAATGCAAAATTATACACTTTTTACATATCTTAGGCGTTACATAACATACACCATGTATTCTACAAAGAAGCAGGCAGATGTGTAGGTATAGTATACCCACTTATCACCAGTTATGTTATAAGCCCATGTAAGCGAGGGCGAGCCTATTGTCACTAACCAGACAAATACAGACTCCGGGCTTCTACGTCTATGGCTGCTAGGCTGCTACTGAGAAATTTCTGATAAAAAAACTAATAACACTGCCCGACCCGAGCATCGAACCCAGGACAATGATTTGGCGATTTGGCGTTATAATGCAGAAAAGACGAATTGAGAGTAAGACGTTTTCAAAACAAAATTCTGCAATTTCAAACCTGCTGATGAAGCAATTTCTTGTTTATTCTACTGACGTAAAAATGAGAAAATATCTCAGCACACACTGTGCTATATTTTCTAAGTTTTAACATTTCGCTCTACTATTCATACGATGTTGCGAGCACCTATGAATAGTAAAGTATTCTCCGCAAGTCATTACTGAGAGAGATTGAAGTATGAAAACTACACGGAAATTAATTTGCATCTCAATTATAGCAAATAGCGAAGGTGCGTATATGGATCCACATAATTATAGCAAATACTGAGCGTACTCGAATTCACATAATTTAATGGTACCGACGAAATGTACTGACAATAGGAACGTTGCCGCGTTGGATGGAATTGTATGCAATTATAATGTAAGTGAAAATGGATAAAAGAACCATTGTTGGCTTTTGTACGATATAAAGGTATTTCTTATGTAACATCAGGTTTATTAAATTTTGAATACGTTATACAAATTTAATGATGCTTCAGCAAAATGTTGTCTGCAATTGAACACACATAACATACATACCATAACATCACGCCTGTATTTCCCCGAAGGGGTAGGCAGAGGTGTATGTATAGTACACCCACATTTCGCCAGTTATGTTATAGTCCCATATATTAGGGGGCGAGCCTATTGCCATTGAACGGGCACAAATCCAAACTCCGGGCTGCTACTGAGAATTTCCTAATAAAAAAACCCAATAACACTTTGCCCGACCCGGGAATCGAACCCAGGACCCCACGCTCAGCAGTCGCGCTTGCAACCACTAGACCAACGAGGCAGTCAAAAATTGCAATTGCAACAATTTTAAAATTCCCTTCTAGTTAAATATCTTATTCTTCGAGTCATATTTGTCACTAGTTTTACGTGTAGGACTTTGTGACGTCACGCACATACTTGTAGGGACACTTCTGGCCAATTAATCTTCCAGCTCTATACTTGATCTGTTAGTATAACAAGCTAGTTTCAAAGACCACGGCAACATTCTGGGGGAGATTTGGTCAAGAATTTGTTTGCTATGGTTAAAAAGACCCACAAAGGGCGTGTGATCCGTCACAAAGTCACAACACAAAATGGGTGACCTGATAAAAATTCATGAAACTCTTCAAACCAAACATAATCGCCGAGGGATTGCAAAATTATAATTGTCGCGTTAACAACGAAAGATTGAAAGGTAATTGCAAATCTGAGAATCAAGGCACGGGTTTTGTAATGCAAGAAGGTGACCAAATAATAAAATACATAACAAATATCCTTCCACTAAGGACATTTCAGGAACCCCAGCTGCTAAAACATTCAACCTGAGGGGCGTACATTGTTGCAGCTAACTTAATCTCGTACATATTTGATGAGCTCTCCGTGTGGAATCTAATATTGCCATTACACACTGCACCAATCCAGGGCCCAGTATACCAAGGCCACCGAAATAAAACGCACAGACTGAACGAAATTCAATTTGTTGATTGTATGATGCTTTTGTATGATATCGGGCTCCTAGAGTATAATGGTATGTTACGGTATTTTCCGTGTACATACGAAGTTGAGGAGGGTTTGACGGTATGTCAATCTGTTCTTTTGTCTTGGATTTTGTGTATAAAAATTTGTTTTGACGTCTTTCTGGTTCTTTCATCTTAGTTTTCCAGTCCAGTAACAAATAGATTTATGTTTTATTTTGTAGATAAATGACATAAGTGCAAAGTATGTATTTCCTACATTTGCCAAGACTTGCTTTGTTTAAAACGAGACTCTTTTCTTTGCCACTGAGATAAATAGCATTGCATGAGGTGATGCACCTCATGCAATGCTAATTGTCCATTGGTCACGCTATTTCTACCCTCTCCGCCTTTCGTAGGTATTATCGACAAAACGGAGGCCTTTCCACCTTAAGGTTGCTTTTCGTATGGCACGAAGAAACTGCGAATGACCAAACCCGTGAACACAGATCACAGAACTATTGTTCCTAGTCGGTGAAAGTATCATAAAGTAATAAAAACAAATGGCTTAACAAAAAGTGTTGTTTTAAAGACCCTAATTGGTGGACTATAATTGGTGGAAAAAATAAACGGTTCGGCCCTTTATTTTTGTTGTTTGTCGATAGTACTAGGCGGCAGACCTTAGACAGTAGACAGAGCGTGCGCAAGCATTTTTACTCCTGCACGCGTGATTTATCGTTGAATATTTTATAAATTTTGTTTTCATTATTTGTACGCACATTAAATCACATTCTTTAATATATCCATCGTTCATTCAGTCACGCTCTGTTAATCTCTCTCATAAAATAACACACTACCTACATTATATTATTTTAACACCCTCTACAGGCTGTCCCATCGCTATGCTTCATGGAGGGAAAGTACTTTAAATATTGAAAATAGGACATTTTACTCAAAGGAGACTTCATTTTATTTTTATAAATAAGAAATTCTGCATTCAAAGATTAAAAAATCTCTTGCCTGCGCGAATCAAACTAACACAATCGCGAAGAAGTATCAGTCTGTATTGTATGGCTTTTGTTGATAGATCTTGATAGGGTCGGTCAATCAATCAATCAATCAATTCAGCCTATCGCAGTCCACTGCTGGACATAGGCCTCTCCCAAGTTGCGCCACAACGCTCGGTCCTCTGCCTTCCGCATCCAATAATAAGGATAAAATCTGTCCAATAAACAGTGTCTAAAATTAATTAATTAATAAAAAATCAATGAAATATGGGCATTGTTTGTCCATATTTGTATTTCATTGACTTCCTTTAATTTTAAAATAAATTAAGGTGTTTTTTGGTTAAAATTTGCTGCCTTTTTAGTATCATTTTAATAAAATGCACCTAACCTATGTTAGATTTCGTGCTCTTAAGGAAGCAATCAATCAATCAATCTAGTCTTATTGAAGACAATCTAGGACACAATGTTTGTTGGAGTGATTTGATTCTCATTATCACTACATTTCATTTTCACTCTATCGATAGGTGGCATAAACCTGTATTTTATATGATATTTTTTGTCATAGTTGGAGGTACGATTCCCGGCTCAGGGAAGACACTTCTGAAAAAACCTTGAATGCAGTATTACTTGCTTTTAAGAATAAAATGAAGTCATCTTGAAGTAAAATTTCCTATTTTCAATATTAGAGATACTTCTCTTCTATGTAGCATAGCGATGGGACATGCTGTGCGTACCATCACGTCACTTTAATTTAAGTTAGATGTTTTACTAGCAATAAGAACCAAATTAAAAACGAGCGCTAATCCCGCCGACAAACTGTTACACAGTTTGGCGGGTTTATACAATGTGTAAAAATGTTTTGGTCCTGAATAAATGTTTTTTTTTTTTTTTTTTTTTTTATTTGTATATTAGAAAATCCTCTTATTTTATTTTCACAACTCGTCCTTTCATAACCCAACGAATATTAATTCAATTATTTTACCATTTGATAAGCACCTAACGAATACTAGTATTAAATTATAATAAAAACAGGACTGAAAAAATTGTTTTATGGTTAAAATAACATTTAAATATTTTTGCTACTAACCTTTCAGAATCCATGACGCTGATATTTTCAGCTGGTATCCAGTTTTGACGAATTTTGTTAGCACCGCGTTAAACTGAAACAAAAATGGCGGAGCTTCATATTTTTGTTAATTGAAAACAAACTAGGACGCGGACCGTTAACGAATCGAGTTTGTTAGAAAAGGGAGATGGATTAGATTATTTTTAATAGAAAACTTTCAGTTTTGATCGAAGTATATTTTGTTTCTATGCGTATTTTTTCTAATAGAGAAGGTGGTTGGCAGCTACCACCCGTTTGGAACCCAGTTCTAAAAATAATCAAGTCTCAAACAGCACGCTTAGCTACACTGTAAAACATAATGATACCGTGAGTGACTACTGCGTGTATCGATTTCTTTTTAATAAATTAAAAATTGATACGGCAGATTCAAATAATTGTTGAAATATCTGTAAAGACGCTTGTCATCTTACGGCCAAAATTAATATCCAATCTATCCACGAATTGCCCTACCAGAGATGGGAATTTGACATAAGCTCCATACAAAATATGTCAAATTTCTATCTCTAGTAGGGTAAAGCGTGGATAGATTGGATATAATTGGCCGTTAGTCTTCCTACGACCACGAACGCTGCAAAGCTTTCAAAACGCCAGGAAAACCAATTTAAATAATATACAAGATGTAATCTGGTTAAACTTGTTTTTTTCCCATTTGCTCGGAAACTGTCTCATTATTTTAAAAATAAAACCGGCCAAGTGTGAGTCAGACTCACGCAGTACGGGTTCCGTACAACCCATCGACCTGAAACCCCATAGAAACTGATTTAATTTAAGAGAGTTTATCAAAAGACATCAACGAACATACGTGAAATGTGAATTTTTGCAACTCTTTCTTACGTAGGTACCTCCACATATGTCTATATTTGTCCTGATTTTAGTATTTGTTGCTAAACTACATAGTATGCACTATAATCAGACCAAGTTTGACGCTGGTATATATTACCGTTTTGAAGATAGAACAGGTTCAAAAACTTTGAAAAAAATGCATGTTTTTCGAGGTTTCTTGTATGGTTTGGTTTTAGACTTTTTTTTGTTTTTATTATTTGTCGTGATACACCTCATAATATAACAACTCATATTCTGTGAACTAGAACTAGAGCATATTCAAGGACATTTCCATGTAATGTATCGTTCTTTCGAATGTTACAATACAAGGAAAAGTTCGTTACTAGAGATTTTCTCTAACATTTTTATTTCTTCTATTTCTGAGAATGCTCACGGTGACTAAGGATTGAATCAATTAAACATATTTACATAACACTGTAGATAAGAATCATAAACCTTAATCATAATTTAGCTCCATATGGGACAGGTGCTACGCTCCTCAAGTACAGTTTTATACTGGTATGGAGGAACGAGATATCGTGTCCATCCAACCAAAGGGAGGATTTTCCAACCTGGCTGGGCCTGCGCCTGGCGGGCTACTGCCCAACGGTTGTTCTTCTTTCGAATGGACTCACGCGGATGCCACCCAATATAGGTGCCCAACTGCTTAAACGGGCGGGTGGCGGAGAATCCCGTTAGGGACTCCATCCGCCGGCCCAACGGTTGATGTTGGGATCTTGTATATGTATATGCTAAGTTCGTAGCATACTCTGCGTGCGTGATTCAGGAAGTTCTCGTGTAGAAGGTTAGATGTCGCTACATTACTCTCGTGCGTGATTTCAGGATTGCTGTCGTCATTGAATATGTAATCGATTCCCAAAGTGGGTTCCGCGGAACCTTTGGGTTCCGATGAAGGAAAGCCAGGGTTCCGCAAACAATTTTTTTTTTTTTCAACCAATTGAGTTCATTTAGTTAGTGTTGGGGTTCCATAAAACAAAAATATATTTTCTTATATGTTTAGGGTTCCGAAACTATGGTTTATAAATGTTTGGGAACCCCTGGACTATGTCAGTGTTAGATTTCCATGTAGCGGATAGATGTCGCTACACTGTACATTATTTTGATAAAGACACCACGTTTAAAAACGTTAAACAACTGAAAGACTGCCAAAAAACCTTAGGACTAAGTCTTTCCATTCTTTTACGAGAGCAACTGGCAACTCATCTGTACATGTTTCCGTAATCGTGCAATAAATGCAAACAGCAATTCAAGTAAAATGCAATTTTCTAAACGAGCGGTACTAAATAAATGGCTCGTTTGTATGGGAAATACGATTTTGCTCAGTACCGGGTTAGGTCTAAAATGTAGGCGGAAGCGATGTATGGTGAATTTTTAAGATTATGTTTAATGGTGTTGATTCTCTTGTTCACAAACTCATTTTAAACTATCGCTCTCTTTTACTAACAGTAATTTTCGTGCTGTCAAAATAGTCTGTAATAGTATACAAGTTTATTCGTGATCTCGGAACGTGCCGACTAAAAATACGAAGAAGAGTAACACGTAAACTAATTTGACAGCACTTATCTTGTTGCTATCCCTTTCTTGAATCTACTATTAGTAAAAGAGAGCGATAGTTTAAAATTAGTTTAGTTTGGAGAATCAACACCAATATCGCGTGTTTAATTGTGGACTTTGTTAATTGTCTTTAGAAAACGCTTGTTTGGATTGTATATGCATATTGGGATGTTTGCTTTTCATATAACTTAAATTACTTATCTAAAAGTTATTGGTTTCTTATATGCGGTGATTAAGGGCCCCTAACACTAGTTTAGGGCAGCGTAAGCGTTAGATCAACGTATGCGCAGCGCAGACGCCGTGACAACGCGATGGGTGCGTCGCGTAGTCGCGGCGTCTGCGCTGCGCATACGTTTATCTAACGCTTACGCTGGAAAAACGCTAGTGTGAAGGAGCTCTAAGGCAGTGATAGCCCAGCGGTTGTATGCTTGCCTTCCATGCAGAAAGGTCTGAGCTCAAACCCAGCCCGCACCCCCTTTATGAAATCATGTGTGCATCAGAATTTGATTATCACTTGCTTTAAAGGTGAAGTAAGATATCATGAGGAAACTTGTTCATCTGAGAATGCTCCATAAAGTTCTCGATGGCGTGTTAGTCCGTCAACCCGCACTAGGCCAGCGTGGTGGACTAAGGCCTTAACGTTCTCATTCTGAGAAGAATCCAGTACCCAGCAGTGGGACAGTAATGGGCTGGTTACGCTATGTTTATGTTTAAATTAATGCAAAAACAATAACACAATAAAATTAAATAAACAAACAAACAAAATTAATAAATACTGTTTTCTTTATCAGATGGTGAATCGATAATTCATAAACTTCGTTTAAACGTATTTCACATTGATTTGTATTGTAAATACATTTCCAAAGGTACTTTTTATTTAAACAGCCATCTTTTATCTTATGAAATGCACCACAAGCGTGTGGGGAAGTAGAATCTAGAATAGAACTACAAAGTGAAATAAAAGAACTCTAACGTTCCAGAACTTAACTCAAGCTTTGTAGGGTTCCGTACTCAAAGGGTGCCAACAGGACTCTACTATTACTAACCCCACGCTGTCTGTCCGTCCTTTTCAGGCTTTATCTTTGTAACCGTAACAAGTAATCAGTTGAAATTTTCACAGAATGTGTGTTATTATGATAAACAGTCTAAATTCAAACAGGGTGCATTGGGAAATAAGTATTAAAAATAATATGAAGAGCAATGCACGCCGCATTGGGTGCATTTTTCAACGGTTTTATTCCTGCTCCATTTTAAAAAGGTAATACAAGAAGCTTCAAACTTGGTCTGATTGCAGTGCATGTATTTACCTTAGTGCGCAAGTCCGACTCGCACATGGCCATTTTTTTCATTCGTGTCAAGTTTCTTACCAATATCATCAAGAATCTTAAAAAAATACTTTCTTTGTTAAGAAAGAAAGAAAAATGGTTTATTTACTACAGCCAGAGGCACACAATAACAATAATGGTTTATTTACTACAGCCAGAGGCACACAATAACAATAATGGTTTATTTACTACAGCCAGAGGCACACAATAACAATAATGGTTTATTTACTACAGCCAGAGGCACACAATAACAATAATGGTTTATTTACTACAGCCAGAGGCACACAATAACAATAATGGTTTATTTACTACAGCCAGAGGCACACAATAACAATAATGGTTTATTTACTACAGCCAGAGGCACACAATAACAATAATGGTTTATTTACTACAGCCAGAGGCACACAATAACAATAATGGTTTATTTACTACAGCCAGAGGCACACAATAACAATAATGGTTTATTTACTACAGCCAGAGGCACACAATAACAATAATGACTTTTTATTCCAATTTCCAATGTTAATTCGAGTGTGAGAGGAATTGGGAAATGAATACTGTGAAGCCAAAGTAGGTACCTACTTTTTTTTGCTTTGTTGTGTACTTATATTTATTTTAGCGAACAATGTTTTTCTTATTTGGCAATTCGAGATTTATGTCTATTATGTCAAGGTTTTGAAACCTAACATTAAAATTAATCCATGGGGAAAGAAAATTAAGATTTTTGTAAACATGATTTTCGTTATTTGTTTTTTTAAAAAAACCGGCCAAGAGCATGTCGGGCCATGCTCAGTATTATAGGGTTCCTTAAGTAGGTGTAATTACAAACGAATCAAATCGAATATTAATCATGGCTATTTTAGTTTTTGCAATAATCGGCAGCATTCGCGACTCAGAGCGTGTTGTTAGTAGCGCCATCTAGCGATAAATTCAAGAAGCCAAATTTAAGACGTTTGTCATTTCAAAGTTACTTTTTGTGATTTTTTCAAATAGAAAGTAGCTAAAGGAGCATTATTTGCTATGATATTTTTTCTCTAAGGTCAATGACCTTTGAACTAGGACGTTTTAAGTATTTTTCAGTTTTCTCTCTATAACTCAAAAAATTATAATCACATTATACTCGAAATAATTTTAAAAGAGAGTTTTCACAAAGGTCTATTAATGTGGAAGATTATAAGTTTCTACATTGCATAGTTTAGAAATGGCAGGGGGGGGGACACATTGCAAGCCACTTTGGCGGGCTATATTTCGCAGATGGTACACCTGATAAAAAAGTGGTGTATCAAACATTACCTTCATTTTAGTAGACCTATTCAATGATATCCCACACGAGGGGGTGCAGCGAAAAAAATTTTTTTTTCTCCATTTCACATGTATGGACGCCACCCCTAAAATACGGAAAAACGATTCTTTTATTCTTTTAAAATTGAGATCTATATGTAGACTATTTTTTAACAAAATTTCATTTACTTATGTTTATAACTGTAGAAGTTATTAAGCTGTAAAGGATTAGGACAGACGGACAGACGGACAGACGGACAGACGGACGGACATGACGAAACTATAAGGGTTCCTTGTAGGACTTCGGAACCCTAAAAATGAGGCTATTATAATGTGTCAATAGGTAATGATTACTGTAAGATAGTTTTTCCACGACACGGGAACGGGACACGATACGATTTGCGGTCGCGACACATTCACTATACACATATGTATACGTCAGTAAAAGTTTGAACTTGTTTGGTACAGCGGCTATATCGTCACAGCAAAAAGAACCGTAACAACATAGAGCACGGACGACATAGCCAAAAAATCGTCGGTGAGTTGTGCAGTGTCGTTGCATGAATAAACGGTTCATAGATAGCCGATGATAGTAAATGATAGCCGCCCGGGCTGATAGTCCGCTTGTGTGAGCGCTAGTCGACCGGACCAAATCCCTTTTAGTTATATTAAGTACTAACATAGGTTAAGTTATATGTTACTTACATATCGGATCCATTGTTGTCTTAAATATTTAAATAAATTAAAAATGTATGGCGCTCGGAGTCGTCACCGCATTTTAATGTGTCGTGAAAAAACGGCTTTACGCTAAATAAATTCAAGGATTTCAATTTGCAGTCAGACAGAATCAATTTGTGGCATTAAATCATGGCTTGACAACGATGGGGAATCCCACAATGGGAGTCTAACAAGTAAGTAACCGATTCAATTAATAAATGACCAATAAACAAAACAACAGAACAAAAAAAAAGAGATAGAAGAGTGTTTCATGAGAACAAAAAACCTATTTTCCAATAGAATACCTACGCCAATTTCTATCCCGCAAATCACTGACATACAGACGTCGATTAGCTGGACACCCCCGGTCACCACGCATATGCAGTAGGACTGCATATCATACGCCCCGCCGCCAATCAGAACATCAGTCCGTCAGCCAGCGGCACCAATCATACGGAACCATACCACCGAACTTTTGAGCCGACCAATCATAACGCGCCATCCACCCCCCGGTCCCCACCAACATTTTACGACTGTGTGCTAGTGAAAAACTTTGTTTATGCGGCGTCTGGAGGTTTATTCGTCTGTGCATACAACACAATATCTAACAAAACCAAAAAACGTGTCTCAACCGGATACGCACCCAGCTAACTAGACCAAACGTCTATCACTGAACACTGAACAATAGTGTTCGATGGGAACCGAACAGTTTCCACTGTTTCGCTATCATTAATACATACTGATAAATTGTGAGAACTCTTTTTATTGCTTTACGAGGAATTACTATAGTTAAGACTAGGTACCTACATATTTTTAGTAGCTTAGTAAGCTGTGGCACAGAGCAGTTGATAAATGAAGTAATAATGTGAGGGACTACATGTTTGGACTAAGAAACTGTTGATACCGGTATGTCATAGCAACAGTAGACCTCACTGTTTCACCAAACAAAGTGCTTATTCAACTAGCCATCTATCGTGCTTGTGATAATTATTTTGATAATGATAATGTTGTCTCATTTAGCCATTTTTACAAGGTCCACTAGGATTCCATGTATTGGTGGGACCAGTATCTTCAAAAATGAATTTTATCGAAACCTTGTTCAAACCCTTACAAAGCGTCTGGTTCTAGGGGTTAACGACTTATTTTTTATTTAATTTAATCTTCTATGAAAGAGAAACACCTATTGACAGCCGTTCTACGACTCACAAATGAAACTATACTTCATTTATAATAGCATTAAACAAAATACAACCTAAAAGACAAGAGTAAAAATATTAATATACAAAAAAAAACTTTATTATGATAATAACAATGAGTGTGGTTCAACTTATCCATCTTACTTAGATATAATAACAATATTGTTTTGTTTGCACATACGAGTATTTAACAGCGGTGGCCGTGCTAGTAAAATAACTGTGTGACAGACACCGGGCGCCTTCCCCTACAGTATAATACTGTAATAAGCAAAACTAAAAACCTTCCTCTTTGACTGCCTCGTTGGTCTAGTGGTTGCAAGCGCGACTGCTGAGCGTGGGGTCCTAGGTTCGATTCCCGGGTCGGGCTAATTGGGTTTTTTCATTAGGAAATTCTCAGTAGCAGCCCGGAGTCTGGATTTGTGCCCGGTCAATGGCAATAGGCTCGCCCCATGGGACTATAACATAACTGGCGAAATGTGGGTGTACTATACACCTCTGCCTACCCCTTCGGGGAAATACGGGCGTGATGTTATGTTATGTAAAAACCTTCCTGTTAGAAAAATGTTTGTATTCAGTGTCCGATTTTATGTCAAATGATACTAAATAGTAATATGATACCTACAAGTAATAATTTATGATCGACATAATTTAAAATTTAATTAAGTATTTTTAATATATTATGTTATGTGATATTCATTATATATATATTTATATTAAGTGACATTCAAACACAATGTGAATTGTTCATGAATAAATAAATAAAATAAATATAATAAATAATAATATAGTAATACTGCTTCTAGCACGAGGAGGAGGAGGCAATTTAATTAGTGTATGAACCTGGTAGGCCAATTTTAATACACAGAAACTATGCATGGAGAAGTAGATTAGAAGATAGGTACTCATTTCCTTGTCAGCCGTATTTGCCTGATGCTGTAATAAATGAAGTATAGAGTAATCCGAAAGATAAATATGCACCTTAGCACTCCATTTGTTTATTCTGCTGTGTAATTTTACTGAGTTAATAGAAGCGAGAAGCGTAAATGAAATATCCGCGAAGATTCTTGTCTCCGCTGATGTATGGGTCTAATACAGCTGGAAGAAATTACTGCAGTGACAGATGGCTGGGGGGCTTCTACACTGGGAGTGGGAGGTCGTACGGCTCAACTACCACGTTGCCTATTTATTGCAATTGTTTCTTGGATGTTTATTTATTTAATATTTATTTGACAATTTATGCACAGAAAATTATAGAAAAAAATAACTAGATACAACAAGGAAAATACAAGTTTCTCTAAAGAAATCTCTTTCAGCAGACCAGCGAGAGAAGAATTCGAAAGAAAAAATATTTAGACAGTGTGTGCAAATCAACTCGGCCTATCGAAGTCCACTGCTGGACATAGGCCTCTCCCAAGTTGCGCCACAACGCTCGGTCCTATGCCTTCCGCATCCAGTCCCCCCCCACGCCACTTTCTCTTTAGGTCGTCGGTCCACCTGGCAGGGGGGTGCCCTACGCTGCGTTTGCCGATTCGCGGTCTCCACTCAAGGACTCGTCAGCTCCAACGGCCATCGGAGTGTGTGCAAAGGGGTATTCAATAAATTCAAAATTTGTATACATAGAAGTAATTTGAGTACCAACATGACGACGTCTGTGTTCCTAGTGGTTCGAGTATCGGACTGCTGATGCTGATCACAAGGTCGTGGTTTCGATTTCCACAGGACACAAATATTTGTGTGATGAACAAATATTTAAACAAACATTTGTGTGATATTTGTTTGTGTTGGTCTGGGTGTTCTAAATAAGTATGTATTTACAAAAAAAAAGTACATAAGTATTATAACCATTGTCTTGTACCCATAGCCATAGTACAAGCTCTACTTAGTTTGGGACTAGATGGTGCTGTGTAAAAAATGACCCAAAAATATTTATTTATTTATAATACCAACTAATATGTTGTACCTTATGTGATTTGAAGTACGACCACGCTTGTTAATAATACGAACTGTACAGGATATTTCTCGTGGATCAGCAGCCAGCATTATTCTACCTGTTATATTTTCTTGTACATTTCAAGTCCATCCAATGGTTGTCTGGAAGAAATTGCTTTGAGCGATAAGACCGCCAATTGTTAGTACTGTGCTCATGTTTGTTATAACTTTGTTTTTATTTTTATGGTGTGCAAACAATAAAGTATACTCTATCTATCTATCTATCTATTCGGTGGTTTGTAAATCCCTTTAGATTGCGTTGTTTAAAGAGTTTTCCATTATATTTTACAGAAAAGAATTAGGTAACGCTCACGTGGGCTGACAAATGGTGGTTTACCAGTTGTTTGCAAAAGTTAACTACACAAAAAGGAGATGTTTTTTAAACAATAAAATAACAAATTTAACGCCCTTTTAATCGCTATCGCTTATGCAATACAATCTAACGGTGAAGACTCCCAGGCAAAAAAAGGTCAAAAGCAGAGGGATCCATTAGGCATCCTATCACACGCGAATAAATCTAAAGCGGGCCAGCTTTAGGATTTATTAGCTTTTAAAGCATCCGCAATTTAGGGACTCTGCTAAAGATAGGTATGAAATGGTCTGGTTTGGCAATTGTTTGGAGTAATTAATCTTTTTGTGAAGGCGGGCAATAAAAAAAACAATCGAAGTTTTAGTGTGCGTATTAGATTTACAATCAATCAATCAATCAACTCAGCCTATCGCAGTCCATTGCTGGACATAGGCCTCTCCCAAGTTGCGCCACAACTTTTCCGATACGCGGTCTCCACTCAAGGACTCGTCTGCTCCAACGGCCATCGGTCCTTCGACAGACATGGCCAGCCCACTGCCACTTCAGCTTACTGATCCTACAAGCTATGTCGGTCACTCCGGTTCTTCTCCGGATTAGATTTACAACCTTGTTCTTAATTTATACTAAAACTCTTAAGGGGTAGTTATACTCTTCATTACGAACAACTTTTACTACGGGAGCAACCCTGAAAGCGCTAAAAAAATTGTTTTTCTACACATTTTGTCGATTTATGTGAACACAAAATGTAGGGAACAGCTGTAAAAGTTGTTCATAATGATGAGTACAATGACCCCTTTTTCAGGTTTATGGTAAAGAAAAACGAATTTTGTATAGAACTTCATAAGAAAGAAAGAAAACGAAACATTTATTTGACAGAACTAAGACACATACAATAGATAACAAGAGATACAAGAACAAGAAATATGAATAACAAAGCGAGAAAAAAAATAGTTAAGTAGTCGTTGACAGTCAAGCGCCATGCGTGTCTCAAAATTAAGACAAATGGTTGTCCAGCTCAGCATATTGCCAGGTTATTAAGCCTGACGCTGGCATTCTGCTGGATCCCTGTTGTGACGTAGGATGTCCACTAATGTCCAGCAAACTACACTTTTGTAAAAATCGTTTGTGAGTGTATAAATGCTTTTTCTTTCTTTCATAATACAAAAATATTTCGTAATAGATATACGCATAGACATATAACACATGTCTATGGATATACGTTCAAAAAGTACAAAGATCACGATTCCATGACTTTATCGGTAGGGAACAATCGACATAGATATAAACAAATCGATTAATTTCTGTGTCGATATCAGATATCCAATATTGACCTTAGTCGGGCTGTTTGCCCGGCGGCTATACAGTGTAACCGACACTAAAGATTCATTATTGTGTGCCACAAGTTATAAGAAAATCTTTCTTATTTAGAGAATAGGCCCGTTACTTCAAGTTCACGTTCTTTGTCCGATTTTTCTGGCGTAAAAAAATAAATAAATTGTTGTGTTGTGTGTTGTTGTTGTTTTGATAAACATTCAGCGAAAGAGGTGTGTCAGGATCGTAGCAGGTGGAAATCTATAGTCTCTGCCTACCCTAATGAGAAACAGGCGTGATAATATGTATGTATGTGATAAAGGAATAAAAGCTTTCAAAAATCATCAAAAAATCGCTTTCTCCTCTGTGTTGCGCCAGCTTCTATTTTAATACTACCTGCTGATCGTGACTAGTTCATGATACCCGGCCCATTCCCGTGCCCTGCGGAAGTCTCACTTGACGGGCTACCATCCATCCCGGAAAATCCCGGGACTGCTCCCCTCTCTATAAAGAGTATGCATCCAACGTGTACGGATGTGCCTGTTTCCGCTTTTAAGCCACACATTTTTATTAAGTTCAAAACTGTGTTGTCCTGTCAAGCGTGGATTTTTATTTTTCAATACGCCTTTTCTAATGCAATTCCAAGTGATCATGCAACTTTGGAACCATTTTTAGGGTTCCGTACCCGAAGGGTGCCAAACGGGACCTCGCTATGCTGTCTGTCCGTCCGTCCGTCCGTCCGTCTGTCACAGGGCTGTATCTTTTCAACGGTAATAGGTAGCTGGTTTAAATTTCCGGAGAATATGTGTTGTTATGACTCCTATCACGACAAATACTAAAAATAAAATATAATATATATTATACCATACAAGAAACCTCGAAAAAAAATTTCAACGTTTTTGTTCCTGCTCTATCTTCAAAACACTATACATTCTAGCGTCAAACTTGGTCTGATTTGGTCTGAGTATAGTGCATACTATGTAGTTTAGCAACAAACACTAAAAACAGGGCAAACATATAAATATGTAGTGATACCTAAGTAAGAAAGAGATGCAAAAATTCACATTTCGCGTACGTTCGTTGATGTCTTTTGATAAACTCTCGTAAATTAAATCAGTTTCTATGGGGTATCAGGTCGATGGGTGGTACGGAACCCTTACTGCGTGAGTCCGACTCACACTTGGCCGGTTTTATTACTTTTCAATACGCTTTTTTAGGGTTCCGTAGTCCTACAAGGAACCCTTATAGTTTCGTCATGTCCGTCCGTCTGTCCGTCTGTCCTAATCCTTTACAGCTTAATAACTTCTACAGTTATAAACATAAGTAAATGAAATTTTGTTAAAAAATGGTTTAGATATAGATCTCAATTTTAAAAGAATAAAAAAATCTTGCTAACGTATTTTAGGGGTGGCGCCCATACATGTGAAATGGGGATGACATTTTTTTTTTCGCCGCTGCACCCCCTCGTGTGGGGTATCATTCAATAGGTCTACTAAAATGAAGGTAATGTTTCATACACAACGTTTTTATCAGGTATACCATCTGCGAAATACAGCCCGCCAATGGCGGCTAGCAATGTGTCCCCCCCCTGCCATTTCTAAGCTATGCAACGTAGAAACTTATGATCTTCCACATTGATAGACCTTTATAAAAACTCTTTTAAAATTATTTCGAGTATAATGTGATTATACATTTTTGAGTTATAGTGAGAAAACTGCAAAATACTTAAGACGTCCTAGTTCATAGGTCATTGACCTTAGAGAAAAATGATAGTAGCAAATAATGCTCCTTTAGTTACTACCTATTTAATAAAATCACAAAAAGTAACTTTGTGTTACATTGACTTGACATACTTTAAAAATTCAGCGCTAGGTGGCGCTGTTTGCAAAAACTAAAATAGCAATGATTAATATTCGATTTGATTCGTTTGTAATTAGGAACCCTATAATACTGAGCATGGCCCGACATGCTCTTGGCCGGTTTTTCTAATGCAATTCCAGATGATCATGCAATTTTGGAACCATTTTTTACACTCACTATCTACGTCATAATAAATTTCGTCCTGAACCATATTATTAATATGTATCAATCATTAGACATAGACTAGGCTAAGCGGAATCTATTAATAATATTCATTCCTACATTTTGCTTATTATGTAGCAAGTTCCTGATACATGCATCTTCCTTTCAAATACTTCATGGTAAAGTTTAAGGATGCTCACTTTATCGCGTTATTAAAATAAGACGGACAAACATACGCCGTACAAGGGGCACAATACTAACAAATCGTGTAATACACATCAGACCTTTTAACTAAACATTATTGCCATATCGAAATAACAAAGTCTTTCCTACTGTCTGATGTCTGAGTAGGACTTAGTTAATTGACGTTAATTGTTACTTTAAACGTTTTTTATCCGTGTGTTTTTATAGCTGTGCCCACGCGCAGGTTAAAGTGACCCCATGACGTTACTTACCGTCACTTTTAAATCTATAAGAAGTGTCATGGGTAATTATGATTTAATTTTATAAATAATTAAAAAGTATTATTAATAAATGATTTACCTATGACGGCGTCTATGGTCTAGTGGGTAGAGTGTCGGACTGCTGATTACGAGGTCGTGGGTTCGATTGCCACAGGACACAAATTGATGAACATAAATGTTTAGTTGGTCTGGGTGTTTCTTATGTATTATTAAAAGTATGTATTAATAAAAAACAGGATATAAGTATTATAGTCATTGTCTAGTATCCACCCATAGTACAAGTTCTGCTTAGTTTGTCTGAGAGTTTTAGACTAAATAGTATTGTGTAAAATGTCCCAAATATTTATTATTATTATGAGGCTGTAATAGTTACCCAGAATGGCGTGCCCTTGCCAGTCTGCTCCGACTTTCGGTACCTCGGTTCACTTGTGCAAAGCGATGGTGAAATTGACCGGACAGTCAAGCACCGAATTAACACAGGATGGTTGAAATGGCGGCAGGTCACGGGAACTACATGTGACTCCCGAATTCCTCTTAAAGTGAAGGGGAAAATATATAAGACCATGATAAGACCTGCTGTCCTGTATGGATCGGAATGTTGGGCTACGAAAGGAATTAATGAAAGGCAAGTGCATGCAGCTGAGATGAGAATGTTAAGAGGAATGTGTGGTGTAACGAGAATGGATAGGATAAGGAATGAATATGTAAGAGGGAGTCTGAAAGTAGCGCCAGTGACAGAGAAGTTAAGTAGCAACAGACTATCATGGTATGGACATGTGATGAGGAGGAATGAGGAGCATGTTACGAGGAAAGTTTTAAGTATGAATGTTGATGGCTATAAGAAAAGAGGGAGACCGGAGAAAATATGGATGGATTGTGTGAAAGATGATATGAATAGAAAGAAAGTAAACACAGAGATGACGGCTGATAGAGATGTATGGAAGAAAAAAACATGCTGCGCCGACCCCAAATAAATTGGGATAAGGGCAGGAGGATGATGAATAGTTACCCAGAATGCACTGAAAAACCTATAAAACTAAAACATCTAGGTACTAATTTAGTAAAATTCTTAAAACTGACTGACTAACAACACACAGCTTAAACCGGTGGGTCTAGGACAGCCAAACTCAACCTTTTTCTTATAGGGGCCACAAACACGTTTCAGTCATGGTGTTGAGGCACTTTGAAAATGCATCCCCTAAGCCCCCTTATAGAGAGGTTGAAAATTTGTATGAAGAAAACACTGGGGCGAAGCCACGAGCGTCGGCCATTGTTAAAATAAAGAACCACGGGAGTGAAGCCGCGGGTAAAAGCTAGTGAAAAATAATGTGTATTGCCTTTAGCTTCACATTACTATTCTTTGACCCTGGGTGCAATCAGGGAGATGGAAATTCAGACATTGAACCGTGCCCGTAGGGAGTTAGGATTGCAGACACCAGACAAATACTCTCGATTTAAATGGTTTATAGGTAGAAAATGAATGAAAGGTAAATATAAAGCACTGACATTACACCCTTTAAAGACGTCACATCAGTATTGTTTGAAATAAATTCCGCCAATTTTCAACTAGACACAACACGCTCCTATTGGTCCGGCAAAGGCACGCGCGGGAACATAATGGCATTGCACGAGCCAATAGGAGCACGTCCTAGCTCGCTCCTGTTGGCAAGTGCGCTCGCGGCGTGATATTTATCTGTGGGAATAAATAGAACAGTTGCGGACTGACCGTGACTAGCGCAGCATGACCTCCCTGATCTTGCGATCTACGTGGTTGTTACTTAGCCACGAGCCCTTCTTTATACAAATAATAAAACAAAACACAAATTTTAATACGTTGAATATGCTCTCAAATTCTCAATCCATTCAATAAATAAATAAATATACAAGATGTTGATCTGCATCCGTGCCATATTTAAGAAGGTTACTATACTACTGATACTGAACAGAAATCAATAAAAAAATCAATCAACATTTAAAAAAAAATGTTTTAAACAACTATTTGTAAACAAACAAATACCACTGTGCCGCGCGCGAAACTAAAACTATCCGGGCAATACCACCAAAGCAAATACAGATTTTTTCGAATTTTTATTTTACAGTGCTGCTGGTGATTTATTCTCGGATTTATTTCAAACATTCGCTAATGTTTATAAGTGAAAATTTGGTTGTTAAATAACCGTAGAATTGGTTAAGTATTTTTAGATGATCGAGTATATTTTATATAATAACACGGTACGGTAACAGCTTGTATACGCGTATATATATTTGACAACCTCTGTGGTCTAGTGGTTCGAGTGTCGGACTGCTGATAACGAGGTCGTGGGTTCGATTCCCACAGGACACAAATATTTGTGTGATGAACATAAATGTTTGTGTTGGTCTGGGTGTTGCTTATGTATTATAAGTAAGTATTTACAAAAAAATAAAGTATATAAGTATTATATCCATTGTCTAGTACCCATAGCACAAGCTCTGCTTAGTTTGGGACTAGATGGTGCTGTGTAAAAATGTCACAAAGATATTTATTTATATAATGACGTATATAAATTATACGTAGTAAAGCCATTGAGCTACATTATAATAGAGCTCAATGGTAAAGCGAAGCATTGTACGGTATAATTCTTCACTTTGGCCTAAAGGAAAGCAGATATATTAAATCGAATGTCATTCATAATGATGGATGCTCTCAATATCGATATATTCACGCTGGAAATATCAAATACCAAAGTTCACGTGCAACACGTAGAGACCTGTTGCGTCGAGAAATATTAAGGTGGGGGTGTTGAAGTATATTTCTGAGGATAAAAGATTTCTAGTGAGGATATCGATAAGATAAGAAATAAATTGCCATTGCCTAGCTAAAAAATACAACATTTTAATTAAATAACTGAAAACTTCTTAAGGGGTCATTGTACTCATATTTATGAACACCTTTTACTATGGGACCAAACCTGAAATTGCGAAAAAATATCTGGTGTTCCCTACATTCTGTTGCTTTATGTGAACACAAATGTAGGGAACAGCTGTATTTTTTTCGCGATTTCAGTGTTGGTCCCACAGTAAAAGTCATACTGATGAGTACAATGACCCCTAAGAGGTTTTCAGTTATTTCAATAACACGTTGTAGGTATAATCAGACCAAGTTTGACGCTGGTATGTATTATCGTTTTGAAGATAAAGCAGGAACAAAAACGTTGAAAAAAATACATATTTTCGAGGTTTCTTGTATAATGACCTCCTTTAGTTATAGACTTTTTTTTTTTAGTATTTATCATGATAGGGGTCATTGCAACACATTCTGTGAAAATTTCAACCGGCTACCTACTACCGTTCAAAAGATACAGCCCTGTGACAGACAGACGGACGGAGGGACGGACGGACGAACAGCGTAGCGAGAGTATTAGGATACCGTTTGGCACCCTTTGGGTACGGAACCCTAAAAAATAATGCAATTTTTTTTTACATATTTGGAACGAGAATCAAGTAGGTATTCAACAACTTCCTTCAATAAATACCTACCTCGCTCGTTCAACCAGTCACGTTGTATACTGAAATATACAGGATATTTCAGTATACATACAACGTGTATCAGAAATGCGTGGTCATATTTTAAGAGCTCATTCAGGGCATAGCCTAGGACAACTCTTACTATGGGACCAACCCTGAAATCGCGAAAAAAATATCAGCTATTCCCTACTAAATCATCGATGTCGCTCTACAAAATGTTAGGATGAGCTGATTTTTTTTCGCGCTTTCAGGGATGGTCCCATAGTAAAAGTTGTTCGATGGCATCCCCTGAATAAGCTCTTTAAATATACCTTACAACTGCCCACTAACGGCCAACATTAATATCCAATCTATCCACGGTTTGGCCTACTAGAGATAGAAATTTGACATATTTTGTATGGAGCTTATGTCAAATTCTTATCTCTAGTAGGGCAAATCGTGGATACATTGGATATTAATTTTGACCGTTAGTGGATCGGTAGTGTTTATTGGCCCTTCAGACCGAGGCCACACCCTGGCCACTCAATACATTAAGAATGCTAGCACCGCCTACATACGCAAGCTTACGTCTTATACAAACACGCGCACACGTGAATGAATAGGGCTGCTTGCCGCTCGAAATGCCGACTGCGTTCCAAACGCTTCTCAGTAGTTCTCAGAGATGGCGTTGACATTTGGGCCCTACGTCCCGGACCCGAGCCGAGGCACTTGATAGCACGAGCGGTTGGTAATGATACCTATCGAATTATCGATGTATTGTATGATGAATATGATATATTAACGAAGCTTGGTAATAAAATTAAATCTGCAAGCATTACAATTTATAATAATTTATATTTCTCTTATCATAAGTACGTAATTTTACAGTAAACAATCTCTCACTATAGTTGTAAAATTAAACTCTCGCGGTAAGTAGATACCTACCTTTAATAAAATACAATAAATAGGTACCCAAAGGAATCTGCTTTCAAGCAGCTTTTATGTTACTAACAAAATATGGATACCTAATTTGATCCAAAATAAAGATATTATATTATTATATTATTATTATTACAAGCAAATTATTTTTTCCTTTTTTTCATTACTGGCAAAGTACAAAAAAATCGTTTAATTGTAAAATTAAATGCTCGCTATTCTGTAGTTCTACCTATAAAGGTTTTATTGTGGCTTACCTTATTTCATCCTTCGGAAATCGATAAAATCTTCTGTTTCCTTGTCTAGATGTAGACACACATCCGTATAAAGCACAATACACTACCATTTTCAATTAAAATATAACTACAAACACCAAAAAATATATTGCGTAACGCACTCGACTGGCGATTGATATCCATTGAATATTGCAGCCCAACTTGCCGCTAAACTGAAGGCACGTGCAGGGCGCGGGTGAGGAACTTAAATTGGCGGGGGGCGGTGAGTGGCCGTTCTGTACGTAGTACTATTAGATATTCTGTGCCGAGGCTATCGATTAGATTGCATCAATATAACTACATAATTATAACTGATGAAAAGCACCGCTCATCCTATCGTTAACGATGTCAATAAAATTGAGATACAATGTTATACTGCTCTTGCGCACATGTTTAGTAACTACGCGCGAATATCTTTTGTTAAAGTTATATGATCTTATATTAGTGACAGTGCAACACATCTCTGTATGTAGTCTCTTTTTTCTCTCTTGTGTTATTTAGTAAACAATCTTACATACATACATATTATCACGCCTGTTTCCCATTGGGGTAGGCAGAGACTATGGATTTCCACCTGCTACGATCCTGACACACCTCTTTCGCTTCATCTACGTCCATTAACCTCGTCATGCATGCTCGTCGGTTTAGAGAACTCTTAACCTGGCATTTTTTGAGAACGTCCCCGATTTGATCGCGATACGTTCGTCGAGGTCGTCCCCTTCCAACTCTTCCATCCCCACTCGCTTCGTATACTTATACACAAAAACAAACAAACAAAACAACACAAACAATCGTCGTCGTCGTCGTCGTCGTTCGTAAACAATCTTGGCATGTCTCGTTATTCAAATAACTACTAATAAAATATGTAATTAGGTAGAAAAATTTAAATTTTATGTGTGAAATTGTTAACATAATGTCTTTTAAAAATAATTATTGACGAATTGCATTAAAAAGGCATGCCAAGATTGTTTACTAAATAAGACAAATATGATAAAACAGAGTGTAGTACAGTTATGTAAATTATACCTAATACACGTTACTTATACGTATATTTATTTAAATTATATGATATTTGTGTTACGTTTTAAGTGGTAGGTTGTAAGTGTCAACCTAGTCAACTAAGGAAAGTGATTCTGTAGTGCTTGTAAGATTACGTTACATACTCTCACTATTTTATGAATAATTGAATAACTAGTTACCAAAACACTTCAGGTGAAAGCTTAGTCTTGTCACAACCTAACGCTATAGCTCTCATTCTAACCAGGTAATTGCGTAGGTAAAAGTATTTTGTTCCGTGGAATTAGTGCAAATACTGTAAAGTACCCTATTTTAAAGCTATATTTCACTATAGTGCTGAAATTTGAATCGCTTAATTCCCGAAAAGGGGTAATTGTACTCATCATTATGAACAACTTTTACTAAAGGACCAACCCTGAAGTCCCTACATTTTATCGATTTAAGTGAACACATTTGTGTTCACTTAAATCGATAAAATGTAGGGACTATGACAATGTAGGGACTAACAGATTTTTTCTTCGCGATTTCAGGGTTGGTCCCATAGTAAAATTTGTTCATAATGATGAGTACAATTACCCCTTTTCGAGAAATAACCGACTTAAATTTCAACTTGTATTATACATTTCCTCTCTAAATGACTGATGATAATATATATTCATTTAGTATTTATTTATTTAATTCTTTATGCACAACAGGGTACAAAGGCGGTCTTAACGCCATAGGCGTTCTCTACCAGACAACCTTAGGGTAATGCAGAGACAAAGAATAAGGTAGATGCACCAGTAAAGTAGTAAAATATGTTTCGTACTACGGACTTATAATTACATATAATAAAAATAGATAAATACCTAAGTACATTATACATATAATAAAATATACATATTATACATACCTACATATATAACTATAGTATTTGTGTAGGTATATTATGCTATTTATATAAGAATATATTTGTAGTTTATTCAAGTAGGTTTTATGTATGCTTGATTATTAAGTAATTTATATACACCTAAACAGTTGTGCACTAAGTTTATCCTCAGCCTCTTTTCTACACTCACTCTATCGCTCAAAGGTTTGCTGGTAGAAAACTCATTTTTGAGTTAAACTCGCCTTTGTAAATGTAATTTCGATTTGTAAGCCAATACTGTATTTTTCTGGTGTAGTACAATAAAGAATAAGAATATTTAAAGTAAAAAAATAGCTCCGAGCGCTTCCGCCGACGAGTGTGAAAGTTTCATTCAAAGTTGAAGCACAAAAACAATCGATGGCTGGGCAGCCATCGATTGTTTAAGATTGCAAGCGACACGTAAAATGTTCACCGACACACACATAAGCACGCGAAAACTGTACTGAAGGTAGCTTTTTTAAGGCCAACTTAAATTTGCTTCACACCACGTGAGACTACTGGGGTTCGAACGAACACCCTTTTTTTTTCTTTTTTTTTTTGCCGTGGGGAAATCGTCATGGACGCACTCCGCCCGGGGTAGGCGGAGCCAGTGTCGGACTCTTACCGACTAAAACCACCACGGTGTTCCTTCAACTACCTTAGCCGGGGGCGTGGGAACCCGTAAGTATTCACACAACCACCCCCGACAGGTCCCGGCCCGTCAGAAGCAGGCGAGCCCCTTCTCCCCGTGCGGCCTAACGTTGGCCGCACCCTCCTCGGTGGCGCACACGGAAAAGTGCACGCCACCTCACCTCATGGGCCTTTACCAGCTGCGCCAACTAGGCCGGCTGTGCCAGCTACGCCAGCTACTGGTCGGGTAGCAGACTACCCCGAGTCTGCTGCTCGCAGGCCCTGCCTCCCATAATTTTTTATAGAGGTTTTCTTCCTCGCGGTCCGGGCGGTGAAGACAAGACCCTCGGTCCCAAGAGGCGCGAGAACACTACTCAGCGGGCACTCCTGGGGTTACGAGATCGATGGGGGTAGGGAAGGACAGTCCCCCCGCTGCCTGCCCAGTGGCAGGGTGAGTGCACACCGGGCCCGCCCCTGCTCCTCCACTGTGCCCTCTGTTGGCAACAGAGGGACACGTGGAGCAACTCCCCACTGGCCCAGAACGGGCCCCTCCCGCGCCAGAATATTCGCCACAGGCAATAAAATCCCCCAAAGGTTAATCCCTCGAAAGGATTTTATTGCCCGTACCCAGGATGCACCGGCCAAACAACTGCCGTTCCCTCGAGACGTGTCCAGAAGGACAAGCAGCCGTCAGGCACACGTGGAGGTTTTCTGGCCAGCACCCCCGAACGAACACCCTCTTACAAGTCCCTCGTTCAACCAATCACTCTGTATAAACAAAACTTTCTTCTTTATAATACCTAACTACTTTAGTCTTCACTTGTATTTGATTGTTGCTGGACTTGGCATCAAACAATGCTTATCCAGGTGCATTGGCTATTTGTCTCAGAGGACCAGGTGGCGATTAATGAGTGAAAATATTTCGAATTAACATCACCTTGTATACCAATTGCAAGGGCAAATGAGGAAAAAGTATACATTTGCATTAAAGGAAAGTCAAATGGACATAAAAGATGTTAAATAAATTACTTTTCTAATGCAAATTATAAGAATGTTAATGTTTGCTTGCAGAAATTGAAATTACAAAACATCAGAAAATGCAAGTTAAAAGAAAACAAAACAGAAACAGTTTTTTAATATAAGAGCTGAAAGGAAACTATAATAAAACGCAAACCACACAGCGCGGGTGCGTATCGGACTGGGGTCGGACCCGCGTCGGGTGGAGCGCGGGCCCGACACGCACCCACGCTGTGTGTGATGTCGTCCATATGAAAACAGGTTGATATAGCCGCCGCGGGCCCGACCCTACCCACGCCCGTCCCGCACCCGCGTTGTGTGTGATTTGCGCTTAACAAAGTTTCTTCGATCTTTATTAAATTCACTATTTTTAATCAAGTCTTTATTATTATTATCTTCGATCGGCTTAACAAGTTCTTCAGCTCGCGTCGGTTGGAGCGTGTGCGAGAGTCGCGCGTTTTTCCAGCCACTACATACAGACAGAGCTCGGCCGCGCGTGTCGAGAGCTGCGCGCGGCTCCCACACTCCATCCGACGCGGGCCCGACCCGCGCCCGACACGGACCCGCGCTGTGTGTGGTTTGCGCTTTAAAATCTACATGTGCCTAAATAACCATACCAATCCTACTAATATTCTAAATGCAAAAGTATAGTTGTTTGTTTGTGCTTCAATCACGCTGAAACGGTTCAACGGATTTGGATGAAATTTGACACGAAGATAGACCATCTTCTTCTATCGTATCGACATGAGTTACACAATGATAATAGCTCATGCCGTGGGAAAAAGATTAGCCAGTCAGCAGGTTGGTAGCACAGCTGACCGCCCGGGGTGCGCCGGACGATCAACTAAATATCGTTACTAGTGGAGGCTCTTTTAATGCACCCCATAACCATAAACAATAGATAGACCATAACCCAGATTAACATGTAGGCTACTTTGTATCCCGGGAAAATAAACAATTTCCGAAGGATGGCGAGGATGCGCGGTAAATTCTTTTTCCGTAATAAACCGAATAATACGCGGGCGAAGCAGGTATTGGCTATTATTTCTATAAACCAAACAATTGAACATATATACGTTAATTCGATATTGGTGTTTATTCTCTTTTTCACAAACAAAACTTATTTGAAACTATCGCTCTCTTTTACTATTAGTACATAAAAGAAAGGGATGGCAACAATTTTAGAGCTGTCAAATTAGTTTACGTGTAACATTTCTTTGTATTTTAGTGGGCAAGTTCGAGATCACGACTAAACTTGTATTGAAATTTTAATTCGGACTAATTCTAAAATTGTGGTCATCCCTTTCTTGTATCTACTTTTAGTTAAACTTTTTAACAAAAAATTTAACCGACGAAAACAGAAACTGAAAAGCGAAAAATAACTAATTATGAGTCGGCGCCAAACGAACTTTTAACAAGCAAAGTGCGTGTAAGTTGCAAGTGGCCGAGCGGAAAACGCATTTTTGGAAAGTTATTGTTTATCGTTGAAAATTCCACGTTGTATTTGATGTGACGTTGTTTTTATTATTTATTTAAAGTAATTTAATGATCTTCGTTGATTGGTTGTTTGGCGCCGACTCATAATTAGTTATTTTTCGCTATTCAGTTTCTGTTTTCGTCGGTTCAATTTTTTGTTAAAAAGTTTAATTTTTTCTTTTTTTGTGGTTAAAATCTAACTCCAGGTCTCCATTATGTCGTAGTGTCTAGAACTATATTTATGTGTGTCAAGTTTCAACAGAATCGGTTAACAGGTAAGAATTCAGTGGGTGAACAAACACTCATCCCCTGTTTTACTACCCTTAGGGGTGGATTTTGATTTTGAAATTTAAATAGGACCAACTTCGAGATATACGCTATCCATTAAAAAAAGAATCATCAAAATCGGACCACTCTGTAAAAAGTTATGCGTAGTCATACATAAAAAAAAAATTAAAAAATATACGCGTCGAATTGAGAACCTCCTCCTTTTTTTCGTCGGTTAAAAAGAGAGCGATAGTTTAAAAATAAGTTTAGTTCGTGAACAAGAGAATCGACACCATTAATAACTATTTTAATTGTAAGAAACATTCTTCAATAACTATTTGATTACTTTAAAACTCAAATTGAAGTGAGTTCGTCAACAAGAGAATCGACACCATTAATAACTATTTTAATTGTAAGAAACATTCTTCAATAACTATTTGATTACTTTAAAACTCAAATTGAAGTGAGTTCGTCTGTCCGTATTTCAGACTATTTGAAATTGAAATTGAAATTTATTTATTTTCAAGAAAACATGATTTTACATTATAAATGTGACACTGGATCCCACACTAGGATACCCTGTGTTGCCAAATCCAGTCTCTTTAGATTTGCGATGCAGTCTATCCTAATCATGTTAAATTGAGCATTTATAAGCCTCTTGGGAATATTACCAAGTTTGTGTACTTACTTTGAAATACGTTTTAGGTTTTCGAAGCCTTTTGTGAATACTTAGAAATGTAGAATAAATTAGGTACGTTTGTTGTTTTTGTAAAAAAAAACCCAGGAAGTTGAAAATTCGGCTTTCGTACGAGCCATATTTTTATCTCTACAGCAATGTCGATCAATCGACAAAACCGTAGCGACATATAAGTCAGCAGTTGATTTTTACCGCCAGGCTGTGCCGTTCAATGCTTAGCCGAGAACGGTTGAGCCGAGTGGCCATTTTTCCTAACATTCATCTACATATTCGATTTTTCCGCCCGGCTAGGTGGCTGTGCCGTCCCGAATATGTGTGCAGCACACCTTACGATTTAGTCACCTTGCCTAATTCTGGGAAATTGGGGAGGTAGAGGATCAACCTGTTGCTAGGTTCCGAACTTTCGACAAAGTTTCACTTTGTTCGGCCTTGGAAATTATCAGATTTCCGAAGTATCGATCAGATTGTTAGTTTTAATATGATAATATACCTACCTTGTGTAAAGGCGTAGAGAAGCCTAAAGAATTAGGTAAACGTTTCGGAACTTGTTGGATAAGTAATTAAGGCATTCTACGGACATGTTAGACTTGTTGGTCTGGGTGGGGACTAGATGGTGCTGTGTAAAATTTCCCAAAAACATTTATTATTATTATTATTATTTTATTATTAATTTTCATACTATGGGGCCTAATGACCTATTATTATTTATTTAAACAAAAATAAATGCAATTTTCAAATCGCGTAACAAGCATCCTTCACAAATTCTATAAAAGCGCGCGCGCGCTTCACCTTAGGGTGAAGCTAACTAGTCTAAATTATTAAAAATTAACAAGTGACAGTGGGCGGCACATTGCTCGCAGAACAGATGGCCGATGGGGTAGTAAAATTCTGGAATTGCGACCGCGTACTGGAAGGCGCAGCGTGGGTACTGTGGGGCAGTAAAATTCTGGAATTGCGACCGCGTAGGTACTGGAGGGTGCAGTGTGGGTACTATGGGTAGGCCCCCAACAAGGTGGACCGACGACCTGATGTAGGTCACGGGAATCCGCTGAATGCGGAAAGCGCAAGACCGGTCGATGTGGCGATTCTTGGGAGAGGCCTACGACCAGCAATGGACGTCTTTCGGCTGAAATGATGATTAATTATCGATATGTTAGTCACTTGAGGCCTCAAATGAAAATCAGCGCTGCAGTTAGACCATTAGCATTAGCTGAGCTTGTGGCCTTTTGGACACATAATGCCACAGCGAGACTAGCAATGTACAACAACCTAGCAATGTTACCTATTTCTTCTCTTTCTTATGTGTAATTAGAGCAATACCTATACTGGTTACCTACTGTCGTGCTAGTACCATCCCCTGCTATACCCTTTTATATTCATGTTGTGCGCGTCAATAATATTGTTATTTTTTTTTTGTCATAATTTTATTATTACACTTGTTTGTTTTTTTGTTGCTATTGTTGTTGTGTGTGTGTTTGTCGGTTTTGTGTCCAATAAAAGTGTTTCTTTCTTTCTTTCTTTCCTAACGTATGTAAAAACAAAAACAGCATTTGAACACCCTCGAAACCCGTTATGCAACGACCAACAATACTAACTCATAAATTCCATACAAACATACATTTTAAAACAAATGTTAGTTGAGTGCTATAAGCAAACAAAATCAATGCACGGAAATCAAAATCAAAGCCCCGACGAAGCCTGCCGGGGTGCCAAACACGAGGTGCGATGTGAACAAACAACATACAACTTTGTACTGAGTCTGGTGAATCAATATTTGATTGAAAGTACTGGTGATTACAAAAGTATTTAAAAATGTGTATTTCATTTCAGGTCTCGCTCACTGGCAAAAAAAATCACCAAGGCATGACCGACTACCTCGTGAAGCGTGAATCTAGTCTGTTTTTTTCTCTCTGTGAACAATCTTGGCATGTCTGTTACTGATAAAATATAATAACTTGCTCTGCACATGTACTGCTGTCCTGTATGGATCGGAATGTTGGGCTACGAAAGGAATTAATGAAAGGCAAGTGCATGCAGCTGAGATCAGAATGTTAAGAGGAATGTGTGGTGTAACGAGAATGGATAGGATAAGGAATGAATATGTAAGAGGGAGTCTGAAAGTAGCGCCAGTGACAAAGAAGTTACGTAGCAACAGACTGTCATGGTATGGACATGTGATGAGGAGGAATGAGGAGCATGTTACGAGGAAAGTTTTAAGTATGAAAGTGGATGGCTATAAGAAAAGAGGGAGACCTCTGTGGGCAGACCGAAGAAAACATGGATGGATTGAGTGAAAGGTGATATGAACAGAAAGAAAGTGAACACAGAGATGACGGCTGGTAGAGATGTATGGAAGAAAAAAACATGCTGCGCCGACCCCAAATAAATTGGGATAAGGGCAGGAGGATGATCATGAGCTCTGCACATGTCAACCTAACCTAACCTAATTAGATTAATAAATGTTATTTATTTTGTGAAATTGTTAACATAATGTCTTTCAATAAATACTATTGACGAATTGCATTAAAAAGACATGCCAAGATTGTTTACTAAATAAGACAGGTAAGAAAAAAGTCAATGTACACAGGATTAGAAATTTTCAGAAATTTTCCTACAGGGATAGAAAATTAGTTTACGCAAATTAACTAATTATTACTTAACATACTTCCAGTAATTACTTACGGTACTGGAACATGGTCGCTCACAATGGGCCTGATAAGAAGGCTCAAAGTTACTCAAAGGCAATGGCTATGCTCGGAGTACCCCTGCGTGATCGAATCAGAAATGAGCAGATTCGCAGGAGAACGAAGGTAACCGACATAGCTCGAAGAATTGCCAAAATTAAGTGGCAGTGGGCGGGACACATTGCTCGCAGATCGGATGGCTGATGGGGCAATAAAGTTCTGAAGTGGCGACCGCGTACTGGAAGGCGCAGCGTGGGTAGACAGTAGGCACCCCACAAGGTGGACCGATGACCTGGTGAAAGTCGCGGGAATCAGCTGGATGCAGAAAACGCATGACCAGCGGTAACGCGTTGTGATGGCAACGTCTTTCGGCTGAAATGATGATGATGATACTTCCAGTATGATGTAGCTATCTTCCGATACGATGATATATTGGGGAAAAGTACTGTGATTGAATATAAATAAACAACCCTTTTTTAAAACACAAGCATTTAATTTAAAGTTTATATTATCGTATTGTCGTTATAACTACACGGGTAGGATGTATGTATGCAAAATTTCAGCCTGTTTTGATAACAGGTACTGTCTTAAAATGTACTTGCAAGAATTAGCGGACAAAGAAATGAGAATAAGTTTTTTTTTTCCAGACTCCTACCTGTCTATATATATATCTACCAAATTTCATTAAAATCGGTTCAGTGGTTTAGTCGTTATCAGGTAACAAACAGACGGACAGAGTTCCTTTAATATGTAATAGTATATACATTAAGATCTTACAATAACAAATACCTAATAACTTTAAAAATAAGTGAGTTAAATAAAAGCTTAAAAAAAGTTGATACTATGTTTTCTTTATTTTCTATAGGTAATTTATGACACTTTTGATTGTTAATTAAAATAATAATCACTTCTAAAAAATGTATAATTAAATTTCGCATCTGTTTAAAATATTGCACTTCATAGCTAAAGTTAAAATTAATAAATTCAAATAAAAATTTAAATTTTATGTATTATAAGTATGTATTTACAAAAAAAAAAGTATATACGTATATATCCATTGTCTAGTACCCATACCACAAGCTCTGCTTAGTTTGGGACTAGATGGTGCTGTGTAAAAATGTCCCAAAGATATTTATTTATTTATTTTTTATTCATCAAGCCTTTCATACAGGCACTTAAACGTCAAAACTTTTGAAGTAACTTACAATACCATACTATAACTATAACTTGTACTTTTAACTTATACTTATAACTTGTTAACCTTAAGAATTACTCAAAGTACTAAAAACTTTGCTTTTCACTTTAATTTATTTGATATTTATGATCTCATACCTTTTAGGCATTATTAAAGCAATCATAAATTAATGAATATTTTACTTAGTTTTCGTAAGGTCTTATGGATGTAAGCTTTTATAAGTAAAATTAAAATTGCAATAGAAAAGCATCACTAATTATAAATCTGTGGTTTTAATTTATAACATGGCAAATAGAACCTTAAAATTGTATTAAAACACTAGCTGTGCCCGTGGCTTTGCTCGCTGGGTAATTATTGTTACTGTAATTTACTTCAAAATATATAGTTGTGATTAAGTAATATTTGTAATGACTCCTTATTTTAGCTTATTATTAAAATTGTTTATATATATTTTCCTTAATTGTTGAAAGCAGGAAATTTGTTGTCATACTAATATCTATGGCAGTCGTTACGGGTAGTCAGAAGCCTGAAAGTCTGACAGCTGGTCTAACCTCCGAATGTCAGTATCACCCAGTAACTGGGTTCGCTCCGTGTAAAATATTGATGTTCAGCCGCATCTGGCTAGACTGGAAGCCGACGCCAATATAATTGGGAAAAGGCTCGGAGGATGATGATGATGTTGAAAGCAGAAAATTTCAGACTAAAACCGTTTAAAAGTAAAACAAACACACACAGTAAAAGTTGTTCATTATGTTGTGGCGCAATTTGGGAGAGGCCTATGTTCAGCAGTGGACAGCGATAGGCTGAGTTGATGATAAACCCAAACACCATCACATTATCATATTACTTCTCCCCAAGAGGCACTCACACGCATCCAAAAATTCACAAAAAGCTGACTTCGAAATTCCAATGAATAAGAGAACAAGACGTCAAGAAACTCAATTGGCTCTAAGGAGGGGTGGCCCGTTCCGGTTGCCCTTTGTTTTTACGACCCCAATTCGCACTTAATACTTATGTAAGTAAAAAGGCCTTAGCATATCATTTCAAGGCCAAATGGCTTTGTTAAATTTTGGGATCGGAATGCCTAAAGACGTCGGTTGAATAATTTTATGTTAGACTCTATTGAGGAAGGCGAAGAGTTAATCAGAAGAAGAATGTCATGTTCATGTCTCAGTTTGGCGAACCGACTTGCGGTACCTACCGTTAAGCCAACAGACAAGGTGGTATTGCAGTTAAGGTAACCGCTTAACATCAGGTGGGCCTTTGGCTCGTTTCGCCATCCTATACTATAAAAACCGGCCAAGAGCATGTCGGGCCATGCTCAGTATTATAGGATTCCTAAAGTAGGTGTTACAAACAAATCAAATCGAATATTAATCATGGCTATTTTATTTTTTGCAATAGACGGCAGCATTGGCGACTCAGAGAGTGTTGTCAGTAGCCGCTAGATGGCGCTATACAGTGCCAAATGCAATAGACGGCACTTGGCGGCAGCATTGGCGACTCAGAGAGTGTTGTTAGACGCCGCTAGATGGCGCCAAATTTAATAATTGTGTCGTGTCAACATAACACAAAGTTTCTTTTTGTGATTTTTTCAAATAGAAAGTAGCTAAAGGAGCATTATTTGCCATGATCTTTTTTCTCTAAGGTCAATGACCTTTGAACTAGGACGTTTTAAGTATTTTTCAGTTTTCTCTCTATAACTCGAAAATTTATAATTACATTATGCTCAAAATAATTTTAAAAGAGAGTTTTTACAAAGGTCTATCAATGTGGAATATTATAAGTTTCTACGTTGCATAGTTTAGAAATGGAGGACACATTGCAAGCCACTTTGGCAGGTTATATTTCGCAGATGGTACACTTGATAAAAAAGTGGTGTATGAAACATCACCTTCATTTTAGTAGACCTATTCCATGATGGGGTATCACACGAGGGGGTGCAGCGAAATTTTTTTTTTAATCCCCATTTCACATGTATGGGCGCCACCCCTAAAATACGTAATCATGATTTTTTTATTCTTTTAAAATTGAGATCTATATCTATACTATTTTTTATCAAAATTTCATTTACTTATGCTTATAACTGTAGAAGTTATTAAGCTGTAAAGGATTAGGACAGACGGACAGACGGACGGACATGACGAAACTATAAGGGTTCCTTGTAGGACTACGGAACCCTAAAAAAGCTTTTGGCTTTAGGTCAAGTCATGTGCTCAGAATACAGGATAAAATCGAATACATGCGACAAATTTTAAAGATGGATACCACCAATAAAACTCGGTTACATTTACTAAGAATTATGGGCCCGGTATTTTTTGTAGTTTAGTAGTAGTTACTGTTAATACCATTAAAACATTATTTGAGCAAATCATTTAGATAATTGGTACGGTCTTTTCAACTCACCTGTGAATGTTTTACAGAGATAGATAGATAGAGTATACTTTATTGTTTGCACACCATAAAAAGAAATATAAAGTTAGGTATAACAAACATGAGCACAGTACTAACAATTGGCAAACAATTCCTTGTTTATCTTCTTAAAAACTCAAAGCGTAAATAACGAATTAGGTACTATCTGAAGCCGGTAAATAATGTGTCTTATATTTATATCGCATCTTAAATCTAACGTAATTACCATAAAAAATTACTGACCGTAAAATATCTATTGCAACACTCCACAAAGGTAACCGTATTCTCAAAAAAAAACCCGTTTATCACACTTACCGATCAATACGAAATCAATTTCAATCAGACACCATTGTGCACGAATGTACTAAAACCGAAAATCATTGGTCTACAACTGAGCAGGTGCGTGCACGTGAATGAACTAAAGATTGCTCTTGCGCAGGGTCAACGACATTACAATCAAGTGTAATTATTATTAAATGAATTAAAGTTCTTATCACGATAATTTTAAGGCTGTATTTTGGGTGTGTTGGCAATGCCGCTTTGGCGTAACTATATTAAATTAATTGTAGATCTTAATTCGATACTTTTAAGGTTGTTTTTAATGTGTATAATTTTAGCGGTAACATCAAAACTGTAACTAATTGGCGACTTCCGTAGGGCAGGTGCAAAAACATGGATGTGGGTAGATTTTTGCACATTTTAACTTGTTGGTTACTGGTAAAGTTTTTTGTCGGAAAATATTCGACTTGAATTAAATTAAATTAGTGCTCTTACGAAAGTCGCGTGGGAGAGCCGAGAGCATAGTGATTCAACACATTTTGAAGAATGAATTGTTTTTAATATAGTATGAGTCGAAAATCACAATATTTACAGCTACAACTTTATTACAATACCCATAATTTATACGTTGTTCCTGTTTACTACTATTTTCATGGTGTACAATAAAGTATATTCTATCTATCTATCTATAAAAACCGACCAAGTGCGAGTCGGACTCACGCAGTAAGGGTTCCGTACCACCCATCGACCTGTTACCTGTTATCCCATAGAAACTGATTTAATTTACGAGATTTCATCAAAAGATATCAACGCTCGAGCGCGAAATATGAATTTTTGCATCTTTTTTTTATGCTGTGTTTGCCCTATTTTTAGTAATTTTTGCTAAATTACATAGTATGCACTAAATTGGACCAAGTTTGACGCTGGTATGTATTACCTTTTTGAAAATAGAGCATGATGAAAAAACGTTACAAAAATGCATTATTATTGAGGTTTCTTGTATGTATCCCTTTGGCTCTAGACTTTTTTATTTTTAGTATTTGTCTTGATAGGGGTCATAGCAAAACATATTTTGAGAAAATTTCAACCGGATATCTATTCCCGTTCAAAAGATACAGCCCTGTGACAGACAGACAGACGGACGGAAGGACGAACGGACAGCGTAGCGAGAGTAATAGGGTCCCGTTTGGGTACGGAACCCTAAAAACTAATTAATCTTAATTACGGGTTACTTGGGAAAGACTTTTGTACAGCTGTTGACTGCGAGCAATCATCGCAAAACGAGCAATATTATAACAACACAAATGAATGAGCGAAAGAAGGTCCTTTACGATAAGCAGAGAATCTCTAGTAACACAGTTCCAGACCAAAAAAAATTCAAAGTAAAAGTTTTAATTGTTTGCAAATCCGGGCGCCCTAGAATCACATAACAATAAGAACTTAAGTGCCCAGTTAAACATTTATCCCAAAAATATCCTAACTCCACTAATAACTGCGTAAACAATTCATATCCCCGGGGATTACCCGACCGTGTGTTAACGCCTTAATATTCATATAGGGCTGTCCCTCATCCGACTCACCCCAGAGCCTTTGAGACTTGTGCCACTACCTGATAAAGGCTTTATGCATAACTTTTGTGACCATGAGTGTCTATCCAAATATCTCAGAGGATTTGATCCAGTTAGAAGTTCGTGACAACCCTATCGGATAGGCAAAGTGGGGTAATAAAAGTTTATTTATCGTAGGAAAATTGTGCCTTCAATATATTATTGGAAGATGTCGTTTGGGAGCAATCGCCATTGTTTGAAGTCAAAAGATGGTAGTCCAAATTTTCTTACTCTTCAAAGGGCGGGTGTTTTCTTACTTTTATTGGATCCAAAGGAATTCAACGTTAAGTACGTTGGAATGTCTTTACACGGAGAATTTGTTAAATATAAGATAGGCAGCAAGAATTTTGAAGATTCCAACATTTTAATTCAATTAATGTTTGAAAGCTTTCGAAGAATTTAATATAGGTACAGAAAAGTTTGATTTCTTTTGATAAAAATCTTAAATATCCGACCCTTTCTTAGTCAATATTAAAGACGTTTGAAATACAATGAATACACAACCAAATCTGAAGGAGAAATTGCCACAATATGGTTCTTACAAACTGATTATTGAAGCGTAGATTACGGTCACAGAAATAGTAAAAAATATAGACGAAGTGGTGTGAACAATCTAGTGAAGCCAAAAAAACTATGCTCCTTAGTGTACAACTAGCGCTCACGCACACACATGCAACTTAAACCGTGCTCACCCTTTTCAGTATATAGTAGCCGGCACGAGTCATCAGCACAGATGGACAGTAGTGGAGGCAAGTTCGTGCATGTACACTTTCGACCAAAATTATTTAGTATCTTTGTTCACTAAATTTCACCGTTAGCGTTAGCGTTTTAAGGATTATGTGTAGTTATAGAAAATACAAACTTTCTCGAATTTCACCCATATTATGATTTTGGAAAAAAAAATACGCACAGATAAATAAAAAGAAAACATTTTGACTTTTAATTTATTTTTTACTATTTAGTTATCGCTGGATAGGTTTTTTTAAATCGCATTCCTATTCTCAGCAAGTCCTTTCGTTTGATACCCATATTGTACAAAATTTCAGCTCAATAGGTTGAAGATATCTGCTTCAAAATTGAGTTGCAAGATTCCACCCTAACAAATATATTTACATACATACATTGCAAGTTAAATACAATCTTGTAAAAAATAAAGGAAGATGAAGAAAAAATAAACAATTTTTAATTCAAAAAATTAAACACTCAAAAATCAAAATGTAAATATTTATTTTTTTGTAATTATACAACAAAAGAAAAATAAACTGTTTTAAATTCGAAAATGTGAGTCACTAAAGTTGAACCGAAAGTGTACGGTAGCCGAATGACACCTTATTGTCCAATAGACGATGAGCATCGACTGACTGACCGATCGCGTAAATACAATGTTCGGCGTTGGCACCCCGCGCTCCTGTCATTCCACCAAACAGATCTATAAATGAACTTCTGCGCAGGTGAAGTTTGTGCTCACGACTCGTGCCGGTATCTGTACATGTCGCGGCATCATCCAGTAAGCATCGCGAAAGCAAATATCCGTCCTATCCTTAAGGTTGTAAACGAAGGAGCATAGTTTTTTTTGGCTTCACTATAATTGTTCGCAGCACTTCGTCTATATTTTTTACTATGTCTGTGATTACGGCATAAAAGATTAGAGGGTAGAACGAAATTACAGGGTAAATTGAGTTGTATCGCAAAGCTGTTATCCAAGACTAATTGAATCAGAGACCCGATTTCTGTTTCGTATCTCGATTACAGTTTACAATGAATTGTAATGGCTATGTAGATTGTACAATAATTTTTGGAAAGTGCAATGGTCGATAAAGTTCACATTGTGTTATATGCGTTTTTAAACTAACATGGTATCGTATCGACACATACATTTTGTCGATTTATGTAAACACAAAAAAAACCCGCCGAATACATAACCTCCTCCTTTTTTAACCGACGAAAAAAAGGAGGAGGTTCTCAATTCGACGCGTATCTTTTTTTTATTTTTTTATGTATGACCACGCATAACTTTTTACAGACTGGTCCGATTTTGATGATTCTTTTTTTATTGGATAGGGTATATCTCGAAGTTAGTCCCATTTAAATTTCAAAATCAAAATCCACCCCTAAGGGTGGGAAAACAGGGGATGAGTGCTTGTTCACCCACTGAATTCTTACCTGTTAACCGGTTCTGTTGAAACTTGGCACACATAAATATAGTTCTAGACACTACGACATAATGGATACCTGGAGTTAGATTTTGACCACAAAAAAAGTTAAAATAAAACTTTTTAACAAAAAATTGAACCGACGAAAACAGAAACTGAAAAACGAAAAATAACAAATTATGAGTCGGCGCCAAACAAACAATCAACGAAGATCATTAAATTACTTTAAATAAATAATAAAAACAACGTAACATCAAATACAACGTGAAATTTTCAACGATAAACAATAACTTTCCAAAAATTCGTTCGTCGCTCGGCCACTTGCAACTTGCACGCACTTTGCTTGTTAAAAGTTTGTTTGGCGCCGACTCATAATTTGTTATTTTTCGCTTTTCAGTTTCTGTTTTCGTCGGTTAAATTTTTTGTTAAAAAGTTTTATTTGTTATTAAGTTTTATTTGAAGTCGGTTGAAAAGTGGGCAACAGCTGTTTTTTTTCGCGATTTCATGGTTGATCCCATAGTAATAGTTGTTCATACTCATGAGTATAATGACCCCTTAAGTACCAGGTTAAATCGAATAAGTTGGCGAAACTTGACGGACGTGATGGGTATGATTAGATAAATGATAATGAAATATGAAAAAATATGATTCTCTAAACTCATCTTATCCTGTGCAAATAGGTCAGTTACAGGCATGCACGACTTTCACAGTGAAGCGAGTAGCTAGCTGATAATCTACTTAAATAATATTATCATTAATTAATTTATTAACATCAAGTTGTAAATATACTTGTTATTTGAAACTTATTATTAATACTTAACTAATTTAAATCAAGTTGTAACTATATTTGTTATTAAAAACTTATACAGATATTATATATATACTGATTTTAGATTTTATGATACAATATTTTATACAATAACAACAGTACTTAGGTACATAAATTTATGAAGACTAAGTTTAATTTATTTAATACGATAATTATGCATTGAATTTTTATAATGATTAAAAATTTGCAAAAACATTTTTAATATAATAAAATTTAAATTATTCAAGAGAATTAATTATATAATAAGTTTAATATAGATTGAGTTTAATTGAGTGGTAGAAAAAGAGACATTAAACAAAAGGACAATAACTGAAACTAGAAACTAGCGGCGGAAAAAACTAGCGGCCGACTACTGATCGACACAAATGTTAAAACATTGGACTTGAATTTTGGTATTTATATGGTAAATATCTCGTGATAACAATAGCACGGGATATTTACCATATGTGCCGTTTATTTGTGACACTTAGGTCATTAATGTCATCACCAATAAATGGCAGTTGGAAACATCTACTGTCAGACGATTGAGGCACAGCGGTGACACTCCGTGTACGTGTGAGCTCGCTCGCTGGTGACCTAGAGCGAGCGCGTAAATGCGATAGGCCTTGGCCGAGGCAGCCGAGTGACTGCCCGTTCCACACGCCGGCCGCGCACCGCGCACTGCCCTCGCGCTCGCCTTACCCGCACAGCCGCGAGCAATTTTACGAACACACATGCTTAAGTGTCGCTTCTTGTCGTTAGTATATGTATATTCTATGATTGAGGTGAATATATATATGTTGGTGGTGCATTGAGATTAGTTTGCAACTGTATTTTTAACGTTTTTTCTGTGCGCAGAAATCAATAGCTCAGCCCCTAAAAATATGTGGTGGATATTTTCCAGTGTGGTCCTAGGATCACCAAATTCAATAGAACAATGTTACAAGGTACCTTAGTTCAATGTTTGGTGGATTCTGTCTGACATTATTTCTTTACTCTGTGTTCTTCAACACACGTAAGTACCTGTAAACAAAAAAAAACCAATATTGGTCAAAATCATAACGTCTTTTATCGTATGAACAGTAAAGCCGCGTTGATACGATGAAAAATTAAAAAGTAGTGTATTAATTTGTTTTTAAACAAAGGAATCTGCAACAGCTTATCTTACAGTAACTTCTGTTCTGCATAATCCCACAAAGATTAAACAGCGAGAAGCTTGCTCATCACCGTGAAATTACTTAAGAATACTTAATGAACACTTAACTTAAGTTAAATTTATGTTACTTCTGTCAACGTGAGAGGACACTTTCCCCCTTAAGGGAAAAGTTTACGAAGTTTCAAGTGCCAAGTTGCATAGGTGTCGTTTAAAATTAAAAGCAGGTATTAATCATTATTCAGTTACAAGTATTATACTTAACTTTGGCTTAGAAAGCTACGTTTTGAAGACTGTATTTACAGATCACTTTTAGGTTAGATTTATATTTGTCGAAGCTACTTAAAACATAGTTACATCGTGCGATCGATTTTCGAAGCCTTAAATATAAACTTGTTATATTTTAACTATTGAAATTGTGGAAAGAAAAAATCGCTTACGAGCAGAATTCGAACCTGCGACTCCTGGCTCAGTCCGCCAGTGCTTTAGCGTTAGCCATATCTTATTAAGAAACAGTGTTTCTTAACCGACTCGACTAAAAAGTGGAGGTTAATTTCGATACCACGAGTAGTGTTCACGGTAGCTTAGTGGCTAAAGCACTGACGTACTGAGCCAGGAGTCGCAGGTTCAAATCCTGCTCGTGAGCGATTTTTTCTTTCCACAATTTAAATCGTTAGATTTCGCTTCACATGCGTAAATGCGTTAAAAATAATAAAATAATTTGTTATATTTTATTTTGATTTATTTTCTTTGCTTTGTTCAGCATCACCATCGGGCTCCTGTGTATCGATTAAAATATAATTTGGAGTACAACATAAATGCTTATTTAACCAAACATCAGAAGACTAACTACAATCAATAACACAATTGAAATCAGTTACTTATTAATACTAATTCGTGATAAATATTTGCCCTTTGTTCATCAAAGATTAATTCTGTAACTTGTTTCAGAAACATGCTTGTACACTTGTACACAAAGGTTTTCTGTTCAGTTTCATTAACAACATTCTAATGACAATTGGTTTGAGCTCATTGTGTACAGACCTTTATTCTGAATGAGATATATATAATAGAATTGTAATTCATATAAATTATCAATAATATTCTATTATAAAGCGAACCCATTGTTGTTTTTTTTTGTATTTTTAAGTTCGTAGATCTTATTGTAAGCTTTCTTTAAGTTAAGTTTGTTAAGTATTGAGGATAGAATAAATTAAATCTTTTGAAAGTTCGTAATTAACATTTTCATAGAGATAATTTACTGTTAACACAACTTTTAACTTTATTTAACCCATTCAAAGTTACAAGTTGTGCTCTTAAGACTAAGGTTATTAAAGTGTTATTTATTTGCATGATTGGGAATAATGACTTCTTCTTCTTCGTGTCGACATGAGCTACATAATAATAATAGCTCATGTCGTGAGGAAAAGATTAGCCAGTCAGCAGGTTGATAGCGGGGCTGTTTGCCCAGAGTGCGCCGGACGATCAATTAAATATCGTCACTCGTGGAGGCTCTTTTAATGCGCTTTTAATGGAATAATGACTGAAGACAATAGAATAAAATACCGCACAGAGGTACAGTCAGACTCCTTTCCATCACCACCACTAAGGCTAAAATCGCTTGCGCTCAGTGTTCGACGGGCTACCGTAAACGTACGTAGGTACGTGACTGTACATTGAGTTCTTCGTCACCTTAATTAATGTAAACTATCAACTTATTTTAAGGGCTTTGTTTGTTTTGGGAGACTTTTTTGCAAATGTGAATACCACTGAGGAAATATTGTATTGAGTGGGTTTGAGTGGAGTCTAGAAACGTTTCAAGAAACAACTTAGAATTGGGTAGAGGAACACAGGAGGATTTCCCCACGGCAAAAGAAAAAAAAAACCGGCCAAGAGCATGTCGGGCCATGCTCAGTATTATAGGGTTCCTTAAGTAGGTGTGATTACAAACGAATCAAATCGAATATTAATCATGGCTGTTTTAGTTTTTGCAATAATCGGCAGCATTCGCGACTCAGAGCGTGTTGTTAGTAGCGCCATCTAGCGATAAATTCAAGAAGCCAAATTTAATAAGTGTGTAATTTCAAAGTTACTTTTTGTGATTTTTTCAAATAGAAAGTAGCTAAAGGAGCAGGATCAGGTGTGGTGCCGGACTTAAAGAATAGCACCACCCTTATCTCTTCTCATGGGTGTCGTAAAAGGCGACTAAGGGATTCACCAGAGGATGGGCAGCAGCGTTTTCTGAGTATTTAACCAACCAACTGCGATCGCCAACCCGCCTGCCAAGCGTGGCGATTATGGCATATTACCCCCTTAATTGGGGGAGGCCTATGTCCAGTAGTGGACGTCTTTCGGCTGTAATGATGAAAGGAGCATTATTTGCTACGATAATTTTTCTCTAAGGTCAATGACCTTTGAACTAGGACGTTTTAAGTATTTTTCAGTTTTCTTTCTATAACTCAAAAAAATATAATCACATTATACTCGATATAATTTTAAAAGAGAGTTTTCACAAAGGTCTATCAATGTGGAAGATTATAAGTTTCTACATTGCATAGTTTAGAAATGGCAGGGGGGGGGACACATTGCAAGCCACTTTGGCGGGCTATATTTCGCAGATGGTACACCTGATAAAAAAGTGGTGTATGAAACATTACCTTTATTCTAGTAGACCTATTCAATGATACCACACAAGAGGGGGTGCAGCGAAAAAAAAAAAATCATCCCCATTTCACACCCACCCCTAAAATAAGTAAAAACGTTTTTTTTATTATTTTAAAATTGAGATCTATATGTAGACTATTTTTTAACAAAATTTCATTGACTTATGTTTATAACTGTAGAAGTTATTAAGCTGTAAAGGATTAGGACAGACGGACAGACGGACGGACATGACGACACTATAAGGGTTCCTTGTGGGACTTCGGAACCCTAAAAAGGTGTTATTGCAGTTGTTATGGGCAAAGGTAGTGCCGGTGAAATTACAATCACATGAGACTTTTTATCTTCATGTCTCAGTTTGGCGAACCGACTTGCGGTACCATCTAGGCAACAGCCTAGGTGTTATTGCAATTATGGGCAAAGGTAACCGCTTAACATCAGGTGGGTCTTTAGCTCGTTTCGCCATCCTATACTGTAAACAAAAAAACATTTTCAGAGTTTTTAGGTTTTTCCACTTTTTTCTCTTTACGTAATTGCTATGCAAATACAAATTTTGCTGTGTGGTGTTGCAGTTTAAATAAAAGTAAAACTAATATAAGTAATAGTACGGGTAATAAATGCCCTAGGAGTTCTTAAAGGCAATACAAAGAGGTCTATGGAAACCTGAAGCTGCATGAAATGACAATTACCTATGAAACCTTAAAACTATCTACCTGTAGGAAAATCAGAAGCACATTGTACCTTCGAGCGAAATATAGTATTTTTGCGTACTTCGTCAACAGTATACATGCTGAAATTTTAATTGCTTAATTCACGAAAAGGGGTCATTGTACTTATCATTATGAACAACTTTTAATATGGGACCAACACTGAAATCTCGAAAAAAAAATCAGTTGGTCCCTACATTTGTGCTCTTAAATCGATAAAATTTAAAAAGTTGTATCCTGGTTGTTGTAAAATATAATACTAAGATTTCATTACTTTTACCGTCTGACAAAACGAATACAACTAACTTAAGCGCTAAAAGAAACTTTAAAAAAACCGGCCAAGTGCGAGTCGGACTCGCGCAGTAAGGGTTCCGTACCTCTCAATGACCTGATACCCCATAAAAATTGATTTAATTTACGAGAGTTTATCAGAAGACATCAACGCACAGTGCGCAAAATATGAATTTTTGCATGTCTTTCTTACGCAGGTACCACCACATATGTCTATGTTTGTCTTATTTTTAGTATTCGTTGCTAATCTACATAATATGCACTATAATCTGACCAAGTTTGACGCTGGTACATATTACCGTTTTGAAAATAGAGCAGGAACAAAAACGTTGAAAAAAATGCATGTTTTTTAAGGTTTCTTGTATGGGGACCCCCTTTGGTTTTGGACTTTTTTTATTTTTAGTATTTGTCGTGATACACCTCATAGCAATACAATTTCTGCGAAAATTTCAACCTATTAACTATTTCCGTTCAAAAGATGCAGCCATGTGACAGACAGACGGACGGACGGACGGACAGCGTAGCGAGAGTAATAGGGTCCCGTTTGGCACCCTTCGGTAACGGAACCCTAAAAAAGAAAAAAAGAAAGATGCATTCAAAGGGGTAAATTATGCGGACGCGATGGGACCGAGAAAAATGTCTAATATGAAAAATAGCAAGGCGGACATCAGGAAATATTAAAATGGACTGATCAAAGGCGATCGCTACAGAGATATTACTTCCTTTTGTGATAAAAGTGAATTAGAGAGAAAAAAAAAACCGGCCCAATGCGAGTCGGACACGCGCAGTAAGAGTTCCGTATCAAAATCGACCTGTTACCCCGTAGAAACATATATTCATGAGAGTTTACCAAGTTGCAGCAAGCGGCGGCGGCGGCGCGTTGTTGTCTTTCAAGACATCAACGTGTGATGTCTTGAAAGACAACAACGCGCCGCCTCCGCGCCGTGCGTAATCAACGTGCACCTTTGGTCAAATATGAATATTTGCATCTCTTTCTTACCCATGAATTTCATTACGCACCACACATGTCTAATCACCATGTCTATGTTTGCTTTACTTACCTTCCTTTTATTATTTGTTGTTAAACTATAGAATATGCGCTGCAATCACACCCCGTTTCGTGCTTGCATGTATTTACCGTTTTTAAGATATGAGCAAGAACAAAACGTTGAAAAAATTCACTTTTTTCGAGGTTTCTTGTATGGACCCCCTTTTGGTTTAGAGGTTTTTTTTATATTTAATATTTGTCATGACCATAGTTACACATTGATATTCTGTGAAAATTTCAACTGGCTACCGTTAAAAACATACATACAGCCCTGTGACAGACAAACAGACTGCGTATGCAGGTCACGTTGGCACCCCTTGGGTACGGAACCCTGAAAAAATACTACAGTAAAAGGTAATTTACATTTTATTATGAATTAATGTATTTTATGAAGTAAGAAATACAAAATCGCAATAATATGCCTGCCATTTATTCCCGACGTGAATAAGCCCCGAGCAATCGCTAAAATGATTGACACGCGATTAAGTACCGTAATAGGGCTGCCAGTCTAGAATTCAAGTACATCGTTGAAGAAGAAGTTAAAATTATTGCCATGATATGTATATTTTGTTTTAAATTGGGTAACGATTGGGCACAAAGACATAATCAATATTTTCAAGAATTGTCTAATTTTTATTTATCATGAGATATCTATATTTTCATGAGAATATATAGGATGGTGCAATTCTTTACGTCCGGCACCACACGGAACTTTTATTTACTTAGATCAACCCTAATATTTAACCCTAAGCTGTTCTATGCCCGACATGGTCCATATTATTGATCTTATACAGAATGAATTTTTAATCACCATCCAAATTATCTTTGCCGAAAATAACAAAATACGAGTTTTAGTTTTAGATACGGCATCACAAGGTTTACGTTTGACAGCGTTTGACTTAGCAATTAATCAGTGTTGGGAATAACAAAATACGTGTTTCTCCTTTTATTATCACTCAAAAATGACGTTTGTTTTAGCAACTACCCAGAAATTGATAATTTTTCGGGGAACAATATTTTATTTCGTAAATTTTACGTACCATTTTTTTCATGACTGGAGTCAGTCCTAATGCCTATAAAAATTTGGATGGTGATTAAAAGATCATTCTGTATAGCACAGAACACATCCTATGGTCTTAACTTAAGCCTAGCACCTGTTTTAATATTACATTATCGAATGCAATAAAGAATCGAGTATCGTCTATAAACATAAAATTTTCTAACCTTAACAAATTTTAAAAGCAAGAAAGCAAATAAAGAAATATTTCAGAAAGTCTCATTTTCATTCGAAATACATTGTAAAAGGTAATTGATTTCACACACAGCCCATTGTCCGAGACTATTGGTTTCAATTTCACTTGTGCTACCAAATTAACGTATTTCAAACAAAAAGTTTGTAGCACACACATTGCTTGCTAATTACCAAGTTTTACGGTATTCATAATACATGGCAGGCAAACAGTGAATACAGTGAAATTCTCGCATGTTAGTTACTGGCTGACGTTAATTTGGACGCGCGAATCAAATTTTAACGTGAAACTATATTTTAGCGAGCGAGCGGGTAAGATACTCGCGTTTCAAATTATTTTCAAACTCGATTTTAGCTGGAGCTAACAGAATTTCAAGCAATATACACGTCCTGTGTTCACAGTTTCGTGTATGTCCAGCAGTGGTGCTGGACTACTTCTATAATGTTCTGTGGCTGGACAGAGGTCCCCTGGGTACATTTCCATTAAAAGTGGCTATTTTATGGGTGTTCAGTGACTATATACTCAAATATAGGCAGATGATTATTGCTGAGATTGATTGGCTTACCATTTCTGAATTAATCGTTCATCAACATCAACTCAGCCTATCGCAGTCCACTGCTGGACATAGGCCTCTACCAAGTTGAGCCACAACACTCGGTCCTCTGCCTTCAGTATTCAGTCCTCCCCCAGCTGCCTTCTTCAGGTCATCGGTCTAACTGGCGGGGGACCGCCCTATGCTGCGTTTGCCGATTCGCGGTCTCCACTCAAGGACTCGTCTTCTCCAGCGGCCATCGGTCCTTCGACAGACTTGGCCAGCCCACTGCCTCTTCAGCTTACTGATCCTACAAGCTATGTCGGTCACTCCGGTTCTTTTCCGGGTAATCTCGTTACGGATTTTATCCTTCAAATAAACTCCGAGCGTAGCTCGCTCCATAGCTCGCTGAGTGACTTTGGATTTCCCGTCACAATCACATGATTTTATTAACCTTAATAAACAATTAATAGGTAATCGTCATTAATTATTTAGTAACTTTAATAAGAACCTGTGATTGTGACAGTACCTAACTATCAGATATCTACCGATAGACGAGGAGCAAAATCCACCTCCGTTGCTTACAAAACTCATTTATCTGATTGTGTCTCTTTCTAACCAAACATATTTTACCGATTGCAAATAACGAGGTATTGATATTTTAATCACTGGATTCCACGATTCCACGTCGCAGCTAATTCGTCTGTTTGTTGTCTGTCTGTTTATTTGTATCTTAATAGTTTCTGTTTTTAGTCAATGATCTCAATAAATCAACGCCTGTACCTCTCAATTTTCACAAACTTGCAAACAAAGCGACGGCATTTAATACAAACAAAAATCAAAAGAAAAACTTTTCTAAAGTACACTCGTTTTCGTTTACCTTGTAATTTGTAAGAGTAAAAGATTGTATCCCATTTTCCTTGAGAATAGATGCAAAATCTCAGTTAATTGCCAACGAAGTGGGTTAATTAAAAATTCACAAAGTTACAAAGTTTTTATTGAGGCTGTAATTCTGTTTATTTACGGGAATGGGAACTGGCGCGAAGACTTGAGTTTTTGCTGCGTATTTCACAGTTGATTTTATAGTAATGATACCTGGTAACTGGTAAGGTATGACGATGAAGTGATGTTTGTGTTACTTCTCACAAAGGAAGTTGTATGTTTTTGAATTCAACTTACTCGTATATCACAAATTTTTACATAATAAATGTCTATTTTTACCTAACTCGCCTTATTGGCAAGTTAATTTGCTTCTTTGTCAAATAATAAATTTATGCGTATATCTACCATCAATCAGTCAACAATCTTGCCGGTTTCGTCTGGTTTCGTGTCACGACGGCATCATGTTCTGTGTGTGGAAGTTAACATAACACATAACATAACACCACGCCTGTATTTCCCCGAAGGGTAGGGCAGAGGTGTAATAGTACACCCACATTTCACCAGTTATGTTATAGTCCCATGTAATAGGGGGCGAGCCTATTGCCATTGACCGGGCACAAATCCAGACTGCTACTGAGAATTTCCTAATGAAAAACCCAATAACACTTTGCCCGACCCGGAAATCGAACCCAGGACCCCACGCTCAGCAGTCGCGCTTGCAACCACTAGACCAATGAGGCAGTCAAAGAAGTAGTAGTAGCAGTGTGAAAGTTTTTAATTTTTAATGGTGTGTCTGACAGAGTTCCATCTCTTCGGTATACATTCTCCATTATGACGCACACTTGTATATAATGGACAAACTCCACTGCCATGTCTATGCTTCCAACTATAGGAAAAACAGACAACCAAATGCCATAACCAAGCTTTGTTATCATCAGATCTGAGCTAAATCTGAACAAACAATAGCGAGCATTTCCAGGCACTTGTCAGGAGCAGCTACAGATAATATCGACATTTCAATAGAGATGGCGCAAGTAAAGAGATGTGGCGAATTTCAATAGATGTGGCGCAAGTCAAGAGTTGAGAGATCGCGACCACAATGAACGTCACAGATAAAATCGAAATGGGATTCAAAGAAAGGGTGTCGAGATTAAAATCGAAATGGGGTCTCACAGAGCGGAAACTGTTTCGAAAATGTATTATTAAAATAGGTCAAATTGGACACTTTGACACGTCCCAATGTAATAACGTGCAGTTCTTATAAATCCGTCAGTTTTCGACTATTATTCAAAATAACATCACAAGCTATCTACTTGTAGAATCACCATCAGCATCATTTAACCCGAAAGACAGACCACTGCTGGAAATAGGCCTCCCCCAAGCATCGTTACAACATTGCATGCATCCTTTCCTCGCGTTATTGTATTATTTAGTTCTGATAGAGAGCGCTTGACTTCCATAATACAAGTTCTACTTAGTTTGGAAGTCAAGAGTTCAATTTCTTATGGCTATGTTTTATGCAATAAAGGTTTTTTTTTTTTTTACAACGACCGGTCCTGCACTTGCCGCATCCAGCAGGTTACCGCGACCTTCACCAGGTCGTCGGTCCACCTTGTGGGGGACCCACCCACAATGCGCCTTCCAGTACGCGGTCGCCGCTCAAGAACTTTATGGTCCCATCGGCCATCCGTCTACTTGCAGCTTTTGTATGTAGGAAACCTATACAAAAAAAAAATTTTTTTTGATGGGTTAATGTGACATAACATAACGTCTCGCCTGTATCTCTGATGTTCTCCTTCAATTTTCTGTATGTTCGGTCTGTTGGCAGTTGTGTAATAATAATACAAAATTTTCTTCACAAATTGATTTGCTCGTTGACTCTGATATCGAATTGGGCTGACATTATGTTATTATCTTGCTTACTTTTTGGGCTTCTCATGGTTTCACTGCGGTTCTCAACTGTATAGAATTCCGACGGAACATTTAAAGTTTCTTCATCAATTTCCTCGTTTATTATTTAAACATTTAATTATATATTCATTTACTAGTAACTGTCTGTGCTTACCACAGTTTAATGCTTGTCACTCCACTAACTCTGTTCCAATTAACGGCTGTGTCCCTCAAAGCAATCCTAGAAACTGTTTAATAGTGAACTGGTTGGTATGTTCTATCTTCATAGATTCTAGTGGTAACAAGGGCTCAAGTCCAACAAAAACTTCGTGAAAAACGCTCCAAGCTATAATTAACAGACGCTTATCGTATACATCACCAACGAAAAGCCGGCTATTAGTACTTAGAAATGCTTAATAATTCTCGTATAAAAGTTTGAATAGAAAGATAAATCATGGTCATACTCGTAGTCTTAAACTCTCTGTTTGAACTTCAAAACCTGTAATCAATATAACCTTTCAAGGTACTTCGAAACGTATTCAGACACAACGTAACTGATACTTTGGCGTTAAAACAAACTTTGTAGACCTTCAATAAATCGAATTGAAATCCAAACTTCGACAGCTATCAACATCAACGGCGAAAGGGTTGAGAAATGCTCTTTGTTTCTGTTGGAAATATTTCGAATTTGAAGATAATGGACGTGGAGTTTCAAGTTTTGATCGAATAATGGTCATACAATTCTAGTTACGAAACAGTTTATAATTCTTGATACAATAAATAAATGTCGATACTCGCAAAAAAATAATATTGGGTGTAACATCTAACAACATTCCTTTCTTCTTTCAAAGACTAACAGATCGCGAGATGACAAGTCTAAAAGCGATTCCGAACCAATGGAATTGATCTTCTATCGAATCAAATCGGTTCGTGTGAAGAGTAGTTTGCCAACATCTTGGCCGACATTATGTATGGCTTTAGTTAAAATAAATAAATAATTTTTATTGGCACCTAAAATGGTTTAACAAAAATGAGTTTAAGTAGGTAGTAGTTAGTACAATAGTCAAAGGGAATTATCAGTAATGTTGAACCGTTGGTGCCTGTACTAATGTATCATAGGTATCAGCGACTTCCACTTATGAGGTCTTTAAGAAAACTTCTTCTTTTTTGTTAGATAGAAGACCAAATCCGTTGGTTCGGACCGAACTAAATTTGATAGTCTATTAATGCTTTAAAATTATTAAAGAGACTTTATCCAGTAGCGTAGAGAGTTCTCGTTTCAGAGTTCATGACTCACTTTGGGTCGACAGAAGAGTAGTAATAAAGACTTGTCAACAATACAATTAAAAGCTGAAAATAACTTGGACATTGCTGTTCCATTTTGATGACCAATCCTACCGCCTACCGCATGATTGCGTAGTTAACTTTTTCCCTTGTCGACACAATCAACGATTTTATGCACACGGGTTTTATATTTCAGCAGTTCAATTTTAAGGGCTGATACTTGTACAAATGAGATAGGTACATACATAATTATTATTCTCCTTTGTGCTTGTACGAGAATACATAGTTTATTACACGATTATCAAACGTGTTTATTTTTCCTGATTAAAAAGAACACAGTTCTTAATAATTAAATGATTAAATCTTTACCCATTGTATATCTGGTGTGAAAAAATTAAGTGCTTCAATCTTTTCTTAGCGAGATTCTGTCCGCCTTTTTTTATTCGTCCGAGGGCTAAATGTAGTCTCCTTTTCAAATTGATTTCTATTGCGTGATGTTACCGGCAATTGTTTCGCTTGCATTGTTTCGTTGCTTTTGAGTGAGTTCTCTTTGAGAAATGAAAATGTAGTTTAATTTGACGTTGCTTTTCATATCGTTTGAGCTAGCAATCTGATATAGCAATGTTTTTGACTTTTAAATGGTTTGTTTGATTTCGAAGCTGGTTTTTTTATTGCTGTACTAGGCATTCATGTTTCAATAATATTTCTGTACAAACTAGGCTGAATGGCGGAATCACTTTAAATGATATTTAATTACATAATTATAGCTCTGTTTAAATTTTGTGCCCAAGCCTATCGCAATGTAGTAGCCAAGTGCAGCCCCATCAGTAAAAAATAGCACTCGTTGAATACATCATTTATCGAAAATTCATTTTTAACGATTGAAGTACAGGTACTTTAGTTTAATCAGAAACTATTAACTCTGTAAAATATAGTTTGCTGTAGTTGTAGATAGAAAAAATAACAAAAGTGGCCGTTTTTCGCACTGTTTCTATCTACAACTACAGCGACGTATAATTTACAGAGATAATAGTTTCTGATTAAACTACAGTACCTGCCCCCCAAGCCAAGTTGACAATCTACAATCGTCAACGCTATAGAAAACAATTAAAATGTATGGGAATGACATAAAAGTCATTCGTTGGGATATGTCATTCCCATATATTTTGATTGTACTTGGCTGTACTTCAATCGTTAAAAATGAATTTTCGATAAATTATGTACATACATATTATCACGCCTGTTTCCTATTGGGGTAGGCAGAGACTATGGATTTCCACCTGCTACGATCCTGACACACCTCATTCGCTTCATCTAAGTCCATTATCCTCGTCATGCATGCTGGTCGGTTTAGAGAACTCTTAACCTGGCATTTTTTGGGAACGTCCGCGATTTGATCGCGATACGTCCGCCGAGGTCGTCCCCTTCCAACTCTTCCATCCACACTCGCTTCTTATACTTGTTTCGTCAATCTCCTCTCGTCCATCCTCTCTATATGTCCAAACCATCTTAACATACCTTTCTCAATCTTTTTTTATGTATTCAGCGAGTAATATTTTTTTTACTGATGGGGGCGCCACTTGGCTGCTACATTACCCTTAAGGAGCGTACTCACCGCGACTATTCGCTTGTAATGTAACTTGAGAACGAATTAATTGTAATTGTAGCTATAGTTTGAGCATCACAACGGTGAATACGTCAAGGCGAGAATTACAGAGTGCGATACTTTGAACGTTACAACTTCGAACCATTTGAACCTGTTAATGGAGTCCGACCACGCTAACACTGCAGTGGAATAAATGGGCAACACCGAAAACATTGATTAAAATCAAGATTTTGATAATTATTGTGAACGGTGTTGCCATAATTCCACTGCAGATTTAGCATGGTCAGAATAACAATGAATGTTACATGCATGAATGTTCGCAGCTTGTAATGTGCGCAGCTTGTAATGTGCGCAGTTTGTAAAAAGAGATGCTCAATGTAGAGCGGTTACAAAAGCGAATGCTCCTCGGTCAGAACGTTAAGCTGGCGCACTATTGTAATGTAATGTTCAACATCGTATTTATTTATTTATTTTTATTTATTAAATTTATGCACACACAGATAAATAAAATTAAAATACATAGAAATGAATAGTACAAAGGCACTGCTTATTTCTATAAGAAATTTCTTCCAGCAGACCTGCGAGAGGAAAATTTGAATTTTTGATGTAGACACAGTGTGTCAAGTAATACTAATAAATATACATACCTACATATATATATATACTCATACATAAACTAATATATAACGTAAAATAAACATGGTATAAAAATAATAAACATAGTCTAGGTATACCTACACAATATCAAAATAGAAATCATAATACATTACATAATTACGTACAACCTATGTGGATGAGGAAAGATAATGCTCTTTTACACGTTTTTTGAAGGTGGAAACAGTTTTACAGTCGCGTATCACGGGCGGAAGCGAGTTCCACAACCTAACCGCGTGCACAGATAAGGAGTAGGAGTAGAAGTCAGTTTTATGGGATGGAAAATTGAGGATGGTTTTAAGATGCGACCTGCAGGGTGCGTAAGGAGGACGAGTGTAGGAAAAGCGTTCCCGCAGGTATGATGGGGATGTCGGATTATGTAGAATATTAAAAAGGAGACACAATATCCGAGTGTTCCTGCGAAGACGAATAGGGAGCCACTTGAGAGTTTTGCGAAAATCAGAGACGTGGTCGTACTTTCTAAGATTGAAGACAAAACGGATACACAAATTTTGCAACCTCTCAAGTTTATTTAAAAGCTCCTCAGTGGCATTCAGATAGCAGGCGTCAGCATAGTCTATAATGGGCTGTATGAGAGTTTGGGCCAGGGAAATTTTAGTTTTTAAGGGCAAAAAGCTCTGGAGGCATCTGAGTGAATGAAATGTGAAATGCACCTTCCTACTAACGGCAGCTACCTGAGCATTCCACGATAGGTTGCAGTCAAAAATAACTCCTAAATTTTTAGCAGTTTCCGTATAGGCAATTTGAATGCCATCAAGAATCAGTGGTCTTAGAGTTGCAATGTTAAGTCTACTACGGAAGACCCTGCTACCAATGATCATGGCCTGTGATTTACTAGGGTTAATGCGTAGGCCAAAAGACCTAGCCCAGATACTTATGCAATCCAGGTCACGATTCATAGCAGCAATGGCTGATTCCGCTTCGGTCACAGGAAAATGCGCGTAAAGCTGCAAATCGTCTGCGTAGAGATGAAAGTTAGATGAGATGACTTTGTTGACAGAGTTTATGAAGATAGAGAAAAGAAGAGGAGAGAGGACGCCATCCTGAGGCACGCCCGCACTTAGATTGCACTGGTCCGAGAAAGTTTCATCAAGGCGGACACATTGCGAGCGGCCCCGAAGATAGGAATCAAACCACGCTACGGTAGAAGGAGAGAGATTAACAGATTTGAGGATCCCAAGAAGAATATCAAAATCAACCGAGTTGAACGCGCTGCTGAAGTCCAGTAATACAAGAATAGTAAGAGATTTGTTTTCCATGGCCCAGCGAATGTCGTCAGTGACTTTCAAGAGTGCTGTTACTGTGCTGTGACCAGGGCGAAACCCAGATTGAAATAAACTTAGAAGATTGTTACGGAAGAAGAAAGAAGATAGTTGCCGGTGAACGATGTGCTCGAGGACTTTTGAAAGAAAAGGAAGAATAGAAATAGGCCGGAAATCAGAAAGAGAAGAAGGATTGGGAACTTTAGGTAAAGGAATGATGTGGGCCATTTTCCAGGACTCAGGAAAGGTGCACGAGTATAGTGAGTAGTTAAATATGTGAGTTAAAATAGGAAGAAGAATGGGAAGAATTAGAGTAATCATTCTCGAGCACAATTTATCGTTACCTACCGCAGAAGAAGTGATAGCGAGGACAGATTTTTTGACCTCTTCCTCAGTAAGAGGACAAAAATCGAAGGATGAAAACTGTGGTGCTGGCAGGCACAAGAGATTAGCCAGAGTAATGGCTTTGGTGCTGTGATCAAGGGAGACAGAAGTCGAAAAATGTTGATTAAGAGCACACAGGTCAATGTCATTACATGTGGTCGTAGGGGATTTGCCGATGCCAACAGACCTTAAGAACCTCCAGACCTCAGGTGAATTATGGTTGTCAAGAGAGTTGTGGAAATGGCGCCTCTTAGCGTCTCTACACATACGACCGCAGCAATTACGAAGGGTTTTGTACAGGTGCAGATTGCGTTCAGTAGGACTTCTCTTACACCGTCGCTTTGCTTTGTCCCTCTGTGCCATGAGTTCTTTGATATCAGTAGTGAGCCAGGGTGCTGGAATATGCTTAACCTTAATACGTCGAATTGGAGCGTGGCGATCGTACAGACTCACAACCGTATCTTTAAAACTGTTCACCTTACTGTCGATATCGGTACTGTCAACCACACAAGACCAGTCGAGAGCACCAGCATCGCACCGCAATGCCTCCAGGTCTATGCCCTTATAATTCCGTAGGAATACGTAATGCGACTTACGTTTAGGAGGACGAACACGATAGGACAAGAAGATTAAGTCGTGATAGGAAAAAGGAGCCGTAAGTTGTCCATGTGATGAAACTTTAGAAGGAGATGAGACGATTATAAGGTCCAATAAAGAAGTCGTGCAGTTTGGAAAATGGTGAGTCGCAGAAAGAGGTAAAACGTCAAGATTGAGAGAAGATAAAATAGATAGAAGTTTGTGAGCACGAGAATCATTTTTTATTAGGCAAGTGTTGAAGTCATCCATTAAGACTACGTGATTATAAGAAGGACAGAAATCATTAAGTACCGAGTCAAAAAAGTTAAAATAGTTGATAGTAAGGTCAGGACTGTAAAATACTCCAAGGAGCAGTTTAGCGTGATTGATTGTTATCTCAATAAAAAGATGTTCTGCCGATTCTGAATAAAGAGATGGTGACGCGCTGATGACCTTAAAAGGTATATCAGCTCGCAGGTAGATGGCAACAAATAAAAAAATAATGGCCAAATAATAAATAATAATAATACAATGGCCAAATATGTGGAACATACATTTAATTTATAATATCCTCTGTACCATATTTCACGCAATAAATGATAAATAAATAAATAAATAAACACCACCACATGCTTTTCCAGTCCTGTCGTTTCGTATTAGCACGTACCCTGGCAGTGCATAGTGGGTAGAGAGAAGAGAAGGTTTGTGAAATGACTCTGAGATTAACAATGCATCTAGATGAGCGCTATCAATGGAAGCCAGAAGGTCAGAGTAGTGTCCAGGAACACTCTGGGCATTGATGTGAGCTATATTGAAATTAAGTGGGAAATCAGAAAAAATAGAGGAAATCTGGTCATGCAAAGTTGAGAAAGAGGAATCGCTAGCCGCACTGACAAAACTGTTTACGGAGGAAGAGCAAGAGAAAAAACTGTCATTAGGATCAATTAAATCATCCATACTTCTGTAATATAAATACAATATATAAATATGCAAAAATAAGAAAAAAAATATATAAAATTACAAAAATATAACAAACTTTATCATGCTGTTGAAATAAAAGCACCTCACCAGCTTGCTGATATAGTAGAAGAAATCTTTACAACATCATTAGCAACTTAGAAATAGACACCAAGAAATAAAAGAAAATAAAAATAATAATAAGAAGCACTACATGTTAATATAGTAGACCTTAAAACAAAATTATAATTATAAATAACATTTAATACAGTCCGACAGAACTATTTACAACGAAACCAGGTATAATAATAAAAATTACTACATTATTCAAGTCGGACTGTATACCATTTTTAACATGGCAAGCAAAGCAGATGATGTCAATGTCAACATCATAGAAAAATGTGGGAAGACTAAAATCTAACGTGCAACGAAACGTAAATAACGTCAAACATGAACCATCAAAATATCAATATGACATTGACAAACATCACTAATGTCAGTGAGTGTCAGTGATCAAAATAAACACATTACCTACCGCATGCAAAATAAATTAAGGACTAGAAAACTGAAATTTAAAACGGGTAATTGTATGTCATATAGTGAATGAAGACAAAATAATTATTTTGATACCGACAATAAAATAAATAAATAAATATCTTTGGGACATTTTTACACAGCACCATCTAGTCCCAAACTAAGCAGAGCTTGTGGTATGGGTACTAGACAATGGATATAATACGTATATACTTTTTTTTTTTGTAAATACATACTTATAATACATAAGCAACACACCCAGACCAACACAAACACTTATGTTCATCACACAAATATTTGTGTCCTGTGGGAATCGAACCCACGACCTCGTTATCAGCAGTCCGACACTCGAACCACTAGACCACAGAGGTCGTCAAAATAATAAATAATCACAAGTAGTGCTAGACGACCGATTTTAACACTTAGCATCTTTTGTATAAGGATTATTATGATTAACACAAAATGAGGAACATCATACTCAGTTACCACGGCGGGCCTTACGTTGGGTCTTCGTTGTGACCTTTGGCGTCGCAGCACTCGCAGCTTTGGGTGACGCAGCTTCCTCAGATTGGGCACGATTGCCGGTATCTGCCACACTAGTTGGGAATTGCACAATTAAGTCCTCCAGTTCGCCCATGGACTCGATCTTCCGACGTGTTTTATTGGATGTGAGGATGACGATCTTGCCCTCGACAGACCAGCAACTCTTCATGCCGAAGTGTTTTCGGGCAGCCATAAAAACCCCATGCCTTGTTTTGGTCAAAAATTCTGACACGGTGATACCTGTGTCCTTCATTGACTTCTTGTTATCCCAGACAAGACGCCGATGCTCCATGTCATGAAATCTGACCAAGACTGGTCTGGTTTTGCCCGGGCTGGCCCCAAGACGATGGCATACATTAATGTTGTGCATACTCACGTCGGGGAGTTTCATTTTGTTGGTTACAATTTCTAGTACCGAATCCAACAGCTTTTCATTGGACTTCTCAGGAATTCCATGTAGCAGCAAAACCTTATTCCTCATCTTCGTTTCATGTCTATCTAGACCTAATGAAAGAAGTTCAATTTGTGTTTTGAATTTCTTAAATGTTTGCATCACAAATTATTTAAAATCGGTGAATTCAGTGGATAACGAGGCAATGTCCAAGTGCACAGGACCAGCTGTAGGTGTGGCCTTTAGCAGCTTTTCCTCATATTCCCGCATGCGGGAACCAAAGAAATGCTCCAGATCTTCTAGACTATTCACCAATTTGCCATCCATGTTGAGTGTGTTGAAAAACAAGTGATATTGATTTACTGCCTCAAGTGAAGTGAAGTGAGAGCTGATTATATAACGAGTGGAAGGTGGGTTTAGTTCACAGCTGATTCATTTATAATATATTAAAAACCGGCCAAGAGCATGTCGGGCCGTGCTCAGTATTATAGGGTTCCTTAAGTAGGTGTACAAACGAATCAAATCGAATATTAATCATGGCTATTTTTATTTTTTCAATAATCGGCAGCATTCGCGACTCAGAGCGTGTTGTTAGTAGCGCCATCTAGCGATAAATTCAAGAAGCCAAATTTAAGAAGTCTGATTGATGTCAAAGTTACTTTTTGTGATTTTTTCAAATAGAAAGTAGCTAAAGGAGCATTATTTGCCATGATAATTTTTCTCTAAGGTCAATGACCTTTGAACTAGGACGTTTTAAGTATTTTTCGGTTTTCTGTCTATAACTCAAAAAATTATAATCACATTATACTCGAAATAATTTTAAAAGAGAGTTTTCACAAAGGTCTATCAATGTGGAAGATTATAAGTTTCTACGTTGCATAGTTTAGAAATGGCAGGGGGGGGGACACATTGCAAGCCACTTTGGCGGGCTATATTTCGCAGATGGTACACCTGATAAAAAAGTGGTGTATGAAACATTACCTTCATTTTAGTAGACCTATTCAATGATACCCCACACGATGGGGTGCAGTGAAAAAAAATATTTTTTCCCCATTTCACATGTATGGGCGCCACCCCTAAAGAACGTAAAAACAATTTTTTTATTCTTTTAAAATTGAGATCTATATGCAGAATATTTTTTAACAAAATTTCATTTACTTATGTTTATAACTGTAGAAGTTATTAAGCTGTAAAGGATTAGGACAGACGGACAGACGGACAGACGGACGGACATGACGAAACTATAAGGGTTCCTTGTAGGACTTCGGAACCCTAAAAAGAACGTAAATTACTATTATTAATAAATAATTATTGTAGACACTAAAAATTTGCGTGTTAATATCGCGCCTACCCACGAGCGAAAAAAAAGCGTACTCGTACTTTGAATTGTTACATTACACATGAATACTCGCAGTGAGTACGCGCCTCAATCTGTAGGTTTTCAAGTTTTTCAACTATTAATTCTTCGCATGTTACGTCTGTCAATGACAGTGATATTTTCCAGATGTGTGACCATTTTCCTCCAGTATTAATAACGATTTAATTGGTAGAAATTCTCGTCAGTATGCCGGATATATACGTTTCTACTGCAATTACTTCTATCGCAGGATATAAAACATTTAACTAATTCCTATTACCCCGAGGCGTGGTCGAACTAATCAAGGGTTCGCTTCATTTATCAAACGCTTTCCGAAGTAATCCGTAGACGATATGATGAGGATGCCTATCTGGAATATTGAGAGCAAAAAGTGGTTTAGATGGAGCTGGGATTTCTAAATATTATCTTCTAGTTTTTATTTGTCTGTTTGGGTGGCTCGTGGTTAAATGGGCACATGGCTAACAAGGGCATGAATATGTTTCCAAACTCAGCTAGAAGCAGTAATGTATTTTATTTTTACACTTTGTCTTTTAGATTGTTTTCTTTCAAGATTTTTTTCATTTGTTTACACTTAACGGGCTTGCGTTTGACCGCCACCTCACCTGATGTTAAGCGATGGTACGGTCGACGATGGTTCACGCTTGCCCAGCAAAGGTGAGAGGATGGCAGTGAACTATATAGACCCATCCTCTCAAGTGGCTACACCGGGCACCGTACCGGAACACGACTAGGTCGCTTGGCGGCATGTCTTTGCCCGGTGGGTGGTCGATTATAGAAATGGAGTATATTTATTTAGACAAAATCAGTTCTTGTGTATCTGTGAAGCTGTATTATGAAAGAATGAGAAAATAAACCGGTCGGGCACACCCGATGAAATAACGTGAGTGAAACCGTTTATATTAATCATAATGAGAAAATAAATTCAAGAAAAAGGGTTCAGTAATTTAAAACTTAGCTAATGAAGGCACTGTACACCAAATTCCAAGTGTACATCTTGAATAGGTGTCCCACATTTACGGCGACGGTCTCCATCTTTCATTTATTTTCAAATGTGCAGTAAAACACAAATTGCACTTGGGCTCAGGTAGCACACACATGCGCCTTAATTTGTAGTCTCTTTGGAAAACTAGCACGGCACTAATTAAACACTGATTAGTGTCGTGTTAGTGTTCAAAAGAGTTCTTTTTTTAGGGTTCCGAAGTCCTACAAGGAACCCTTATAGTTTCGTCATGTCCGTCCGTCTGTCCGTCTGTCCGTCTGTCCGTCTATCCGTCTGTCCGTCTGTCTTAATCCTTTACAGCTTAATAACTTCTACAGTTATAAACATAAGTAAATGAAATTTTGTTAAAAAATAGTCTGCATATAGATCTCAATTTTAAAAGAATAAAAAAATAGTTTTTACGTTCTTTAGGGGTGGCGCCCATACATGTGAAATGGGGAAAAAAAAATTTTTTCGCTGCACCCCCTCGTGTGGGGTATCATTGAATAGGTCTACTAAAATGAAGGTAATGTTTCATACAACACTTTTTTATCAGGTGTACCATCTGCGAAATATAGCCCGCCAAAGTGGCTTGCAATGTGTCCCCCCCCCTGCCATTTCTAAACTATGCAACGTAGAAACTTATAATCTTCCACATTGATAGACCTTTGTGAAAACTCTCTTTTAAAATTATTTCGAGTATAATGTGATTATAATTTTTTGAGTTATAGACAGAAAACTGAAAAATACTTAAAACGTCCTAGTTCAAAGGTCATTGACCTTAGAGAAAAATGATCATAGCAAATAATGCTCCTTTAGCTACTTTGATTTGATTTCTATTTGAAAAAATCACAAAAAGTAACTTTGTGTTATGTTGACGACACACTTCTTAAATTTGGCGCCATTTAGCGGCGTCGTACAACACTCTCTGGGTCGCCAATGCTGCCGTCAAGTGCCGTGTATTACATTTGGCACTGTATAGCGCCATCTAGCGGCTACTGACATCACTCTCTGAGTCGCCAATGCTGCCGTCTATTGCAAAAACTAAAATAGCCGTGATTAATATTCGATTTGATTTGTTTGTAACACCTACTTAAGGAACCCTATAATACTGAGCATGGCCCGACATGCTCTTGGCCGGTTTTATTTTTATTCCGAGGTTCTTTTAGTTTCGTTTTGTTCATTGCATAAAAAATACGAAAAGAAATATGTACCTATAAATTCGTGAGGCACACCCAAATAAAGGATAAATCTGATTTGGTCATCAAGACTTTTGATTCTAAAGTCCACTTCCATTTTAGCCAGCAGTTCTTCTAGTACCAGCTGTGTGGACAGAATGCAGAGCGTACCCCACGCCCTCGGCCAAAGGAAAGAAGTTGGTCAGAGAACACCAATGACCTCCGTCTACCCCAAACGAAGGGCGTCCATGAGAATTTTCCAACGAGAAGAAAAAGGTGCACTAGGGTTGCCAATACATGTCTGGAAATTTGGTCCTTTGTTCGAAACGCGGGGGAAATTCTAAGTTGTCCGGATTTTTTCACTTCAACTTACCTACCCGTACCAGTATCACAAATGCATCGCTCCACGCAAGAAAAGAAAATGTCCGGATTTTCCAGTAAATGTCCAGAATTTTCGCCGCAAATCCGTGAAAAATCTTTGCTACAGATTTTGTTACCCCCATACATAGAGATTGTTAAAATTTGTGTTTATTTATCGTATTACTAGCCGTGGAAAGCTGTAATTGGCATAATGTAACCTATGCTAGCTGTGTATTAATTTTTATATAGCTGTTGGTTTTCCTAGTTATGAATAAATACATACAAAATTCAACCAATTTCGTGACGTCGCTTTCGTCAAGTGCGTGCCTGGATATCATTGCGGTTTCCATCTAAATCCCCGCTTACTAAGATAGACGATAGGCAGTGATGCAAAAATTGCGTGTTGCCTATCATAAAATTATCAATCTCTGCAATAATGTGGGCGACAGATTCCTGATGTTAATTGCAAGCGGATTTGAGTAACGGCATATTAATTACAGGATTTACTTACAGGTGCCGTGAGATTTGAAAAGATAGCAGATAGATGTGATGTGACTTTACATTTACTAGGTAATTTTAATAAGATGGAGAAAGATATGTTGATTTAGAGACTACTTAGTAATAATAATAATAATGTCCTCCCGGCCTAATTTCGGTCACGGCGGCCAATCTCAACAGAGACTAGCCATCTGCGCGGGACTTATAATAGTGCACAACTGCACAAGTGTGTGCGCAAACACAGGTACACTCTCTATTCCCTCACTCTCATAATCCGATGGGACGGCAATTCGACACGACCGGAGAGAGATCAGGCGCAGGACCGACGGCTTTGCGTGCTCTCCGAGGCACGAAGGGGTTTCGATGTGTAACGAAACGGTCACCCATCCACAGACTGACCGCGGCTAGTGCAGCTTAACCTTGCAGATACAATCCATACGCTAGCTACTTAGCCACGAGCCCCCTCCAAATCCACGCATACTAAGATAGAAGATAGGCAGTGACGGAAAAACTGCGTGTTGCCTGCCATAAAATTATCAATCTTTGCAGTAATGTGGGCGACAGATTTTTGATATTAATTGCAAGCTGTTTGGAGTAACGGCATATTATTTACAGGATTTACAGGTGCCGTGAGCTTTGAAAAGATCTGATCACGAGGTCGTGGGTTCGATTCCCACAGGACACAAATATTTGTGTGATGAACATAAGTGTTTGTGTTGGTCTGGGTGTTTCTTATGTATACATACTGTATTTACAAAAAAAAAGTATATAAGTATAATATCCATTGTCTAGTACCCTTAGCGCAAGCTCTGCTTAGTTTGAGACTAGATGGTGCTGTGTAAAAATGTCCCAAAAATATTTATTTATTTATATATTTATCGTATAAAAAAAAACTTACTTTCGTTCTCCTGCGAATCTTCTCATTTCTGATTAGATCACGTAGGGACACTCCGAGCATAGCCCTCTCCATTGCCCTTTGAGTGACTTTGAGCCTTCTTATCAGGCCCAACATACCTTTGTGAAATAATAAATGGACAAAATAATCCTCATTTTCCACATTAAATTCAAAGTCAAAATATCCTACTCACCGAGTAAATTGTGGTTACATTAGTGGCTACACGTTACTGCCTCCATTCAGCGCTCAGTTTCAGAATATAAAAGCTGCCTTATTTACTATTTACGTAAATTCGGAGGTCGTGGGTTCGATTCCCACAGGACACAAATGTTTGTGTGATGAACATAAGTGTTTGTGTTGGTCTGGGTGTGTTGCTTATGTATTATAAGTATGTATTTACAAAAAAAAAAAAAAAAAAAGTATATAAGTATTATATCCATTGTCTAGTACTCATACCACAAGCTCTGCTTAGTTTGGGACTAGATGGTGCTGTGTAAAAATGTCCCAAAGATATTTATTTATTTATTTATTTATTTATTCTAAAGCGCAGCAAATGAAGCATTTAACACTCAAACACGCTTTTAAAAAATTCGAAAAATATTTTAAATTCAGACAAATGATGTCTTTTAAAAGGTATTTAAGGCCGTTTAGTTAAAATTGTGGGTAAAATAAATAAAGAATAAGACCTTCAGACGTCATTGAGTCAGAAATAATCCTGAACGTTCTAGTGTTGACCTGTGATGTGACTGAAAATAGAGCTGTTTTCAGAGGCCAACGCTATTTCAGTTATCGAGTAAATTCTAATTCTTTATGTTAGTCTGTCTGGTTATTTCTGACATTGACCTACATAACTCACACATTCTTTGAATGCCTCGTCTACTCATTATTAAACAATGATTTTAAAAAGAGTACCTATACTATACTTTTCTTATATTTTATGTCGACTTCTGTCTGTTGTTGTCTCCTTTCTTTATATTTTACCTATGTGTTTTTTTTGTTTGACTTTATAACCCTACCTGTTAATTACCTGCTTGTGGTTTGTATCACTGTTGTTTAAATGATGCGCGTCATTGACTGTGACAATAAACCATTATTCTATTTTACTTTTTCTTTCTATAATCTAAGGAGTTTCTTGCCGGTTCTTCTCTACAAAACCTACTATTTGGAACCGTGCATCTAGAGATGACCTTTTATAAGTACCTATTTATGGTATATCATCAACTCAGCCTATCGCAGTTCACTGCTGGACATAGACCTCTCCCAAGTTACGCCACAACACTTCTTCCTCTGCCTTCCGGATCCAGTCCCCTCCAGCTACTTTCATCAGGTCGTCGTTCCACCTGGCTGGGGGGCGCCCTACGCTGCTTTAATTGTGTGGTGACCACTCAAGGACTCGTCTGCTTCAATGACCATCGGTCCTTCGACAAGCAATGGTTTAAGTGAACGATTATTTAAAATTATGTATAAGTTTTATATTTAAATGTGTTTTTTACCGATATAGCTTGTAGGATGAGTTAGCGCTGTTTCCTTGTGGTCGTACTAGTTTGTCATACCAGTATGACCACGAGGATATACATGTCCTCGTGGTCATACTGTTAGCGCTGTTTCCTTGTGGTCATACTAGTTTGTCATACCAGTATGACCACGAGGATATACATGTCCTCGTGGTCATACTGTACACAAGGAAACAGCGGAGTAAGCTGAAGTGGCAGTGGGCTGGCCATGTCTGTCGAAGGACCGATGGTCATTGGAGCAGACGAGTCCTTGAGTGGTGACCGCGAATTGGCAAAAGCAGCGTAGGGCGCCCCCCAGCCAGGTGGACCAAAGTAATCCATTTCAACCAAATAAATAGTCTAAATATTCTGATCATGATATGCCTACCCCGTCTTTCTCACTATTATTAGTTTTATCCATCTATTTAATCCCATTATCATCCCACTCACGTCATCCCGGAACTATTCTCCACTAATGTACACAGTACACAGAACCACCCGTAGATCCAATATAATAACACCCATTTATCCTTCCGAAATAACTGCGGAAGATACCGGACAAAGGATCTATCTGTATGATTGGATCGCACACATCACGCTCCAAGAACTCAGCAGTAATCAATATCCGACACATGTTTGTTCCGAAGTGGATTGTAATAAACAACACAATAACAGCACACAATTTAAAAAAAAAAAAAAAAATATTTCCTCAAATAAGTGATACCTTAAAAACTAACGCCATTTTCCAGTCGCATGGGCTGATTTCGTTTTGTTTATTACCATCCAAGTAAGGTTTATTTAGGGAGTAAGTAATAATCTGGAAGTATTTCCTGTTTATTGCAAGGGTAGGATTCGATAAAAGAATGCCGAGACTTAAGAAGAAATTGTTTGTGCGCTCTTACGGAAATAACTTGATCAGTTCTTAAGAATCAGTGAGGTGTATTCATGAAACGAAATCTATTTTTAAACCGCGATAGACATTCCAAAGCTGCAAAAGTGCTATGATTCTTTCTGTAACGAGGAATTATCAATAGGTATTAGGAATAAAGTTCCATGTTATTAAGAAATCATTAATTCTGTCTATAACTGCAGAAGTAGAAGTGACTTCTGCAATCTTCAAAGGTCACTACGATCTATGTCCTCTGAACATAACAATAACAAGAACATTCGTAAAATAATGAAATTAAGATTCCAACAGGAATTATGCCATCCACTTCTCATTCATATTTTATTATAATTATTATTTTATAATAAACCGACCACCATCTGCGTTGCCAACAAAATCCTTTGGCATATTTAGCTAAAATTTATATACTTTACAGTCTTCTATCTTCATTTATTATATTACATTTTCCGTAGAAAATTTACGTGACTCAATATTTACACCGTCTTTAGTTGTACCCACAATTGTAGCAACATTGAGAGTACATAATATAATCAATAACTACCCTCCAACAGATATTAATTTCAGAAGTTGAGTTTATTTGGCCTTTCTCAAATACTACTACTCCTTATACAAATACACCGACTAGGACTAATTTCCGTTCGTTTGAGGTTTTTGCCATTGGAATGAAGTATAACAGCTCACAAATAGGATTCATAAATTATTAAATGTATTAATCCGAGGTGCTAGGTAGCTGAGTATATCTCAGTAGCAAACATCTTTTTTATGCAACTTTTTTTTTTGGCACTCCTGGGGTTATCATGTCGACGGGGGCAGGGAAGGACAGTCCCCCCGCTGCCTGCCCAGTAGCAGGGTGACTGCACACCGGGCCCGCCCCTGTTTCTCCACTGTGCCCTCTGTTGGCATCAGAGGGTCACGTGGAGCAACTCCGCACTGGCCCAAAACGGGCCCTTCCCGCGGCAGTATATTCGCCACAGGCAATAAGATCCCCCGAAGATTAATCCCTCGAAAGGATTCTATTGCCCGTACCAGGTTGCACTGGCCGAACAACTGCCGTTCCCTCCAGACGTGTCCAGAAGGACAAGCAGCCGTCAGGCACACGTGGAGGTTTTCTGGCTAGCACATATACGTGGCTCTTTACTCTTTCTGTCTTCCGCTGGATACCGAGGGAAGTGGAAACAAATTTTCTTCCTACTCCTCCTAATTTACTTTCTGATTAATTTCGTTGCGGGATCCAAGACAGTTCTATTAGGCTGCGTATCCACCAGGGATGTATGAGGTAGCAAGGCGGTGAGCGTGGAAAAAAACTACCAATATCATTGAATTACTTTGCTAGCCAAGCACAGCGCAGCTCTCTTATTGGTGGATTTTTTCCTCTCGCACCGTCTCGCTACCTCGCACATCCCTGGTGGATACGCAGCCTTATTTCCCCGAGAAGCACCGAGCTTCATTGTTTCGGCTTTTATCTCGTTGGTCGCCATGGCTTACATGGCTAGCTTGGTGTTTTGGATCTCTCGCCAAATATTTACAAGCTTCACAATATTTAGTTGTCTGTAACAACTTATATACCTAATATTATCTATAGCTATACTAATATTATAAAGAGGAAAGATTTGTATTTTTGTATGTTTGTAATGAATAAACTCAAAAACTACTGTGCCGATTTCAAAAAAAAATTCACCATTAGAAAGCTACATTCACCCCGAGTAACATAGGCTATATTTTCATAGGCTATATTTTCATGTCCACCCGTGCGAAGCCGGGACGGGCCGTTAGTACCTAATAAAACAATATTTTTTCTCCCAGGACAGAACAGAGCCATTTCTAAAGTATTCATTAGTGAACGTCCGACCACAGAAACTAGAGTGTTTCTCTGCGCCGCAGTTTGCGGTGTGAGCGAGTGAGTTCGGTACGTGCCAAGTTTCGCACGCGTCCGAGACTATTATAAAGTTAATTACACGTACTCGAAATTAAGGTGTTGTGTTTATTTGAAATGTTTGACAGGTAAAATTGAGCTCTACAATTACGTAGAAATAACATTAAAATGTGCAGGGCTCAGTTTAAACGATCGATGTTCCAGGAAATCTAAAAATTAAATTATCTAGAACCGTTTTTAGGGTTCCGTACCCAAAGGGTGCCAAACGGGACCTTATGACTCTCGCTACGTTGTCTGACCGTCCGTCAGTCTGTCTTTCACAGGGCTGTATCATTGTAACGGTAATAGATAACCAGTTGAAATTTTCACAGAATATGTGTTACTATGGTATCTATCACAACTAAAAGTTAAAAAAGTCTAAAACCAAAGGGAGTCCCCATACAAGAAACCTCGAAAAACACGCATTTTTTTAACGTTTTTGTTCCTACTCTATCTTCAAAACGGTAATACATACCAGCGTCAAACTTGGTCTGATTAGTATTAGTAGTGCATAATATGTTGTTTAGCAACAAATACAAAAAATAGGGCAAACATGACATATGTGGTGGTACCTGCGTAAGAAATATATACAAAAATTCATATTTCGCGCACGGTGCGTTGATGTCTTTTAACGAAATATCGTAAATTAAATCAGTTTCTATGGGGTATCAGATCAACCAACTATGGGACTGCCTCGTTGGTCTAGTGGTTGCAAGCGCGACTGCTGAGCGTGGGGTCCTGGGTTCGATTCCCGGGTCGGGCAAAGTGTTATTGGGTTTTTTCATTAGGAAATTCTCAGTAGCAGTCCGGAGTGTGGATTTGTGCCCGATTAATGCAATAGGCTCGCCCCCTATTACATGGGAGTATAACATAACTGGCGAAATGTGGGTGTGCTATACAGCTCTGCCTACCCCTTCGGGGAAATACAGGCGTGATGTTATGTTATGTTATCAGATCAATGGGTAGTACGGAACCCTTACTGCGCGAGTCCGACTCGCACTTTGCCGGTTTTATTTCTTATATACCTTATTAAATCTTGAGAATCTAGGTTGATCTACTGCCGAATTTTCGATTCACTAGCAATCGCAATCATGTCGATTGCAATGTCCATTGCTCCGTACGTTTTGATAATCCGTCTTATCGACAACTTTGCACCACACAATCAATATGCTGTAATGTCAAAATGAAAGCTACTGTCATTGTGAGTGCATTTACACAAATTACCGGTACCCCATCATCATCATTTCAGCCGAAAGACGTCCACTGCTGGAAATAGGCCTCCCGCAAAAGGGGGGGGATATAAGGACCACAATCGCCACGCTTGGCAGGCGAGTTGGCGATCGCAGTTGATTGGTTAAATATTCAGAGAACGCTGCTGCCCATCCTCTGGTGAATCCCTTAGTCGCATTTTACGACACCCATGAGAAGAAATAGGGTGGTGTAATTCTTTATGTCCGGCACCACACGATACCGGCACCCCACTGGACACTAAAGGTAATGCGACAGTGTAGTATCCAAAATCATGGGGCTGGCGTGAATATGTTGACAACTCGAGATACATGTTTTATTTATTTTTTATTTATTCCTATGCCTATGGTTATATAGGAAAATAAAAATACAAGATTCGAAAGACAGGCATTATCCTTAAGTCAAGTTAAATACATAAGTTCAATGGATTTAAACGAAATGTCAAATATTGAAATTGCTGCCCTATAAAATCACTGTGTTGTACATATCAACATATTCACGCCAGCCACGGATTTATTGTCCTGACATTTTTTTTCACTAAATGTTCTCTTTTTTTGTTACTCAGCAAAAGCATGATTAATTATTATACAAATAACTTTACTGTACAGTTTCTTCCGCTTTATCGTCATTTAGCCAAACGATTAGGAACTAATTAAATTAAAAACCATTTAATTTCCTAATAAACAGTAAATATCAATTAATAACTAGTATAATCTATAGAGGAAGTCTATCAAACATGTAATTATAATTTATTGTTTTATAGCGTGATTTAGTATAAATGAATAATAATTTAAAATGCTGTTATTTATGTTCCTTGTCGAGACTCGTAAAATTCACAACACATTGTCATGTAACGAGAACCGTACAAATTATTATTGATATTTGTTCACTGCGATCCAAATTTTTCAACTCTCAATCAACTTCAGTGTCAATTGGCGACTGTGGATACGACATAAAGCATCAATCTTCAAGCATCATCCGCTGAAGGAATCAACACACAAATCTGAAGACATCACAAATAGCGACAAAGCATCCATCTTCAAGCATCATCCGCTGAAGGAATCACCACACAAATCTGAAGACATCACAAACGGCAACATAAAGCATCCATCTTCAAGCATCATCCGCTGAAGGAATCAACACACAAATCTGAAGACATCACAAATAGCGACAAAGCATCCATCTTCAAGCATCATCCGCTGAAGGAATCACCACACAAATCTGAAGACATCACAAACGGCAACATAAAGCATCCATCTTCAAGCATCATCCGCTGAAGGAATCAAGACACTTATACACACATTGTTATTACATAAAAAATAGGAATCAGCAAAAATTGCGCAGTTATCGCGCAGTGATCACGCGATCAATAAATAAAATAAAAAAAATAAATAAAATAAACAAATATTTTGGGACATTTTTACACAGCACCATCTAGTCCCAAACTAAGCAGAACTTGTACTATAGGTACTAGACAATGGATATAATACTTATTTACTTTTTTTTTTGTAAATTCATACTTATAATACATAAGAAACACCCAGACCAACACAAACACTTATGTTCATCACACAAATATTTGTGTCCTGTGGTAATCGAACCCACAACCTCGATATCGCCAAGAATAAAAAAATATGTATTATCCAAAGATCGTTTGTAGTGGCCTTGGGGTGCATTAAAAGAGCCTCCACGAGTGACGATATTTAATTGATCGTCCGGCGCACCCTGGGTAGTCAGCCCCGCTACCAACTTGCTGACTGGCTAATCTTTTCCCCACGACATGAGCTATTATCATTATGTAGCTCGTGTCGACACGAAGAAGAATTAGAAGTGGCCTTCTTCCCGAAAATTCATCTACGGCTGTACCGATTAATGCAGACTCGAGTATGTGTTTAGCACCCCTTAGATTCCTGTGAATACATGCCGTTGACACCGCCTGGAACACAGCTCCAACAGCCCCATACAGAGCGTTAATGTCAAAGCCATACTTTTGAATTTAATGGCATAAACAGAATATATTTTAGATTACCAAAAATTCCGCCAACAGTTTTCCCATGAGCTAAGACCATAAAACAGGGTTTTGTCAAAAACAAAAGACAAAGTATGAGTAGTTATGTACAGATTATTTTCCCTGGAAGAACTAGAACCATCTCGTTTATTTAAAATACAGATTGCTGATCATACTTATCAGCTCTACAACACAGGACAATCTGCTAAATATTCACATCGTATCATCTTAAAGAATACCAGCTTATATTTTCGCTGTGGGTTGAACAAAACTACAAACATCAGGGGTATTAAGGACCTGTTGCAGTCCCAGCTGTATTCTGTCTTATATGAATACTTGGCACCATCTGCACGAAACTGCTGACGTCGTCCTGAGCAAATTATACAGTCGCCACAGTTTTGATAACTAGAAACGGGACAGTTATTTTTTCTCAACACGTGACATCAATCGGCTCTTTTCAAACCTCGACCTTTTAAAATCACTTCAGAAGTTACTGCACTTCAGAAGGCTTTGCCTCGTCCTTCCAATATAGCTTTATTTCAGGCCTAGTCAGTAATGTACTATTTTTCATATTCTACGAGTTTTTTTGGGTCTATCCGTCCACTCTTTCCCAACCACTGCCTCTCCTGTAAGCAAGGATCTACAATGGCGACCAACCACAAAAACGCCGAAACAATGAAGCTCGACGCATCCCGGGGAAATGAATGAACCGTCTTGAAACCCGCAACGAAACTAATCTGAAAAAGATTTAGGAGGAGCCCAAAATTTGTATTTTTTTTGTATTTGTGCATTCCAATTTTACAAAATAATATAGACCAGGCTTCTAAAATAAGGTGACCTGTATGTCCGAAGCCAGTTTCTTCCTTGTATACAATGAGACGCCACTCTTGCGTATAGCCACAATTTTAGTAATATTTTTCGATTTGAAAAAAGAACTAACAAAATAATAGAAAAAAATGCGAAAATCGGCCACTTTTGGCACTTTTTCTATATTAAACTATATTTTATAGAGTTAGTCGTTTCGGATTAAACTACCTTACCTACCTTTACTTCAATTCTGTGCAACCAGATTTTCGATAAATGATGTACACAGCGTGTTTTTTTGCTGATGGGGGCGCCACTAAGCTGTGGGGAGTCCCTTAAGTTACATAAAACCAAGACATTCCCATATAAGCCATGATTCCTGGTCACCTAACTTTAGTCATTTTGTCCTTTATACAACAAACACGGTATTTCTCAGTTATAATAATGAAGATTTTTCATCTTTAACCAAAAGTTCGTTCACATCAACTTGACAAGTAGACAAAGAATTAATAAGTTCACCCCTAGGGAAGCAAGTTACTGACTATGTAATTAAAGCTGTTATCAAGGTGTTCATTTAATTTTGTATGTATTATTAACTAAATGTGTTAACTTTGAACGCTTTGAAGGTATTCAGAAAGGAGTTTGTCTTAATTTGAACGAAAAAGTTCGGATATTTCAGATGTTGTTCAAAGAAGTTTTCCTGTATGAATTTGAGCATGAATTGAATTTGGATATAATGTAAAATACATGATGAAATATAAACCATGTCATAAAAGGATGGCTTAAGGTGCATATAGCAGCCAAGTGGCGCCCCCATCAGTAAAAATATTATTTCTCGCTGAATACATAATTTATCTAAAATTCGCTTTTAACGATTGAAGTACAGGTACTGTAGTTTAATCAGAAACTATTAACTCTGTATATTATAGTTCGCTGTAGTTGAAGATAGAATAAAAACTTTTTAACAAAAAATAAAACCGACTTCAAAAACCTTAACTAAAAAGTAAAAAATAATTATTGTATGTATTTTAAAATCTTAACTTAAACAACATTTTTAAGGCGGCGCGTGGTTGACCCTTTGCGTCATGTAATGTACAGTCCAGCGCAATATCTATAGTAAAAACAGTTTATGTGAACGTACATGAAAATCACGCGCCGCCTTCAAAATGTTGTTTAAGTTAAGATTTTAAAATACATACAATAATTATTTTTTACTTTTTAGTTAAGGTTTTTGAAGTCGGTTTTATTTTTTGTTAAAAAGTTTTTATTTCATACTTTTTAGTTGAGGGTTGATTCATAAATGTTTATATAACCAATTTGAGAATATATTTTTATTAACCTTAGCTATCCCACTGCTGGGCAAAGGTCTCGCTCATGTTCTTCCAAACGTCTAATCACTATCGTGAAAAAAAAACACGCATATCGGCCAAGAATTCTCAGAATGAGGAACCAATGAGCAGATCATCTAGATACGTAAAGCTAAAATAAACTGATTTATTGAAGCTGGTTAAAAAACTACTTTACCTAAGTCAATAAAATTTATATGGGACCACCGCGCGGACTTTCTCTACCAAATAAAAAAACAACCACGTAAATCGGCCCACAAATCTCGGAGTAATCGGTGTACATACATGAAAAAAAAAAAAAAAAAAAAAAAAAAAAAAAAAAACCCGCGGAATACATAACCTCCTCCTTTTTTTGAAGTCGGTTAAAAAGTGTCAAAAGTGGCTGATTTTCGCACTTTTTTTATATACAACTACAGCGAACTATAATTTACAGTGAAAGAAGAAAGAAAGAAAGAAAAAAACACATTTATTGGACACAAAACCAACAAACACATACACAACAACAATAGCAACAAAAAGACAAACAAGTGTAATAAAAAAATTATGAAACGAAAAAAAAAACAATATTATTGATGCGCACAACGTGAACACAAAAGGGTATAAGCAGGGGATGGTACTAGCACGACAGTAACCAGTAGGTATTGCTCAGTGAGTTCATAGTTTCTGATTAAACTACGGTACCTCGATAAATGATGTATTCAGTGAGTAATTATGTTTTACTGATTGGGGCGCCCAAATTAATTAAAATTAATTAATTAATTTAGCTCTTAAGGCCTTCATGATATACGCTCGGAAATTCGAATATAAAACAGCGCTGCAACGGTTAACAGGTTTCGCGAGGAATCAAAATACTTTTGTGCCACTCTAAACCGTGTTCTTTATTCTACTTTTGCTTTCTTCTACCTTAATTTTCCTTTCTTTTTAGGGTTCCGTAGTCCTACAAGGAACCCTTATAGTTTCGTCATTTCCGTCCGTCTGTCCTAATCCTTTACAGCTTAATAACTTCTACAGTTATAAACATAAGTAAATGAAATTTTGTTAAAAAATAGTCTAGATATAGATCTCAATTTTAAAAGAATAAAAAAATCGTGATTTCGTGTTTTAGGGGTGGCGCCCATACATGTGAAATGGGGATGAAAAATTTTTTTTCGCTGCACCCCCTCGTGTGGGGGGGGGTATCATTGAATAGGTCTACTAAAATGAAGGTAATGTTTCATACATCACTTTTTTATCAGGTGTACCATCTGCGAAATATAGCCCGCCAAATTGGCTTGAATGTGTCCCCCCCTGCCATTTCTAAACTATGCATTGTAGAAACTTATAATCTTCCACATTGATAGACCTTTGTAAAAACTCTCTCTTAAAATTATTTCGAGTATAATGTGATTATAAATTTTTGAGTTATAGAGAGAAAACTGAAAAATACTTAAAACATCTAGTTCAAAGGTCATTGATCTTAGAAAAAAAATATCACAGCAAATAATGCTCCTTTAGCTACATTATTTTTGAAAAAATCACAAAAAGTTACTTTGTTTTATGTTGACATGACACACTTCTTAAATTTGGCGCCTTCTAGCGGCTACTAACAACACTCTCTGAGTCGCCAATGCTGCCGTCTATTGCAAAAACTAAAATAGCCATGATTAATATTCGATTTGATTTGTTTGTAACACCTACTTAAGGAACCCTGTAATACTGAGTAGGGCCCAACATGCTCTTGGCCGTTTTTTTTTGTTTTAAGTTTCCCTTTTCTTTTACTCTTTCCGTGGATTTATCTAAACTAGACGCTGGCAGAAATGTTTAACGGGTTGCCATAATAAATAAAAAAAAAAAAATGCTTTTACAAAAAACAAAAACAACCTGTGATGCTCATTGCTCATATTGCTCATAAAGATATAATCTAGTGGTAATCTAGGCTCCATGAATAGCATCAGCAGCTTTAAAAAAATTAAATAAATAAATGTTTTACGACATTTTTACACAACACCATCTAGTCACAAACTAAGCAGAGCTTGTGCTATGGGTACTAGACAATGGATATAATACTTCTATACTTTTTTTTCGTAAATACATACTTATAATAAATACATAAGAAACACCCAGACCAACACAAACACTTATGTTCATCACACAAATATTTGTGTCCTGTGGGAATCGAACCCACGACCTCGATATAAAAGTGCAGTTATTGCTTTCTCACGATTTCTTTGAAAACTTTTCTCCAGTGCTAAGTTTCAGACTTAGCCCCGTTGTAGTCCTATCTCAAAAACTCATCGTGTATATTTATTTATACGGTTAATTTATGTCGTTATTAACAATACGTACAGCCTCAGAAAATACAAAATATTTTCAACACCACCAGCAAAAATATCACTAAAATGAATGTAAGGCCAAATTCCGGATCTCGAACGCCATATCTGGCCATAAGTGATCCATCAATATTTCAATATTACTGAAAGGTTTCATTCAACACGGCCAGCCCTTTGCCAAGTCCTGTGACGTCAGACAGGTTAATATTTTAACGGATTCAGATTGGGATTATGCTTTTGGGATATTTTGTAGGTATTTATTTGTGATTTCTGATATCGTGATATTTGATTATGATTTACAAGCCTATGCCCAGGGCTTTGCCCGGTTATAATTCAGTTTATTTATCATGGATAGACGTCATCATGGATCAGAATTGATAGATAGATAGATATTTTATATGAATATACTTTATTGTACACCATGAAAATAGTAGTAAACAGGAACAACGTATAAATTGTGGGTACATGGGCGGTCTTATCGCTAAAAGCGATATCTTCCAGACAACCTTTGGATGGACAAAGAAGACGTAAGATAATAACTTCTTAGGTTTTCGCGATCACTACACATTATAATAAAACAAAGTTTAACCGGATTAAATCGCGTATATTATTTAAATTGGTTTCCCTGACGATATTGTACGGTAGATTAAAATATTTTTTTAGAAATATCTGTAAAGACGATTGTCATCGTCTACCTGCGACCACGAAATGCTGCAAAGCTTTCGAAACGTCAGGGAAACCAATTTAAATAATATACGCGATTTAATCCGGTTAAACTTTGTTTTATTATAAGACGTAAGATCTTGAGGTTGATACCTGGGTCAATCAACAATTTTACCTAAACTTTGTCGTCCCCGACAAAAATACTTCTTGAATCATTGTTCTTGACAGAAATACACTAAATTGGAATAACAACATGCCCAAATTATATGCCAAACCATAAATTATCATTAATTATCATAATAATTTCTTAGGTTTTCGCGATCACTACAAATTACAATAAAACAAGTTTAACCGGATTACCTACATCGCGTATATTATTTAAATTGGTTTTCCTGATGTTTAGAAGGGTCAGTCCAAGCTTTGCAGCGTTCGTGGTTGCAGGAAGACTAAGATGACAGGCGTCTTTACAGATATTTCAATAGTTTTTTGCTGTTTGGGACTTAATTATTTTTAGAACTGCATTCCAAACAAACATAACATAACATTATTAATGTAACATAACATAACATAACATCACGCCTGTATTTCCCCGAAGGGGTAGGCAGAGGTGTAATAATAGTACACCCACATTTCGCCAGTTATGTTTTGTTAGTTATTAATATAAGTAAATACTACCCTCCACCAGTTTTTAAAGACGGCTCGCGCAGTCACCGGTGTTCGCTCCTTCATAATGTAGCTAAATATTATCTGGTATCTACCCACATTGTACTTATTTAATAAAAAATAAAATAAAAATCATTTAATTCAGACCTTCACGATCCATAAACATCCATAAACACACAAAACAAGAGTTTGTTAGTAAAGAGATAACTTATATATTATGTTACTAGACATCATTATACACACATACACTCACGTGCAGGCTGTTCCAGTGGCCACTAATGCGACTGTCCAGCCTGCTCGCTATCATTTCCAGGATGTTGTTAGTGCTGGCGCGGACTCTGCAGAGCGTTGCGGCGCACCGCTAGCGTAGTATGGCATGGAACATGGAAGCCGTCGACGTGGGGACGCCCACATGCCAGACATTAATATCCTACCTTGTTAACTACATTTTTGTTTATCTGTTTGCATAGTCGATGATACTGATGTACGGTAAAACTCTAATGAGTTTATGTTTACATCTTTAGAATGTTTTTGTTATGTATACCACTGAACAAATAAATAAATAAACAGGTGGAAGCTGCCAACCATCTTCGCTATTAAAATAAGAATGTTTTGTTTTACAAATCGAAGAAAATGGTTGAGTTTGTAAGGGCATGTTTACACACTGCAGACTTCAGTTCAAGAACATATAGGTGACGTCTGTTCATGACGTCACCTATATGTTCTTTAATTATAGTGGCTATACTACGCTAAAATACGTTACATAGGGCAAACAAAGCGTAGTATAGCCACTACAATCAAAGAAAAACTCGCATTTATAGTATTAGTAGGATTACTTTCCGTCCGAGATTTTGACCACGTAAACTATGAATGAACCACCTTCTTTGTCTAACCCAGAAGAAGTCGATGTAAAAGCTACAATAAATAAATAAATATCTTTAGAACATTTTTACACAGCACCATCTAGTCCCTCTCTCTCCCTAGTCTAGACAATGGATATAATACTTATATACTTTTATTTTTGTAAATACATACTTATAATACATGAAAGCTACAATTTTTTTAGCTTTTAGTTTTCATCGTAAGTACTAGTTTAATTATAAATAAGATGGAAAATAATAAACTGTAATTAGATCATTAGTTTCTTATACGACTTGATAGCAAAATAATTAGCATATATTCAATATATTTAAAAGTTAAAAAATCATCGCATATTGATTATAATTCAAACGTTTTATATTTGTAATACGCGAACTATTAAACTTAATAGCGCAATTTGTAAAAAAATATTATTATAGTACGCTTTCACTTCTTGAATTAATAAAATATTAGCCCAAAGCTTGGACTAAACAGCCATCTAAAAAATATTTTAATTAATATTGAACTAAGTTTACGGGACTTGTCGCGCACAATTAAATCAAAATATAACAAACATTTTGACTAACCTCGACGTTTCGGTCAAGTTGCATTGGCCGTGGTCACGAGCAGACTGAAGTATGTGGGTGTCATCGTCTTGAGCGGCGGGTGTTTTCTCGAACTACCCGCGGTTGGTTTTTCGTAACGTCGCTGATTTAATTGTGCGCGACAAGTCCCGTAAACTTAGTTCAATATGAGTGAAATTCGCGAAAGTTTAAAAACTTCTATTTTAATTAATACTTATGTAAATAAATAGATAATGTGTCCTAAGATTTTATCTTTTTCAGAAATACCTAATCTACTTACCGTACAAGCTTTCATATTTATTAGTTTACTCCACTCCAAAATGAGAAAAAGTCTCAATTATTTTCGTCGCAATTTTTTTTTAATAACTTCTATTAAAATACGATTGGAAGGCTTCTTTCTTCTTCATATTTGAGTATACATGCTTTGCCCCAATTTCATTCTAACTTAAGCACGACTACTAAGTTTTCTCCAAGGCGGAAATAGAAATGATTGTGACTGAATCACCCACGCGACGTTGTTAAACTTTGATAGGGTTTCATAAACTCGTGGGAGAATAGGCTAACGGAACGGCGGACGTAATCTCGCTAAACAATAAGTGAAGCACCCATAGTAAGTCGGCTCGCTTGGAAGTATGGGCTGGCACACACACATTCACACCCATAGTAAGTCTAACAGCCACAATTACGCAACAAATCTCATGTGATGGAAGTCTTTGTCGTAGTATCAAAAATAAAATTGTTAAAATATCTCTAGTGCAGCGGTACTCTAAGTGTGTTCCGCGGAACCCTAGGGTTCCGCGATACCCCTGTAGGGGTTCCGCAAGAATTTAGAAAAAAAAAACAAAACACCTCTCTCTGGTCACTGGTCGAACGTTTTGAATCCGCCCGCCGCGCGTATACTTGTGAGCGCGCAGTCCCTTTGATAAAAGCCGCCTCTGAATTAGACGCTATAGTTGTGAACAAGCGACTTTCGGCTCTATCTTCAAAAGCATAAAGTCGAGATTGTTTACAACGCATTTTTTTGTATTTATATTTTTATTTCCGCTTTTTGTTTATCAAAGGCGCCGACTCGAGTATTTTTGAGAATGTTCGAGTTCGAGTCTATCTACCTACCAGTCGTACCTACCTACTTACAAGCTGGCTAGCCTGCTGCCTTCTTGTAAGTTCTACTGCCCGCTGTATTCTGATTGTATCAGTTTTGTACATTTCTTCTTTGGACTAAACTTTGTCTCATAAACGCAGTAACGATTGTGCATTATTTTGACCCTACCATCCTGACGTGTAACATTATTAATAAAGAAGAATGGAACGTTGGCTTAAAGGTGTTAAACGTGTTGCAACGACATCTTCTAATGACGCTGAATGTTCAAAAGCAGTACGCGCGGAGAATACAGCAATTACCGATCCAGACGATGATGCCACGACGTCAAGCTCCACGGTTTCAAAGACGAAAAAAAGGAAGTATGATGAATCATATATCAGTTTCGGATTTGTTGATTCCAACGGCTCACCTCTCTGCATGTTATGTAGTAAACTGCTTCCTAATAGTTCCATGGCACCTGCCAAATTACGCAGACATTTAGAAACTGTACACCCCGAGTCTAAAGACAAGAATAAAGAATTTTTTGTTCGTAAAAAAGAACAGTTATTGGAAAGTCAAAAAAATATGATGCATGTAACACAAACTATCAATGAAAAGGCCACGGAGGCATCATATTTAGTTAGCTATCGCATTGCACAAGCAGGTGAAGCGCACACTATCGCTGAGAATTTAATAAAGCCATGTGTGTTAGACATAACAAAATTTATGCTCGATGAAAAATCTGCAAAGCATCTTTCTACTGTACCGCTATCAAACGATACTGTTTCACGGCGAATCCATGATCTGGCAAGCTACGTCAAACAAGAACTAGTTGCACGTCTACAAAAAACACGATTCGCCTTGCAAATGGATGAGTCAACTGATGTCACTGGTCTGGCTATCTTGCTGGTTATCGTGAGATATCCATATGAACGTTCTTTTGAAGAAGACATGCTTATGTGTTCACCGCTGCCCACAAACACTACCGGGGAAGAAATTTTTAATAAAATAAACATATTTTTTAAAGAAAATAATCTTAGTTGGAACGATTGCATTGACATTTGTACAGATGGGGCCAAGGCGATGACAGGTAAAACAGCAGGAGCAGTATCACGAATAAAAAGTAAAGCGCCTAATTGTAGTTCCAGCCATTGTATTTTGCATAGACAAGCACTTGCGATGAAGCAAATGCCGTCAAATCTAAAATTAGTTATGGATGAAGCGGTAAAAATAATTAATTTTATCAAATCACGACCACTACAATCCCGATTGTTCTCATTATTGTGTGAAGATTATGGCAGCAAACATAAAACACTGCTGCTCCATACAGAAGTGCGATGGCTGTCTCGGGGTAAAACTTTAACAAGGCTATTTGAACTTAGAGCCGAGTTACAAATGTTTCTTTCAGCAGATACAGTTTCTTTTAATTTGAAAGACCGTTTGTATGATAAAACTTGGTTGTTCCGATTGTCTTTTATGGCGGATATCTTTCAAAAACTGAACGAATTGAATTTATCATTGCAAGCTAAACAGACAACAGTGTTCCAGGCCTATAACAAAATAACTGCCTTCAAAAGAAAATTAGATTTTTGGATTATTTGCGTTGGTAAGAGAGAAATAGAAAGCTTTACGTCACTCAGTGAGTTTGTTAGCGATAACGACTCGGAAATGTTTCAAGATGATGTGTTTGAAGAATTGGTCCAATATCTCACTTCGATGCGCGCATCTTTTGTAAAGTATTTTCCCGAAGAACATAATACAAAAATGAAGCTGAATTCATGGATTCATAATCCTTTTTTACCCAACTTGCAAAAGCCCGAAAGTATGTCAAACGAGATATATGAATCTCTTTTAGAAATGTCATCAGACACAAGTATGGAGTCACTGTTCAAAACGACGCCTCTCAACGATTTTTGGTGCAGAATCCGTGATGAATATCCAATGCTTGGCAGAATGGCTCTGAATATTCTTCTCCCGTTCCCAACAACATATTTGTGCGAAACAGGATTCTCAACCTATGCAGCCACGAAAACAAAATATCGCAATAGACTGGACGCCGAACCTGATATGAGACTTCAAATGTCTTCTATCAAACCTGATATCAACCAATTGATGAAAAATAAAAAACAGTTTCATACCTCCCATTAGTTAAGATTTTTTCATTTTTAATATCTTCTATTATTGTACTTGGCATGTGGTTAAAGTAAGTAATAATTAGTAACTGTTACATTGTACTTTTATTATGCTTATATAATAAAGAATACACTTTTAAAAACTATTGTTTTATTGTAGGGTTCCGTCAAGTATTTTGCTTGTCAAAAGGGTTCCGTGACCAAAAAAGTTTGAGAACCGCTGCTCTAGTGTATTAAAAATAAAATACTGTTGAAATAATAGTGGGTTTAAGAAAAAATTAAGTGCTTTAATAATTTCTTAGCGAGATTCCGTCCGCCTTTTTTTATTCGTCAGTGTACTCAATGATACCAGCCATAATGCCCCATCGCTCACCATCAAAATAAACCCGCGAGTTGGAGGTTTTTTTTCCATCTTCAGAACATTGTTGCGTGATATGCGTCTATTTTGAAAGTCATTACTTGATCAAACTGTGAACGCTTACCTGCAACAAAGAAAAATGTTATGTCAATAACATCCATTGATACAATTATTACAAAATATTGTTAGAAAATGATGAATGAATAAAATAAATATTTAAACAATAAATTGCCCTCTCACAAAATATGAATTGGGATTAACTTACACTTGAAAAAAGAAAAAAAAAGAAAGAAAAAGATTTTATTCTTGCGCTCCATTTGACGCACACACTACAATACTTATACATAATACTTTACAATTCCATGACAAATTAGTAAAGTTAAAATTGACAACTGACAACACTGGACATAAACAATACATGATCTGTGGTTATTACGGTACATCATCGGTTTTTAGGGTTCCGTAGTCCTACAAGGAACCCTTATAGTTTCGTCATGTCCGTCCGTCTGTCCGTCTGTCCGTCTATCCGTCTGTCCGTCTGTCCGTCTGTCCGTCTGTTCGTCTGTCCGTCTATCCGTCTGTCCGTCTGTCCGTCTGTCCTAATCCTTTACCGCTTAATAACTTCAACAGTTATACATATAAGTAAATGAAATTTTGACAAAAAATGGAATAGATATAGATCTCAATTTTAAATGAATAAAAAATCGTGATTACGTATTTTAGGGATAGCGCCCATACGTGTGAAATGGGGATGAAAATTTTTTTTTCGCTGCACTCCCTCGTGTGGGGTATTATTGAATAGGTCTACTAAAATGAAGGTAATGTTTCATACATAACTTTTTTATCAGGTGTACCATCTGCGAAATATAGCCCGCCAAAGTGGCTTGCAATGTGTCCCCCCCCCCCAGCCATTTCTAAACTATGCAACGTAGAAACTTATAATCTTCCACATTGATAGACCTTTATAAAAACTCTCTTTTAAAATTATTTTGAGTATAATTTGATAATAAATTTTTGAGTTATAGAGAGAAAACTGAAAAATACTTAAAACGTCCTAGTTCAAAGGTCATTGACCATAGAGAAAAATGATCGTAGCAAATAATGCTCCTTTAGCTACTTTCTATTTAAATTTTTTACAAAAAGTAACTTTGTGTTATATTGAAATGACAAACTTCTTAAATTTGGCGCTGTACAGTGCCATCTAGCGGCTAGTAGCAACACTCTCTGAATCGCCAATGGTGCCGTCTATTGCATTTGGCACTTTATAGCGCCATCTAGCGGCGGCTACTAACAACACTATCTGAGTCACCAATGCTGCCGTCTATTGCAAAAACTAAAATAGCCATGATTAATATTCGATTTGATTTGTTTGTAACACCTACCTACTATAATACTGAGCATGGCCCGACATGCTCTTGGCCGGTTTTTTTGTTCTACATCATCTGAGTACATTATAGTCTGTGATTTTTTTTTAACCGATTATTATTATTATATTTTATAAAGAACGTCTTCTTTGTAACTGAATGTTTTTTTATATGATAATAATTACTTATACGTAACGAACTAAATTCAATTAATTCATTCATCATGAATTTTAAAACCGTTTTTAAAGTTCCGTCCAAACACAAATGGTGCCAACAGCACGCTGGCGCTGTTACTATGCTTACGCCGCCGGCCGTCTGTCCATCCGTCTATCTGTCACAGAGCTGTCTGAGGTTTTAACCCTAATAGCCACAGACCTACGTAATAGCAAAATACGTTGTTTCTATGTGCATCCTGATCATAATCGCAAATACTAAAAATAATGAAGTCTCAGCCCAAAGAAGACGCGATGCAAAAAACTTCAATTTTTTATGTATGTACTGGGTGTAAGGGGAACGCTTCCGAAAACGAAGATAGGTGCTGGTGATTACTGATACGAAACCACGAAAAAAAATGCGATTCTTTTTTTAGATTTTTTCATATATATTTTTTTGCATTTTTTTATACATAACCAGCTTTGGGCAGTTAAATAAAACTCATAAATAATGAAAAATGAAAAAAAAAAAATTACAAAATAATTTAAAAGAATCGCATTTTTTTTCGTGGTTTCGTATCAGTAATCACCAGCACTATCACCTGACTTCGTTTTCGGAAGCGTTATCCTGACACCCTGTATAATGTAACAAGTTAGGAGAATGGCCCTGGACTTTTTGGAAATTATAAGTATTATTTATCACCAGCCATAACAAAGGAATTGGCAATTTTAGTATTTTGTTGGGCAGTCAGCTCCGCTACCAACCTGCTGACTGGCTAATCTTTTCCCCATGGCATGAGCTATTATCATTGTGTAGCTCATGTCGACACGATAGAAGAAGAAGTATTTTGTTCTAAACACACAGTGATAGTACAATAAACCTTGAAACGGTTACCTGTTACCATTACATAGGTACTTAATTCCCGCGTAAAATGACGCAACTCACTTCTTTCACAAAACCCTGTGAATGAGGGGTCGTTTTAAATTATCGTCTGTTATTAAAACGAATCGGGTGTCATCACTCTTTCTTATAATGGATTTTCTGGTATCTATTACGGGCTGTAAAATAACCAATATCAATCAACAGCTTTGACGGGTCGCGGAATGGATACCTAAAAAGTTATTTTATTGGAAATCGCTTTTTATTGAAATATCTTGGTCATATTTTACGGACTTGGTGTTAAGAGGCTGACAACACCTAAAAAATCAGACCTCTGCGGTCACTGTCGTTTCGTACAGAACTGAAAGAGAGGCAACGAGCCGAGGTACGTCGGATACGCCGCTCAACTTGAATGAAAATTAGGTTTTTTTTTTTTTTTTATAAAAAACTAAAAGCTTATTTGAAAAACAGAAACAATAAATGTTTAGATTATTGTCTTTCTCAAATGTTTTCTTAATTTTATTTATAATATTTAGTAAATAATAGAGATTGTTTGCTTTAAAGCATGTTTTAAGAGGTTAGTTTACAATTCTTTTCTATCGAGAAAACTTCAAGAAAACGTGTTTTGGGCACAATACAGTTTCAGAAAATACGATCAAGATTAACATATATTTTTTTCACTGCCACAAACTGAATAGATACAGCTAAAAATGTTTTAAAAGAAGACAATTTGGGGTATTTGGCTGTTATCAGCGTCTTAAACGATAATATTTTAGATGTCGAAATCTGCCTTAGTCATAACATTGAGATTTCTAATGGATTGGAAGCCTTTACAAACAGTTTGGTACAGGGTACAAACCAGGGCCTGCAGTCTCGACATAGATAGCGATCGCTTTGCGACCGAAATCGGTCGCTAAGTCCTAACGATCCGAAAATAACGATATTTTGTAGTCTCTACAGTAAAGCTATCGATTTTTATCGGTATCCTAACGAACTTTTTCGCAAACTTTACGATTTCTCGTAATGTTAACGAAATACTTTGCGACCATTTTGGACAGCCCGCAAAGTGTTCGTTAGGATCGTTAGCTGTTATTTCGTTGTTTTTAGGGGCTAAAAAGTAAAAATCAACAACATATTATAGCGGAAGCTAGTTATACATAATTATTATCATAATAATTTATTGTAAAAGATGTTATTTAATCAAAAATGTTTTTATATCTTATTTAGTCAATGAAATAAGATATAAAAACATTTGCATTTGCTTGGCGCAAATAAATCTAATATCCAATAATATTTGTCTAATATCTAAATCTTATATCCAATTTAATAATAAATAAAATAAATAAATTTAAAATATAAATACACAATATACACATATTACGACTACTTTACTACCTACTCACCTATTATAATTTCAACAATATAAAAAAGTACAAAATATAGATTTAAAATATAACATAAAAAGTGAACTTAGGCGTCGAAGAACTTCTCATATTTTATATGAATTATTATAGATTTGTAGTAATTAAAATAATAAACACATTAAATTACAAATTATGTTTATTTGCAAATGAAACAAGTGTAACTCCTATTTTATTTCGCAGCCTGAATAAATCTGTTCGTTTTTTGTTTACAGCTCCTTATAAGTTATAACTAAATCTTACTTTCTACCTGCGCCCATCACCCGTCCACTTTTTAGAAACAAAAGCCAATGGTCTAACATCTGGCGATACAATAGTCTTTACCTAAATAAAACAATAACGTTGATACAAACCATTTTTTCTACTCCACATTCACGATTTTAAATTGCAAGCAAAATAATATGATTTACCCAGTAAATATTTCAATGTCTTGGAATTTGATACTCTTGACAAATTTAACATTAGTTTAGTAGTGTCCTTTGATATTTAACAAGTTAATTTAATTATAAAAACGAGAAAACCTAATTTAAAGTTATGATAAAAAAAAGTAAGTTTTACATCGTTTTTGTAAAATTGTCAACAAAAAACAATTATTTTTATAACACCATGTCTACCAATTTCTCCATTAATTCAGGGAGATTTTTTTATGGACATTATTTTTCTACGAAAACGTCAAGCTATGAATAGGGTTTTCGCTAGCATAACGACACTGTAAAGCAAAGATAATTAACGATTCTGCTCGGTATCTCGGCTGTAGAGACTTGCATTTATCGTAAGCATCGTTACTGCAACCAACGTTTTTCGTTATTATTTAGCGATCGGTAGTTTGCGACGGCATCGCTATCTATGTCGAGACTGCAGGCCCAGTACGTCTTCAATCACGATTTACGAAGCGAATAATTAGTAAATGGACCCATGCTGCCTCACACGAATAGAGCTGTGTTCTCAACTCTCAACATACCATAACCTTCATACACAAACAGTTTGAATAGAGCCTGCATCATAGAAATCTAAATAATAAGGTAATAGAAATGTTATCTACTGCCTTTTAATACCGGAACGCGTGTCGCCGGTTTCCCGCTACCAACACATAAATACGCAATTACGCCCACCATGTTTCTAGCATTCAATTCATAAGAAATTAAGGCTAAAAATGTTCCGTTGTTAGACATGCTACAAAATACAATTTTAGTGACCATGCGTCAAAAATAGCACTGATGATCAAGCAAAAGGTTCGCGCACTGATGTCCTACGAGACACCTGTACGCGGCGACAAGTAGACGCGGTTTTACCACTTCTATATCTTATTATTTAGATTTCTATGGCCTGCATGCATATTAACTAAGTAATTAAATTAATTAAATAAAATAATTAAATATCTTCGGGACATTTTTACACAGCAACATCTAGTCCCAAACTAAGCAGAGCTTGTGATATGGGTACTAGACAAAGGATATAATACTTATATACTTTTTTTTTTGTAATTCATTTCTGAATTTACACAAACGGACTCCTAGTGCATATAATCAGCAGTTATCAGTGCTCACGTGACAAACAATGCTTTTGTTAATCCATGTGCCTTATTTTATAGTGTGACTAACTGTCAAATGCCTTCTTAAGATCTATAGAAATATCGAATGCAAATTTATTTTTGTCAATAGAGTCCTTAACTGTAGCAGATAAAGTATTTTGTTTTGGTCGAAAACCATATTGTTGTTAAGAATTTTTTTTAAGAGCTTCATGTTAATTAAATTATTATTGAGACGTGTGTAAATGATCTTTTCAAAGATTTTAGACATCACAGGCAATACAGATATTGGTCGGTAAAATAATTACTAGGGTCAGCTTTGCTTCCATTTCTATGCATACATAAATATTCCTAAGTGTCACACTATAGTATGTATGTTTCTATTTTTTTAATGAGATATAGATCTGCTCTTTACCGCAATCTAGAGAGCTTTGTCAAGATGTGGTCGAGCATGGAGCGAGCAAACCTATTAGGTGCCGATTCACTGCAGCTTTAGACGGTAGGGTTGTAAGTTCCCGGAAATACAGATGAACAGTGAATTCCACAACTTGGCTGTGTGCATTATGCAGTGGCGTGCAGTGACCTACTTTATTTGAATTTAATTGTGGTCTAAGTTATTGATTTTTGTATGTAGAAAGATTAATTTAGCATTAATAGGTCTATTAAAAGATAAATAATCATTGTACTTTGAAAAAAAGATAATAACTTACACCACTATTGAATTTGAATGAGGAAGGCACTGGGTACTGCCTAATTGCCTATATGGAATGCACGCCACTGGCATTATGAAAGTGTTTTCAAAGCGCTTGGTCCTGATACTAGGGCTTTCTACCAAATGTGGATGATATCCTGCAGTGCGTCTTGTAGTCTGATGAAAGAAAGAAGATGGCGGAATAAGGCCATGGAGTTCTTACGCACATTTATCAAAGTACAGCCTGTAGAACACCGACAAACAAGTAACTGTGCGTCTATGGGCAATGTATGTATGGGTTCTATTACATGTGACAAACACAGTTATTTTCAATATTTCCACCCAGAACCATCTTTCTATATGCATATCATTGAAGTTATGCAAATACATTCAGATGAAAGGAAAACATTTGAATCCCAAAGTGCGTGTAAGGAAATAGAATCAAAATATATCGATATGTGTATTTCCCATGGAAAACCATTCCAACGTGAAGCCCGTATACCCGGAAATAAAACGGATCCGCTTTTAAAGCGTACAGACTTATTTTGTTTTTTTATTGAAAGGGGATGGAAAAATTGCAGGTTTTCAAGTAGAGTAGTGCAATATTTGTCAGATTGGTTCTACGTGGCAACATGCCAGCGAAGTTGGAAATAAGATTGCATAGCGATTTTGTATCTGGCGAGATGAAAACCGTTGGGCTGGAAGTACTTTTGTGGATTACCTCGCGTTGTGTCAAACTTCTTTACATTCAGTATAGTTAGTACTTCCTTTTTATTTTTATTTTTTTTGCCTTGGGGAAATCCTCATGGACGCACTCCGCCTGGGGTAGGCGGAGCCAGTGTCGGACTCTTACCGACTAAATCCACCACGGTGTTCCTTCAACTACCTTAGCCGGGGGCGTGGGAACCCTTGAGTATTCACACAACCACCGCACCTGCCTAGGCGGCGCACACAGAATACTGCACGCCACCTCACCTCAAGGGCCTTTACCAGCTACGCCAGCCGCGCCAACTACACTAGCTACGCCAGCTGCAGGTCGGGCAGCAGACTACCCCGAGTCTGCTGCTCGCAGGCCCCATCCTCCCGTAATTTTTTATAGAGGTATTCTTCCTCGTGGTCCAGGCGGTGAAGCCAAGACCCTCGGTCCCAAGAAGCGCGAGAACACTACTCAGCAGGCACCCCTGGGGTTACGAGATCGACGGGGGCAGGGAAGGACAATCCCCCCGCTGCCTGCCAAGTGGCAGGGTGAGTTCACACCGGGCCCACCCCTACTCCTCCACTGTGCCCTCTGCTGACATCAGAGGGACACGTGGATCAACTCCCCGTTGGCCCACATGGGGCCCCTCCCGTATCAGAATATTCGCCACAGGCAATAAGATCCCCCGAAGGTTAAACCCTCGAAAGGATTCTATTGCCCGTAGCCAGGATGCACCGGCCTAACAACTGCCGTTACCTCCAGACGTGTCCAGAAGGACAAGCAGCCGTCAGACACACGTGGAGGTTTTCTGGCCAGCACCCCATAGTTAGTACTTCCTCGTTTAAGTTAGGTTATGTTGGACTCTGGGACGCTACTATTATTATTGCAATTTACATTGCATGAAAACGCTTCAAAATAGTTTTTATTTTAATCCATAAAAGAACGGCTAATAGATTTTCGCGGCTTATATGTTTGATCCGATATTATGCGAAACTATTATTAGATCCATAAGTTCGTTTATAAATACTATAAAGTCTCGAGGTTTATACCTATATCCTTACACTTTCAAATACATACCTTGATTTAGAAATTATTTTTTAACTCACGTAGATTTATAAAAAAACCAGATTCCTCTTATTTCTCCCAGAAATAATCTTATTTCACGCAACTGAGGCCACTAACAAAAGCTTGCTTTGTATTTCGTACAAGGCAAGCTTTGCTAAAATAATAGAAAATCATTTATTTTATAAGATAATATTATCCCACACAGTTTTGTTACAATAAACTGGAGGAAGTAGATTGTTCTACTAAAGCTTGTAGGCGAAACATTAACGGCCTGTCCTTTCATTGCGCTTGCGCATCCCACTAACATTTAAGCCCTGGCTTTATCCATCTTTTGTGACTTTACGAGGACACACGCGTAAAGGCCACCCTTTATTGAATAAAATAATCCACAGACAATAAAGTAACATTATCTTTTATTTTCATCGTTTCGCCCGCTGATATATTTTCACCGTAACACTTCCGACAATATTATTGTATATTCGTTTTTAGTGTTTCTTGTACGAATTTTATTTTTAATTGTAGTTTCTTGTTCGCCCGGGAAGCTATGCAATATTATCTCGTCCAAAATACCGCAGTGTCTCAAGACCTGTGCTCAAGACGAAAGTCTTTGACCAGTGTGTGTTGCCAGTAATTACTTACGGCACTGAAACGTGGCCGCTCACAATGGACCTGATAAGAAGGCTCAAAGTCACTCAAAGGGCAATGAATGGAGAGGGCTGTGCTCGAAATTTCCCTGCGTGATCGAATCAGAAATGAGATTCACAGGAGAACGAAGGTAACCGACATAGCCGGAAGAATTACCAAACTTGAGTGGCAGTGGGCGGGACACATGGCTCGCAGAACGGATGGCCGATGAGGCCGTAAAGTTTTGGAGTGGCGACTGTGTACTAGAAGGCGCAGCGTGGGTAGGCCCTCCACAAGGTGGACTGACGACCTGGTGAAGGTCGCGGAATTCGCTGGATGCAGAAAGCGCAGGACAAGTCGTGTCGTGGCGATGCTTGGAGTAGGCCTGTCCAGTAGTGGACGTCTTTCGGCTGAATTGGTGATGATGTAAGTAAGTAGTTCTTTATTTAGCACATTGAAAACTTGCTATACCTATTGATATTATTAATGACATTGCTTTATCATGACTTCTTCATTCATAAACGTTAAGAATTGCATCTAAATGAATTTTATTTCTTTTGAGTCTTTTTTTTAACCTCTTGGCTTGAGTCACAGAAATAGATAGAATGGCCAAGTGGACAGGGTGCGCGTGCCAACACTCTGCACCATAGTGCAGGGCTTTTCAAAGCCTTTCTCAGTGCGCCTCATAACTAGTTTCTGTAAATACTGTAATAGAAACCCGCAAAAATGCCTTATTGTGCTTTTTCTAACTGCAGAAACAGAAGCTGTAAAGTACATTTGATTAAAGTTAAATTTTAAAATGAATAACGTCAATATGGGAGGCGTAGTTTGTTCGAAAATTGCCACGCATGAATCGCAAGTAAAATTGTGATTACAACCATTCTATCTATTTCTGTGGCTTGAGTTTTATTTATAAACTTGTCTATTCACCAATTTCTATAATGGCCTAAAAGAGACATAGCTGTTAATATTATTCACGCTCACGCTATTCATAAAGTAAAAACTCTTTAGGAAATTAACTGTGACATTCCATTACAGGTTATCGGAAAAATGTCATGTTCTATGACCTTCAAAGAAACCCATTTTAGCACTATAGTTGGAGCCAAAATAAATCAGACCGAAAATCATTTAAAACAAAGTCAATCTTGAAAATGTATTTCATATTTCTGACCCAGTAGAGCGTAATGTTCTATTCTACATAATAGGTAAGTTTATTCAAATTCTAGATCTGAACACAAAGGTCAATTTAGACATGAAGTCATGAACAAATCAAGTGGGTTCAGTCAAGGAAAATAGGCTTTATTGGGTAGAGAATAAGGCTTTTTAGTTAGTATTTTATTCATAAGATCAGTGGGAAATACTGAGGTCGTTGAGGCGGCAGACCGTGATACAAGTCTAGACTTATGTATGGCTGACTTTTGCTAATGTCGAGGCTCAAATTATAAGTGTAGCGACACACTATGACGAAATTACAACGCTAAACTTCGGCTTTGATAATTCTAACTTGCAAGTGCAACATATCAGGCTAAAATTCGCGAGTAAATAAAATGAAAAAATCTGATCTCGCTTGATCAGTTCACAAATAAATTAAATCGATACTTTTATTTTTGTGATAAGTTTCACTCCAAATGAAAGAATGAAATGAAAGGCGAATACGAACGACTTACTTCCCTAAACAAATCTTTCCGGGGAAGGTTTATCACCGACCAGCCACAAAAAATCAGCCCATGCGATTCCCATTTTGAAATCAATATTTTGTTTTAAACAAAAGCTTTTAAAGTTTCTAACAGATTTTAGCTTGTTTGGACAACTGAAACTGGGTTTAAATTGACTTGCAAGTTTTGTAGCAGATATACAGACATACAAGGAAGCAAGCTAAATAAAAGCTTTTAATTAAAAAGAAGGAAAACAGAATCCTAATGTGTCGCCACACTTAAATGCAAATGAGTACCGAATACAAGGTATCAATGCAAATTATTTGTGTCTTCTGTGGTCGCTAAATGTTTTCTGACAGTAATTATATGGTAATGTAATCTCTTTTCTTGGAGACTGTTATTGAAATGTTTTAATTTGATACGGTATATTGTTAAGGCGTCAAGTGGCTTGCTGTTCCGAGTATCTAAATGCTAAACTGTTTTTGTGTGTAACTTTGTTACAAGACAATTCCATAACCGCCATTCCATTCCAGTCCATTTATGGCCAATATTAATATGCTATCTATTCACGATTTGCCATACTAGAGATAGAAATTTGACATATTTTGTATGTAGCTTTTGTAAAATTTCTGTCTCTAGTAGGGCAAATCGTGGATAGATAGGATACGGATAGCCAGTAAAATGCTAGATATATTTTCTTAGATAAGGACATCAAGAACACGGGATTACTCTTGTGTTTTGTTTTGTGATCAACGACTGAGTAATGTATTTTGTATGTGTTTTATTTTGTTTTTGTATATGCCCGCGGCTTGTCCCGCGTATAATTCAGTTTATCACAGAAAGACGTTACGGCGCATCTCTCGGGAACTATTTATCTTTTCGGTATAAAAAGTAACCTGTATTATAATCCGGGTTTGCACTAAATTTCATAAAAAAACCGGCCAAGAGCATGTCGGGCCATGCTCAGTATTATAGGGTTCCTTAAATAGGTCTAATTACAAACGAATCAAATCGAATATTAATCATTGCTATTTTAGTTTTTGCAAACAGCGCCACCTAGCGCTAAATTTATGAAGCTAAATTTAAGAAGTGTGTTTCTTTTTGTGATTTTTTTAAATAGATAGTAACTAAAGGAGCATTATTTGCTACGATCATTTTTCTCTAAGGTCAATGACCTATGAACTAGGACGTCTTAAGTATTTTTCAGTTTTCTCACTATAACTCAAAAATTTATAATCACATTATACTCAAAATAATTTTAAAAGAGAGTTTTTATAAAGGTCTATCAATGTTGAAGACTATATGTTTCTACGTTGCATAGTTTAGAAATGGCAGGGGGGGGACACATTGCAAGCCACTTTGGCGAACTGTATTTCGCAGATGGTATACCTGATAAAAAAGTTGTGTATGAAACATTACCTTCATTTTAGTAGACCTATTCAACGATACCCCACACGAGGGGGTGCAGCGAAAAAAATATTTTCATCCCCATTTCACATGTATGGGCGCCACCCCTAAAATACGTATTCAAGATTTTTTTATTCTTTTAAAATTGAGATCTATATCTATTCCATTTTTTGTAAAAATTTCATTTACTTATGTTTATAACTGTAGAAGTTATTAAGCGGTAAAGGATTAGGACAGACGGACAGACGGACGGACATGACGAAACTATAAGGGTTCCTCGTAGGACTTCGGAACCCTAAAAAGGCGTTCAGCCGTTTCAGCGTAATTAAAGGACAAAAAAACATGCATACTTTCCCATTTATAATATAAGTAGGATTAATCAACCTGATTTCGTGGACAAATCTCTTGTAACTGTCTTTTTTTGCAAAAATCTCAGATGTTTCTGGCATTCCTTTGATATTCCATCCAGCATCCAGAATCGTTTTAACATCAAAAGAAGCTCTAAAAATGATTTATCGCACTACAAATTAAATTTTGGTCAATATCCTTCATTGGAATTCGATAAGATTGTCTTTTTATCCTCCATTTTTATTCTGATGCCGTGAAAAAATCACATTATGACGATGATATTTAAAAAAGTATTAAATATCATCGCATTATGCCTTTTTCTCGAACTAGTACTTCAAAATAAAATCGATCGATCGAGGTGGTTCTACAAATACTGTAACAAAAACCCGCAAAAATGCCTTATTGTGCTGTTTCTAAATGCAGAAACAAAAGCTGTAAAGTACATTTGATTAATTTTTTGTTTTAAATAATGACGTCAAAATGTAAGGCGTAGTTTGTTCTTAAGTTGCATGAATGTTGCATCACGCATGAATCGCAAGTAAAATTGTGATTACAACCATTCTATCTATTTCTGTGGTGAACTACATTAGTGAAATTTAATAGATGTGTTTCCATAATCATTATAATTTGTCTATCAACTCAGCCTATCGCAGTCCACTGCTGAACATAGGCCTCTCCCAAGTTGCGCCACAACGCTCGATCCTCTGTAATAATATAATTTGTCTACTATAATATAATTTTGCATGCCTTAATTGGTAGAACATAGTGAACTGCACATTCACTCAACATCTTGCAATGTATATTTATGTACCTACTTTGTTCAGCAATAAAGTTTTGAATTGAATTGAATTGTGTTGACAGACATCGGATGTTATGAGGCGTCTAAGGGGTGTATGGTCGATGCCTTTATACTATAATGATTTTGTCACCAGCGCACTGCTGACTGCTTGACTACTCGCGTTTGTATTTGGAAATTTATACTCTGTGCCTTTACTGTACCCGAGGATCGATAAGGCTGAGCTTTGAAATAAACAAGCATTGGCCCCGATCGGGGCCTGTTTGGCCACCATTATATGGAAAACCGTGTGTTGTTGGGACGTAGATGATGTATGACTGACTCTAGGTTTCCTGTTATAAAGGAGTTTATTCAGGATGACTGGTTGAACGAGGGTCTCATGACTCATTGATGGAGGATGTTTAATGGGTACTTGATTATCATTCCAAATACGTAATAAAATGGTAAGTACCTTAATTTTGGAAAAAAAACTATCCATTTCATCAATTACTGTGGACACCAAAGGCGGACACTAATCCATTAACCAAGTAATCCACTAATCAAGGCTTGATGTCTTGTAATATTGCTCTGATATACAGGAAAAAAAAATTACCAGTGCGGAAATTTTTTTTGGTGGTTCAGTATGATTAATAGAACACATTTCCACTAATTGTTCAATACTTTTTTTTATATTTTTATCCGACTTAAAATCAGCAAAATATGGACACAATCTGTTCGTAATAACATCAATGAAAGCGCGCGACGGCTGGCTAACGCGGCCGTCCGGGAGGGGGTTGTAACCCCGATGCAACAAACCCACAAACAAAAAAAAACGAAAACAAAAAAAGTATTGAACAATTACTGGAAATGTGTTCTATTACTCATACCGAACCACCAAAAAAAATTTGCGCACTAGTAAAAATGTTTTCCTGTATAGGCTTCCTGAACCTTCGTACGCTTATTTTAGAAATTCTTTGTTTTAATGTTTCTTTGTTCTTGATCTTGTTAACTTTTTTATTGAACTTGACATTTTCCACCAAAAAGTTCAGCGGTTATGAAATATCACAGCATAGTCGTTAGACTGTAACAGTGTTTGACACTTTTTTAATCCATTTTCTAAGACTGTGAGCAAGCAAACAATCAAGTTTTATCATTGAGGTGGTAATACGACCTACTTAACTAAAGTTAATGTGAAGATGAATAATTTATCTATCATCCGAACTATAACTGCTCAAAGATGTAAATTTTAATATTTTAGTTCAAAGTGTTCAAACTGATTGAGATTCAACAAAGTGTTCTAGGAAAGTTCGCCACCTTGAGAGCGACTGTTGATGTCGAGATCAAGGTCCTGTTTATTTAATCTTAGTCACACCGCAACACTTTCGTTTTCCGAGGGTCGGCTTCCAGTCTATGCAGAAGCAGCTGAACATCAGTATTTTACACGACGCGACTGTCATCAGCTATCGTAAACAATGCTTGTGCGTGGTATCGAATTTAACCAATAGGCACGCGATCTCATATAAGCAACATGTTTCAAATTCAGTTGACGCAACCGTTGATAAAATTTACGTGTGTTCGCGAGACAGACTGTCAAGTGAACTAATGACAGATGACAGTATGGTTTTGGAACCATAGCTCGTGTAACCATGTTGTTCTCCTAAACAGCGCATCTAGTACGTAGTAGGTACATATATATCAACGATTTAAGAAGCTAAGCTACTTTATTCGTTGATATATATCGATAAAAAAATATTTCAACACCAAATTGTAATAATTTGCTTGTTCGTTTTGTGTTAATGTTTGTGCAGTGTTTGTTGCTTTGTTGTAATCCTGTGTTTTATTGTAACTTCCGTGTTTTATTGTAATTATTTTGAGTGTGATATTCGTATGCCTGTCGTGTTCGCACCTAGAAGGCCGTTCGACTACCATGATTTTCCGCACATGTTATTTATTAAATATAATGTCGTAAGGTCCAGTTTGCGAATCAAATAAAAAAAAAAAAAAAAAAAAAAAAAATGACCATCACTTGTCTTTCGGCGACGTCAGCAGTAGTGGCTGCTGCTGGCTCTATGAACCGGTGGTGCACTGTACTGTTTTATTTAGTGCTATGATTTAAAATACAATAAAAATACAATACAATAACCATGTATAATAAGATGTTCTTATTATACCATGACAATAATTAGATGAATAACACGAGATAACAAATAGTTAGGCTAGTTAGGAATTTATTTTATATTCATTATGATCAAAAATCTCCTTAAGCATATTGAAGATATCAATCAATGGCAGCACTGATCGTGACGTAGCTTGGAGGCATCGCGCTGTCATTGCGGGAAGAGAATACCTGGTGAAACATCTTATTATACCATGCACCAAATGAGCGCCATTTGACAAGAAACCGCAAAATTTAAAAGACGGTGGAATCCAATTAGAGGACGCTGACACCTTCCAGCCAGTATCCCATTACTTTGAACAAAAGAGTTCTTTATCCTGTGTTCAGTATAATATCCGGTGGTGTTTTGTTTTTAAACATTTCTAATATCTCTTGAATAAAATGTGAAAATGTTTGGTTCATCTTTGTCTTGGAGAAAATGAAAGCGTCCTAAGCACCTCTCATTTTGTAAATAAAAGACCAGCTGCCGAATTGCGTAACTCACTCGCGATCGCAATCATCTGGATTTCAATGTTCATTGCTCCGTGTGTTTTGACGATCCGTGTTATCGGCAACTACGTACCACGCAATGAATATTGCTTTAATTTAAAAATGAAAGCTAATGTCAAAGTGAATGCATTACACAACTGCCCCACAGGTGATAAATAGTATTAAAGTAATCACATTTTTGAAGTATTTTTAGGCCAGGATTTAGGTAACTAGTTGTTATATGGTCATACTGGTTTTTTCGGTACTTCAACAAGAACGGTTAAGAAAAAGAATTTTGAAGGGTTTCTTTGTCAACTGTGGTATGAATAGGGATAGCTGCCATTCATATATCATTCTTACTCTTGGCACAGTTTCTTTTGATGAACCCAAGGCACTCTGTTGTCGTCATCATCATCAACTCGGCCCACCGCTGCTGGACATAGGCCTCTCCGAAGTTCCACCACAACACTCATTCCGCCGTATTCCGCATCCAGTCCTCCATCCCCTCCATCCTATCCTAGCTACCTTCTTCTGCTCATCTGTTCTAATAGGACAGTAGTAACACTAACAATTCGCGTAGGAAAATCAATGTTCGCCTCGCAAAAGCGGGCTAGGGTTCTAATTTTATTTTTGTCAGCTTCTGACCCACATTCTGACCTTTCATCATCATCATCATCATTTCAGCCGAAAGACGTCCACTGCTGGACATAGACCTCCCCCAAACATCGCCACAACGACCGGTCCTGTGCCTTCCGCATCCAGCGGATTCCCGCGACCTTCACCAGGTCGTCGGTCCACCTTGTGGGACTTGTGACCTTTAGTCAGTCCAAAAATAAAATGAAAACTTCATGTGCCCTGAATAACTTTAATATAATTCATAAAATTATTACAGATTATCACTGTTGCACTGCTGGGCATTTTTCTCAGAATGAGAAGGATTCAGGCCTAAGTCCATCACTAAAGGCCCACCTGATGTTAAGCGGTTACTTTGCCCATAACAACTGCAATACCACCTAGGCTGTTTCCTAAATGGTACCGCAAGTCGGTACGCCAAACTGAGACATGAAGATGGAAAGTCTCATGTGATTGTAATTTCACCGGCACCCGTACCCTTCAGACCGAAACAGCAATGCAAGCATCACTGTTTGGCGGAGAAGTAGATACGGTGGTAGTATTTCCCCGGACGAGCTCTTTCACAAAGGAGCTCTACTACTACTAAATCAACAACTGTATGAAGCACTCTCAGATGTGCAGGTTTCCTCACGATGTTTTCCTTCTCCGTTAAAGCAAGTTTATGACCTAAAATACATTTAGTCACCATCATTTCAGCCGAAAGACTTCCACTGCTGGACATAGGCCTCCCCCAAGCAAGTCGTAGTAGTAGAGATCCTTAAAAGGAGCTCGTCCGGGGAAGTACTATTATCACCGTACCTATTTCTGCCACCAAACAGTGATGCTTGCATTGCTGGGTTCCGGTGTGAAGGGTACGGGTGCCGGTGAAATTACAATCACATGATACTTTCCATATTCATGTCTCTGTTTGGAGAACCGACTTGCGGTACCATTAAGGCAACAGCCTAGGTGGAATTGCAGCTGTTACTGCAAAGGTAACCGCTTAACATCAGTGGCCCTTGAACTCGTTTTGCCATCCTACAATATAAATAAAACCGGCCAAGTGTGAGTCGGACTCACGCAGTAAGGGTTCCGTACCACCCATCGACTTGATACCCCATAGAAACTGATTTAATTTACGAGAGTTTATCACAAGACATCAATGACGTACGCGAAATGTGAATTTTTGCATCTCTTTCTTAAGTAGGTACCACCACATATGTCTATGTTTGTACTGTTTTTAGTATTTTTTGCTAAACTACATAGTATGCACTATAATCAGACCAAGTTTGACGCTGGTATGTAACAAAAACGTTGTTTTTTTTATGTTTTTCGAGGTTTCTTATATGGGGACCCCAAAGACATTTCTATACTAACGTAAGTATAATACCTTTATGCGGGACCCCCTTTGGTTTTAGGCTTTTTTTTGTTTTTAGTATTTGTCGTGATGAAAAGTATCGCCACAACGACCGGTCCTGCACTTTCCGCATTCAGCGGATTCCCGCGGCCGTCACCAGATTGTCGGTCCACCTTGTGGGGGGCCAGCCACTCGGTTCCGTGTGGTGCCGGACATAAAGAATAGCACCATCCTATCTCTTCTCGTGGGTGTCGTAAGAGGCGACTAAAGGAATTTAGCAGAGGATGAGCAGCAGCGTTCTTTGAGTATTTATTCAACCAACTGCGATGGCCAACGCCAACCCGCCTGCCAAGCGTGGCGATTATGGCATATCCCCCAACATGACCAGTACAATACAATTAGTATTAGCGCAAAGCCGCGGAAATAATAATGTAATGTAATGTATGTAATGTTTCTATAATTTTTACATAAACATCAACTTTATAATTTTATGTATCTTACATCTTAATTTTTATTGATTGAACTGTAATTGGAAAAGGAAGCTCTTCAGAAAGCCAATTAGAGTTTTCTCAAGATTAGTAATTAGTTATTTAAATTGTCCCAGAATGTAATCAGAGATCCCAATTAAGAAATTAAGTAATTGGTAAGAAACAAATCTATAGAATTGGTTGGGTACCTACCGACGAAATGGAACGTGACTCTTGATTAATTTTTTTTTTTTTTTTTTTTTTTTTTAACATTCAAGTAATCACTTTATTTACACATAAGGTATTTTAATAAATACACATATTATAATTAATTAGATAGATTTTCAATCATTGGATTGCGAACAGTTTTCCAATCGCCCGGTAGGTTTTGTGGAGATATAGGAACACTACTTTTTATTCCTTTTTATAGAGCAGTTGGAAGTTACGTCTTCTCATTTAATCACCACCACAGACAGTAATAACCACGGAAGAATAAAAAAGGCGGACGGAATCTCACTAAGAAAAGATTGAAGCACTTAATTTTTTCCTAAACCCACTATAATTTAGACCAAAGGTATTTCCATACTGATAGACAGCATTTTATTTTCGGCATATATTGTTATTTTATTTGTGACACTACGACACTGACTACCGTCACATGAGATTTGTTGCGTAATCGCGGCTTTTTGTCTTACTATGGGTGTGAATGTGTGCGTGCCAGCCCGTACTTTAAAGCGAGCCGTCTTACTATAGATGCTTCTCTTATTGTTTAACGTGATCCTTTTTGATACTTTTTTATTTTTCCATATCAATATCTTTATTTTCATGACTTACGGTGCCGAGACGTGGACACTGACAGTTGGGCTAGTCCACAAATTTAAAGTCGCTCAGCGAGCTATGGAGCGAGCTATGCTTGGAGTTTCTTTGAAGGATAAAATCCATAACGAGATTATCCGGAGAAGAACCGGAGTGACCGACATAGTTTGTAGGATCAGTAAGCTGAAGTGGCAGTGGGCTGGCCATGTCTGTCGAAGGACCGATGGCCGTTGGAGCAGACGAGTCCTTGAGTGGAGACCGCGTATCGGCAAACGCAGCGTAGGGCGCCCCCCTGCCAGGTGGACCGACGACCTAAAGAACGTGGCTGGGGGGGACTGGATGCGGAAGGCAGAGGACCGAGCGTTGTGGTGCAACTTGGGAGAGGCCTATGTCCAGCAGTGGACTGCGATAGGCTGAGTTGATTGATTGATTGAATATCTTTGTCTGTGAACGCCACACAGAAGTTTTGGATTATAGCTTAGGACTTGGCGACGTAAATATTTTGTCTTCGTCTAGCAGTTTATTCAGCATGAATACTAGGGCGCAAAAGAGTAGACTCGTTTTCCCATATACAAAAAGCTTTCGGCGTACTGTCTTTCCTTCTTTGTGTTTCTTCCCTATTTCTATGTTCTTCTTTTTTATTTTCATGACAAATCAAGTCCATACAATGGTTGTCACAATTATATCATTGATAGTACAGTCGACCGCACGTCAGTGGTAACATTTTGACATTGACAGGTCGGTTTTCTAATTCAAGTGTTAGCACAGTCATGCTGTCTACTGTACTGTGCTAATGTTTGTATTGAGTTATTTTATCATATTTTTACGATTTACAAACAATTAAGTACACTCGTATATTTTTTTAAACACCCGCGAATAGAAAAGGGATGACATTTTCCTTGCCAAAAAACTGACGGATCATGTATGTACCCGGTCCTTTTACATTCCTAGTTTTAAGCTGCAGACACACAGCGGGCGGGATGGAACAGAAGCGTATCGCCAGCGGGCCTCCTTGTGTTGTAATGTACTGAACTGTATTAGATAGTGCACACAGGCATAGAATATATACCTACTAACGACAAGAAGCGACACTTAAGCATGTGTGCTCGTAAAATTGCTCGCGGTTGTGTGTGCGAGTCGGGGCGAGCGCGGGGTCCGTGCGCGGTGCGCGGCATGTGGAACAGGCAGTCTCTCGGCTGCCTCAGTCAAGGCGAATTGCATTTATGCGCTCGCTCAAGGTCACCGGCGAGCGAGCTCACACATACACGAGTGTCACTACTGTGACACAGCGCCGTCCTGCCGGGCGTTTTGACTGCGTGATTGATCCGCCACCGCTCCGAGAGGCGGAAAGACAACGCCGGACGGTGCGCGACCGATAAGCTGTTGTTGTATTATACATATGGAATTACATAGTAGTAGTACACCTCGGCCACTCAAATTCACTCAATACAATATAAATGCTAGCACCACCTACATACACAAGATTACGTCTGTATATCAACGCGAACACACGTGTAGATTAGGGATTATAGGGATGCTCGCCGCTAGTAATGCAGACTGGGTTCCAAGCGCTTCTCAGTAGTTTTCAGAGATGGCGTGCTTGTATAGCGACTGACGATTGACATCCATTGCAATCTTGCAGTCCAATTGCCGGCAAACCGTGGGTAGTTGCGGGGTGCGGGTGAGGAATCTTGAATTGGCGGGGGGCGGTGAATGGCCGTTCTGTACGATAGTACTATTAGGTATTCTGTGGTAGTAGTCACACAAACAGCGGAACGTTTTCTTCTGGCGATGTTATTCCGCCAGCCGCGCGCCGCGGTCCAGTCACGCGCGCGATCCGCCCGCAGTATTACATGCACGCCCCGTCTACGTTCAGTCGACGCTCCACCTTCGTTCCGTCCCGCCGGCTGTGTGTCTGCATCTTTATCTTCTGGGGGTCTACTCGCAAAGTCGATAATCGATATATCGTGACATCTGTTGTGTCGACACCTACTCAACGTCGATTTCACTTGCGTTTAGTTAAGATGAAGCAACAAAACGATACTAATCGACAATTGGCGAATGTAGCCCTACTCTTAGTTGTAAATCACATTGACAGTCAGTGGCGAAGGGTCCATATAACACGATTCCCACCGGCTTCCCTTTAGGAATTGCTTAAATACAGATCAACGACATTTATATGCTTTATTGTTCTAAAGTACAAAAAAATAATGTAAAATTAAATAGAACAATTTTAAATTGTTTTTTTTTTTTTTATATTAACCTGCGATTTTGGCTATTTTAGGATTTTTAGGTACTTATGGCTTCCCTTCTGAAAATATTCTCCCTTCGCCACTGTTGACAGTATTTCTCTTTTTTAGACATCAAACTCCATGTTTTCGATTCATTCACTTCAAACATTGCCTATGACTTCGTAAAAAAAATTACAATATTCGTCTATGAATTAGTGAAACAACAAAGCAAAATTTATTAGAGTAGTGTACGTTCGAAATATGAATAAATAAATAAATATTTTGGGACATTTTTACACAGCACCATCTAGTCCCACAATAAGCAGAGCTTGTAATATGGGTACCAGACAATTGATGAAAATACTTATATATTTTTCTTTTGTAAATACATACTTATAATACACTAGCGGACCCGGCAGACGTCGTCCTGCCCGGAAAAGCAGCGCCACATATAATTAAAATCGTCCCTGCCATTTAGGAGAAGATCAGTGACATACAGACAGAAGGGCCACCTACCGGATCCAATTGTGTTTTCACACCATCCAGGAAACCATTGAAATATTCACAAAAAAATTCATCCAAATCGGTTCAGCTGTTTAGGAGGAATTAGGCGACAATCAGATGTACAGAAGAAATAAATATTCGCGGCTTCACTCGCGTTAAATTCTGCTAACCCACGTGACGGATCCTGTTAATTCAGTCCAGTCCAGTCCAGTTCCATCCATCCATCCATCCATCCATCCTTTTATTCGGACCGTCCAGTCCAGTCTAGTCCAGTCACTATCCCACTATCCCACTATCTCACCCCATGTCCAGTCCCGTCCCATGTCCCGTCCCGTCCCATGTTAAATGTCCCATCCCGTCCCATGTCCAATGTCCCGTCTCATGTACCATGTCCCGTCCCGGCCCATGTCCCTTCTCAAGTCCCGTCTCGTCCCATGTCCCGTCCCCCATGTCACATGTCCCGTCCCGTCCCGTCTCATGTCCCATGTCCCGTCCCGGCCCATGTCCCTTCCCATGTCCCGTCCCGTCCCATGTCCCATCCCCCATGTCACATGTCCCGTCCCCCATGTCACATGTCCCGTCCCGTCCCGTCCCATATCCCGTCCCCCATGTCACATGTCCTGTCCCGTCCGTCCCATGTCCCGTCCCATGTTATCAATTGTTCAGCAAATCAAATTTGGTGACACAACGACTGCAGCGCCACCTACCGGGTCCATTTGTTAATTCAAACCCTGCAGGGACCCGGACTCGAACGTACCTACACAAAAAATATCATTAAAATCTATCATCTATCTCAACCCAGTCGAAAGGTATCGACATCTGTTAGAATCATTTGGAGTTAACAGATAATTGTGACTGTCAAATAATAACAGACAAATAATTAGCAATAAATTAAAATTGCGACTAAAATTTGAGATTTAAACTATCCTATCTCTCAAGTTGGATCGAACTCCACATGGTGTGCGAATTTTATTATAATCGGTTAAGTGGTTTAGGAGTCCATTGAGGACAAACATTGTGACACGAGATTTATATATATTAAGATAAGAAACACCCAGACCAACACAAACACTTATGTTCATCACACAAATATTTGTGTTCTGTGGGAATCGAACCCACGACCTCGTGATCAACAGTCCGACACTCGAACCACTAGACCACAGACGTCGTCAAATATTCGGATCACTATCGAGTCGCTTTGATTGTCGTTGTCGATTTTGTGAATAGACCCCACCTGACTCCGTACATTCGCAGCTGTGAAACGTTGGAAGATCCGGTGCGTGTCGATGGACACACAAAACGTACCCCACGGACGTACCCTGTGGCTTTTATCCGCTATGCACTATGCACATTAGTTGCATACATGTTTTTTTACTCCTGAGTTGTGTGATTAGCTTGGTTTTAAAAGAACTGAGAACCACTTTTTATACACTATTTTATAGTCATGTTTTTTACTCTTTTGTCTGTTGTAGTGATTAGGCTTGGGTATTAACACTTTTTAGGGTTCCGTACCCGAAGGGTAACAAACGGGACCCTATTACTCTCGCTACGCTGTCTGTCCGTCCGTCTGTCTGTCCGTCCGTCTGTCTGTCACAGGGCTCTATCTTTTGAACGGTAATAGGTAACCGGTTGAAATTTTCTCAGAATATGTGTTGCTATGAGGTGTATCACGACAAATACTAAAAACAAAAAAAAGTCTAAAACCAAAGGGGGTCTCCATACAAGAAACCTCAAAAAACATGCATTTTTTCAACGTTTTTGTTCCTGCTCTATCTTCAAAACGGTAATATATACCAGCGTCAAACTTGGTCAGATTATAGTGCATATCATGCAGTTTAGCAACAAATACTAAAAATAAGACAAACATAGACATATGTGGTGGCACCTGCGTAAGAAAAACATGCAAAAATTCATATTTCGCGCACTGTCCGTTGATGTCTTTTGATAAACTCTCGTAAATTAAATCAATTTTTATGGGGTATCAGGTCGTTGAGAAGTACGGAACCCTTAATGCGCGAGTCCGACTCGCACTTGGCCGGTTTTTTACTTTTTCGCAGAGGAAATAAATTTTTGAAATGCAGTTTTCGAGTTTTCTTTGAAAGTTTTCCTTAATTATTTCTTTTGGTGTATTTTTCCTGAGGAACCTGTGCTTATTATTTGAATCATTTATTAAACACTGTGTAGGTGAGTATCTACACAGATCGATCTGGGAGACAAACGTGATAAGTAAAAAATAATTGAGTTTGGACTTCTTGATCTCAAATGTACTAAATGAGTAATAATGAGAACGCTGCATCATTTGGCAGTATATTGACAAAACTCAATTATTTTGTACTCAGCATTCGTGTCGATGGTCTGGAAAACGAGAAAAGTAAAAAATTGTGAATTGATTTTGTACATTTTGACGTCAAATGTACTAAATGAGCAATTCAACATGTTATACCAAAACTCAATTATTTGTACTGAGCACGTTTTCGTTTCGTCGTCATTTGTTTTCTAGACGCGATGGGTCTAGAAAACAAACTTACTAAAATTTAGAATTTATAAAATCTTCCACAACCAAAAACAATTATTTTGTAATCATCTTTTTCTAACAATGTTTTTTCCAGAATTTTAAATAAACGTTATATCAAATACAGAACAAATATTTAAATATTCAATGAACTGAAGACTGGATTTGAAGCGCTATTTAATTTGTCTAATAGAGCAAATCGTGGGTGCACAGTGAGTTGAATAAAAAGGCATATTTTCTCATTTTCTTGTTGAATCTACATAGAATTCCATTTGAATTACATTTGCGAAGAATAAACATAATACCATTTCATTAACAGACAGTAATAAGCTTTTTATTTTTATCAGACTAATACTGCAGAATTGAACATGTTCTTAATTTAATCATCTATTGTGCTTTTGCAGATTTGATTAACTTTGAGGACTTCTTTTAACACATTCTTGTATCACCAACATTTTTTTCTTTTGATATTTTTCATGCTGCAGTGAAAACCCAATTTCAAGACAAAACTATTATTGGCTAACACGCTTCCTCTGAGGAACACCGTAGTTGTTTTAGTCGGTAAGAGCCCGACACTGGCTCCATACGTTAGAACTGTACACACCGCACGAGCCGAGCGAGCGAAGTGAGCGGTGCTGCGACAGTGGTCGACGAGTGCCAAAATACTAGTTTTGTCTAGACAATACTACTTCTGCCAGAGCGTGTTAGCCAATAACTAACGACCTTTGGCCAGGGGCGTAGGATAGACCACCACCGACACTTGTCCGACTTTAGGTCACGACTTTTGTCAGGCTCTGGTCATAGATAAATATACATAATAGGTATATTATACAAAATATTCCTGCAAACCGCTGTCATCCGGCATAGTGCCCAGACGACTGGCAGCGTTGCCACGTGGAACGGCGACGCTTAGTCTTTGACCAAGGAACAAGCCAGCCCCTCTGGTCACGCGAAGTGTCGACCAACCCGCCTCTTAGCGGAAAGGAAGCGCGCACTCGGACCCCATGAACCGAGCGTTTCGACGCCAAAGCCGTAAGGAAGCTGCGAATCATCTCATCATGCTGTGTGTTACGGCTTTTTACGGTGATGGCGTACAAATTGTAAAGAAATAAATAATTTATTAAAATCTCGTTACAGGTAAAAACATGAAAAAAAAACAACATAAAATGCCTACAAATATGTTCCGTGTTGTGCCGGACGCCGGACGTAAAGAATTGCACCTATAACTTCTCATGGGTGTCGTACAAGACGACTAAGGGATGACCAGAGGATGGGCAGCAGCGTTCTCTGAGTATTTAACCGCCAACCAAGCGTGGCGATTATGGCATATCTCCCCCATCGGGGAAGGCCTCCAGTGGACGTCTTTCGGCGGAAATGATGCCTACAAAAGACTAAGAAGGCCCCATCTCAGCATGCTGCAACACCGAAATATTGCAGGCGTTGCAGCGTTGGTTTTCGGATCGGTCCCGATAGTGAATTGTACTGATATGGAAATGGAATCTATTCCTCGAGCTCAGAAGGCTGCTATTATTCCTTTCAACGATGTAGAGAAATTTCATTCAGATCCTATCTTATGATACCCGCTAAATATCGACCTAGGCAATAAATTTGCGGATTGATAAATAGCCTGAAGAGAAAGCTGACCGAAAGCTGGCTCAAAAGAGATAACAAATGGTTCCTCTATCTAGATCTATTCAGAGAACCGATTATTAATTTTATTGTAGTGTAAGTACTTATTCATATTTTCAAAGAACTTATTGTTAAATCATTAAATGTTATTGCATTCTTTCTCCTCTCTGAATTTTATTATTGTTATGAATAAAATTGCCATCTAACTTTCTCATCTACGTGGCTCCCGAACAAGTTTTTTTTTTATAGTATAGGATGGCGAAACGAGCTAAAGGCCCACCTGATGTTAAGCGGTACCTTTGCCCATAACAACTGCAATACCACCTAGGCTGTTGCCTAAATGGTAATGGTAGTCGGTTCGCCAAACTGAGACATGACACTTTTCATCTTCATGTCTCAGTTTGGCGAACCGACTTGCGGTACCATTTAGGTAACGCTTGCGCTTGAGCACAGATTTCAGGTTATGTTATTGTCGAATTTAAGTTATAATAAAATAATAAAATAATTTTACCGTATTGGAATGAGACCGATGCTCAAGTAACGAATCTATGCTTAAGTAGTAATCAGGTGGATTAGAGGCTTATTTCTCGACCAACATCTATATCTACTTTACAGAAAACACGAGAAGCCCCAATATTAGTCTCGGTAAATAAACCATTAGGTAAGCTTACCTTCCTTTATATATCACAAAGAAATGCCGCGATTTGTCTCGGAATACGACGCCATTACAAAGAAAATATCTCGACTGAAATGTAGGAAATTCTCACTCTAGAAAACTAAACGTACAATCACGTGGAGATCAGTGAACAGCGAAGTAGATAGGAAACTACAAATGGAAGGTTATTTTTATAATAATAGCAGAAGCATTTTATAAAAGCTTCCACACTTTTTAACAGACTTCAAAAAAAGGAGGAGGTTATGTATTCCGCGGGTTTTAAAATAAATAAATAAATAAAAAAACAAAAACAAAATATAAAAAATATATAAATATATTATGAATCAACCCTCGCACTTATCAACTAAAAAGTAGGAAATAAAAACTTTTTAACAAAAAATAAAACCGACTTCAAAAACCTTAACTAAAAAGTAAAAAATAATCATTGTATGTATTTTAAAATCTTAACATAAACTAACATTTTGAAGGCGGCACGTGATTTTCATGTACGTTCACATAAACTGTTTTATATTACTATAGATATGCGCTCGACTGTACATTATATTTACATGACGCAAAGGGTCAATCACGCGCCGCCTTCAAAATGTTAGTTTATGTTAAGATTTTAAAATACATACAATGATTATTTTTTTACTTTTTAGTTAAGGTTTTTAAAGTCGGTTTTTTTTTAAAATAGTTTTTATCTAATCTTACTGTGAGTAAATCTTACTAATATGCTGAGCAGTGGCCGTTTTGCGGGGATGCGACGCATATCTTACCACACTTCTTAGCTCTGTACCTGTATTTGTTCTGTGTTCTTGAATTTTTTGGTAATTTTGTGCGTCACTTTTGAAGCAAATAAATATTTTTTCTATCTTTCTTTATTTTACTTATATTATAAATGTGGAAATATGGATGTTTTATAGATCAACAACCATACAGCCCATAGACGCCTCATAACAGGGACTGATGTCTGCACCACATCTAGTATAGTATAGTATAACTGGCTGGTTTCCGCAACTCCACGTCCAAGCGTGTACTATGCGTACGTGAATGCACCACATTAATGAAATTAAACTAATGTAGGTTGCCACTATTCGCCACTTGAAATCTTCAAATCACCACTTTCTTTTCGACCACTTACACGAGCCGTCAAAACTGCCGCGGTAGTGATTAGCCAATAGCCGCCTTGGTAGGGCCAATCGGATTGCAGTAAACCGCCTCAGCTAGTGGTAGAATTTATTGTACGCATTATATTCAACATTAGGCGTCTATTGGGCTGTATAGTCGTTGGCATAGATTAATAAAAGATTGTTTATTTGTCCTTTAATCACGCTGAAACAACGGCCAAAAGGATTCGATGAAATTTAATACAATGATAGACCATAACCGGAATTAACATTTAAGCTACTTTTTATCCGATACGAGGGACACACGATAAAGTCTTTTGTGATAAACCGAATTATATGCGAGCGAATCCACAGGCATTCATTCATTCATTTCACCCGACTATCGGAAAAAAAATGGATTTTCACTCTCACCTAACTCATTATGGTCTTAAAAGGCAAAATTTTCGCAAGCAAAGCAAAATCCTCAACGTAAACCTATCAGGAATGATTACACCGTTCATAATGAGTAATTTTGGCGTGCAAAGCCCAATTTAAAAGCCAATTTAAACAGTCTTGTGCTTGTGGCAATCGCGAGGCCTGGCTTATATTAATTATAATTTATTGAAGGGTTAAACGCCCATCGTTAGAGGGTTGATTAAACTCAAAAACACTCTAAAAGGCTTTGGAATTTTAATTTCATATTTTTATTTATTTTATTATTTTAGGTGGACCGACAACCTGGTGAAGGTCGCGAGTGGATGCAGAAAGCGCAGGACCGGCCGTTGTGGCGATGCTTGTGGGAGGCCTATGTCCAGCAGAGGACGTATTTCTGCTGAAATGATGATGATTGTGGCTGAGATAATTTATATTGTAGATCATTACAGCTCACTGTAGATCATTACAGCTCACTGTAGATCATTACAGCTCACTGTAGAACATTACAGCTCACTGTAGTACATTACAGCTCACTGTAGATCATTACAGCTCACTGTAGATCATTACAGCTCACTGTAGATCATTACAGCTCAAAGTAGAACATTACAGCTCACTGTAGAACATTACAGCTCACTGTAGATCATTACAGCTCACTGTAGATCATTACTGCTCACTGTAGATCATTACAGCTCACTGTAGATCATTACAGCTCACTGTAGATCATTACTGCTCACTGTAGATCATTACAGCTCACTGTAGATCATTACAGCTCACTGTAGATCATTACAGCTCACTGTAGAACATTACAGCTCACTGTAGAACATTACAGCTCACTGTAGAACATTACAGCTCACTGTAGATCATTACAGCTCACTGTAGATCATTACAGCTCACTGTAGATCATTACAGCTCACTGTAGATCATTACAGCTCACTGTAGATCATTACAGCTCACTGTAGATCATTACAGCTCGCTGTAGATTTGACAGCAACGCTGAGTTTATGGGATCGACGAAAGTATGTAATGGGAAATATGGATCGTAATCGTTTCTATTCAAATATTTGTTTTAATTAAGTTGAGGGTCAAAATCTGAAATGGATTTAAGTGTTTTCATGAATAAAATTCGACCAATAAAGGTAAGCGTCCACCTATAGGTATCGTACGCATCAGACGGATCGCATTAGCTTCAAAAATGCTGGATGACGGCATCGGCATCCGAATGTCAATATTGAAAATCCGATTGCTCATAGAAATTCTTCGGCAATCCGTACGCTGCGGATAGGTAGGTGGACGCCATGTAAATCTTTATATTATCAATTTATCACACTATTTCTTCTATGATATTATTTAGATTTCTATGATGGACGCACTGCGTTATACTGATTCGTTTAATTCGATCCGTACGATGCGTACGATACAGATAGGTCTGTGGCTAGAACTAATATGAGAGGTTAATAATAAGTACCCTAATTTACAACTTAAACACTATGCTAAGTAACTTATACAATATAATTCTTTCAAGCCAAACTTAGCTTCGAAACGAAATAAGTAAGGATATGACATCGTATTAGGGTTACAAAAGGACACGCACGTCCGCGTCGTAACGATGTCGTAATCGCGCGGTTCCGGGTTCGAAGCCGTGTTGTAAATACGTTTATTCACGATAACGCACTTGAATTTGTAAGCGTAAGTGATTACGTTACGAAATGGAAGATTTATTTATAAGACGGTTGGATGAAGTGATTAAGTGATAGTGATTTTTTTTGGTAGCTTTCACTTGAGTTACCAGTGAAGATACCATGTCCTTTTTAGGGGCTTATACGCCGTCAGTCCGTCTATATGTCAAGGGCTGAATCTTTGAAATGTAACGGGTAAACAGTAAAAACGATGACCTTTATTGTGGTAAATACCAGGCCCCTCAGAAAGTATTGCGAAAAAAAGTTTTTATATATGGGAGACTGGCCAGTTATAATGTTTTTCGAAAATATGATTATTTATAAGTAAAAATAAGTAAGTTCCAATTTCAAAATTTCCCTCCACATTTTTTGCGAGTTAATTCAAAGTATTGTGTCTCACTGAAATATGGATCTGCGCCGGGAACATTTTAGAGCTATGATTTTATACGATTTCAAGTGTCGCCTGAAACCGGATGAATCGTACGATAGACTTCAAATGGCATTCATGGATGAAGGCCCTTCCAAGGCAACCGTGTATCGTTGGTATAACGAATTCAAGCGCGGTCGACCAACTTTGGGGGATGACGAAAGAAGCGGTCGCCCTTTGACGGCTGTTACCGAAGAAAACGTGCTAGCAGTGAAAAATTTAATCCAAGACAATAGGCGAATTACATATCAGGAGATTCAACACATATTGAAGATTGGATCGGGAAGCGTTCACGAGATTCTACACAGCCATCTTCGCGTGAGGAGGATAGTATCACGCTGGGTGCCGCACAACCTCACCGATGCTCAGAAGCAGGCCCGGGTGGAATGGTGCCGTGATATGCTTAACAAATTTGAAGCAGGCTCGTCTCGGCGTGTTTACGACATCGTTACAGGTGATGAGTCCTGGATTTATCAATACGACCCAGAAACCAAGCGCCAGTCGACTGTTTGGGTGTTTCAAAATGAGCCAACGCCTACCAAAGTGAAGCGATCTAGAAGCGGGGGTAAGATTTTGATCGCTAGCTTTTTTAATTTGACTGGCCACTTGGTATCAATTCCCTTACGGGATCAAAGAAGCATTAATGCCGAATGGTATACTACCAAATGTTTGCCAGAAGTTTTCTCTGTTATAAGCAACAAGCGACCAAACACAGGGCTCCGCGGGCTACTGCTCCACCACGACAATGCACCTGCGCACACCGCACTCAAAACGAGGGACTTCCTGGACAGCACGCCAGTCAAACTCCTGGGTCACCCTCCTTACAGCCCTGATCTAGCACCGTGTGACTTCTTTTTATTCCCAAAAATAAAAAATCAGCTCAAAGGGATACAATTTTCGTCGCCGGAAGATGCGCTGGCTGCGTTCGAGCAGGCTGTAAACGAGGTGTCTGCGGCGGACTGGAAAAAGTGTTTTGAAAACTGGTTTAGGCGCATGAATCTTTGTATAGAGGCTGGTGGAAAGTACTTTGAAAAGATTTGATAAAAATATATGTACGTATAGAACAATTTTTTTTAGTTTCGCAAAACTTTCTGAGTGTCCCACGTACAGCAGTATTTTTGAAATTTTTGTTTTATATTTCTTGTGAATCTAAACGCACATCTTTTTATTTTTTGTAATATCAAAAAAAAAAAAAAAAAAAGGAAACAGCTGATTTCTTTTTCGCGTTTCAGGGTTGGTCCCATAGTAAAAGTTGATCATAATTATAAGTACAATGATCCCTAAAGAGGTTTAGTATAAACATAAACTAAGAATAAGGATGTATATGCGAAAAAAATATGTTTGTTTGTCCTTCAATCACGCTGAAACGGCTGAACAGATTTGGATGAAATTTGGCACATAGTTAGAACATTTCCTAGATTAACAAATTCATACTTTTTGTCGACATACCACGGGAGCAAAGCCGCGGGTGTCAGGTCATGAATAATATTTCTTTTTTAAATGTACGAAGAACAGATAAATAATGTTACCTACCATTCGTAATGTTTGCTCCTTGAGACATTATTACGAGTACTAAGGTAACATAGCACAGTTGAACTTCAGCCTCCTCGGTGTCTCTCGAGAGCTCGTCAGAAAAGTCTATAACAACTACAACAGTACTCGTAAATAAAATACCATTTAATATTTATTGCTTCAATAAATAGTTTATAGTTTTAGATTGGGCTGTATGTTTGTTCGTGAAGTCATAATATTTTTGGAGAAATCTTGGCGTCACGCCATGTTATGTGATGTAAGAATAACAAACTTAAGTTATGTACTATTTTTTATGGTTTTTATGTGAAGATGTAATCGCCTCAAGATAAAACTAGACCTAAAGTACTTAGCTGTGTAAACACCTCTTCGTTTAATAATTCAAATCGTGTAAAAAACTGCTATAATACAAATATTCCACTATCTACAAATTATGAAACTTTTTGCTCACATTACTATGTAACCAACCTGTAAATCCTAGATAATTTCGGCCCCACAGGAATAGATAGAATGGCCAAGTGGGCAGGGCGCGCGTGCCAACACTCTGCACCATAGTGCAGTGCATTTCAAAGCCTTTCTCAGTACGCCTTATGACTAGTTTCTGTAAGTACTGTAACAAAAACCCGCAAAAAAGCCTTATTGTGCTGTTTCTAACTGCAGAAACAAAAAATGCACTTTCATTTGATTAAAGTTCATTTAAAAAAAATTATGACATCAATATGGGAGGCGTAGTTTGTTAGAAAAGTTGCCACGCATATATCGCAAGTAAAATTGTGATTACAACCATTCTATTACTGTGTTCGGCCCTATTCCTTACTGCTTCGGTATCACATCATTACCAAGGATGTCGGCCCGAAACTACGTAGTAAAATCCGTTTGATGAAAGAAGGCCCTTGGGTGAGGCGCTGCGCTGCTTGTTAGCCCTAACATCAGGTTATATAAATATTGTAAAAAAGCAACTTTATTTTCTAGGCAATTAGGAATAACAGATGCTGCCTACGTCATTCTGCCGTGGGACTTCTTTCATGAAACGGATTCTACTATTTTATCTACTCCGATGATTCCGAAACTATCTGGAACAAAATGTGACTTTATGATTTTAAATTCTTACACTTCGCAAATTATAGACGTGTAGGCACAAACATAGTAAAACATATAGACGAAGTGCTGCGAACAATCTAGTGAAGCCAAAAAAAAACTATGCTCCTTCTTCTTCTTCGTGTCGACATGAGCTACATAATAATAATAGCTCATGTCGTGGGAAAAAGATTAGCCAGTCAGCAGGTTGATAGCGGGGCTGACTGCCCAGAGTGCGCCGGACGATCGATTAAATATCGTCACACGTGGAGGCTCTTTTAATGCTCCTTCTACAACCAGCGCTCACGCAGCCATATGCACATCAAACCGTGCTCACCCGTCTCAGTACACATGTCGCGGCATCGGCCAGTAAGCATCGCGAAAACAAATATCCTTCAGGTGCATGGTGTGTGCATGAACACTAATAGTTGTACACGAAGGAGCATAGTATTTTTGACTTCACTATGATTGTTCGCAGGACTTCGTCTGTATTTTTTACTGTCTGTGCGTGTAGATTATTTTATTAGAGTAGTTAATCTTTGAAAACAGATAGTATCGATAAAACCAGTACCTACTAAACTTACAATCGTTCTCAATAAAATCGATACATCTCACAATGAGCAATGCGTGAATCTAACCAATGCAGCAATGCTTCAACGCACACTCAGATTGAATCAATTCCGTTATGCGTGTCACAATATCGATAAAACCAATACTATCGAAACTATCAGTCTCAATAAGGTCGCTCCATCTCACTGCAATTGATGCGTGAAGTATCCGAATGCATCGATGCTTCGACGCTCAGTCGGATTGGATCGATTCCGTTTTATGCGTGTGACAGCTCATAGTATCGGCAATTCGGCACTATGGTATGGTATCGGTTGTCGTTTCATTTGTTAGTTATTGGAAGGTGGACAGTAGACAGAATATTAGGTCTATAACTTGGACTAATAAAAAAGGGTTATAATTAGAAAGTAGATATATTATAGCAAATGTATTGCAAATGCATTTCTGCTTTTAAGCTTATTTGTACTCATCCCGACACTATTTTTTTAGATAAAGCTTTGTACAGTATTTATTTTGATCGGTCAATTTCCTACAAATATATTAATTTTTTATTTTTGCTGTTTATAATATTTTTTTAATAAGTTGAAAAGAAGAGTTTGAGAGTATAGTGTGATTCAACAGTTGTTTTCATTGAAGTTTGCAAAAACCGTAAACCTTACTAATAATGGCTGTAATAATTTTCAATTTCCCAGTGCAACATCGCTAAAGAATGGCTTACTACTCGTGTTTTTTATTTAAAATGTGTCCAGCAACGATAGCTGTTCCATAATTATCGGTTAGCTCCATTAGTCCCATCACTACGATTTACAATATGTATTTACATCTTTCTCTGGGGCTACTCTTGAATATAATAATTCGCAAATTGGTCATACATTCAGGGTTTTTAGAAATAATTAATCCTTAGTACAATTATTAGAATTGAAATTCTGTGTTGTGTGTAATTTAAATCAAATATTTTTTTTTTTTTTTTCATCTGCAATCAGTCGTAAGACTATAAGCGGATTTGCTGGATTATTCATGGTCGTTTCGGGAGAAGAGGCCAGTGCCGCAACCTCCCAATTAAAATATAGTTTTCCTTTTCAACCGTTTGATGGTAAAGGACAGGTCTAGTAGACTGAGGGCCAAGGGGTTAGGGTGGTCTTCGAGGCGCTCAGCATATCTCTTTTTATACCGCTCAATCTCCTCAGTAATGAGTGGCACGTTGAGATATTTATGGGTCTCTTCGTTTCGTGTGAACCAAGGTGCATTGGTGATTGTTCGCAGTATGCTATTCTGTACTCGCTGGAGACACAGGATGTTACTTTTGCTGGCTGTACCCCAGAGCTGGGCGCCATAGGTCCAGATAGGTTTTATTATAGCATTATAGATAAGGAGCTTGTTGTCTACGGAGAGCACAGCATTTCTGCCCATAAGCCAGAGCAAGGACTTAAATTTGTGGTTTACCTCATCTCTCTTCTTTTTTACTACCAACATCTCTAAGGGATAAAATAACAAAAAAAAACATAAAATTTAAATTAAAACAACATTTCTTGCAAGTTACAAAGACACAATAATAAAAATAACTAGTCAATACAATTAATAACATTATTAATGTAAGTATAATAAATTCTCAAAAGTTGCTGCATTTGTAGGAACAACCTGTATCAACACAAATACTACCCTCCACCAGTTTGTAAAGACGGATCGCGCAGTCACCGGCGTTCGCTCCTTCATAATGTAGATAAATATTATCTGGTATCTACCCTCATTGTACTTATTTAATATCGTACCTTGTCAACTATATTTTTGTTTACCTGTTTGTATAGTCGATGATACTGATGTACGGTAAAACTCTAATGAGTTTATGTTTACATCTTTAGAATGTTTTTGTTATGTATACCACTGACAAATAAATAAATAAAATAAATAAATAAATAAATATGGATTTTCCACGTCAGTCTTCTGTCCAGATGAAACCCTAGATACTTGACACAGTTGCAGTACGGTAAGGTGGCTGTGCCGAGCCTCACAGGTGGGCAGTCTTCTTTTCTTAGAGTAAAAGTTATGTGGTTTGATTTCTGTGCACTGGCACGGATATGCCATTTTTGCAGCCATGCATGGGTTTTGTCAAGCAACTGTTGCAGATTGGCACTAGCGTTTTGTGGGATGTCGTCACATACCAAATAGGCTATGCCATCGGCATAGGTGGCAACTGTAGCATGGTCCAACGTTGGCAGATCTGATGTAAAGATGTTGTACAATACGGGACCGAGGACAGAGCCCTGTGGCACACCCGCCTCTATGTTGTGGAGCATTGATCTTGCTTCTCCTAGTTTCACCCGGAATGATCTACTAGACAAGTAGGAGTCTATGATGAGAAAGAGGTATATGAGAGAAGAAATCAAAAATACCCGTTTATTATTATTACTTCATGACATTGGAAATGAATTGGGATCGGAATTATTTTCAAGAGTACCTAGCCCCAGTACCTCAGACCAAAATAATAAGATAGACGGAGCGAGCAGAACTAGCGACTAAAGCAAGAAAAGGGAATACAAAATGGCAAAGGAGTACCTCCTATTTCTCCCACTAGTCTAATCCTCAAACTATAGTAGCGACACGCTATGATGGCGTTTTTGACATATTCCAATAGTTTTGTGCACTTGTGACACATTTCAGATTATTATGAAAACAATGTAGTCAAGTGCGAGTCGTATAAATAAATATATTTAAAGCCAGGTCAAAGCAATATCACAATCACAGCGCACTCAGAGTTCGTTCTTTATAAAAGAATAAGATTGATGCTCCTGACCGCGGCTTGCGAACACTGTGGGCGGAAAAGTAGGTACTCCTTTGCCATTTTGTACTCCTTTTTCTGGCTACAGTCGCTCGTTCTACGCGCTCCATCTATCTTATTCTTTTGGTCTGAGCCCAGTACCTACAGAAAGCATTGCACCACAACGATATTTACTTTTAAATATCATTGTTGCACCATAAATCTGCTAATCTGTGGTGTGATCGTGTGGTGCCGGACGCAAAGAATGTCACCACCCTATATCTTCTCATGGGTGTCGTAAAAGGCGACTAAGGGATTCACCAGAGGATGGGCAGCAGCGTCCTCTGAGTATTTAACCAAACAACTGCGATCGCCAACCCGCCTGCCAAGCGTGGCGATTATGGCATATCACCCCCTTTTGGGGGAGGCCCATGTCCAGTAGTGGACGTTTTTCGGCTGAAATGATGATATAATACGCGAAAACTATCTTTTTAAACGCCACCACAACAGATTATATCGCATTCCAGTCCACTTTTTATGCACTATTTAATAGTTTTTAATAATAATTTCCAGTCAGATTATGCTAATAGGATCTAGATAAAATGGCGGACACTATCATGGTATGAATCGTTACGTGTTTACTGTTGTATCTCTGAAAGTAAAAGCAAAAAACTCTGTAATTCCTAAAATGTACCATGTAATGAAGTTATTTTTTATGTGTAGGTACCTGCCGCATGTCGTCTTGTTGTGGCAATAAATAATTTTTCTTTCATTCTTTTCTTTCTTTCAAAGCATTGTCGCCAATACGCGTGGAACGCGAACATGTACTGTGTAGGAGGGATTAAATTCGTTGTTTATTTTATTATTCCGTTCGGAATTTTAAGATAAACAATTCGCCAGTTATTTACGACTTGAGATTTTATTATTCGGAGAGAATTCCCAGCTACCGCACTTCCGGAAGCGGGAATTACAGGAATATTAAGTCATTACGTTTTAAAAGATGGCGTTGGATGGCAAGGTATTGCATCGACCATACACCCCATAGACGCCTCATAACAGGCGACCGATGCCACGAGGTCTGCAACACATTTTTTTATAATATAGAAAAAATACACAATATACATCTATGAAATGAAATGACGACCTCTGTGGTCTAGTGGTTCGAGAGTCGGACTGCTGATCACGAGGTCGTGGGTTCGATTCCCACAGGACACAAATATTTGTGTGATGAACATAAGTGTTTGTGTTGGTCTGGGTGTTGATTGTGTATTATAAGTATGTTTTTACAACAAAAAAAAATGTATTATATCCATTGTCTAGTACCCATAGCACAAGCTCTGCTTAGTTTGGGGTGCTGTGTAAAAATGTCCCAAAGATATTTATTTCAGAATTCCCAGCTTCCGCACTTCCGGAGGCGGGAATTACAGGAATATTAAGAGTCATTACGTTTTAAAAGATGGCGTTGGATGACAAGGTATTGCAATGCGGATGAGAGCCAAAATATACCTATTTGTGGGTATATTTTTATTTTTATTTTTTATTATACCTAAATGTTACACAGCATACATTTACAATAGTCATTGCCAAACTGCACAGCAGTTTGTCGGCAGCGAGTTCCCTTGAATTTTATACATTTATTATGCGAGCGTGCAACTTAGTTTTATTTAAATATAAAGATATAAAGTGTTTTTTTTTTTTTTTTTTAAATCCTACAGGCACCCTACGGACATAGCGACAAATAGTGTTTCACCAAGATTCTTTTTAATTGCATCTTTCACTTAACATTTTCTACTAAATTTTCTGGCAGTTCATTTACTAATTTAGGCGTAATCCATTTTCTAGTTCTTTCTCCAAAATAGTTGCTAACCCTTGGGACATTTGATTTATTTAAATATATAAACTAGAATTCTGTTCTAGTTCTACTTTCGAAGTTTGCACAATTGTTAAAGTCGATGAGAAACTTTGTGTTTTATTCGAATGAAAAAGTTCAGGTGCAGAGGTTCTAGTATGAGTTTATGCGATATCGTATAGTTACCGAAACAATTTTTTATGGGATATGTTTAGTTCCAAATAAATAAAAAAGTTAAAGTTTTTCTTTCTTTCTTTTAAATACGCACACGTGGCGCTGGTAAAATTCCTAAACAACGTGTTATTTAACTGAAAACCTCTTAAGGGGTCATTGTCCTCATCAATATGAACAACTTTTACTATGGGACCAACCAAGAAATCGCGAAAACAAAATCAGCTGTTTCCTACATTTGTGTTCACATAAATCGACAAAATGTAGGGAACAGCTGATTATTCCTTCGCGATTTCAGGGTTGGTCCCTTGGTAAAAGTTGTTCATACTGATGAGTACAATGAGCCCTTAAGGGGTTTTCAGTTAATTCAATAACATGTTGTGTAAAATCTGTTATAACTACCTACACGATAATGTTAACTACATGATATCACAAAAACTCATGCTAGGGGCTCTGATAACACAAACACAAATATTATTCAATATCCAAAAAAAAAATGGATACCTACCGTAATAATGTAACACATTCATAAGAACAAAAACAAAAAAATACACGCCATTTAAACTAAGTTGTTTCGCTTATTGGCTCCACACTATGGAATAGGCCTTAGTAAACACGCTAATGCAAGGCGACCTACCCGCGCATCTCATTCACAACTCTACTGCTCCTTGTGTAAAACTACCTACTTCTGTTTTGTTTTGGTAGGCCAAAAGTATTAGATATTTAAATAAGTATCAATGTTATATGTTTTCAAGCAAAGTCAACGCAATGCATACCCACTTTATTTTTTGAGAAACGCTTAATGGCATATTGATTACTTTTATTTTTATGTTTATGTTTTCTCTGTAAGTGAATTTTTAATTCTTTTGAGAAAATAAATATCTAACCGTAATAAACTACAGACCAAAAGACCAACCTGAAAGTATTGATACCATTGATTGTATTGATACCGAAAAGACCAGAGCTTTCCAACCTGATACATAAACTTACACAGTCCACTTCAACATCATTCCAAACGGATACTGGATAACATACCTGAAACAAATAGAATACAAATTATTTTATTATTTTTAACGCATTTAATGTAATGTATGTCCCTACCTAATACTTACATATGGTGGGTAAATTGATATAGTTAGTATATCAAGTATTGAAGGTAGTCAGTTGATTGTAAGATTAGTCAATATACTTTTGCCTGTACGTTACTACGTGTATCTTTTATTCCTGTATCCAGAGTGCTCCAAACCCAAGTATTGTTCACGCATGCGAAGCGAAATCTAAAGATTTAAATTGTGGAAAGAAAAAATCGCTCACGTTTTTTTTTTTTTCTTATTTTTTTTTTTTTTCTTTCCACAATTTAAATCTTTAAATAGAATACAATTCATTAAAACGGTTATGTAAAAGTACAATGAAACAACAAACACTAGGCGTGGAATCCAAAATACGTTAACCTTACGTAAGGTAAAAGAAGATTATTTCGTGATATATAACATCGTGTCATTGAAATAACTCAAACCTCTTAAGGGGTCACTGTACTCATCAGTATGAACAACTTTTATTTATTTATTGTATTCTTTATTTGCCGTGTGGTATCCGGCAAATAAAAAGAATAGACCACCCCCCTTCTACCCATGGGTGTCGTAAAAGGCGACTAAGGTTTGAAATCAGGAGGATGGGCAGCAGCGTCCTTCTGTGCACCAACATCGTGCAACATCACCCACTGCGGTCACCAACCCGCCTGCCCAGCGTGGTGACTATGGGCATACATCCCTATGAACGCACAACATATACAACGGCCCCCAGTTCCCGGTGGTCCCTCTATTCCCGACTACGGTAGAGGTCGTGGTAACGGTGGGACGGGGGGTGCTAGGAATCTCCGGGTTACGGCAGGCTACCAAAACCGACGACTATATCTGGCAGCGTACAATGGAAAAACGTTGAGACTGGACCATCACCTCGCCGAGCTTGAAGTAGAGTTAAGTCATATAAAATGGCATATACTGGGGTTATCCGAAGTCCGTAGAGAGGGAGAGGACACGATAACCCTGGAGTCAGGAAACTTACTCTACTTCCGCGAAGGTGATCAGCTCTCCCAAGGTGGTGTTGGTTTTCTTGTCAATAAGGCCCTCGTAAACAACGTTGTGGAAATCGGTAGTGTGTCGACACGGGTAGCGTACCTTGTACTAAAGCTAAATGATAGGTACAAGCTGAAAATAGTGCAGGTATATGCGCCGACCTCGACACACTCTGACGATATAGCCGAAGCGATGTACGAAGACATAGCGAAGGCTATGAATAGTACCGCTAAGGCTCACTACAACGTTGTTATGGGGGACTTCAACGCTAAAGTGGGAGTACAAGAACGCGGCGAATCGAGAATCGGACCTTACGGTTTGGGGCGCAGAAACCACAGGGGCCAAATGTTGGTCAACTTCTTGGAGTCCCAGGGGCTCTTCTTAATGAACTCCTTCTTTAAGAAGAAGCCCCAAAGAAGATGGACCTGGAAAAGCCCCGACAAGGTGACAAGGAACGAGATAGACTTTATCATGACGGATAAGAAGCACATATTTAGAGATGTCTCTGTGATCAATAGGTTCAACACCGGAAGCGATCACCGACTTATCCGAGGCACTCTAAATATCAATTTTAGAGCTGAAAGAACGCGCTTGATTAAGTCTACTCTCCGACCTTCGCCGCTCCAAACCAGTTTGGGCTCCGAAAGGTTCCAAGCGGAACTTCAAAATCGATTCGACTCGCTGGAAACCACGGGCAATATTGAGGAGAAAACCAACACCATGGTCAAAACATTGCAGGAACTGTCTCGAAAATTCTTTCCGCCGCAGCGTGGAAGCAAGATGCCCAAGCTTTCGACTGAGACTCTCGATCTGATGAGGAAAAGACGGGAAATGTCAGCCGCGCATTCGTTTTCATCAGATAATAGGTCCTTAAACCTACAGATTAGGAAGCTGATGCGACGTGACCTCCGCCGCTCCAACACCCGCGCCATTGAGGCTGCGATTGAGCTAAATAGGGGGTCGAAAGTTTTCGCTCAGCAGCTAGGGAGGACCCATCTGATGAAACTGAAAGCCGCGGATGGCATAATAGTCACCTCTAAGATCGAGATGCTTGATGAGGTCGAAAACTTCTATGGGCATTTGTATTCCACCAAAACGGCGAGACCAGCAGTTCCTAGCAATGACGACAAAAGAGCCCAGCTCACGCGCCATTACACCGAGGATCTTCCGGACGTTGACCAGGGCGAGATTAGGGCGGCCCTCGAGCAGCTTAAGAACAACAAAGCTCCGGGCGATGACGGCATTACCACTGAACTCCTAAAAGCAGGCGGGGCTCCGGTCCTGAAGGAGCTACAGAGTCTGTTTAATGCCGTCATCCAACAAGGCTCTACACCGGAGGCATGGAGCGGGAGTGCGGTGGTACTGTTCTTCAAAAAAGGGGATAAAACCCTACTAAAGAACTACAGACCCATCTCACTCCTGAGTCATGTATACAAGCTGTTCTCGAGGGTCATCACGAATCGTCTCGCCGGAAGACTCGACGAATTCCAGCCACCAGAGCAAGCTGGGTTTCGAAAAGGCTACAGCACCGTAGATCACATCCATACTGTTCGGCAGATCATACAGAAGACTGAAGAGTACAATCAGCCGCTGTGTATGGCATTCGTGGACTACGAGAAGGCCTTCGACTCCATCGAAACTTGGGCAGTTCTGGATGCTCTTCAGCGATGTCACATTGATGAGCGGTATATAGAGATGCTGAGATGCCTATACAACGCTGCTACCATGACTGTTCAGCTCCAGGACCAAAAGACGAAGCCAATCCAACTGCGCAGAGGGGTGAGACAAGGGGATGTAATATCCCCGAAATTGTTCACTAACGCGTTGGAGGACGTCTTCAAGACACTGGACTGGACTGGACAGGGTATCAACGTTAACGGCGAGAACATCTCACATCTCCGTTTTGCCGATGACATCGTTGTAATGGCTGAGTCGCTGGAACAACTGGGCGAAATGCTGCACAGCTTAAACGGAGCCTCTCGACGTGTCGGTCTCGGCATGAATCTGGACAAGACTAAAGTCATGTTCAATATGCATGTCATGCCGAGGCCGATATTCGTCGAAGGGTCGACACTCGAAGTTGTAACGGAATACGTCTACCTAGGGCAGGCAATTCAGCTTGGTAGACACAACTTCGAGAAAGAAGCCAACAGAAGGATCCGTCTGGGCTGGGCAGCGTTTGGCAAACTTCACCGAGTCTTCTCGTCGCCTATACCGCAAAGTTTGAAGACAAAAGTCTTCAACCAGTGCGTCTTGCCTGTCATGACTTACGGTGCCGAGACGTGGACACTGACAGTTGGGCTAGTCCACAAGTTTAAAGTCGCTCAGCGAGCTATGGAGCGAGCTATGCTTGGAGTTTCTTTGAAGGATAAAATCCGAAACGAGATTATCCGGAGAAGAACCGGAGTGACCGACATAGCTTGTAGAATCAGTAAGCTGAAGTGGCAGTGGGCTGGCCATGTCTGTCGAAGGACCGATGGCCGCTGGAGCAGACGAGTCCTTGAGTGGAGACCGCGAATCGGCAAACGCAGCGTAGGGCGCCCCCCTGCCAGGTGGACGGACGACCTAAAGAGCGTGGCCGGGGGGGACTGGATGCGGAAGGCAGAGGATCGAGCGTTGTGGCGCAACTTGGGAGAGGCCTATGTCCAGCAGTGGACTGCGATAGGCTGAGTTGATTGATTCTTTATTGTACATTACACCAAAAGAAAACAAACACAATAGTTTACAGAAAGATTAAAATAAGTATAATGGGCGGTCTTATCGCACAAGGCAATCTCTTCCAGACAACCTTTGGATGGACTAGAAGAATGGGAACCGATCGTGGGTAGGTACGGTGTAAAAGTAGGTACGATTCGTACATACTATACCTACTTAAATATAATAATATAAAGTACATGGAATTTACTTAAATAAGTATGAGAAATATATATCATATAATATACTAATAAATACAAATATAAAGTGTAGTGGTTAAGCAAATTCAAGAAGTAGTGAAACAGATTGACAAGTAGTGTTCCTTTACTAATTTTTTTAAAGCCGGTAGTGATTGTGCACGCCTCACATTTAGTGGTAATGCATTCCACAGGCGAGCAGCTTGTACAGTGAAGGATTTATCAAAAAGGTGGTGAAATGCAAGGGCAAACTTAATTTAAGATTTTCTGATGATCTCAAGGATTTAGAATGTGTGTCACAAAGGAACTTGAACCGCTCTTTAAGGTAAAACACCCCGTTTTACCTTAACGAAGGATTAAAGAGCACATTATATAGCAGCGAAAGAATATGGGCATTCCGGCGAAAGCGAATGGGAAGCCATTTGAGCCTTTTACTATGGTACCAATACTGAAATCGCGAAAAAAATATCAGCTGTTGCCTACATTTGTGTTTACATAATGTAGGGAACACTTGATGTTTTTTAAACGTCTATCGGCATTGCCTATCACGAAATTGACGTGAAAACGCATATAGGCATTACCCATATCACGAAATTATCTCCTTTTACCCTACTTGTAGTCCCTCCCTACTCTCTCAACCACCTCTCAACTCAATATCAATCCACAGCTTGCCGTAGGCCTCCTTAAATAAGGCAGGTTACGCTTCTAATCACCACAAACGGCTAACAAACACGCAAATAAGCATAAACGACACTTGTCGCATCTAACTTGACTACAAAGTCCAAGTACACAGATAAATTTAACAGGCAACAGCAAGCTGAGAGAATTGCTAACTGAAGGCCGTGTCTGGCACAATAAGCTGTATTCACAGGCTACAGAATAGCATGAAGGCCGTACTCTGTAGATGAACAATCTGTGAATATATAGTGTTCGTGTTTGAAATGAAGCATGTTCGAGCGTTGTGCCAATCGTTGCTTCTGAAAATAAAATTATGGACAGTGATTCTGATAAAGACATTATTTATTTATTTTATTTTATTTATTTTAAAGAAAACATGCTATTAGACAGACAATAGTGTCGATTCTCTTGTTTACGAACTAAACTTATTTTAAACTATCGTTCTCTTTTACTAATAGTAGATACAAGAAAGGGATGGCAACAGATTTAGTGTGGTGTCAAATTAGTCGGAATTAAAATTTCCATACAAGTTTAGTCGTGATCTCGGAACGTGCCCACTAAAATACAAAGAAATATAACACGTTAACTAATTTGACAACACTAAAATAGTCGCCATCCCCTTCTTGTACCTACTATTAGTAAAAGAAAGCGATAGTTTAAAATATGTTTAGTTCTTGAAGATAAGAATCGACACCATTATATCGTAGTTTTCTTTTTATGGTGTAGGATGGCGAAACGAGCTAAAGGCCCACCTGATGTTAAGCGGTTACCTTTGCTCATAATAATTACAATAATACCTAGGCTGTTGCCCCAATCGTATTGTAAGACGCGTTCCCCTAACCGAGACATGAAAATGGAAAGTCTCATGTAATTATAATCTGCTTTTTTTTTCTTTTTTTTTTATAGTATAGGATGACGAAACGAGCTAAAGGCCCACCTGATGTTAAGTGGTTACCTTTGCCCATAACAACTGCAATACCACCTAAGGCTGTTGCCTAAATGGTACCGCAAGTCCGTTCGCCAAACTGAGACATGAAGATAGAAAGTCTCATGTGATTGCTTCTGAAATTAAAGCAATGGAAAATTATACTAAAAACAGACAATGATTTCGTAGATAAAGGTGAAAACGAAAGCCAACGATATAACTAGTATGACATAATTTAATTTCCTTGACAAATTATCAAAATAAACAATAAATGTCTCATTATTGTTATAGGCAAGGTGAATTGAGGCATACGTGAATTAAAGCTAAGCTGAAGAAAGATGAGACCTTTCGCAGTATAAATAATCGCATAAAATAACAAGAAAAAGATATTTAACTGTCCTTTTCTTGTTATTCTAAGCGATTATTTACACGGGGATTCTTAAGAATACAACTTACGAAGTGAAGATAAATAACGTTGGTATTCTTAGATAAGGCCAAAAACGAATCACTTGACACGAATCAGGAACCCTTAAAAACTTTGCCTGAAAGTTTCTGTAGTGTTTTTCACCTTCATTTTATTTTAGGTTTTTTTTTTTTTTTTTTTTGTTAGCTTGTACTGTCCCACTGCTGGGCAAAGGCCTCCCTCAATTCCTTCCATCTATGGCGGTTCTGTGCCACCTCCTGCCAGCTGTCATCGAGAAAGACATCGAGCTCGTCTCTCCATCTCCTGCGTGGTCTGCCGCGACCCCGCTTCGCTGTCTCAGGGCTCCAGTCCTGTGCTATACGGGCCCACAGCTCATTTGGCATACGGCAAACGTGTCCTGCCCAGTCCCACTTCAGTTGGGCGACCTTCTGACCCACGTCAACAATTTGCGTTTTGGAGCGCAGTATTGTGTTTCGAACACGGTCTGTTAATTTAACACCAAGTATACTGCGCTCCATGGCCCTTTGGCAAACCTTGAGTTTGGACTTCTGGATGTTGGTCAAAGACCATGTCTGTGCACCATATGTTAAGATGGGAAGAATGCACATGTCCATGAGCTTACGTTTTAGTGACAAGGGCAAATTGCCCTTGAATTGCTCTTTCTTTTCTTTTTTACGTATTTGTGAATCCAAATTTATGGAATAAATTGAATAAACCGGGAAATGCAAGGAAACATTACTTTTTATACAAAACGTTTTTCCAAGTCCCATGTTTCATTTCATTCTTTTAGTAGGTACGTAAAAGTATCTCCGTACGCTGTCTCGATGCTCGAGGACCAATTTATGTCAAATTGGATTTTTCTTTTGTTTGTTTTCATACGTATGTGTTCTTAATTTGAGTCTTCTTATTATGTTTATTGATGTGTATTTGTTATAATTCGCTGGATATGAAGAAATGTTGTTATTAACTTACGAGATATTTGAGGGCTATGAAAAATAATGACAAATAAAAAAGGCGGATGGAATCTCGCTAAACAAAAAGTAAAGCATCGATAGTAAGACGGCTCGCTTAAAAGTACGAGCTGGCACACATTCACACCCATAGTAAGCCAAAAATAACGATTACGAATACAAATCTCGTGTGATGGTAGTCATTGTCGTGGTGTCACAAACAAATTAACAATATATATCTGGAGTGTTAAAATTCCGTCGAAATTATGGTGGATTTAGGAGAAAACGAAGTGCTTCAATCTTTTCTTAGCGAGATTCCGTCCGCCATTTTTATTCGTCCGAGGGTACACAATGAAATGTGTAAATTTGCTGGAATAAGTAAATTGCTCTTTACTAAATAATACTTTTCGTACTCATACATATTTTTTGATGACGTCTGTGGTCTAGTGGTTCAAGTGTCGGACTGCTGGTCACGAGGTCGTGGGTTCGATTCCCACAGGACACAAATATTTGTGTGATGAACATAAGTGTTTGTGTTAGTCTGGGTGTTTCTTATGTATTATAAGTATGTATTTACAACAACAAAAAAAAGTATATAAGTATTATATCCATTGTCTAGTATCCATAGTACAAGCTCTGCTTAGTTTGGGAATAGACGGTGATGTGTAAAATGTCCCAAAAATATTTATTTATTATTTATTTACATATAGCTGACTTTTTGAGTGAACGGTCCATTCGAGTGGTCATTGACGGCTGCTCCTCTGACCTCTTGGCCATAAATGCCGGAGTTCCTCAAGGGTCTGTTCTCTCTGCGACACTTTTCCTGCTTCACATAAATGACCTGCTTCAGTTAGGTCTTATTGGCTACGCAGATGACAGTACTATCACAGAGAGATACCTGTCCAGTGTGAGAGCCAACCAACGGGAAATCTGTTCTCTACGAGAGGCCATGATAGAGCGGACTAATTCGACCTTAAATCTCGTTTCCCAGTGGGGAGATGACAATCTGGTCAATTTTAACGCCTCTAAAACTCAGGCGTGTCTTTTCACCGCAAAACGGAGTCCATTCCACCTGGCTCCTACTTTCCAAAGTACACCTATTAGCATCGCCGACCACCTAGACCTTCTTGGCATGGAGTTGTCACCTAACCTCAACTTCGGCACCACAATCGAGGCAAAGGCTCAAACTGCGGCCAAAAAGTTGGGCATTCTTAACAAGGTGAAGCGATACTTCACTCCTGGACAGCTTTTCACTTTATATAAAGCTCAAGTCCGATCGTGTATGGAGTATTGCAGTCACTTGTGGGATGGCTCCGCCAAATACCAGCTTGCGGCTCTTGACTCGATTCAACGCAGAGCTGAGAGGTTAATTGGTGATGAACTGTTAGCAAAATCTAAGCTACAAAGCTTAGCCCATAGACGCACAGTTGCTTGTTTGTCGGTGTTCTACAGGCTGTACTTTGGAGAGTGTGCGCAAGAGCTCCATGAGCTTATTCCGCCATCTCCTTTCTTTCATCGGACTACACGCCGCACTGCAGGATATCATCCACATTTGGTGGAAATCCCTACTATCAGGACCAAGCGCTTTGAGAACTCTTTCATAATGCGCACAGCCAAGTTGTGGAATTCACTGCCGGCATCTGTATTTCCGGGCACTTATAACCCTAACGCCTTTAAAGCTGGAGTGAATCGGCACCTAATAGGTTTGCTCGCTCCATCGTCGACCACATCCTGACAAAGCTGTCTAGATTGTGGTCAAGAGCAGATCTATAAATCATAAAAAAAAAAAAAAAAAAAAGCTTGTAGTGCAACACTAGAAGAAAAAGACAAATAATCTTTTCAACCTGTAAAAAATATCCAGGTACTTAACTGCCTTTGTCTTCGTAAGATAAAAATATAATGTTCCTTAGTTTTATTGAACTAAGTTTACGGGAGTTGTCGCGCACAATTAAATCAAAATATAACAAACATTTTGACTAACCTCGACGTTTCGGTCAAGTTGCATTGGCCGTGGTCACGAGCAGACTGAAGTATGTGGGGTCATCGTCTTGAGCGGCGGGTGTTTTCTCGAACTACCCGCGGTTGGTTTTTCGTAACGTCGCTGTCCGTAACAAGATATGCTGAATCACGACACACAATGCCGACAGTTTCGGCGGACATACATGTAGACCTTTGATTATTTAACAAGTAAATAACCAAAGATGTAGACATACCACGACGCGAACACTTCTCGATTATCGGATTCCACTACGGATTTTTCCTTAGTTTTTTCCCTCACGGAGACGGACCGTATGTTTGAGGTTGTAAATCACGCCTCGAAGGACCAACGGAACAGCTGTTAAAATACCAGTTCAGATCACGCACGAAACATTACTCTCCCTATACCGACAGAATAGATCATTCCCGGAGGAAATTCAATTCAGCCTATCGCAGTCCACTGCTGGACATAGGCCTCTCCCAAGTTGCGCCACAACGCTCGGTCCTCTGCCTTCCGCATCCAGTCCCCCCCAGCCACGTTCTTTAGGTCGTCGGTCCACCTGGCAGGGGGGCGCCCTACGCTGCGTTTGCCGATTCGCGGTCTCCACTCATGGACTCGTCTGCTCCAACGGCCATCGGTCCTTCGACAGACATGGCCAGCCCACTGCCACTTCAGCTTGCTGATCCTACAAGCTATGTCGGTCACTCCGGTTCTTCTCCGGATAATCTCGTTACGGATTTTATCCTTCAAAGAAACTCCAAGCATAGCTCGCTCCATAGCTCGCTGAGCGACTTTGAATTTGTGGACAAGCCCAACTGTCAGTGTCCACGTCTCGGCACCGTAAGTGATGACTGGCAGGACGCACTGGTTGAAGACCTTTGTCTTCAGACTTTGCGGTATAGGCGACGAGAAGACTCGGCGAAGTTTGCCAAATGCTGCCCAGCCCAGACGGATCCTTCTGTTGGCTTATTTCTCGAAGTTGTGTCTACCAAGCTGAATTGCCTGCCCTAGGTAGACGTATTCCGTTACAACTTCGAGTGCCGACCCTTCGACGAATATTGGCCTCGGCATGACATACCGGAGGGAATACTGAAATCATATTGCTATAAAAGCATTAATAAACCTTAAGTACCAGCTTATGCCCGCGGTTTTACTTCCGCGGTACAAAAATTTAAATAATAAAGTATTTCATCCAAGCAACGACCATACAGCCCAATAGACGCCTAATATTGAATATAATGCGAGCAATAAATTCTGCCACTAGCTGAGGCGGGGTACTGCAAACCGATTGGCCCTACCAAGGCGGCTATTGGCTAATCACTAACGCGGCGGTTTTGACGGCTCACGTAAGTGGTCGAAACTGATTTGAAGATTTCAAGTGGCGAATAGTGGCGATCTACATTAGTGAAATTTCATAGATGTGTTGCAGACATCGGTCGCCTGTTATGAGGCGTCTATGGGTATATAGTCGCTGCATCCAAGTCAGTCCAGTAGTTTTCACGTGATGCTCAACAAACAAACAATCAAACAATTACAGTTTTATAATGATACGTACGTAGAAGCATGTGTACTTGTAATGTCAATACACATTTACCACTACTACTACTATTTTCAGGTTAGAAAAACTATTTCAAGGGGTTTTGTCATCGACCATACACTCTATAGACACCTCATAACAGGCGACCGATGTCTGTCAACACATCTATGTTTCACTAATGTAGCTCGCCACTATTCACCACTTGAAAACTTCAAATCAGTTTCGACCACATATGTGAGCCGTCAAAACTTCGGCGTTAGTGATTAGCCAATAGCCGCCTTGGTAGGGCCAATCGGTTTGCAGTACCCCGCCTCAGCTAGTGGCAGAATTTATTGCTCGCATTATATTCAATATTAGGCGTCTATTGGGCTGTATGGTCGTTGCTTGGATGAAATACTTTATTTATTTGGTAGGGCCTATCGGATTGCAGTACCCCGCCTCAGCTAGTTTACAGTATTTTTTGTACGCATCATTTTCAACATTAGGCGTCTATTCGGCTGTATGGTCGATGGGTTATCTAGAGGCACATGCAATGTGCTTTTACAACAATTTGCTGAAATCACCAATATAGGCAAGCATGGTGTTTACAATGTTTCCGCACGATTTTTCGTCATACTGGACTATAAGGTGGGTACAGATAGTGCCATCCTCGAAGACGCGCCGCGCTCTTCTTCCTAATCGCTTACAGTACATTATTTATTAGCATAGAAATCTAAATAGTAAGATAATAGAAGTGGTTAAGGTGCGTGAACTTGTCGCCGCGTACAGGTGGCTCGTAGGACACAAGTGCGCGAACCGTTTGCTTGATCATCAGTGCTGTTTTGGACGCAGAATCACTATAATTATATTTTGCAGCAATTAATTATATCTAACATCGGATTTTGTTTTAGGCTTAATTTATTTTACACTAGCTGTGCCCGCGACTCCGTCCGCGTGGATGTCGGAAAATAACATCGTGTCATAATTATGAACACAATATCTTCAAATATATACATATAGGCGCCTACACAGACGATTACACTATTTACCGACCATACTATATTTTGTTTTTACAACCAACCGGCTAAGCTGATGGAATTTCATGGAATTAACCCTAAACTCCCTCATTCTGAGAAGACGCTCGTGCCCAGCAGTGGGAAGTAATTGGGCTGATTATGTTATTCTATAACACTAACCACATCTCTTCTTATGCTGAGAAGAGGCCCGTGTCCAGCAGTGGGACTGTAATGGGCTGGTAATGTTATGTTATTCTAGAATACTAATAATATCCAGTTCATTAACTCTTCTCATTTTGAGAAGAGGGCCATGCCCAGTAGTGGGACAGTAATGAGTTGACTACGTTATGTTATTCTATATTTTCTAGTTTCTTAACTCTTCTCATTCCAAGAAGAGGGCCATGCCAAGCAGCGGGACAGTGATGGGCTATGTTATGTTATTCTATATTTTCTATAATACTAATAGAATCCAGTTGTATTTTTAGGAACCTGCAACCTGCATCTAACCAACAATCATGACCTCTACTTTGTATGCAACTTAATACAATAGAGGGGTCAAGCTGTATCGCTGGATCTACTCAACCGATTCAGATAAAACATACCCTATATTTTAAGTTAGACTAATACCAATACAAATGCTAAGTTTCATTACGATCCGTTCAGCCGTTTTCACGTGATGCGGTAACAAACAGACAGACAGACAGACATAATTTTTTTAAACGATTGATTCGTGTTCTATAGCTTATTTCTAGTCCCCCTAGCCGGTTTTCGCGAAAAAAAACTCAATGTACAGACTTTTCGACCTTTACAGTTTTATTATAGTATAGATAGATGGATTGAATGCTAGAAACATGGCGGGCGTAAATGCGTATGTGTGTTGGTAGCAGCAAACCGGCAACACGCGTTCCGGTATTAAAAGACAGAAGATAACAAAATATAACAAACATTTTGACTAACCTCGACGTTTCGGTCAAGTTGCATTGGCCGTGGTCACGAGCAGACTGAAGCGACATGTCCCGTAAACTTAGTTCAATATGAGTGAAATTCGCGAAAGTTTAAAAACTTCTACAGAAGATAACATTTCTATTACCTTATTATTTAGATTTCTATGATCATACCAGACTAACCCCCAGTTTCTGTGAGGCTGATCAATTTGATCTATTGTCAAATCTAATGTCAGCTCCTGTCATTGGTCGGCAAAAATACTAACAACCAATCACATCGCTTGACCTGAGATTTGACAGTCGATTAGTTTGTTTTTATTAGTATTTGTGTGATGAACATAAATGTTTGTGTTGGTCTGGGTGTTTCTTATGTTTTATAAGCATGTATTTACAAAAAAAAGTATATAAGTATTAGATCCATTGTCTAGTAGGCCATATTACAAGCTCTGCTTAGTTTGGGACTAGATGGTGCTGTGTAAAAACGTCCCAACATATTTATAATTTAATTTATAATTATTTAGATTTCTATGATCATGACTATGAGATGGGAAATTTGAGCAATAGAAGCGAATTCAAATAAACAAAACTCTCGTCTCTCATTTCTTTTATGTAGTTACATCATCCGCAATATTGCAATTGCAATTAATCTGTCACTTTTTATACAAAAGTGAAACTCTCAAACAGACACCTACACCACTGCTTACCCCTCAAAAGAAAAAAGATTAAGATACTTCATAACACCTCCCACACGATAAACAACAAAAGGTTGAATTAAGTACAGATATTTTTTATTCCAATGCAGTCGTATTTTGCCGTCAACTGATTTCAATAAAATTATCACTGTGGGAGTCTTCAATTACAACATCTTTGTCGATTAGAGCAAAGTAAATTAATCTTTTTAGGGTTCCGTATCCAAAGGGTGCTAACGGGACCCTATTACTATCGCTACGCTGTCCGTCCGTCCGTCTGTCTGTCACAGGGCTGTATCTTTGTAACGGAAATAGATAACCAGTTGAAATTTTCAGAGGATATGTGTTACTATGAGGAGTATCAGGACAAATACTAAAAACAAGTCTAAAACCAAAGGCGAAACCATACAAGAAACCTCGAAAAACATGCATTTTTTTCATCGTTTTTGTTCCTGCTCTATCTTCAAAACGGTAATACATACCAACGTCAAACTTGGTCTGATTATAGTGCACACTATGTAGTTTAGCAACAAATACTAAAAATAGGGCAAACATAGACATATGTGGTGGTACCTACGTAAGAAAAAGATGCAAAAATTCACATTTCGCGTACGTTCGTTGATGTCTTTTGATAAACTCACTAAATTAAATCAGTTTCTATGGGGTATTAGGTCGATGGGTGGTACGGAACCCTTACTGCGTGAGTCCGACTCACACTTGGACGGTTTTTTGGTATTCATTAGGAACAATGACTAATATTAATGTTAGATTTGTGAACACTGGTTAAAAATAGGCCAAGACTTGCCTTTCCTGTGGACATAAACAGACCGTGTTCCTCGAGCGACCAGATTGACAACACGGTGTTACTCAACGGGATGCTGTTGACGGCAGCGAAAGACTTCAGTGGAAGTTAAATTCGATACCACGAGCAATGTTCACGGTAGCTTAGTGGCTAAAAGCACTGGCGTACAGGAGCCATAGGAATCGCAGGTTCGAATCCTGCTCGTGAGCGATTTGTTCTTTCCACAATTTATATCATTACATTTCGCTTCGTATGTGTAAATGCGTTAAAAATTATAAAATAGTTATTCAAAGACATGTATATTTGCAATAAAGTTTAGTAATTATACGTTTAGCGCGTGGGAATATGTTTCATAATGTTTGTCTTTTTGATTCTGAAGCATGTTCAACGGAAACATTTTTGACAAATGGTTTTAACGTCGTGGGAATTGCAAGCAAAAAAGATTGATGAGAAATATACTATGAAATACAATCTACATTTCCCTGTTCTTAATAATGTCACAGAAAACATGGTTTATAATAATAATGGTCTATAATATATTCCTAACGTTACTGGCGTTAATATGACTTGTGCCAAAACACACATGAAGAATACTTATCGTCATCATCATCATCATTTCAGCCGAAAGTCGTCCACTGCTGGACAAATGCCTTCCCCAAACGTCGCCACGACGACCGGTCCTGCGCTTTCCGCATCCATCGGATTCCCGCGACCTTCACCAAGTTGTTGGGTTCACCTTGTGGGGGGCCTACCCGCGCTGCGACTTCCAGTACGCGGTCGTCACTCCAGAACTTTACGGCCCCATTGGCACTCAGTTCTGCGAGCAATGTGCCCCGCAATTCTTCGGGCTATGTCGGTTACCTTCGTTCACCTGCGAATCTCTCATTTCTCATTACTAATTGATTTATGAAGAATACTAATATCTTTTAACTGTTATGGGTTTCGTAAATTAATTATTCCTGCTACATATCATTTATTAATTTATTTTGGCAACTTTCTGGACATATTGCAGTGACAGATTTTAAAACATTGATCAATTAATATTGCTTCTAACCTATTATTTGGGCATGGCAATTTTTGGGGTAAACATATACTCGTAGCTATTAATCAAATAGTTCAGAGGCACGCCTGTGTCTGGCAAAGTTTTGATTTATAGTCCTTTGGTACAGGCGTCAATGGTCCTGTATTACATTTGAGCACGTCTGTTTTTGACCGTAGTAAGATATAGAACGTACATAGAATGGTGCTTATTTTGCCGAACCCTCTCCGATTACCTTTTACTAGATTATTTGAAAAAAAATTGAGAAAGATCTAGCTTAACAGCACAGCTTGCGTATTTTCAATTGTTTCGGTAGGTAGTACCCAAGTTGGACGTGATTGAGCCACAAGTATTGTGTTGTTGACATTACTTTTAAACTACAACTTTTTAATGTATTTGGAAACCGAAGAAGTTGTATTGGTTGTTGTTGAGACAACATAAACAAACAACCTTACTCTTAGTTCATACTAAACCTGAAAAGGGGTCATTGTATTCATTATTATGAACAACTTTTACTATGGGACCAACCATGACATCGCATACAAATGTAGGGAAAATCTGTTTTTTTTTTCGCGATTTCAGAGTTGGTCCCATAATAAAAGTTGTTCATAATGACGAGTACAATGACCCCTTTTCAGGTTTATTATGAACTAAGAATAAGATTGTGTATCACGAATTCAATCTTAGACGATATACTACAGAACCATCACATCAAAGCTAGGTAAATAGATGTCCACTTAATAATATTGCCATCCGGCTTGTCAATACGTACACAGAATACATAATGTAAAACAAACCAAGACCAATATAGATAGTATGCATCGATAATACTCTGTGAATCACATCTGACCGCCAACTCGCTAATAAATCCATCCTGCGTGCTTGTCTAACTTTATCCTGGTTTAGATAATATGTAACCTTAGTTTGAAGGTTAGATCGCCAGATAACTGGGATAACTTCGCTTTGTTTCAGAATTTCGCCCTTTCATAACCGGGTTATCTTAGATTGGAAACTATAACTAGAAAACATGAGGGATGAATTTATCTTATTCTTCGGAGATTTATTGAACAAGTTGTAGCTGAAGAAAATTGAAGCTGTTTGAAGTAAATAGATCACGAAGTTTCACAATAACATTGTTACAATCCATCCACGTCAGGTAATTTCTAAACTTTCGCAAATTTCACTCTTATTAAACTATGATTATGGGACTTTTCGCCCACAGATAAATCAAAACAACATTTTGACAAATCTCCACGTACCGGCCAAATTGCATTGGCCGTAGTCACGAAAAGACCGAAGTAAGCGGGTGTCATCGTCTTGAACGGCGCGGCGGCGGCGCGCGGCGGGTGTTTTCTCGATCTACCCGCGGATGATCTTGAGTAAATAACGTAACTGTCACATGTATGTCAACAGTTACATCATAGGCAGCATAGCAAATGATTCTTCACAGAGCGGCGGAAGCCAACTCCGGATCGCAACATAGTCGCATTGCAAAATCCAGGAACTTGCTCCACTATAGACAAAGTCTCTAAGGTAGATTCCTTATCTAGGTACAATTTATTCCTTTCAGCATCCATGTCCAAAGCCTGGGAAAGTGCTAGGATGTACAGATCACTTCTATCTTAACAAGGCACACGTAACACCGCTTAAGGTTACCTAGTTACATTTACACTAAACTCATTGTTTCAGGCAGTGAAAGTGCTAGGCTAAATGGCCCATTGTTTTGTCCAACTTTCTATTATATCTAGACCTGGTTGTTGACTGTCTATATGCGCTTTATCCGGAGTTGTGGGCTAGCCTTAAGGTTGAACGCTAATGGTCAGCTGTTTCAAAGAATTAGATTAGTCTGATAATCGGATAGTTAGAATGACAGACCACTTTATTCGTTCTAGTTCGGCTGCGGACTGTTTCATTCCGTTTTTGAATCGCAGTTCTGGCCGTATATATTTTTTTATTGATAAAGCATCTGCTTTATTTATATTACAATCTATTGCCCATGAGGATTTCCCCACGGCAAAAATTGTATTACACTCTCACTACTTATTCAATAACTTGAAGGGTTTTATACTTTAGAGTTCGCCAAAAAGTAGTCGAGAAGGTGAATTTCTTCGATGTTCACGTGATGATAAAGTCTATGTAAGTGGGCTACTGCGTATTTTGATAATTATGTTGACGAAGTATTTTCTAGGTCCCGGTGGAGATTCTAATATATCCCGCAATTTCTAATATACCACCCTTGACGATATCACTCAATCTTTTTTTTTTTGGATGTTTTGAATGATTTGACGATTACTATGTTGGGTAAAGAAATGTATCATCATTTCAGCCGAAAGACGTCCACTGCTGGACATAGGCCTCCCCCAAGCATCGCCACAACGACCGGTCCTGTGCCTTCCGCATCCAGCGGATTCCCGCGACCTTCACCAGGTCGTCGGTCCACCTTGTGGGGGGCCTACCCACGCTGCGCCTTCCAGTACGCGGTCGCCACTCCAGAACTTTACTGCCCCATCGGCCATCCGTTCTGCGAGCAATGTGCCCCGCCCACTGCCACTTAAGTTTGGCAATTCTTCGGGCTATGTCGGTTACTTTCGTTCTCCTGCGAATCTCCTCATTTCTGATTCGATCACGCAGGGACACTCCGAGCATAGCCCTCTCCATTGCCCTTTGAGTTACTTTGAGCCTTCTTATCAGGCCCATTGTGAGCGACCACGTTTCAGTACCGTAAGTAATTACTGGCAACACACACTGGTCAAAGACTTTCGTCTTGAGACTGCGGTATTTTGGACGAGAAGATATTGCGTAGCTTCCCGAACGCTGCCCAACCGAGTCGGATTCGACGATTGACCTCTTTCTCGAAGTTGGACTTACCTAGCTGGACAGTTTGTCCTAGGTATACATAATCGTCAACAGCTTCGAGTGTAGATTCTCCGATGTTTACGGGAATGTATACAGTTGTATATATAACATGTTAATATTTAAACGCCCCGAGAAACAAATGAACAGCTGTTTAATCGACTTAGAAATCAAATAATTAGAATGACTTGTCTTGTCAGTTAAGTAGAACGGTCGCAGTTGTGATGATAAGGTTTAAGCTAGAGTTATAGCACCCACTTCTAACTTTTGTTAGACGTACATTATCATCCTAGCTGTTTTGAGGTCAAAGTAGCCAAGTATTTGGGGTTTTGCGTGACTCACATTTAATAACAATTCATTAAAACTTTGATTTAAAGCGAAATAGTTTCGAAGGATCCAATATCGCTTTAGTTTTGGTCGTCGGGTCCGAAGCCCATAAAATTAATAACATAACCTATACCTATTGTATGTAGACTAACCCAAGTATTGCAAACTAAGGTCTTTGGGAATCTTCGTATTAAGCAGTTTCAAATACTGTCCAAACATATTCGAAGGAATCAGTAGGTTTGAAACTTAAATCTTTATGCTTTGAATATCGAAACAAATATAACAACCCTTGGACGAACAAAAAAGGCGGATGGAATCTCGCTAAACAATAAGTGAAGGATCCATGGAATGCCGGCTCGCTTAAAAGTACGGGCCCCACACATTCTTCTTCTTAGAGTGTCGATGTCAAATTTTGTTGGTCCAGTGTTCCGCAACGCGCACTATATTGTGGTTGGCGGTCTCATTAGCTCCTCACGCGTGCAGGTGACTGGGCACGCGGTACAAGATAGAAGGTGAGCCATTGTTTGCGGAGTGACGCCGCACTCACACTGGACATCCAAACCGTCCGTGAACCCCCATTTTTTAACCGACGAAAAAAAGGAGGAGGTTCTCAATTCGACGCGTATATATATATATATATATTTTTTTTTTTTTTTTTAATGTATGGCCACGCATAACTTTTTACAAAGTGGTCCGATTTTGATGATTCTTTTTTTAATGGATAGGGTATATCTCGAAGTTGGTCCCATTTAAATTTCAAAATCAAAATCCACTCCTAAGGGTAGTAAAACAGGGGATGAGTGTTTGTTCATCCACTGAATTCTTACCTGTTAACCGATTCTGTTGAAACTTGACACACATAAATATAGTTCTAGACACTACGGCATAATGGAGACCTGGAGTTAGATGTTAACCACAAAAAAATGAAAAATAAAACTTTTTAACAAAAAATTGAACCGACGAAAACAGACACTGAAAAGCAAAAAATAACTAATTATGAGTCGGCGCCAAACAACCAATCAACGAAGATCATTAAATTACTTTAAATAAATAATAAAAACAACGTCACATCAAATACAACGTGAAATTTTCAACGATAAACAATAACTTTCCAAAAATGCGTTCTCCGCTCGGCCACTTGCAACTTGCACGCATTTTGCTTGTTAAAAGTTAGTTTGGCGCCGACTCATAATTAGTTATTTTTTGCTTTTCAGTGTCTGTTTTCGTCGGTTCAATTTTTTGTTAAAAAGTTTTATTGAGATTATCTTTGCTTCTGCCAACTTGGGTCCGAAGTCTGTTTAAGGATTTCAAAGTTGACCACGGGAGATCATGCCCAGGTGGTAGGGATTCCGATGGTTTTACAAAGTAAACAGGGGGTTCAGACGTTTGTCACCAGAGATCGCACCTTTCTTTTGAGGCATTGGTATCAGCCGGAACCACGCACACATTCGTAGCCATAGTATGCCAAAAAGCCTCGATTACGCAAAAAATCTAGTGTGACGGTAGTCATTGTTGTAGTGTCACAAATAAAATAACAGTATATATAAATCTGGTGTGTTAAAATGCTTTCGAAATTATAGTGGGTTTAGGAAAAAAAATAGTGTTTAGTCTTTGTTTAGCGAGATTCCGTCCGCCTTTTTTATTCGTCCAAGTAACAACCCTTACTGTTCACTCCTACAAGATGGTCACAATTTTAAAACACCAAAGGCTAAAAGATTTAACACTCTTTTCTATAAGTAGAAGAATGCTGGATGATTTTAATTGGTCGAAGATCACCTATGCTGGATAGAAATCAAACAAAAATGTTACAATAACGAGTTAATCAAGCCTTCCCCAGAAAAAACCTGACATAAACATATAGTTTAGAACTCGATCGAGCTAAATGCGATAAAGAACCTAATAAATAAACCGGCTACATATTAGAACACATTCGCTCGGAGTCCAAACTAGATGTCATAAATATTTATAACAACCATATTCTACAACCAATAGTTTCGCAAGCGATACCAATCGGAATCAGAATGTTAAAGCTATGTCGTAATGTCGATAAAGATATTATTATGGGTATCAATAATAAATAAACACTTCGCAGTCAATCATCGTATCATCGTAAAAGTTCACTGCTGACCATTAGACAGAAGAAAAGAAAGAGAGAAAGAAAAATGATTTATTGCCAGAACAAGACAACATGCGGTAGGTGAACATAAAAAATAACTTCGTTACACTTTAGAAATTATAGTGATGATCTTTGCCGCAGCTACGACATGCAATAGTAGATTGTTATACAAGGGTCGAAAGGAATCAATTCCCATACGAGGTATTGAGACTATTGAGACTATAGTCCGAGTAAGAATTGATGACTTTCTCCCGTTTCTCTTTTAATTACGAATAAAACCGAGATTTTGAATTTCGTTAAAGCTTTCAGAGTTAGCATCCCGCCAAATTATATAGTTTTTATTTTATTTTAAATATGGAACACACCGCTTCACCGCCGGCGGGACGTCCCGCTTAATAGGTTTTTTTTTTAAATTCACACTGGCTGTTTATAGTTTACACCCTCACAAGACCGCAGCATTCCTTTCGACTCTTGTATAACAATCTACTATTTCTTATGATGTTACAGCTATTGTAACATCAAAAGAAAAGTAACTGCATGTCGTAGCTGTGGCGAAGACGCAGCAGCACCAGCATAAATAAAGGCAGGGACGCCGATGGTCGTGGATTCAAATCCCACTTGTCTTGCAATGTTTACAAAGCTACAGATTCCAACTATCTGCATTCAAACGTTTCAAAAATAATTATTTGACGCACTGGATCTACCCGGCCAAAATGTTAGTGTTTGCAAAGATCATATCGTTTCGGCTGAAGTTTGTCGTATTTTTTTTATGATATAATTTTTTCATACGATCTTCTGGACATACGATTCGATCTGGGTGAAAATCGCATCCTGTTGAATCGATTCAAAAAATCGGTAGATCGTATTGCAGATCGGGCATTCCTAGGATTTAGTAGATGTCCCGGGTACCCACCATATAGAAATTCTATTTGAATTTAAAGTAGTACTCCCATCTTTACCCTATAAACTGCAAGTGAATGTTTCAACTTTTTCCATTAAATTATTATGTAATTTAATTTTGAATCATTCTGTCAAACTTCTTCCATATACAGTATCCTACGTAAGACGTAACTCAGGTGTCAAAATGCAAAATACATAACAATCGACTAAATTAAGCTCAATCAACATTACGTGAACAAAAAACTGGACTGAACTTAACTGGGCTACGAACTAGTTCAGACTGGTTTTAGTCTGAAAATGACTGATTGCATCTTAGCCTTCTGGTTTCAAGTTCTCAACGGTATCCTGGGCCACAGGCGATCATTTTAAAATCACTTTGTATAGTTATAAATAAAATTAAGACTAAGATGTTTATTGAAGTAAGTCGTTTCAATCGCCGAATAAAATATGAAAAGATAAAGGGCATAATTTTTTTTGGGACACATCTTTACGTCAGTAATTAGTGAATTAATAATAATATACGTATAATCTCTGACGGAGAGACACCTGAATATTTTTTCCTATAATAAAACCAATTTTATCGTGTAATCCAACTATCAATCGTTCCAAGCCTCAGAGTAATTATGAATTTGGCATTTTCGGAAGCTTTATTCGCACTGACGATTCTATAATTTATGAGTCAAGATGGCGTTCAACTTGTTTTTATAAACCTTTCGGAGCTGTACGCCTTAAACATTGGCGAGAGGGGTACGCCCGCCAAGTCCTTCTATTTTTCCTCCTAGTTCGAAGCGCCTGACAGATTCATAAGTAATAATTATTGTAGTTTTTAAAATATACCTTTATCAGTAATACTTCGGTTTATCAATTTATTATTATCGCATGACACTTCAACTGTGCGCAGAATGGCTTGTAAAGAGACAAAGGACCAACTGTCTCCGGTCCTTTGAAACGAGACCTCATAAGCACAATGTCCACAACCTTTTTTATTCTCCTACAAAATTAAGTGGAGCATCTTTTGTACAGGTGTCCCATAAAACATAGGGTTTTAAACCTTTTGGAAGGTAGAAAAGTGTAGAAAATTTACGACTACCTGCAAAACCGGGATCCTTGTGCTAACGAAGAGAGCTTTTGTCTCGTTTGTCAGCAATTTTATAGCCTTTTTAGGGTTTTCTGAAGTGATATAATACATGTATAGCTACTTGAGAGACAACAATATTTACGTTAGGGAATTGTTTGGGAGCAAATTTTTGTGAGGAAATTGAATATATTTTTATTAATCTAATTTCCTTGTTGATCTGTTGGCGCAAGAATTTTTTATGTCGAGAAACATAAGTGGAAAATAAATATACAAGAGTTCACATAAAATTCCAGATTTTAACAATAAAATCAGCTTTCTCTTTTTCAAAGTAAAGTTATATTTGTAGTTAGTGCAATATGTATATACTTATAACACCTTTGTATACAATTTTTTACGCAAATAAATATATTGAAATGCCTCGTTGGTCTAGTGGTCGCAAGTATGGCTGCTGAGCGTGGGGCCCGGGTTCGTGCAACACTTTGTTACAGGGTTTTTTTCATTAGGAAATTCTCAGTAGCAGCCCGTAGTCTGGATTTGTGCCCGGTTAATGGCAATAAGCTCGCCCCCTATTACATGGGACTAACAAACATAACTGGCGAAATGTGAGTGTATATGTATACTATGCACCTCTGCGTACCCCTTCGGGGAAATACAGGCGTGATGTTATGTTGTTAAATATATTCTTTTCTAATAAAGCACATTTTTACACTGCAATAGATATTCTAGAAAATTGAGTAGATCCCTAAGGAGAAACCAAAGCCTAGTTTTTCATTTATACGCAGGTACCTAGTCTAACCAATACATATTTTATTTTTAATCGAAAGTGAACGACGCGATGCCACAGTGTAGTAGAGAGTACAATAACTTAACTTATTGACATGATAAAAACTTGACTTTTGAGTAAGATTTATAAACCACGCTAAAACTTTTTCATTTCCTTTCAAAATTTTCGAATTAACACGACCTTGCCAAAATTGTGACATGAAAACAAAATTATTTGGTACGCTCGACCGCACGTCGGTGGTAACACTTTGACATTAGCAGCATCTTTATTTCGTAAGCAGTAAGGGCGGTTTTAGAATTGAAGTGTTAGCACTGTCATGCCGTCGACTGTACTACTGCCCTCAATCATGGCGCTTAAAATTAACATAACTTGGCATAACTCTATAAAACTCCGCACCAAATCATGTACAATCAAACAAATCATGAATTAATAGAGTTACCATAACCAATCAACATAACTTGGTCTTACATAATACCAACATAGCTGCAGATTAAAATGGCGAAGTTACATAAGTTATATAAAAAACTGTTTAAATAATTAAAATGTAGAACGCGAGTGACATTCTTAAATCTCTGTATTGCCCCGGATCATGTTGTGTGCAGAATATTAATTTTACGGTCAGTGAAAATAGAGTTTTAGAACGATAGTTGGACACAGATATAATCTTGAATGTTTTATAAGTAGTATACATACACATTAGGTTGTTTTGCATTATCAAGTTATTGAAACACGGCGCTCGCGTCTCCTCCCGTGGTATGCTTGGACACAAAGACAAAAAGAGGAGAATACATACATAAATACATATTATCACGCCTGTGTCCCATTGGGGTAGGCAGAGACTATGGATTTCCACCTGCTACGATCCTGACACACCTCTTTCGCTTCATCTACGTCCATTAACCTCGTCATGCATGCTCGTCGGTTTAGAGAACTCTTAACCTGGCATTTTTTGAGAACATCCGCGATTTGATCGCGGTACGTTCGCCGAGGTCGTCCCCTTCCAACTCTTCCATCAACACTCGCTTCGTATACTTGTTTCGTCAATCTCCTCTCGTCCATCCTCTCTATATGTCCAAACCATCTTAACATACCTTTCTTAATCTTTTTCACTACATCTTCTTTCACTCCACAACGCTCTCTTATCACGTTATTCCTTACTTTATCTCTCAAAGTTACACCACACATACTTCTCAAAGCTCTCATTTCTACTGCTTTTATTCTGCTTTCATGTTTTTTCTGCCATACCCAACTTCCACTACCATACATAAGTGTAGGCACTAACACTCCCCCATGAACAGCCAGCCGTGCCTTTTCCGACACTTTGCGGCTGTTCATGAAGGTGTGTAGTGCCCCATTCACCTGATTACCAGCACTCACTCTCCTTTCAATGTCCTTCACATGCTTGCCATCTCTCGTAAACATGGAAACCAGGTATACAAACTCTTTCACTTGTTCCACCTTTTAGTCAAGAGGAGAATAAACTCTTAATAACAGAGAGGAAGATCTCACATAATATCTTGGGCCCAGGACAGATACCCAACGGAAGCTGGCGGATCAGGAAGAACGCCGAGATAGAAGAGCTCGCAGACTACGTTGGTTTGATCACTTGAACGCATGCACGCACTTGGAGAGCATGGGAGAAGTTCGAGATGTGAAGAGGGCCTATCCAGGTTAACCGAGAGGGTGACGCCCAGTCGGTCGCTCCAGATATCATTGGAGTGGTAGAGGATCTTATGGAGATCCGAACCAGTGATTGGTGAGATACTGCCAAAGACCGCAGCAAGTGGCATTCTCTCATTTCGGAGGCCAAGACTCATTTTGGGTCGCTGAGCCAACGGAGTGTCATGTGTGGTAATCCAGGACATGGTCTGCCAAAATTCTGAAATTTCGTCCAAATCCGTTCCGTTTCAGTATGATTAAAGAACAAACAAACATCCACACTACCGCATTAATAATACTAATAGGGTTAATAGGATACACAATCAATGTCTTTAGATACCTATGTCATTAAATGTTACTATGTCACTTCACAATTCTTCCCAGAATTCTTTGCGAGCTTTGTAGCATTGGAATTCTATCGTGCTTATTAGAAACGCAGTAAGGAACTATATGCATTCACGGCAGAATTCAAATATATCTAAATAGTCATATATTGGAGAGTCAGTATCAAAGGCCTTCTTGGAATATGGATAGTGATGGGCAAACTTCATGAAAATTTGTAACCATTGAAATGTTTTGAAATATTTTTCAGCTCGAACATGAAAGAAAGAAAGAATCATTTATTTGCGTTTTAACTCGGTGATAAATAATTGGAAAACTGTCAATGGTTAAAATGTTCATGTGCCCATCTCAACTTATGGATCATCAAAATAAAGATATAAATTGTGGAAAAAAAATCGCTCACGAACAGGACTCATGGTAGCTTAGTGGCTAAAACACTGAAGTACTGAGCCAGGAGTCGCTGGTTCGAAATCTGCTTGTTAGCGAATTTTTCTTTCCACAATTAATATCTTTAGATTTCACACCACATGCGTAAATGCATTAAAATAATAAAATGATCATCAAAATACTTTAAATGCCGAAACTGGGCGCCAACATTGGCCAACATTTACCTTTTTTGTAGAACAACAAAGCTCATGCACAACTCTGCAAAAACTGTCCTTTTTAAAAGTAAACAGTAACTGAGAACGTAACCAAATCAGTTGTGTACAGTAAGCAAAGTAATTAAGTTAAAATATCGCAGCGTCGCGTGCGGGTAGTCGTTAAATGGTTCATATAACCCGTTACACACGATCACAGCTGTCGTGTACTGGCGAACACAAAGTAAATATGTCTGATAAGGATTTGTTTTTCTTTGCAGTATACGGGAGATTTGTAAGCGGTGCTGACGCTAGAAATGCTGCGAACATACTGAACATAGACGCAGGGCAGTTGCAACTTCGTATGTGCCATTGCAGCATTGATGGAAAAACGCCTGCCTTTTTCTTTTCAAAAATATCTTTTTGGTTTTTGATTTCAGAAGCTACGTCTTCTCTCAAAAATAAACCATGAGTACCTAGTTGTACCTATTTATTCAATAAAATGTAATGTTTTAGGGGGATGGAAATTCTCTACAATGGCAATGCAGGGAGATATGGTTTCCAATAACTTCAAGCCACTAGCTTCGACTATCTCCCGTGAAGCTTTTTGACAAGACTAACTTTTCATTCAGAGACCAATCTCACGGTTCATGCTTAGATTCGTCTCTGAATGTAATCCTCAGAGTAGTCCTACGTACCTTGCTAACATGACCGTGTATGATTGTAGTTGCATGCGCACGACTAGTTCCTCTATCGCACAACAACTGCCATTATAAAGAAAGGAAAGAAAAAAAGAAAGAAAAACTTTTATTTGGCACAGCACAGTGACAGCACGACAATAACATTAAATAAAATACTAAAATAGAAATAAGTAAAACATGAAGTTGCGCCGGGCATGCCCATGCCAAAAGGGTCATCAACTCAGCATGTGCTGGCGTTGAACATCCAGCGTTGATTTTCAGTTGGCACCCTGCAGTGACACACGGACGAACCTACCTCCCTATCCTGTCTACCTATTCTCCTAAAATCAGACTTTCGTATAATGTTTTCAGTACAAAGACATCCGTAGACTGGATGCTACCCACCAACCACATTTAAACCCTCACTTAGTGAGTAATTGCTTTTTTGAATTTCAAAAAAACGAGTCTTTAGGAAACGGGATAAAAACATCAAAGTGCTTAGTACTATTGTTTGAGTAAACGCCGTCGTAGTAATTTAATTTTGTTTTTTGGAGAACCACGAGCTTTTTGACTGTGACGTATTCATTTAGGTTCATCAAGTCATTTGTCAAAGAAACTCCGTTATGTAAACTTTGAGCAAGAAGTTCAAAATGGTTCAATGAAAAAATAAATATTAACCTGACGTCGGTAAGCTAACTGCCTCGTTGGTCTAGTGGTTGCAAGCGCGACTGCTGAGCGCGGGGTCCTGGGTTCGATTCCCGGGTCGGGCAAAGTGTTATTGGGTTTTTTCACTAGGAAATTCTCAGTAGCAGCCCGGAGTCTGGATTTGTGCCCGGTCAATGGCAATAGGCTCGCCCCCTATTACATGGGACTATAACAGAACTGGCGAAATGTGGGTGTACTATTACACCTCTGCCTACCCCTTCGGGGAAATACAGGCGTGATGTTATGTTATGTCGGTGAGCTACTGATATCTTCTATCAATTACGAACTAGTTAGCAAACAACGACTTCATGACGTATGTCATCATCATCATCATCATTTCAGCCGAAAGACGTCCACTGCTGGACATAGGCCTCCCCCAAGCATCGCCACAACGACCGGTCCTGTGCCTTCCGCATCCAGCAGATACCCGCGACCTTCACCAGGTCGTCGGTCCACCTTGTGGGGGGCCTACCCAAGCTGCGCCTTCCAGTACGCGGTCGCCACTCCAGAACTTTACTGCCCCATCGGCCATCCGTTCTGCGAGCAATGTGCCCCGCCCACTGCCACTTAAGTTTGGCAATTCTTCGGGCTATGTCGGTTATGACGTATGTATTGAAAACAAAATTATTTCGTGAAAAATCACATGCAGGAGTTGTTCAAAGTTCAACCGCTTGCTCGTGGCAAACGAAAGAAATTCAAATATGTATTAAATCTCTTTGTTTGCCCCGTCTATTACGAAAAAACTTGCATTTTGGACTGCGCGAGGAAGGCGGAGGATCGAATCTTCTTCTATCGAGTCGACATGAGCTACATAATGATAATAGCTCATGCCGTGGGGAAAAGATTAGCCAGTCTGCAGGTTGGTAGCGGGACTGACTGCCCAGGGTGCGCCGGACGATCAATTAAATATCGTCACTCGTGGAGGCTCTTTTAATCGAATGTTGTGGCCGAAATAGGGAGAGGCCTATGGCCAGCAGTGGAGAACGATACGCTAAGTCAATAAAACAGAGAAGACAGGAAAGGCAATTTGCAATCTAAGCCTTAAAAAAGGGTTGCTGCATCCTTATTGCACCAAAATTCGGCTTAGAGGTTTGTTTTCTAAAACATGGTTAGAAGTTAAGAGCGATAAAACATTATGAATAAAATTAAAACTGTTAGCATCATAATAAATAAACTGTTAGCATCATGTTATAACTTCTCTTCCTTTACCTTACCGCGGAAAACTTCAGTGCAAAGACTACATAACATTACCATAACTGGAATTTTAACTACATATACTTTTCTACTTAAGTGGTGTGTAATAATAAAAGTTTCGCATTGCGGTACCCGAATGGTAGAATGAACTACTATCCAGAATTTTGCGCCATTTTTTTACTGCTAGAGGCTAACTTCCGACAAAATATTATGTCATGAACGCTTGTATCCCAATAAATACAACGCGGAATTAGGGCATGCATTCCGAAATTCCGGAATCTCGAAACTCCGGAATCTCGGACAGGTTTTTACGATTTTTCAGTTCCGGAATTGAGAAACTCAATATCGTAATTCCGATACTCATAATAACTTAACAAAGTTGCTTTTCGGCTGTGTTTATAGCACATATCCATTAAAGGGCATGCAGTTTCATATTTTTTCAGTTTCGAAATTAGCTTATGTAATTAGTCTCAAGTTTAAAAATTATATGAAATCTTTAAATCAAATAAGTCTATCGAAATCTTCTGCTGGACATAGACATCTCCCAAGTTGCGCGACAAGACTGAATCTTCCTCCTTCCGCATCCAGTACAACTCAACTACTTTCTGGTTGTTTGTTCATTTACCTAGATGGTCGTACGCTGCGTTTTTCACGGCCTCCTCTAAAGGATTCGTCTGCTCCAACGGCCATCAGTTCTTCAACAGCCCATGACCCAGCCCACTACCACTACAGCTTGCTGATTTTGCAAGCTATGTCAGTCACTGCGGCTATTTTCCGGATAATCTCATTTTGGATCTTTTTATTTAAAGAATATCCCAGCATAGTTCGCTGAGTGACTTGTGGTCTAGTCCAACTGACAGTGCCCACGGCTCAGCGTCGTAGGACACGACAGACAGGACGTAATAGTTGAATACTCGTTTTCAGACTTTGCGGTAGAGGCGACGAGAAGATTCGACGAAGGTTGCTAAATGCAGTCGGCTCCTTTCTCGATGTTGTGTCTAACAAGCTGAATAATCTGATCTTAGTGTCCTCCTGACATATTCCTGCACATTTTCGAGCGCTTTCTCTTCGACAAGAACGGACCTCAGCGCAAGACCTAGTCTAGATTCATCCCAAGACCGACAAGTCAAGAGAGATTTATGCTATACAGCATTTTGGTTAGTTGTTCGAGAGCCTGCCGTTGCAACGATCTCATCGGCAAGCAGAGTTGTAAAATGTTCTCGCCGTTTACGTTGATACCATTTCCAGTCTAGTCCAGTGTTTTGTAGACTGCCTGCAAAACTTCAGTGTAGTTTCGGTGATATTACATACCACTGTGTCACAAGGATCAACTACTACTGCTCTTCAATGTGGAATCGTTTAAGAGCATTCAGAACTGCTCAAAGCCCTTCAAAAGCGGCTAATTCAGTTTTAGCTTTAGTTTTATCAAAATTAGCGTCTTCTGTACACTCTGCGGTTGAGAATGGTTGTTGTTTATAGTGCTGTAACTTTTTCGACACCTGGCTTGGTTCTATGAAATTCGCCAAGTCTTCTGACGAGACAATTTGTGACGAGCTTCGAGAACAGCTTGTATACATGACTCAGGAGTGAAATGCATCAGTTTTTCTTCAGCAAGTTTATTTCACCTTTCTTGAAGAACAAAACCACCGGACTCTCGCTCAATGCCGTCGGTGTAGCGCCTTGTTGAATGGCGGAATAAAACATACTAGCTCTTTCAAGACCAGAGCCACGCTTACACCCCTAAAAGGAGTTCAGTGGCAATACCGTCACCATCATCACCCGAAGGTTTTTTGTTCTTTATCTGACCAAGGGCCGCACTAATGACGCACTGGTCAACTTTACAAAAATTCTTGAAATGGCGCGTGAATGTTGCTATAAACCGCTGGTCTTGCTGTTCTCACAGGAAACCTTCAACTTCATCAAGCATCTCAGTAAAAAGTACTTACCTACGATATCAAGTTTGGTAAAAATCTAGTTTATGTTTTGGGATTTTTTTTCTTGTTGAAAATGGGTTCTTGGGATCGTTAGATTTTCTGTATACTGCTGCTGAGACGCTGAGAGACAGATTCTCAGTCAGTTGCGAATGTAGCCTGCCGCTGTGAAAACTCTTTCTAGAGCTGATTTGGATTCGGTGATTTAATATGACACGGACGTGTTTCTTTAAATAAAGTCGAATCGAAAATTTGAACTTTCTAAAACAATAAAGTTTCCAAATAAACTAATTGAAAAAAAAAACCAATTCCGGAGTTTAGTACCCAGTATCGGGAATCAGTTCCGGAATTGGAAACCTTCCGATATTGCATGCCCTACGCGGAATGCAATTCTCAAACATTTACGTAGAATTACGCAAATTTGTATTTTCCTACAAACATTGTTTGCATTCTAACTTTTTTAATAAAATAAGTGTAGTTGTTTTTTATTCGTTTTTCAATATTAGTAACTAGGTAATAAACTAAATTAATAAATAGTAATTTTTCTTTCCGCAATTTATATCTTTAATAAATAGTAATTTGACATCGATTTTTAGGACGCTTAGCTCATGAATAAACAGCCATCGCCATAGCTGTAGTATGACTTTACTTCCCGAAAATCATTTCATATTAAACGACGGACCCGACGGTACAAAGTTATTTTCCAAATAATTTGGTCTACAATTGAGTGTGAAATTCCCGAATAATTTGGTCTACAATTAGTGTGAAATTGGGACATCTGTCGAACGGTAACACCAGCTGTGCACAAAATCGAATTTGTAATAATTTTGGTATTAGGTATACGCTTGAAAATTGGCACATACTCAAAACTGAGTGGTGCTTGATTGCCACTTAATCGAAGTTAGATTCCGAAAAAATATGATGCGCTCTTAAGCTAACTGTCAAATAGCACTACATTTTGACTGTTGAAAGCACGAATTCACGCTTAGATTCGTCTCTGAATAAAAGCCTTAGAATTCCTGGGGTCTACTCGCAAAGTTCGTGACATTTGTCGTGTGACTGACTCATAGAAATATATAGATAGAATGGTTGTTATCACAATTTTAGTTGCGATTCATGCGTGGCAACTTTCGAACAAACTACGCTTCCCATATTGACGTAATTAATTTATAAAAATTAACTTTAATCAAATTTACTTTGCAGCTTTTGTTTCTGCAACTAGAAACAGCGCAATAAGACATTTTTGCGGGTTTTTGTTACAGTATTTACAGAAACAAGTCATAAGGCGTATCGAGAAAGCTTTGAAATGCCCTGCACTCTAGTGCAGAGTGATGGCACGCACGGGCGGCCCAGTTTTCCATTCTATCTATCTATATCTGTGGACTGACTACTCTAAGGAAAGTGCGCGAGCCCAACTCGCACTAGTCCGGTTTTTTTTGACACTCTTGGGAGTTGAGGCTTACATTCAGAGAGATAAACCTTAGAGATATAAGCCTTAACTAGAGTGTCGAAAAAACCGGCCAAGTACGAATCTGACTCGCGCACTTTTTATCTCCGGTAGGTAAACAGTTCCCGAAGGATGCGCGATAATTTTTTTCTGAGATAAACCAAATGATACGCGGGCGAAGCCGCGGGCATAAGCCAGTCGTACCTAATATGTCGTACATATTTTTTCACAAAACCATAGAGTACTTACAAGGGATTGGTAAAAAATATCAAGTCAAATGGAGTATCATAGCAGCTCACGTTATTTTTGGAATGAAACAAAAAAAAAAAATACGCATTAAATACGATTAATAATAATAGTAAGTAATGCAAAAATACGCATGTATATGTCGTATATATTTTATCTTTGTAACAGACTAGGCTATTCCTAACGGTGCACTATTCTCGACTGTACAGCAAGTAGGAATGTCACGATAATCACGCTATCTCCACATTCTGCGGTGTTGTGGTGACATATTGTTGTTATTCTGAACTTTATACTTGCAACACGGGTTTATGAATATTTTTGCATTGAAGTAACCACTGATAATAAAACAATACACGTCAATTTCTTAGGTTTTCCGATCACTACACATACGGTTAAAGATCTTTATTTTCTCAAAAGAATTACAAATTCACTTACAGAGAAAACATATAAACTTAAAATAAAAGTAAACAAGCTCAAAAAATAAAGTAGGTATGCATTGCGATGACTTTGCTTGAAAACATAACATTGATACTTATTTATCTAATACTTTTGGCCTCTCTGAGCTTTTGGCCTACCAAAACAAAACAGAAGTATACATAGGTAGTTTTACACAAGGAGCAGTGGAGTTGTGAATGACGCGGATAGGTCGCGTTGCATTAGCGTGTTTACTAAGGCCTATTCCATAGTGTGGAGCCAATAAGCTCGTAAGGATCATAATAAAACACCGCGTATATTATTTATATTGGTTTTCCTGACGTTTCAAAAGCTTTGCAGCGTTCGTGGTCACATCAGGAAGACTTATGATGACAAGCACGGAATACTTGAAATGACAAGCATCTTTACAGATATTTAAAAAAAAACCTAGCGTCACAGACATACAAAATAATATTGACTAAGTGCTGCGAATAATCATAGTGAAGCCAAAAAAATCGTTCTCCTTCGTGTACTTACAACCAGCGCTGCCGCACACACCATGCATCTAAAGGATATTTGCTTTCGCGATGCTTACTTTACTGGATGATGCCACGACATTTGTACAGTCGACTGCATGACAGTCGTAACACTTCAATTCAAAAACCGCCCTTACTGCTTACGAAATAAAGATGCTGCTAATGTCAAAGTGTTACCACCGACGTAAGGTCGACCGTACTAAGAGAGGTGAGCACGGTTTCAGGTGCGTATGTGTGCGTAAGCGCTAGTTGTACACGAAGGAGCACGGTTTTTTGACTTCACTATGACTGTTGGCAGCACTTCGTCTATATTTTTTACTATGTCTGTGTCTACCGTATAGTTTTTAATTATTCCAAGTTTGTGGCTTAGCTGCGTTTTAGTTTGTGAACGACAGCATGATTGGTATGCTCTCTTAATAATCGCTTTCGCCAGTTTTAATGCTGCATGGTATGATTACATCATAGGAAAGTTTGAACTGTACGGTACAGGCTGATAAAGATTTCGTTTTTCCAATAATTCTGGAAATCTAGTGTATAAAAAGACTTTCCCCATAGGAGGAGGGACGGATTCATATAAAAGAAAGAGACAAAGACCAACACACGTTACCTCACCTACACAAAGCATTTCCCCCATATACGGAAGCCATAGACAAACACGATACAGTTCAACTCGCATCTAGCTTTAATGGTGCCCATCGTAAAGCAATATAAAATGTACCGGAAACTCGTAACCCGTAACAATGCATCTGAACGACATTTCTACTGACATTGCAAGTTAAACCTTACTACCCACATAATAAGTGTCTTCAATCTTGAGCTTTTGTTACAAATTTAGTCTGCACCCAAAATTGGAGAGGTAAGGTCGTTGGACAATAAGTGTCAGATTTAATAATAGGAAATAAGTAGTACTTTGTCTGCTTCAGAGTGCAAGAGCATGTGACTGATTTGAATAAATGCATACAGTTACGTAAGTAGGCGGTGCAATTTAGTGCTTACTAAAAATGGGCTTGAAAATAATTTCTACCTTGATATTTATATGAATGAAACAAAACTGAGGACACATTTGCTTGTTGAAGGCACAATGTATTAGATTGGAAGCTACATTTATCCATTTATTTGTAACTCTTCAGTTTTTAGAACTTATCATCATCATCATCATCATTTCAGCCGAAAGACGTCCACTGCTGGACATAGGCCTCCCCCAAGCATCGCCACAACGACCGGTCCTGTGCCTTCCGCATCCAGCGGATTCCCGCGACCTTCACCAGGTCGTCGGTCCACCTTGTGGGGGGCCTACCCACGCTGCGCCTTCCAGTACGCGGTCGCCACTCCAGAACTTTACTGCCCCATCGGCCATCCGTTCTGCGAGCAATGTGCCCCGCCCACTGCCACTTAAGTTTGGCAATTCTTCGGGCTATGTCGGTTACTTTCGTTCTCCTGCGAATCTCCTCATTTCTGATTCGATCACGCAGGGACACTCCGAGCATAGCCCTCTCCATTGCCCTTTGAGTGACTTTGAGCCTTCTTATCAGGCCCATTGTGAGCGTCCACGTTTCAGTACCGTAAGTAATTACTGGCAACACACACTGGTCAAAGACTTTCGTCTTGAGACACTGCGGTATTTTGGACGAGAAGATATTGCGTAGCTTCCTGAACGCTGCCCAACCGAGTCGGATTCGACGATTGACCTCTTTCTCGAAGTTGGACTTACCTAGCTGGACAGTTTGTCCTAGGTATACATAATCGTCAACAACTAGAACTTATCGAAGTAAGCCAAACGTTTTTTGGTTTTTTTTTTCAGTTTGCCCAACGACACCATTTAACAACAAACAATAATGTTGTTCAGTACTTATTACGTCACACAAAACAAGTGAATAATAAAAACACAAAATGGCGGCAATAGACATTACTCGTCTGACATTGCTCATCTTACTTTCACTATGGCGTCGAAAAACTATAATTACATACGGTGTTTTGATGGTGCAACCAAAGGTTATACGGTAACAATTGTCTTATGACCATTAATGGTTAAGGTCCGGGTTGAAAGGTGACAGTGCGGCCATAGTGCGCACGCGCATAATTGTGAGAATGTGTGTTATGTGTTTTAAAAGAAAACGTGAAACAAGATATTGTTTGATTGTTATGATGCGTAATTAGAGACCTTTTCCCTCGGGGAATGTGGTCGGATATTTTGTTTTTTCTTCTGAGCCATTTGTTGAAACCAGATTTTTTTATGAGCTGAACTGACTGAAGAATAAACAAATAATTCTCCAACAGGGAAATTAAGTACTTTGATGAATATATTTACTGCAGAACGATGAAAAGTAATGTGACATAACTTATACAGGAGTTTTTTTAAGGATTGCGGAAAATTTGCATAGTTCTGTAAATCCTACTTTCTAACCCACTAATATTACAAAGTCCGTGTGGTGCCGGACTTAAAGAATAGCACCACCCTTATCTCTTCTCATGGGTGTCGTAAAAGGCGTCTAAGGGATTCACCAGAGGATGGGCAGCAGCGTTCTCTAAGTATTTAACCAACCAACTGCAATCGCCAACCCGCCTGCCAAGCGTGGCGATTATGGCATATCCCCCCCTTAATTGGGGGAGGCCTATGTCCAGTAGTGGACGTCTTTCGGCTGAAATGATGAATATTACAAACGTGAAAGTTTGTGAAGATGTATGGATGTTTGTTACTCTTTCACGCAAAAACTACTGTATGCATTTTAATGAAATTTGGCATACAGATAGAACATAACCCGGATTAACATATAGCCTCCTTTTTATCCCGGGACGATAAACATTTCACGAGGGATGCGCGATATACGACATCGACGCGAGTGAAGCAGCGGGCATAGACTAGTTACTGGAAGCTGGGCTGACTCACCAGCCTAGGGTGCGCCGGACGTACATTTAAGTATCGCCCCTCGTGGAATCTATTTAAATGCACCCATTTCCAGAATTAAACATATCATAATACCAATCTAACACAGTCTAAAAGGATTAACCGCAACATATTATCAAGGACATATGTATGGATCCCACTTAAATATACATCAATCACTTGCTCATCATTGCAATAAAGGCTAACACAGATTTTTTCGCAAAGCGAAGCAAGGCATGCGGCCATAAAATCGTACGAAGTTTTGTCTGTACATTGGACTATCAGAATAAATGAAGCGGGCACTGCAAAAGGCTGTTAACGTGTGGGAGTATCCGTGGGGATTATAATGCGAGCTGTAGATAGCAATACCTGTCAGAATCCTAGCAAAGGGAAGAGATTTAAACGTTCAATTTTACGACTCGCCTTTGAAATAAAAAACCGGCCAAGAGCATGTCGGGCCATGCTCAGTATTATAGGGTTCCTTAAGTAGGTGTTACAAACAAATCAAATCGAATATTAATGACGGCTATTTTAGTTTTTGCAATAGACGGCAGCATTGGCGACTCAGAGAGTGATGTCATTAGCCGCTAGATGGCGCTATACAGTGCCAAATGTAATACACAGCACTTGACGGCAGCATTGGCGACCCAGAGAGTGTTGTACGACGCCGCTAGATGGTGCCAAATTTAAGAAGTGTGTCGTCAACATAACACAAAGTTACTTTTTGTAATTTTTTCAAATAGAAAGTAGCTAAAGGAGCATTATTTGCTATAATCATTTTTCTCTAAGGTCAATGACCCTTGAACTAGGACGTTTTAAGTCTTTTTCAGTTTTCTGTCTATAACTCAAAAAATTATAATCACATTATACTCGAAATAATTTTAAAAGAGAGTTTTCACAAAGGTCTATCAATGTGGAAGATTATAAGTTTCTACGTTGCATAGTTTAGAAATGGCAGGGGGGGGGGACACATTGCAAGCCACTTTGGCGGGCTATATTTCGCAGATGGTACACCTGATAAAAAAGTGATGTATAAAACATTACCTTCATTTTAGTAGACCTATTCAATGATACCCCACACGAGGGGGTGCAGCGGTTTTTTTTTTTTTTTCCCCATTTCACATGTATGGGCGCCACCCCTAAAGAACGTAAAAACTATTTTTTTATTCTTTTAAAATTGAGATCTATATGCAGACTATTTTTTTTACAAAATTTCATTTACTTTATGTTTATAACTGTAGAAGTTATTAAGCTGTAAAGGATTAGGACAGACGGACAGACGGACGGACATGACGAAACTATAAGGGTTCCTTGTAGGACTTCGGAACCCTAAAAAACGAATGAATGAATGGTATGATCTAAAAACCTAAAGATGTTTGCGTTCCGTGCAAAAGTCGTAAAGGAAAATTTATGTTTCCTACTTTTATGGAAAAGTGACCTTTAAAAGTTCGTATGTCTTTTCTAAAGCTTTTCGTAGAGTAATTTTCTCAGAAATTTGTTCACCTCGAAAACGACACAGACACACATTAAGGTACAAGATATTACATGTATTGTTAAAATTATCTGTTCACACACCGCGTAGATACACGGTTCTCACATTATGTGCAACATGCGGGCTGCGGTTTGGCACCGCGTAATGTGTATCGACTTTAAGAGCGTTGCGTCACAATTGTGAACGAATTTGACATTGTCACGTCGTGGCCAGTGTTGGGAAGCTCAGGCAGGAGAACTCGCAGGGTCGAGGGTTCGGTGGCTTGGCACACGGTGACACACGGAAGTAGGAGGAGAACAGGAACTACAGGAACAGAACTCAGGAACAACAGGAACTAGTGGTACAGGAACTAGTGGTATGGAGTTATGGAACTCCTCTGAGGTATGGAGGGCAGAGAGGGTCAGTAGTACGGAGGGCCGGAGGAGTGGTAGCACAACTCCGACTATAAAACAATTGAGCTGCTGCTATGCCCATGCAGCTAGCTCGGGCTGGATTCAGGTAGGTAGGTTGGTAGGTCGGCACAAACAATAAAAACACAACAGGAAACGTTTTGAGTATACTGTATCTCACTAACTGGTAACTTGATACATTGACTATTTGTTAATAAAATAATATAATGATTATGAGACACAGTCACAGACACATGAGTGTCTTTCAGCGTACAATATGGAACTGGATAAGGTAAAATAATATATAAAAAACTGTAATGGTCGGACACGTCCATGCCCGGCCAAGGCTGCGATATAAGTCTGTTGTTTTAAGTAAAAAATAGAAAATTATGGAAGAATTTTAAATTTTGAATTTGGATAGGTTAATTTTTATAAAGTGGCCAGGAAGTCCAAATAAGGTGGTGAGCAGCGTAACGAGTTTAGCCTCGTTACAACATTAAACATAAAACGTCAGAGGATACAATGTTCACTAGTGTGCCAAGGCTATATTGTGTTTAGATTAAGCTAACTGTATTTTTGGTTGGCAGGATAATGCGATTTTGAGTATGCTGTTTGGTCTACAACAGCAACTTTATTGTTTCATGAAGAGTCAAAATTATTCTTGTCCAGGACCCTAATATAAGAACGAGACAAGAAGAATCAAACGTTTTATCCATATTTACCATTTAGTTTACTGTGATAATAAATTGTTAGTAATTATATCTACTTCAAAATTTTCAAGTAAAATAATGTATTTTTGTTAATAAAGGATTAAACTGTAATACTGAGCCTTAAGTTATGAATTATTATTTATGGGGCTTATATTTTAATTAAGCTTCAGTGAGCATTGAGAAATTAGAAAAAATATTATTTTCTCTTCGTAATAACTTTTGTATTATCTTTGAAGGTTTATTTATTTATGCAATTTTTTTAATACTTTGTTACACTTTCCGCTGGGTATAGATGGGCAATCCACCGGGAGTCAACCAGCGTTGCCAGACGTCCCGATTTTGGCGGGACGTCCCGATTTTTAAATAAAAATAAATGTCCCGCGCGGTACAGGCTCAGTCCCGCTTTTCGGGAATAACTCGACCGTGCGTGCAGTATGCTGAGGAAGCGCGGCCGGGTGGCACAGACAAGTGTGGACTAACCGCACACCCGGCACGTCATGAAGATAAGCTATATAATAGATAAGATTATTATTTTTTATTCAGAAGACTCAACTACCTAACGATAGAGTAAATCTGATTTAAAACATAATATTTTTATTAAAATGAATTTCCTATGGCTACTTTTGCTATCTATTGTCACGTAACCAATAAAAAGAAAAATATTTAAAAACCTCTCATTATATACGTTTTTTTACTATGTCCCGCTTTCGACGAAAGAATCCCGCTTTTCAACTCAAAAAGTTTCAGAATCCCGACTTGGCAAATGATAAATCTGGCAACGCTGGTGTCAATCCCGATAAACACCCAGTAATAATCCAGTATTTCACCCAGCTGTCTGCACCGGGTGTAAACCCCGGTGGATTGCCCATCTATACCGCTGGGTAATATTAATCAATGAATCAAATGAGTTGATAACGATATCCATATGATTTAGGTACTGAACACATACATACGTCGATTAAAATTGTAACTGCCTAATTTATGTTGGGAATGTATAAAACAAAGGCATCAGATGCAGCATATACAACGTGTATCAGAAATGCGTTGTCATAATTGAAGAGCTCATTCAGGGCATAGCATAGAACAACTTTTACTATGGGACCAACCCTGAAATCGCGAAAATAATATCAGCTGTTCCCTACTAAATCATCGATGTCGCTCGACAAAATGTAAGGATCAGCTGATAGTTTTTTTCGCAATTTCAGGTTTTGTCCCATAGTAAAATTTGTTCGATAGCATCCCCTGAATAAGCTCTTCAAATATGACCACGGATTTCTGGTACACGTTGGATGTATAACGCAAGTGTGATCGCTTCACGTGACGGGCAGTGTAGAAAACACGCGATATCACTTTATTCAATTCTATTAAGGCTTCGTACGTAAATCAGTGGATCCTTATATCTATGTATCTAAGCAGAGAAAGCCCTTGGATCAGATTAAGGATATTTTTGGCGGTTTTAAATCCGTGGTTATACAGATGTTATTGCTTCTGACTGTACGGTTTTAGGCCGTCTGCATTAAAAGACTTGTCGCGTCTGTTAATATAAATTTATTTTTATGAATGTCGTAAAAAAATAATCATAATGCCATAAAAACTTAACGTGCGTTTTAAGGCTTACTGAATACGCTTTTAATTTATTATTAAAGCGTAAATTATACGGCTAAATTAGTTAATTTGTGTTTGAATAAAAAATGTTTGAAAATGTGTAGACAATACCTAATAACAAAAAAAATAATTAATTAACAAAAACAAAAAACCCGACTGCGCGTAAAAATAACAGAAAAGATATAAACAAGACTTATCAACACGCAGTCGGAGGCTATGTATGTTTTTGGTCATGATTTACATAATAGTTCATAGGTAGCCTCCGCCTGCGTGTTGATAAGTCTTGTTTATATCTTTTCTGTTATTTTTACACGCAGTCGGGTTTTTTGTTTTTGTTAATTAATTTCTTTATTTGTTTTTTTTTAGTTTTGTCATGTTTTATTTATCATACTATTAATATTTTTTTTGAAAAGTCAAATTCATTTTTAACGTTGAATATTTTGTTGCTTTTTAGCATTTCTCATTCCAAATTACATTTAAACATATAAGTTGTATATATTTTCGTAAACCATTTATAAAACCCTTTATTTTGATACCCCACTCGATAGGTTTTGAGCAAAAAAAATTTTTTGAAGTCACATAAAATGGCTCCAAAAAGAGGCCATTTTGATTTTTATAATTTTGATATACCCAGTGTCACTCTCACAATTAAGACAAATCCAACGACACCTCTCAAGCTAAGATCCATCAAGCCGTTTAGGCTACAGAGCGTGCCAAAGAAATATACATACATACATACACTCGAAAAACATAACCCTCCTTCTGGCGCAGTCGGGTAAATATGGCATAACTGACCCTTTTTAAAGTTTGAGGACATAAAGGACAGAATAAGAAAGAGTAAAGAATTGCTTACATAAACGGGACAAAAGCTAGATTAGTTAGGCATGTCAATTCTACAAATGTTTTTATATGAAGAATCTACAGAATAATATTTAACAAAAACCTATGCGGTCTGGGGACCCCGTCAGGGACGAAGTTATCCTTAAAATTCATATTTTTGGATCGGTTCATTATAATGCTAAATTTCGCAACTATAATACAAGCAAAGATGGCAGAAAACATCATGCGTCGGACTGAGATACCACAGGGCCCAGCTTCTAACCCCAGTAAAACATTTCTTTTTGTATGTTTTATTTAATAGTTAGCTGTAACTTTGATGGCACTTAAAAGTGAGGTCAGTTGTCAACTCTATGTCCGTATATTCAATGTACTCTATGGGTATAACGCAAATCTTAGCGTGACGTGACGCTACATTTTCTCCAAAATAAAACTTTTTTTTTTTTTTTTTTTGCCGTGGGGAAATCCTCATGGCTACCCCGAGTCTGCTGCTCGCAGGCCCTACCTCCCGTAATTTTTTATAGAGGTTTTCTTCCTCGCGGTCCGGGCGGTGAAGCCAAGACCCTCGGTCCCAAGAGGCGCGAGAACACTACTCAGCGGGCACTCCTGGGGTTACGAGATCGACGGGGGCAGGGAAAGACAGTCCCCCCGCTGCCTGCCCAGTGGCAGGGTGAGTGCACACCGGGCCCGCCCCTGCTCCTCCACTGTGCCCTCTGCTGATATCAGAGGGACACGTGGAGCAACTCCCTACTGGCCCAGAACGGGCCCCTCCTGCGCCAGAATATTCGCCACAGGCAATAAAATCCCCCGAAGGTTAATCCCTCGACAGGATTTTATTGCCCGTGCCCAGGATGCACCGGCCAAACAACTGCCGATCCCTCCAGACGTGTCCAGAAGGACAAGCAGCCGTCAGGCACACGTGGAGGTTTTCTGGCCAGCAACCCTCCTAAATCACACCTACCACAAGACCCCATAAGGAACTTCGTTCCAATAAATGCCAAAGTAGCTCTCTCTATCTGATTGTTTGTTACCTTTTCACGATTAAACCTCAGAACCAATTTTGATGGAACTTTGTATAGAGGTAGTCTGAAACCCGGAAAAGGACATATGCTACTTCTATCCCGAAAAACTAAAGGGTTCCTGCGGAATCAAAGACAAAAATTAAATATCTTTGTGCGGAATACGCGGTAAATAGCATAGGTACAGCACACATACAGTCAAAACAAAAACAAAACTAACCTCCGGTTTCAAAAAGTATGATCAATTCAATCCGACAAATACTAGCGTCAGGTATAATACCTGGCACATGCTGAGCTGGACACCCATTTGGTACAATACAGAGACACATATCACACTTTTTATTGTATTTTTACTTGTAAGTCCTGTGTCTTGTTTTTGTACTAAATGAACGTTTTATCTATCTATCATCTTATCTATTAGATCTCAGTTCAATTTTTTTGATTGGACAACCAATTATATTCTCTAGACATTGACACCTGTTATGTAAGTCTCAGCGATTCTTTTCCATCATCATCATCATTTCAGCCGAAAGACGTCCACTGCTGGAAATAGGCCTCCCCCAAGCATCGCCACAACGACCGGTCCTGTGCCTTCCGCATCCAGCGGATTCCCGCGACCTTCACCAGGTCGTCGGTCCACCTTGTGGGGGGCCTACCCACGCTGCGCCTTCCAGTACGCGGTCGCCACTCCAGAACTTTACTGCCCCATCGGCCATCCGTTCTGCGAGCAATGTGCCCCGCCCACTGCCACTTAAGTTTGGCAATTCTTCGGGCTATGTCGGTCACTCCCGTTCTCCTGCGAATCTCCTCATTTCTGATTCGATCACGCAGGGACACTCCGAGCATAGCCCTCTCCATTGCCCTTTGAGTGACTTTGAGCCTTCTTATCAGGCCCATTGTGAGCGACCACGTTTCAGTACCGTAAGTAATTACTGGCAACACACACTGGTCAAAGACTTTCGCCTTGAGACACTGCGGTATTTTGGACGAGAAGATATTGCGTAGCTTCCCGAACGCTGCCCAACCGAGTCGGATTCGACGATTGACCTATTTTTCTTTTCCATAAACAAGGTTAAACACCTCACCCATTAAACTAATGCCGCCTAGGACCAATTTTTGGACCTAGACTGCCAACTAACAAGACCTTAAAGGCTTTCACATTTTTTTACAAAAAGAAAAAAAGGCTTGTATATTTTCACATAAACCTCTTTTCTCGTTATTACGTCCGACCTGCCAGAGAATTGAATAGGCCGTAAGCTCTGTAATACCTTTGATGGCTGTACCCTGAATATATTTCGCTACAAACCTGTCAAAATACCTGAAGCAGATCTCCAACAGAACTGGATTTATACCTGAAACAGAATAGTGCCTTTGAGTTTGGAACTGTGGAGTAATTACGTCGGAAATAAGATTTTTGTTTAAAAAAAAAGCTAGTTTCATTGGTTTTGGAAACGAAAAGAGGTCATTATGAACAACTTTTACTATGGAACCAAACCTGAAATCGCGAAAAAAAAACAGCTAATTCCTACATTTGTGTTCACATAAATCGTCAAAATATAGGGATTAGCTGATTTTTTTTTCTGAGATAGTAAATGTTGTTATAGTATTATATTATAATAAAACAAAGTTTAACCAATTTAAATAATATACGCGATTTAATCCGGTTAAACTTTGTTTTATTATAATGTGTAGTGATCGCGAAAACCTAAGAAGTTAGTATTATATTATCTGTGATGTTGTTTATAATGATGAGTACGATGACCTCTTTTCGTTTCCAAAACCAATGAAAATTCACCGTGTATAGATAAGATAATTCAAAAAAAATAGTAGGTATCTCAGATAAATAAAGAAGCAACCTTTAGCGATTTTTTCAGCGTCGCAAAGCAAAATTTCGCACTTTCATTACTTTTAAACGCGAATAATTCCTTCCTATTTTTCAGCCTCGACTGCCTCGTTGGTCTAGTGGTTGCAAGCGCGACTGCTGAGCGTGGGGTCCTGGGTTCGATTCCCGGGTCGGGCAAAGTGTTATTGGGTTTTTTCATTAGGAAATTCTCAGTAGCAGCCCGGAGTCTGGATTTGTGCCCGGTTGATGGCAATAGGCTCGCCCCCTATTACATGGGACTATAACATAACTGGCGAAATGTGGGTGTACTATTACACCTCTGCCTACCCCTTCGGGGAAGTACAGGCGTGATGTTATGTTATGTTATTTTTCAGCGACACCTAGTACCGTACTTAGTTTCGCAAAATTGCGAAATAGCACCAACATTTTCTCCCCTTTTGAAATGTCAGACCCTTACTCGTCAATTGAAAGCCAGTATAAAATATAAAGGCAGGCAGTCACGACCTTACTATCGAATAGTTTCTTAGTTATTTTTACTGAGTACTTGAGTAGGTACGCAGTAAAATTATTCTAAAGTATTAAACCACATTTACGGCATTTTTCGCGCACAATTAAATCAAAACAAAACAAACATTTTGACTAACCTTGACGTTTCGGCCAAGTATCATTGGCCGTGGTCACGAGCAGACTAAAATTTAGTCAAAATGTTTGTTGTTTTTTGATTGAATTCATGATGATATGAGTGAAATACGAGTGAAATTCGCGAAAGTTTAAAAACTTATATTTTTAAGTAGTATTTCAAATGGACCTTTTTTGTGAGGTTAAGGTACCTTACCTACGCCTGTATCTTATGAATTTGACTTTGATGTGCAATACACAAACTTGACCGTTTGGTTAGAGGCGAGGCGACGACGCAGACGCGCGATTCCGCAAATTGGCACAACTCGACCGACTGGAAAAACTAGTAATAGCACAGTAGACATACACATAATAGGAGGTATTATTAGCCGAAAATTTGTCTCCAAGAACTCGGCAACAAGCAGCGTCTATCGACTTTGGTGCGATCCTGCATCCTCAATTTTTTCGGCCATGTATCGCGGCGTAGTCACTATTGTCGCTGCTATAGAGCGACTTGTCGTACAGGGCAGAATAGAGGGCTCAAGAGTGCGCGGAAGACCTCCCATGCGATAGACTGATTTAATTAAGTCTGCCGTGGGCCGGCCATTACATGAATGCACCAGACTAACAGAAAGCAGGGAAGGGTGGCGAGGCATGGTGAGGCGAGCTACAGCAGCCCCCGGCAATAGTAAATGATGGCCACGACCGCTCTGTCAAGAGCGAAACGACGAAGAAGATTTGCCGAAAGTAACGTGGAGGTCCTGTTGAGCGGGTATCGGTGTGCTTTGACAAGGAATGTTTTGCACGGAGTTGTTTTACTGTATAGAATGATTGTGCTGTGGTAGGTAGGTACGGAATTAAAATCACGACATGAACAGCACGAAGACAGTGAACTTACTATCGGTTCTCGGTACCGGTAACAGTAATAATTGGTCCAGGAAGTAACATTTTTGAGTCGTTAGTAAATGTCATGAGTCGGAAACGAAGCGCAAGTGATTACGACCATGTTTGAGTGAGAATTTGACATTTACGTTTGAAACGCCGTCACACGCGTGTTCACGCGACTAAAAAAGTTCTTATTTGTTGTGCTACTTGTGCTAGGTATTTTAATAAAGACTTTTTAATGTTTTGGTCATCACTACATGGTATAAAACAAAGTCGCTTCCCGCTGTCTGTCCCTATGAATGCTTAGATCTTTAAAACTACGCAACGGATTTTGATGCGGTTTTTTTTAATAGATAGAGTGATTCAAGAGGAAGGTTTATATGTACATTCTGTAGTATATTTAGTAGCAGCATTGCACCCGTGCGAAGCCGGGGCGGGTCGCTAGTAATTACATAAAATCTGTCCGACAAAAATAAGTAATTACCCCAGTTCATCGACCATACAGCCTATAGATGCCTCAGTGCAGGCGACGGATGTCTGCTACACATCAATGATATAGCACTGATGTAGGTCGCCACTATTCGCCACTCGAAAACTGCAAATCAGTTTTGACCACTTATGTGTGCCATCAAAACTTCCCCGTTAGTGATTAGTGACAAATGTACGGATCAGCTGATATTTTATTCGCGATTTCAGGTTTGGCCCCATACACAGACCAGTAAGCTTCAAGACGCCGACTAGCCGGATACCCTCGGTCACCAAACATATGCAGTACCACTGCATATCATACGCCCCGCCGCCTATCGGAACGTCACTCCGTCAGCGAGAGGCATCAATCATAACACCGAACTTTTGAGCCGACCAATCATAACGCGCCGTCCGCCCCCCGGTCCCCGCCAACATTTTACGACTGTGTTCCCATGCAAAACTTTGTTTATGCGGCGTCTCGGCTCTATAGTAAAAGTTGTTCATACCTATGAGTACAATGACCCCTTAAGAGGTTTTCAGTTATTTCAATAACACGTTGAATCTTTTTCACCTTTTCTCAACACAATAAACCACGAGAATAAAAAAGATATTTCGAACAATCTATTGTATGTCCTACAATGTAGAACTCGTAGTACGGCCCCTCTTATCTGTAAGAGGGATCTTATAGACCTGTTGCTAAACGAGACGGGGCTTGAGACTGGGGGCATTCGACTGCGAATGGCTTGTAAAAATAAGGACGAAACTGAGGGTTGATGATAACAATGCCGAGTGTAAGGTAAAATTCTGATGTAAAATCCGTTATTAGGGTTCCGTACCTCAAAAGAAAAAAACTGAACCCTTATAGGATAACTTTAAATTAAATAAATAAATATCTTTGTGACATTTTTACACAGCACCATCTAGTCCCAATGGATATAATACATACATACTACATACATACTTTTTGGGACATTTTACACAACACCATCTAGTCCCAAACTATGCAGAGCTTGTGCTATGGGTACTAGACAATGGATATAAGGTTGCTTACCCGTGGTCCACCTACGTAGTTCACCTAGGTGTTCCACGGGTAACTTTGTACCCGTAGTTCACCTAGGTGTTCCACGGGTAACTCGTTGTACCCGTGGTTCACCTAGGTGTTCCACGGTTAACTTTCTGTACCCGTGGTACACCTAGGTGTTCCACAGTAAACTTTTTGTACCCGTGGTACACCTAGTTGTTCCACGGTTAACTTTTTGTACCCGTGGTTCACCTAGATGTATTATGTGTAATCGAGTTTACCCGTGGTTCACCTAGGTGTTCCACGGTTAACTTTTTGTACCCGTGGTTCACCTAGATGTACTCTGGGGTAATCGGGTTTATCATCACACACATACTTATATATTTTTTTTTGTAAATACATACTTATAATAAATAAGCTACTACTACTTTGTTGTCCGTCTGTCTGTCTGTCAATATATTTTTTTCATAGAAATCTTAATAATAAGTTAATAGAAATGTACTCTGGTATTCGTCGAATCGAAATGATCATACTTTTTGAAACAGGAGGTTAGTTTTGATGTTGTATGTGTGCTGTACCTATGCTATTTGAACATTACTCAGGGTACATTTTTTCCTCGAAATTTTATGACTACATACGAGCGGACCCGCGGGCACGGGCAGTACAATAAAAAACAGTGGTAGCCTGTTTCATGCAATGTTGTGTAAAATAAAAAAACCGGCCAAGTGTGAGTCGGACTCACACAGTAAAGGTTCCGTACCACCAGTCGACCACAGAAACTGATTTAATTTACGAGAGTTTATCAAAAGACATCAACGAACTTACGTGAAATGTGAATTTTTGCACCTCTTTCTTACGTAGGTACCAACACATACTTATATCTAAGTTTGCCCAATTTTTAGTATTTGTTGATAAACTACATAGTATGCACTATAATCAGACCACGTTTGACGCTGGTATGTATTACCGTTTCGAAGATAGAGCAGGAACAAAACCGTTGAAAAAAATGCATGTTTTTCGGGGTTTCTTGTATGGGGACCCCTTAGGTTTTAAACTTTTTTGATTTTAGTATTTGTCATGATACCCTTCATAGCAACAAATATTCTGAGAAAATTTCAACCGGCTACCTATAACCGTTCAAAAGATACAGCCCTGTGACAGACAGACGGACGGACAGCGTAGCGAGAGTAATAGGGTCCCGTTTGGCACCCTTCGGGTATATTTTCTGACATATTCGTACGTAGCATTAACATTCTTAATCTATGTTAGGTCGTAAAATTTATAATTACGTACAGAGCTTAGAAAAAGTACTAGGCCTACAGATATATTGACCGAGAAAGTTATTGCGTGTACATATCTACATACAACTATGGGACGGAGCATTACTAGAACAAATTGTATCAATATTTTTGGATCTACACCAGCCACAGACACCAGCCTATGCCCGAGGCTCCACCAGCGTAATTTTTTTTATTTTATTTATTTATTTATTCTTAAAGGGCTTGCGTTTGACCTTCACCTCACCTGATGTGCGGTCGACGATGGTTCACGCTTGCCCAGCAAAGGTGAGAGGATGGCAGTGAAATAGTTCGACCCATCCTCTCACATATAATTTTTTTTTTTTTTTTTTTTTTTTTTTTATGATTTATAGATCTGCTCTTGACCACAATCTAGACAGCTTTGTCAGGATGTGGTCGACGATGGAGCGAGCAAACCTATTAGGTGCCGATTCACTCCAGCTTTAAAGGCGTTAGGGTTATAAGTGCCCGGAAATACAGATGCCGGCAGTGAATTCCACAACTTGGCTGTGCGCATTATGAAAGAGTTCTCAAAGCGCTTGGTCCTGATAGTAGGGATTTCCACCAAATGTGGATGATATCCTGCAGTGCGGCGTGTAGTCCGATGAAAGAAAGGAGATGGCGGAATAAGCTCATGGAGCTCTTGCGCACACTCTCCAAAGTACAGCCTGTAGAACACCGACAAACAAGCAACTGTGCGTCTATGGGCTAAGCTTTGTAGCTTAGATTTTGCTAACAGTTCATCACCAATTAACCTCTCAGCTCTGCGTTGAATCGAGTCAAGAGCCGCAAGCTGGTATTTGGCGGAGCCATCCCACAAGTGACTGCAATACTCCATACACGATCGGACTCGAGCTTTCTATAAAGTGAAAAGCTGTCCAGGAGTGAAGTATCGCTTCACCTTGTTAAGAATGCCCAACTTATATAACTTAACTTATATTTATCACAAAAATACGTTACCACGCATCCGGGAACTGTTTATTATCCCGGGATTAAAAGTATGGCAAGTCCGGGTTACGGTCTATCTGTGTGACAAATTTCATCTAAATCAATGCAGCCGTTTCCGGGTGATTGAAGGAGAAACAACATCCATACTTTTGAATTTATAATATTTGAAAGATTTCTTTGTCAAAGTCAATCATGATTTGCATTCTATCTTATACATGCTGAAATTTGAGTCGCTTAATTCCCGAAAAGGGGTCATTGGACTCATCATTATGAACCACTTTTACTATGGGTACAATGACCCCTTTTCGGGAAATAAGCGATTCAAATTACAGCGTGTATAACGTGTTATTGAAATAACTGAAAACCTCCAAGGGGTCATTGTACTCATCAGTATGAACAACTTTTACTACAGGACCAACCCTGAATTAGCGAAAAATAAATCAGCACTTCCCTACATTTTGTCGATTTATGTGAACTCAAATGTAGGGAACAGATTTTTTTTTGTGATTTGAGGTTGTGTTGGTCCCATAGTAAAAGTTGTTCCTACTTATGACTACAATGACTCCATAACAGGTTTTCAGTAATTTCAATTACACGTTGTTTTTACCCGACTGCGCCAGAAGGAGGGTTATGTTTTTCGAGTGTATGTATGTATGTATGTATGTATATTTCTTTGGCACGCTCTGTAGCCTAAACGGCTTGATGGATCTTAGCTTGAGAGGTGTCGTTGGATTCGTCTTAATTGTGAGAGTGACACTGCGTATATCAAAATTATAAAAATCAAAATGGCCGCTTTTTGGAGCCATTTCATGTGTCTTCAAAATTTTTTTTTTGCTCAAAACCTATCAAGTGGGGTATCAAAATAAAGGATTTTATAAATGGTTTACGAACATATATACAACTTATATGTTTAAATGTAATTTGGAATGAGAAATTAACAAAACTAAAAAAAAAATTAACAAAAACAAAAAACCCGACTGCGTGTAAAAATAACAGAAAAGATATAAACAAGACTTATCAACACGCAGGCGGAGGCTACCTATGAACTATTATGTAATTCATGACCAAAAAAATACGTAGCCTCCGACTGCGTGTTGATAAGTCTTGTTTATATCTTTTCTGTTATTTTTACACGCAGTCGGGTTTTTTGTTTTTGTTAATTTTTTTTTTGCCTTATTGTTTTTACATTCCTGAAACAAATAAGCCAGAAGTCGGAGTCAACAGTCATAACAATTAAAAATACGCGAAGAAACCTTAGTACTTCGAGAACTACCTATGCCAGTTCTTAGTAGGTTAATTAGGAGTACGGGACTCCAAAATCCAATTAAGTTGGAATACAACTTCTTCCACACGTCAAAATAGTAAACACAGAAGTTCTAGTTTTCTTTACATATTGCAACAACAACCTCAAGTTCATGCACTGGCTATTTCTGTTATTCTGTTAAACAAACTGCTGTAGTGGACTTACATGCATTTTTATCATCAACTCAAAGCAGTCAAAATTAACCAACAATAACATCAACTTCATGCACTGGCTTTTTCTACTGAAGTGGGGGGCTTACATAAATTAAAACCAGCTAAGTGCGACTGGGACTCGTCTCAACTCAGCCTATCGCAGTCCACTGCTGGACATAAGCCTCTCCCAAGTTGCGCCACAACGCTCGGTCCTCTGCCTTCCGTATCCAGTCCCCCCCAGCCACGTTCTTTAGCCACGTTCGTTCGTTCTGGGACTCGTGCACTATGGGAACTGAAGGTTTTCTCTATGGAACTGAGCATTAAGCCTCGCTAGTAAATTTTTTGCATAGCCAATCTGCACATCAAGGCAAAAGCGATTCATGTATAGCTCGTACCGATTAGGAATTGTAGTCAAATTGATCATGAACTGCTCTTATGGCTAAAATTTTGAATCTACAAGTAACTCAAACATCTACGATTTGCTCTACTTGACATAGAAATTTGACATATGCTCCATACCACTCATGTCAAATTTCTGTCTCTTGTAGAGAAAGTCGTGTAGCTATAGAGAAGTTATTAATTCTCGCCTTATAACAGCTATTAACTACTTAGTTAATTGCTCGTAGATTCACTTTTGCTGCTCGTCCAGAGCCGCAGACTCAACTACTTCGCAGTTCGCACTTGTTATACTACAAGCACGTAGGTACTCACGTCTGCATTTTAACGCGTGTTGATGAAGTGGACTTTCTGTACATATTTATATGGTGGTACATAATACATAGCTGCGAACAAAATTACTACCATTATAGCATAGTCAACACTGTTGGTTAACCGCCATGATAATTTAAAATTAGCATGCAATTTTGTTAATCCCATGCCATGTTGCATGTGGTTAAAAGACGAACAGTAATGAGGAAAAGTGGGTATTATGAGAAAAGCAATACTTACGACACGATTCCTCGCAATGTTATAAGTGTCGACAGTAGGAAATATCTTTCTAATAAAGTTTTCCTACTGAAAAAGCAATTATAGACACGATATAAAATTAATATCATTATAATAAAACAAAGTTTAACCGGATTAAATCGCGTATATTATTTAAATTGGTTTCCCTGACGTTTCGAAAGCTTTGCAGCATTTCGTGGTCGCAGGTAGACTAAGATGACAAGTGTCTTTACAAATACTTCTAAAAAATCATTTTAATCTACCGTACAATATTATTAATTAAAATCGTTTCGATGCACGCAGTAATCACTCACAATATCATTATCTTTTACAGTGTTGCGTGCTATTTGGGACTTGATTATTTTAAGGACTGGGTTCCAAACAGGTGGTAGCTGCCAACCATCTTCTCTATTAAAATTAGGATGTTTTTTAATTTCAATTGCCTCACGGAGCATTCTAGGTACATATCGGTTTTCCTTCGCCAGAACTTGTGGTTTATCAAATCGAAGAAAATAGAATGAATAGAATAGAAGAATAAAAAAATAAAAAATAATAATAATAATATGAATAATAGAATTTATTATAATTTGTAGTGATCGCGAAAACCTAAGAAGTTATTAAATTAATATCAGTATAGTTGCCGGCACGAGTCGTGAGCACAGATTCCAGTGCTTAAGTGGTTGTATCTCTGTTCACAGTACAACAGACCAGAAACGGGCACTTGCATTGGCTTAATTATATGATAATGTATAATTGAGTATACGTAGAAAACGGAATACTAGAATACAGTGACGACAGAGACTACCACGCAGGTACAATTTGTGCTCACGTCTCGTGCCGGGAACTATACCTACCTACTTCAAACCCTACTGGAAATCATGATACATACCTACTTTACTATAAAATTGTGAGGACATAGCGAGATGACCGAAACACTAAACAAAAACTAAATTTATTTTCTTTGTTGATGATTAACTTTCCTACTGCAACATATTTGTATTATAGGTAGGAAATTAGGAATACCATAATTATATAGATATAAACCGGGACGGGAGCGAGAGCTAAGGAAAAATGAAAAGGCCCCACGAGGGGTCCCGGGGGCGAAGCTCCTGCAAGTGGGCCCAGGGACGAAGCCCCCGCGAGGCGGTTCGTGGGGCAGAACCCCCCGCAATAAGGCCAAGGCTGCATTAGTAATTATGCGGCGCGGCCTGCAATTCGTAAGCGATTCACGTTTATGCCTACAATGTACGGCAAATATCTTTCTTTTCTTAGCATCAGCCTATAAAATAAAACTGACGGCAGATGGCTGCTAGTTAGGTTAGGTTATATTAGAATTGTGACCACACCACGCACGAGCCGAGCGAGCGAAGCGAGCGGTGCTGCGGCGACTGCATACGATTGTTTCAATAAATCGATACTTTGATTAAATTATATTCTATGAAATGTAAGTTAAACGTTAATCTAAGAACCGAGACTAAAATCGTTTTTCGATCTAAAAAGTTTTCTGCGAAATGAAATTCGATTGAAATGTTTCGATAAAACTTTTTAACAAAAAATTGAACCGACGAAAATAAAAACTGAAAAGCGAAAAATAAAATGAAGCTTTTTAGTCTTAATAACTATTCTCCTAACTAAACTAATGTAAATAACTAATTATGAGCCTAATAACTAAATAATACACGTCGAATTGAGAACCTCCTCCTTTTTTTCGTCGGTAAAAAATTATAGTTAAAACTTGACGCCAGCACACGTTTCATCACACTTTCATCGTAACGCGTGTCAACAACCGGGACAAAATACAAAACCGACCGGGTCACCGGGACCAATGTCTGAAACCGGGATATCACGCCGCCGAATTGCGTAACTCACTCGCGATCGCATTCATCTGGATTTCAATGTTCTTTGCTCCATGTGTTTTGACAATCCGTGATCCGTGTTATCGGCAACTACGTACCTCACAATGAATGTTGCTTTAATTTCAAAATGAAAGCTAATGTCAAAGTGAATGCATTACACAATTGCCCCACTGGTCAAACCGGGACGTAAGCATAATTATAGGTACATAGTGTGTTTACATACATTATAGAATAAATTTCTATTAGGAAGCTAACATAATCCTAATTATTTGCAATTCAAACAGGTAAGTATATAATTATTATAGACTACACTGTAACGAATCGATTAATAGACTCATTCAATGCAGAAAAAAGTTTAGAAATAAACACTACCGCATCAAAAAACTTACAACACAGATTATCTACGGCAGTATCCGATTACGCAAACCTTTGTCTGAATAATTAAGCTGTCTGTTCAACACTTAATTAAAATCCGATTACTTCAATTAGATTGCGACCATTATATCTTGGCACGCGGGGAAATACGTGAACTAGTACATTCTGTTTTTTCTATCTTGTCTTATTTAGTAAACAATCTTGGCACGTCTCTTTATTCAAATAACTACTGATAAAATATAATTACTAGTTCTGTACATGTAATTAGGTTACAAATGTATGAAATTGTTAACAAAATGTCATTTAATAATTATTATTGACGAATTGCATGAAAAAGGCAAAAAACAACCGGCCAAGTGCGTGTCGGACTCACACAATAAGGGTTCCGTACCACTCATCGACCTGAAACAAATAAAAATCTGACCATAGAAACTGGTTTAATTTACGAGAGTTCATCAAAAGACATCAACTCATCATGAGCGAAATATGAATTTTTGCATGCACTTTCTTACGCAGGTACCACCACATATGTCTATGTTTGCCCTATTTTTAAGCATTTGTTGCTAAACTACATAGTATGCACTATAATGAGACCAAGTTTGACGCTGATATATATTACCGTTTTTAAGATAGAGCAGGAACAAATACGTTGAAAAAAATGGTTTCTTGTATGGGGACCCCATTTGGTTTTAGATTTATTTTTAGTATTAGTCGTGATAGGCACCATAGTAACACATATTCTGTGAAAATTTCAACTGGTTATCTACTACCGTTACAAAGATATAGCCCTGTGACAGACAGACGGACGGACGGACGAACGAACAGCGTAGCGAGAGTAATAGGGTCCCGTTTGGCACCGAACCATAAAAACAGAGATTACGCTAGAAGTATAGTGTTCTGTGTGAATAGGTGGTTAGGACAGCTTGGGAAAGAGCTCGTCCGGTGAAGTACTACTACCGTACCAATTTGTGCCGCCAAACAGTTATTTAAGCTTGCATTGCTGTGTTCCCGTACAAACAGTATGGGTACCCGTGAAATTACAATCACCAGAGACTTTCCATCTTCATGAGTTAGTTTGGCGAATGCGATTTGCAGTTTAATTTACGCAACAGTCTAGTCAATACAAACATAATGAAATGCACATGCACACACCCCCACACACAAAAACACATACCCACACACCCATCAATCACACGCATTACACTTTTCACATTCTCGCAAAATAAATAAAATGTCATTCATTCACTCATATTCGCATTCAGTAACCAACTAAACACATTTTGTATTGTTTCCACTATTTTTCTTTATTTCTTATAATACTACTTGTATTTAATTAAGACCTTTACTTGGAAGAGTGGAACTCCCTAACACAAGCAAGCATTTGCTTAAAAGGTGGTTCCCAACGCTGTAATGAAATAGTTTTACAAGTTGATGAAATAAACATTTTTTTTTTTTTTTTTATATATTTATAGTCTAGGTAGGTATTGCAGTTGATATGGATTGAAGAAATCAGCGCCATTCTTGAAATTTCTCCCTTGTTTATATTGCAAAAGCAGTGGTGAAATGTCAAGAAATTCTGGCATCATTTAGATTGCCTCCCTACTCTCGGCACTCAGTCGGCTGACATGACAACAGATTACACTGTTGACAGCTCAAATTATAGTCGGATTAGTTTGATTGTTATCTGTGAGATTATAAAACAAAGTTTTCGATTGTGTCTGTTTTTTTGGCGCCGTTCTCGATAAACTAATTTAATAGGGTAGAAATGGTTGCGTGTTTGTATGTAGCTTGTCCAATTGATTTTATTTTTGTTATTTTATAAAGAACACAAAATAGGTAGGTATGCATGATTAATCGAGAAATGCATCTCGCAGATAAATAGTAGTATCTATAGTAATTCTATAGGAATGAAACTAAACCGAAAGAATAACCGAAATTATGCAGAAGTCAGTTAGATGTAACATTATAAACTTACAAGAATTAGGTAATTTTAAAGTAAAACAGTATTTTCAATAACCACTTTATTCTGGAAATTTTAATTTTATTAACCTCCCAACTATTTTCGGCAATAGGTACAGATATTCGCTCGGTTATTAAATAAAATCGGTATATTTTTAGCTTTACTGATACAGGTTTTTATTAAATTTTAACAACAGAAGTGTTTTAATTTCAGTACAAATTCGATTAAAACCATGTTCAATACTTTTATAGGATTAAAAATTAAATATTCATTGTAATTTTCCGAACAAAAAAGTTTCCGGCGATGACATTGTTTCGTTTCTGAAAACCGTATATTTTTATACTCAAGCAACGGTGTTTCTCACAAAGCCTTCTATTATTTTACGCAGAAGTAGTCATTTCTATTCAAACAGTTCGCTTACAGAGACGTGTTTACAAACAGCTCGCGCCTCATTGCTTGGGAGAATTAGATCGTGCAATTCCAACGCACACTCACCGAAATGCATCCGATAAAAGATCGACAGACTAGCAACTTTGCGCCGATGCTCGAGACTTTGTAGTTTGGCATCGACCAGCGTATCGTCGACAATAAGCCTCTTGGCACGCCTCTCGACCGACTTAAGAGCCGCAAGCTAATATTTGGCCGAACCATCCCAAAGATGTGAGCAGTACTCCATACACGACCGAACTTGTGCTTGGTACAATTTGAGCAAAAAACATTCAAACAGCACAACATTCATTCAGGCTCAACATATTGAAATTACCAACTAAACAATTCAGAAACGTGGTTCCATATTCACGCTCCAAGAAACATGGTTGATTAATTAAGAATTATATTATGTGTATCTCTAAGCGAATTATTTCACGTGAGTTCCACACATGCGCTAAATTATTCATAGCGAGCTTGATTGAAGGCAGTGGCAACTATTTGAAGTTTAAATTAATGTACAAGGGAGCCAATTCTATCTATTTACAGCAGAACTATCAAGAACTATAACTATTTCTATTTGCACATTCGATTCTGTTTTAGAGGCCTTCATTCGTTCTTCTTTTTCTAGTCTTTCCCAAAATATGGGTTGGCTTCCAGCAGATGCGGCTGCATATCCGTATTTTACACGGAGCGACTGTCATGTGCACCGACCGAAATGTTGTTGTATAATGCGTACAATAAACTTCGTTACAAGCTGAGGCGGGGTACTGCAATCCGATTGGCCCTACCAAGGCGGCTATTGGCTAATCACTAATGCGGCAGTTTTGACGGCTCATATAAATGGTCGAAACTTATTTCAAGATTTTAAGTGGCGAATAGTGGCGACCTGCATTTGTGACATTTCATAAATATATTACAGACATCGGTCGCCTGGTAAGTTTTTTTTTTTTTTTTTAAATTTAATCACATGTACAATTTGTTTAGTTTTACTTAACTAGAAAACTCGCCAAACTATCAAGTTTAACGGCGAGATGCGCTCATACATACGTGGGACACTCAGAAAGTTTTGCGAAACTAAAAAAAAATGTTCTATACGTACATATATTTTTATCAAATCTTTTCAAAGTACTTTCCACCAGCCTCTATACAAAGATTCATGCGCCTAAACCAGTTTTCAAAACACTTTTTCCAGTCCGCCGCAGACACCTCGTTTACAGCCTGCTCGAACGCAGCCAGCGCATCTTCCGGCGACGAAAATTGTATCCCTTTGAGCTGATTTTTTATTTTTGGGAATAAAAAGAAGTCACACGGTGCTAGATCAGGGCTGTAAGGAGGGTGACCCAGGAGTTTGACTGGCGTGCTGTCCAGGAAGTCCCTCGTTTTGAGTGCGGTGTGCGCAGGTGCATTGTCGTGGTGGAGCAGTAGCCCGCGGAGCCCTGTGTTTGGTCGCTTGTTGCTTATAACAGAGAAAACTTCTGGCAAACATTTGGTAGTATACCATTCGGCATTAATGCTTCTTTGATCCCGTAAGGGAATTGATACCAAGTGGCCAGTCAAATTAAAAAAGCTAGCGATCAAAATCTTACTCCCGCTTCTAGATCGCTTCACTTTGGTAGGCGTTGGCTCATTTTGAAACACCCAAACAGTCGACTGGCGCTTGGTTTCTGGGTCGTATTGATAAATCCAGGACTTATCACCTGTAACGATGTCGTAAACACGCCGAGACGAGCCTGCTTCAAATTTGTTAAGCATATCACGGCACCATTCCACCCGGGCCTGCTTCTGAGCATCGGTGAGGTTGTGCGGCACCCAGCGTGATACTATCCTCCTCACGCGAAGATGGCTGTGTAGAATCTCGTGAACGCTTCCCGATCCAATCTTCAATATGTGTTGAATCTCCTGATATGTAATTCGCCTATTGTCTTGGATTAAATTTTTCACTGCTAGCACGTTTTCTTCGGTAACAGCCGTCAAAGGGCGACCGCTTCTTTCGTCATCCCCCAAAGTTGGTCGACCGCGCTTGAATTCGTTATACCAACGATACACGGTTGCCTTGGAAGGGCCTTCATCCATGAATGCCATTTGAAGTCTATCGTACGATTCATCCGGTTTCAGGCGACACTTGAAATCGTATAAAATCATAGCTCTAAAATGTTCCCGGCGCAGATCCATATTTCAGTGAGACACAATACTTTGAATTAACTCGCAAAAAATGTGGAGGGAAATTTTGAAATTGGAACTTACTTATTTTTACTTATAAATAATCATATTTTCGAAAAACATTATAACTGGCCAGTCTCCCATATATAAAAACTTTTTTTCGCAATACTTTCTGAGGGGCCTGGTATGTATACTATCTTACTCTTACGTAAACATGCAACACTTAACTAGCAACAAATAAGTTGTATGATTATAAAATAGTTTACTGTGGATTAACTTCTCGATAACAGAAGAGATTGGCTTTCAAATTTCTTTTTTTTTTTTTTCTGCCTGGTGACGTCTCCTCGTCATGAAGAAGCAAATCCCTCAGTTTTGATTTGTTCGATGGTTATGAGACCCCCGCAGCCCAGTTACAGTACAATACCGAAATTTAGACCATTGTATCCGAGGGTCAAAGGGGTCTCGATGTGTAACAAACGATCTTCTATCGAATGACTGACCGCGGAAAGCGCACAATTTGCGCGGTTTTGGTTACTGAACCACGAAACCCTGATCGTTATTCGTAAAACCACAGGAAACCAAAATTAACATTACGTTCAAGAACAACCGAGTCAGCAAGTGTGCAGAACCAAGACTATAGATCGTTGTTCTTAGTAGGATCCGAAAACTGAAAATTCAAGTTTAGAAAAAGAATACTAACTATTACTAACAATTTAAATTGTTTTTTTTTTTTTTTTTTTTTTAAATCCTGCTCGTGAGCTATTTTTTCTTTCCGCAATTTAAAACGTTAGATTTCGTTTCGCATGCGTAAAATGCGTTAAAAATAATAAATAATTAACTATTACTACATAAAGATACCCTTTGATTTCGATTTGTCAAGAAAGTTTGTTCGAAGAATCGACTCCCAATAAACAGTATAGTTTTGTCAACTTTTGCAAGATGACGTCTTGGTAGTACTTATTATAAATAAAGCAACCAGTGCAATAATGTAGCAATAACTATTGCCAAGAGTGGATTTTAATGAACTAAAATTGCCTATTTATATTGTGATGAAGAGATTTAAATAGTCTTCAGATAGAAATACCTAAGCAATCTCACAATCAACCTTTGGAGCCGAAATTATTTTAAATATTAGTATTTTTGTTTCGTAACAAAAATCGCCTAAATGAGATGACAGATGTAATTCGAGGAGGGGATTAAGCATGGTGTGGTTTTTAATCAAATTCAATGAAAACGGAAAGATAAAGCCAAGTAATCCTTAAGGAAAATATAAGCCAAAAAATTAAACTTCGAATTCCGGTTCTCCGTTTTACCAATATTTATTGTAAATAACGGCCAAAATTAATAACCTATCTATAGATAGAAATTTGACATAAAATGCATGGAGCTTATATTAAATTTCTATCTCTGTAGGGCAAATCGGATGTTAGATATAATAGGATATTAATTTTGGCCGTAAAGGAATCGATGAGAAAAAGCTTTTAACCGAGTTTAGATAAAATGGAAATAAAAAGCTGCATTACAACCTATAAAGAAGTTTATTTCACCAGCAAATCATTAATTTAACAGGTAGGTATACAGTACCGTAAGTATAATATTGCGAACTGTAAATTACATGTTATGTTGTTTTGTGTTCTTGTTCTCGTAAAACAGAATGAGTTATAAATCAGCTGTTTTGCAGTACTTTGTTCAAGTTCCCATGAGAAAGAGTTTCGAAATGGATAACACTTTAAAGTGCTTGCTTTACAAATTGCTCTTGTGTTCAGCAAATCAGTGTTTGCTACCTCATTGTGAAAGTCTAACGATATCAAGAAATGTTGTTAGCTAAATAAATGTTGCTACCGTTTATAATTGAGCTTCATTAAGGCCGTTATTTGAGTCCTAATTGTTTATTTACTGAGTTAACGTGTGCTTGAGTAAATTACACGTGAGCGATGCGTGCGGTCTAAGGGTCAAAACACAAAACTGCGAATCGGCACGATGTGAATTTGCAACGCAGAAAACAGCCACGCGAATTGCTGCGATGCGATGTGATGAGATTTCGTACGGCAAGGCGTCTTGCTGGCCATATTTCAGGTAACCATTCACACATTATCAGAGAAATTCGCGACGCGAATCATGTCGCAAGATTTTACGAAGCGTTGTGCAAGCTCGTAAACATTTGCGATTTGAGGTCGCATCGCAATTTGTATTTCGACCCTAAGGGACACATTCCGGCACTTTTCTAAGAATACGAGTCCAGATATCGCACTACATTCTCATCTCACATCATTTTAAGTAATGAGAAATGTTTGGACTTTAAAAGAGATCTTGACCCCTGAGTTTGTTTCAACGTTTCTTCTTCGAAGTAGTCTGATAATAACTTCGACGCCCACTAATTTAATTAATTCACTTTTAGTGTCCCATGTCGGTTTAGACAAGTTTTTCTAGGTCACATTTCCCAGTTCCTAAACTTATCAAGGAAAAATATAAGATATTTACAGTGAAAATAGTAAATCTAGTACCTACCGCAATAGACGAACAGAGCTAAAAGTATTTTGTTGCTAACATTCCCGTGAGGGACAGGGGGTCTACTCCCGTTTGACGAAATTCGATAAATCGTACGAATCATCGCACAATTTGCTACTCCGGTCAACCATCGTTCCCATATCGCATGCGATGATCGTGTTTTGACGTTTGTTTCTCTGATCTCCGATCAATTGTATGCGACTATAAACCTTAGTTTATATTTATTGTGCCTTTTTTATGTGCGGATCTTTATTGTGTAGGTATCAGTCGGAACGAAAGTTCGTACTTCGTTTGTCGTTCGTAAAACGCGAGTAGACCCTCAGGTACCAAATGGAATGCCAGTCACTAAAGTACACACTTGGATCGCGACGTGTTCATCTTGCTTTAGATTTTACCAGGAAAATATATTCACCAACAAAGATTTTGTCACAATATTTAGTATTTATTATATACTAGCTTTTACCCGCGGCTCCGCTCACGTTAGATTCTATCCTGTTAATAATTACGTGTTTTCCTGTAACTATTACAAAACTGTTGTTTGTTTATTCGAGTTTCAAACAAAAACTACGGGACCTATTTTGTGTTTAGACTTGTAAACAGGCATTGCATTTTATAAAAAAAAAACACGATTCCTGTAGGATGAAATGAAGAACCACAGAGTGAAGCCACGGGCATAGTCTAGTTTGCTATAATAAACAACATCTAGTCGTATTTTTAGGAAAAATGTTGCACATACTTTGGAAATGTTTTTCTTTTTTTTTTTTTTTACTGTCGGCCGGTAGTTGGGTCAACTCATTGTCAACTCAGCCTATCGCAGTCCACTGCTGGGCGTCTCCCAAGTTGCATCATAACACTTGGTCCTCCGCCTTCCGTATCCAGTCACCCCAGTTACCTTCTTCAAGTCATCGGGCCACCTGGTCGAGAGGCGCCATACGCTTCGTTTGCCGCTTCACGATCTTCACTCAAGGACTCGTCTGCTCCAACGGACAATGGTCCTTCGACCGATATGGCCAGCCCGCTGTCATGACTAATACCACAGTTTAACAATTATGGATAGTAAAACTGTGCTAATACATTTGACTAGATTAGGTAAGCCCACAACTTTGTTACTACGGCGTAACACCGAAATATTATTCTATATTACAATGGTCATAACAATGTCAAGTACCTAATGTGTTTAAAATTTACATATTTTGGTCTATGAATGTTGTAGCACGGGTAGCACCCATTATCCTATCCTATGTGAAAGTTTGTGAAAATATTTTGATCTTTGGATGTTTGTTACTCAATCACGCTGTAACGGCTGAACGAATTTAAATGAAATTTGGCACATAGATAGAAAATAACCCGTATTAACATATAAGCTTTATACACCCGAGAAGATAAACAGATCCCGAGGGATGCGCGATAAAATCTTTGCAAAAAAACTATATTTACGCGGGAAAAGGCTAGTTTCATATAAAACACTCACCTACTACAAACAATAGCTACTCACTCTACCTGACCTTAAAATTCTACCAAAATCTGAGCCTACAAATGGTCTTAACACGATTCTCACGGTAAGTGCAAACAGCGACCGGTTACCATGAATACTGCGTGGGTCGTCGGTTCGACACTCCTGCGCAATCTTGTTAATCGCTTCGATCCATAACGAGGATCTATGATTTATAGGCTATTATGTACTTGTGTTGAGTGTGATTTTCCTGTTAATCTAGGGGAAGGTGATATGTTTGATTAAATCATAGTTAAAAGCTTTATCAATTAGAAACGTTTGCAGGAATCTATCAAAGGCCAATTCACGTAACTAAAAGTGCAGTTGCAGCGTAGTTGCAGTTAGGTTTCGATCGAAACAATGCTTTTCGTATTCTCTTAACTACGGTGATCACTGTCAGAAACGAACTGCAGCGTCACTGCAACTTGATCGGCGCGTCATGAAATTACGTGAATTAGGGCCCTGCTCTCAGTACAATTAATTTTCTTATAGAAACATTAGTTTTACAATGTAAACGAAAAACAGAAGTAAAACGAGAAAAAACTACCGTCATCGCGTCACCTGCCTCTCTATTCCGTCGGGCGTCCCCCAACGCCGTTTTAAGCTTGTGTTTAAGCTACAGTTAGTAAGCAAGGTGTTTGATAAAAGGATAAGCTCAGCAAACAAAAAGCCAAGACCCGAACGTCGAGTCTCCAAATCAAAGGCTTTTTATCCTACAGTGGGATGTTACAGGACTAACGGGTTGACATAATTGAGCAATGCGGTTGCTCTATGGTTGACATTACCAGTAACCTCAATCAGGCCTTCATCACAGATAAAGAATTAAAGAAGAGGTTTTTGTAATACTCCATCTTGTGGGTACATCATTTAGCAATCTCTTAAGAGGAATACAATAAGCATTTATTAAACTCAAGCGCTTGAGTGAGGGGGCGGGCAAAAACTAGCAAAAACAATGAGATAACAATTAATTTCTTAACTATTGCTATACAATTAATTTTGAACGATGTCGCAACGATTTGGCATATTGGTAAACGAATAATGTCCATCACTTTATTCAACTCAAGCTTTTGAAGAACGAGGGGGAAGGCAAAAAGTAGCAAAACCATTAGATTACTATTAATTTTTTAACTATTGCTAAACAATCAATTTTGTACGATGTGCAACGATTTGGTATATTGGTTAACGAATAATGTTCAAAACTGTTACTTATGGGAGGCTTATGATGTTGGTACTCTCCCAGATTTTGGACTACGGGGGTCAGATGGGAGTTGCTCCGTATAAAATTATGATACAATATGTACTTAGTTACACTAAAGCCCAAACTGACAGCCACCTAATATATAGATGCATAGGAAGAAGCTAGGCTGGTAATCAAGACTTCAATATCATCAATAGGTGAATATGGATACTGCCTTTGGTACTTGGTTAAAGTTGTAACGAGGCTAAACTCGTTACGCTGCTCACCACCTTATTTGGACTTCCTGGCCACTTTATAAAACTTTACCTATCCAAATACAAAATTTAAAATTCTTGTATAATTTTCTATTTTTAACGTAAAATAAGGGACTTACATCGCAGACTCGGCCGAGTATGGACGTGTCCGTCCATTACAGTTTTTTTTTATATTAATTTACATCAGTACTATATATTTTTTACCAGTTAAGTGAGATACAGTATACCAAAAACGTTCCTGCTTGTGTTTTTATTGTTTGTGCCGACCTACCTATCTACCTACCTACCTACCTGAATCCTGACTCCAGCCCGAGCTCGCTGCATGGGCATAGCAGCAGCTCAATCGTTTTATAGTCGGAGTTGACCTACCACTCCTCCGGCCCTCCGTACTACTGACACTCTGTGCCCTCCATACCTGAGTTTCGTTCCTGTAGTTCCTATACGACTAGTTCCTGCAGTTCCTGTTCTCCAAGTTCCTACTTCCGTGTGTCACCGTGTGTCAAGCCACCGAACCTTCGACCCTGCGAGTCTCCTGCCTGAGCTACCCAACACCACACACACCGGCCACGACGGGACAAAGTTCAAAAAATGCTCAGTTATTTTAGTCCAATTTAATAATCAACAATGTTTTCCTTCTTTCTTCTGCCTCAGCGGATTGAATTTTGGAGCATCACGACTTCCGTACTGAAGTTAACTTGAGGCTAAATTGTATACCGGTCGAGTCCAGAAGGCAAAGTTGCGAAATAAATGGACTTTAAATATTATAATTGCATGCTAAATCAAGAGTATCTTGGATCGAAGGTTGTGGACCTATATAGTCCCTTGAGATCCTCCTTAATATTTTCGATGTAGGCAACTGTAGTACTGTAGTAGAATTATATTAACATTATATAGGTTAATTGCAGTCTTAAAATAACTAAACATAGAAACCAAGTCCGCGCGCACAATTATAAGCAACTAAATTGGAGACAGAAATGACTCCGTTCAGTACAGCTTACTGGCGTCTGTGTGAGTCTGCGAAAATTTTACGTGCCGCTAGCGGGCACACATCGATTGTTTTTGTGAAATGAATGAAACTATCATAATAATATAAATCTTTATATTTCTATTAACTAATGAGTAGTAGCAATAGAGACTACTATATTATTATTGTAGTCTTCCTTATCTGTTCAGGCGAATATGGACACTGTCTTTTGTCGTTGAACTTCAAAAAGTGCCAATTTATTTATTTTTAGTACACTTAATAATCAATGTTTCCATTCTTTCTTTCAGATCTTCACGAGCTATGCCGAGCATGGGCGATCACTATCGTCAAATGACCCTATTTGAAGCTTATTTGTTCAACAACGACCAATTATACCAAGCCAATTAATACCTAGGTACTTCATTTAGACGAAGTGTTGAGTTAATGTTTCTAAATTTTACTCTAGGCAAGGCTATTTATTTTGAACGATTAAACGCTTACACAAGTTTCAATTATCTTTGTAAGAAAATACGGATTAACTGGAAGATTAATATTTATGTATATACTTTAGTTTGATGCCAGTTGTACACTAGCGCATAAGTAGTTATTTAAGAAATTAATTTAATCTTGTTGTGCAATAAAGAGATTTGTATTTGTTGTTAATTTGGTACTTGCACAAAATAATTAATAGTAAATACTTACTAATAGAGTCCGACCACGCTAACTCTGCGTAGGAACTATGGCAACACCGTAAAAAATAACTATCAAACCCACAGATGAAACCTCTGTGATGATCTTATTATTGCAATGCAGTTAGTTAGTTATGTCAGAAAGTAAGACAGACCATTAAGTTAACTTTGTTTTGGGATATTATGATCAATATATAGAGATTTTGATAGTTATTGTTTACGATGTTGCCATAATTCCTATGCAGAGTTAGCGTGGTCAGTCTCTACTTACAAAAAATCTTAATATAAAAAAAAGCATAACGCAAAGCTAACCTTTTAAAGTGCATGTTATTTTATTGTCATTGTCTTAGAAATTATTTTATTATTATTTATTATTAATAGGCTTGTGTTTGACCGCTATCGTTTGAACTACATGATTATGCAAAATGTCAGCCTGTTTTGAAAACAGGAACTCGATTAAAATTGACTTGAATTTTTTTTAGCACAGACTGACAGATCAAAATCAAAATGGCATATCTTCAATTAGGGCTAAAGCCAATTAGCACTTATTGAAAGTCGACAAAAAAGACAGCTCACAAAAATCCCCGCCCTTCACCGCTTCCTATTGTTTATGCTCGGAAACAAACTCCCCAGAAACACATTTCTGAAAGAGACAAAAAAACAAAAATCAAAAACGTACAAAATATAGCAATGCAGTTTCAAAGACGGATTTTTTTCACATTTTTGTCAATTAGTGTTAGGAATTATTAATCAAAGCCCAAATCTTTTGTTTTCGACATATTGATTTAGGTACACTTATTTGAGTTCATCTATGGTTTTGAGTTCTTAATCTATGGTTAAGGTCTATAACCTTCATTTACAGTTCTTCTCGTAATCACAAAGTGTATCCGTATATTACACGCTCTACGGGCGACGTTCGTACTATCATAAGGATGTAACTATAATATGTTAGATTTGCCAGCTATAAATAACACATACAGCTTTATCTGACATAAGCCTACGGTTGATACGAAACATTTTCCTGTTACTCCATGGGTTATGGGTAATTATGAACATTTCCCATGCATGACACTGGAACCCGTTTAGAAGCTGTTCTTGCCGATAGTTATTTTATTTAAACAGTGACGGGTTTATTAACTTGTATGAGGAAACTTGCTGTACACTGAATAAAAAGTTTTGTGGCGAGTAGCATAAATTTTAGCTGCTAGTAACATTAAAAGGCGACTAATAAATTGACGCTATTAATAGCTAAATAGTTTGAGATGTGGCAGCAAATTTAGCCTGTAGTTTAGCAAAAAAATCATTTTTTTTATTAGGTATAGATCTTCTCTTGACCGCAATCTAGACAGCTTTGTCAAGATGTGGTCGAAGATGGAGCGAGCAAACCTATTAGGTGCCGATTCACTCCAGATTTAAAAGCGTTAGGGTCGTAAGTGCCCGGAAATACAGATGCCGCAGTGAATTCCACAACTTGGCTGTGCGCATTATGAAAGAGTTCTCAAAGCGCTTGGTCCTGATAGTAGCTATTTAAACAAAAACTTGAAATTTGGCAATTTTGGAAGTAGCTAAACTGGTTAGCTACATTTTTTTCGGTGTACTTGCAAATGGTGTCTATAATTATTAGCTACGCCTTTAAAAAAGTTGCTATGAAGGAAGGGAAGTAATTTTAAAGGCCTCTTCTCTGAATCAGAAGATTAAGGCCTTAGTCCACCATGCTGGCTTCGTGTGGGTTGGCACTTTTGCCAGACTACAGTGTGTAGTACTTACTTGTAGTGTAGTGGGTACACACCACAGAAATAGAATGGTTGTTATCACAATTTTACTTACGATTCATGCGTGGCAACTTTCCGAACAAACTACGCCTTACATTTTGACGTCATTATTTTTTTTTTAAATATTGTAATCTAATGTACTTTACAGCTTTTGTTTCTGCAGTTAGAAACAGCACAATAAGGCATTTTTGCGGGATTTTGTTACAGTATTTATAGAAACAAGTCATAAAGCGTGCTGAGAATGGCTTGAAATGCCCTGCACTATGGTGCAGAGTGTTGGCATGCGCGCCCTGCCCACTTTTCCATTCTATCTATTTTTGTGGTTGGCAGACTACACCAGTGCGTAGTACTGTAGAGTAAGTACACACCATCAAGAACAGTAAGGACTAAGGAGCACACTCAGGTGTACAGGTTTCCTCACGATGTTTTCCTTCACCATTAAAGCAAGTGATAATCAAACTCTAAACAATAATCATTAGCATTATCATAATTTCAGCCGAAAGACGTCCACTGCTGGACATAGGCCTCCCCCAAGCATCACCACAACGACCGAGCCTGCGCTTTCCGCATCCAGCGGATTCCCGCGACCTTCACCAGGTCGTCGGTCCACCTTGTGGGGGGCTTACCCATGCTGCGCCTTCCAGTACGCAGTCGCCATTCCAGAACTTCACGGCCCCATCGGCCATCCGTTCTGCGAGCAACATGCCCCGCCCGTTTGGCAATTCTTCGGGCTATGTCGGTTACCTTCGTTCTCTTGCTAAATAACAATAAAAGTTTGGAAATATATACATATGTATAGTAGGTAAAATAACATTGCTCGCAGAACGGATGGCCGATGGGGCAGTAAAGTTCTGGAGTGGCGACCGCGTACTGGAAGGCGCAGCCTGGGTAGGCGCCCCACAAGGTGGACCGACGACCTGGTGAAGGTCGCGGGAATCCGCTGGATGCGGAAGGCACAGAACCGGTCGTTGTGGCGATGCTAGATAAGTAAAAACCTTACGAAAACAACTGCTACTGTGTTACTATCAGCATCAAATCCATGATCATATTCCCCTTGACCTTCACACACTAATCCTCACACAGCCTACTTCTACACATTCCATTCTTGCAACCTTATCTTCGTCATCAGGTGTCGTGCGGCTCCGAAGTTCGCAAGATCGTGAGAAGCACTCGGTGTTAGCATTCGCATGCACTATAACAATAATACTAAAAACTGACACTAATAGATTATCGGCATTGCATACTTGCCTGTATAGTCCTTCCACTCAAACAGTGGCGGTAATCAAACGGCATGCTGGAGTTTAAAGTAGCATGAGTTTTTGCGGGATCGTGTATTAGTATAAATTACACATTAGTATTATTACATTATTAGGAGATACCGCAAAAACTCATGCTCTGTACGCGCAACCTGTGGCGCAACCTAACTGGGCCGGTGTGTAGTTGTCACAAAACCGTCGCAGTAATAATTTTAGGGGTGGTAGTTGAAGACGGGAGGCGGGGAAACTTGCGCAGTGCCTAACTTCGCTCATAACATAGGTAATGTACGTATTTACATACACAATAGCAAACATTACAATATACCAACTACACATGCACTCACACATCACACCCCTCACTCACATACACACACAAACACAATTACCACACTACTTTATATATAAAGTTTACTAGTTTTAAGCGATCGAAATTTGTAACAGGTACCTACTTAATAATCTTTTATGATTTATTTATCACTAAAAATGTATTTTGTTATTTTGGTAACTTTATCTAAACATGTCTGCACTGTGTAATATTTTTGCATAAAGCATCACTTTGTCAATAGGGCCCACTTGCGTAGGCGAGGGCTATTTCGTGCCCCAGGGTCAAGCCTTGAACAATGTTAAATTTCTATGAAAGTCTAAAACAAATTTAACTCTGGGTTAGAGATAGCTCGCGTTGGTGTAGGTTTGCCTTAAGATTGCTGGTACTTATAGCTCAGGGTTTCCTTTTTTAAGTACCAGCAGTACAATATTTGTTAATTTATGCATATAAATTTGTAATCATCATACCTGTAACCTGTTTGTGCAACAATAAATAACTAAAAATAAATAAATGGTGGGAGAAAAAATTGTGGCACTTTTTTATTTTTAATAAGTAGGTACTGGTCTATGTCCGCGGCTTCGCCCGCTGATAATTCGGTTTATCACCGAAAGACATATCGTGCATCCCTCGAGAACTGGTTTTTTTCCCGGGATAAAAATTTGCTATGTTCTATCTGTGTGTCAAATTTTATCCAAATCCGTTTAGCCGTTACAGCGTGATTGAGCAACAAACATCTTCGCAAACCTACACATGTATAATATTAGTAGGAAGTAGGATATTCATCATCACCAGAAGTGTCCTCGGAATCACCAGCACCAATCAATCAATAAATCAACTCAGCTGAGAACTCAGCCTATCGCAGTTTACTGCTGGACATAGGCCTCTCCCAAATTGCGCCACAACACTCGATCCTCTGCCTTCCGCATCCAGTCCCCCCCAGCTACTTTCATCAGGTCGTCGATCCACCTGGCTGGGTGGCGTCCTACACTGCGTTTGCCGATTCGCGGTCTCCACTCAAGGACTCGTCTGCTCCAGCGGCCATCGGTCCTTCGACAGACATGGCCAGCCCACTGCCACTTCAGCTTACTAATCCTACAAGCTGTGTAGGTCACTGTCAGTGTCCATGTCTCGGCACCGTAAGTCCTGACAGGAACCATCACGAACCGTATTTATAATAAAATGATATGAAATTACAATATTTCTTGAAACGTGTTTCTCGCACGCGAGTTATTGCGTAAAAATATTGGTATGGTAAAACAGCTAATTAATATTGTGTTTTGTTTCTTCTTTGAGTATCCGCGCACTATTGATCGGCTAGATTGGTTGATAGCATGGTTGCTAATTAGAAGAAGCTCATTATCAACCATGCTATATGTATAGCACAGTTTTAGTGGGATTTAAGCATCTAGAAATATATTAGCTTCCTAATAAGCCCAGTGGAGTTACCGAGACTGTATAGAGAAAGGCCAAATTATGTTAGAGTAAATAGCAGAAACTTCATGGATACGATAATAACAGCTCACAACAATAAACAGTAATTAAAAAAACATTTGACATGAATTGAGAATTACCTAATAACTTATTACGTAAAACAAAAAGTTTGCGTAACCTTGTCGAAACAACAGTCGAAAGTTCAAATCTAATAAACATACATATTTTTTGTATTTGTTAATACAGTAATTAATATTATTCTCACAAATTGACAGACATTTTCTTTTGTTTGACATAATACGCCAAGGACGTATTGCTTAATTCGAATAGGTACATTGTTTAAAACAAAATATTATGCATAATAATTTTAAGGCTAAGAACCACTTGTATAGTGCAGGAGAAATTTAACATTCGGAGCTCTCACTCTCACTTACTCAGGGTTACCCACAGGGGCTACCAGTAGAATATTTTTATTTGTAAATTCTCTTAAAAAAATTGCAACAAATACATGCTGAAATTTAAATCGCTTCTTTCCCGAAAAGGGGTCATTATAATCATAATTATGAACAACTTTTACTATAGGACCAACCCTGAAATCGCGAGTACAATTACCCCTTTTCGGGAAATTTCGACATGTATGTATGCCTACTATTATTGGAGCTTGCCGGCTTTACTCCACAGGGACCAACTTTTTGTAACCGTGCAAATAGATTCTTAACTAACTTCCACATTCCACACCGCTACTTGAATGGTTATAATAAACCGTTCCGTTTCGTTACGTGACTGTCACCTTAATTTTAGTTTCGTATCCAATACATTGACAGTAAGCTATACAAAGAAGCATAGGCGTCGCCAGGGGGGAGCAATTCACAAAAAACCCAAGAAGAATTAAGATTTGTTTCTTGTAGTAAGCAATTAAAACATTACAAATTGTAATTAATTTACCTAAAATTCATAATTATCCTCTATCTATCATCTTGCCTCCCCTGGCCATCTACTGGCGACGCCCTTACAAAGTAGATACAGATGGCAGCCCAATTATATAGATTTTTAACCAATTATTATCAATCTGGCAGCCCTGCACTTACTGTACCGACATCGGCCGTATATTTACTTTTACATTACGCGTGAAAGTGATTGATATTGATACATTTCAATTTTGACGACCTCTGTGGTCTAGTTGTTCGAGTGTTGGACTGCTGATGCTGACTGGTCGTGGGTTCGATTCCCACAGAACACAAATATTTGTGTGATGAACATGAGTGTTTGTGTTGGTCTGGGTGTTTGTTGTGTATTATAAGTATGTATCTACAAAAAAAACAAGTATCTAAGTATTATATTCATTGTCTAGTACCCATAGCACAAGCTCTGCTTAGTTTGGGACTAGATGGTGATGTGTAAAAATGTACCAAAAATATTTATTTTATTTATTTATTTTATTTCAGTCTTCTCCTTTAAAGTACCTAAACAAAGTTGCGCCATATCTTTAGAACCTTAATAAAATAACTACAACCAATTTATGTTAAAGTTTTAATGCTCCTCTTCAATCCAGTACTTTATAAACCTATCAATTAATATGACAAGTAACTAAGTTACCACAAGCTGAATAAACACTAAATACAATGTAGGTATCAGGTTATAGAATAGTTGATACCTAGGTTCTTAAAGAGTCATAAAACAAGACTGCATGTACGGTCTTAGCCATTAATTTATCTTATAATTAATAGCTATAAAAAATACACGTATAAAAAGGCAACAGGACTTTACAGGACAAATTACACAGAGAACACATGTGTAGCTAGTAGCTACATAATATAACGTGTTATTGAAATAACTCAAAACCTCTTAAGGGGTCATTGTACTCATCAGTATGAACAACTTTTATTAAGGGACCAACACTGAAATCGAGTACAATGACTCCTTAAGAGGTTTTCAGTTATTTCAATAGTAGTGCCGTAGAAATAGTAGCGCCCCTGGCGGATACGAGGAGGATTTGTTCTATTGATTTATGAATGTAAGTCGACGAATTCGATGAAAGTATGCGGTAACTGTCAAACTCGCACTACCATACCACGTGCCGGTACAGAGCTGACAGAGTGTACAGAGTAAATTTTAAACGATACCGCACCGAAAAGTCAGGTAGTGGCCTTAAAATATTAACTGACAATAAAAAAAAAATACATATATAAAAAAACGAAAAAAAAAAAAAAACAATATTGGTAGGCACGTGTAATATGATAAACATCTGTTATCTTTATGCGGATACAGTATATCACTTTCGTTTGGCCTATCCTGATGGGGAAATCGTACCCATACATATGTACGACATAATGAAGCGAAATCAATACACTGAGCCGTTTGTCAACACAGCGGGTGTACTGCATGCAAAATCAATTGCGACGCGTAACAGCGACAAAAAAGTCGTGTGGACACAAAGATTTAAATGCTTCTTTGCGTGGACAACAATCAAGTTCTTACGAACACGGAATATTTAAATTACAGAAGGTCTATTGCCGAAATAACAAGGTTGTTGCTGGTTGCTGCACCGAGAATAGAAAAACCTGACTTCGCATTTATTGCATAGCAGGATATTTTCTGTAAAAAGCATGACTACTCTCTTTTCTCATAAATGTAAATCATTTAAAAAAATGCCTATAAACACTTGGATTGAATTTAAACGATAAAAACTATCTAAAGATCTTCCCACAGAAATAGAGTAGAATGGTTGTAATCACAAATTTACTAGCGATACATGCGTGGCTACTTTCGAACAAAATACGCCTTACATATTGACGTCATTAATTTTTAAAAATGAACTTTAATCAAATGTACTTTACAGCTTTCGTTTCTGCAGTTAGAAACAGCACAATAAGACATTTTTGCGGGTTATTGTTACAGTATTTACAGAAACATAATAAGGCGTACTGAGAAAGGCTTTGAAATGCCCTGCACTATGGTGCAGAGTGTTGGCACGCGCGCCCTGCTCACTTTTCCATTCTATCTATTTCTGTGGTTCTTCCAGAAAAGCGATTTGTAATGTTTTAAATTTTGTAGAGTATTCCTCGTATACCCTTTTATGCCAAACTGTATTCTAATTTTACTTATTAATGTTAAGTATATTTTTTTCTAATTGTGACCCTTTATTAATCTGTCTATACCCATATTTGTTACGAAATAAATTAGTATTTATTTATTATTCTCTTAAATACAAGGGGTAAGTTTATTTAGATTTTCTTCCCAATTTTGGTTGCTTCGATTTTATGCACAAAAGGTTAGAGAGACATTACAATATTTGGCCGGGCTGGACTCTTAAAAGTCTTAACTTGTTCATTTAAAAGGAAATGCAGCAGGGTGTTAGCTACATTCTTCCATACATTGGCTTTTTTTACCTTTTTTTATGAAATTAGCGTTTCGGGGTATAACTGTTTTCACGCCCTAAATCATAACTAAATATGTAGTCTTTAGTGTCAATCGCTAGATTTTAAATCTATGCTGATTTGGTTGTTTTTTTCTTTCTACATTTCTTCGTCATAATTTCAACGCAAAAAATTCGTTAATATAGGTGCCATTATTTCGAAGATATTGCGAAATTTCAAAAAAAATAATCTTAGCATAGTTTTTCACGGCTTAAATAACATATTAAAAAATCATCGAAATCGGATAACATTTAGGGGTGAAAATCCGTTGAAGCTTTTTGTATGGACACTTAAAAGCCGGTATTGTAACCGTAATCGCGACTAAAGTGGGTATTTGTTAATGAATACCTGCAAGAGGCCTTATCTGCATCTATTTGTGCAGAGTTTGTATGGAGTAGACTTACTGCACGTATTACTTGTGCTACAAATAAAATAATCGATGTGGCACGCAATAATTATAGAATTAATTGAAAAGAATGCCGTCCTACACCAACGCGCGACGAACAATCGACAAAACCCTTGGAAAGTCTGTTTCTCATGATAAATTAAAAGTTTCTCGAGTATACATTTTTGCGACTTTTTTTTGTCGTTTCATTCACATAATTTTCAATTAAACTCCCAAATGAAGTCGTTTTACGAAACGGTCCTTTGTTAACTGCCAGAGAAATAAATAGCTGCACGAAAATAACAGTGAGAAATATTCGCGTACAAATTTTTATTACTTTTAGGGCTAGTTTTTCATATAACTTATATATATATAATATATATATAATAGTCTGATAACTTTTAACTGAGGAATAAATGTGACGTTTTGACAGATTTTCTATACTACAACTGTCAAAACGTCACATTTATTCCTCAGTTAAAAGTTATCAGACTATTGAAAAACTAGCCCTTAAGTAAATAAACTTAGAATAACTACACATAGAAACCAAGTCCGCGCACACTATTTGAAGCAACTCAATTAGAGCCAGAAATGGCTTCGTTCAGTATAGCTCAAGCGCGCCTAATATGAGTGAACCGGCAAACATAAGTGCCGCTTGCGGGCACATCGATTGTTTTTGTGCTTCAACTTTGAGCGGTACTTTGAATGAAACTAGAAGTGGGCGTTTAAACGAAAAGCGCTTAAAAAAGTCCAATTAAAAAAAAAAGCGTATAAAGCACGCTTAGTGATTTAAGCAGATTTCGTTTAGACTTTTTCGTAAACCAAACTTATGCTTTCAATAGTACGATTGAAATGTAACCTTATATATATGACCATAAGACCCAATTTCAATGTTGACGGGTGGTTTGATAAGCGGCAGAATTAAATTTTAAACGTTTACGTAAAATTTGTTTACAGAAATCACTTTTTTATTTTGTTGATTATTTTCGTATCGTTTAAACGTTTTTGACCTTGATTGATTTGCTTTCGCTTTGACGCTTAGTTTATTTTTTGTTGTCAACGAGTGAATGCGTTTTTAGGGTTCCGTAGTCCTACAAGGAACCCTTATAGTTTCGTCATGTCCGTCCGTCTGTCCGTCTGTCCGTCTGTCCTAATCCTTTACAGCTTAATAACTTCTACAGTTATAAACATAAATAAATGAAATATTGTTAAAAAATAGTCTGCATATAGATCTCAATTTTAAAAGAATAAAAAAATAGTTTTTACGTTCTTTAGGGGTGGCACCCATACATGTGAAAAGGGGAAAAAAAAATTTTTTTCGCTGCACCCCGTCGTGTGGGGTATCATAGAATAGGTCTACTAAAATGAAGGTAATGTTTCATACATCACTTTTTTATCAGGTGTACCATCTGAAAAAGAAAAATAGACAAAAAATATTTGGCATGATAGCAACACACTTAAGATTTAGGTTGACTAGACTTATTGTGTGTAACCAAGACACGTGTATTTTTTGACATTTGAATATTTTATTAGTAATTTATTAAGAGTAATAGAGTTGGTAGAATCACGTTGGTTTCATAATTTTGGCATCCATTAGCGATGTTGAATATTTTACCAACTCTACTTTGGTTGTAAACTGTTAACTATTTACAGAATACAATGTTGAAGCAAGTACAATGGGGTTTTTGGTTTATTTAGATAATAAATAAGTAAAGTAATAACCTACTTTAAACTATAACTAAAATCGTCACTGTGCCTGCAAAAACCGACAAACAAAAATCAACTTTTCAGTAGGAACAAATAACTAGTTTTAACTTTTACCAATGTAGTATACCTACCTACCTATTTAATTAAGAGAAAATTTGTACAAGTCTTGGAAAAAATTATAAGTTGTTGGTTTCGCTAAATATTTTAGTCTAAAAGTCTAAACTCATTTTCACCATAAAAAAAACGAGTTTTGCAGGCGCAGCGACGAAATGCATCGTAAAGCCCTGGGGAGGAACACAAGACTTGAATATTTTCAAAGATGATCATTGTCCTCTAAATCTCTGTCCAAATACAGTCGACCGCAAGTCGGTGGTAACAGTTTTACTGTGACAGCGTCATTATTTCGTAAGCAGTAAGAGCAGTTTTCGTAATTCAAGTATTACCTCTACAGAAATAGATAGAATGAAAAAGTGAGCAGGGCGCGCGTGCCAACACTCTGCACCATAGTGCAGGGCATTTCAAAGCCTTTCTCAGTACGCCTTATTATGTTTCTGTAAATACTGTAACAATAACCCGCAAAAATGTCTTATTGTGCTGTTTCTAACTGCAGAAACAAAAGCTGTAAAGAACATTTGATTAATGTTTATTTTTAAAAATTAATGACGTCAATATGTAAGGCGTATTTTGTTCGAAAGTAGCCACGCATGAATCGCAAGTAAATTTGTGATTACAACCATTCTACTCTATTTCTGTGGTTACCTCTGACATGCGGTCGACCTTACCTACACCACGTAAACCACTAACATCTTTGTAAAAACCATGTTTTTTGCAAATAAAAATCTTTATCTTTATCTTTTACAGACGATCAACTTCCATCACAGACCAGTAAGCCTCAAGACGCCACATAAACAAAGTTTTGCATGAGAACACAGTCGTAAAATGTTGGCGGGGACCGGGGGGCGGACGGCGCGTTATGATTGGTCGGCTCAAATGTTCAGTGATATGATTGGTGCCGCTCGCTGACGGAGTGACGTCCCGATTGGTGGCTGGGCGTAAGATATACAGTGCTGCATATGCTTTGTGACCGGGGGTATCCGGCTAATAGGCATCTAGAGGCTTACTGGTCTGTGACTTCCATGTTGCTGAATTTTAGACATGGGTAATTAAAAGCACAATATTATTTTACAAAACAAATAGGACGAATCAAACTTGTAACCTAGCTTTTACATAAATTCGTCACCAACACAACGTGTTTATTTACATAACCTCGTTACGTTTTAATTAACCACATTCATTTATGTACCTTTACGTGCTAATTACTAACAAAACCTATCTCGCTTTTACCAAAAACAATTAACCCGAAAACAAGCTTTTAAACTAAAGGCTAGGTCTTACCTTTGGTGTAGAAACTCCAAATTTACAAAGATTGTGGGTAGTAAGGACAGTATAATAAAAGTCGGACCATCTTTGTTCACGTAATTTGGCCTTTCTTAGCGAGCTGCGGTAGAAAACGCTAGACTGTTTATTTTATTGTATTTTATCGTCCCGTCTGAGACTCTGAGTTAGGGTTGATTATTTTTTATTCCTTATGGTTGTAGTTTGTCTTCCATTTATCTTCACAGCACCTGAAGTCCCTGAAGAGCGCCTAGCCTACTAGTATAGTATTATATTATCTGTGCATTAGCCAACAATTCAAATACTGAACATATGAGTTGACGGCAAAATATAGTTGACCGATAGAGGCTCTGTTTGATGGCTTTCGGTCAATTTGATACCTATCAAAATGGATCTTGACATTGAGTGTCCGACAATATTTCAGTGTCAGCGAAACTTTAACTATCACTATCTTGTATTGAAACTATTCTGAGCCCAAAAAACTTAGGGTATCAAGAACATGTCTCCCAAGTTTTAGGTCCTAGTCGCAAGTTAGGTACGATCCTGCCAGTAACTTTAATATTTGTATCGTATTGAAACAGAATTTTCAAGATGAATGAAGTGCAGAAACTTTTAGAGAAGTACTACTGCGGAAAACCGTTGTTACTTGACTGAAAAATAGGAGCCTCTCAATATAACCAGAAATAGAATTATAATACACCTTCATACATCACATCACCACCATATGAGATTCATATGGCATGGCTTATGATGATGCGACTATGTATATTTTCATATTAAATATAAATATACTGGTGATTTTTATCGATATATATATTTTATTTGATGACGACTTAAAGTTTGAAATACACCACATCACTAGAAGCTACTTTAACGGAATTGCTGTTCGTGGAATAAAATTTAATAAATTTATTGTTCCACGAAGAGCAACCGTCAAAAATATTGAAAGCGGCTGTTCGTGGAATACCTCATTTGCGATTCGCTCAGGTGCTATTCAAGCAGTTGCTGTTCCTGGAATGCCTCTGTGAAACACCGCCACTCTTCTTATCTGAAATCTGTGAGATGTCCCGAACCCATGAATGTCAAGTAAGTAGATTCATACGTCCGTCCGAAACACGAGAACGGTATAGGTAATGAGAGTTCAGGAGTACACCATTCGCATATCGTGTCATCGAGCTAATAAGCAATTGCACTTTGCAATAGCACTTTTATTTCTCATTGGTTATTTACCAGTAAGTTACGATGTCTGTTGTATTGTACTTAGGGAAAAAGGGAAAGTCTTAAGAAGCTGCCAACTGCTGGCTTTAATGAGAATGCTACTGATGAGAATTAAAGGCACCGCACAGAATTTATCAGCTACACGACATTCTACGTAAATAGTAAGAATCAACATGAAGGAAACGGGCTGTATTGTTTTATTCGTGGAAGATGAGATCGTGAAGATCACAAATGCAATCAATGTTTACAATTAATGTCACCTTTAAACACGTTAAGAATGTCTTCAAATATTTACATAATTTTCAAATAGAGATGTTTAATAATCAGCTGGGTAAAGACCAGCTATAATGTAAAAATGTATATTATAGCAAAACATATTTGAATTAAATGGACATCTTTATCTTGCCATAAGCCTGTACCTGACCGATGTATTTCAAGGTGTACAAACCTGCGTAAGTAAACTAGACGTTTACAGCAAGGCAATGAAGGAAAGATAATACATTACTTTACCTGCTGCGTGTGCTATACCTTAAAATATGTAAAAAGGTACATTCCGGGATGAAATATACATTATTAGGCTCTAGGCTACGTTATTTTATCAAACGTATCGGCACCAGCATCTTTAACATAGTCTGGAAACACAAATCTGTCTTGCAAGCTAATTTAATTATGACATTTTCAAGCAACTATGTACTTTCTTCCACAAAACTAGGCATCGTTTAGTCATGATATCGATTTTAAATTAATTCGCCCTTAAGAGCCTTAAGGCAAACCCCTTTTATATACTGTATATTCAACTAACCACAACTAGCTATCTTTGAGAAAACAGTTTGTAACATGCTTTTAAATAAATAAGTAGGTACTTTTACTCGGTAATTTAACGGTTTAAATCTAAAGTCGAGCTCATTCTCGTTAATCTGAACCACAAGCTCTAATTTCATGCAAATTGCCCTTCAGTAAACGATAGAGCAACAAATACCCTATACATCGATTAGTTCGTTTGTAACAAGATAAACTGAGGGTAATTGTGCTTTTACAAAGAAATAGCGTGGTTTAGAAGTACCCGCAATAAGACAATAAGATGCATTACCAGTCTCCATAGATGACTGCAACATTTTGGCATTTTCTACGAGTCCCGTACACGTGTTCGAAAGACGATTGATCGGATTGCAAAAGTTCAAAAAACAATTCTCAATTTTCATTAAAGCTGTCCGAATGAACTCGAGTCCGATGCACGTTTATTCGAATCACAGTTTGTACCTACTGACGGAAATTCAACGAATGAATTCTAGGCCGTAGGGCGTTTAGGCGTTTGATTCTAAAATTTGCGAGGGTTAGCTGCAATTGCCGCGTTCAATCTGTGGATGGTGACCGTTTTGTTACACATTGAGACCAATACAACAAAAAAACCGGGATTCTGACGCATGGAGCACGATTTTTTATTAGGACAAACGCCTAAACGTTCTACGGTCTAGAATTCATTCGTTGAATTTCTGTCAGTAGGTACAAACCATGATTCGAACAAACGTGCATCGGACTCAAGTTCATTCGGACAGCTTTAAAATGAAGAATTGTTTTTTGAACTTTTGCAGTCCGATCAATCGTCTTTCGAACACCTGTGTTACGGGACTCATTTTCTACAGCGTATATATGGTTTGCCTAGAGATCTTTCAATTTATCCGTATTTATAGTGTCATCATCATGATGCTATTCTTTTCCATGATATAGTAAAAGCCCCAGTTACCGACAGTGCCCCATTGTTCGACAAAAAAAAACAATTTTAGAAAATAAGAGCAAAATAATAATTTGGTATACGGTTAAATATTATCTAATTAACACTAAACTGTTACATAGTGCACCACAAGTACGTAAAAATCATCACGAAAGCAGATACGTATTTTAAAAAAATACTTGTGATCGTCCCTTAAAGTGTCGATAATTGGGGATGTTACTTTATTTTGGAGTTCACTTTCTGCCTTTTCTAGATGTAAGTATCGCATATATGTTGTATGTGTTATATGTTGTCTTGTTGTATGTGTGGCATAATAAATGGTTTAAATATAAAAAGTGAAGTCAGCTTTTAGTTCTAGCCATATTCAGTTGAATATACCTAAATATTTCACACGTAATGCTTTCGGCTGACCAACTAGTTATACATTAGGTTAGGTTGTTAGGTAGTGTTTATCGAATAACATTAACCCAAGAGCTGTAGGTGCTTGTAGTCCATTAAACACGATTGAAACTTAATCCAAGCGTTAATCGAAGTTTAAATTGTTTCTGGTTCAGCATTTCGTTAAACATGGCTTAAATAACCGCTAAAGTTTGAGCAAAGATGTACTTTCTTGCAGTTTACTGATAAAATCCGTCATAGCCCATCGTATGGATTCACCTTATCTAACCCAGGGGTAAAACTCTGGATCATTGCAAACTCTTCGTGACAATGACTTAGGTGGTGTAGATGTCTGAGAAGTCAAGGTTTCTGGTAAAATTAGGCACAATAACAATTGAGTTTTTCAAAGACGATTACGAAATCTTACGATACCAAGACAATAGCTGGGAAGGCGCGTATTTCATTCGGCACAGGTAGTAAAAGTCAACGCGAGAAGGCTTAATATAGTGCTCGTAAACTATACACTAACGACCTGTCAATGCAAATAACACAATTCTCATAAACCGTCTGTTACTGCGATTTTATAACAAGTGAGGTAAAGGAAACAGACTGTTTGTGGAAGAACATTATGCAACGCAATTAGTAGCAGCGACTGATTGACACAAAGATGATACACTTATGGACAACGGACAAGGTCATTTTTGTCCCTTACATGATTTTTATACAAATAGAACTGAAGAGTGTAAGCTGGGATGAACTAGATACGGAAGGCGGATGACCGAGTGTTGTGGTGCAACTTGGAAGATACATAGACATAGGTCATGTGCAGTAAAGGACTACGATAGGCTGAGCTGATGACGAGGATGTAGTCCTAAACGTGATATCTCCATTCTACAAGTGGTGACGTAACGCTGGCGGGTATATCGATAAATTATGTAATATCAGAGCCATGTTCGCGTTTTGTCCTCTCCGAGTACTTTTCTTACGTTGTAGCTACTTCGAGTAAGTCCTTCAATTAGCGTCTTTTAGCACTAATAAGTATTCTCAAATTTCTATACTGTAAATTAATTAATCACGAAGTAACTTGGTCTTTCTAATACTCACATTATATTGCCAATATCGATAAGTCTTCACTTCGGGCTCCGATTAATTATTTTCTAGCGAGCTTGATATTGGAAAGTAGGCCTTGTTAAAGAAAATAATCAAAACCTCAAAATGGAGAGATAGCGCAGAACTAAAGTGTACCAGTTTTTTACTACCAGTAGTAGTTCTGTCGACCATGAACCACCTCCATTGGCATTATCGACGTCATATAGTGCTGAAATGAAAAGCATTCCTGGATGAATAGAGTGCAGAACAAAGAATACCTCATGCACAGCAGGAAAATGGTATCCCATTGTAATGTCAATGGAATATGCACATATACTGCACAAGGTATTTATGGGACAATAGTACGTTATTTTTATGACCATTTAGGAATCTACTGCTGCTTGTCAAATTAATTTCTTCGTATGAATGGAACCGAATTTGAAAGAAGGATGAACATTATTCCTGCCTGCTTACGCAGAAGTACGTTTTCCGATCAACTAGCTTTACGGCATTGTTCCTATTTCGTTCTGCGCAAGCACAAAAGACACGACGTGTAGTTTATCATTTATTTTGTAAACAATTACGACAATAATTTTACGTCTTTACAGGTGATTTTGAATTTTTTAGCAATTCTTTAAGGGATGATTGTACTCATCAATTTGAACAAATTTTACTATGGAACCAACCCTGAAATCGCGAAAAAAATCGACTGCTCCCTACATTTGTCTAGTATAACATAACATAACATCACGCCTGTATTTCCCCGAAGGGGTAGGCAGAGGTCTAATAGTACACCCACATTTCGCCAGTTATGTTATAGTCCCATGTAATAGGGGGCGAGCCTATTGCCATTGATCGGGCACAAATCCAGACAAACAACAATATCTAACAATATATCTGTCTAGTATAACAATATCTAATTAAATCAGCTTGCAGACAAGATACTAATTGTTCAGTAATAACGAGAACTAGTAGTATTAATCGCTTGGACAAATTTGTTACAATAATACAATCCTGTAACAGTTTGTAATTAACAAGATAAATGCTTTAATTTTGAGGAAATTGGAGAGGCCTATGTCAAGAAATGGACTGCACTGCGAAAACCTAAGTTGGTTGATTGAATGGAATTTGAATAAATACAAAGGTACAACTACCTAGTTTAATCTTAAACATAATATGCTGGTCTGATTGATGCGCATCAGTAGGATTTATTCAGTGATATGTAGGAAAGGTAACCTGCCAGTAGACTTGTTAATTTTTGAACACACTCTTCAAACATACTATTTTTTTAAACTATGGTTTATCATAATACCCTTTTCACTTAATAGTTTCCCTTATTACATAAGAACATCATCCCTATTCACATAATCATCATTAAAAGCCCGTACCACACTTACTTTTAATTAACCCTTAATTTTACATAGGTACGGTCGACCGCACGTCGGTGGTAACACTTTGACATTAGCAGCATCTTTATTTCGTAAGCAGTAAAGGCGATTTTCGAATTGCAGTGTTACCACTGTCATGCTGTTGACTGTACTATCAGACACAGTAACAACTTACTCGTAGTTAGTGAAACAAAGCGGCAACCATTTGTTACCATGACGCCGCGCCGGCCGGGCGGCTGGTCCTTGCGTACACTATCCAAAATGGCCGGCTCCTCGGATTGTCTCCAAATGATCCTCATTTACTTGGCCGAGGTCAAGTTAATATTTGATGAAGTAAAACCGCAGGCAACTGGCAAAGCGACAATAAAATCTATAGTGATGTCCGTACAAACGATGAAGGTGTTCCATGAATAAATAATTCCACTTTCTTGATTGAGGTTTGACACAGTTCCCAAATTACAGTTTATACTGAGTACTAGCAAAATTTTAGCAGGGAGGATTTTATTTTAGGTTTCCGTACCCAAAGGGTGCCAAACGGGACATTTACGTGTAACTAATAAGTAATCTGTGCCAACATGTAAAACAATCTCTTCTGTTACGACCAACACTTTAACAAAACATCGCATTCCTCAGAATCTCATATTCCTAACATCATCTCAGTTTATGTTATGGTGTAGATCAGCGGTTCTCAAACTTTTTTGGTCACGGAACCCTTTTGACAAGCAAAATACTTGACGGAACCCTACTATAAAACAATAGTTTTTAAAAGTGTATTCTTTATTATATAAGCATAATAAAAGTACAATGTAACAGTTACTAATTATTACTTACTTTAACCACATGCCAAGTACAATAATAGAAGATATTAAAAATGAAAAAATCTTAACTAATGGGAGGTATGAAACTGTTTTTTATTTTTCATCAATTGGTTGATATCAGGTTTGATAGAAGACATTTGAAGTCTCATATCAGGTTCGGCGTCCAGTCTATTGCGATATTTTGTTTTCGTGGCTGCATAGGTTGAGAATCCTGTTTCGCACAAATATGTTGTTGGGAACGGGAGAAGAATATTCAGAGCCATTCTGCCAAGCATTGGATATTCATCACGGATTCTGCACCAAAAATCGTTGAGAGGCGTCGTTTTGAACAGTGACTCCATACTTGTGTCTGATGACATTTCTAAAAGAGATTCATATATCTCGTTTGACATGCTTTCGGGCTTTTGCAAGTTGGGTAAAAAAGGATTATGAATCCATGAATTCAGCTTCATTTTTGTATTATGTTCTTCGGGAAAATACTTTACAAAAGATGCGCGCATCGAAGTGAGATATTGGACCAATTCTTCAAACACATCATCTTGAAACATTTCCGAGTCGTTATCGCTAACAAACTCACTGAGTGACGTAAAGCTTTCTATTTCTCTCTTACCAACGCAAATAATCCAAAAATCTAATTTTCTTTTGAAGGCAGTTATTTTGTTATAGGCCTGGAACACTGTTGTCTGTTTACCTTGCAATGATAAATTCAATTCGTTCAGTTTTTGAAAGATATCCGCCATAAAAGACAATCGGAACAACCAAGTTTTATCATACAAACGGTCTTTCAAATTAAAAGAAACTGTATCTGCTGAAAGAAACATTTGTAACTCGGCTCTAAGTTCAAATAGCCTTGTTAAAGTTTTACCCCGAGACAGCCATCGCACTTCTGTATGGAGCAGCAGTGTTTTATGTTTGCTGCCATAATCTTCACACAATAATGAGAACAATCGGGATTGTAGTGGTCGTGATTTGATAAAATTAATTATTTTTACCGCTTCATCCATAACTAATTTTAGATTTGACGGCATTTGCTTCATCGCAAGTGCTTGTCTATGCAGAATACAATGGCTGGAACTACAATTAGGCGCTTTACTTTTTATTCGTGATACTGCTCCTGCTGTTTTACCTGTCATCGCCTTGGCCCCATCTGTACAAATGTCAATGCAATCGTTCCAACTAAGATTATTTTCTTTAAAAAATATGTTTATTTTATTAAAAATTTCTTCCCCGGTAGTGTTTGTGGGCAGCGGTGAACACATAAGCATGTCTTCTTCAAAAGAACGTTCATATGGATATCTCACGATAACCAGCAAGATAGCCAGACCAGTGACATCAGTTGACTCATCCATTTGCAAGGCGAATCGTGTTTTTTGTAGACGTGCAACTAGTTCTTGTTTGACGTAGCTTGCCAGATCATGGATTCGCCGTGAAACAGTATCGTTTGATAGCGGTACAGTAGAAAGATGCTTTGCAGATTTTTCATCGAGCATACATTTTGTTATGTCTAACACACATGGCTTTATTAAATTCTCAGCGATAGTGTGCGCTTCACCTGCTTGTGCAATGCGATAGCTAACTAAATATGATGCCTCCGTGGCCTTTTCATTGATAGTTTGTGTTACATGCATCATATTTTTTTGACTTTCCAATAACTGTTCTTTTTTACGAACAAAAAATTCTTTATTCTTGTCTTTAAGACTCGGGGTGTACAGTTTCTAAATGTCTGCGTAATTTGGCAGGTGCCATGGAACTATTAGGAAGCAGTTTACTACATAACATGCAGAGAGGTGAGCCGTTGGAATCAACAAATCCGAAACTGATATATGATTCATCATACTTCCTTTTTTTCGTCTTTGAAACCGTGGAGCTTGACGTCGTGGCATCATCGTCTGGATCGGTAATTGCTGTATTCTCCGCGCGTACTGCTTTTGAACATTCAGCGTCATTAGAAGATGTCGTTGCAACACGTTTAACACCTTTAAGCCAACGTTCCATTCTTCTTTATTAATAATGTTACACGTCAGGATGGTAGGGTCAAAATAATGCACAATCGTTACTGCGTTTATGAGACAAAGTTTAGTCCAAAGAAGAAATGTACAAAACTGATACAATCAGAATACAGCGGGCAGTAGAACTTACAAGAAGGCAGCAGGCTAGCCAGCTTGTAAGTAGGTAGGTACGAACTTATCGCTCCGAACGCTAATCGTCAACTGACTGACGAGGCGCGACTTTTTTTATATAATAGCGCTTTTATACTTAGTCCTAGACTCGAACTCGAACATTCTCAAAAATACTCGAGTCGGCGCCTTTGATAAACAAAAAGCGGAAATAAAAATATAAATACAAAAAAATGCGTTGTAAACAATCTCGACTTTATGCTTTTGAAGATAGAGCCGAAAGTCGCTTGTTCACAACTATAGCGTCTAATTCAGAGGCGGCTTTTATCAAAGGGACTGCGCGCTCACAAGTATACGCGCGGCGGGCGGATTCAAAACGTTCGACCAGTGACCAGAGAGAGGTGTTTTGTTTTTTTTTTCTAAATTCTTGCGGAACCCCTACAGGGGTATCGCGGAACCCTAGGGTTCCGCGGAACACACTTAGAGTACCGCTGGTGTAGATAATGGCGTTACATAAACTACCATAATGCAGCCAGCGCCGCACCGGGTGGTCGAGCCTATAAGGATACACGGACGGAAATAACTGGTGGCTTTCTACACCTTTTTTTCATTTTCTGGGGTAGGTAGACTGAAATGTACAGGAAAAAGTGACAATTGAACAAAAAGGATTTTTATTGATGAATCTTCGTGTGTAATTCCACAAAAGCTCTACAAAAACAAAGCTGCACAAGTACATACCAGGCCCCTCAGAAAGTATTGCGAAAAAAAGTTTTTATATATGGGAGACTGGCCAGTTATAATGTTTTTCGAAAATATGATTATTTATAAGTAAAAATAAGTAAGTTCCAATTTCAAAATTTCCCTCCACATTTTTTGCGAGTTAATTCAAAGTATTGTGTCTCACTGAAATATGGATCTGCGCCGGGAACATTTTAGAGCTGTGATTTTATACGATTTCAAGTGTCGCCTGAAACCGGATGAATCGTACGATAGACTTCAAATGGCATTCATGGATGAAGGCCCTTCCAAGGCAACCGTGTATCGTTGGTATAACGAATTCAAGCGCGGTCGACCAACTTTGGGGGATGACGAAAGAAGCGGTCGCCCTTTGACGGCTGTTACCGAAGAAAAGTGCTAGCAGTGAAAAATTTAATCCAAGACAATAGGCGAATTACATATCAGGAGATTCAACACATATTGAAGATTGGATCGGGAAGCGTTCACGAGATTCTACACAGCCATCTTCGCGTGAGGAGGATAGTATCACGCTGGGTGCCGCACAACCTCACCGATGCTCAGAAGCAGGCCCGGGTGGAATGGTGCCGTGATATGCTTAACAAATTTGAAGCAGGCTTGTCTCGGCGTGTTTACGACATCGTTACAGGTGATGAGTCCTGGATTTATCAATACGACCCAGAAACCAAGCGCCAGTCGACTGTTTGGGTGTTTCAAAATGAGCCAACGCCTACCAAAGTGAAGCGATCTAGAAGCGGGGGTAAGATTTTGATCGCTAGCTTTTTTAATTTGACTGGCCACTTGGTATCAATTCCCTTACGGGATCAAAGAAGCATTAATGCCGAATGGTATACTACCAAATGTTTGCCAGAAGTTTTCTCTGTTATAAGCAACAAGCGACCAAACACAGGGCTCCGCGGGCTACTGCTCCACCACGACAATGCACCTGCGCACACCGCACTCAAAACGAGGGACTTCCTGGACAGCACGCCAGTCAAACTCCTGGGTCACCCTCCTTACAGCCCTGATCTAGCACCGTGTGACTTCTTTTTATTCCCAAAAATAAAAAATCTGCTCAAAGGGATACAATTTTCGTCGCCGGAAGATGCGCTGGCTGCGTTCGAGCAGGCTGTAAACGAGGTGTCTGCGGCGGACTGGAAAAAGTGTTTTGAAAACTGGTTTAGGCGCATGAATCTTTGTATAGAGGCTGGTGGAAAGTACTTTGAAAAGATTTGATAAAAATATATGTACGTATAGAACAATTTTTTTTAGTTTCGCAAAACTTTCTGAGTGTCCCACGTATATATACTATATTATTTCAGGTTTTCCGAAAGGGGTACGGCTAATTTTGTTCTCTGTTTCTTCTTTCGAGTCCCAAATTCTTTCTCACCAATTCTCGAACTCAAATCTTTCCGCGAACGAAACGCACAAGGAGTGCAGCAAGTAATACAAACATAAAATATACAGCAATTTATTGCGCCACTCCATAATTTATTGCCAATTATTATATCGATACTTAACTGTATTATTTGACAATTTTGAAACGATTTACAATGACCCACTTTCGAATATTCGATATTTATTTTGGTCCTCGATAAATCGAGTCAGTAAGGCCAATTTAAGAGTTAAAACCTCGAGCCTTTTATGTCACACATTTGGTTTGACACATTGCATTTACTTGCCACGCTTGTATCCAAACTGGGTACTGCAAATGCAATATATTTAACAACTAGGTATAAATAATGAAATACTTGAAAGTTTTATTAAGTTAAGGTAAATCATTAACATAGCAACAGGCAATAAAAAACTCTTTGCGGAACTTTTTGACGCATCTTAGGAGTGCTGCAGAGTCTTTATTGAACCACTTTTTTTTAAACTTAAAATTAAAATAAAATTTTAAAGTTTAATATCTAATAACGACATACGCTACCAAGATACTAAACTAATAAAAACTACGTTATTGCAGAATAGTTATGAAATCTAATCGCACTACCATGACTAAAGCCTACCTGAAACCTAACTTTGCTTTCACCCAGGAAGTTGAAAATCAATTTGTATTTTCATCTCCCTTTATGCAACTAATTACGGTTACGACAAAGTTACAAACTGTATCACAGGATCAATGTTACCGGATTAGCAGATTAAATTATATGTACTTATAAGCCAAAAAGCTCAATAGGTTCCTTCAGCATAGAGTCCTTTTTACTTTTTGCCAAGCATTCTATGCTTGTATCGCTTCTTTAAAGGCTAGATCTTAATTATTTTAATTCGTTTACAATTATATAGTTAATTATTTAGATATTCATAATAACATAACATCACGCCTGTATTACCCCGAAAGGGTAGGCAGAGATGTAATAATAGTACACCCACATTTCGCCAGTTACGTTATAGTCCCATGTGATAGGGGGCGAGCCTATTGCCACTGACCGGGCACAAATCCAGACTCTGGGCTGCTACTACTGCAACCACTAGACCAACGAGGCAGTTTTTTAGATATTCAACTCTCTTGTATTGTCTTTGCAACCAGATGTTGGCGCCAGAGGTAATGGTAAATAGATTTTCTCGATAGCCAGAGTACGGGTTCCGGTGAAATTACAATCACATGAGACTTTCCATCTTCATGTCTCAGTTTGGCGAACCGACTTGCGGTACCATTTAGGCAACAGCCTAGGTGGTATTGCAGTTGTTATGGGTAAAGGTAACCGCTTAACATCAGGTGGGCCTTTAGCTCGTTTCGCTAAACTATGCTATAAAAAAATAAAAAAAATAACATAGTTGGATTGTATGGGCCAGTCTGGTCTTCTTCGCCGTACTCACAAAGGCGGGTTTTTTTTGCCTTTGGGAAATCCTCATGGACGCACTCCGTCCGGGGTAGGTGGAGCCAGTGATGGACTCTTACCGACTTAAACCACCACGGTGTTCGTCTAACTACCTTTGGTCAGGGGCGTGGGAAACGCTCTGCATTCGCCAACTGTGCCAGCTACGCCAGCCAGGCCAGCTGTTGGTCGGGCAGCAGACCTCGAGTCCACCCATCCTCCCGTATTTTTTATAGAGATTTCATTCCTCGCGGTCCGGGCGATGAAGCCAAGACCAATCAAGTTACACCTTCCGTGTCCCGTTATCAGTCTCTTTCGGCACCATGTCATTCTGTGAGTCAGCCATTCTCGAAACGACCAGAACATGATTGCACCGGACTTATTCAGACACTGACCATTTCAGTCTCTGAATAAGTCCGGTGCAATCTTCAGACCTCTGAAGACTAATAAAACTAGCTTTTTACGGTACAATGTTAAAAATGTACAAGAAAATACTGCTAAGAGTGTATATTCACCTGTTCTAACTTCTAAGTCTAACGGCATTCTCAAGACAGGGTTGATCCAAGGATCAAAAGACCAAAGGACCATTGTTTAAACAGTAAAGTAACTGCGAACCACTAACTAGAACCTTACCAAATCGTTTTATAAGTACCCTCAATTGTACTGCATAGAGGCTGCTGTCAAATATGGATTAGAGTTATTCAGGGTTATTGTTTCTTTAATAGCCTGTGACAATTGTGACCTTTGCAGCTGGGACAATGAACTGGTCGCTTTTAACACTCGTATTATGTTATTCAAGAGCTCTACGAGGTTTTGAATCGCTAATGTCATGAAATACTCATAAAAGTTGAAATTATGTTCTCGGTTGTACAATGCATAAAACTTCAATTCATGCGAATTCTAGACAACTTTGTCTCTTTGAAACTGAATTCTGGGAGTTAAAAAATTTAATAGTGATTTGGTCTGTACTATAAAATACTGAAGTTTATGAGAAAGTCAGCTGTTTAGAAGGTTTTTAAACTATTATATGTTGTTTTGTCTTGCCGGCCTTCTCCATAGGACCAACTTTTTGGAACCGTGCAAATAGATTCATAATTAACGTTTTTTGAAAGTGCATGTAAATGCTTATTCGAAATAAAAACCTTTGACTTGACTTGTTTGTTTGATTTTACGTAAGACTTCACCAAACATTATCATCCATACCTTTCAGTGTACTTCTCTGTTAACAATAAGTTTCATCTCCATTAGTAGTTAGGGAAAGATATAACTTTGAATATAACCACAGAATATCTAATAGTACTATCGTAATATAACTGTGTCATTCATAGAATCATTTGTTCAAAACCAAATCTATTATGTCCAAGTGACAAAACCATCTTCATTTCTTCTCCACTGAAGCGAAAACTTATAGACTTTATAGATATGGGCCTGTTAATCAACCGTTCAACACTATACAATACAACATAAATTAGGCCCACCCTGAATCATATTCAGCCTATAAATACGTTTATCATATCAAAACCCAAGTTCATATTACATGACAAGGACTGTACAAGCAATTCGATTAAGTGTGCCATAAGTACAGTTAGTCAATAGACAATAGGCCGAGATCCTTATTACCTTTGCCCATTCAGCTTTTGTGTCAGACATACGTGGTGAATTAGCCTCCTTAGTGATTGCCGTCTTATTCCTATCAAAGGTTCTTCATTAGTTGTCCCTTTGTAGAAATCGAATGTGCTAGTGCTAGGTAATGATTTAGGATGTCAGCATTCTTAGGTATCTGCTGGATGTCTATTGGTGTAAAATCTTAATCAATTATGCGTCTTATTGGTTGTGTGGATTCTCAGTTTCTTTCAGAGAATTAAAAACATATAATAGTATAATTAAGTTAGTTACTTACTTTCATTAATCGTGATGATTTAACAAGATATTAAAACTCGAACTCCATTGTTATCTTGAACGATCTCACCTTTTAAATCGTGTCAATAATCATTCATTACAATCACAGATCTATTACCTAATTACATTCAAACTTTATCCTCATTTTTCCACGCAGTAAAGCCTTGGATTTAGATCTAGACATCTTTAACATAATTAAGATTTAATCTGTAAGATAAAGCCTCAAAATTCCTAAAATGACTCAAAGACTGACTCAATTAAGAGTCCATATAAAACATATTTAAGGCTAATAAACTATTTCAAGTCCAAATGTCAATCGATTGACCATGTAATATCCGGAAACTTGACGTAATAATTGAGCTGAAGTCTGATACTTACCAAGATCTTGTAGTTTGCAAAATAAGACCTAAGACTTTCGTCATTGTTTAGGCAACCCGCAACAGAATCTTACTTTTAAATTAAGTTGGGAAAGAGATTATACACGGTTCTTGCAGAAACTATACAAACCGGAATGGCATAAATTCAAGAACTCGTCTTGTTGGAAATAAAAGTAAGATAACTTATCTCGGACTTAAGCTAGCTGCTTCCGAGGAAAGATTGAAGTTGCGTTTTTAGTATTCAGCAAGATTATAGGAAAAACGAACCCTTTATTTGGAATCTTATTAAGTAGGAACCTAGTTAAAATTTCAGAGATTATAAAAAAATCAGATTACAAAGTACATATCCAACGGTAATATCTAGTAAGTAGGGTCAAAATCTCTGATTATTTTAATCTTAATCAGATTTTTTATTAATCTTGCTTTTTATAGTAGTTCCTACCCATATAAATAGATACAGTTTGTTACATAAACGTATAATTATGTGTTACAGGAACACAGAGATAAACAAATCGCAGCCATTTGCTATACATAACTTAGCGTTGTTTACTTTTAAACTTTCGCGTTGCATTATAATTTATTAATATGAAACGGAACCCGTAAGTACCTACCTACTTTAAGCCCAACGTTTCGACCACGTTCCACTAGTCGTGGTCAAGAGCAGAATGATGCAGCGGTGTCACTCCAATTCTGAGGTGAAAAAATGTACATTTACCCTCAGTTTTTTACAATTCGTTGTACAACTTCACTCATTGTGCCCGTATATTTCCCCAATTGCAAATAGTGAGGTTTTGATATTTTAATCACTGGATTCCACGTCGCAGCTAAGCAACCATCTTCCCGATTGAAATTTCTTCACGCAGTGGTGATCGATGGAGAGGATTTGTGAATTATGAAATTCTTTCCAGTGATTGGCTGGTGTAACGGTTCCACGTCCAGTGAAACCTGGTCGAAATTGCGGTTTTAAAAAAGGCATGTGTGCAATAATTCTTGTTTCATTTTAATAAATAGCAATATCTGAAAGAATTTCTGCAACTTTATCAGTCACATTTATTATGTTATTAGTAAAAACTTTTTACACTATCTATCTTGGTAGCACATTATTTCACAGTACAACATAGACCAACTTGGATCGCAGACAGATCCAGAGTGCCCATAAAATACAAGGCAGTAAAGCAGCTGAGTCCTGAATATTATGTCTCATGAAATCAAAAATAATTTTAAAACCCTACTGAGCCAATTAGCATAGTGCTGCGATCCCGATTGTCGATAATATCGGTCAGTACACGTAGCAACACGTGACTCTCATAACGGTCCGCGAGGTGACTGCTCAATAATCCTGTTCTTGGCGTGGTCAATTAATTCCGAGAATGAGCAAGTCTTGCTTTTAAAATAGTGCTTAAAATTGTCGAACATTGTGGTATAAATGTAGGGTGTGGTTTTAAATAAATTCTTGTCATGCAAGTGCAAAATAAAATGTTAGAATTGAAAGATAGTAAAAATACTACCCTGTAACAATAATACTTACCTATACTCATTCATTCATGTTTTCTACATTTCCAGAGTTCACGAAAATGCAACCTTTCGTGCAAAGTTATGCACCTACCTGTTTCTTGCCTTTTTACCCGACTGCGCCAGAAGGAGGGTTATGATTTTCTAGTGTATATATGTATGTATGTATATTTCTTTGGCACGCTCTGTGGCCTAAACGGCTTGATGGATTTTAGCTTGAGAGGTGTCGTTAGATTCGTCTTAATTGTGAGAGTGACACTGGGTATCAAAATTATAAAAATCAAAATGGCCGCTTTTTGGAGCCATATTACGTCATCAAAAAAAATATTTTTTTCATCTAAACCTATCGAGTGGGGTATCAAAATAAAGGGTTTTATAAATGCTTTACAAAAATATATACAACTTATATGTTTTAATGTAATTTGGAATGAGAAATGCTAAAAAACAACAAAATATTCAACGTTAAAAATGATTTGGGTACCCTATATATTTATGTGTGACTTTAAAAAAATTACATTAATAGCGCGATAAAACATGACAGAACTAAAAATTTTGAAATAAAAAAGTTTATTAACAAAACCAAAAAACCCGACTGCGTGTAAATATAACTGAAAAGATGTAAACAAGACTTGTGTAGGTATATCTGAAAGTATCAAATCAACACGCAGGCGGAGGCTACCTATGAACTACTTATGTAATTAATGACGAAAAACATACGTAGCCTCCGCCTGCGTGTTGATTTGATACTTTCAGATATACCTACACAAGTCTTGTTTACATCTTTTCAGTTATATTTACACGCAGTCGGGTTTTTTGGTTTTGTTAATTAATTTTTTATTTAGTAAAGCTGACCTTGAAAACAGGAAGACGCTATAATAAGAAGGCTATGAAAGAAATCTCGAGAAATCAGTAGTTTTAATTAAAAGACTGTTTTATTTAAGTTCGAATTACTTTTCATACAATTTTCATTTCATTCCTACCTGGGACTTGTAGCCGAGACTGTAAGTTCGTAAGTTTGTAACAAGTTTCTATAAAAGCTAGACTAGTTATAAAGTTTAGAACAGATATGCATATTATGTTGGCCTTGCTTGTTCCATAGAATAGGTTATAATATAACGAGTATTTCTTATGCCTGTTCCTGGTTTTACATCAAGGCTGATATTTGTTTGTTTGGGGAAATGCCATAATCGCCACGCTTGGCAGGCGGATTGGCGATCGCAGTTGGTTAGTTAAATACTCAGAGAACGCTGCTGCCCATCCTCTGGTGAATCCCTTAGTCGCCTTTTACGACACCCATGAGAAGATATAGGGTGGTTCTTCAACAGGTGGTGGTCAATTCTTTACGTTCGGCACCACCCGGACAATACACACAATTACTTACCCATTTATATACAACTTGTTATTGAAATAACTGAAATCCTCTTAAGGGGTCAATGTACTCAATAATGTAATGTATTGATTCATGTGGACAAAAATGTAGGGGACAACTGATTTTTATATCGCGATTTCAGGGTTGGTCCCATAGTAAAAGTTGTTCATACTGATGAGTACAATGACAATGAGTACAATCACATCCGTCAAATATAGACGAAGTGCTGCGAACAATCATAGTGAAGCCAATAAAACCGTGCCCCTCCGAGTAAAAACCAGCGCTCACGCACACACATGCACCACCAAACCGTGCTCACCCCTCTCAGTTCACATGTCGCGGCATCTTCCAGTAAGCATCGCGAAAACAAATATCCTTCAGGTGCATGGTGTGTACGTGAGCACTGGTTGTACATGAAGGAGCACGGTTTTTGTTGGCTTCACTATGGCTCTTCGCAGCACTTAGTCTATATTTTTTACTATGTCTGTGCATCCGTCACGTTTACGATTGAAGGTTCAGTTGAAAACCAGTGTCAGGTTGTTGCCTGGCATTTATGCTGAACTGGACCTTTTTGGCACAGTCGCTAGACACAGCATCGATGATCCGTTTTTTGTATATTTAATTATGTTCCTGTTGAATTGTGTCTGTGTATCTATGTGCTTTGTGTCAAATAAAAGTTTCTTTCTTTCTTTCATTTCTTTCAATGACACCTTAAGAGGTTTTCAGTTATTTCAATAACACTTTGTATAAGACTGGAATGGTTATATCGTTATTGTCATGTCATTGTAAATCTGCTTGTAAAGATATTATAGTCGACTACCTAGTCGTTTCTTTTATCTGCTGGCGACATAGAAATTGTGTTATTTGTCTATGGCGATATGTCTTCTGATAAAATAGTTTAGCTTACCTACCTATTTGAGAACGAAGCAGAACACAGGTACAATGCAGTCTGTGTGCAAGCTAGGTAGGTATGAAAGAAAATCTACGTAGCTTCTTAAATCGTTGAGAAAGAAAATGCATATAGAATTGAGAACCTCCTACTTTTTTGAAGTCGGTCAAATATAAGCGAAAGGAATGTTGCTACTATATTCATGTGCACGACTGCATGTTAAGATACGGTTTTGAATACATACGCCCAGTAACTATAGAATTACTTGTAAATTATATTACGATCTCGGACGATTAAAAATGGCGGACGCAATCTCGCTAAGAAAAGATTGAAGCACTTCGTTTTTTTCCTAAGCCCACTATAATTTCGACATAATTTTAACACAGCAGATATATGTATATTGTTATTTTATTTATGACACTACGACAATGACTACCGTCACATGAGATTTGTTGCGTAATCGCGGATTTTTTGTCTTACTATGGGTGTGTATGTGTGCGTGCCAGCCCGTACTTTTAAGCGAGCCGTCTTACTATGGATGCCTCACTTTTTGTTTAGCGAGATTCCGTCCGCCTTTTTTAATTCGTCCAAGTTTACGATAAATAATTAAATGGTTGATGATCAACTAAGTGTAATATTTAATTAATTCACCTAGGTTCTAACTATAATGAATTATATGATAGAATATCAATAATTATGGAAGTATCTACAATACCTACTCAATATTTTATAGCTACAGTATGTAGGTAGCAAAGACATTTCTATACTGACGCAGTATAATACCTTTATGGTAGGTAGGTAGGTAGGTACTTTTGAAATAATATATAGGTAGGTAGGTACCTATCTTCATGCGTAAGAATTTGGTCAGTGTCGCCTTAGGGTTTCAAAAATTTGTAACAAAAGCATAACTGCCTACCTACATAGGTATCTAGGAAGAAATTAGGTAGGTAAGTAGGTAGGTACCTTAACGACTGGAAGGGGGCAGCTGCAGTGCCTGCAGTCGACTGGATGCGGGAAAAGGAGAACAGGATGTTGTGGAACTTAGGAGAGGCCTATCTCCAGTAGAACTGTGATAGGCCGAGTTGCTGCATCTAATCTGTGCTTAGGTCTTAGGTTAAAAACTGCATATAGGTAGTGGTAGGTAAAAACATAGGAAGGCTTTTATACCTAATTCGTGTACAAGATGACGGTGTTCCACCAATGTCACAATAGGTATACCGACAACATAAATATTTATGTCATTGTAGGTAGGTAGTAAACATAACAGCCGTAATTTTATAAGCCGATATGGGCTAATAAAGTTTTATAGTATAGACTTAAAAATTATTAAAAATCCAGAAATATCACGTGGGATGAAGTAAGAAGCACCTTAATTATATTATAATTAATATTTAATCACCGTTATTTATACATTTAAACGTGCAACCGAAATCGGGTTGAATGCTCAGAACTAACCTGTTGCCAAAGAACGCCTGGGAACGGCGAAATATCACCACCCGGCCGCCTCAGCTCCAATTAGAATCCAATTCGACACAATTAATACGATAAAATCACTGTTTACCTACAACACTTATCAAATCACAACTGCGATCCGAACAAATCTTCCAATCCAAAAGTTTTAGATGAAAAGAAATTGCAACACTACGTTTTAGCATAAAATTTAAAACATTTACCATTAAAAACACACTTATAGTTGATTACTATATTACACAATTAAGGACGTCGGCACATTTAATTACGTACACTTTTTAACTGATTCATTTTTGTTGACGATCGTTTTTGGCGGCAAAATCGGCACTGACACGCGTTCTTTCCACGCGGGCATAACTGGACTGAAGCAAAAATGGCGGATTGACGGTGGCTGGCCGGTCGGCTGGCGACGGACGAACGAGCGGCGCCGCGCAGTCAAAGATCATGCGTGTAGTGCACAGGTGAGAGAATTGTATGACTGACTATGAATGTAAATGTTGCTTTTTGTATGAACACATCTTATTATACCATGGTATGAACGATGTTTTTATTCCGAGACAAATATAACCAGTGTCAAACTACACTGATGTAAAAGCGGCAAAAATAACCATGTGCGGTCAGGGACGAAGTTATCCTTAAAATTCATATTTTTTGACCGGTTCATTATAATGCTAAATTTCGTAACTATAACACAAGCATAGATGGCAGGAAACATCAAGCGTCAAACTGAAACACCATAGTGCCCTGTCGATCCTCAGTAAAACATTTATATTTGTACTTATGGTTTATTGAATAGTTAGCTGTAACTTTGACGTTAACCACCAGATGGCGCCTTAAGGTGAGGTCAGCTGACAACTCTATGTCCGTATATTCAATGAAGCTACTCTATGGGTATAAAGCCAATCTTAGCGTGACGTGACGCTAAATTTTCTCCCGAATCACACAGGCTACTTCAAGAACCCATAAGGAACTTCGTTCCAAAAATCTTGGAACCACTAGAAAATTTATTTTAGACAAAAAGAAGAAAACAAAAGACAACACACACATAACAACATTTAGAAGAAAAGAAAATAAATATAAGTACCTAGGTATAGTTTATTAGTACCGACAACCACATACACACACCCCCCCATCCAGATGTTAGATTTTAGCATATTTACATACATAAAAGATAATTTATATATAGGTCACTAATTGTTACCTCATATGGCAACCACATAGACTATAGAACAAACTCAGGAAACAGGTAAACACAAAACAAACCAGTATTAACATTTATGATAATTATTTATTGTTCTAGCTTGCTGCGGTTCAAAATGGTGGATCTTATGGAGAAGACGGCAAGAAACTCCATATATTATTAGATACCCTTTTAAAAATAGGTAATTGTTCAATACAAGAAATTCATACAAATACGGCGGACTATATTTATCCTATTAACAGAATAGACACCCGATATGTTTAGGTATTTTCTCATAATTTACACAAGATAGTTGATTACACTTCGTTTTGTATAATTTCACATCAAACTATTAGATAGATACTGGGACCCGTTAGCTAAGATCCCGCCTCATTCACCAAATACCAATTACAAAGGAATATGGCGGTAAAATAATATACTACTGATATCAGGGACTATTTGAATAGTTTAACATGATTATCGAGACACCAATCAAAGTATCGGAGTACTAGGACATTAGAACATTTTACAGGTAATACACATTTATAATAATAATCATTTCATCATCAACATTATCACGATTATCAAGATTATATAAAATAAGCAATAACGTACCTGTAGGTGTTCACACGTGGTTTATCCAATACAGACTGGGCCTTTCGTCTGTCGTCGACGCTTATAAAGCCCAATCTACCAATTTCGACGGTGAACTACCGTCATTTGTACAAACATTATTTCTTTGATAAATTATGATCAAAGTACCTTCTTATCGACTTTTATTTCCAGAAATCGATTACATTTCATGTTTTAATTCATAATAATATTAAACCAATATATTAAATAACGTTGAATTTATAACAGAGATATGATTATTATAACCAATAATTGCTTAATTACGTCACAAATAAATCTACAACCTAACACATGCTTTTCTCATTTGTAATTTAAATTTGTTTTTTTCTAATAATGGTCTCATTGTATTGTATTGTAGGTATGTATAGTTTAAGGTGAATGCTACATGGTAGCCCGCGAAATTCAATTTTTTTGTAGTTTTTTGCTAATTGTAGCTTTATTTCGCGTTGTATATCGGTCAAAATAAGATTGGCGGAAATAATAACAATATATCTACTGAATTATACTCATGAAAAATATTAACCTAGCTCTATAAGCTGTACTAGCTCGATAATATATTAATTTACGATCAAATTATCGATTTTCGAGCTTGTAGAGCTTATAGAGCTAGCTTAATATTTTTTAGGAGTATTATTCCTTAGATATATTGTTATTATTTCCGCCAATCATACTTTGACCGATATACAACGCGAAATAAAGCTACAATTTGGAAAAAACGCCAATAAATTTGAATTTCGCGGGCTACCCTGTAGCATTCACCTTAAGGAAAGAAGCGAGACAGCCCCAACACAATTATTGTTTATTACCTACTGGGACTGCCTCAATTTTATATTACTGGTAAACTGGTAATAATGTGAGACAAATAAATATTTTGAATTAGTGGATGGCAGCAAAAAAAAACTACCATTAAATGATCTGTCAGATTGAGTTGTCAAAGTGTTCAGTAGGTATGTAAACATCTGTCTGTTTTTATTTATTTATTTATATATGCTTTATTGTACACCATAAAAGACATACAGATAATAATAAAAATTTTAAATTTTAATTTAATTTTAATTTTTTTTTTTTTTTTTTTTTAATACAGATATGACGTCTACCCGCGGTAGAACGGCGGTAAATGTCATGTCTCTAGTTTTGAATGTCTCTATCTACCTAAACCTATTTAACTTCAGTCAGATGGTCTAAATTAGACCTAACTCCGATCGTCTCCTATGATCGACCGATTGTCCCGACTTTTTTTCAAAAGGTGGCAAACCTGTTAATATGTTTACCTTTATCTTGAATTAAGGACTAGAGACATTCTTGACGCATCTTCGCATTGCCTACCTAGCTTAATCTCTATGATGCAACAAACAAGCAACAGTGCAGTACTACCGCACCGCAAAAACCGGTTTTTGAAAGCATAAAGAAAATTATTTGGCCGCAAAATGCAAGTAGATTCTATCCATAATTCTATCATAGAAATATAACATGTCTATGGATTCTATACCTACTATTTAGAGATAACATAATTAACAGTTATGTAAACTTAAAAACCAGAGTTAAACTAGAATGCTATTTACAGACATAATATTGCACGCATAAACTTTTAAATGTTTTGCAATCGATCAGTTCTTCAGTTCCAAATTGACTAAATAATTAAATCATCCATAATATCATTCATTTATTTCTCCACCACATAAAGAATTTTTACAGTGTAAATTATTAAAATAAATATTTGCTTAACATTATCTTAATTGTAGGTGGACAATAATATTTAAAATACCCTAACAAAACCAACGAAAAATATGTTCCGTACGCAGCGGCAGCACAATACATTTACGGCCAAAATTAATATCCAATCTATCCACGATTTACCCTACTAGAGATAGAAATCTGACATATTTTGTATGGAGCTTAAGCCAAAATCCTATCTCTAGTAGGGCAAATCGTGGATAGATTGGATATTAATTTTGGCCGTAAAACTAGTGCAAACTAAGTAAGTTAGTTACTTTAAGTTAGTTTCGCGCCATAATTAGTACACTTTCTGTACACACATGACGACATTTTTGTCACACGACACGCTCGGCGCCTTGCTTGACGGAGACTAGTAGCAAAACGTCCCAATTAGTCCGTTTTCGAGTCTTCAGATTGCGCGCGCAGCAACATATCTCTACTTTTTATAATATCATCGGGTGGATGAAATCTTAACATATACTAATATTATGAATGCAAAAGTATGGATGATTGTTTGTATGATTGCCCTTTAATCACAATGAAACTGATAAACGTATTTGGATAATATTATGCATTCAGACTGTGTTCTGAATCAACCCATCATTTTCGCGATTTCAGGGTTGCTCCTATAGTAACAGTCGTTCGTTATGATGAGTACAAGTACATTTACCCCTTAAAAGGACCTCAGCAGCTAATATAGGTATATCTTAAATATCACGACGCGAAGAAAAACCGCTGGAATCAGCTAGCAATTAAATAAAATTATGTTATTGTTATCCAGTCATCACCTTTTCACGATCCTTCGGCTAATAAATTATTGGCTGGCCATGTCAGTCGGAGCAGACGCGTCCTTGAGTAGAGACCCCGAATCGGCAAACGTAGCGTAGGGGGCCCCCAACCATGTGGACCGACAACCTGGGGAAGGTAGCTGGGTTGGACTGGTTGTAGAAGGCGGAGGAGGAGTGTTGTTTTGTTGCCCAGCTTGGGAGAAGTCTATGTCCAGCAGTGGACTACGATAGATGAGGTCTCTAAGAAAATGCTACTTCTTCTCGTGGTAGATAGATTACTACCGTTGGAAATTCAAAAGTGAGTTACGGCCGAATTAATTATCAATTAATTAATTAATGGTGTCGATTCTCTTGGAACTAAACTTATTTTAAACTATCGCTCTCTTTTATTTACTAATAGTAGATACAAGAAAGGGATGGCAACAATTTTAGAACTGTCAAATTAGTTTACGTGTTACATTTCTTTGTATTTTAGTGGGCACCATTATCGATCGATTAATTATCGTCACTCGTGGAGGCTCTTGCATGTGCACCCCTTAATTGAGAGTAAGATATATATAACAACGAAAATTCGGCCGTAACTGTTATATCTTACTGCCAATTAGGGGTGCATTAAAAGAGGGGCAGTCAGCCCCGCTACCAACCTGTTGACTGGCTAATCTTTTCCCCACGGCATGAGCTGTTATCATTATGTAGCTCATGTCGACACGAAAGTGACAATTGAAAGTCAATTCGCCACAGACTTTTGAACATTTTTAGCTTAGCCTAGGTCTTTTGAGAATTAGGGGGCAAGTCTGCTGGTAAACGCAGACACTTCAAGCCAATTCCCTCGCATCTCTGACGTGACTATTAAGCCATTATGTTTACCACCTAATTTACATTGTGGAATGTAAATAAATAATTTGAATATGACTATAAAACCCAATGACAATAAAACCCGGGGCAGGCAGGGTAGTTCCTGGAAAACAGGATAGGAGCGCACGAGCAAGTCCCACATAAACACGCTGCCAGCCTGTGCAGGCGCGGGAATTTGAACGCCTGCGCGCCCGGGGTTTTAGCGTAGGACCCTAGGACCCCTCTGAATTTGGGTCCAGAAAGTAACGGCTGTTTATTTGACATTGAATAATTCGGTTTCACCCTTTTGAGCGTGTTTGACATTTGTATATCGAAAGAAGCTTCGTTGGTAATAAAGAGGGCAAGCACCAGTGGCGTAGCTAGACCTACCTAAATGGGCCCTGTATCAAAATTTGTTGGGGGTCCTTTTTACCTGACTGTGGCGATCTCCAAAGAGGGGGGGGGGGGTAATGTTTTATGCAAATGATTACTTTGTTCTAGTTGCTATAGACTAAAAAAAACACATGTTCACTGCCACAATAATTTATTATGTATATATTTTTCATAAATTGACGGTTATCATTTTATACATTGTATAATAATATAATTACTTTATAAGTATTTGGAAGCCGGACCCAACACAATAATGCGGAAAAGGCTCAGAAAAAAATCTATAACTTAAAGTAATTATTTGTAAATAGGTACACTAACATTTTTATAGTCCAGGTAATTGTATACCTTCTCTTCTTGAGCTTTAACTCAATATTAATGTAAACAAAATAATTATGGAATTTGAAATTTAAACAATATCTCATACATACTGTAGCATTAATTTTTAAAAGACAAAAATCCATAGGTACACAGGAAATAATATCACAAAAATTGGCTAAAAAGTTTTTACGCAGGCATGCAGTTAGGAATAAAATAATAATACAGTTATAGCCATGTACCTACTTAAAATGTATCGTGAAGTAGGCATGCTAAATTCCTACTGAAGAATAGTGTGGAAGGTTTGGAAGTTCCCTAATCCCTACACATTAAGAATTCAGGTAAAATATCTTAAGTGCTAAAAGATTTCTTTAATTTATTATACAGGGAAGTTAAAAAAAACGGGTAAAAAAATTAGTAAGGTCGGTTTTCAAATGTTATTATTGACATGTGGTTCTATCAACTCAGCCTATCGCAGTCCACTACTGGACACGGGCCTCTCCCAAGTTGGGCCACAAGTGTTGTGGCCCACGACACTTGGTCCTCTGCCTTTCGCATCCAGTTCCCCCAGCCACCTTCTTCAGGTCGTCGGTCCACCTGGCTGGATTCGCGATCTCCACTCAATGACTCGTCTGCTTCAGCAGCCGTCGGTCCTTCGACAGACATAGCCAACCAACTGCCACTTAAGCTTACTGATATTACAAGCCATGTCGGTCACTCCGGTTCTACTACGGATAATGTCCTTACGGATTTTATCCCTCAAAGAAACTCCAAGCATAGCTCGCTGAGCGACTTTGAATTTGTGGACTAGCCGAACTGTCAGTGTCCATGTCTCGGCACCGTAAGTCATGACAGGCAGGACGCACTGGTTGAAGACCTTCGTCTTCAAACTTTGCGGTATAGGTGACGAGAAGACTCGGCGAAGTTTGCCAAATCCTGCCCAGCCCAACTGGATCCTTCTGTCAGCTTCTTTCTCGAAATTGTGTCTACCAAGCTGAATGACCTGTCCTAGGTCCTAAGACAGGTCATTCAGCCGTCATACCTAGGCTAGGTAGACGTACTCCGTTACAACTTTGAGTGCCGACCCTTCGACGAATATTGGCCTCGGCATGAAATGCATATTGAACATGTCTTGTCCAGATTCATGCTAAGACCAACACGCCCAAAGGCTCCGTTTAGGCTGTGCAGCATTTCGCCCAGTTGTTCCAGCGACTCTGACATTACAACGATGTTATTGGCAAAAACGGAGATCTGAGATGTTCTCGCTGTTCTCGTTGATATCTTCCAGACCAGTCCAGCGTCTTGAAGACGTCCCCCAACGCGTTAGTGAACAATTACGGTGATATTACATCCCCTTGTCTCACCCCTCTGCGCAGTTGGATTGGCTTCGGCTTTTGGTCCTGGTGCTGAACAGTCATGGTAGCAAAGTTGTACAAGCATTTCTATACCAATCATCTATGTAACAACGCTGAAGAGAATCCAGAACTGCCCAAGTGTCGATGGAGTCGAAGGCCTATCGTAGTCCACAAATGCCATACACAGCGGCTGATTGTCCCTACTCTTCAGTCTTCTATACGATCTGCCGAACAGTATGGTTGTGGTCTACGGTGCTGTAGCCTTATCGAATCTCAGCTTGCTCTGGTGGCTGGAATTCGTCGAGTCTTCCGGCGAGACGATTCGTGATGACCCTCGAGAACAGCTTGTACACATGACTCAGGAGTGAGATGGGTCTGTAGTTCTTCAGTAGAGTTTTAACATGTGGTTGGCTTGGTTAGAAAATGCTTTTTTTTCACAAGTCCAAAAAAGTTGTGCAGAATGTGCAGACGCACGATTCACGTAACTAAAGAAGTGCAGTTGCAGTTAAGTTTCGATCAAAACAATGCTTTTCGTATTCTCTTATCTACGGCGATCGCTGTCAGAAACGAACTGCAGCTTCACTGCAACTTGATCGACGCGTTATGAAATTACGTGAATTAGGGCCCAGAAATTACCACGAGTGTTTTTGGTATTTGTTAAATTACCCTCAACATGACTGTAACAGAATAATCGCAAGTCCTCAGACAACCCAATTAGAATTTATGAATACTATCTGGTTTTTATTTTTTTCAAAATCCCAATATTACATGGTTTTTAGGCATATGGCGAAACGAGCTGAAGGCCCACCTGATGTTAAGCGGTTACCTTTGCCCATAACAACTGCAATACCACCTAGGCTGTTGCCTAAATGGTACCGCAAGTCGGTTCGCCAAACTGAGACATGAAGATTGAAAGTCTCTGGGTGTGCTGGATAGCTGCAGGAAGCCTTTAAGGGTTACCTTAACCTCTTGACAAAGCTGTCTAGATTGCGGTCAAGAGCAGATCTATATCTCATAATAAAAAAATAAACCTGCTGCACGGAAACCCATTTCACTGGTCTTCTTAGACCTCGACGACCTGCTCGGGATCCGCTGATGTACTTATTTATCCTTAGTATCCAAAATAAATTTGGAAATAAATAAATGTAACATGGTATAAAAACCCTATCAATCAATTCTCCAAGCGATTCTGAACAAACTACTACTTTCAGACTTACGTTTATTCCAGTAGCGGATTTACCAGCAGGCTGAGTAGGCTGGAGCCTAGGGCGGCAGATTTTAAAGGCGGCAAATTTAGAGCCAATTCTTTTTTGTCTTACAGGAATTAACAAGATTTATGTAAATGTTATTAGGTCCACACAAACAATTCAACATGTAAATTAATATATTTCACCACTTACATAACCCAAAGGCGACACTCTGAACCATGATTGAGCTTTTATTAGCTCAGAAATATCTAAAAACCCATACCCAAATCAATTTCTTGTGCAATCTTTACAAAATCGTTAGATTGTAAAAATAATCTATGCTGCAGACGGCCACTGGGGGTTTTAGTGGGTAAGAATCCCACACACCCCGGCCTCGGTCCCATGAGGCCTGCAGCCTTTTGAAGGTTTCCTCCTCGCAAAAAAAAAAAAAGATCTGACACTTGTAGAGGTCGGTAGGGGCAGCAAGATTTGAATAGCCTACAGGCGGCGAATGTGTAAATCCGCCACTGGTTTATTCTGTTACACATAGTAAAGGTACACAACCTGCATTTTAGTTTTGCAGCAGAGAATTTTGTAACAGGTAGCAAAGCTTTATGGCGCGTTTACATTATTCGGTTTGGCCGTATTTATTGCAGCCAGTCCATGGTCACCTACTAGTGTAAATAAAGTGTAAATATTGTTATTCGGTTGGCCGTATTCAGCGCTTCGACTGAGCCGTCTTCAGCTCACCAAAATCGTCCGCAGCGGCAATCGACCTGTGTAAATGCGCCATTAAGTTGCGGGACGTTTATATGCTGCACGCTACACAACTTATGTTGCTTGTTGGCAAAATACTGCTGATACCTCATGTTGTCGCTTACATATATATTCATAACGCCTATTTTCCATTGGGGTAGGCAGACTATAGATATTGGCTCAGAAGTTGATAAATCAGATTCTTTGCTATATTGCACACATACATAAGCAGCCCATTATTGTCCCACGGTTGGACATGGACCTCTTCTCCGAATGAGAAGGTTATATTGCACACATACTACTTTAATAAAATAGTTTAGGTATCATAGAAACAAATATTTTATAATATTATATCATCTAACTATAACATTTTTGTATACCACAAATATAGCCAGTAGAAATAAAATTATGTTATTTGTACATTGCACATAAATGTCTTCTAACCCAGTGTTTTCAAACTTATCAAACCAGATGGCCAAAGGTTTTAAAAGGTCGGCAACGCATCGGCGACTCCCCTGGTGTTGCGGATGTCCATGGGCGGCGGAGATTGCTTACCATCAGGTGACCCGCATGCTTGTTTGCCCTCCTGTTTAAAAAAAAAAAAGATGGCTAATTCTCGTAATTTAAATCTACCGTCATGAGATTGACATTTACAACATAGAGATATACATTATTATCAAATGAAAATACTTTAAGATTGGAACTACAATTTTAACACATTTTACCAGACTATAGCGAAGCAAAAAGAGTGGTTATGATTTATTACGAGAATTGGCCTTCAGGACTCAGAGCAAGATGAAACTTAACAACACAACACAATATCATTGACCACAGAGTGCAGAAGTGCCAGAAGTAATTACATTAAGAACTCTAAAAACCCACCGTTTGAAAAACACTGTTCTAACCGACCATACTTTGAACTGTCATTGTTTCATAACAATAATTCAAAAATTAAGGAACCTACTTCAGAATTCATTAAACATAAAGAAAGAAAGAAAAATGGTTTATTTACTACAGCCAGTAAATAAACAATTTTTCTTTCTTTCTTTAACATAACTTGTGAACTCAAATTCTTAAACAAACTTAGTTGCAGACACAGGTGTCATATCATGAAATTTATTGTCTGCAGAACACTCTTGTTTGACATTCATAACTTTTTCTATATCTGTATCTTCTTTATTTTCTGCTGCATGTTTCTTCACTAAATGCCTGCGGAGTGAATATCTACGGTAGAATCCTTTGTCACAATTAGGACAAGGAAAATTCTTTTGAGTATGCTTCTTCTGATGTATAACCAACTTCTCAGCATTTTCCAAAAATTTACCACACATCAAACATACTACATTATTCTGTGTGTGATTAGATTTATGTTTTTGCAGTAATAATGCTGTATATGAACTATATTCGCACATATCACATTTATAGGATTTAGACTTGAAATGTACTTTTCTTCGATGATTGCAAAGTTCACTGGCTGTGTAGAAGTTAGCAGGACATGTTTCACAGGTGAAACTTTTAGGACCGCTGTGTCTTATCATATGATTAGCTAAAGTAGTACGATTTTTAAACATTTTCTTACAAACTTCGCATTTGCTATTTTTGGGTGCATGCGTCTTTAAATGTTTGTAGTATTTACCACGGCCTTTTATGAGTTTACCACAATAGTGGCATGTTGTTTCGATTCTATAGTCTTTGTGGAGTGACTCCCTGTGTCCTTGCAGTGAGCTGTGCTGTGTAAAGCATTTAAAACAATCTCTACATTGAAACCTCCTCACCCCACTGTGTGTTACCAAATGGGCATCCATATCCTTGATGTGTTTAGTGTGGTAAGTACAATCATGGCAGTGAAATATTCTGTTTTTTCCTTGACCTTCAATGCGGACTTTGGTGGCGGTGTGGCAGCTCCTGGAGTTTTTTTTCTCATGCACTTGAAAAGCTTTAAAAGATTTGAACATTCGTTTACAGAGCGGGCAAATTAACTTATTAGGTAAATGGACTTTTTTCCAGTGCACAGCTATTTTGCACTTGCTTTTGAAATTTCCACCGCAGTCATCGCAAATTAACTTCAAATCAATAGCTTTGCTTTTCTTTACTGCTTTTTCTGTTAGATCTTCAGGCTCAAGATCTTGAAGTTGTATATATTCCGGATCTCTATCTTCTGAAGTTTCAGGTTCTTTATCTTTTGATAATTCAAGTTTTATTGTTTCTGATTCGGTGTCCGAGTAGTCTGCTTCATGGTCATCTGCATTATCATCGAAAACTACTTCTACTTCCTCTTTAATCGGGACATTGAATGTTAATTTATATATTTTAGAAGGCTTTGGCTGTAGATTGTGCAAGATTTTGTTGGATGTTTCACATTTCTGTTTGAAAACTAAAGCAGTTTCGAGTTGCAGTAAGCAATCTGGACATATTTTACTCGGTAGTCCATCGCCTTTAGTTATTTCAACATTTGCTACATACTTGATTTTATCTGATATCAATGAGGCGTTGTAGTTCTCAAACAAGGAAAAACATTTCTGTGATTTTTTTAAGTCATACCGTAAGCAAACTCTGCAGTTAACATTCTTCTTTTGCTCGTTCATTTTTGTAATTCACATAATATCCACCAAACAACTCCAATTTCCAAGTTTCTTTCAGTTTATTTGGTATAATAATAAATTGTGACGTCGAACCAAAATGGAACTAAATCAATGAGATACATCATACATACACTGTAATTATCCTACTCCACACGATTAATATTTTGCCTTTGTTATTCTTTATAGCAAATTAATCAGTATTTGGCAAAAATATAAAGTAAAATCTAGAAATAATGTATAAATAATATTTTAGTAAATAAATATTGAACAGTTCAACAATGACGTAAAATCGCTTTGACAGTTTGACAGCGTCTGTCAAAGTCAAAATTGACAACTGACAAACCAAATTACATGGCTGCGTTCACTTATATCGCCCGACGACGCGCTCGGAGCGTTGTTTGGGCGTTCGTTTGTATGATCGCTCTGAATAACAAGGCCGCGTTCAGTATTATCGTCCGACGTCGTCGGATGTCGCTCGGAGCTATCTAGGCGTTCGTTTGTATTATCATGAAGTTGGATTTCATGTTTGTGCGTTCGTTTGTATGATCGCTCTGAGTAACCGAAAGACCAAAGTACGCTCAGACGTGTCGTTCGCCGTCGTCGGGCGATATTAGTGAACGCACCCCAATATACTTTACACTAGTTTGGTACGATGATATAGGTATAGACTAGACGATCCAGTAGCGTAGTTATGTAATCAAGGGCCCTGGGGCAAAAAGTTAAAAGTCGAACATTCTTTATTCAACTAGGATATTGTATAACTTTTTCGAACGTCGTTCATGGGGCCAAGGGGCCCCTTGAGCTTGGGGGCCCCAGGGCACTGCCCCGCCTAGCCCTACGGTAGCTACGCCACTGAGAAGATATTTACCTTGCTAAGCCTCACGTCAATGGTAACAGTTTAAAGAAAGAAAGAAAAGAAAGAAAAAATATTTATATGCTTCAAAAGTGACGCACAAAATTACCAAAATAACAAATACAGGTACAGAGCCAAGAAGTGTGGTAAGATATGCGTCACATCCGCGCAAAACGGCCACCGCTCAGCATATTAAACTTGAAAGCGTCTTTATTTCGTAAGCAGGGCGATTTTCGGAATTCATGTGTTACCAGTAACGTGTTGTTGACTGCACGGCACCAGGTGATAGTAAAAAATAAAACACAAATTATAAATTAAATATTTTTTGTCTTCTGTATTAACATTTTACTATAATACATATCACTTTCTTTTCTTGTATGGAATTCAGTTTTATAAACTAATATTTAACTAACACAACTTATCAAAAGAATTATTTTAAGTAGGTAAAATACAAAAAAATAATGGAGTTAAAAGAAACTAAAGAAGACTAGTAAAACTTTATGGGACACAAGGCTCAAATGGTTCATCTTAGGTCACAGACACGCTTTTATTATATTTTAAAATAAGTTACAGAAACTTTTAGAGGAGTACTTAAAAAAATACTGTCATTTTTCTAAGGATGAGTAGGTACCTAACCATCATCGGCCATACACCCATAAACGCCACACAACACGCGACCAATGTCTGTCAACACATCTATGAAATTTCACTAATGTAGGTCGCCACTATTCGTCACTTGAAAACTTCAAATCAGTTTCGACCACTTATGTGAGCCGTCAAAACTGCCGCGTTAGTGATTAGCCAATAGCCGCCTTGGTAAGGCCAATCGGATTGCAGTACCCCGCCTCAGCTAACGACAGAATTTATTGTACGCATTATATTCATCATTAGGCGTCTATTGGACTGTATGGTCGACGCTAGCCATATACAATGTGTTATTAAAATAACTGAAAACCTCTTAAGGGGTCATTGTACTAATCAGTATGAATAACTTTTACCACGGGACCAACTCTTAAATCGCGAGAAAAAAATCAGTGGGTCCCTACATTTGTGTTCACAGTAGTCGACAAAATCAAGTAAGGATCAGCTGATTATTTTTACCCGATTTCAGGGTTGGTCCCATAGTAAAAGTTTTTTATACTGATGAGTACCTACAATGTCCACTTACGAGGTTTTCGGATAGTTCAATAACACGTCGTATAGATGTGAACAATCTCACAAAAAAAGTGAGAAACGTAAAGATTCAGAGTACCTACCTATAAACACCACGGGTCTGTCACGAATTTAAAATACCACTTGAATACAATTATTGTAGGTAAGTAGGTAATTGTTGGAAAAACCTAACAATTTAACATCTAGTGGCCCTTTAGATCGTTTCGTCATCCTATAGATATCACAAAAGTCATAGAAAAATAGTTTATCGCATATTTTTGTAGAATACTTCATAAATGTGAACATTGCGGCACCTACAGACAATATCGTTTTATTGCACTTATTACTCAGATTCATCTAAAGAATAATTGAATACAGGGTAAGTTCAAAGTTGTCGTGAATTACCTTCATCATTAAATCTGGAATTTGCACACAATATAAAATTGTGAATTAAATAAGAAAATTATTCAATGGTGCTAATTCTGTTATTCACAAACTAAACTAATTTATTCTTGTTATGTCTCTTTTTAATAAAAAAATATTAGAAATGGATAGATTTTTAGTCCTGTCAAGTCCACATGCTTGTTTTCTTCGTGAATTCGGTCGCCATCTTTATAGCTCGCGACTATTTTCCCTTAAATAACAAGGGCATATATAGACTCATAATCATAACATCATAACTCATAGACTTATTTGACATTTCTCAATATTTTCTGGTGGTCGGTTATGTTACTTTGTACCTATAGATACTGTGAATAAAATTAGTTTAGTGCGGTTTATAAGAGAATCTGCACCAATGGTGTCGATTCTCTTGTTCACGAACTAAACTTATTTTAAACTATCGCTCTCTTTTACTAAAAGTAGATACAAGAAAGGGATAGCAACCATTTTAGAACTGTCAAATTAGTTTACGTGTTACATTTCTTTGTATTTTAGTGGGCACGTTCCGAGATCACGACTAAACTTGTAAATTTTAATTCCGTCTAATTTGACAGCTCTAAAATGATTGCCATCCCTTTCTTGTATCTACTATTTGTAAAAGAGAGCGATAGTTTAAAATAAGTTTAGTTCGTGAACAAGAGAATCGACACCAATGTCTCTTGCGTATTTCTTATATTAAATGTCCAATATGTACATTATTAAAAGTAGTGAGATATTGGCGGTAAAAAAAGAAATAACACAGATTATAAATAAGTAGCGCCATAAAAGAAAAGGGAGGTTTTGCTGCTAATTTATAACATTAGGTACCTACCTACATGTCTGTACATTTAATTTAATAAAACTTTGATTCTACATATAAAATATCAGGGACTAAACAATGTAAAAAGTGCACAATACATAATATCGGACATTCATTACGTATTTTCTTAAACTTAATCTGCAGAGTCCTACACAAATTTCACGGATATTTGGTCCCAAAATCATAGTTTAAAAAAAAAACAACATCATGCTCTAAGGTTCTAATAACATTTATAATGCCAACCTTGAAATGCCATCGATATAAAAATGTTTTATAAATTATCGATAAACTATTGTACTTGTAACTAAATGGCTTTTGTATTAGCTACACTGTCTGTACTTTTATAACAATATTGAAATATCAAAATATCTACTAATTAAACTTAATATAGTGTCTGTTCATTGATCTTCAATAACCCATTCCTACGATTCCTATTAAGAATATACCTACAAGTTTTTTTAAATCTTGCATTCCAATAATAAAACTTGCAAGGTCATTATGAGTGAAGATTAAAACATGTATAATTGCTTTTCAAACAAAGCTTATTCGTTCTTGATACTTGTGGTGTTAGAGCTTAGTTATTCAATTGTATAAATAATCATTAAATTGACTTTTGTTAAGTGTTTTTCTTTTCAGAATTCATAATAATTATCCTGTGAGATTTGAATGGTGAATATTGTACGTGTATGGTGATCATTACCCTTTAATTTAAAATTTGCTAATTTAGTTTAATTTCAAAAATACTGGTGTCAATTCTCTTGATCACAAACTAAAATTATTTTAAACTATCACTCTCTTTTACTAACAGTAGATACAAGAAAGGGATGGCAACAATTTTAGTGCTGTCAAAATAGTTTACGTGTTACATTTTAGTAGGCACGTTCCGAGATTACGACTAAACTTGCATGGAAATTTTAATTCCGGCTAATTTGACAGCACTAAAAATGTTGCCATCCCTTTCTTGTATCTACTATTAGTAAAAGAAAGCGATAGTTTAAAATAAGTTTAGTTTGTGAAGAGAATTGACACCAATGCTGCAATGGTGATAAGTCGTGTGCTGCTGTGCAATTTAGTAGTGACCGGGCTAGGCCAGCTAGGCCGGTTTAATAATAAAAAAGGCTGATTTAATTTGGGTCGCGAATGCCATTCATTGCATATAATCTTGTTGTGCAATAAAGAGGATTTGTATTGTATTGTATTGCAGTCCTCGTGGCCCATCCACTCAAGGCAAGGCGAGAGTAGGCGCACGGCGGAGATTTTAGTGGGGGCCTCTCCAGGTGGTGTGATATGCGATAGGCATTTGCTCATCCCAAAAAAGCTGATTTAATTCTTTGATTGATAAATTAAAAATTGAGCTCACATCTGCAACTTTTCAGTAGCAACAATTTCCCTTGATAAGAGTAAAGACGTGATGTACCTACACAAAATATTAAATCAACGTTACATTTTAATATTCTCAGTAAAATGACCTTTATTAACGGAATGCGAACAGTTAATTACATTTGGAATTACCAAGTTTAAACAAAGGTTTCGTCTAAAGTCATTAGTACCCCACATGCGTCAATCAAGAATTCCAAATGTAATGATTCATTGGTAGTCTAGTATAGCGGTTATTATGTAAACAGGCGATTTATAATCTAACAGATCGTCTTTGTCGAGACATTTTCGTTACTAATTACGTCATAAGTCACGTCGAAGGCACCATACATAACAAGCAAGCCAATCCATCGGTAAGACGGATTGGTAACAACTTACGCCTGGTTCCTATAATCTACCATTACCGACGGTCACTCGTTTTTTCCTTAAAAAACGTCAAATATTGACATTAAGTTTGAAGTTTTTTCAAGGAAAAACGAGCCGTCGTCGGTAAAAGCAAATTATAGGAACCCAGCGTTAGCTGCTTACTGTATACTGCTCAACTCCAGTTTCTGGTCAATGAAAGAATTATGGTCTAATTGGTAATCAGATGGAGTAAACTGACGTTTAAAAATCCAAAATCACGCCAAAGACCTATAAGTCAAAACAATTTGATCTATTTGACGTTTTTGAAATGTCAATTACCTAATCTCAGTCTGATTAGCAATTTGACTGTAACTGATCAACTGCCAAATATTACGTCACTGCTGTGATCGGTCGACTAAAATATTGGTGCCGATTCTCTTTTACACCAGATTAAACTAATTTTAGTCACCCTATATCTTTTTCTAACGAACTTAATTGAAAAAGGACAGAAAATATTGAGAATTGTAATTTTAGTCTATGCCCTTGGCTGCGTTCACTTGTATCGCCCGACATCGTTGGACGACGCACCGCATGAAGCGTACTTTGGTCGTTTAGTTACTCAGAGTGATCATACAAACGAACGCCCAAAGAACACTGCGAGGGTCGTCCGACGTCAGGCGATATAACTGAACGCTGCCCTTGTAATTTACGGGAAAATAGTCGCGACCTATAAAGATGGCGGCTAATTTTAAATTCACGTCGAAAGCAAACATGGACTAATTTGACAGGACTAAAATTTTTCTTCCTATTCCTTTCTATTTTTTTAGCTTTGTTTTTTAGTTAGGCAGAGACGTAATGAGACTAAATTAGTTTCATTTGTAAACAACAGAAGCAGCACCATTGACGACCAATCACATCGCTTGATTTGAGATATAACAGCTAAACCAGCCCGACAGAAACCGAGAAATAATCTTAACATTTTTTATTTTGTCGTCACTTTTACATTGTTCTGTGTCAAACACTGTCTTCAATGACGTCATCACAACACTTAACCTATAATTGTAACAGTCTACCTATGAGCTAGCTAAAACGGAGCGTGTTCTTCAATCCGGCGGCTCTTGGTGTGAGCAGTGTGGTACGGGCGTGGGGGAAGACTTGAAGGCTCTAGGGAACAGTGACGAGTACGAGGGTGGAGGTTCGTACTCCGGCGGTGTGGGGGGCAGGGGCTGCGTGAAGAGCTGCTGTGATGCCGCCGTCACTGTGACGGTTGGAGACAGGTCTATGCAGGACGGCGGGATGTTGACCGGCGAGTCTGATGGCTTGGATCGCTTGCAGCAGCATTCTGGAAATATAGGAGTATGTTAGGACTTCTCATCATCTTCCCAATTATCACACGGGTCAGGGTCAGACTGGTAACAGCAAATTGAGATAAGGGACTTAAAGGTGGTTGCTACCTAATAACCCCCGACAGTATCGGATTAGCCTATAAGCAAATTAAGCAATCAATAAGCTTAGGGGTATCAAGTATCGGAGGGCACCATAAACAGCACCGATTTTTTTTTCTAGCATATAAAAGGCAGGCTTTTTGAAAACTCGAAAGTTTAAAATGACTAGAGTAATGAGATTTCGTTCCGTTGACGATATTCTTTTTTAGTTTACAATTGGATAGGGGGGGGGGGGGCATACACGTGTGTTTATTACTTGCCAAAAACAACAACAAAAATGTAAGCCAGAACAAATACAAATTACATTACAAATAATGTAATTTGTTTATTACAAATAATGTAATTTGTACTTGTTCTGGCTGAAATTTTTATTTTTAGTTCTGACTGACATTTTATTTGAATTTATTTATATTAATTTATACCTAATGTATTTTGTATTTGTATGAAATCAGTTGTTCTCTAATCTTAATTTAATCTAAATGATTTTAAAGTTATTATTACCACAGTATAAAGAGATAATTACTTAATTACTAACGATTCACCTGCTTACTGACAAAATAGACGGACTTTAAATGATTTAAGATCTTACGTACTCTATTTGACGTGAATAAATTATTGTAGCTCTATTTCACATTGTATATTTATCATGGCAATAATAACAACACATTTATCTACTGAATAATACTTGTAAAAAACATTAGCCTAGCTTTATAGAGCTCGATGATATGAATTTAATATCAAATTGAATTGTCGATATCTAAAAATGCCTCAGTTTTACTCACCCCAAGCTAAGCAGAACATGAGGATGGTAGCACAGACGAGCATGCCCACCACCAGGTAGCTCCAGGGTCCGTACGGCTTCAGGGCGGCTGCGAACTCCATGAAGGCGTTAGATTGCTTCTCCCCCTCGCTGATCTTCACTGAAAGCGTCAAATCACCTGTTATCAGTTACAACTGCTGTTGAATTTTGCATTATGAATTTTTATAACATAAGAGAGGAGAGAAGCCCTCGAAAATATATTACGCGATGCAATTCTTAAGTTGCCCATCAACACTCGGTTCTCTGCCTGGATGCGGTACATCCAGTCCCCCCCATCTAGTTTAATCAGGTCGTCGATCCACCTGGCTGGGGGGCGCCCTACGCTGGAGTAACTGGGTAGACGCTTATGTCCAGCAGTGGACTGCGATAGTCCGAGTTGAATGCAATTCCGGTTTAAAAACAAGTTCAGACGAATTAATGGGTAGGTACTTAGGACACCTATACTATTTCAGTTCCAATTTTGAATAATGTATTCATTCTCTAAACACTCAATAATTAACCAACTTGGCAATTTGGCAATAACTTTTCCAAAGTAAGAACTCGGAAGTATGAACTGTCATAGTCCAATGTAGGTTGTAGATCCATGGTATAATAAGATGTCATCTTATTATACCATGGGTAGATCGATCGGAATTATTTTCAAGATTTTCCCTTCTACCATTATTATTACCTATTCTATGCTTCTACCCTCAAATCTTTAGGTACCTATACCTAAACCAAACATTTTAGGGTAGTAGGGAAAATAGAGACAACCTAGGGAACGGCTAGACCAGGGGCGTAGCTACCGCCATATCAGCCGTATCAATGATACGGGGCCCCTGAGCTACATACAAAAGTATGTAGTATAGTATAACGGACTGGTTTCCGCAACTCCACGTCCAAGCGTGTATTTTGCGTACGGAAGACAAAAGTATGTAAGCTCGGACGAATAATAAAGGCGGACGGAATCTCGCTAAACAAAGACTGAAGCACTTCATTTTTGCCTAAACCCACTATAATTTCGAAAGCATTTTAACACACCAGATTTATACTGTTATTTTATTAACCGACGAAAAAAAGGAGGAGGTTCTCAATTCGAATATGTATGACCACGCATAACTTTTTACAGACTGGTCCGATTTTGATGATTCTTTTTTTATTGGATAGGGTATATCTCGAAGTTGGTCCCATATAAATTTCAAAATCAAAATCCACCCTTAAGGGTAGGAAAACAGGGGATGAGTGCTTGTTCACCCACTGAATTCTTACCTGTTAACCGATTCTGTTGAGAAACTTGGTACACATAAATGTAGTTCAGATAATGGAGTGCACACTTCAACATAATGGAGACTTGGAGTTAGATTTTAGCCACAAAAAAATTTAAAATAAAACTTTTTAACAAAAAATTGAACCGACGAAATCAGAAACTGAAAAGCGAAAAATAACAAATTATGAGTCGGCGCCAAACAACCAATCAACGAAGATCATTAAATTACTTTAAATAAATAATAAAAACAACGTAACATCAAATACAACATGAAATTTTCAACTATAAACAATAACTTTCCAAAAATGCGTTCTCCGCTCGGCCACTTGCAACTTGCTTGTTAAAAGTTTGTTTGGCGCCAACTCATAATTTGTTATTTTTCGCTTTTCTGTTTCTGATTTCGTCGGTTTAATTTTTTGTAAAAAAGTTTTTTGTGACACTACAACAATGACTACCGTCACACTCGTCACACTAGACTTTTTGCGTAATCGCGGCTTTTTGGCATAGGTACTATGGATGTGAATGAGTGCGTGCCGGCCGGCCCATACTTTTAAGCGAGCTGGCTTTCTATGGATGCTTAACTTATTATTTAGCGAGATTCCATCCGCATTTTTTATTCGTCTGAGTATGTAAGTAAGGTTTTTGGTACATGACTAGAATAATTGTAACTTTATGAATGACTGCACTATGCCAAATAAAAGGTACCTATCGCATGCAACTCTGATGCAAGGGTTTCCCCACACACAATAACTATACTTATAACAAAGTTACACACATGAATGATGAATGACAAATACAAATATTCCCATTGAACGATAGTAGGGAAAATATGAGTACAAACATGACATTGTAATGCATTGCAAGTTGCAACAATAAGGAAACAATGTCATGTTATGAGTTATTTTTGTACGTACGTAACAATTAATAAGGAAATAAATAATAACTTCTTAGGTTTTCGCGATCACTACACATTATAATAAAACAAAGTTTAACCGGATTAAATCGCGTATATTATTTAAATTGGTTTCCCTGACGTTTCGAAAGCTTTGCAGCATTTCGTTTTTCGTTTTTTTTTTTTTTTTTTTAAATTTTTTACGTTTCGTTTCTACCTGCGACCACGAAATGCTGCAAAGCTTTCGAAACGTCAGGGAAACCAATTTAAATAATATACGCGATTTAATCCAGTTAAACTTTGTTTTATTATAAGGAAATAAATGTTGTATTAATGATTTAGCTTTTTGTTTTGGGAAACTTTTCCCAGTGTCATAATAGGTACATACCTAACTAAGATATTGGATATCACACAGTTGGTTAGCATTACGGGGGAAAAATGGTGACGGTGCGCGGTGGTAAGGTTGCTCAAATGTTAATTATACTATCACATATATTATAGTCAGAACTCTTTCCCAGTCAAAACCAGTTCTGACTGACGAAAAGTAAAACTAGTTTTGACTAAGAAGCTTGATCGAAACGAGTTTTGACTAAAATTCCGGTCAAAAGTAATTTTGACGTATTGCATCGGTCAACACTTATAAAAAAATTAATTTTACCCGAACTATAACGACCTTGTAATATATGTCGAAAGGTGTTAAACAAATTAAGCGTACTCCGACTGCATGTGGTCAGACTCTGCCTTACCCCTAGAGTATTTTTTTAAAGCGTGGAGCCAGAAGCTCTAGAGCGTAGCGCTGGTCGAGTGTGCGAGTGAAACGAGGGGGCGACGAAGCGAAACTTCTGGCGGAGCAAACTCAGAAACACTTGCATGCTTAGGGTCAAGGTCAATGACTCTGGTGTTCACAAGTGCTTTGACTTACACTCTTGATCAAAACCAGTTTTGACTGATATTTTTCAGTCATAAGTTATTTTTGACTGTTTTTTTTTCGGTTAAAAGTACTTTTGACCGGTTAAGGAGATTGACTGTAACACATACACATTCATACGCATTATCACGCCTGTTTCCCATTGGGGCAGGCGGAGGTTATGGATTTCCACCTGCTACGATCCTGATACACCTCTTTCCCTTCATCTACGTTCATTACCTATTTCGTTTATACTGTTAATACAACTAATACTATTATTAAACAATACTTACTTATAACAGAAGGCTTCGTCATCCCATCAGGCTGGTCCAAGCCCAGCAGCTCCTGGTTCCTTGCTGCAAACCTCCTCAACAACTCTAGGAGTGGGGGGTCATGTCTATGGGAGCAAGCTCCTGGTTCCTCATCCTCTCCTCCTGGGCAGTGCCGCACTCCGTCACAGACCAGGTAGGACGAGATGCAGAGGCTGGTCACACCGCAGACAAACTGGGAGTCGTTGTTGCAAATTGATCCTGGAAAAAGGAACGAGTCACATTAAGGATACGGCGTTCAGAGAAAAAATCATTTACGTTCCATTTTCATTATTTCTGTCATCTACTAGAGAACAAGACACTGCATGTAACTCTTAGTGACCATTAGGGGTTGTGTTCAATCCGTGACCTTAGATTGAAGGAATGACGCCATAAATAAAAATATTTTTGGTGTTGTTATCAATCCATCAATACCATACCATACTTACCATACCATATTTACCATAATAACACCATACCATAATACCATATTTTTATCATACCATTACACGACCTATCTAAAATCAATCTAACCAAGGTCATGGATTGATTATTGGTCACCTTGTTTTGTTTAAATTCTATAATGTGCTTGCGTTTGATTGCTACCTAACCTTTTTTTTTTTTCCGTGGGGAAAATCCTCATGGACGCACTCCGCCCGGGGAAGGCGGAGCCAGTGTCGGACTCTTACCGACTAAAATCCGCCACGGTGTTCCTCTAATGACCCTAGGCCGGGGGCGTGGGAAAACTCCTGTAATCGCCCAACCATCCCCGGCAGGTCCCGGCTCGCCACTACTAGGCGAGCCCCTTCCCCCCGTATTGCTACCTCACCTGATGTTAATTGACCGTGTGGTCAACGATGGTGCATGCTTGCCCAGCACTACCTAACCTATACCTATACCTAACCTATTAACTGGACTACCAGATTATACCTATTGGGAACACAGAAGCAATCCCGCTCCTTAGCAAAACGCTTCTGTTCTAATGTTGAATGGTGAAAATGCAGTATGGTTTGAGTTAGTTTTTCAGCTTGAGATATTACACTTACACTTCAGGGTTGGAACACTCCGAAGTGGCTATTCTGTGATAAAAGTATGAAGCAATAGGTCTGTGCTGTTAAACTGGTCTTGATTAGTATAGAGATATTTGCAATGTATTGGGATACTTCGTCAAATCATGTCATGCAGCTTTGCTGTAACAAAGCAATATCGACTCACATGGGGTCCTGAAGAGTATACTGCAGTGTGTCCAAGAACATGTTATCAGTGTTAAAAGAATTTACATACAGCATGAAATTAATATGAACGTTCATGGAGAGAGAGGGAATGGGAGACTAAAGAACAGACAGGATTTCGTGAAGAGTGATATGGATGAAAAGGAATTAATTGATGAGATGACGGCTGATAGACGGAAATGGAAGAAGAAGACGTACTGCGCTGAACCCAAGTAATTTGGGACCAGGGCAAGGAGATGATGATGATGATATGAATTCCCTGTGGTTCCCGGTAAAAAAGGCCACCCCTTTTCCACGCTGTAATAGACGACTCACCAAACCAACACCACTTAGATGGGCAGCAGTTTCCTTCAGCCCATATTTCAAGAATGTGTGATTACCAGTCCTTCTACAAAGTATGATAATTATGCCGATTTCCTTTTCACCAACCATTGTAACGGTCAATTGTGGGCCCATGGTCTGTGATAGTTACACCAAAGTCATGCTGTTTTTTCTGAAATTCACATCAAATCGAAACCTACCGCTATTAACCGCGGTGACGACCAGCCGCAACTTCTCGGTATGCTGGTAGGGGGAGGTGGGGGGGTTCCACACGATCCTCAGCTTGGACGGCAGCAGCTTGGTGCCGGCCCTCGCTGCCACAGCTGCTGCATTTCCTCCGCAGAGGTTAAGCCGCCACATCGGGCTTTTGGCATCCCCGATGTACTGGAAAACAAAAAAGTATAAATTATTAGACTTTAACTGCTCTGTCCCTTCATCAAAAGAGACTCGCATTTACCGCTCGTTGGGGGTGTACGAGAAGAGGAAAATCGATGTAAATGAAATCAAATAGATAAGGTGGATTCTACCAATAAAACTGAGCAACATAATGTGGGTCGTCAAACCAAAACATCGACTATACAGCCCAATAGACGCCTAATGTTGAATATAATGTGTACAATAAATTCTGTCAACTACCTGAAGCGGGGTACTGCAATCCGATTGGCCCTACCAAGGCCGCTATTGGCTAATCACTAACGCGGCAGTTTTGACGGCTGACATAAGTGGTCGGAACTGATTTGAAGTTTTCAAGTGGCCAATAGTGGCGACCTACATTAGTGAAATTTCATAGACGTGTTGAAAGACATGGGTCGACTGTTATGAGGCATCTGTGGGGTTGTAAGGTCGATGGACCAAAAATATGTTTTGACTTACCATACAAAAACCTTACCGATAAACAAAGTTTTTATAAGGGAAGTCGTAAGTATCTCTAAGTAAGCCAGAAAACAATTAGTAACTACTTCCAGATAATTGAAGACATTTGACTTCAATTAACCCGAATATTCTTGTAATACAATAATTAAACCATCACGCTATGCTTTATTTCCGTTGGCACATTTATATGTCATGAGAACATAGTTTTGAGTAATTAATACCGTGTTATCTGATTGTAATTACAATGAGATTTGGATCCCAAGATGTAGTTTCGAAAGTCTTGTTTGAAGAGATAACGGAAAGAGATTGTTTAGACCTCATTTTTTTATTGAAATTGTGAGCAATTTTTTTTAATGATTATTTTGCAAGCCGAAGCGCGACTCCCGTAGCTTCGCTTCAGTCTTTTCTTCATTCAAACTTTAACACCCCTTTTCACCCTTTTAGAGATGGTATAGTGCGCCTTTTACGGCCAAAATTAATATCCAATCTATCCACGATTTACCCTACTAGACATATAAATTTGACATATGTATTTTGTATGGAGCTTATGTCAAATTCCTATCTCTAGTAGGGCAAATCGTGAATAGATTGGATATTAATTTTGGCCATTAGGGTACCTATACCTACGACTTACTGAAGGAATATCTCCTCCAAATCTCAAATCTGTATGCCCACCGGCTTACGGTCAAAATTAATATCCAATCTATCTACGATTTACCCTACTAGTGATAGAAATTTGGCATATTTTGTATGGAACTTATATCAAATTCCTATCTCTAGTAGGACAAATCGTGGATAGATTGGATATTAATTTCGGCCGTAAGACTGTGTGTTTAGTGCGTTAACTGTCAGTCAGTCAGTCAGTCAGTCACGGTACTATTTTAAAGGTAGATAGATAGATGAAACAACGATCACCACGCTAAACAGCAGAATAAAGCTTGGCAGAATAAAATAAATAAATAAATAAATAATAAATACTTTGGGACATTTTACAGTATTTTACACGGAGCGACTGCCATCAGACCCCCGCATCCCAGTTACTGGGCTATACCGACATTCGGAGGTTAGCCCAGTCGTGAGACTTTCAGGCTTCTGACTACCCGTAACGACTGCCATAGATATTCGTATGAAAACCGGGACCGACAGCTTAACGTGCTCTCTGAGGCACGGAGGGGTTTCGATGTGTAACGAAACGGTCACCCATCCACAGACTGACCGCGGCAAGTGCAGCTTAACCTTGCAGATGGTACAATCCGCCACGAGCCACTCTAAATGTAGATAATACTGGTAATACAATATCTGGTATACTCACAATAAGCAGCTTGCAAGCATCAGTACTATTGTAAACGGGCGCTGATTGGTCAGTGGCGGTGTCTTGCGCGTGCGCAGAGGTCCGCGCGCTCCACTTGCGATTGAGCGCCCCTGTCACTGGAGGCACCTGAACGTCGGTCATGCCTCTCTCCCATTCTGCTAATGACTCCTGGAAATAAAGAGAAAAGCAGGTTTAGAATAATTTAGTAGGTATCATAAGTATTACAATTGCATCCAAAGAATCAGAAATGAGCTCTAACAAAATTTTATTTCCGTACGAATTAATATTTATTGCATGGGCGTAGCTACCGCCGTATCAATAATACGGGGCCCCTGAGCTACAGGGGCCCAGACGTTTTCCACAATCTCAAATTCTTATTGATAAGAGGCCCGTAACGAATGAATAATGGTGGTTTTTAGTCTATAGCAACTAGAACAAATTAATCATTTACATAAAACATAACCCTTAGGCATCGCCACAGTCGGATAAAAAGGGGCCCCAACAAATTTTGATACAGGACCCATTTAGATCTAGCTACGCCACTGATTTATTTCATTGATGTCTGATACCTATCTATGATTTATTGGTATCCAAATTTTTTGTGCTTGTGAAATATCACTATTAAATAATAAATATTAAAATTATCAAAGACACGTAGGTAATTTTAAACCTTTGTATTCATGGGGTGTCCAGAAATGCTTTGCTATCCCATGTCATTTTAACATTTTTACAGTGTTAAAAACTATTCATAATCAGATAAAAAATTATAACAAAAAGCATTTGTTACAAGCAAGAAAAAACATGTCTTGCTTGCGTCATAGGTTTAAAAAAAAGTACAATTCCACAATAAGTTGCCAAAAGTTGTGTTGTGAATAGGGTACCTACGAAAATAGATGACAGTAACTGTTTCTCATGACTCGTCATGGAGTCTTTGTCATGGGTTGACATAAAGATACAATACGCACTGATAAAAGACCGGCAGATATACATTTACTATGGCATTTGGACCGAGTGTTGTGGCGCAACTTGGGAGAGGCCTATGCAGCAGCAGTGCAGCAGTGGACTGCGATAGGCTAAATAGAAATATTTATATCAAGACTTTATAAACGCCTACACGAAAATTGATCAAATTTTGTATTATGTTCAATGTTATTTGAATCTTCAATAACTTTACAAAAATTGAGTAAAAGGGGAAATAAACTTATCTAATTTCAGTGGTTCATTTGTTTTGTTCAAAACAGTTTCCTCTTACATAAAGGTAAAAACAATCAGTGTTCACAAACTGCTTATCGTAAACGAACACTATCAAAGCGGCCTTATTTAAAAACTTAATAATCATGGTAGACTATTTGTGTTTTTCCCACATTAGTTCTGAAATCACAGGATTTTCTATAGACCGTTTTAGTCATACAATTAAATTACACGTAAAACACTAGAGGACAAACTAAATATTAAAACGCTTCTCCACCATTAAATCTTGAAATAAAGTAATAATCTTTGACGATCAATACAAAAGACTCAATAATTGTACCTATTAAAATAATATCAGTCTTGTGCAAGCGATTAAGCTTCATAATGGTCAAAATGATTATGATGATTATTATTGAGTCTCAGATTAGTTTCTTGTAGCTTAACGCTGACGATGATTCTGGTAATGACGTTACTGATGACAAGTCACATTTTGAAACAAAAATAATCTTACAGTCCGTAGCGAGCCCAGACATAGGCTTGACCGTCACACAAACCCTACTTACATCTATCAAATTAAAACAGACTTATTAGAGAAAAAGCTGAAAAGTGTATTTCTGGAGCTTAGAGTGTATCTATACCAAAGATATTGGAAGATCTATACGAATGACACAAAAATATAAAGAATGTTTTTGGAATTTTTTAAATTTGGTGCTGGTGAAGGATGTAAATAATTAGTTGGACAGAAATGAAGACGAAGGAGAAGGTTTAAAATATAGTTTAAGAAAAGAGAAACATTAAAAGTTATTGAAAACAGAAGAGGGATTTTGAGACGGGAAGAGGAGAAAAAATAAGTAGGTGACAACAGGAGAGGGATCTTGGAATACGGGAAGAAGAGAGGAAGACCGAGGAGAACTTTTATACAAAACATACTTGTTTGAAAACTTGAAAGAAAAAAATTATAACGTTTTCTATCAGAAAGTTAAAAGGGAGGCGAAATGCAAAGAAAGTTGGAAAATACTTAATCCACCGACAAGAGCATTAATGATGATGAAAGGATTAATATTATGAATTAGAGCTTGTTAAATGAATACAATGCAATTGAATGATAAAAGCTTTCACACCATAGCTAAAGCGTTACTATTGATCAAGCAAGCGGTGGTTAAGTTCGAAGCCAATGAACCTTGCCCCGTAAACTCCGATCTTTCGTTGAATTGAATTTAGCCAAATAAATAAGTAAGAGATTATAATAGGTATCTGCGGTAAGAGCATTAATTGTGTTTTGAGATGTGCAACTTGAAAAGTTCCACTTCTACACAGGCACAATCAAATTGGCCTGGAAAATACCAGAATACAAAATAGAACTATAAAAATCCAAACTAAGACTAGGTATTCTTACAAGGTAACAGACAATCTTATCTTAGACATTCGCGATCCTAGACCAAGTATTCTGCAACTCTGTTCAATTTGGGCAAGATTTAAATATTTATAGCGACTGTACGTACACAGAATTGTAAAAATCCATTGTTTCCAAACTATTGTTACATACATACTTTGGCAACTAAAGTTCTGGTACGTTTGCACGGTGAATAATCAAAGTTCGTTCGAGTGATTGACAAAGATAATATAATCAGTGATTGAATCTGCGTGCATTATGTATTACCCAAAGACATTTCTATACTGTGGTATTACCTATGCAGCGTGCTGTAAAAGCTCCAGCCACAGAGTACATTTGTATATGGCACAGATCTATTACCTAGTATATGGCTCCAGCCTGACAGTTTTCAGGAAGCTGTTCCGAAGAGTTTTTTACATGTGAAGGTTTATTTTCTGTTGTGTATTTTTCTTTATTTCCAGGATTCGCTTTACATGGGCAGAATAAAATACATACAGGTACATACCTATATATTATTGCCAACCCGTTTGCGAATCGAGATGATTATGGCAGTTTAGTAAAGTATTACCTACTTATTACTTTTCCTGAAAGTTGACTCCAGTATTTCTTGACTTATAAGTTCGTAAATTATAAAAGCAACAAAGCAGCATGCAAGCAATTATTATGAATTATAGCTTGAGTCCTGTGACAGATGTCATATACGTACAAATTTTGTCAAAATATGTTAAAAATAGGAACAGCAGTGGGGCAATTGGGCAATTGTGTAATGCATTGACTTTGACATTAGCTTTCATTTTGAAATTAAAGCAACATTCATTGCGTGGTACGTAGTTGCCGATTACACGGATTGTCAAAACACACGGAGCAATGAACATTGAAATCCAGATGATTGCGATCGCGAGTGAGGTACGCAATTCGGCAGTAGGACTCAAGCTATATAATATAACACAGTAGCGATTTTTTTTACGAATTATAGATTGAAGTTTAGAAATTTACATAAAGGTCATAATTATCTAGGCTTGGATCGATTTGACGTTTTTATTGTCAGACTAGCCCCCAGTTTCCGAAAGGTAGATCAACACAAAAACCAACTAATCGAATGTCAAATGTCAGGTCAAGCGATGTAATTGGTTGTAAGTATTTTTGCGGACCGATCACAGAAGCTGACATTAAATTTGACAATAGATCAAATTGATCAGCCTTCCAAAAGCTGGCGGTAAGTCACGGAATTTTGGATTGTATTTTTGTCATTAGAACGACTGCGTCTATGAACTCTTTTCCGAAGCTCATTTCTATGTTTATATTTCTTGGAGATTTAAAGTCCGCTAAACAAAAACGATTAAAATTTATAGTATACCGTCAATCTGTTTGGTATTCCATGCGTAAGCAAGGTCGTATAATGCAAGAATATAAGATTCAAATTGCACACATTTTTTGTACAAGTTACAAAATTAGTAAGGTTATCACGGACGATGATACAGTTTCCTTTATAAATACATATAAAATACTTTTTTTATGTAAGCTTTGTTGTAGAATTGTTACAAAGATGCAAATGTAGGAAATCCGGGTCGAAGATGAGAATGTTGCGAGGTTGCATAAAGCAACTTTCCTTGGGCTTGCCTTCTGACTTGACTGACATAATTAACACGCAAGTAGACTAGAAATTAATAAAAATATTAATTTCTAGTCTACTTGTACTTAAACATAGCTTACACAGTTACACACGTAAACATAACCTACGTGCATATAGCGTTCCTTTCGGTCACTACTTTATCAACATTACTATGGCGAACACATGAATAAAAAATTTGAAACTGCAACAATAGGTGTTATGAAAATCTTAACAATGGGATTCTTACCCAACTGGTCTGGTAGCATGCAAGTTGCACATAAGCTAGTAAGTCAACAATTAAACCATTGTCTCAAGTTACTGAGCTGAAAATTAAGTGTTACAGTGTTACTTAGGAGTACTGTGAAGCCTAGTGATGAAAATGAAAGAAAAAATAATAATTAATGATAGTTTATTTTTATTTTTTATTATAAGAATCAGAAGTTTAACTGCCTTCGCTCCAATTTCGTGAATACTTATAGTTAGTGACCGACCGCAACTAGATTTTTTGCCGAAACCGAAACCGAATATCGGTTATTTAAATTTCGGCTGAACCGAACCTATAACCGAAACTATTCCCGCTAGTGTTTAGCTATTAAGTATAATCTGGTGGCCTTCAAGACTCGAGTGAATAGGTTTTTGCTGGGCAAGCATGTATCATCGTCGACCGCACCGTCGCATAACATCAGGTGAGGTGGCGGACAAAAGCAAGCCCATTTGATAAAAAAAAAAATTGAGTCAGCTTCGCGCATAGTGAAAAGGAAAGGTTTTTTCAAAAGTCAAAAGAGCTTTTTCAATTTTTTTTTCAAGAAAAAAAAGGTCAATACGTCACTACCACAGAAATAGGAGAATAGTTAGAACAACTATGTGGGCGGGGTGGGCGCGCCTTAACTTTGAACATGAAGCTCATAGCCTACAGCTCATAACCTAGGTAATATGATATGATCAAACGACGCATTTAGTTACTCGCGGAACGTATCGCTGTAAAAAGCTGGGGCTTTTATTAGTTTAAAATGCCGTCCTGTGCTGTTATAAGTTGTAAAGCAAGAATCCAAGTACTCAGTACATCAAAAAGGAGGATTTATTTTCACCAATGAGTATTAAATACCTTAATAATTAAGAAATATTGCAAAATTTTGAAAAAATATGTAATAGTCGTTGAAAACGATTCCATAGCAAAATACAATTTAAAAAATATTCATTACGTACGATGTTCCTTGCGGTCGAAGCTGCGATAATTTTAAGGAAGCAATGTATTGTTACGTGAATGACTGTCGTTGGTTCGCTGAATGACATTCCCGTAGTAGACAGGCTACTCAGCATGCATGCGAATATAACATCTATTTCTAATGTAATTGAGTGCATATACCGTGCTTTAATTTAAGCGCCCTCTAGCGTGGAGTAGTTGAACTCGTTGGTTATTGCTAGGAATAGTTATCTGCTATGCTACCCAGCATGCATGCGAATAAAATATCTATTTCTAATGCCGTTGAGGCCAAAATAGCGTCATTTAAATGAAGCGCCCCCTGGCTTCGAGTAGTTGAACTCACTAGTACGTGGGACACTCAGAAAGTTTTGCGAAACTAAAAAAAATTGTTCTATACGTACATATATTTTTATCAAATCTTTTCAAAGTACTTTCCACCAGCCTCTATACAAAGATTCATGCGCCTAAACCAGTTTTCAAAACACTTTTTCCAGTCCGCCGCAGACACCTCGTTTACAGCCTGCTCGAACGCAGCCAGCGCATCTTCCGGCGACGAAAATTGTATCCCTTTGAGCAGATTTTTTATTTTTGGGAATAAAAAGAAGTCACACGGTGCTAGATCAGGGCTGTAAGGAGGGTGACCCAGGAGTTTGACTGGCGTGCTGTCCAGGAAGTCCCTCGTTTTGAGTGCGGTGTGCGCAGGTGCATTGTCGTGGTGGAGCAGTAGCCCGCGGAGCCCTGTGTTTGGTCGCTTGTTGCTTATAACAGAGAAAACTTCTGGCAAACATTTGGTAGTATACCATTCGGCATTAATGCTTCTTTGATCCCGTAAGGGAATTGATACCAAGTGGCCAGTCAAATTAAAAAAGCTAGCGATCAAAATCTTACCCCCGCTTCTAGATCGCTTCACTTTGGTAGGCGTTGGCTCATTTTGAAACACCCAAACAGTCGACTGGCGCTTGGTTTCTGGGTCGTATTGATAAATCCAGGACTCATCACCTGTAACGATGTCGTAAACACGCCGAGACGAGCCTGCTTCAAATTTGTTAAGCATATCACGGCACCATTCCACCCGGGCCTGCTTCTGAGCATCGGTGAGGTTGTGCGGCACCCAGCGTGATACTATCCTCCTCACGCGAAGATGGCTGTGTAGAATCTCGTGAACGCTTCCCGATCCAATCTTCAATATGTGTTGAATCTCCTGATATGTAATTCGCCTATTGTCTTGGATTAAATTTTTCACTGCTAGCACGTTTTCTTCGGTAACAGCCGTCAAAGGGCGACCGCTTCTTTCGTCATCCCCCAAAGTTGGTCGACCGCGCTTGAATTCGTTATACCAACGATACACGGTTGCCTTGGAAGGGCCTTCATCCATGAATGCCATTTGAAGTCTATCGTACGATTCATCCGGTTTCAGGCGACACTTGAAATCGTATAAAATCATAGCTCTAAAATGTTCCCGGCGCAGATCCATATTTCAGTGAGACACAATACTTTGAATTAACTCGCAAAAAATGTGGAGGGAAATTTTGAAATTGGAACTTACTTATTTTTACTTATAAATAATCATATTTTCGAAAAACATTATAACTGGCCAGTCTCCCATATATAAAAACTTTTTTTCGCAATACTTTCTGAGGGGCCTGGTAGTTGCGTACGATTTGATTAGAATGGAAAAACGTCTTAAGTGATTTTGACATGATCGTTAAAAACAAATTTTAAAAACTCGCATTAAGATTGAATTAAATAGATACTGTACGAGTTTAAGGCCCGATTTGAATTTAAAATTGGGACCCAATCACGTCGTGGTTTTTTGTGTATTGTAATGTACAATTTCAGTTGTAAATGCGTGAGTTTGGCGACACTGGTTCTCGTACTAAGTAATCGTTATGATCATTCTAACTATTCTCCTATTTCTATGGTCACTACAGTATATTCCACTGAGAGTATGTGTTTCAAACATTACAATTTAGTGCTAAACTTGGAAATCTAAATAATAAGGTAATAGAAAAGTTATCTAAGTACTGTCTTTTAAAAGTTTGAGTACCGGAACGCGTGTCGCCGGTTTGCCGCTACCACCACATAGGTAAATTAAATACACAATCCGGTAGTTGACTACTGTCAGAAATTACCAAAAATGTTATATTATTTAAAAAAAGGTACAGAAAGGACAACATTGTAGAAAGAATAAATAAAATCCATTAAAAAATGGGAGAGATACACGCTTAAGTTTTTGGAAGGGGCATTTGCTGTCCTTGTCGTGCGAAATGGACGTTGTTTAGAGTGATGTCAAGTTACTATGAAGATTTTGAACAATGACGTCATTCTTTAATAGTGCTGTCTCTGTCTAATGAGCAAATTTAAATCGCTTATGACTTGGACATTTTATTTAATATTTTATTGGTATTTTCACTGTTTATTTATTGAATAACTGAACTGTTGCTTATTTTTCTTAAAAAACGTTTCGAGATTTCTAATAAAAACTAATAAAAACAATAGTCACCTTCCCTATTACGCCCACCATGTTTCTAGCCTTCAATGCTATATAAAATGACGCTGTTAGATATGCTGCAAAATACAATTTTAGTGACTTCGCGTCCAAAACGGCACTGATGATCAAGCAAACGTTTCGCGCACTGGTGTCCTACGAGACACCTGCACGTGGTGACAAGTTCACACGCCTTTACCGCTTCTATTACCTTATTATTTAGATTTATATGGCGCTAAACGATTTCGTAATAATTAATTATGAATAATTTTGATTTTTAACCGACGAAAAAAAGGAGGAGGTTCAATTCGACGCGTATATATATATATTTTTTTTATGTATGACCACGCATAACTTTTTACAGAGTGGTCCGATTTAGATGATTCTTTTTTTAATGGATAGGGTATATCTCGAAATTGTTCCCATTTAAATTTCAAAATCAAAATCCACCCCTAAGGGTAGTAAAACATGGGATGAGTGTTTGTTCACCCACTGAATTCTTACCTGTTAACTGATTCTGTTGAAACTTGACACACATAAATATAGTTCTAGACACTACGACATAATAGAGACCTGGAGTTAGATTTTAACCACAAAAAAATGAAAAATAAATCTTTTTAACAAAAAATTGAACCGACGAAAATAGAAACTGAAAAGCGAAAAATAACTAATTATGAGTCGGCGCCAAACAACCAATCAACGAAGATCATTAAATTACTTTAAATAAATAATAAAAACAACGTCACATCAAATACAACGTGAAATTTTCAACGACAAACAATTACTTTCCAAAAATGCGTTCTTCGCTCGGCCACTTGCAACTTGCACGCACTTTGCTTGTTAAAAGTTCGTTTGGCGCCGACTCATAATTAGTTATTTTTCGCTTTTCAGTTTCTATTTTCGTCGCTTCAATTTTTTGTTAAAAAGTTTTATATATTACTAGCTGTGCCCGCGACTCCGTTCGCGTGGATGTCGGAAAATAACATCGTGTCATAATTATGAACACAATATCTTCAAATATATACATATAAGCGCCTACACAGACGATTACACTATTTACCGACCATACTATATTTTGTTTTTACAACCAACCGGCTAAGGTGATAGAATTTCATGGAATTAGCCCTAAACTCCCTCATTCTGAGAAGACGCTCGTGCCCAGTAGTGGGAAGTAATTGGGCTGATTATGTTATTCTATAACACTGACCACATCTCTTCTTATGCTGAGAAGAGGCCCGTGTCCAGCAGTGGGACTGTAATGGGCTGGTAATGTTATGTTATTCTAGAATACTAATAATATCCAGTTCATTAACTCTTCTCATTTTGAGAAGAGGGCCATACCCAGTAGTGGGACAGTAATGGGTTGACTACGTTATGTTATTCTATATTTTCTAGTTTCTTAACTCTTCTCGTTTCGTGCCCAGCAGTGGGGCAGTAGGTAATGAGCTGATTATGTTATGATAATCTATTACACTAAGAATATCCAGTTCCTTAACTCTTCTCAACCCAAGAAGAGGGCCATGCCCAGCAGCGGGACAGTGATGGGCTATGTTATGTTATTCTATATTTTCTATAATACTAATAGAATCCAGTTGTATTTTTAGGAACCTGCAACCTGCATCCAACCAACAATCATGACCTCTACTTTGTATGCAACTTAATACAATAGAGGGGTCAAGCTGTATCGCTGGATCTACTCAACCGATTCAGATAAAACATACCCTATATTTTAAGTTAGACTAATACCAATACAAATGCTAAGTTTCATTACGATCCGTTCAGCCGTTTTCACGTGATGAGGTAACAAACAGACAGACAGACAGACAGACAGACAGACAGACAGACAGACAGACATAATTTTTTTTAACGATTGATTCGTGTTCTATAGCTTATTTCTAGACCCCCTAGCCGGTTTTCGCGAAAAAATACTCCATGTACAGACTTTTCGACCTTTACAGTTTTATTATAGTATAGATATTTTGTGTCAGTCATAATCATCATCATCATTTCAGCCGAAAGACGTCCACTGCTGGACATAGGCCTCCCCCAAGCATATGTTGGGGGATATGCCATAATCTCCACGTTTGGCAGGCGGGTTGGCGATCGCAGTAGGTTGTTTAAATACTCAGAGCACGCTGCTGCCCATCCTCTGGTGAATCCCTTAGTCGCCTTTTACGACACCCATGAGAAGTGTGTCAGTAGTGCATTTAAATGTTAAAAAAACATTGTATATTGTATGCCACTAAGATAAAATCTGTGGTTTGCCACATATAAATAGAAACAGAAACTGTCATGAAATCATCTCAGCGACCGCAAAGTACTTGAAAGTATTTTCTAGTACTACCCACGTAATTTATAGTTCCTCGTACAATTTTCCCGTGTTCTGCGATAAACTGAATTACGGCTTATCTTCTGTGACACAAACATGGCGTGTGGGACAAAGGAATAGTAACAGTTCTTTACAGTGTGAATAAAATTGCATCAGCGCTTCACGTAACGTAGGAAGTATTTGACGTTGTTACTTTTATGTATAGTATTATATTATCTGTGCTTTTATGTTGGCAATTAAATATAGCGAGAGTGGATGCAAGAGTTTGGGAGCGGGACGATCTCGAACAAATCGCAATTAAATCGCAGACGGTCTAAAAAAACCGGCCAAGTGCGAGTCGGACTCGCGCAGTAAGGGTTCTGTACCACCCATAGACCTGTGGGGTAATTGTGTAATGCATTCACATTGACATCAGCTTTCATTTTGAAATTACAGCAATATTCATTGCGTGGTACGTAGTTGTCAATATGACGGATTGTCAAAACACACAGAGCAATGAACATTGAAATCCGAATGAATGCGATCGCGAGTGAGTTACGCAATTAGGCAGCTGATACCCCATAGAAACTGATTTAATTTACGAGAGCTCATCAAAAACCAACGCACCGTGAGCGAAATGTGAATTTTTGCATCTCTTTCTTACACAGGTACCACAACATATGTCTATGTTTGGCCTATTTTCAACCGACTTCAAAAAGAAGAAGGTTATCGATTCGACACGTATGTATGTAATATTATTGGAACTGGAAAGTATTAACATAATGATAATCTATTAGGGCTTCCAAGCAAATGTACAAAATTTATAGGTGTATGTATGTATGTTTGTCCACGCATTTCTCCGAAACTATTAATCGGCTCGTGACCGTTGTTTTTTATTGGCTTATATTTTTAGTATCTTTTGCTAAACTACATAGTATGCACTATAATCAGACCAAGTTTGACGCCGCCAGGGCGAAGTTGTGAGTAGGCCCCCCACAAGGTGGACCGACGACCTGGTGAAGGTCGCGGACCAATAATGATAATATTAATAAAATATGAACGAAAGAACGGAAGGTTGATTTTGCAGCTTGTCATGCATTAATAATACATATTATCACACCTGTTTCCCATTGGTGTAGAGACTGAATTTCAACCTGCTACGATCTTGACACACCTTTTTCGCATCATCTACGATCATTTACCTCTTCATGCATACTCGTCGGTTTATAGTCCACTAACCTGGCCTTTTTGAGAACATCGAGTTGGTTGGTTGACTATACTATCAATGAATTATGTGAATTATAAATTATTATCTTCTTCTTAGCGAGTCGATGGCAAATTTTATCAAATTTTGTTGGCCCAGTGTTCCACAACGTGCACTGCATAGTGGTTGGCGGTCATTAGCTCCTCACGCGTGCAGGTGACTGAATCATTATAATAAATATTTGCTAAGATCATTTTTCTCTAAGGTCAATGACCTATGAAATAGGACGTCTTAAGTATTTTTCAGTTTTCTCACTATAACTCGAAAATTTATAATCACATTATGCTCGAAATAATTTTAAAAGAGTGTTTTTATAAAGGTCTATCAATGTGGAAGACTATAAGTTTCTACGTTGCATAGTTTAGAAACGGCAGGGGGGGGGGGACACATTGTAAACCACTTTGGTTGGCTATATTTCGCAGATGGTACACCTGATAAAAAAGTGATGTATGAAACATTACCTTCATTTTAGTAGACCTATTCAATGATACCCCACAAGAGGGGGTGCAGCGAAAAAAAAATTTACTTATTTTATTAATTTACACCTAAAATACGTTATCAAGATTTTTTTATTCTTTTAAAATTGAGATCTATATCTAAACCATTTTTTAACAAAATTTTATTTACTTATGTTTATAACTGTAGAAGTTATTAAGCTGCAAAGGATTAGGACAAACGGACAGACGGACGGACATGACGAAACTATAAGGGTTCCTTGTAGGACTACGGAACCCTAAAAAAGAATAACCAGCTTACAAAAGCTTTGCAGCGTTCGTAGTCGCAGGAAGACTAAGATGACAAGCGTCTTTACATATATTTCTAAAAAAGTTATTTTAATCTACCGTACAATTTTTATTAATTAAAATCGTATCGATGCACGCAGTAATCACTCACAATGTCTTTACAGTTCACATTATCTTTACAGTGTTACGTGCTGTTTGGGACTTGATTATTTTTAGAACTGGGTTCAAAACAGATGCTGCCAACCATCTTCTCTATTAAAATTATGATGTTTTTTAATTTTAATAGCCTCACGGGGCATTCTAGGTACATATCGGTTTTCCTTCGCCAGGACTTATGGTTTATCAAATCAAAGAAAATGGTTGGGTTTGTCTAGGGCATGTACACACACTGCAGACTTTGTGGAGCGTCTGTTCTTGACGTCAGCTATGTTCTTTAATTCTTGTGGCTATACTACGCTTTGTTTGCCCTATGTATGATAACCCTCAATCACAATCAATCTTGTAGACCCCTGCATCTTGTAAGGGAATGTGACACTTCACCTGTCTGAGGAGTTGGCTGATCTTTCTTTGTGGCTTGAAATAGGTTTTGATAGAAGCACTCTTCAAGATATTGTGACAAATTCTGTCGGTGACCCCTTTGATGAATTGTAGAACAGCGGGTCGACGATCAATTGTGATGTAATCCGGTTAAACTTGTTTTATTATAATGTGTAGTGATTGCGAAAACCTAAGAAACACGCACCCATAGAAAAAGGAAATACCTTTGCGCAGGGACGAAATCAGGACAGAACCTTCATATATCATGTCACCTTTACATAGGCCTTTAAAGTTTTTAATAATTATTTAATTTTGACCAAAAAACCAGTTTATTAAAATTACTATAGTTATAACAGTTAGTTATTTAGAACCGCAAGAAGTAATTGGCCGCCATTTATTCCACATCCGGTTGGGGTTAGGCGATTTCCTAGCGAGACTTCCTGATAATAGACAATTGATAAATTAATATGATCACATAAAATTAAAATGTAGGAAGTAGAAAGTTTCCCTGTTGGTTATAGAGAGTTATCGTGTCATTATTGTGACAATAACACACATAACGTGTTATTAAAATAACTGAAAACCTCTTAAGGGGGACATTTGTGACGTCTGCGGTTTAGTGGTTCGAGTATCGGACTGCTGCGGAGTATCACCAGTTCGTGGGTTAGATTCCCACAAGACACAAATATTTGTGTAATGAACACATACCTAAGTGTTTGTTTCTTATGTATTATAAGTACGTATTTACAAAAAAAAGTATATAAGTATTATATCCATTGTCTAGTACCCATAGTACAAGCTCTGCTTAGTTTGGGACTAGATGTTGCTGTGTAAAAAAGTCATTTTTTTATATTTATATATTTATTCCAAGCAAACAGACAGGCAGTATGACAGAAAGATGTTGCATTATATAAATATAGAGAATGAGATACAGAAGAGCAAAAAAGAAGAAAGGTTTAAAATGCTTGACTGAGCAATAAAGAAAGCATATTTATATTTCTAAGGTTTTTTTCAGTACCTAAATTAGTTGCTTGTGTGTGCGGACTTCACATCTGCACTTTTTTATTAGTTCCTACCACACTAGGCTTGCAAGCAAGCGCGACCTACGTCTTGCGGTGCGGTGGGTGAGATACCTTGACCTAGTAGAGGGAGGAAATGCGGGTGGTCTTTTTTCCCTCCATACAAACGCTCTCTGCTGTTTCCTTTCTGGTTTATAACACTAGAGCAATGATTTTTACAGTAAAATAATATCAACTTTTTGTTGATAAATTACTTCTAGATGCCCCGGTTTTTTTTTTTAAATTGCCTATTTAGACCGCTGTCTACACAGGCCTAAACAGCGACACAGGACACAGTACATATTTTTCTTAATCAGTTTTTGGAATATCTTTTAAATTGGTCCAGTTTCGGAGGAGAAAATAGTCGAGAGCCAAACCTCAAATGATAACTTTTTTACTAAGGCTATTCAGTCGGAGCTGCAGTTGTCCTTATCGCACTTATATGAGGCCGAGCGCTCGCAAAGCGACAGCGATAGTTTCTTCAAATAGGTACGTAATTTTCAAAAGTCTCTCTGCCCGTGTTTCCTACTGATCAGTTTTGATGTCTATGGTCATGGGTGTCCTGTACCCACTATTAACCTCTCGTAGGTGCCGGAGCCCCGAGCATCCACGGAGTCGGTGCGGTCATTGTGACGCAATACCCCGCGAAGTTCAAAATTTATCGTATTTTTCTACACGATAAAAGTATCACGTTACGCGAGAATCCCACATTTTCCTACAAGAAGATCTGAACACATGTTTATATGACATATCGCTTATCTATTAGAAAATCTTGGTAATTTATCATACATTCTTGGATAAATTATAATCACATTAGTTAAAGAAGATTTATTGGAAACAATGATTAATTTACCACAAAATATTTAATTTATGTTGTATTAGGTATTACGATTCATAATAAATAACAGATAACAATATTGACATGTTATCTAAATAGAACAGTAAAAACTGATTATTTTCATTTGAATATTTTTGCCATAAAGTTCAGAATAGGTGCCTAATGCTCTCACAATGACAATAACTTTACTTTAATTTGGAATTACAGCAATATTCTTGGCGTAAAATTCAAATTATCTATATTAAATTAAAATGTGGAAAAGAGGATGGTACATTTTAATTATAGCAACAGGATACTAGAGAGATGACAAGCCGCCGCGTAAATGCTGACCGTTGTATGCACAGCGGGCATACACTGCCGCTAGTTCACCATCAGTTGCACGCGAGTGAGTATGTGCGCTAGTTTAAGAGAAAACTTTTTTTTTTTCCAAAATGCCGTAAGGATACAAGTGTGTGTGTTATGTGTTTGCATGCTTTTTGTTGTAATCTATTGATGCGTTTCTTGCATTGTGTGCGTAAGTTGAGCTTGCGTCACTCAGGACTGCAAACTAGGTGGCTTTCCCGAGCTCCTTATATTCCGTTAACTGTGATGTAGACCCTTGATGAAGTCTTGATGATGCCAATTCAATTCGTAATGCAATCAAATTGCGATGAGGAGTTACTGTTCTCAATCGAAAAAGTTATTCTGCTGTGTCCAAAATGTAGTATCTACAGCACAGAGTCATAAAAAGAGTATTATAATAATAATACAAGGTTTTAATTAAGACAAGTTCATAAAGTTCTATAAAGGCAAAATTAATAAGGCAATGAGTGAAGTGATAAATTTCAACCATATTGTAATATAGGTTATGATCTAGGTATTTAGCGTAATGCCTGCCTGCCAAGGCAACCGCAAGGTCTTAACAGACGTGATTCGAAGGACCTTGAGCTCAAATACCTACATTACTGTGTGTATTTAGTACATAATAGGGCTTCTAGTAAAAACTATGTTGTATGTGCGGCCGTTTATTCCTTAGAATTATATGGTTCTGAGTTAAACGTTAAATATGTACAGTCCAGTATGTGATGCAGCATTGGTTTTTATGAATGAACGCATTGTTTGCTACATTTATGTGTGCTGTGTTAGTGTCATGTTGATAAGCTGTTATAAGCAATTTAGATTGGCGTTCTAGTTAAAAAGTGCTTTTATATCGATTTGTGGTTTTAATTCATTGCTGTGGGCAAGTTGTTTGAAACGATCAGTGTATTCAGTAAGACCGGACACCTATCCTAAGATTTTTTTTGCCTATGTCATAAAGTATTTCATACTCCCAGGTGATATAATGACTCATCTAGCTGAGATCTGGTCCTTCGTTTTTGTTTTTTGTCCCTAAAATGAGAATATTCCGCAAATCAGTAAATCTACTGATTCTCAAACATCTTACGGAGTCATCTCTGTCCTTACTATGATAAACTTGGGACAAGTAACAAAACAAACGTAGGTTGTCTGGAAGATATCGCTATTAGCGATAAGACCTCCAATGTACCCTTAATTTACATGTTAGTCCTAAGTTTTAATATTATTAATGGTGTACAATAAAGAATATTCCATCTATCTACACGCTGAAATTTGAGTCGCTTATTTCCCGAAAAGGGGTCATTGTACTCATCATTATGAACAACTTTTACTATAGGACCAAAGCTGAAATCGCGAAAAAAAAATCAGGTGGTCCCTACATTTTATCGATTTAAGTGAACACAAATGTAGGGACCAACTGATTTTTTTTTCGCGATTTCAGGGTTGGTCCCATAGTAAAAGTTGTTCATAATGATGAGTACAATGACCCCTTTTCGGGAAATAAGCGACTCTAATTTCAGCATGTATAACGACGCCTGTAACTTACGATATAGTATAGGAAGTACGTAATATAACTGTGCCGCTCTGAAACCAGCCTTTGCGAAGGACCGCGCAGGTATAGTCGCGTAATAACTAATAAGTCTAAGCAGAACATAAAGATGTATCGAACATTATCGAACGCCTGAGACAGCAAGAGTTTGCGATTCCCCGCCATCTTGCCATTCATATGAACAACCTATAAGAGTCTTGCCGCCATTACCGCACATGCGCGCTACCGATTTGATTGCAAAATTGAATACTGCGCAGTCGCCTGTTTCTCACTTAACAGCGGCACAGTTGTATACGCGTACTTCACTCGTACTATCCCAAGACAGAACGATCGTAGAACTAATTCTAGAACCATACAATCCAAGGCTGTTAACCCTAGAGTTAACTGCAAAGTGCTATATCCACTTAGCTACGAGTAACAAACCCGCAATCAGCGACTAACTCCGCGCTCCATCCAAGCTCGTAAAAAAATTGCAGCGTGACATAGACAATGTGACATGATTAGCAGCACATTAGCAGGGCTGTGCGCTCGTTGATATGTTATCTGTGGTCAGTTTGTAATGTAGACGACCTAGTTATTAAATATAGTTAGTAGTAAGTTTGTTAGGCGTAAAAAACAAATGAACGATGAATTTAAAAATGAAGGGAGACGCATAGTAATGATGCAAAGTGACGGGTCTGTTTATCAGAAATTGGATATCAGGCAGGTCACCTTTACTAAGCTCGCCATCAACTTCTGCTAAGAACAAAAATGTCTGAAAAATACTTCTTGTTAATCGTTCGCTGTAGTCAATTACAAGTTAGTTCGCTGTAGTTAATTAAATAAAGTAAACTATACCTAAAAGCAGGAAAACACTGCAATGAACAAGAAACAAAAAATTCCTAATAACAAGAGAAGCCATAAACACAGTTTTTCACAGAAAATACTAGACTCTAGATTCTAGACGCCGAGACTAGAGTCTAGAGACTCTAGAGAGTCTCGAGACTGAAGAGAGTCTAGAGACTCGAGAGAGTCTAGAGACTCGAGAGAGTCTAGAGACTCTAGATAGTCTAGTTGGTCAAACAAAACTTGATTACAGATATCTAACAAACCTTTCAAAGCGTTCCCTTTCTCAAAGATGACGAATTTCATACCATAAAAGAGGCTAGAATAACTCCAGTTGACAACGCTGACCTGACTTGACCTATTTCAGTCACAAAAGATAACATTCACGAATGTGATAGCGGGCAGGGATGCCCCATAGGAATTACACATTCAATTATGAAGATTGACGATATCAGCTGCCACGGATACGTTACTGAATCTAATACAATAAGCGCATTAACTACAAAATGGTTGTTATCGCGTACAGTAGGTACTATTCTGGACTATTAACTCGTCCAAATCATTAAGTTACTGAGCCATAATTACAGGGTAATTTGATTTATGTGCAATCTTAGAACTGTACCGTAAACACTATTTTACAATTTTTTTATTAACTCACTTTCATTCCTGTCTATCTGTTCGGTACAAATTATGCAATCGATTTTAAACTAACTTCCCAATAAGCTAAAACTGTTTGAACTGGATGACAATAAAATATTCACTCGATTTCGTTTTAAAAACGTGGTGTACCTATTTAAAAAAACTTTTTATCAAATTATTTTCTTAATACGGCCTGTATTACAGAACATTCCTCAAGCTTTGATTACTGTTTTAAACTTGTTTTGAGTTGGGATTTAATTTTAGAACATTCCTCAAGCATATATTCATTGATCACAGTTCAGCTGAGCTTAGTTTTATTTTATAATGTCACCTGTTTTGGTATTTGAGCAGAGATTTTATCTGTAATCACTCAAGTGTGGTCGAGACCACGCTTGAGTAGAGATTTCTTTCCTATTACAGGTTATATTCGTGTGTTATGTTACTTATGTTGTTGAATTGAGATTTATAATAACCGTACTGGAATAAGACCGATGCTCAAGTAACGATTCTATCCTTAAGTAGTAATCAGTTGATTGAAAATCAAACTATACTTGAGGAACATTCTGTAACACGGACCTAAATGATTTTTTACGGAAATATTTACATCAATGCCTTTGTATATACGACATAGGTACTATTCATATAATTTTATGACATTGCGTTGTTTGATTTACAGGTTTAACAGATCGAACGATAAACACAATTAAAACGATTTTTTTTTAAATCTTTTATTAAAGGTACTTGGTACACAAAAGAAAAGCGACCATGTCGTCCTAGTTATACAGCTTAAATAGGTACTACATACAGGCCAAAATTTAATTGCACAGTTTTATAAATAACAAATGTGAAAGGACAATAATAAAACCGTTTACTAAGAACAGTTTTATTATTGTTCATTTACATAACAGTGTAAACAAAAAATAATTACTGAATAGACTCACTCTGATGCCCGCGCTTTGAAGCCAAATCTAACTAATTTATAAAGATCTTTGGCATCATCAGAATTTGGTTGAGACAGGACCACGTTACAGCCGCCAACCTTACTAAATGTATTATTCCTGTATTCCTTCTTACAGCTGCATTCCACTAAAACATGGTGAGCATCCTCGATTATACCACACTCAGAACAGTTTGGAGACGTCACTTTTTTCAACATAAATGCAAATTTGTATAGTGGAACGTGACCGGATCGAATTCTAAAAGCAATAACTAACATGTTCCGGTCTAAATTACTTAACTGAAACCAAGGGCAACGAAAAGGCTCTGGTCGTATAGTCCTATACCAGATTCCTTTATTCACTGAGATCCTTTCCAAATATTCGGAGACCAAAGCCTAAATATTAGCACATCCATATAAAATGGCACAATAGAGTTAGGTATACCGTCCGAAACCTCGTCTCTCGCTAAACGATTTATAACCAAAATATATTTATTTATTTATTTATTTAATTCTTTATGCACAACAGGGTACAAAGGCGGTCTTAACGCCAAAGGCGTTCTCTACCAGACAACCTTAGGGTAATGCAGAGACAAAGTATAGGGTAGATGCACCAGTAAAGTAGTAAAATATGTTTCGTACTACGGACTTATAATTACATATAATAAAAATAAAAAATAAAAATAGATAAATACATATGTACATTATACATATAATAAAATATATATATTATACATACCTACATATATAACTATAAATATATAACATCAAGATAATTCAAAGTCGAGCTGAATCTGCTAAATTGTTTTCACGGAAATATTTCCTTAACTTATTTTTAAAGGCGAGCCGACTGTTAGCCATCCTGATTTCCTGAGGAAGCGCATTCCATAATAGGATAGATTGCACGAAGAATGTAGAGTGAACGAAGTCAGAGCGGTGAGAAGGACATTGGAGAAGACGATTATTAGTGGAGCGGAGATATTTAGTATGACTTGTACATAGATACTGAAAATGAGAAGTTAAGTAAGAAGGAGAATTGGGAGAGAAAAGTAAAGAGAATAGAGTAGTTAATGCCCTCATATGCCTACGTTGGCGGATAGGCAACCATTTTAGAAGCAAACGATACTCAGACACATGGTCATATTTACGAAGATTAAAAACGAATCGAATGCAGTTGTTAAGAAGCCGGTCAAGTTTGTTGAGAAGAACTGCATATATCACTATTGTGGTCCACTATTGTGTGGTTTATTGTCCACTATTGTGGTCACAAAACAATTAATAGTATGGCATGGTTGTTGAGTAACTATAGTCTATACACAACAAATGTATTACATCTTTGAATAGTAGTAGCAGAACAATAGGTAGGTAATACGTACGGTATTAGGTATACGTTGAAATTCCTGCACGTCTTTTAAGGAAAACGTTAGGAAAACTTAATGAATGGGTGACGGATGACCGGTCAGCAAGCGGCTGAACCTACCGTCGTAAGATTAGTAACTCATAGTATTGCATCTGTAGTAGTATGTGTATAATGTGTATGCCGTTATGTTTTACCTATGCATAATAATAATGGTATTTAAAATAGCAATTACTTTTAATATGGTCATCAACCCGCGTATCAAGTATTACAATACAATACAAATACTCTTTATGGTACACAAAAAAATAAGCAACATACATGACTTATACGTGTATAGAAGATATGTACAATGGGCGGTCTTATCTCTCAAGGCAATTTCTTCCAGACAACCTTAGGATGGACAATATGGGCAAGTAAAGTAACATAATAGAATAGGTACATATACTACATAACATCAATACTATATATATATCTATAGAATAACTACATAAATATGAGATACAATAAACGTAATAAATATAATAATATGTCTAAATATTACATAATGTACCTGCCAGAAATTACCATAAACTTATTATACAACGACAGTAGGTAATAACTATAATGGAAACTGCACTGATGATAGGTAGATAGATAAATAGATAGATAGATAGATTATACTTTATTGTACACCATGAAAATATTAGTAGACAGGAACAACGTATAAATTATGGGTACATGGACGGTCTTATCGCTAAAAGCGATATCTTCCGGACAACCTTTGGATGGACAAAGAAGACGTAGAAATAGATAATGGGGGCAGTCCGTGGCGTACTACTGCATGTTAACAAACTAAAATAATTAAATAGCACAAAATATATTACACATACAGGTATCATAAATATATATAATATATATATAAATAATCTCACAATTTAGAATAGAGATTGGATACATAAGCAATGTCTTAATAAATTACAATCTATTTGGAAAGGTTCTTTAACTATTTTTTTAAATGAAAACAGTGACTGAGCTCGCCGTGTAAACACAGGTAGTGATCCTTTTCCATTTACTTTACTTCTTTTGTAATCAGTATTATTTATTTATTTATTTATTTAAACTTCATGCAACATGTGTACATAGGCGGACTTAATGCCTTAGGCATTCTCTCCCAGTCAACCTTAGGGTGATACAGAGATGACAAGGCAGGTGCAATATTGATTCACGACACAAAACAAGATGAGAAATAAATTACCACTAAAACAATAGATAAACATACATAGGTATATATATATAACATACAATAAGTACTAAATATATATAATAATATACTATTATAGTCATAGATAAAATACTAATGAGATGATTCTGCCAAAATTTTATCTAGAAAGAACTTCCGAACTTTCCTTTTAAAAGAGTCCCGACTGGTGGCCATCCTAAGCTCGAGAGGTAGCTCATTCCAAAGAAGAATTGATTGAATATGAAAGGATGAGTGAACAAAATTAGAGCTATGATAAGGGCAATGTAGAAGACGATTATTAGAAGACCGTAGGTTTCTTGTGTGTGTAGAGCATAAATATTGAAAGTGGGGAGTTAAGTAAAGAGGGGGGAAAGGAGAATTAAGTAAAGAAAAAAGCGTAGTCAAAGCACGTACTTGTCTCCGCTGACGAATGGGCAACCATTTAAGTTCAGACCTATATGAAGAAACATGATCATACTTTCTCAGGTTGTAAATGAACCTGATACAATTGTTAAGCAGCCGGTCGAGCTTACTGAGTAAGACTGAAATCAAATCGTAGTAGCACATGTCACCATAGTCGATTATAGGAAGGACTAGAGTCTGCACAAGCATTATTTTGGTCTTGGCGGGTAAAAAGTTCCTCAGTTATTATGTTTAACAGTGGACCTCAAAAGACGAATCCTTCCATCATTCTACTTAATAACAGATTTTTTGGAATAGGTACATCAATTAAAAGGAAGGAAGGAGGAAGGAGGATCAATTCAGAAGTTTACGATATTACTAAAACCTTTTCAAGATTCACTTAAAAACTTAAAAAAACTAAAAACTAAACTAAACAAAACTAAACTTTAAAAAAAAACTAAAACAATTTTTTTTTTTTTTACTATTAAACTTTTATTTTTTTAAAGTCCACGAAATATTATTTATACATATATTATTATAACATACATAAGCAGCCCATTATTGTCCCACTCCTGGGCACTAGCCTCTTCTCAGAATGAGAAGGTTAGGCCTTAGTCCACCACGCTGGCCTAGTGCGGGTTGGCGAACTGCATACACTATCGAGAATTTTTGGAGCACTCTCAGGTGAGCAGGATTCGTCACAACGTTTTTTTTCACCGTGTGATATTTATTGTCTTCACTCTTTTAAACCCCGTTGTTCTACTGATTTTCAATTGTGTTCACTCTTTTAACCCCCGTTGTTCTACTGATTTTCAGTTGTGTTACTCTTTTAACCCCCGTTGTTCTACTGATTTTCAATTGTGTTCACTCTTTTAACCCCCGTTGTTCTACTGTTTTCTAATTGTGTTCACTTTTTAAACCACGTCGTTCTTTTATTCTATTGTTTTTCAAAGATAAGCCGATGAGTCGAATTGGTGCAAGTATTATTTCAGAAACTATACTTACTATTAGCAAGTAATTTACTAGTAGGTAAGCGCTATCGCTAAAAGCAATGCCAGTAACTGTACCTAATTAAATATATTTTTTATGTGCACCTACCCCATGTCGTCTTGTTGTGGCATCATTTTTCTTTCTTTCTTTATTCTTCAATTTTATTAGAACCACAAGAGCTTGGTCATAATGTTATCTAGAAATAGCACCTGCTATTAGGAAATAATGTTATATTCGTAAAAGGATGAATTACCATAGTAACCAGTTTTACCTGTTTTGTCTAGACACAGTTGACAGTTGAGTAAAGGTGGCTTGTTCATGATAAGCAGAAAGCTTGATAAAGAGCACATTTATTTTAAATACCGAAATAGCTATAAATATAAATTAAGGAAATGTTATTGTCGGCTACTTATTCTGGTAAAATATAACTTAAACCTTTAGATATGTGAAAAGATGAATAGTGGGACCCAGCATTAAGTGTAATTACAATAAAAAAACATCATCAAGATCGTCCTGAAAGTAATGAACTATAGGTTTCAAAGACAAGGATACACAGGATGTAGAAAAATAAGGACTGAAAAACGTTGCAATGATAAAATTAATAAAACTACTGAAGAAAGGCGTTGAAATAATAAAATTAATGAAAGTACAGATGAGACGGGTGTTTTACCAGCTATTTGCTTTCGGCTAACAGTGATTTTGCTAGAAGCTTCACAAATTCTCAATGGGACAATCAACCGCAAATGGATGATATAAGCCCAGTATAAGCAGAGCCTGTCTTGTAAGAAACTTATACACTAAGCTAGTTCCGCTTATACTGGTTTATTTGACGCAACATAATTTTCAAGTTTCCTAAAAATCCCCCGAAAACGGTTCGACCTGAACTGGATTGTTCCAAAACTCCGTAGAGACCAATTATAAACTGACCTGTCGTCGCAGATTAAAATAAAAGGCAGTTTAACTACGCAGATCTGTGAGTCTGTGACGCTAACGACACACCCACAAAACCTTGAAGGTAGGTGACATAACACGTAGTACAATCTTTTACTAAAGCCATTTCTGACGTCACAATTTTGATTGAGTTGGCGCGGAATATTTTATGCTGTTTTTATATTTTATTTATCTGTGGTAAGATGGTGTTAAGTAAGTTTTGGGGAGTTTCTTAATGAGAAAATTATGTTTTACGAGTTGTAAAACGAATTTCGAGTTTAATTAGATAAGAAATGTTTTTTTTTAAGTTTAAATAAATTATTACTGATTATATTTTATCTTTTGCTTATCTTAAAATAACGCTAATGTATTTCATGAAATCATATTGTGACGTGTACTCAGACCAAAAGAATAAGTTCTATTCTTTAGCGTGTGTAGTGTCAACTATTTTATTTAACCAATAAACCCGTTGGAAGTTACTGTAATCGAAATTTTGCAACAATTGACTAGTTTGTATTGAGAAATTATCACAAATTGCATATTAGCCAGTCGAAATGAAACCTCAATTAGCATATTTGATTAACAAATTGTGCAAGGAAATTTTCATTAATATAAAACGAAGTTTAACTAACCATTATTGTGTTGTTCGTCTGTTGCGAGTTGTTCTATTTTATTATTTCCAAATCATGTAACAAATCATTGCTATGTACCATTTAATACTTGAAAAGAGTACCTATATCCATGGTGTTTCTTGCCGGCTCTTCTCCATAGGACTAACTTTTTGGAACCGTGAAGCTAGTGCATGTAAATGCTTATTGCAACCTCTGTGGTCTAGTGGTTCGAGTGTCGGACTGCTGATCACGAGGTCGTGGGTTCGATTCCCACTGAACACAAATATTTGTGTGATGAACATGAGTGTTTGTGTTGGTCTGGGTGTTGCTTATGTATTACAAGTATGTATTTACAAAAAAAAAAGGTATTTAAGTATTATATCCATTGTCTAGTACCCATAGTACAGTCTGACAAAGCAATTAGTAAACAGGGTCGCCAGATATCGATGAAGATTTCTCAGGAAGTTATTATAGAATAGTTTGATTCTGGTTTTGTATAAATACAGTTTAACTATGTCCGTTATTAAAATGATATTTCACTCGAACACATCCATAATATTCTGAGAAAACTTCATTTATAAATCTCTACCCTGTATACCAATAGCTTTGTTAGACTGTACGCACGGCTACACATCAAGCTGTACATTTCCAGTATAAGCTGATCTCGCCTTGTACGGAAAACCTAAACAATGCGAGGTCAGCTCATACTGGATATGTACAGCTTGATGTGTAGCCGTGTGTACAAGCTCTGCTTAGTTTGGGACTAGATGGTGATGTGTAAAATGTCCCAAAAATATTTATTTATTTATTTATTCGAAAAAAAAAACTTTTGAATTTTGAATTTGAAGCGGATTGCAATTTTATGATTGTTTATGCTTCATCCATGGTTTAATTTTAGTTATACCTGAAGACTATTTTTAAATGTTTGAAAAAAAAACAGAGTGTGGTCAGTTACTGTAATAAGATAGGTAATAGGTCTATGACGGAAAAAAACCAATATTAAATTAAAAATCAATTGTTCCCTACATTTTGCGTACGGAAATTAACGTCAATACATGGAACAGCAGATAAAAAAAAAAACTATTTTTTTCATCGATTGATTCTATTAAAATTTACTGATCTCACACTGTTTTTTTTCCAGACGGTACATAAAGTCATCCTGTAGAATACGGAATCGATCGCCCTTGAAAGTTGAGACCATTTTTAGACACTTGTTTATGTCCAAATCCATACATAATAAGGAGTTTTTAAGCCTGATTTAGGCTAAACCACTGCTGAACACGATATTGTAATAAGATAGCGGAGATTTTGTTTGTCTGTCTGTAGGTAGTGGGTAAAAGATAAAGTCCAATTTTATTGCTAGTAAACGGTAGTCTAGTTATTTACTTTAAAAGGGGAAATACTATAAACCGTGTTAACCTTATTAGTAACAAGTTGACAAGATAACTATAAACCGTGTTAACCTTATTAGTAACAAGTTGACAAGATAACTATAAACCGTGTTAACCTTATTAGTAACAAGTTGACAAGATAACTATAAACCGTGTTAACCTTATTAGTAACAAGTTGACAAGATAACACTTGAGTCAATCATAAACGTTCATTAAGTGCTTCTCAGAACCAAATTGACGTAATGTAAATAAAAAACAAAAAATGAGAACTCATAACTTCATGCATTTTATTAGTTTTTATTGTAAATGCAATTAATTTGCAGAGTTTATTCAATGCCTATCACGGAATACCTACATAGTTTTTTATTTGTAAAAAAAAAGTTAACTACAAGAATTCTAAGCTGCTATTGTTACGTTTTTTCTTTATTTTATTTAAAGCAGAGTACATAAAAGGCAGAGTATGATAAAACATCGCATATAAAAATGATATACTAGGGAAAACAAAGTTACAAGCTATTGTATGTATATTATCCGCATTATTGCAGTGAAGTAGGTACCTATGGCTTGGAAAAAGAAACGTGGGAAAGAAGGGGCCTATTTTCAGTGATAGGATTAAAGACTAATTGCAAAGAAAAATATAGTACCTGAAAAGTATTGTACCTAAAGCAAAGGATTTATTATGAACCTCGTTTTTCATCGAAAAACGATATACGACGATTCGATTTTTTTTTGTGTTAAACTAATGGGAGAAGACACTGACTTCTGTAACACAGGTTTGTACCTTGTAGCTCAGAAGTCAGGGGCTTTATAATTGATGTAAAACTTTTTGTGAATAAATAATTTATTTATTTTATTTTATTTATTCATCGACTACAAAAGTGTACTAATACTGATCAAAATGTTGTCAAAGAAGAATTGAAAGCGACACAATATCATATTAGGTAGGTAGTCTTTAACTTTTAACTTTGTTTTGACACTGGATTCGGGTCAGCTCAGAATATAAAAAAATAAAAAAATATTCTTAGAATGACTTACAATATTTGCACTTCAGTGCAAAAGAGTCGCGAATTTCCTGTCTAAAATTAAACAGTGAACTCATCGGTAAATATATAAAGGTCGTATAGAACTTTGACAAATTGGTGTTCATGTTAGAAATAATTATTGTTTACATTAGACTTGATGATTTTCACGCGTTGAGTTGGTGCCAAAATATTAAGTTGTCAGCTAGACTTTTTTTTTTGTTAAGATATCCCAGATCATTATCCTCCTGCCCTTATCCTAGTTTATTTGTGGTCGGTGCAGCATGTGTTTTTCTTCCATTTATATCTATCAGCCTCCCACATCTCAGTATTCACTTTCTTTCTATTCATATCATTTTTCACACAATCCATCTATGTTTTCTTTGGTCTACCTCTTTTCTTATACCATCCACTTAATATTACATTATGAAATACATATGTTTTTTCCAAAAATATTAAGATGTAAGCTAGATTTTTTTATTCTTGTTAGGAGATCCTAGATCAAACAAGTAAACGATTATGGGCTAGGCTATATGATGATTGTTTGAGCTTTTGAGATGTGGTGCTGCAGAAGGATGAAAATAATTAGTTGGTGGAAAATAAAATGAACACGGAGGTTTTAAATATATTAACGTAGAAGAAAAAATAAAAAAAGTTATTGAAATCAGGATAGAGATATAATCAGATATTGAGAGATACGATCATTTAATAAAGACATATAGAAGGGATGATAGATGGGAAGAGGAAAAGAGGAGAACCGAGGAGAAAATTCATGCAACAAGTAAAGGAAAGAATAGATGTCGTGTCCTGTCAGGAAGTCAAAAGAGAGGCGGAATGCAGGGAAAGATGGAAAATACTCCACCGACAAGAGTCTAGGTCTTAAATTAATGATGATTATTTTTTCGCGGACATTGGTGTAGGTGACACGTTAACTTAGTTTTTTTTTAACAACACTGTAAAATAAAATGATGATAGTTGATTGGAGGTTTCTTTGGATAATAAATCAAGTAATGAAGAATTTGCGGACAACCTAACGTAATAAATATTCAAAGAAATACTACAGGGGAAATACCAAACACGTTAAAATAATCTAGACCGACAAATGGATCATCCATAACTGACACACGTCTGCCAGATTACATTAATGCTTCCATGGCACAATATGGCGTCAATCCTTTTATGTTGACTCAGAAAAAACTGGTTTCGATCGTAGGAGGCGAGCATTGGTAGACGGTAAACAACGATTAAACAACCAATTACAACACACCCTAGATCATCACAAAGGTATAGGACGTTAAAGCCTTCCTAATTTAGCCGATTCATAAGGCTGCCAAGGAATGTCATCATGTTTACGCAGGTATTTAGATAGGTACGTACTACATAGTTCGTATTTGTATAGAATATTATCGAATACTGGAGTTTTTATATGGAAGACACGTTCTTGATTTTTTTTTCAAGGGATAAGAAGTACAATGCGCATATTCTGATAGTAAAAAGCTTAAGATGGAATCAAGCTAAAGTCGGAGGCGGGGTTAAAAGGAAGAGCATAACTGTTATATTGAAAGTGTTTTAAAAAGAGACGTCACAGATATCTGTATACCAGCAATATAAATTTTCTTGGTCCTTCGTACGGGGAACATGACAAAAAGGCATTTGATCATTGACTATAAAGCTTATTTCAGAATTAGGGATCCAGCCCTCCTAGCCAATTTGACAATCTACAATCGTCAACGCTATAGAAAACTATCAAAATGTATGGGAATGACATATCTCAACGAATGACTTTTTCTACTTTACTTTTTGAGATATGTCATTCCCATACATTTTGATTGTTTTCTATTAGCGTTGACGATTGTAGATTGTCAACTTGGCTAGGGTGGCAGGTCCTAAAATGTTTTGGAGATCAAGAAAGCCGGTTATCCTTTGGCATTCTTCTGAATATGACTAGCTATCGTTTTTTAATTATGAGCAATAAACTAATAGACAGGAAAACATTTATAAACGTTGTAGTTAGTAGAAGTACCAACTCAATTATGAATAAATTTACTATTTGTCTTATCGCCCAATGGAGTTAAATATAGTGATTGTAAGACCTTTAATTAATACCCCGCGGATTTTCCACTATTAAGATTGATTGTTTATGATCAAAGCAGCCTACGTTTGCTTTTCTACGTAAACTTAGAAGGTCGACCATTGAAGCTTTTGCAATCCTAAACCCTGTTATCAATACAATTCCAGAATAAAAGACAATTGTGGATGAGTTGCCTAATGCCTACCTGATCTACATTAGAGAATCATGAAAAAATTACCCGTCGTTTAACCTGCATTAAACACACACTCTAGAATGTTATAGTTATAGTTATTTAGAAGTTTTTAAACTTTCGCGAATTTCACTCATATTGAACTAAGTTTACGGGACTTGTCGCAGTCTGTCTGTCTTCAATCTGCTCGTGACCACGGCCAATGCAACTTGACCGAAACATCGAGGTTAGTCAAAATGTTTGTTATATTTTGATTTAATTGTGCGCGACAAGTCCCGTAAACTTAGTTTAATTATAGTTATTTATTTGTTAAACTTGGTCTAGATTATATAGAAGGATTTTAGCACAGGTAAACAGGTTACTTTGTTGCCTATCTAGGAGAACAGTACTCTACCCTTTAACTAGATTAAATAACTACATAAATTGTAAGCCTGTACTCTCGAATGTTGATACAAGAGAAACCCCAGAATGGAGACTGTGGAGCGAGTTCTTAAAAAAGTAAAAAAAAGCTTGTTTCAAACATGGCAACAAGTGCTAGTAGCACTGTCACTGGTCTATACCTATCAGGAACCATATACGTCATGTCCATGTACAAAGCCATGGTCATTAGCATACGTATCTATATCATACAGATACTTATCAGTTCACACAACTTGTAACTGTCCACTTATGGAAAGACATGTATATGAGCGTATGACGCAGGCACAACAAGAAGATCTAATACATAATAATGATAGATAAACAGACTTATGATGGACATGGCTCATCGTTTACGTGTTGGTTGCTATGAGCTGATATATGAATGAGTAGTAGATAATTATAATTTTGTGACAGACAAAGAGTCGCCTAGGTTTTGAAATGGTCGAGAAATCGTCGATTTACAGGTTTTTTTTTATAGTATAGGATGGGCGAAACGAGCTAAAGGCCCACCTGATGTTAAGCGGTTACCTTTGCCCATAACAACTGCAATACCACCTAGGCTGTTGCCTAAATGGTACCGCAAGTCGGTTTGCCAAACTGAGACAAGAAGAAGGAAAGTCTCATGTGATTGTAATTTCACCGGCACCTGTATCCTTCAGACCGAAACAGCAATGCAAGCATCACTATTTGGCGGAGGAGTAGGTATGGTGGTAGTGCTTCCCCGGACGAGCTCTTTCACAAAGGAGCTCTACTACTAGGTTTGTGTATTTAGAGTATTTTTTGATAAATAATTTAGAATAGGAACTAAAATGTACGCCTGACAACTGTTTTAGCTGTAGAAAATCGGTAAGCCCAGTAACTTGGTTGTGGACTGATGGCAGTTCATTGGCATCTTTGTCATTGGCAGTTTCATATAAAATAATGGTGTTCAGCCGCATCTGGTTAGACTGGAAACTGAGTCTAATATAGTTGAGAAAAGGCTCCGAGAGACAGGAATTAAAATGTTATTATTAATACTAGCTGTGCCCGCGACTCCGTCCGCGTGGATGTCGGAAAATAACATCGTGTCATAATTATGAACACAATATCTTCAAATATATAGATATAAGCGCCTACACAGACGATTACACTATTTACCGACCATACTATATTTTGTTTTTACAACCAACCGGCTAAGGTGATGGAATTTCATGAAATTAGCCCTAAACTCCCTCAATCTGAGAAGACGCTCGTGCCCAGTAGTGGGAAGTAATTGGGCTGATTATGTTATTCTATAACACTAACCACATCTCTTCTTATGCTGAGAAGAGGCCCGTGTCCAGCAGTGGGACTGTAATGGGCTGGTAATGTTATGTTATTCTAGAATACTAATAATATCCAGTTCATTAACTCTTCTCATTTTGAGAAGAGGGCCATACCCAGTAGTGGGACAGTAATGGGTTGACTACGTTATGTTATTCTATATTTTCTAGTTTCTTAACTCTTCTCGTTCCGAGAAGAGGTCCGTGCCCATCAGTGGGGCAGTAGGTAATGAGCTGATTATGTTATGATAATCTATTACACTAACAATTTCCAGTTCCTTAACTCTTCTCAATCCAAGAAGAGGGCCATGCCCAGCAGCGGGACAGTGATGGGCTATGTTATGTTATTCTATATTTTCTATAATACTAATAGAAGCCAGTTGTATTTTTAGGAACCTGCAACCTGCATCCAACCGACAATCATGACCTCTACTTTGTATGCAACTTTATACAATAGAGGGGTCAAGCTGTATCGCTGGATCTACTCAACCGATTCAGATAAAACATACCCTATATTTTAAGTTAGACTAATACCAATACAAATGCTAAGTTTCATTACGATCCGTTCAGCCGTTTTCACGTGATGAGGTAACAAACAGACAGACAGACAGACAGACAGACAGACAGACATAATTTTTTTTAACGATTGATTCGTGTTCTATAGCTTATTTCTAGTCCCCCTAGCCGGTTTTCGCGAAAAAATACTCAATGTACAGACTTTTCGACCTTTACAGTTTTATTATAGTATAGATTAATACAAAAGGCTACTCGTCTGCCACGTGAGGACTTGAGGACAAATCTGATTATCCTTTTGCCCTAAAATAGTACAGCGGCGTTTAATTATTAAGAGTTGTCCCATTAAAATATCATCTCAAAATCAGTAAGGCTGTAAAAGTCTACTTTACAATCAGCCTGCAAAAGTTTTGGAGCCGACGTTCTTTACGTCATCATATAAGCAGCAATACATTGTTTTTCGAAGTAGTAAAACCGGTTAAAACTAATTAACATAACAACAAATGATATTTAAGTAACAATAGAGAAAGTAAAATGTAAGAAACATAAGTTTCACCTACTTACTTTTTTTGCCAACTGTCTCGCCTTGGAGCATTGTTAGCGTCTATTGTTGTTAATACATATTATGTATTGAGTGTTGTGATAAAAAGTGAACATATGAGTCACATAACTTATTTGATTCATGACGTCGTCGGCACACAGGGCCCGGAGCCAATCTATAGCGTTCAAAAATGCACCACTACACCCACACACACACTACCTTAAGACGTTGACAACAGCCAAATACCCCAAATAGGCTTCTTTTAAAAACTTTTTTAGCTGTAACTATTCAGTTTGTGGCAGTGAAAAACATCTTGATCGTATTTTTACCCGACTGCGCCAGAAGGAGGGTTATGTTTTTCGAGTGTATGTATGTATGTATGTATGTATGTTTGTATGTATGTATGTATGTATGTATGTATATTTCTTTGGCACGCTCTGTAGCCTAAACGGCTTGATGGATTTTAGCTGGAGATGTGTCGTTAGATTTGTCTTAATTGTGAGAGTGACACTGGGTATATCAAAATTAAAAATAAATAAAAAGGCCGCTTTTTGGCGCCATTTTAAGTCGTCGAAAAATATTTTTTTCCCTCAAAACCAAGGGGGTGGTGGGGTATCAAAATAAAGGGCTTTATAAATGCTTTACAAAAATATATACAACTTATATGTTTAAATGTAATTTGGAATGAGAAATGCTAAAAAACAACAAAATATTCATCGTTAAAAATTAATTACATTAATAGCGCGATAAAACATGACAGAACAAAAAATTTTTAAATAAAAAGTTAATTAACAAAACCAAAAAACCCGACTGCGTATAAATATAACTGAAAAGATGTAAATAAGACTTGTGTAGGTACATGTAGGTATGTGAAAGTATCAAATCAACACGCAGGCGGAGGCTACGTATGTTTTGGCTGGTTTCTCTGAGGTTTTTGGTCATGAATTACATAAAGTAGTTCATAGGTAGCCTCCGCCTGCGTGTTGATTTGATACTTTCACATACCTACATGTACCTACACAAGTCTTGTTTACATCTTTTCAGTTATATTTATACGCAGTCGGGTTTTTTGGTTTTGTTAATTAACTTTTTATCTAAAACTCTATTGTGCCCAAAACACGTTTTCTTGAAGTTTTCTCGATGTAAAAGAATTGTAAACTAACCTCTTAAAACATGCTTTAAAGCAAACAATCTCTATTATTTACCAAGTATTATAAATGAAATTAAGAAAACATTTAAGAAAGACAATAATCTAAAACATAGTTGTTTCTATTTTTCGAATAAGCTTTTAGTTTTTTATTTAATAAATAATTCGTTAATTTTCATTCAAGTTGAGCGGCGCACCCGACGTCCTTCCGCTCGTTGCCTCTCTTTCAGTTCTTAACGAAACGACAGTGACCGCAGAGGTCTGATTTTTTAGTTGTTGTCAGCCTCTTAAGAATAGGGGCGTTAGCCTTTAGCAAAAATCCCCAGGCCAAAACACTCGAAAGCGCTTCTCCGGCTTTAGGAAAAGGTTTACGAAAGAACCGCTTCCATTGAACAGGAAGCACATAAGAATCCTGACAAGAACCCTTACTGAGAACCCATCAATATTCTATGCGAATGTGTCCTATATGTGATCACTGACTTAGTAAAAAGATAATGTGATGCACTCACATAAGAAGCCAGCACTTTGACGGCATCATCATCTTAGCATTAGCTCGAATCTTCTCTGAAGACCCTTTGTGTGAAGTTAGTTCGTAGTTTCTATAATTAAGCGATATGCTCTAACAGATCTCGGATGTAGATGATTTTTCTTAAGGTCAAAAAAAATATTCTAGAACTTCTACTTCGAATTGAATATCCTTATTAATTTGGTTTACTATTTCATTTTCACAATGTTTTCCGCAACTGTATGACTGTTTTCGACAGAAGAAATAACCATATCATAATCACAACTCACAATTCCATGAATTGGTTTATGCAAAAAATTAATAGCTCAGATGAAAGATTAATTTAATTATTTACACTTCTGTTCAGACAGTGGGAAGTGGGAAGACCGTATTTATATCTAGATACAGCAAGACGCAATACAAAAAAGTTGTGACGTAATTTGTCAGAATTTGGTTTTCAATCTTAACTTTCTGTATACTGTATGATTATCAGAATTAAAAGAATGAAAGAAAAATGATTTATTGCCACAACAAGACGACATGCGGTAGGTGAACATAAAAAATAACTTCATTACATTTTAGGAATTACAGTGATACATAGATTCCCAGATTTGCATGTCGGAGCTGCGGCAAAGATTATTACCACACTTCTTGGTTCTGTACCTACCTACCTGTATTTGTTCTGTGTTCTTGAATTTTTTGGTAATTTTCTGCATCACTTTTGAAGCAAATAAATATTTTTTTCTTTCTTTCTTTTGCTTTTCTATTAGAGAATTAAGATTTTGACGTAAAATAAAAACAAATGCGAGGAGGAAACCTTCAAAAGCCTACCAGCCTCCATGCGGTATGGAGGCCGGGGCGTGTGAGATTTTAACCGCACAAAAACCTCCCCGGTGACCATCTTCCTCCTACTCTTGACTGGGAATGTAATATGCCTCCAGAGCCCAACCTGTGCAACGCCTGTACGACACGTCCAATGGGAGCCATTTGGCTCCTACATTATCACCATGTGGTCGCCCCAGGTATCCCTGAGGACAATTTGTGGAGCTGGAGGCTGATCTGCGTGAGATTCAAGCTACCAACTGGCGAGATATCGCGCAAGATCGTGCAAAGTGGACAGTTCTCGTTTCGGAAGCCATGACTCACTTTGAGTCACTGCGCTGAGCCAAAGGAGTAAGTAAGTATCATAGCCATAACAAGCATCTTTTAGCAAATAATCTTTTATAGACTGGTAGCCATAATAATGAAGAATAAGAATTAATGGATTAACATAATATACATACTCATAATTACGCCTTGTTTTTCTTAAAAGAATTATAGAGAGCGGAGCTAACAGCTTAACATACCTGAAACAAACAAACGTATATTAATAAAGCTATGATTATAGAAGAAACAATGATAATATTAGCTAAATTACTACGTCATCACTCTGATACCAATAAAAAAAAAATTAGGACAAGGGCCAAAATAAGCAGTGTATTGCAAATTAACACTAAATATTATAAAAATAAGACATGACATAAGACTAAATATAAGAATAACAAGTTTTTTAAGTGTTATTGTCGAAACTCGACGTTAATTAAACATCGCCAATTGTGAATTTGTTTGTATGGTACGTGACCATAGTGGCGTACGACTGTACGATAGTAGTTTATAAACGCTTTTGATAAGTATTTTTTTCTATAAGCTGGTTGTCCTACGTGAAGAAAGGATGACATAGACTATATTAATTCCGTCGAGGAGCCTATCTGTTGTATAAACCTTTTTCAAACTTAATCCGAGCAGTCTGCACTAGCATATAATATTTTTTATTTATTTTATTATCTTTAGTTATACCTACAGCTCCTAAAATAGTAAACAATAATAATAATTTATTGAACAAGTAACAATGACTCACTGTGTTAGTAACACTATATAATTATTATATATTCCTATTATCCTACACACTTATCCTAGACGCACTGTATGGTACCTACCTATACGAATCCCTGCTACAAGCACAGTAAAATAAGGACCAAAATTAATTCGATCCATGATCAATACGAATATTCTAATTTAAATTTAAATTTAAAATTTATAATAAAACAAAGTTTAACCGGATTAGTATTTTTAGTTTATACGCGATTTAATCCGGTTAAACTTTGTGTTATTATAATGTGTAGTGATCGCGAAAACCTAAGAAATTATTATAAAGGTGGATTTGTCGGACACATGTGTCAAACTGTACCATATCCTTGCGAATAAATATCTTTATCTTTTAATGCAATATGTCGGAGAGTAGCTATATGTATGAAGTATGACTACTTCATTGCATGCAAGACCAATTACCAATTTCCTTTAATGGACTCCTTACAACTCAAACAGGATGACCGCAACGTTGAATCACCCATTGTTTTAATTAAAGGGGAAGGAAAAATAAATAAATAGTTATAAAAAGCAGATTTTCTGGAACCTCCTCCGATGACACTTCATAATTTGATGCATCATATTCATGTTGAACATGGAATTTAAGAAATTTCTTGTATGCTTGCTGATAGGGAAATGATTTTTTATAGTACAAAAAGGTGAAACGAGCTAAAAGCCCACCTGATGTTAAGTGGCTGCCTTTGTCCATTACAATTGCAACGCCACCTAGTCTGTTGCCTGAATGTTATCGCAAATTGCGTTCGCTAAACTGAGACATGAAGATGGAAAGTCTCATGTGATTGTAACTTCACCGGCACCCGTTCCCTTTGCACTGGAACACAACAATGCAAATATCACACTGATGATGTGTGATCTGCTAACTGTATGTCAACAGACTGTTGTTACGGAGGTACACGCTGACTCCTATGATACAGAGATTAACACATAATTTAGTTGTCAGAGTATTTAAATCTCAAGCTTTGCTATTGCAGCATCTACGTGTATCGTTCTAAGTAAATTGTAATAAAAACTCTAGGGGGGCTTATGAATTATGATAAGCAGATAACATAATTTCTATATTTTAATTATTTACATAATAATTACATAACCCTTGAACTATTTTTATATTTATCATAAAAGAAAATTATAACTTTCAATTCCCTGATATAAAGCAGTTTTGACACTGATTTGCGGTCAATGGCTTACCTTATCTTAGTCGGTGCCGTGACCGGAGAAAGAAATATACTTTGAAGTCTGATTGGAGACAATTAGAATGAGGAGAGAAAGGAATAGAAGGTATTATATAAGTTGTTGATCTGTAACCGTGCCATATTTCTAAAGCAAAAGATAAAGTTTAGTATTAGTCATCTAAAATACTATAAAAATTCTACGATTATTTAATACCCAAATTTTCACTTAGAAACAGCGAGGGTTTGAGAATAACTCCCGAACGACTCTGAAAATAAGTTATCGGTGGCATTGTCAAAGGGTGGAAATACCTGCAAATTGTTTTGGTGGTTTCGCACCCATCGTTTTTGTGTCACACGCGACACACGGAGGGAATTTGTTTGTTTACAAATAGGTATTTAAAAAAAAAAAAAATTGATCACCTCCTTAAATATGGCACGAATACAGATCAACACGTTGTATATACCATATGATATGGACAATAAAATAAACAATGATGAAGTCTTTTATATACATAAAAACTTATTCTTGTCTGGCAAAACAAACCATGATCATATTTAGTTAGAAGTTACGAAGTTGTCCTTATGTTATATCCGAAAAGTCATTCATACTATAAAAACCGGCCAAGAGCATGTCGGGCCATACTCAGTATTATAGGGTTCCTTAAGTAGGTGTTACAAACAAATCAAATCGAATATTAATCACGGCTATTTTAGTTTTTGCAATAGACGGCAGCATTGGCGACTCAGAGAGTGATGTCAGTAGCCGCTAGATGGCGCTATACAGTGCCAAATGTAATACACGGCACTTGACGGCAGCATTGGCGACCCAGAGAGTGTTGTACGACGCCGCTAGATGGCGCCAAATTTAAGAAGTGTGTCGTCAACATAACACAAAGTTACTTTTTGTGATTTTTTCAAATAGTTAGTAGCTAAAGGAGCATTATTTGCTATGATCATTTTTCTCTAAGGTCAATGACCTTTGAACTAGGACGTTTTAAGTATTTTTCAGTTTTCTGTCTATAACTCAAAAAATTATAATCACATTATACTCGAAATAATTTTAAAAGAGAGTTTTCACAAAGGTCTATCAATGTGGAAGATTATAAGTTTCTACGTTGCATAGTTTAGAAATGGCAGCAAGCCACTTTGGCGGGCTATATTTCGCAGATGGTACACCTGATAAAAAAGTGATGTATGAAACATTACCTTCATTTTAGTAGACCTATTCAATGATACCCCACACGAGGGGGTGCAGCGAAAAAATTTTTTTCCCCATTTCACATGTATGGGCGCCACCCCTAAAGAACGTAAAAACTATTTTTTTATTCTTTTAAAATTGAGATCTATATGCAGACTATTTTTTAACAAAATTTCATTTACTTATGTTTATAACTGTAGAAGTTATTAAGCTGTAAAGGATTAGGACAGACGGACAGACGGACAGACGGACAGACGGACGGACATGACGAAACTATAAGGGTTCCTTGTAGGACTTCGGAACCCTAATAAATGAATGACTGCAAACAATAAATATTATGCAGCTGACCGGGGAATAACAAAATTTGAAGATAAGTAAAGTCCATTAATTTTTAGCTCATTGATAAATATTCATAATGATTTTGTGAACTACATACAAAAATGATCTTTTGCAAGAGAATTTAGTCGATAATTTTTATAACAATATGGCATTCCTCATCTCCATAAAAACTTTATTATTTTCCATAAAAAAAGATGAAGACTGTGTAATTTATAATAACATTAGTTACAAAAAAACGAGCTACCTACTATTTAATTACCCGACTGCGCCAGAAGGAGGGTTATGTTTTTCGAGTGTATGTATGTATTGTATGTATGTATGTATGTATATTTCTTTGGCACGCCCTGTAGACTAAACGGCTTGATAGATTTTAGCTTGAGAGGTGTCGTTAGATTCGTCTTAATTGTGAGAGTGACACTGGGTATACCAAAATTCAAAACATTAAAATGGCCGCTTTTTGGCGCTCTTCAAAAAATATTTTTTTTCCGTCAAAACCAAGCGAGTGGGGTGTCAAAATAAAGGGTTTTATAAATGATTTACAAAAATATATACAACTTATATGTTTAAATGTAATTTGGAATGAAAAATGCTAAAAAAAGAACAAAAATTCAACGATAGAACTAAAAAATTTAAAATAAAAAGTTAATTATCAAAACCAAAAAACCCCACTTCTTTTAAATATACCTAACTGAAAAGATGTAAACAAGACTTGTGTAGGTACATGTAGGTATATGTGAAAGTAACAAATCAACACGCCTGCGTGTTGATTTGATACTTTCACATAAAAAACAATAGCGTGATAAGACATGACAGAACTAAAAACTTTATAAAATAAAAAACTTAATTATCAAAACCAAAAAACCCGACTGCTTGTAAATATAACTGAAAAGATGTAAACAAGACTTGTGTAGGTACATGTAGGCATATGTGAAAGTATCAAATCAACACGCAGGCAGAGGCTACCTATGAACTACTTTTGTAATTCATGACCAAAAACATACGTAGCCTCCGACTGCGTGTTGATTTGATACTTTCACATATACCTACATGTACCTACACAAGTCTTGTTTACATCTTTTCAGTTAGGTATATTTAAAAGCAGTCGGGTTTTTTGGTTTTGTTCATTAATTAAATCATAGTACTGTACCACACAGTCTAATGATAAGGCAGGTCTAAAACTAGAATTATCACAGAAATAGATATATAGAATGGAAAAGTGGATGCGGCGCGCGTGCCAAGACTCTGCACCATAGTGCAAGGCATTTTAAAAATTTTTTCAGTACGCCTTGACTTGTTTCTGTAAATACTGTAACAAAAACCCGCAACAAACTGACTGACTGACTGCCTCGTTGGTCTAGTGGTTGCAAGCGCGACTGCAGAGCGTGGGGTCCTGGGTTCAATTCCCGGGTCGGGCAAAGTGTTATTGGGTTTTTTCATTAAGAAATTCTCAGTAGCAGCCTGGAGTCTGGATTTGTGCCCGGTTAATGGCAATAGGCTCGCCCCCTATTACATGGGACTACCTATAACATAACTGGCGAAATGTGGGTGTACTATTACACCTCTGCCTACCCCTTCTGGGAAATACAGGCGTGATGTTATGATGTTAAAAACCCGCAAAAATGCCTTATTGCGCTGTGTCTAACTGCAGAAACAAAAGCTGTAAAGTTAATTTGATTAAGGTTAATTTTTAAAATTAAAAATTAGGCGTGGTTTGTCCGAAAGTCCACGCATGAATCTCAAGTAAAATAGTGATTACAACCATTCTATCTATATATTTCTGTGAGAAATTCCAAGATTTGTGAAACAGGCAACGAAACGAGATTTTTCTTGTGTCTCTTGCTTCACAAATACCTCTGTGAAGATCTTTACACACATAATACCGTTGCAAAAACTACAACTATCGCATTATTGTGAGCAGAAGATGCATTGACGAAACCAGATGAAACAATTTGCGAGGTTTGTGCAAATTGCAGTTATGAACCGTTGCGACATATCATGTGAATTGCGGTTTAATTGCTTTCAAAGGGGGCTCTCAAGGCTCTTCCAATTTGCTCACTAGTGCAAAGTATCTCATTCAGCAGCTGAAGTTTTTGGGTCAAAGAGCAGATTTTACAATAGAGATGAAATGGTTTGATTCTGTATTGGCATCAAATTGTGTTTAGTTTACAGTTTAGAATGTTATTTTGAGACTTATTAATCAAATATAATTCAAAACAATACTTGAATAATTATAATACTGTCCGAAAACCATTAAAATGAAAAATTAAGTTATCGACTGATCAAAGTGGAAAGTTCTAGAATCGCAAAGTTATCTGAAATGAACAAGTTTGAAAAAACCATGTTGATAATTCTTAATTGATTTGAAACAGGAAGTGAGAATATTTCATAATTATTTGTTTTTATACGTTTTTAAAGTTGTTTACGCAGAAATAGAATAACCTCAACCGTCGATAAAGTCGGTCAAGTTCAGAGGACGCGTGATGTTGGCTGCGTTTGCTTGATAAGCGGAAATTTTATAGAAAAATAAATGCATTATTCAATAATGCTAATTAATGCGCATCTTGTGTGTTAGTTTAGAAAAAAATAATAAAGTAGGTAAAAATACTTCACGTTGTTTTTGAGATGTGACAGAAAAATCTGGTCCTTCGATCCGCGCCAAAGTATATATATATATAAATATCCTTATATTATTTTAATCTGTATAAGTAGGTACTCATTTTAAAGATTTTTGATATTTTTCGCACTTTCTTTTTCTATTATCAGGTTCCATTATAACCACAGATAATATAATACTATAGATTATTACCAAGGTTCCATTATTATTGATTCCGTAATTAAGTGCTCGTGTGCTCATTAAAATTTGTATGTACTTTGGTAACCTAAACCTATTATGTAGCACCTTTTTTTGTGATGAAAGAGACTGGACCTCACGACACAGGGTATCCTAGTGTGAGGTTCAGTGATATATGTAATCAATTATAACACTTTTTCTGAAATTAAATAAATTATTATTATAACGAACAAATGAGTCATTAACAGAGCCCCTATTAGCATGAGTTTTTGCGGTATCGTGTAGTTAGCGTTAGCGTGACAGTTATTGACAAACTTCATATTGGAATTTTACAATACAATACAATACAATACAAATAGGTACTCTTTATTGTAGACAAAAGAAAATAGCAACATACATGACTTATATAGAAGACATGTACAATGGGCGGTCTTATCGCACAAGGCGATTTCTTCCAGACAACCTTAGGATGGCCAATATGGGCAAGTAAAGAGAGCGACCATGAGCGAATTTGGAACTATACAATCCCATACAAAATTCGTCGATAACCCACTGAGGTAAAATGTACTACGTACTAGAGTAGACATTACGAATAAAAATAATCGCGCAACTTGCTGGCCGTGGGGCACGCGCGGCGCGAGCGTGGCTAAGTGAGTGAGAGTGCAGGAGCTCTAAAATGTGCTACAAACATTCGATTCGAGGTGTCTTCTCTAGTACAAGTACCTACATATTACCTCAGTGCGATAACCACAGGATAACGTTGACTACACGATACCGCAAAAACTCATGCTAGGGGTTCTGTTACTGTTAATCCAAGACATGACAATATTCTTTCACTTTGAAGTTTATATCATGTATTTGAAGTTTATATATATATTCATATCGTTTATAGCGTGTGATTTTTAAAACCACCCATTCTTTAAACTTGTATGACGTTGGAGTTTAAAAATAGAAATACCTAACTGATCGCAATATTTGTGTGTTCACGTACCTAGATAAAATAAATATTTTCCATGTACTTATAAATTGATGGGACACGATTCCATAGAATTTATAATACAATCGTGTTTGGTGCCTTAACTTTTAATGCGTTTTATTTTTTACAATGTAAGTTATTTTATTAAGGATTTTCCAATTCTTCGATAATTTAGTTCATCTACAAGATTTGCTTGCTAGAGCATAGTTCAATTACTCAATATTCAATTTAAGTGCTTCAATCCATTATTCTGAGGGTGCGGTCGGACTGTCTTTATACAAGTTGTTGATTTGTAACTGTGCCATATTACTAGAGCAAATGATAAATAATGTGCTTAATCACCTAAAAATACTTTAAAAAATCTACGATTATTTAATACCCACGTCTTCACTTAGAAACATAGCGAGGGTTTGAGAATAAATCCCGAACGACTCTGAAAATAATGCGCACAGCCAAGTTGTGGAATTCACTGCCGGCATCTGTATTTCCGGGCACTTATAACCCTAACGCCTTTAAAGCTGGAGTGAATCGGCACCTAATAGGTTTGCTCGCTCCATCGTCGACCACATCCTGACAAAGCTGTCTAGATTGTGGTCAAGAGCAGATGTATAAATCATAAAAAAAAATTAAAAAAAAATATCGGTGGCACTGTCGCACCCATCGTTTTTGTGTCACACGCGACACATGGAGGGAATTTGTTTGTTTACAAATAGGTTTTTAAACAACAACAAAAAAAATTGGTATTGATTATTTATTGATTCGTATTCAGTACCTCCTTAAATATGGCACGAATACTGATCAACATGTTGTATAAGCCTATGAGACTATCAAACTAACATAAGTAAGTCGTCATAAGATTCAAAACCAGTTTTCTTTCATCTATTTTATTGACCTAATCAATGAATTAGCAAAAAATGCGAGTGGTCGTAGGCACCCGTAGGGCTGTCTCTAATAGTCAGTGCTTTACAAAAAACAGTTTAACTGCCTCTTATTATTAAACTATGCTCATCGTAGCTTATTCATCGTAGCGATGGACGCCGCGACCGTGAGCATAATTTGAAACTTTGAATAATATAGTGCAATAGTTCTGCACCATCCCGAGACCATATATATTCTATGCCGAGACGGAATATGACTGAACTACTATAGTGTCTTTGGTGACTCAATCTCAATAGTTATGGTTGGGAACGAGAAGCTAGAGGTGGTTGAGCACTATGTGTATCTTGGACATATTCTATCTTTCGAAAAAAAGCATCCCAATAAAGAAATATCCAGGAGAATACAGCTCGGGTGGGCGGCATTTGGAAAGCTGGAAGATGTCCTTCGGTCAAAGAGAATCCCTCAGTGCCTAAAAACACGTTTATTTAACCAGTGTGTCCTGCCAACTATGACTTATGGTGCCGAGACATGGACGCTTACAAAGGAGACTGTCCACCGAGTGCGAGTGGCACAACGGGCCATGGCCCGCTCCATGGAGCGTGCTATGCTCGGCATAAATCTTCTCGACCGAGTCCGAAACACCGAGATCCGTCGTCGGACGAAAGTTTATGACGTCGGTGATAGGGCAATTAAGCTAAAGTGGAGTTGGGCGGGACATCTGGCTCGGCGTAGAGATGGCCGATGGAGTAAAGCGTTGACCGAGTGGTGGCCAAGGTCAGGTCGGAGAAACCCGGGCCGTCCGAAAGCGCGCTGAGTTGATGATATCGCCAAAGCCGCAGGAAACACCTGGATGAGGGACGCACAAGATCGAAGAGGCTGGAAAAACGAAAGGAGGCCTATATCCAGCAGTGGGTGATACCGGTTCGTGCCCCATCCCATCTTAGACTAAAGTTGTCAAAGGGGTGACTGCTAGCTGGACCTGTGTCTTCTGGCAAGCCTTCCAAAGGTCCGGACTTCTTCCTGAAGGACGCGGAGGATGAGCCGTGATTTAAGAAAAACATATAATATATGTTAATTAGTATAAAATAAAACTTTTTAACAAAAAATTGAACCGACGAAAACAGAAACTGAAAAGCGAAAAATAACTAATTATGAGTCGGCGCCAAACGAACTTTTAACAAGCAAAGTGCGTGCAAGTTGCAAGTGGCCGAGCGGAGAACGCATTTTTGGAATGTAATTGTTTATCGTTGAAAATTTCACGTTGTATTTGATGTGACGTTGTTTTTATTATTTATTTAAAGTAATTTAATGATCTTCGTTGATTGGTTGTGCTATGCTACGAGGGGCTCGTAGCGATGCAACGACTGCGCGGATTGTACGATCTGCAAGGTTAAGCTGCACTTGCCGCGGTCAGTCTGTGGATGGGTGACCATTTCGTTATACATCGAGACCCCTCCGTGCCTCGGAGAGCACGTTAAGCTGTCGGTCCCGGTTGTCATACGAATATCTATGGCAGTCGTTACGGGTAGTCAGAAGCCTGAAAGTCTGACAACTGGTCTAATCTCCGAATGTCAGTATTATCCAGTAACTGGGTTGCGGGGGTCTGATGGCAGTCGCTCCGTGTAAAATACTGATGTTCAGCCGCATCTGGCTAGACTGGAAGCCGACCCCAATATAATTGGGAAAAGGCTCGGAGGATGATGACATATAATTGTTTATATGTTACATATATGTACAACGCATTAGTTTTAATTAAACTGTAATGTTGTTCATTATACTTGAAATAAATAAATTATAAAATGAATGATTTTTGACAAATTTTAAGTGATTAGAAATTAGAAAAAAAAATCGGTCACTGTTTGTGTTTGTTCATCATCAGTTACCATACGTCATCAGTTTACACCGTCAAAACGCCGCAGGCTGCGTAGGCGCCACTTTCTCGTACAACAAACATGTAGCAGTGATTTTTATCTATTTCATAATAATTATGTCGACCATTTTATATTTAACTTGGAGATACATAGAGTAATTCAGATATTATACGTTGTTATAATAAACTTTCAGCCTGACGTTCAGTATTAGTTATAGTGGCTATGTTGTCGATTCTCTTGTTCACGAACTAATTGAGTGCTGCATTGAATTTGCAACCGTCCCTTACTAACACACGACAAATTGCGCGTGCGAGAACAGAGCGGAATCGCGCAGTTTCGTTGTTTTCCACATTTTTGCTAATATCTCAGCGAATAAAGATGTAAATAAAAATCTGGTATACCATAATCTAGATATGCACAAGATGTATCTTATTCGGAAAAAACAATAGTAAAAACTATTGGGATTTCCAAATGCAATGCAAAATAGTGGTAAAACGGACCTTACTTTGGAAAATAAATCAATAAAATTTTATTGAATCGTGTTTTCCCTACACCAAAATCTAGTAAATATAATGAAAAATAAGATAATTATATAAAAATTAGATCTACGTCGTATCCACAAATAAAAATATTTTGATTATAAAATCCCTATTTTTCTCAATGCCGCCCCTTAAGCTATTGCTCTCTTTTACTAATAGTAGACACAAGAAAAGGATGGCATCAATTTTAGAACTGTCAAATTAGTTTACGTGTTACATTTCCTTGTATTTTAGTGGGCACGTTCTGAAATCACGAGCCGAAACGCTGAAATCCGTTGGAGCAGACGAGTCCTTGAGTGGAGACCGCGTATCGGCAAACGCAGCGTAGGGCGCCCCCCTGCCAGGTGGACCGACGACCTAAAGAACGTGGCTGGGGGGGACTGGATGCGGAAGGCAGAGGACCGAGCGTTGTGGCGCAACTTGGGAGAGGCCTATGTCCAGCAGTGGACTGCGATAGGCTGAGTTGATTGATATCTTTTTCTAATAGTGTAGACAAAAAAGAGATAGCAAGAATTTTAGAACTGTCTAATTAGTTTACGTAATACATTTCTTCGTAATTTAATCGGCATGTTCCGAGATCACGACTAAACTTGTATGGAAACTTAAATTCGGACTAATTTGACAGCACTAAAATTGTTGCCATCCCGTTCTTGTATCTACTATTAGTAAAAGAGAGCGATCGTTTAAAATAAGTTCAGTTTGTTATGGAGTATATTCTGCACGGGAGGGGCCCGAACTGGGCCAATGGAGCGTTAGTTGCTCCGTGTGTCCCTCTGATGTTGGCAGAGGGCACAGTGTAGGAGCAAGGAATGTTTGGAGCAAGGTCGGGTTCCCAAAATTTCTTAATTTAAAAAGCAATTTTTTCTCGAAAACCAGAATTACTATTTTTTCTGCTACGGCTATTTTTGGAATTAAAAGTATAAAATCATGTTTTATTGTTATATTTGATTGTCTGTTCTATTTCTGTGTACCTATTATGTAAAATGTTAAATTAAGCTTAAGATTCACACAAAAAAAAATGATGGTTGGTATTCTTCCTATTATTTTTGTTGTTCTCATTGACGTCAGTCGTCGGCTAATCGGGATGTAATCTAATTATTTTTACTATATTTTTTTATTAACCTATTTGTTAATACGATGTGGGAACCAAAGAAACAATAAGGTTGTCTCTTTGATTCCCACATAGGTACATTTGTTTGGATATAAAAACAAAATTCGTGCCATAGTTAAAAAAGTATTCAGTTAAGCTACGCGAGGCAGAACGATGCTTCAGTTCGTTAGGTAAAAAATAATAATTAATAAGTAAAATTTTATAAGTAGTATGATTTAAAATTAAATTTTGATACTTATTGTAGAAAATTCAATACAATTCGGCATTACACTAAGCAATGGGCAGTATCAGAGGATGGAGTAGTGAAATTCGAGTCTCTGACAAAGGAATCATTGGATGGTGCTTTAAAAGTGATGCGGGAATCATTCTTCAGAACGGAGAATGTTTGCACTGCCGTTGGTCTTCCCGATGAGCCTGGAGCTATTGAAGAACTTATACAAACGTGTTATGATGCATCCAAAGATGGTGGCCAATGACACCGACACAAATGAAATAGTTGGTGTGATTTTTAACAAGATTCAGGTACTTATTTTTTACATTCTAAGACCATGTTGGCGAACCGACTTGCGGTAACATTTATGCAACAGCCTAGGTGGTATTGAAGTTGTTATGGGCAAAGGTAACCGCTTAACATCAGGTGGGCCTTTAGCTCGTTTCGCCATCCTATACCTACTATAAAAAAAACCTGGCCATATGTTTTTGAGACAACTTTTAATCTTTTTATGTTCAAATATTATTATTATGTATTAAGTGACTTAGGGTAAGTCGGGGTAAGTTCGTTCAAGTGAATTTTCCGCAGAAAGTGTCATCACAATAAAGTGAGGTGTAGGATAAACTGACGTGACACTCACTATTACCACCAGCAATTAAAAATGTCACCACACTCTGCGTCAAATCAATTTGAACTTTTTCTTCTATCGTGTCGACATGAGCTACATAATGATAATAGCTCATGCCGTGGGGAAAAGATTAGCCAGTCTGCAGGTTGGTATCGGGGCTGACTGCCCATGGTGCGCCAGACGATCAATTAAATATCGTCACTCGTGCACCCCAATGTCTAATGTGTGTGTGTTTTAATGTTATCAATTTGAACGAACTTACCCCATGTCCCGACTTACCCCAAGTCACCCTATGTTAGTCCAAGTTAAATGATATGCTTTGTTTTTAATAGGTACCAGCGCCAATAGGTGAGAGTTACTACGAAAAATTTGGCAAAAAATGCAAATACAAGTCATCCAAAGCTTATATTGATTTTACAATCGACTTCGGCAACAAGGCTGATCTATTCAAGCTGTACAATGTCAACTGTTTATTGGAAGTTATGTGTGCAGCGACAATGCCAAACTTTCAGCAAAAAAAGATAGCTGAGCTGTTGTTATTATCTACTTTGAAATTGGGACAGCGGTTATACAATGGTCATAACGTTAAAACTCCTATTGATATTGAAGGTAAGGTTAGTAACGCTGACGCTGTTCCAAGTCTGATATCAGCAGTAGGTACGTCAAATTATTCGCAAAAGCTGGGTGTAATATTTGGATTTGACAATGTTCTTGACGTCGATTATGACGACTATACATTTGATGGACGAAAATTCAGTGATAAAATAGGAAGCGAGCATAAAACTTGTGAACTATTTGCAAAGAGACTGTCACAAAATGTACTATTTTAAATATTTATTTTGTTATTTGTTTATTTGCTTTTAAGGCTCAGAATAATATTTTAAGGCATCAAAATGAGACGATAAAATGTGATAAGACTATTTGAGAGTGGTTTTTTTTTTACAATCATGTGTTGTGTTGTGTTAGCTAGTTAGTTCATAAGTGCATAGTGCATGTTGGATACATCCATTTTGTATTGTATAAGTTTTTGTTCATCAATGTATATAATAATACTTTTAATAAGTATCTTATAACAATGATATTTAAAAGTACAGATATGTTATTTGCACTAGCAACTGAAGACTCAAAAACGTCCTAATTAGGACGTTTTTCTATTCATTCGCGTCAAGTAAGGCGCCGAGCGTGACTGGTGACAAAAAAAAACTAAAATGCCGTCGTGTGTATACAGAATTGTGTTCCAATTATGACGCGAAAGTATCTTGAAGTAACCAATTTACTTACTTTGTACTAGTTTATGTGTATTGTGCTGCCGCTGCTTACGGAACATTTTTTGCGTTGGTTTTGTTAGGGTATGGCATATCTATACTTTTAAATATCATTGTCTAATAATTTATTATTATGTTATTGTTTATAAAAATAATTAAAACTCCACTATTTATTCTTGTGAAATGATATTGTTTTTGGATTCATGCGCTGTGTATCAGTTTTTGTAAATCCTTGAATGCAGCTCTTCTCATTACTCTACAATCGATCGATCTAGGTTCGAATCTAAATCGACCTTGGACGAATAACCTCCTCCTTTTTTTGAAGTCGGTTAATAAAAAAGGTATTCGTCCGAGCAATCGACATTGTGGTTCCTTGGACCAAAATTCTCTAGCTGTCATAGTTTCAGAATTCTCCACCCTGACCCATTGAAATGAATTAATCTGTAAGTGTATGTTCTTCAGAAGAGTGAAGCATAATCACTAATCGCCTTGCTTGGCCGAATTTAATATTCATAATGTGTGTAATTTCATCTTGGAGCGTGTGTTAATTTTTTGTTTGATTGGAACACAGACGAGTGGCTACACATTCTACTATCTACCTACTATCCTACTATTATAATAAATGCGAAAATATGGATGTTTGTTTGACTGTTTGTTTGTCCTTCAATCACGCTGAAACGGCTGAATGCTAAATGATTTGTATGAAATTTGGCACACAGATAAACCATATCCTGGATTAATACATCGGATACTTTCTATCGACATAGCACCGGAGTGAAGCCGCGGGTATCAGCTAGTATAATATAATAATATGCAGGTATGTATAGATAAACCCGTTGGACGTTACTGTACTCGAAATTTTGCATCAATTGACTTGAGAAATTATCGCAAATTGCATATTAACCATTCGAAATGAAACCTCAATTAGCATATTTGATTAACAAATTGTGCAAGGAAATTTTCATTAAAATAAAACGAAGTTTAACTAACCATTATTGTGTTGCTCTTCAAGCTGTTGCGAGTTGTTCTATTTTATTCTTTTCGAATCATGTAACAAACAATTGTACCAATACCAATACCAATTTATACCAATTGTACACTGTTAAACCCGCGATAGTTTGTGTGGTATATACCTGTTATCAATATGTAACTCTAATTGACTTAATAAATAATAATAACAAATAAAAACCATTTACTAATTGAAAAGAGTATTATCCATGGAGTTTCTTGCCGGTTCTTCTCCATAGGATAGGACCAACTTTTTGAAACCGTGCAACTAGATTATTTTCTTAACGCGCGTTTGGAAAGTGCATGTAAACATTTATTCGAAAAAAAAAAATGAATTTTGAATTGAAGCGGATTGCAATTTGTGCTTGTGATTTTGTGATTTTTAGGGTCCTTACCCAAAGGGTGGCAAACGGGACTCTATTACTCTCGCTACGCTGTCCGTCCGTCTTTGTAACGGTAATAGATAACCACTTTCACAGAATATGTGTTACTATAGTGCCTATCACGACAAATACTAAAAATTAAATAAAAACTAAAACTAAAGTGGGTCCGCATTCCCCATACAAGAAACCTCGAAAAAAAAATCCACGTTTTTGTTCCTGCTCTATCTTCAAAACGGTAAAACATACTAGCGTCAATCAAACTTAGTCTGATTATAGTGCATACTATGTAGTTTAGCAACAAATACTAAAAATAGAGCAAACATAGACATATATGTGGTAACTGCATAAGAAATAGGTGCAAAAATTCATATTTAGCGCACGGTACGTTGATGTCTTTTGATGAAGCTAGAGTAATAGGGTCCCGTTTGGCACCCTTTGGGTTCGGAACCCTAAAAAATATGTTTTATGTTTCTGTGTATTGTAACAATTACTTAATTAAGATTCACACAACAATACATATAAAATTTTGATGGTTGGCATCACAGATAATATAATACTGGTTGGTATCTTCCCTATTACTTACGTTAATCGGGATATTATCTCCATTTTTAGGGTTCCGTAGTCCTACAAGGAACCCTTATAGTTTCGTCATGTCCGTCCGTCTGTCCGTCTGTCCTAATCCTTTACCGCTTAATAACTTCTACAGTTATAAACATAAGTAAATGAAATTTTGACAAAAAATGGAATAGATAAAGATCTCAATTTTAAAAGAATAAAAACATCTTAATTACGTATTTTAGGGGTGGCGCCCATACATGTGAAATGGGGATGAAAATATTTTTTTCGCTGCACCCCCTCGTGTGGGGTATCGTTGAATAGGTCTACTAAAATGAAAGTAATGTTTCATACACAACTTTTTTATCAGGTATACCATCTGCGAAATACAGTTCGCCAAAGTGGCTTGCAATGTGTCCCCCCTGCCATTTCTAAACTATGCAACGTAGAAACTTATAGTCTTCAACATTGATAAACCTTTATAAAAACTCTCTTTTAAAATTATTTCGAGTATAATGTGATTATAAATTTTTGAGTTATAGTTTGAAAACTGAAAAATACTTAAGACGTCCTAGTTCATAGGTCATTGACCTTAATGAAAAATTATCTTAGCAAATAATGCTCCTTTAGTTACTTTCTATTTAAAAAATCACAAAAAGAAACACACTTCTTAAATTTAGCGCTAGGTGGCGCTGTTTGCAAAAACTGAAATAGCAATGATTAATATTCGATTTGATTAGTTTGTAATTAAACCTACTTAAGGAACCCTATAATACTGAGCATGGCCCGACATGCTCTTGGCCGATTTTTTAGTATATTAATACCTTTTATTATTTTTATTAGCTTGTGTATTTATGTGCGTGGGAACCAAAGAAACAATAAAGTAGTCTCTTTGATTCCCACATACATTTGTTTTGATATAAAACCATCATTTGTGCTGTACCTAGAAGACTGTACTGTTAAACTACGCGAGCTAGCACGATGCTTCGCACGTATGTAAGGTAAAATAATATGCAATAAAAAAAAAAAGTAACATTTTGTGCGTATTCAAAATAAATTCTAATAATTATTGTAGAAAATTCAATACAATCCGGAATTACAACAAGCAATGGGCAGTATCAGAGGATGGAGTAGTGAAATTCGAGTCTCTGACAAAGGAATCATTGGATGGTGCTTTAAAAGTTATGCGGGAAACATACTTTAAAACGGAGAATGTTTGCAAAGTCGTTGGTGTTCCCGATGAGCCTGGAGCTATTGAAGAACTAATACAAACGTGTTATGATGCAGCCAAAGACGGTGTTAGTATTGTGGCCAATGACACCAGGACCAATGAAATAGTCGGTGTATGGTTTAACAAGATTCAGGTACCCATTTTTTGCATTCTAAAGACCAACAGGCTATAGTTTTGGGCTAACTTTTAATCTTTTTATATTCAAATATGTATTAAGTAACTTAGGGTAAGTCGGAGTAAGTTCGTTCAAATGGATTTTCCGAAGAAAGTGTAGTTGCAATATTACGACGCGCACTATAGTGAGGTGTATGATAAACTGACGTGACACTATTACCGCCAGCAATTAATAATAATAATAAAATAAATAAATAAATATCTTTGGGACATTTTTCCACGCATAAAAACGGAATTTGCGCGTAGACATTATAACTTTCAAGCACCCAAATTGTACAGTACCCTAAGCAGGAGTTTGCAAACAAGAGAGGTCAGCAATTATAAATTTAAAAATATGGTTATAAAATGGCTAGCTAATTATGACTATAATGGTTGTGAAGAGCTACTGTTAACTACTGAATAACATATAATCTACAATGTGTAGAGTTCCCCTACCCGAAAATTGCATGAGCTGGTTTAATGTATACAGATTTACAACCATGAACATACCCCTACACCCAAATACACACACCCACACACACACACACTCACATACACACCCCCCTGCATACTCACACTCATATACGCAAACAAACACAACCCGACTGATAACAATAAGTATTTTAATATTATATAAAATAAATATAACTATAACTATTGCTAGCTTTACCACACCCACGTTTTTTTGCTATTCTTGTATACTTGCATGCATCTTAACAAAATAGTAATGTATAAATCACAAAGCTTGTACAATCTTTTTGTGTCATTTAAACGGGGAAGGAACTGATTTCTGACACACAGGCTAGATTATAGCTTAGTTCAGAAAACAGAGCTTTCAACAAATTATGAACTTATTTAGTGTCAAATAAATAAATAAAAAATAAATAAATAAATATTTTTACACTGCACCATCTAGCCCCAAACTAAGCAGAGCTTGTACTATGGGTACTAGACAATGGTTTTTTGTTTTTTTGTAAATACATACTTAAATAAAATACATAAGAAACACCCAGACCAACACAAACACTTATGTTTATCACACAAATATTTGTGTCCTGTGGGAATTGAACCCTCGACCTCGTGATCAGCAGTCTGACCCTCGAACCACTAGACCACAGGCGTCGTCACCACCGTCGTCGTCGTCATTAATGTCACCACACTCTGCTTCAAATCAATTTGAACGAAGTTACCCCATGTCCCGACTTAACCCAAGTCACCCTTTATTAGTCCAAGTTAAATGATATACTTTGTTTTTAAATAGGTACCAGTGCCAAAAGGTGAGACCTACTACGAAAAATTTGGTAAAAAATGCAAATACAAATCATCCAAAGCTTATATTGATTTCGCAATTGACTTCGACAACAGGGTTGATCTATTCAAGCTGTACAATGTAAACTGTTTATTGGAATTTATGTGTACAGCGACGATGCCAAACTTTCAGCAAAAAAAGATAGCTAAGCTGTTGTTATTATCTTCTTTGAAATTGGGACAGCAGTTATACAATGGTCATAACGTCAAAACTCCTGTTGATATTGAAGGTAGACTTACAAACGCTGACGCTGTTCCAAGTCTTATATCAGCAGTAGGTACGTCAAATTATACGCAAAAACTGTGTGTATTATTTGGATTTGACCATGTTCTTAGCGTCAATTATGAAGACTATACATTTGATGGCCGAAAATTCAGTGATAGAATAGGAAGCGAGCATAAAACTTATGAACTATTTGCAAAGAGACTGTCACAAAATGTACTATTTTAAATGTTTATTTTGTTATTTTTTTATTTGCTTTTACGATGGGGACTTAAAGTCATCAAAATGAAGCGATAAAATGTGATACATTATTTGAGAGTGGTTTTAAATAATAAATACTTTTTTTACAATCATGTGTTGTGTGTTAGTTAGTTCCAAAGACTTTGTATACTGACGGTTAGTTCATAAGTGCATAGTGCATGTTGGATACATCCATTTTGTATTGTACAAGTTTTTGTTCATCAATGAATAATACTTTTAACAAGTATCTTGTAATTTATTACTATGTTATTGTACTTATAAATAATTAAAATTCCACTATTTGTTCTTCTTGTAAAATTAAGTTGTTTTTGTGGTGTTTTACTGGTCCTTTAGTCCTTAGTTCCAAAGTAGAAAATATTATGATCGACTTGACGCATGTAACACTAACAAACGGCTAAAGTGAAACTAATAAACATAATAGTACAACTTTGTTGCGGTATTCCAATATAGTAATTTTACTTTGTCACCATACAATTTGTACCCCATAAAAGATCATTATTAGAACAGGGGGTTTCTCGCGTTTTACGAACGACAAACGAAGTACGAATTTTCGTTCCGACTGATACTTACATAATAAAGATAGGCACATAAAAAAGGCACAATTAAGATAGACTACGATTCATAGTCGTATACAATTTACCGGAGATGAGAAAAACAAACGTCAAAAAACGATCATCGCATGCGATAAGGGAACGATGGTTAACCGGAGTAGCAAATTGTGAGATGAATCGTACGATTTATCGAATATCGTCAAACGGGAGTACACCCCCAGGTGCGTGTTGTCACGCGCGAATAACGGTGAAAATTGTGTTTTCAAACAAATCGAACAACAGGTATTACTTCAACGTCAGTTACTGTTGTATTACACTATATACTCTTCAAGGGAATAATAGTAAGGCAAGTGAGGAACTAAAAACACAAAAAAAAAAACAAATTAAACAAATTATGGTGTTTTTGTGGCTACAAAAACACCCTCCTCCTGCTGACTATATTGAGCCTGCAGAAGTGCTCCCAGCAGTCCACCAACTACCATGGCCCATTTGGAAATCCTTGAATAGACTCCGAAACCAGATGAGCCGCTGCAGGTCAAATTTAGTTAGATGGGGATACACAGACGTGTTACAATGTAAGTAGAAGTTTTTAAACTTTCGCGAATTTCACTCATATTGAACTATGTTTACGGGACTTGTCGCGCATTGTGTTACAATGTGACTGTGGAGTCACTCCACAGACGATGCCTCACCTCCTGACCTGCTCACTGTGCAATACCACCTGCACAATCAAAGACCTATGCGAGGCTACTGATAGTGCTGTTGACGTGGCTACATTTTGGTCCACAATAATATAATTAAACTCAAATTATAGATAGACCCGACTGCGCCAGAAGGAGGGTTATGTTTTTCGAGTGTATGTATGTATGTATGTATATTTCTTTGGCACGCTCTGTAGCCTAAACGGCTTGGTGGATTATAGCTTGAGAGGTGTCGTTAGATTCGTCTTAATTGTGAGAGTGACAATGGGTATATCAAAATTATAAAAATTTAAATGGCCGCTTTTTGGCGCCATATTACCTGTTCAAAAAAGTTTTTTTTCCGTCAAAACCTATCGTGTGGGGTATCAAAATAAAGGGTTTTATAAATGCTTTACAAAAATATATACAACTTATATGTTTAAATGTAATTTGGAATGAAAAATGCTAAAAAACCATAGCGTGATAAGACAAGAGGATAATAAATAAATATTTATGGGACTTTTTTACACAGTAAAAATAAGTAAGTTTCAGACTGCCTCGTTGGTCTAGTGGTCGCAAGCGCGACTGCTGACCGTGGGGTCCTGGGTTCGATTCCCGGGTCGGGCAAAGTGTTATTGGGTTTTTTCATTAGGAAATTCTCAGTAGCAGCCCGGAGTATGGATTTGTGCCCGGTTAATGGCTATAGGCTCGCCCCCTATTACATGGGACTATAACATAACTGGCGAAATGTGGGTGTACTATACACCTCTGCCTACCCCTTCGGGGAAATACAGGCGTGATGTTATGTTATGTTATTTTTACACAGCACCATCTATTCCCAAACTAAGCAGAGCTTTTACTATGGGTACTAGACAATGGATATAATACTTATAACCTTTTTTTTTTATACTTATAATACATAAACAACACCCAGACCAACAAAGGATAGAGCATCTACTTGTATATTTTAGTAACCATCTATTTTTTACGTCTGCCTTGTCCAACCGTCTTGTTGTCTTTTTTATATGCCAGCTGGCTGGCGGAACATGCAGAACTTATGTAACACCAGTATGTACCATGTTTCGTACAAATAAACATTTCATTTCATTTCATCCAAAGGTTGTCTGGAAGATATCGCTATTAGCGATGAGACCGTCAATGTAACCCTTAATTTATATGTAAGTCCACATACTATCGCTAATATATGATATAATGATGAGGATGAATGAGGAGCATGTTATGAGGAAAGTTTTAGGTATGAATATGGCTATAAGAAAAGAAAAGAGACAGACCAAAGAAAACACGGACGGATTCTGTGAAAGATGATATGAATAGGAAGAAAGTGAACACGGAGATGACGGCTGATAGAGATGTATGGAAGAAAAATACATGCCGCGCCGACACCAAATAAATTGGGGGGAGCCTTCAAGAAAAGAGCATACGTCTTTTTAAAAGGCCGGCAACGCATCGGCGACTCCCATCCATGGGCGGCGGAGATTGCTTACCATCAGATGACCCGAAAGCTCGTTTGCCTTCCTATGTTATAAAAAATATATATGTGATGACCGTATGATTTACTGATGTACTGGTTTATCATTATATCACGCAACATAATGAACTTGACAAGCAATCAGTGTGTAATCAGTGCAACAGGCATGCTGCAGTTATTATGTCATACAAAAGAATAACGAGCGAGTAAGGTTAATATTATGATCCATGAGGACAATGCGAACTAGAATCGTTTTTAGAGTTCCCTATAGAAATGACTAGAGGCACCGTCTTATCAGAAAAAAACTAACTTTATCAAAATTATTCAATCCAGGATGGTGCTATCCTGGTTTGAATAATGTACTCACGACCTACGAATCTACTGACGACCTGAGGAAGGTACCTTCCTCAGGTCGTCAGTCCACCTGGCTCGGGAGCGCCCTACGCTGTTTGCCGATTCACGGTCACTACTCAAGGACTTGTCTGCTCCGACGGCCATCGGTCGTTCGAGAGACATGGCCAGCCCACTGCCACTTCATCTTTCTGATCTTACAAGCTATGTCAGTCACTCCGGCTCTTCTCCGGATAATCTTGTTACGGGTCTTATACTTCAAATAAACTCCAAGCATAGTACGCTCCATAGCTCGCTGAGCGACTTTACCCCAGCCTGGTAACCTTTTTTAACCGACGAAAAAAAAGGACGAGGTTCTCAATTCGAAGCGATTTTTTTTTTCACGCATTACTTTTTACAGAGTAGTATGATTTTGATGTTTTTTTATTGGATAGGGTATATCTCGAAGTGGAACCATCCATTTAAATTTGAAAATCAAAATCCACCCCTAAGGGTAGGAAAACAGGGGATGAATGCTTATGTGAATAAGCGCTCATCCCCTACTCGGTTGAAATTTGGCACACATTATTTTTATTTTATAGTTTAGGATGGCGAAACGAGCTAAAGGCCTACCTGATGTTAAGCGGTTACCTTTGCCCATAACAACTTCAATACCACCTAGTCGTAGTTATGTAGTTCCTAGTTAGTAATTAGTAAATAACAACAACAATCAACGAAGATCATTAAATTACTTATACAACGTAAAGTAAAAACGTAAACTTGAGTCCGATACTTTCACCTTGATTATAAGTTAGCTCAGTCATTAAATTTGTGCATGCTGTGGCCTCCTGTAAGTGAAGGAGTACACCAGATAGAATCTTGTATCTGTCACTTGTGATTTTTTGTGTACATCTTTTGTTGGAGGTCCTCAATAATATAAATAAATAAATAAAATTTTCAACGATAAACAATAACATTCCAAAAATGCGTTCTTCGCTCGACCACTTGCAACTCGCACGCACTTTGCTTGTTTGTTGGCGCCGACTCCTAATTAGTTATTTACATTAGTTTACTTAGAAGAATAGTTATTGAGACTAAAAAGCTTCGTTTTATTTTTTGTATTTTTTTATTTTTTATTTATATATTATTGTTAACAACATGCCCCTTTATGTAAGTACCGCGTTATTCATGGCTTTAAGCTGAAGGTCCCAGAATGACATAATTACTGGTACTCTTATGTAATGCGAGTAACTAGACGCAGCCTGAATACATAAATAAACCTACTGCCGACTTGCTAGGGCTGCCTAAACAGGGACGTTCAGTTTTTGAAATAGCAAGTTTATGGGGCGGCATTCAGAAAAATAGGGATTTTATAATCAAAATATTTTTATTTGTGGATACGACGTAGATCAAATTTTTATATATCTGATTTTTCATTATATTTATTAGATTTTGGTGTAGGGAAAACACGATTCAATAAAATTTGCTCGATCGATTTATTTTCCAAAGTAAGGTCCGTTTTACCACTATTTTGCATTGCATTTGGAAATCCCAATAGTTTTTACTATTGTTTTTTGCGAATAAGATACATCTTGTGCATATCTAGATTATGGTGTACCAGATTATTATTTATATGTTTATTCGCTGAGATATTAGCAAAACTGTAAAAAAACATAAAAACAGGGCGATTCCGCTCTGTTCTCGCACGCCCAATTTGCCGTGTGTTAGTAAGGGACGGTTGTAAATTCAATGCAGCACCTTAAGTTAGGCGGTTACACTTAATTGCGCAATACATATTTGCAATTGCGCAATGATATTGACCGTGTAGGGGTGAGATTGAAAGACAAATGAAGAACGGGACGATACAATAATAATTGCGCAATTATATTGTAGGTGTATGGGCCGCCTTAGACGTCTCGAAATGCAAGTTATTTATAATTTAAAAAAATTAAGACATATTATCCATATTTCTTAGGATTTTTGCTGTTGGATTAGCTGAGAAAATGTAAGTTTAAAAATACTAATTCAATAATTTGAAAAATTCAAGATAAAACCTTTTTGTCAGCCCTTCGGCCAATCTGTGTGATGGCCAAAGACTGCAAAGTTGGCAACCCTGACAGCCACCTATGTCGATACATAGGTGGCATGACAAGAATCGTAAGAATCTTTAAATGGTTTCATAATCTTTATGTAAGAGTTTGGTCTGAGTATGGCTCTTCTAGTATGAGAGAATATTTAATGAATTAGAAGCCGTTTTGGATGATGTTGATTAAATTAGCCATGTTAGATTTCCGCATCTTTGTGCTAAGGGGCATGATTACTGAGTTTGATTTATACGGCCTCAACGTAATACGTCAACACATGGAGTTCGATACCTACCTACTTGGACCTCTTCTGTAAACTCCCGAGCCACATTCTCATCATCATCATCATCATCATTTCAGCTGAAAGACGTCCACTGCTGGACATAGGCCTCCCCCATGCGGCATGCTTGGCATGCGGGTTGGCACATGCTCGATTTGAATCAAATCATTGGATTTTTGAAAGATCCGTTTCTAAAGTATGCCTAACAATAATAATATATCTCAGGGACATTTTATTTAGTACCTGTTAATTAACACGTCTAAATCACATACATTTATTTAATATTGCGATTTAAAATCGTCAAAACTTCCGTTTTCCGGATCAATGCTCAAAGTACATGCTATATCAATTAACCACTTAAATATTATTATAAAAACGGAAGATTTATGTATTAATACGGAAATGTATGACTTCTACTTCCTCTTGATCTGCTAAACGCTATTGTTAAAGTTTTTTTATGTAAGATAAATATTGTCCAACATTGTACAGACATCTACAGAATACGAGTGCAAAACTGTGTTCAAAATAATTTACTTCTTATAAACGTACACAAGTACATATGGATACATGATCATCTTATAAACGTACACAATCACCTAATTTATGTAAACACATTTCGACATGCAAAGCTGCTTTCGTATATAAAATGTTAATCAAAGTTATCAGTAATGGAATAATGTATAGCAAATATGGCAGACATTGTTGTTGGCAAGTATGTACTGGAGCTATTAGTAAAAATAATAATGGATTTGCAGAACGTGCGCAAAATATTAAAACGCATAATTAGACATGTACTCGCAAATTGTCTTGTAGATAGTAAAGCTGAAAACCAAGCATTAGATAGTGATAATAAAATTAAGTAAGTGGTAATTATCTTATCATTAGAAACCTTATATGCAGCGTTGAATGGCTTCAGGGCCCTAACGTAATTTAATGACGCGCCGATCAAGTTGCAGTGACGCTGCAGTTCGTATAACAGCGACCGCCGAAGATAAGAGAATTCGAAAAGCGTTGTTTTGATCAAACCTTAACTGCAACTTAACTTCTTTAGTTGCGGCCTACAGGTTGTAGAAGAATGAATGACTTTTCGGATGTAACTTAAGCACAACTTCGTAACTTCTAACTAAATATTGTAAATATGATCATGATTTGATTTGCCAGACAAGAATAAGTTTTTATGTGTATAAAATACTTCATCATACTTTATTTTATGGTCCATATTATATGGTATATATTATACCTTCTATTCCTTTCTCTCCTCATTCTAATTGTTTCCAATCAGACTTTAAAATATATATCTTTCTCCGGTCACGGGACCGACTAAGATAAGGAGCCATTGACCGCAAATCAGTGTCAAAAACTGCTTTATATCAGGTATCAGAAGTTATAAGTTTCTTCTATAATAGACATAAAAATATGTAGGTAGTGTAATTATTATGTAAAGAATTCAAATAAAGAAATTATGTTATCTGCTTATCATAATTCATAAGCGCACATAAGAGTTTTTATTACAATTTACTGAGAACGATACACGTAGATGCTGCAATAGCAAAGCTTAAGATTTAAATACTCTGACTACTCTCTGTAGCATAGGAGTCAGAGTGTACCTCCGTAACAACAGTCTGTTGACATACAGTTAGCAGATCACACATCATCAGTGTTGCAAGTTACAATCACATGAGACTTTCCATCTTCATGTCTCAGTTTAGCGAACGCGATTTGCGACAACATTCAGGCAACATACTAGGTGGTGTTGCAATTGTAATTAGAAGTGGGCGTATAAACGAAAAGCGTTTAAAAAGGTCTAATAAAAAAAAAGCGTATAAGCACGCTTAGTAATTAAAGCAGATTTCGTTTAGACTTTTTCGTAAACCAAACTTATGCTTTCAATAGTACGATTGACATGTAACCTTATTTCTATGAACATAAGACCCAATTTCAAAGTTGAAGGGTGGTTTGACAACCGGCAGAATTAAATTTTATTCATTTACGTAAAATTTGCTTAGAGAAAGGACTTTTTTGTTTTGGTGATTATTTTAGTATCGTTTAAACATTTTTAATCTTGATTGATTTGCTTTCGCTTTGGCACTTATTTTATTTTACGTTGTGAACGAGTGAATGCGTTTTTAAATGTTCTCCTCGGTAATTACGCGACGATTGTAGTTTGTTTGTATCGTTTTTAGTGCACTTTGTAAACAGTGTAATTGTAAATAGAAAAGTGTAATGTAGACGAAAAAATTTTAAATTTTTTAAATGTGAAAAAAAAAGCGTCAAAAGCGTAAAAAAAACGTTGGCAGAAAAAAGCACAACGTTTAAACACGCTTACGATTTTAAGCCGTTTTTCCCAACTTTAATTGTAATTGTAATGGACTGCAACTTAACTTCTTTAGTTGCGTGAATTGGCCTACAGCCTGTAGAAGAAAAAAACATCATCATTATCAGCCTATCACCGTCCCACTGCTGGGCACGGGCCTCTTCTCAGAATGAAAATAATTCAGGCCTAAGTCCACCACGCTGGCGTTTTTTTTGCTTTCTGCTGGAAATCCTACACTCCGTCTGGGGAAGGCGGAAGGATACGTCGGCCTCCTTCCGACTAAAACCACACGGTGGCCATCCTCAGCACAAAATAAAATAGCTCCGGGAACTCCATTGGACCGCGCCGGAGCCCCCCTAGTGCTACGTCCTTAAAAACAATATTGTTTCCCCCACAGCAACACGCGACTACTACGTGCTGCTGTCCTCTCCAGAGTTGCTTAATAGACGCCTCGAGTCCCCCACTCTAAGCGTCCCACCACACTGGCCTATTGTTTGTAGGCGGACTGAACTGCAGGTGCAGTGCAGGTTTCCTCACGATGTTTTCCTTCATCGTTAAAGCAAGTGATAATGAAATTCTGATCTGCACATCATCATCATTCTCATCTGTCTTTGTATTGTCTTTTGACTTGTATGTCTTGTGCCTTGTTTTGTACTAAATAAACGTTTTATCTATCTATCACAAGGATATGAAAATTCTGAGGTGAGGGCCAGGTTCAAACTCAACCATCCTGAATGGAAGTCAAGTCTTCAACTATGATTTCTTCCAAGAAAACATCAGCAGCCATCAATGGTGACAAAATCACCCATGTTGATCTGTATTCGTGCCATATGTAAGGAGGCGACTATACCACTGATACTGAACACGAATCAATAAAGAAACCAATACCATTTTTATTTGTAAACAAACATATTCCTCCCGTATGTCGCGTGCGACTCAAAAACGATGCGTGCGAAACCACCAAAAAAATGGGTAGTACCTATTTTACGCCCATTGACAATGCCACCGGTGACTTATTTTCAAAGTCGTTCGGGATTTATTCTCAAACCCTCGCTATGTTTCCGAGTGAAAATTTCGTTATTAAATAACCGTAGAATTAGATAAATATTTTTATCTACACTCGTATCGTAAAATTCGAATTATGAACTCGAAAGTAATGTCATAATGACATACTTTACGCACATGCACCTGTTATGAATTTAAAAAGTTTCATCACGATACAGTTTGCTGAACAAAACAATGCGGTAATTTAATTTTTTTTCCATAACCGCACACTTCAGCCTAACTAAGGAGTTTTTAATGCCACTTCGACCTAACCAAGGAGTTTTTTTAGCAGTCGTACAGTTTGGCACCAATGAGTACACAAAATTCAGGGTGGCGCCACTTGTCATACATTGAAATTTTTTATCCTTTAAAATCGCGATTTTGGCAGAACTTTTGATTGTCATAATGCTTTTAATTATATTTAAGTGTTTACAGGCATATTTTTTGTACGATAAAACAGAGATTGACGGAATCCTGACAAGGATAGAAAATTAGTTCCGATTATAATGTTTTCGCCAGACTATATTTTATCATCTGTGTAGGCGCGCACCAGCGCGCGTGCGCGGCCGCGCGCCACGGCCTACTGGATTTGGACATCGTTACTTGTAAATTTATTGTTATTTTTTACGTTATTATTATGGTTTTGTGTGTCGAAAGTTTTATTCTGGGCAAAAATATCTGACTACAGCAGTGATACTGAACTGAGGAGAATATGACCCCGCCTGAATTTCTGGATGCAGCAACGTAAATGACGAACAATCTTTTACCAGAGAAATCAAGAAAAACAACGACAATGTTACCAAGATTTTGACTTTGGTATTTTATTTAAAATTGTATGAGTGTAGATAAAATAGTGTATGAAACTGACATAATTAGGTATTAAAACACTCGTATGATACTATTAAAAACCTCGCCTACGGCTCGGTTTTTAAACTCACACTCGTGTTTTAATAACCCCTATTATGCAACAGTTTCATAAACTACTATTAGATGACTACACACATTTGTTAATATTTACTCAAAAAATATGGCACGGATACAGATCAACATGCTATATAAGAAAGTGACTATCCGTATCTTATCTTAATCTACACCTATATGTTTGGCACACAAACCAAAGTTTTTCTTCCATTCTCATAGGTCAACTAGGATGAAATAAACTTGTGTGTGTAGTGTGTCATCGAATAGCTCACCTTCACCTTTTACTAGTAAGAGTTAATTGGGGGAAACGGCACTTGTTACGGTCGGGCTAACAGCCTGACACAACGTGTGTACTGTTGCGATACAGCACTATAAAATTTTACACACATCAAGCTAAATATCCAGTATAAGCTGACCTCGCATTGTACAGACTTTCTTTACAATGAGAGGTAAGCTTATACTGGAATTGAATAGCTTATGATGACCGTACTAATAAAATTGTAATAAGTAATATGGGTTAATTTTTTTGTTTTCTCATGGAAATCTTCATGGGTATCTTCCGTCTGCAGAAGGCATAGGGGTATGTTGGACTCCTACCGACTCAAACAATATGATGGCAATCCTCAGAACAAAAAAGAGGATCTACGGGTACTACAGTGGACCACGCCGATGCCATCTAGTGCTACGCCTTTATGCGCCCACCATGTGCTGCTGTATTCCCCAGGATCGCTCAATAAACGCTTCGAGTCCCCCCCACACTCTTGGCAACATCATTTCAACCGAAAGACGTCCACTGCTGAATATAGGCCTCACCAATGATGGGGGGATATGCCATAATCGCCACGCTTGGCAGGCGGGTTGACGATCGCAGTTAGTTAAATACTCAGAGAACGCTGCTGCCCATCCTCTGCTGGATCCCTTTGTCGCCTTTTACGACACCCATGAGAAGATATAGGGTGGTGCAATTCTTTACGTCCGGCACCACACGAAACAATTGATTTAATGGCACAGTGGCGTCCACTATCCCGAAGTAATATGAGCCCTAGGGACTTGATTGAAAGACTGTATCCACAACATGTTATTGAAATAACTCAAAACCTGAAACTAGTTCAAAATCGAGAGTAGAATGATTTAATAATAATAATGTCCTCCCGGCCGAATTTCGGTCACGGCGGCCAATCTCAATGGAGACTAGCCATCTGCGCGGGACATATTATAGTGCACAATTGTGTGCGCAAACACAACACAGGTGCACTCTCTATTCCCTCACTCTCATAATCAGATGGAACGGCAATTCGACACGACCGGAGATCGATCAGGCGCAGGACCGACGGCTTTACGTGCTCTCCGAGGCACGAAGGGGTCTCGATGTGTAACGAAACGGTCACCCATCCACAGACTGACCGCGGCTAGTGCAGCTTAACCTTGCAGATCGTACAATCCACGAATTGCAGCGTCACTGCAACTTGATCGGTGCATCATGAAATTACGTGAATTAGGGCCCTGAACACTTCACATTTTTATCCTTTGAGAAAATCCGCAGGGTTGCACTTTGGGACGAGCGAGGTGCGTCTATTAGAATAAGTACCACAACAAAAATCAGCAATATCTTTTGCAGTAATTAATGAAAATAAATAGTTAATTGCCATATTAAATTATTACAATAAAAATCGTTTGGGGTGTCTGAGGCTTGGAGTTATTCAAATAACACATACGAGTTATTTCTTTACCTAACATGTTGTTGTTTTGATATTTATTAGGACCTTGATATTCTTGAAAATTCAATTCTTTATTCGCATAAATTTGGTATTACAGATGGTTTCAGGTAGTAAATAAAAAAATGCAAATTGAGCAACACATTTGCCTTTTCAGTTGTATTATGGCATGCAAAAATAAAGTACAAAATACTATGGCAACAACCATGGTATATTAATTATAGGTAATAGATCTGTAGTAAGAAACATCAACATTAGGAAAAAGACCAAGATACAGGATGTAACCCTAAAAATAAAAAGGCTAAAATGGAAGTGGTCGGGACACATGATCAGAGGAAGGGACAAATGGAGCAAAATAGTTACACAATGGTACCCAAGGGAACGTAAAAGGAAAAGAGGTAGACAACAAAAACGATGGGATGATGATATCAGGCAGGTGGCAGGTATAACATGGAGTAGAGTAGCAAGAGAGAGATCAGAATGGAGTAGGTTGGAGGAGGCCTTTGCCAACTGGCAAACGGACTTACAGAAAGTAAAGAAACACCAAATACGAGAATAATTTAATTATGTAAAATAAATATATATACATATATATGTAACAGATTAACAGTGCAGTAGTTTAAGAAACATAATTGTATACCTATTGTCCGAATAAAAGGCTTTTATCTTTATCTTTTTTATCTAATAGATCTGTGGTATATTAAGGTGTTTCACCAGGTACTCTCTCGTGCTCGTGCTCGTCTCGTGACACTCTAATAAGAAGCACTTTTGAACAAGTAATTTTATACAGTTTCCTTTAATAACGAATTAGATGAATAACACGAGATAACATATAGTTAGGCTAGTTAGGAATTTATTTTACAATTTCCGTAATAATTTAAATAAATCTCTTATTTCTATAGGTTGCGCACCGGGTTTCCGAATAAGGCTTAACAAAACAAAACCACAGGTATCAAAATGGTGGTGTAGGTGATCGGACTGACCGGCACCATGTAATAGCTACTGCTAATATACTGGGTAAACACATCTAATGCGATTGAATAACAGCACAAATACTAACGTATTAAGCAAGATGGCTTTTCCTTGTAAGAATAATTAACTTCAGACTATTTCCTTATCATTATATCGTTTTTCGACCTATCCGGAATGATTGTTTTCCTTTTTTTTTCGAATGGACTCTCGCAGAATTGTTACCCAAAATAGGTAGGTACCCTAACTGCTTAACCGGGCAGGTGTTTGCTTTGCTTCAAAATGTGATCCTTTTATTCGCGGTGATATGTCCTTGTCTCTTGTTTGTTTTTAGTGGCTTTAATTAACGTTTCTTTTCTTTCTTTTTGTTATGATGTAATAGCCCTTACTACGTTTCGATTCAACTAATCACAGAGATATGCTAAGAGGGTGTCATGGTGTGTACTATTCTAGTTATGCATACCCCGGGTGTAGCCTTATTTAATATGTATTATGATTATACTGAGCTATGGTATTTGACTAAAGTGTAGGTACTTGACCCTAGTTATCTAAAGTTTAAAATAATTATAATTGTGGTTTTTCTCCTTTTTAACCGACTTCATTGTAAAATATTCTTACCGCGAAACCAATACTACGAAGTAAAAATATGGCACAATAACTATTAAATAGGACGTGTGCTTTTGGATGATTAAACAAATTATGACGTCACTCAACCGTTAAGCCTTAATGACATCTAAAGTAGGTATCGAAAATTCACAAAAACCCGAACGGATCGGTTCGAAGAAAAATTGAGTAAGATTGGATCCATCTCCAATCTTCGGAAGCACACCCATTTATGCACATTACTTTTCGGCGAATTCGTTCAAAAAACAAACCATTTTCCTGTTTCTTAGCAGGGTGACTGTTATGTCCTTTATAGAATTAGCAGAAACATTGCTTCGTGATAAATCTTTCAACTTAATAATATTATAACTTATAACTTTGACCAATGATACGCTAGTAATATATAAGTCTATGCTTATGACATTACTTTTCGGACTGGTACTTCCAAAAAAAAATCTCGAAGGATCTTGAAGGGGAGTTTATGAATTTAGTGCAATATTAATTTTCAATCAGGTATGTCTGTAAATTATATGACAAAATGGGTAAATTTTCTCAAATCATAGTTTTTATCGAACAAAGTTACGCACACAAAGCTGCTGGTTGAATTTATTAACTGTCAAATTTTTCAACTATGACAAAAGATATTTTGTTATTCCTTGCTATTAATCGACAGTAACAATGAATAATTTGCTATTGTGTTTACTTCATCAATCATTCCTGCCTTTCCTTTAATTTCCGAAGGTCTTATAGTCTATACGTGGGCTCAACAAGGATGATTTAGTTTAGGCTACACCGTGATGGAAAAGAGGCGGGCGCGAGCCGTGCCCCGTACGAGGCTGGGGCGAGACCCGGCCAAGTTTTTTTTTTTTTTTCTCTGAAAAATTCTGACTTTTAGTTGGTCTGAGCTGTAAAATTAGACCGTTAAAGTGCGCTGAGAGAATGCGCTCTTGACAGTTTGTTTGTTCCTGTTTTTACTTATAGGTAAGTGTTAAACAATGTACGATAAAATTGTATTATTTATATGCACTATTGATACAAAATTTAAAATATATTCAAAACTATTCATGTGCATTATAACGTCACAAACTCACAATAAACTAAAATCGTTTTGCGCAAAATTTTCGTGATGTTTAAAACGCATTCTTTCGGCGGCCGCACTATAATATCTTTAGTTTGTAAAAAAAAACTTGTTTTTGAATTCTAAATAATATTATATTACGCGGTGGAGCCGTCTTCATTTCAAATACATTTTTGTACAATAAGTAGCTAATTTTATTCTAACAGATAAATAGAAACATAGGTATATTTTCTTGTCTCTCTTGCAAAACTTATTTATGATAGATATAATAATAGATGAATGAACCTGTTACATTCCTATTGATATTTGTTGAATCACGTATTTAATAAGAGACAAATTAGGGCCAAGGCTTTGACGACGTGTTGGGGATCGGTAAAGTCACATCCAAATATAAAAGGATGTGAACTTTGTACAATTCTCTCGGTACTTCTATCCAATGTTACAGTTTCGTAAGTAACTGCTGTTATTTCAAAACGTACACTGGTTGAAATATCTTTAAGAACGCCTCTCGCCATTCGCTTCGAAAACAGCTGATTTGATTTTGAAATTCTAGGGGCTAGTTCACCAACAAAATAGCCGACATCTAAGTTCAAAACAAACGTTTAAGGTGAATGCTACAGGGTAGCCCGCGAAATTCAAATTTTTTGGCGTTTTCTGCAAATTGTAGCTTTATTACGCGTTGCACATCGGTCAAAATATGATTGGCGGAAATAGTAACAATATATCTAAGGAATAATACTCATAAAAAATACTAAACTAGCTCTATAAGCTGTATGAGCTCGAAAATCGATAATTTTATCGTAAATTAATATTATCGAACTAGTACAGCTAATAAAGCTAGGTAAATATTTTTTATGAGTATTATTCAGTAGATATATTGTTATTATTTCCGCCAATCATATTTTGACCGATATACAACGCGAAATAAAGCTACAATTTGAAAAAAACGCCAAAAATTTTGAATTTCGCGGGGTACCCTGTAGCATTCACCTTAACTCAAATATTTTGTACTGTTAAACGGATGTTTATAAATTAAAGATCTGTTATTTTGCTGATGAACTTTCTGCCCTTCTTCATTCTTTTTGAATTTTTTTGAGGTTATTTTGCCTTTCTTAGAAATTAAGTATATACCTATTTAATTCAATTAAAAATTAGGTTTATTATATATTATTTAGGCGTGATGTTATGTATGTGTGTTATATTAATTCAATATGGCAGTGCAACAACTAACTGCATTAGACCTGATTGGATCACAGTAAACAAAAAAAGTTTACACTTCTTTCTTTCGCACAAACATGCTCTTGTAAGTGAAAAATATATATTTATAGCACAGAAATATAATTTGTAACAATCGTCGTCTAAGGTACAAATTACTCTGTGAGTGAAAGGAGAAATGTACATGCTATTCTGCGCGTACGCACCGTTAATGACTGTCGGAGCTATTTTTAGACCTTAGAACCTGCTTGGCGAGTCTCCGGCGGGTTTTGCAGCCTTCTCGGCCGTTCGGTTGCAGATAGCCAATTTTATCTCGATATTGAGATAGTTGTTGATAAGTAAGTATCTGTATATTTGATTACGTTAAATGAATAATAAAATGTGTACATTTTCTCTACTCTCTGCTTTTTCTTACTTGTCTTATTTAGTAAACAAACTATTTTTTTTTGGGACATTTTTACACGGCACCATCTAGTCCCAAACTAAGCAGAGCTTGTGCTATGGGTACTAGGCAATGGATATAATACTTATATACTTTTTTTTTGTATATACATACTTATAATACATAAGAAACACCCAGACCAACACAAACACTTATGTTCATCACACAAATATTTGTATCCTGTGGGAATCGAACCCACGACCTCGTGATCAGTAGTCCGACACTCGAACCACCAGACGACAGACGTGGAAAATCTTGGCATATTTTTTAAATGCAATTCGTCAATAATAATGATTAAAAACACGTTTTTTTTTTTACCTAATTCATGTGCAGAAATAATAATTATATTTTATCAGTAGTTATTTGAATAAAGAGACATGCCAAGATTTTTTATTAAATAAGACAAGAAAGAAGAAGCAGACTTTAGTTTATTAAACTTTTCGAATATTAAAGAAGAATGCATACATTTCTACATCGTTTCTTTAAGTATATAAATTCTATCTTTATTTATCTTAATATTATAAGTAATATGGATATAGCAACGCAAGGTTATGTGGACTTTAGACGATATAAAACTTCTTTTAAAAGGCTTCACACAAGTCACTAACAATGACGCATAAATAAATTATTCATCGATTACATGATCATAATATCCTCAATCTCCAAAACAATGAATTGCTCCAAAAAAAGCTTCGAAACAAAGACATCAACAGCACACGATATAATAAAGATTCTTGTAACGGTTCAGATCGGAATGTGCGTAACCTTTCCTGATCATAACTTTCTTGAGTTATGCGTACGCGCCATTTACTCTTTTTCTTATGAAGACACTGACCTTCAGTTTTCTTTTGGTCGATGTGTGTAATAAATATAGTCTTCCATATTTTTTATATCACGTTTCTTTCGGATTGCTTTTATGTTGAGAAGTAGGTACGAAATGCAATTATGAACGTATAATATTATCTTATGGAAAGAAAAAGAAAGAAAGGAAGGAGAATAGTTTATTGTCACAGTTAACGACGCGCAACATTTAAAACACAGTGATAAACACAAGCAGGCAACTTATAGGTGGGGTTACATAGAAAGTAAAACCAAAAAAACAAAGCAAAGGCGAAGCATGACGACTGTAGACAAGGATTTTGTCTACAAAAGAATAGACAAAATGACATTTGTCGTTCTATACGATGTAACTGCGGTCAAGATCAGATCTATATTACTTATCATAAAAAATAAAAATAAACTTTGTCGAAAATTCGTTTTTAACAATTGAAGTACAGAAGTTTAATCAGAAATTATTAACTCTGTAAATAACAGTTCGAAGTAGTTGTAGATAGAAAAAGTGCCAAATAACTTTGTCTACTTTCCTGTAGACATATCTTTCTTCTACATTGCTCATGACGGCCGCTGGAGAGAGAAGAAGAGAGGAAACTTGTTTTTTGGTACTAATTAGAGCATTATTGCAGATCCCAAACTCCGACATTACTTATTCATTCAGCTGAGTTCACAAACGATACTAAAGACAGACATTACAGATGGCGCATGATAATTAAATTATCTATGTCAAATTGTCAATGAAGTAGCTGACTACTGAGACGAAGAGAAATCCTAATCACTCGGCATAAAGATAAATGAGTCTACCGTACAATGTTATTAGAAAGCAACCTAAAAACTTTTGGAGCATTATCTGCTGAATCACTAACAAGCTAATGTCATGCAGACATGAAGACACCTCTCCGTTAGTAATTTCACTTACGACGAAAATTAACGTAACCACATCAATTTCTCTTTCTTTCTTAAATAAATTGGTACTTTTTGAAGAAATTTCAAGTATGTATCATGTAGGGACAGGACCACAGGGCCCTAATTCTCGCGTTATAGAGATAAATAAATAAATACTTTTACGGACATTTTTACACAACACCATCTAGTCCCAAAATAAGCAGAGCTTTTACTATTGGTACCAGATAATGCATATATTTTTTTTTTCTTTTGTAAATACATAGTTATAACACACAGGAAACACCCATACCAACACAAACACTTATGTTCATCACACACATATTTTTGTATTGTGGGAATCGAACCCACAACCTCGTGATTAGCAGTCCGACACTCGAACCACTAGACCACAGAAGTCAGAAGTCAGTTAGTCAATGTCTAATACGAGATTATCTCTAATTTTAAATCTACCTAAAATGTTGCAGGTAATGTCAACTACTCGATGTATTTAGAACGCTAGGCGTAGACATATCTCTAACGTGATATTCTGAGAATACCACAATTTATTTTCAATTGACATTCGCTATCTTGTTTCGACATTAAAGTTTTAAGTATGAATGTTGATGGCTATAAGAAAAGAGGGAGACCGAAGAAAATATGGATGGATTGTGTGAAAGATGATATGAATAGAAAGAAAGTGAACACGGAGATGACGACTGATAGAGATGTATGGAAGAAAAAAACATGCTGCGCCGACCCCAAATAAATTGGGATAGGCAGGAGGATGATGATCTTGTTTCGACATTATGTCGAGTTCGAGATAATGTCTACGATGCGAGAATCACCAGTGATCGTGCATATTGATAGCGTAGACCAGCGTAGTCCATTTGCACTCCTGAACATGGACAAGGACATCTTAGAAGTTGTATCACGCTCGTCTCGGACTTTTGCTTTCTACAGATGTCTTCTCCACCTTTTCAGAAAATGCTACATTTATTTTTAGACTTTGGCACCGTGATTTGATACGGTGCTATAACGCATCGTTGCTGTCCATCATCATCAGTCCAGTCATGTAATCAATCTAGCTTAATTTCCTTCTTACTAAGCTCCTTTAGCCTTCTTTCTTGCCAAAAAAAAACGGTAACCTTTAATTTCACACTTACTATCAAAACAATGATGCTTGAAAATATAGCATGGCTAGTAAAATTGACAGCTAAGTACCTGAAACAAACAAAACATTCAAGTTAAATTAAATTATATCAACGTATTCAACCATGACTTATAATATGAATACCTGCTTATTGGTTATTTGATACGAAAACGTAAACCTATTTACGTTTTTAGGTTAACCTTGGATCGAAGTATTTTGGACTTACAAAACCTTGTAATAAAGTTGCAGATCGTGTTTTTTTCTGTTTGTAAGTTGGTGTCTATGGCAACAGAACTGGCAACCTACATTTGTTATGCTCCATAAAAAATGCAGTTTCAATTTTCCGGATCGCAGGACCAATTAATATTTATAAGGACAGTTTTACGCCCGCTGGGGATTTTTAATGAAATTATTTGTTTGACTCATTATTATTGTGGTCCCTTTTGGCCTACATTTCCATGTCATATCAGTTTATGTAATAAAAGTTTTGTAAAATAATATATCCTGGTAAATTCTGGTAATAGGACTATTCGTTCATTATACAACGGGTTATGTTGGTAATACTGATAGGTAACTTTTTTTGCAACATTTCGGTGTCCCTGACCCAATTATTAATTTATAGAATAAGAAAAAGGCAATAGTGCCTACAGAGGATTAAAGGTTACTCCGGACTCGAACTGCGGATTTCCAACTAGAGTCCATTACAACGTCATCCCGTGCCGCCGCTGAGGGCTACAGCGTAACATTAATCTTCTTGCATAAGAGTAGGACTCAATTTTGTTTGCATTGATTCTTGTAACGGAGTGCGCCTTCTGTACTTGTCCTAGTGTCAAACACAAAATTCATAATAACTTTTTCTATGAGCTATCAAAAACTATGAAAGTAATATTTATATGTTCAGGTAGCAAATATGTAGTAAATACTGGTACTAAAGAAATATCTGATATCATGATAGAACTATGAGAAATAGAAATTGGTCAGCCAACCGGACGTCAGAATGGCTGACCACTTAATTTTTCAAATTATTCGTTAATACTTTAGGTAGCGACTAACCAACCAACTGCTATCGCCAACCCGCCTGCCAAGCGTGGCGATTATGTAATATCCCCCCTTTTTGGAGGAGGCCTATGTCCAGCAGTGGACGACTTTTGGCTGAAATGATGATGATGATGATGACTTGAGGTAGCAAATCCTTCGTTATCGGTAGCAAATAGTGGTAAATAATAGTTAGTAAATAATGAGCATAATTTAAATCGTGTCTCTCATTTGGTCCAGCGATCCTGTCGGTCACAGAAATTGGCTACATTATAAACATGAAGCAGCAAAGTTGCTCCGTACGTAAACACAGCAGCCATGAAAATCATCAGCAAATTACAAGGGTGGAAAAGTTCGATTACAATTCTAAAGGATTACTGTTCAAGTCGTTCACGTTCAAACGTAAGTGTGCCAATGTCGGGGCAGTCAATTGGCACCAATCAATCGTGAATGCAAGCAATTGTAATCATCACACCGTTTGCTGCAAATTGAGCAGAGTTCATGGACTGTATCACAATTTATTTGCATGCAAAGTGGTCTTATCAAGGCCTTTACAATGTTTCAAGTTTAGTTTATTGCAAGGGTCGTTGCTCTGGGCAACAAAATTATAATCAAGTATTTTCAGGTCCTATACCTATTACCTACTCGTTCGGAACCCTCGGGGGTTCGTTTGGGAGCCAGTAGTAGTTAGGGCTGCGATTTTACCAACAAAATGCAATTTAAAAAACCTTGCACCCTCAAGACTCCTTTGTTACACTAAAAAACTACTCAAAAGTCTCGAGTGAATAGGTTGTTCTGGGTAAACGAGTACCATCGTCGACCACACCATCGCATAACGTCATGTGAGGTGGGCCCATACTGAACTGCAAGTAGGTACTACATATTAGATATTCTGTGACCATGTGACAGAACCTTCGTGCTCGTGGCCTTTTAATAAGGACTAATTAATTAATTAAAATCTACATTAAATTAAAATAACTATTATAACACAGAATTAAGTTTACGACCTTCGACGTTATCATTGTCAAGTTAATAATTATTGACTTTATTTTTGTATAAAAATAGGTTTAGGACTCGATAATGTGTTATGAATGTTATGATACACGAGGTATGTCTGCAGATCAATTGGTTGCATTTTCTTACGACAATCACGTGTAGGTCCACGAGACACTGGGCTGCCCCGTGCTTTCTCACGCTATTTCTTTAATGAGGACAATAATTCACTTTAATAATTATGAAGAATTGTATTGTTCTTTTTGTTAGGGGTTATCACTATTTATCACAAATCAGTTTTTGACAGTACCTATGTTCTACTTTTTTGTATCTGGTTGTGCTTGCGCTGCAAAACTTAATCGATTCTATGTTTTCTGTATCGAAGAAGTCATTGAAATGTTCTGTATGACATACTCAGCCCGTTTCTGTCCCACTGCAGAATAGGATGAGTTTAGGTTAGGTAACGTACCCATACTACGTCATCCATTTGTTTTCAATGTTTACCCCCTTCGCACCCTCGGTGACCACCCGTAGTATATGCCAACACCCCCCCACCCCCTCTAGTTTTTACGTAGTAATTCATAAATATGGTTTTAAATATTTAAAAAAAGGAAATTTTGCTCCATATGTCTTTGCGTATGCGTATGCATATGTGCGTCAGTGCTGCCTGTGAGTTTAAAAAGCGTTAAACGCTACGCATCATATTTGATTATAGCTCGAAAAAGCGCGAGATTTTTCTAGAGGATATTGACTACGTGACGAAAACCTAAGCCTCCCCCTCCCACCCCTGTGCTGGTATTTTGTAGACCTATCTCCCCCCTGAACGGGTCACGTAGGTACGTTCCCTTAAGTCCATCAAGCTGGCCTTGTGCGGGTTAGCAAACTTCCCACATTATCAAGAATAATTAGTTATCTCGGTGTGCAGGTTTCCTCACGATAATTTGCCTTCACCGATATAACGCAATGTGATAATGAGCTATGCTATCATTCCTTCTTTGACATGCATGCTAACGTCACTGCAGATGCAGGCTTCGAGCAAATGGCTATATAGACCAAACGACTACAGCCTGGATATGTGGGATTGGTTCTCAATCAATGTCACACTTGCTATGCTGCACTTTATGTCCTAGCATCTGCACATTGAGCAACCTCAACAATGCCACAGACAATGCACGAGACGTAGCAAATTTCTGGGCTAGCAGCTTCTGATAACTGTGCTATGACTATGCTATGGCATAGCAACAGTAATTTTTTGTACTATCGACACAAAAAAGAAGAACGGTTCATCATCCTCCGAGCCTTTTTTCCAATTATATTGAGGTCGGCTTCCAGTCTAGCCAGATGCGGCTGAACATCAGTATTTTACACGGAGTGAGTGCTATCAGACCCCCGCAACCCAGTTACTGGGTAATACTGACATTCGGAGGTTAGACCAGTTGTCAGACTTTCGGGGTTCTGACTACCCGTAATGATTGCCATAGATATTCGTAATTCATATGACAACGGGACCAAAAAAATAAAGAAGAACGGTTATCTCAAACAAATGAATAATCTGCTGCAGCTTATAACAATATGTCACAGCAGTTTCATGATCTGTAATCGTATATTTTACGAGCTTTGGAGCACCAATTTGGAACGATAATTAAAATTGCAATTGGGCGATATTTTGTTAAATTCCGCACACAGACATTCCGCATGACACTTAAATATTTTCGGCTATAGCATCATTATATGAATCATATTAACTAGTATGGGAGTAGCACCCGGATCAACTGTTTGGCATTTAAGAAGTACCTACCTCAGAATAATATAAATTAAACGCCTCCGCAAATGTCACTTTATTGTTCTAGCTAGTCCAGTGTTAATAAATACATCTGCAGATCTAAAGACTAAAATTTGACTTCTAAGAATGTCAAATTTGGATAATTTTAATGTTTTTCTCTGAAGGAAACTGTTTGGCATTTATGAAGTAGGTACCTACCTCAGAAAAATATAAATTAAACGTGTCCGAAAATGTCACATTATTGTTTTACCAAGTCTAGTGTTGATATCATAAAGGTATTATACTGACGTAATAGAGACACTGTCACCTCATTATCACGTCACCGAAAGCAAAATGAGTTTATGTGCGAAATTGACACGTGTAGGGGTGATTTTTAGTGATGTGACATGGACGTTTCCGCATTATCGATATAGTTCAACCAGCCTTACTTTTAAGGAGTGGTAGTATTTTAAAACTGCTAAGCTATTAAGTAACTATTGTTTTAAAATTACAGATATTCGAGACATAATTTTATTTGTTTTAAAAGATTGAGTTACGCAATTAAGGGCTATATTATAATTACATTATTAATGTCACGAAGGTAAGGAATACATAAGTAAGAAATAAAAAAATCAATTAATCATCATTTCAGCCGTAAGACGTCCACTGCTGGACACAGGCCTCCCCCAAGCATATATTGGGGGGATATGCCATAATCGCCACGCTTGGCAGGCGGGTTGGCGATCGCAGTTGGTTGGTTAAATACTCAGAGAACGCTGCTGCCCATCCTCTGGTGAATCCCTTAGTCGCCTTTTACGACACCCATGAGAAGATATAGGCTGGTGCAATTCTTTACGTCCGGCACCACACGGAACATTTTACAATTAATCATATTAGTTTTAATTAGGTGTATAGAAAGGTTTTCAATCCCGGAACTAAGTTCCTATACACGATTCCGGAATTGGTCAAATTATTGAATTTTGATGAAAAATTACAATATCTATGAACTTGACAAGTTATCTTGTCCAGTCAACTTAAGTTACACATCAGACTTATACATTATAATTTTATCGACTTAGATTTAGAAACATCAGTGTTTCGATAATTTCTAGTTATTAGTTAGTTTTTATTTCAAATAGGCAAAGAATTAAATGTCGAGAATTTAGTTGCACGATTCCAAAAACAAAGATATAGGATCTTTGTTTTTGGAATCGTGCAACTAAATTCTGAGGATGAAATTGGAGGTGGAGCAAGAACCTGGCCATGATTTTCGATTCGATACAGACGACCGAATCATATAAAATCAAGTCTGCGTCAGCTCAAGAAAGAGTTTTCTCAGCGGCAGGCTAAATTTGCAACCGGCTAAGAATCTATCTCTTAGCATTCGCATACTTGACAATCTAGCATTTGCAAGAACCCATTTTCTAAATATGGTATATTTTTACAAATTGAATCTTCTTCTTCTTCGTGTCGACATGAGCTACATAATAATAATAGCTCATGTCGTGGGGAAAAGATTAGCCAGTCAGCAGGTTGATAGCGGGGCTGACTGCCCAGAGTGCGCCGGACGATCAATTAAATATCGTCACTCGTGGAGGCTCTTTTAATGCACAAATTGAATGATCACATGAGACTTTCCGTCTTCATGTCTCAGTTTGGCGAACCGACTTGCAGTACCATACGTTAAGCGGTTACCTTTGCCAATAACAACTGCAATACCATCTAGGCTGTTACCTAAATGGTACCGCAAGTCGGTTCGCCAAACAACATGAAGATGGAAAGTCTCATGTGATTGTAATTACACCGGCACCCGTACCATTCTGACCGAAACACAGCAATGCAAGCATCACTATTTGGCGGAGAGTAGTAGATACGGTGCTTATTCGTTTTAACATTTGTGCCCATCCATTTTTCTTTAATAACAGCATTTACAGGAAATCTGGAAGTTATGAAGTTAGCCGGTCAATATTTTACAGCATTTTTAGCCCGGCCGCACATTGTCATAAAATAGCACCGTATTTACATTTTAATATGTCAAAAGTAGACATACGATTTGATACGACGTCCGTGTGGTGCCGGACGCAAAGAATTGCACCACCCTTATCTCTTCTCATGGGTGTCGTAAAAGGCGACTAAGGGATTCACCAGAGGATGGGCAGCAGCGTTCTCTGAGTATTTAACCAACCAACTGCGATCGCCAACCCGCCTGCCAAGCGTGGCGATTATGGCATATCCCCCAAACATTTGCTTGGGGGAGGCCTATGTCCAGCAGTGGACGTCTTAAGGCTGAAATGATGATGATGAGACATACGATTCGGAAAATTCTGTCAGTCTGCGGGGCTGGTACTAAAATTAACTGTATAAATGTAAAATAAGCATTATGAAAGTAGTATTGTCCTGCAGATACTTACCTGTGAAACGTCTCTTTGCCATAGACGTACAACATACTATTATAACATCGTAAAAGTACAACCATGGTATAGGTTAAGGTGCGTCAGATTTTTTCTGTGATCAATGAATGAATCATTGTGATTTCCTTCCAATGTGCGGCCGGACTAATGGCCAAAATTAATATCCAATCTATCCACGATTTGCCCTACTAGAGATAGGAATTTGACATAAGCTCCATACATTTTATGTCAAATTTCCATCTCTAGTGGGGCAAATCGTGGATAGATTGGATATTAATTTTGGTCATTAATCAACCTTTCAATACTTTCAACCGACTTCAAAAAAAGGAGGAGGTTCTCAATTCGATTGTATTTTTTTTAAAGCAGTAAGGGACACTAACTTGTTACATGTATGGTGCTAGGTAGTACAAAAAATATATAATTGAAACTATCGACATATCGATATATTTTGAGCAATCCATATGCGAAACGGTTTCATTTTCACGTACACAATATTTTTTTATCTAACACATAATTATTTAAAATAACATATTATATAGAAAATACGGTATTTACTGCATGATATTAATGCATTACTAAATGATTTAAAGAATAACTTCTATGAAAATAAGCATTATGAAAGTTGTATTGTCCTGCAGATACTTACCTGTGAAACATCTCTTTCTTTAGGTTAATAATGTAAATTACACAGCAGTATAACACAGAACACTACACCAATACGATTATTGATATTAATTGGATAAAATACAGAACGATTGTGAAATAAATCATAAAATAATACGAGATTATATTTTGATGGGACGCTATGGGAGATTACAATTTTCAAAATCGGTTCTACTGACATTTTATTATGTCTCTTTCTAGCATATAGGTTTTTTCGTAAAGATCGGTATCTCAGTCGCACACTGTAGTGGTCTATTACGTTAGTATAGAAATGTCTTTGGTTGATATTTAAATGCATAGTGACATAAGACTAATTTGAATCGTATATTTAATTTATTTATTTATTTATATATGCTTTATTGTACACCATAAAAAACATTACATTGAATATGCATTTAAACTATTGTACAAATGGCGGCCTTATCGCGATCAGCGATTTCTTCCAGGCAACCTTAGGATGGACAAGAATGAACTGGACAGAAAATGGGGTTGTCAGATGTGCAATTTCGATACATAATTTAGTAATAAAATAAAATACTATACTACTACTATAAAATAACAACAAAAATATATTCTATAAATCCTAATACATAAATACTATATGCATATATACATATAAATAATAAGCAACGGTAAAGTAATTAAAAACGACCACACACAGGAGAAGAAACATGTTCATAGCGACAAATAATGCTCCTTCACAACACTGGCAGCGATTGCGCTCTTCTAATAGGCACTGGCAATGCATTCCACAAACGAGCAGCCTGAACCGTAAAGGATTTGTCAAAAAATGTTGTGGAATGCATTGGCATTTTCAGTCTTAAATTATTTGATGACCTAAGGGTGTGAGTGTTGCAGAGGAATTCCAAACGTTTCTTCAGGTAAAGGGGAGTAGAAGGAGAGAAAAGCACGTTATAGAGAAGATAAAGAATATGAGCATTCCGGCGAAGGCGAATAGGTAACCACTTGAGCTTAACGCGGAAATCAGAAACATGGTCATATTTGCGCAAACCAAATATGAACCTGATGCAGAAATTTTGAAGCCGCTCAAGTTAAATTAATTTAATTTTTATTCTAGTTTGATCATGACTTGCAATGTGATTTTAAAGCTATTTTTCATTTTGTTTGTCTAATATTATTATAATAAAATTGTAATTTTGTACGCTACATTAGTGGCAGGATATAGAGGCGTTAATAATACTTCTGAAATAACAACCATTGTATCTATATTCACGAAAAATAAATGAATTGAATTGAATTGATAAAAACGTCTGAGTACCTACCTAAAGACCAAGATTCAACTCCTAGAAATGTCAAATTTGGAATTTAATCTTATTCGCTCAAAATTTAATTCTCATAACAAGGATCACATTTTATTATTGGTGATCTTTTTCAATGTCTTCTCTTCACAACTGCTCTATTGTAAAAAGTATGTAATGTTTAAGTTATGTTACACAAAACTCGACAGTCTAGAAAAATTACGAACAAGCGGCGTATATAGATGTCCTTGTATTTTTTACTTAGAAACTGGTTTAGCCTCAACTTGTATTGAACGTTCATATTCGAAAATACGCGTAATTGTGTCTTAGAAGCTAGTGGTGTATGGCGTGGCTCCACAGAATATCTAATAGATGACACAGTAAACATATAGCTATATATTTATTATACTACTAGCTTTTACCCGCGGCGTCGCTCGCGTTAAATTCTGCTAACCCACGTTACGGATCCTGTTAATTCAGTCCAGTCCAGTCCAGTTCCATCCATCCATCCTTTCATTCGGACCGTCAAGTCCAGTCCAGTCACTATCCCACTATCACACTATCCCACTATCCCCCTATCTTACTATCACACTATCCCACTATCTCAATATCTCGTCCCATGTCCAGTCCCGTCCCATGACACGTCACGTACCATGTCCCGTCCCGTCCCATATCCCGTCGCGTCCCATATCCCGTCCCATCCCATGTCCAATGTCCCGTCTCATGTCCCGTCCCGGCCCATGTCCCTTCCCATGTCCCGTCCCCCATGTCACATGTCCCGTCCCGTCCCCCATGTCACATGTCCCGTCCCGTCCCATGTTATCAATTGTTCAGCAAATCAAATTTGGTGACAACGACTGCAGCGCAACCTACCGGGTCCATTTGTTAATTCAAACCTTGCAGGGACCCGAACTCGAACGTACCTACACAAAAAAAAACATTAAAATCTATCGTCTACATATCAGTTTAGGAAATCAGTGACATACCGACAGCAGCGCCACCTACCGGGTCCAATTGTGTTTTTAAACCATCCAGGAACCCATTGAAACATACACACCAAATTTCATCCAAATCTTATTTAATACGTTCTTAAAATTAGAGGGGACCCGAGTTTACCATACCGAACGGGACGAACATCAAATGTTTGACAGGTAGGAACAGTTTGTATGGGAAAATAAAATTGTTGTTTTTACTATTTTCCTCCCAAATTTTCCAAATTTTCTCACCTTTTGAACCTTCCCTGGACTTCCACAAATATTTTAAAACCAAAATTAGCCAAATCGGTCTAGCCGTTCTCGAGTTTTAGCGAGACTAACGAACAGCAATTGATTTTTATATACAACGTGTATCAGAAACGCTTGGTCTTATTTGAAGAGCTTATTCAGGCGATGCTATCGAACAACTTTTACTATGGGACCAACACTGATATCGCGAAAAAAAAAACAGCTTATTCTTACATTTTGTCGAGCGACATCGATAATTTAGTAGGGAACAGCTGATATTTTTTTCGCGATTTCAGAGTTGGTCCCATAGTAAAAGTTATTCTATGCTATGCCCTGAATGAGCTCTTAAAATATGACCACGCATTTCTGATACACGTTGTATATAGATTGGTCTTGGATTTTGTTTGAAGGTTAAGAATTCTCAAACCAGTTATGACATAAGTATTAATAAATAAATAAATATCTTTGGGACATTTTTACACAGCACCATCTAGTCCCAAACTAAGCAGAGCTTGTGCTATGGGTACTATGGGACAATGGATATAATTCTTGTATTTTTTTTGTAAACTCTTATAATACATAAGAAACACCCAGACCAACACAAACACTTATATTCGTCACACAATTATTTGTGCCTGTGGGAATCGAACCCACGATCTTGTGATCAGCAGTCCGACCCTCGCACCACTAGACCACAGACGTCGTCAAATTAATCTTAGAATAAAATGCATTTATGCCATAGAAACGCAGAAAATCTCGTTCTCATCATCATCATTTCAGCCGAATGACGTCCACTGCTGGACATAGGCCTTCCCCAATGGGGAGATATGCCATAATCGCCACTCTTAGCAGGTGGGTTGGCGATCGCAGTTGGTTGGTTAAATACTCAAAGAACGCTGCTGCCCATCCTCTGGTGAATCCCTTAGTCGCCTTTTACGACACCCATGAAAAGACACAGGGTGGTGCAATTATTTACGTCCGGCACCGTCGTTCCGATCGAGTGTTCCGTCAGTTCCGTGTGAACTGATGGAACACTCGATCGGAACGGAATCTCGTTCTACATAGATATAAAAACAAATCCAGCGCAGACGCAAACGATGACGTAGCTGTTGACAAGCAGACAAAGACATGTAGGTACTGCTACTAACAAAAATATAATAAAACCGTTTACTTGCCTTCGTTCTTTAACAAAACTTACTAGCAAATACGTAATTAAGTTCAAATGGTCGATGCTCCATTTATCAATTTTAAAGAACGGTTTTAGATTTTTCATTTTATGTTTTCCTGGTTAGTCTCCGAAAATTCCTAATAATGTGTTCTGCTGCTTGGCTATTATGCTGACTGAAATTACATTGCTTAATAAGTAAGTGCAAGTCTGCGCTAATATTTAACCTTCACACAAACATACATAACTGTTGTTGGCATCTAGGTCTAGCTACATTGTAGCTAACCGAATCTAGGTGAAGTCAGATAGAACTCGGTTTGTTGGCTTGTAACGAAGATGCTGCACGTTCTCTTCATACAAAAATATTGGTCCTTATATTCTCCTTAGCGTACGGCAGGTAAACGACACTTCGGCCTAACCTTTCTATGGACACAAGCGTGACGGTTATGAAGAGAAAATAAATGACACGTGCTTTGACAAATTTGACGTGAAATGACAGTAATGGTCACTGAAAACCAGAGACATGACATTTACCGCCGGCTGAAAACTTTGAAGGACGAAGCCATTATTAGTTGCAAAATTCATTGACCTAGCACCCTAGGACATACATTTACATACACATACATGTACATTATTATATTGTTTGTATTGTTTATGTACATTTGTATTACGTTACCAACCTGTGTCTAAATAAAACTTTTTAACAAAAAATTGAATCGACGAAAACAGAAACTGAAAAGCGAAAAATAACTAATTATGAGTCGGCGCCAAACGGACTTTTAACAAGCAAAGTGCGTGCAAGTTAAAAGTGGCCGAGCGGAGAACGCATTTTTGGAAAGTAATTGTTTATCGTTGAAAATTTCACGTTGTATTTGATGTGACGTTGTTTTTATTATTTATTTAAAGTAATTTAAGGATCTTCGTTGATTGGTTTTTTGGCGCCGACTAATAATTAGTTATTTTTCGCTTTTCAGTTTCTGTTTTCGTCGGTTCAATTTTTTGTTAAAAAGTTTTTTTTTTAATTTTTTTGTGGTTAAAATCTAACTCCAGGTCTCCATTATGTCGTAATATCTAGAACTATATTTATGTGTGTCAAGTTTCAACAGAATTGGTTAACAGGTAAGAATTCAGTGGGTGAACAAACACTCATCCACTGTTTTACTACCTAAGGGGTGGATTTTGATTTTTAAATTTAAATGGGACCAACTTCGAGATATACCCTATCCATTAAAAAAAGAATCATCAAAATCGGACCACTCTGTAAAAAGTTATGCGTGGTCATACATAAAAAAAATTTATATATATATATATATACGCGTCGAATTGAGAACCTCCTCCTTTTTTTCGTCGGTTAATAATAATTTAGACTTAGGTTGGTAACGTATTTTCTTTGAATGAATAATATAATCTTTTACGTAATAAAAGAACCAATGTAAGTATTTTGTTATTTTAACAATTCTTAGTTGGGAACAGTGCAGCAACATTATCTTGACATTGGCTTTAAAAATGTGACAGTCAACTCGATAGTTGAAGTGCCTTGAGTGGCATTGAGCACAAAGCTTTCGGATGCAGTCCACGCCTAAAACCAATTAAGTTTAGTTTAATGTAAATACAGGTAGGTAATAGGAATAATAAATAAGAACTCTTTTATTATCCTTATGGTAATAGTAAGAACCATCATCATCACTTCAACAGCCGAAAGACGTCCACTGCTGGACATAAGCCTCCCCCAAGCATGTTGGGGGGATATGCCATAATCGCCACGCTTAGCAGGTGGGTTGGCAACCGCAGTTGGTTGTTTAAATACTCAGAGAACGGTGCTGCCCATCCTCTGGTGAATCCCTTAGTCACCTTTTACGACACCCATGAGAAGAGAGAGGGTGGTGCTATTCTTTACGTCCGGCACCACACGGTACAAGGATTAGTAAGGATCATTAATTAATAAATAATAAATTACCGCCATCAGGTACACACACACACACACACACACCCTTGCCCACTGTGACTGCGGTGACCCAGAGTAATCCATTTCGCACTTGCTAACGTGTCCCTTGTGCCCGAACAGGTGTTCGGGCACAAGGGACAACAGGTGCACAAGAGATGATCTATTCAATCAACAATCAACTCAGCCTATCGCAGTCCACTGCTGGACATAGGCCTCTCCCAAGTTGCGCCACAACGCTCGGTCCTCTGCCTTCCGCATCCAGTCCCCCCCAGCCACGTTCTTTAGGTCGTCGGTCCACCTGGCAGGGGGGCGCCCTACGCTGCGTTTGCCGATTCGCGGTCTCCACTCAAGGACTCGTCTGCTCCAGCGGCCATCGGTCCTTCGACAGACATGGCCAGCCCACTGCCACTTCAGCTTACTGATTCTACAAGCTATGTCGGTCACTCCGGTTCTTCTCCGGATAATCTCGTTTCGGATTTTATCCTTCAAAGAAACTCCAAGCATAGCTCGCTCCATAGCTCACTGAGCGACTTTAAACTTGTGGACTAGCCCAACTGTCAGTGTCCACGTCTCGGCACCGTAAGTCATGACAGGCAGGACGCACTGGTTGAAGACTTTTGTCTTCAAACTTTGCGGTATAGGCGACGAGAAGACTCGGCGAAGTTTGCCAAATGCTGCCCAGCCCAGACGGATCCTTCTGTTGGCTTCTTTCTCGAAGTTGTGTCTACCAAGCTGAATTGCCTGCCCTAGGTAGACGTATTCCGTTACAACTTCGAGTGCCGACCCTTCGACGAATATGAAATATGGTTGGAATAAAAAGTGGCCACTTCAATGGCGTTTTCAGTGGCGGCAGATGATCTATTCGCCACCACTGAAAACGCCATTGAAGTGGCCACTTTTTATTCCAACCATATTTGAACCATTGACACGATAATAAGAAGACCGCCATCAGGTACCTATTTTGTTTATTTTTGCTGTTACATCGTACAAAAATGTTAGAATAGGTATAGCAAGAAAATTGAAATCTTACCAGTCAATCTGCAGTTATTTCCTCAATTTTAACAAAGTGAAGCAGTTAGACTAAGCATTTGTTTGAACGTTTGAACAATAGTATTTTCAACGCCTTTCTTTGATTTTGGAAGCGGCCTTGTTTTTGAATTACTTCCTAAAACGAGAGCCATTGTTAGGTTTATCCGTGCGACCTCGTTAACAGTTTTTCAGGTAAAATCAGGCATTATCAGTACGTTATTTACATTGACAACTACCTACTGGTTGTCTGTAGTAATTTTCGTTTGATGGAAAATGGCAAGTGGGTAAGGGGAAGTCAGCTGTTTACTCAACATTTTTTTTAAGCAGATTTTTTCTGGCACTGTTATTTACTTATATATAAATCCTAACACCAACCACAGCATACTAATGACTAATAAAAATAAACCAACATAACCAAACTATCTGAGAAATAACAATACTAGGTCCTCTGCCTTCCGCATCCAGTCCCTCCCAGCAGTCCCAGTCCTTCAGGTCGTCAGTCCACCTGGATATTTGTCATTCAGAAACTCACGTATAGTAGTAGATGTTACGGTTACGGGCTGATTCGAAACAAGATAGTCCTTGTAAGAAAATTAAAAATATGAGAAATAGTTGCACGATGACGTAAAATATACATAGCATCTTATAATAATGTTACTGTAATTTCCGGCAGGTACATTATGTAATATTTAGACATATTATATTGTATTTATTATGTTTATTGTAAGTATCTCATATTTATGTAGTTGTGTTATAGATATATGTATAGTATTTATGTTATGTAGTATATGTATTCTATTATGTTGTTACATAGCATACTACCCCTCTCTTTACTTGCCCATATTGTCCATCCTAAGGTTGTCTGGAAGAAATCGCCTTGAGCGATAAGACCGCCCATTGTACATGTCTTCTATATAAGTCATATATGTTGCTATTTTCTTTTGTGTACAATAAAGAGTATTAGTATTGTATTGTATTGTAATAATTGTCCTGGGAGGAGTTGCTCCACAATGCAAAAAAGTCTTATGCGAGATAGAATAGCCTATCAACAAACAATAAATTACACATAATGTCTGGCGCCATGATGTCCACATATTGGTTGTTAGACCATTGTCCACGCCTCGTTTGGGTAGCATATGCGATTCTAATGCCTTCCTGGTTATATCGACAATGCAAGTTATGCAATCAATGGTGTTACACCATGCTCTAACGGGATTTTAAAAGATGTATAATTCATCAACACCAACTCAGCCTATCGCAGTCCACTGCTGGACATAGGCCTCTCCCAAGTTACGCCACAACGCTCGGTCCTCTGCCTTCCGCATCCAGTCCCCCCCAGCCACGTTCTTTAGGTCGTCGGTCCACCTGGCAGGGGGGCGCCCTACGCTGCGTTTGCCGATTCGCGGTCTCCACTCAAGGACTCGTCTGCTCCAGCGGCCATCGGTCCTTCGACAGACATGGCCAGCCCACTGCCATTTCAACTTACTGATCCTACAAGCTATGTCGGTCACTCCGGTTCTTCTCCGAATAATGATGTATAATTATTGCAATTTAAATTTAAGGACCATAGACTTGTTATATTACTAGCGTAGTTAGGACACTGTTTTAGGAAAGGTAGTTCTGAGATCTATTTTAGCCTGTCCATATACCAACATGCCTGAGTTCACCAAAGGTTTTAGCAATACAAGGAGTATTGATAAAATAAAACTTTTTAACAAAAAATTGAACCGACGAAAAGTGAAACTGAAAAGCGAAAAATAACTAATTATGAGTCGGCGCCAAACGAACTTTTAACAAGCAAAGTGCGTGCAAGTTGCAAGTGGCCGAGCGGAGAACGCATTTTTGGAAAGTTATTGTTTATCGTTGAAAATTTCACGTTGTATTTGATGTGACATTGTTTTTATTATATATTTAAAGTAATTTAATGATCTTCGTCGATTGGTTGTTTGGCGCCGACTCATAATTAGTTATTTTTCGCTTTTCAGTTTCACTTTTCGTCGGTTCAATTTTTTGTTAAAAAGTTTTATTTTTCATTTTTTTGTGGTTAAAATCTAACTCTAGGTCTCCATTATGTCGTAGTGTCTAGAACTATATTTATGTGTGTCAAGTATCAACAGAATCGGTTAACAGGTAAGAATTCAGTGGGTGAACAAAAACTCATCCCCTGTTTTACTACCCTTAGGGGTGGTTTTCGATTTTGAAATTTAAATGGGACCAACTTCAAGATATACCCTATCCATTAAAAAAAGAATCATCAAAATCGGACCACTCTGTAAAAAGTTATGCGTGGTCATACATAAAAAAAAAAAAAAAAAAAAAAAAACAAATATACGCGTCGAATTGAGAACCTCCTCCTTTTATTCGTCGGTTAAAAAAAGAAAAATTGTACGCCATGTTGTTATTGTGTGCCTCTGGCTGTAGTAAATAAACCATTTTTCTTTCTTTCTATCTTTCCCATAATTCACAAACTTATTTTATAGTAGGTAGTACCTATCAACTAACTAACTTTCCTATTGTAATATAAATGTATATATGTGTGTACAATAAAGAATAAGAATATCAATTAATATGGGTTTTATGGAATCAGACTGTATGTAACATTCAAAGTACTCAGAAAATGTGGTGTGACCTTATTTCATTGTAATCGTTGTATGCATTGCAGAAAACTGACTTTGTATTGTGTCCAACAAAGGCAATTTTGTCTTGTATAAAATGATCCTGAAGCGGCAAGTTAAATATGAATATACCATTAATTGCACACGGATAGTCGCAAATTGTTTTCCGCAAGTGCGTGTCTAACAAAATATGGGCATGATTATCTTCATTATACCGATTGTGTGACACAAGGAAGGCCAGTTTAGGCTACGTTGTTATTTGTTGAGACGCCTAATGACACAATTCGTGTATTATCATAGGTTACTTTTAAGTATTTCATCGGTTGTTGTATAAATATACTTATTGAGTCCAAAGTTTGAATCTTTTGTAATTTAAGAGCCAATAGTGTCGATCTTGTTCATCAACTTAAGGGGAATGTAGCAGACAAGTGGCGCCCCCATCAGTAAAAAAATATTACTCGCTGAATACATCATTTATTGAAAATTCATTTTAAACAATTGAAGTACAGATACTATAGTTATAGTTCGCTGTAGTTGTAGATAGAAAAAGTGCCAAAAGTGGCCGTTATTCGCACGACTCTTACTAAAACAATCATAGTGGCGGTGTTTCTCTTACTACGTGCAGCCGGAGACGTGGGATGCGCTCTGTAATTTCTTCCCACTCCCGGCAGATTCATCAACATCATCATCATTTCAGCCGAAAGACGTCCACTGCTGAACATCGGCCTCCCATCACAACGACCGGTCCTGCACATCCCGCATCCAGCGGATTCCCACGACCTTCAACAGGTCTTCGGTCCACCTTGGGGGGCCTACCTACGCAGATTCCCGGCAAATTATATTGAATCAATAATTTCTTTCGTAATCAAATAAATTGGTAGCCATTCTTCATTACTAAATCTGAATTCTGATATCACTGGATTTTCAAAACTTATCAACGATCTTCTTTATCCTTTTGTTTTTTCTCTTACATTAGCCAAAACTTTGTTTAAAGATACAAATATTAATTCCTCATAGAATGTTTCGGCAGTTTTCGATAAAACTCCGATAACCAATAACCTCGCATAATTGATTATTCGGTTCTGCTACACGTGCTATGAGTCACCCATAACTCATGGTGTACCATGAAGTAATTGATTACTTGTGACACGAGATAAAACTAATTAAATTGAGAAAATATCTGTGTAAAATAATCGTGTTTTTTTTTGTACAGAATGGCGAAACGAGCTAAAGGCCCATCTGATGTTAAGCGATTATACCTTTGCCCATAAAATCTGCAATGGTGGTAAATATATTGTATATGTTATGGGCAAAGGTTTTGGTGAAATGGTTTTGCAGATCGAGTTCGCCAAACTCATCTTCTTCCTCTCCTTCTCGCCTTTGCCCATCTATGTAGGAGTCGACTTCCAGTCTAACCAGATGCGGCTGAACATCAGTATTTTACACGGAGTGACTGCCATCAGACCCTTTTTACCCAGTTACTGGGTAATATCGACATTCGGAGGTTAGAACCGTTGTCAGATTTTCGGGCTTCTGACTACCCATAAGGAGTACCATAGATATTCGTATGGCAACCGGGACCGACAGCTTAACATGCTCTCCAAGGCACGGAGGGGTCTCGAACGATGAGCAACTTAATGGTCACCCATCCCATCACCATTCATTCCACCACACATAGACATATTTTCTATGCCACCACAAATGTATTGTATGTGCTGTTTGCTACAAAAATTCTACGTGATCTGTTTCCTACCGGAAAAATTCCGGAAGATACTCCTTAAGGAAAACGTAACCATTGAGGAAATCTTGAAAGAAAGAGTTGTAACCGTAACAGCTGTATTCTTAACTAAGGTCAATGCCGTTTTGAGGAAAACCACATCTGTAACGATCACGTTGTCTCGATGTCTAGACAACGGTTACGGTGTGTGACGAAATATTAAGGAATTTGCACCCTTTTGTTGGCATGTGGGAGAGGCTGTGACATGGTGAGTGAGTTTTTTTTATAAACAGTCTTTCATTTCCTTCCTCTTACGAGCTTGCGCCTGGCACTTTCAAATCAAATCAAATTATTTATTTGCTAGAATATGGTATTGCTACAGATGTAGGTGACTTATAATCAGTTTCAGCATATTCTGCCCCTTGGGGCGTGCAAATTGGACTTATACATAACAAAATTCTTAATTATGTGTAACCTTTATGTAACCTTTTTTGGTTAAATTTCCGGGTCGGGCAAAGTGTTATTAGGTTTTTTCAGTAGGAAATTCTCAGTAGCAGCCCGGAGTCTGGATTTGTGCCCGGTTGATGGCAATAGGCTCGCCCCCTATTACATGGGACTTACAACATAACTGGCGAAATGTGGGTGTACTATACACCTCTGCCTACCCCTTTAGGGATTTCCCTAAAGATTTTTGTATTTACAGGCGTGATGTTATGTTGTTGTTATGTTGTTTATGTTATAAACCTAGGTATCTTATCTTCAAAATATTCTGTAACACTTTAATAGTTCTTGCTCATTAAGAAATTATACATTTTTTTTCTAAATCGGGATAGTGGTAATTCTTTGATGGTTTGAGGGAGATGGTTGTATACCTTAACTGCCATACAAAATGCATTTTTCCTAAATAGTTCTAATTTTATTGCAGGTAATAAAGTTATGTCTAGACGTAACATCATATTTTTCAAAAACTATGTTTTTTCGGTATGTTTCTTTACTAGGATACATATTTCTAGGATGTACAGATATAGCACGGATAATATTTTATCTTTGAGAAAAAGTGGCTTGTAGCTATCTAGGAAGCTGGCTCCACATATTTCTTGGACATTTCTTAGTCAGCATCAATCTTATTCTTTCAGTTTAAGGATTAGACGTACGCTCTAGATTGCGGCTCGCGAACACTGTGGGTGGAATAGTAGGTACTCCTTTGCAATTTTGTGTTCCTTTTTCTGGCTTCATTCGCTAGTTCTACGTGCTCTGTCTACCTAATTCTTTTGGTCTGAATAAGCCTGTACTAAACTCATATCTGTAAGTATACATGCTGAAATTTCATCATCATCATCATTTCAGCCGAAAGACGTCCACTGCTGGACATAGGCCTCCCCCAAACATCGCCACAACGACCGGTCCTGTGCCTTCGGCATCCAGCGGATTCCCGCGACCTTCACCAGGTCGTCGGTCCACCTTGTGGGGGGCCTACCCACGCTGCGCCTTCCAGTACGCGGTCGCCACTCCAGAACTTTACTGCCCCATCGGCCATCCGTTCTGCGAGCAATGTGCCCCGCCCACTGCCACTTAAGTTTGGCAATTCTTCGGGCTATGTCGGTTACTTTCGTTCTCCTGCGAATCTCCTCATTTCTGATTCGATCACGCAGAGACACTCCGAGCATAGCCCTCTCCATTGCCCTTTGAGTGACTTTGAGCCTTCTTATCAGGCCCATTGTGAGCGACCACGTTTCAGTACCGTAAGTAATTACTGGCAACACACACTGGTCAAAGACTTTCGTCTTGAGACACTGCGGTATTTTGGACGAGAAGATATTGCGTAGCTTCCCGAACGCTGCCCAACCGAGTCGGATTCGACGATTGACCTCTTTCTCGAAGTTGGACTTACCTAGCTGGACAGTTTGTCCTAGGTATACATAATCGTCAACAACTTCGAGTGTAGATTCTCCGATGTTTACGGGAATGGGTGCTATATGGGAATTCAACATAACCTTTGTCTTGTCCATATTCATTTTAAGACCCACTCTATCAGAAGCTCTACTGAGGTCATCGAGCATTGTACCGATTGTACCGGTACAATGCTCGATGCTGAAATTTAAATCGCTTAATTCCCGAAAAGGGGTCATTGTACTCATCATTATGAACAACTTTTACTATGCGACCAACCCTGAAATCGTGAAAAAAATATCAGGTGGTCCCTACATTTTACACAAATTTATACGAATATCTATGGCAGTCGTTATGGGTAGTCAGAAGCCTGAAAGTCTGACAACTGGTCTAACCTCCAAATGTCAGTATTACCCAGTAACTGGGTTGCGGGGGTCTGATGGCAGTCGCTCCGTGTAAAATACTGATGTTCAGCCGCATCTGGCTAGACTGGAAGCCGACCCCAATATAATTGGGAAAAGGCTCGGAGGATGATAGGGACCAACTGTTTTTTTTTTCCCGATTTCAGGTTTGGTCGCATAGTAAAAGTTGTTCATAATGATGAGTACAATGACCCCTTTTCGGGAAATAAGCGATTCAAATTTCAGCGTGTATACCTCCCGGAGATGCTTTGTTGACATTAATTAAGCTAATTAAACTCAGATTCCCAATCTAACCTGCGAAATGAATAGACGATGTTTCCAACACGCAGTACCTATCTTATGACAGGTCTCAAAACATTATTGCACACAACAATTAATTAGTAACGAACTCAGATAAACATGAAACAAGGAAAGAATGAAAGAGTAGAATGGTTGTAATCACAATTTTACTTGCGATTCATGCGTGGCAACTTTCGAACAAACTACGCCTTACATATTGACGTCATTAATTTTTAAAAATTAACTTTAATCAAATGTACTTTACATCTTTTGTTTGTGCAGTTAAAAACAGCACAATAAGTCATTTCTGCGGGATTTTGTTACAGTATTTACAGAAACAAGTCATAATGCGTACTGAGAAATGCTTTGAAATGCACTGCACTATGGTCCAGTGTTGGCACGCGCGCCCTGCCCACTTTTTCATTATATCTATTTCTGTCTGCAGTACCTATCTAATTATAGATCTCAAAACACTATTGCACACAACAATTAATTAGTAACGAACTCAGATAAACACAAAACAAGGTTAACGACCTAGTTATTATGTAACAAAGATCTACTGTAAAACTGGAAACATCGTCGTTCGACAGAGCTCAGACTTATTTACCTAATACTACGAAATATGTTACGAAGTACATCATCATCATCATCATTTCAGCCGAAAGAAGTCCACTGCTGGACATAGGCCACCCAGTTTGGGGGGATATGCCATAATCGCCACGCTTGACAGGCGGGTTGGCGATCGCAGTTGGTTGGTTAAATACTCAGAGGACGCTGCTGCCCATACTCTGGTAAATCCCTTTGTCGCCTTTTACGACACCCTTGAGAAGAAATCATCATCATCATCATCATTTCAGCCGAAAGACATTCACTGCTGGACATAGGCCTCCCCAAGCATATATAGGGTGATGCAATTCTTTACCTCCGCACCACACGGAACGAAGTACATACAACGTGTTATTCGTGTTATTGAAATAACTGAAAACCTCTTAAGGGGTCATTGTACTCATCAATATGAACAACCTTTACTATGGGACCAACCCTGAAATCGCGAATAAAATATCAGCTGATCCTTACATTTGTGTTCACATAAATCAACAAAATGTAAGGATCAGCTGATATTATTTTCGCGATTTCAGGGTTGGTCCCATAAAGAAAAAGAAAGAAAGAAAAATTGTTTATTTATTACAGTCAGAGGCAAACAATAACAATAATATACAATTTTACTATATACAAGGTGTTGATTTGTAATCGTGCCATATTTCTAGATCTGATAATAAATAATGTGCTTGGTCACCTAAAAATAATTGAAAAATTCTACGATTATTTAATACCTAAATTTTCACTTAGAAACATAGCGAGGGTCCGAGAATAAATCCCGAACGACTCGAAAAATAAGTCATCGGCGGCATTGTCAAAGAGTGGAAATATCTGCAAATTGTTTTGGTGGTGTTGCACGCATCGTTTTTGTGTCGCACGTGACACACGGGGGGAATTTGTTTACAAATAGGTATTTAACAAAAAAAAAATTTGGAATTGATTTTTTTACTGATTCGTGTTCAGTATCAGTGGTATAGTCACCTTCTTAAATATGGCACGAATGCAGAGCAACATGTTGTATAATACAACTTCTAAAAGTATAAAGTAAATGTAAGTCCATAGTAAAGGTTGTTCATACCGATGAGTACAATGACCCCTTAAGAGGTTTTCAGTTATTTCAATAACACGTTGTATAGATCGATGACCTAATACAACAGTTTATTGCGTAGCTAATTACTTAATTATCCGATTGTGTAAGTGTACACAACCGTTTAATACAATTAACACATAAGAATTACTGTCTGACTGTTTATTAAAAAATACTTCGCACCTTTAGATTTACAGTGACCCATTGAGAAAAGTTGAATAAATATCGTTGAAGTTTATGCGGAGATAGTAGCGGCGGAAAGGGGGGAGGCGGTCCGCCCCGGATGCAAAGCACCAATGGGTGACAAGTGGGTGTAGCGCCGGCGCCACTTGGAAGCCGCCAGTATTTCTACGTATTTCTCCCCAAGTGGCAAGACAGTGGACTACCTTGGAGCTTCTGAGGTCTGTAAAATGGGACTATTCTGAGTCTGTTCCGAGTCAAGTGCTGTGTCCACAGAAATAGATAGAATGGTTGTAATCACAATTTTACATGCGATTCATGCGTGGCAACTTTCCGAACAAACTACGCCTTACATTTTGACGTCATAATTTTTTTTAAAATAATTTTAATCAAATGTACTTTACAGCTTTTGTTTCTGCAGTTAGAAACAGCACAATAAGACGTTTTTGCGGGTTTTTGTTACAGAATTTATAGAAACAAGTCATAAGGCGTGTTGAGAAAGGCTTTGAAATATCCTGCACTATGGTGCATGGTGCTGCCACGCGCGCCCTGCACACATGGCCATTCTATCTATTTCTGTAGCTGTGTCCAAGTTTTTTCCTTTCGGTGGCTTCATGTGAAAAAATCTTTTCAAAATTAAAGAATTAAAATAACCCGATTAGCGGTCTAGCCCAGATACAACTTCTAAAACGATCGGCTTTTTACGAACCGTTGTCGTAACTGGTTATTTCGCAGTGGTCATTTTTGTCTAGGATACAAGGTAGGGCTGGTAAAAGCCTGTTAAAAAAACGCACACATTATGAAAGTGTTAAGTGCCTCGATGGTCTAGTGGTCGCAAGCGCGACTGCTAAGCGTGGGGTCCTGGGTTCGATTCCCGGGTCGGGCAAAGTGTTATTGGGTTTTTTCATTAGGAAATTCTCAGTAGCAGCCCGGAGTATGGATTTGTGCCCGGTTAATGGCAATAGGCTCGCCCCCTATTACATGGGACTATAACATAACTGGCGAAATGTGGGTGTACTATACACTTCTGCCTACCCCTTCGGGGAAATACAGGCGTGATGTTATGTTATGTTAAGTGCTAACGTAATCGATTTACATCGAAACCGACATAACGTGCTTAGTACACACGGCTACACATCAAGCTGTACAAAACCAGTAAAGGCTGACCTCGCGTTGTAAGGAAAACCTATACAATACGAGATCAGCTTATACTGGAAATGTACAGCTTGATGTGTAGCCGTGTGTACATTACGTTGAACAAAAAAATTTATCGATCCAGTAGTTTGATAAATTATTATTCACGATTGAGCAGCATATAAACAGTGATTGGATTGAACATACGATATTTCCTATTTAAAGTCTTTGTTTTTTTTTTCCTATAGGTATTAAATTTCTATGACTCTGATTTCAAAGTTCGGTGACTCAGCATGAATAAAACCATCTACAGTAGGTAACTATTCAAAATTACTCATACCGAAAAATCATTCGACTTTGGCATGGCATGTGTGTGCTCGAAAAATATTAGCTTCCTTCATGCAAAGTCCATCTTTAATTTCGTTTAGTCCTCCAGAAAAGTCCGTCTCTTTTTCTTTAGCTACTGTTTGTTTAGATATTCATAGAAGAGCTTAGGCGCTTAGCTGAAAGACGATGTAATATGGAGAGGAAGAAGGAATGCTGAGCGTTGTTCATCCGGGCGAACATGCGGGCCCACAGGTTTTCCTCATGTGTAGCCCTAGTTAAAATCATGGAACTACGTAAAATATCACTTTTTAAGGCATATTGCACACCGCTGCCCTCAAGGCTGTGGTTTAGATAAAATACCCAAAAGGGTTACAACGCTCTCTGCAGATGGATTGGATGCTATCTGGCGTAAGAAGTTCGCTTCACTACTGCGCGGGCTGTACGGCAGCCGATTTATCTCAGGCGGCAGCCCCAACACCACACGAGAACGGTAGGCGCCAAGGCTGATTGCCCACTTGTGTGGTCAAACGAACCAAATCTAGACTAAGTTACATTGTTACTAACACACTGGACCCATTGTTGTCTTGAATACAAATACGAATACAAATCATTTATTCTGCAAATTGGATGTTAAAAGATCACTTTTACAAGTCGGTTATTTATAAAAACTAGATGACATCGGCATTTCCTATATGACTACCTCTGAGAAGAAAATGACTACCTCTGAGAAGAAAATGACTACCTCTGAGAAGAATGAATGAATTATTCTTATTATATTATTAGCAACAAATAACGAAGCACCATAAAATGTTCGACAGCCATTTACATGGATCTTTCGGTCTGATAAAGGTAGGACTTTTCTACGCGAAGGGTTTAAGAAACAACTTTACTCAAGACGAGTCCGTAATTTTTTGCCTCATACAGCAAAACTGTGGAACCAACTCCCGTCAGCGGTTTTCCCGAAACAATTCGACATGGGAGCCTTCAAGAAACGAGCATAGGTACGTCTTTTTAAAAGGTCGGCAACGCATCGGTGACTCCACTGGTGTTGCTGATGTCCATGGGCGGCGGAGATTACTTACCATCAGGTGACCCGCTTGCCCGTTTGCCCCCCTATGTTATATAAAAAAAAAAGAGTCCAAGGAAGTTCTTTCCAAAAAACAACATATTTTTAATTACCTTAACATCAATAAGTCTGACAGCGAAGGCGGCAGCTTCAGGGGCGGTCAGGCTGAGCTGGCAAGGGGTATGTGGCGCAGACGGGGGCCGCACTAACGCCAGCGCAAGCGCAGCCCCCGCACCGCTGTTGGAGCCAAGCTCCAGCTTCTCTGTGCGGCCGCATAGTAGACTAGAACCCGAACCTGAAAAAAAGTAAAGGATATTAGTTTAAGATACAGTTTCTGCAAGTAACATTGTTTTGGCAAAAATCCTGAAGATCAGTAGTCACGAAGCCGTATAATGCTGGTAAGTATTCAGGGGAATAGTAAGAAATAAAAACTAAAACAACCCTAACAAATAACCCTTTATGGAAAAAGGCCTAGCTGGAAAACTGTTAAATCAAAATAGTACTTCCATCCATGTCTTCTTTAAGGTCTGACGGAAACTCCTTTTCTTGCGAAACTGTGTTCCCAACGGACGGAAAACTACCAGTACGCGTGTATCCCTATTTTCAACTTTGACTTTGCACCTTACATACTTTACTATACCTACTTGGGAAGATTCGGGGTCCACAGTAGGTAGTACCTACTTAAAAAACTGATGCTTATACTGATGGTAATATCTTTCGCAGTTAATTGGTTTGATTACTTTTATTAAACCACGGACAGCAGCAATAAGACAATTTAGAATTCATTGAAACCAATTGAAGCAATTAAATTGCAGACAGTAAACATGACAAAAAAGTCACTCTGTCTGTATGCAAATATTAGGTACTGCACAAACGTAGACCCTATTATTGTCTTGTTTTAAATATTAGTAAGTTCTGGTTAATTTAAAGATAGATTTTTCCAAAATCAGAGAGATAACCAGTGACATACCTTCCCACTAGGATCGATAAACATAAGTGGAGTTGTACAGGTCATACGCTCGGAAAAGCAAGAAAAATGGTGCAAGATCATAAAGAAACCGAGAGATGGAAAAAGAAAAAAAATAAAGACAGCTCAGAAGAAGGGAAGATGAGCTCATATTTACAGCAGGACCTAACTGGAGAAGAGTAGCGAATAATATACGACAGAGGAACTAGCCAGAGAAGGCTTTTTTGCCAATGGGCACACTGAAGTCGGAGATATCTTAAGTATATTAAGAATAATCTAAGTAAAAAAGAAGTAGTATAATGTATTAGCGACATAGTATTTAATGTACATTACTGCTATTTCCAAAAAGTTTTTTGGTGTGATAGTTCACCAACTCACATCAAGCCTGCGTGGTGGACTAGTCTAACTACACCTTTTTCATTCCAGAAAGAGGCACTTACTCAGCAATAGGACAGTATTAGGCTGATTATGCTTTATGTAAAATAATCCATCAATTTTTTTCCGGTGAAAGCAACTGACCACTTAAAGATCTTTCGTCTTTACGTCTTAGTGGAAGGCAGAGACAACAAAAAGAGTCAACGTCTGAACAGTGCCTTAATTAATTCAGCCAACTACAGTCTCCCGTTGTTTTATTAACATATAGATTAGGGTATAAGATGATCATAAACCGTTTATTTTATGGCATGTTTTCGAGCCAAATGAGCTGATGTTACTACCATGAAGATATCAGCAATCAGTGTTTGGCAAAAGGAACTGGACTAAAATGTAAATAATCTTGTTTAACTGCATAAGTTTCAGATGCATGAATCTGGAACGGTCGATTGGCTGCGCCAACAATAGATTTTCTATTGTCTACTATTATTTTCAACCTATGTTGTTCCATCGCAGGGCGAAGGCGTCCTATTCCTTTTTCCACTCTTTCTAATCAAGTGCAAGTGTGGACTAGTCCTATACGCGTCAAGCTTGTCCCACCACCTTCACCTCGGTCTACCACTAAGCCGTTAGACATTTTTCGCGACCCTCTCGATACTTTAGGCTCAAAATTTGTATGACTTCAAAGACATTAAAGTAAAATAAAAAATATAATCTCTTTGTCTGACATTTGGCAAACGTATTTGGCCCAGTCAAACATGGACTTAGCAGCTTTTTGGGTGACGTCGTCAAACTTTGTTCTGGAGCAGGATTGTGTATCTGATTCGGTCTGTAAGTCTGACTCCCAGGATACTGCGCTCCATTGCTCGCTGGCAAACCTCGAGCCTGAACCTCTGGTGAACTGTCAAAGACCGTTTATGGCTCACTAACTCATGAGTTCCTTCATACTGTCTTCCTTTATACTTGCTGGAATCCACTAGGCCTGCGGCCTGTTTGACACATGCCAAAATGCTCTGTATGTATAGTTAGAGAATTAAAGACGTGCCAATAATAATAATTTAATATCATAACGTTCTGCTGCATGCACAATTCCTTCAAAATAGATTGAAAACTCTTAAGAATACTAGGAAAATGAAGAGGCTACTAGGAAGCAACAGGAAACCTCTAACCGGACTATATAAAGATAAAAAAAGGTCAAACATCTATTACATAACCAACCAAGGTACCGGATTTCAGCACCTAGTGTTGTTTGTAGAAGAACATCGATATCTTATACAGTCGCCTGCGCACTTGTGAATTGAATAGATGTCGTCATTACGCCAATTGGTTCTACACGTATCTATGATTTTGTTTACTTAAGCTCATGTTGTGTACTTTTGGCTATTCATTTCTGTGATAATGCTATAAAAATAAGATATAAAAAAACTACCGTTATCTTAAAGTCCAATTTTCCATTGCACGCATGGTTTTTTAATTTTATCTTCATCATGCGGAGCTTGTATGTTACGTTTCTTCATATTATTATGTCTTAGATCTTTTCTGTGGTCATATCTCCATATTTCGGATGTTTCTTTAGTTATATCTCCGTATCAAAATATCTGTGGCAGGTGTCAATCAACCGCTGAGACTTTTCAAAATATTCCTACCTCATCTCACGCGCACTCTTCGCGCACTAATAGAAATCGACATACGTCAACCGAATGCGCAATAGGCAAGCCTCGACGCAACCACATGCTCGCATGCATATACGCCCTGTAGGTAACCGGTTAGACAGAAATAAGACTATTTACGAATTCCGATCTATTCCTAGGCTCATTACAGATACATTAAATTAAATGCCTTTAATGGATTTAAGTAGGAGCCGAAAATAGCCTTCCAAGCGTCCGTTTGGTAATCGCTTTGCTCATTAACTATTAGATTAACTGAAGTGGTTCTTCTAGAACGTTTTGTATGATGTAATGATATTTAAGCGTATATAAGACTAATTTCAATAGAAAGAATATTTATTTGCGTCAAAAGTGACGCACAGAATTACAAAAGAATTTAAGAAAAACAGAACAAATACAGGTAGGACAGAGTCAAGAAGTGTGGTAAGATATGTGTCACAACCGCGGAAAACGGCCATCGCTCAGCATATTGCTGTGTCTCATGCACGGAGCAGAGCCACAGCGCTGGTTTTCTGCGACAGCCGATTAACAGCCAATAGATGCATTTTATTATAAAAGTGGGATCTATCTGAGGTGTTAGAGGAGCCAGAGGTGGTTCAGCCATCGACCATACACCCCAACAGACGCCAAATGTTGAATGTAATGCGTACAGTCCAACAAAGTAATTAGTATCCAGGGTCGCCAGATATAGATGAAGATTTCTCAGGAAATTATTATAGAACGGTTTGATTAGGATTTTGTATAAATACAGTTTAACTTTGTCCGTTACTAAAATTATATTTCGCTCAAAAACATCCATAATCTTCTGAGAAAACTTCATTTATGTCTGGCGACCCTGGATACTAATTGCTTTGTTAGATTGTACAATAAATTCTGTCAACTAGCTGAGGTAGGAGGAAGCGGGGTGCTGCAATCCGATTGGCCTTACCAAGGCGGCTATTGGCTGATAACTAACGCGGAAATATTGATGGCTCACATAAGTTCTTGAAACTGATTCGAAGTTTTAAAGTGGCGAATAGTGGCTAACTACATCAGATCTATTAGGCTTATGTGCTGAATGTGCTGATAGACATCGGTCGCCTGTAATGAAGCGTCTATTGGAGTGTATGATCGATGGGCTTAGTTCAGCGACTAACCCCCAGTTTCTGGAAGGCTGATCAATTTGATCTACTGTCAAATCTAATGTCAGCTTCTGTGATTGGCCGGCAAAAATGTTAACAACCAATCACATCGCTTGACCTAAGATTTGACGGCTCATTAGTAAATTTTTGCGTTGGTCAGCCTTTCGGAAACTGGGGGCTAGTCTTGGTCTGCGAAACCAGAATTCTCAATTCTTCTATTTTTACTAGACTTGTTATGCTAAATTACTGGTTGAGTTGAGATGAATTTTATTTCGCCTTAGTTTAGTTGTATAACCTATACAACATAATATACTTTTTTTTTAAATCTTGATCTAAAATTATCTCTCTAGGCACTTTAGTGTTATTTTCTTTTATTATGTTAATTAAGTAAGAAGTTTGTAGACAGAACTGCAATCATTATTTAATAATTATTTATTATCTATTATACTTTAAATTAAAGGTCGGCTTCCAATCCAACCCAAATTACCATAATTTGTTTATCATTGAAGCAATGTTTTCGGTAACCTTAGCAATATTATTGTTGTCAATAAATGGTCGTAAGGACAGTTAAAACGGTTAGGCATGGTACTTATGCTACAGAACAATTAATAGTACACGGCACAAGTAGTTAGTAGTTATGGATGTCATCCACTTACAGTGACTTTGAGATAATCGTAAACACAGTAGTTATGTTTAAATACGAGCATGATAAATTCTGAGGCCATATTTTTAAAGGACACAAAATATTATTGGTCTTGTCTTTTAAATTATTTTGTTTTGAATTATTAATTAGTTAGGTCGAAAAGACCAAAGACTATACAATACACACACATTGTCACTGCATGGAAGGCAAACGTCCAACCACGGGGCTATAATTTTTTCTTATTACCCGACTGCCCCAGAAGGAGGGTAATGTTTTTCGGGTGTATGTATGTATTTGTATGTTTCTTTGTTACCTCCTGTAAACGGGTGGAGGCTTTTGAAGTGCTTTTTCTTTTAAAGATTTAATCAACACAATAATAACGTGAGCGGCTATGATACTCCATTTGACTTCATATTTTTGACTTATCCCTTGTAAGAACTCTATGGTTTTATAATGTATTACGTTGGCACCACTGTTAAAGATAACCAATGATAGTCAGTCAACCTATTTCTAGCACCTTTACTTCTACAAGAATGGAAGAGTAAAACTGTTTAGTTGGTAGGCTACGACTTGTTTGACTTAAGTGTTATAAGCAAAACATAACCTCAAAATAGTTAATATTTTAATGAATAAAGATCTGTGGAGTACTAGCCGTTTATTAAAATAGATTGCAACACATTGCCTTCATTAGATTTTACATGGTGATCATCATCTTGTATTCGTAACTTCCAACGGCTAGGGCACTATGGAACTTTAGCAATGTACTTTTAACTGCCTATCTATTACGGTTTAAGGATACACCTCTATGAGTCCCTGTGACAAACAGACGGGCAGATTAGGCAGAGTAATTCATAAATTCTTTATTTGCCTAACAACAACGTATAAACGTAGATGTTACCTACAAAAATTAAAGTCATTTATTATCATAATCAAAAGTAATAGGGTCCCGTGGGTACGGAACCCTTTAAATTACATGAATGCATATATGTAATAGCAGTATTTCCTAAGTGTGGAAATTAGCCTCGAAGGCTATTTACTATATTAATTAACAATAATATTTTTTATCAATGTAGTTATGGATAACTCATATTTTTATGAGATAAATTATGATTTTATTTTTTTGTGTTTGTGTTGGTCTGGGTATTCCTTATGTATTATAAGTATGTATTTACAAAAAAAAGTATATAAGTATTATATCCATTGTCTAATACCCATAGTACAAGCTCTGCTTAGTTTGGGACTGTGTAAAAAAATTACCCAAAAATATTATTTATTTATTTATTAATTTTAAATAACATAGTTGTTTGCAATAGGCTTAGATTAATAACAGCAATAGGTATCTAGTATCTATTTTACGTTTATGTATTTGTTAATGTTTTAATAGCTATTCAAATAAAATAATAATAGTACCTACATAATATGCATTCAATCAGCAAATAAGGAAAATAATAACATGCAATTTATTTTTATACTTTAATTTACACAAATATGCTGTAAAAAACAAACGAACTTATCTAATAAATTAACATAATAACGATACTGTATGAAAAAATAACCTTGAAGTGTACATAAAAATTCTGGAAATAAACATGATCCTTTTCATGTTCGCGGTCATTTTCATCCGTCGTCGGTGACAGCGTACGTCAAAAGAACGTCACACACACGTCACAGACAGCCGGTAAATTATACAAGACAACTACATTGGACTTTTGGATATTTTTCGGATGAAACTAGGATGAAAGGACCAAATTAACCGGATTAAATCGCGTATATTATTAAGATTGGTTTCCTGACGTTTCGAAAGCTTTTCAGCGTTCGTGGTCGCACGTAGACTAAGATGACAAGCGTCTAAGATATTTCAAAAAACAAAACGAAATCTACCATACAATCTTTGACTTGGTCTATGCATACAATTTTTTTTTTTTCAATTAATTGGATAGCTGCTGATATTGATCTTCTAGTCGTTCAAAGGAAGTACTAGTAATTACTACATCTTCATTAAGGCAAAACTAGTCAATATTTATCTAATTTTATCTACCAGAAGAAGCTTCCTTACTTAGTCTTGGCCAGGGTTTCTCAAAGTGAGGTACGCGAACCCCTATACTCTAGAGCCTAAAGGCTAGAGGTTCGCCAGTTAATCGTAGAGGGTTCAGGGGGTCTACTCCCGTTCGACGATATTCGATAAATCGTACGATTCATCGCACAATTTGCTACTCCGGTCAACCATCGTTCCCTTATCGCATGCGATAATCGTGTTTTGACGTTTGTTTTTCTCATCTCCGGTAAATTGTATACGACTATGAACCATAGTCTATCTTAATTGTGCCTTTTTTATGTGCCTATCTTTATTATGTAAGTATCAGTCGGAACGAAAGTTCGTACTTCGTTTGTCGTTCGTAAAACGCGAGTAGACCTACAGGACAAGATTTACGTTATGGTGTTTGACAGACAGACGAAATTCAGAAATCGATTAGATGTTAAATCAGAGATAGAAATTGACTAAAATTGCTCCTAAAATTTACTAAATTTGCGACAAGAACCTCCTTAACAACTACTATGCGTCGATGTACGCTCAGCTGCCGCCGCCGCCGCGGGCAGACCGAGATAAAACGTGACCGTTAACTCGCGCGCACGTTCTATCCGCGCTTTCAAATGCGTAGAGGTTAAGCTTCTGTCGGGCGTCCCCCGATGCCACCCGTTTTCTTTTTAACCTACCAAAAAAGAGAATTCTCAATTCGTTTTCAAATAGATAATGTTTTGTTTCAAAAAAATTTCCACCCGAGGCCCCATTTAAATTTGGTGAAGATCTGTAGGTCTTCGGAGATAAAGAAGGGAACTCTTCAGTGAATGACAGTAAATCACCCGCGATTACAGCAATTGCTTGGTCTTGTGCTTGGTCTATGCCAGTCAAAAAGAAAAATAAAAGGATCAAAAAAAATGTAAAAACCGGCTTCAATAAGAATAAAATAGCAGCTAGCGGAAGCTTAGTGGCTAAAGCACTGGCGTACTGAGCCAGGAGTCGCAGGTTCGAATCCTGCTCGTGAGCGATTTTTTCTTTCCACAATTTAAATCGTAAGAATAAAATAATTTGTGTGAAACAGTTTAGTAAGTCGGTGTAAATTTTTTCATAAATAAAACTGAATCCAAAGACCCATTTCCTAAACTGTTTCATACAAATTATTTTATTGTTTTTGAAAGACTATTTTACTTTTTTTTAAGTTCTCACTGTAATAACTTGTACCTATTAGTATTATTTAAAAATAGTATTTTCTTCTATGGCTACACCTTGAAAATTGTTCGCTGTCTTCTGGTTGAAACTTGGGTACGTGAGGCTATAAGTTTGAGAAACCCCGGTCTTGGCCATAATAATATTGATAGTATACCCCGTTCTAAAGGTCTCATTATGCTGCCTAGCTATTTATAGAGCAGTAACTACTCGCCTTGCGTAAGACGTACCGTACAGAAAGCCGTTTCTTACCACAAACACGTCTTACGAGTCTACAACACACTGTCTGCATTGCAAGAAATCGATACTGGATGGCTATAGGCCTGTTTTCGAGTAAAAAGTTGGCATAACTGCCAACTAACTTAAGCTCTGTTTTTTTTTTCTAAATTGTATGTGCGCTGCAGTGTTGCCAGGTCCAATTTTCAAAATCCGGGAGGCTTATTATGAAAAAAGCGGGAGATTTATTGAGGAAAAATGGAAAAAATCGGGAGATGATGTTTTTTAACAAAAATCAAAGTTTTTGAAGTAATGACGATATTATATTTTGTCACCATTCCAGCTGTAATATTAAAATCAAAGCAATTTTTTAGTTTACTGCCCTGTGTAATGAAAAAAATTGAATGTGTTTAGTGAACATACGATACACTGGGAGTGACGGATATATTCAGGGCAGCAACTTATCCGTCTTTTTCATTTTATGTAGTTTTTTTGCCAGGTTTTGATCTTATTCCTATTATTAGGCTTTATACAGGGATTGTAAAAAATCGGGAGATTTTTGTCGAAAATCGGGAGACCGGGAGATTTTTAGAAAAATCTGTGAATCTCCCGGAAAATCGGGAGACCTGGCAACAGTGGTGCGCTGTCAAGATATTCCAGATAATTTTGCATGAAAAAAAAATATTGATTTTTACTATACGATGTGTTACAGAATAAACGCAGGGGCCTTACTCCCGACTGGTTCGAGTTCCGATCCAAATCGAGCTAATGTCAATTTCTAAAGAAATTCAGTACGAATTGACACTAGCTCAAATTCAAATTCGATTGATACAGAACTCCTGAAAGTAATTATTTTATTATTTTAACGCATTTTACGCATGCGAAGCGAATTCTAAAGATTTTTAAGATCCTGCTCGTGAGCGATTTTTTCTTTCCACAATTTAAATCCTGAAATTAATTTGTTCAGAATAACAAACACGATCTGATCTGACCTGGGTTCGATTCCCACAGGACACAAATATTTGTGTGATGAACATAAGTGTTTGTGTTGGTCTGGGTGTTGTTTATGTATTATAAGTATGTATTTAGATAGAAAAAAAAAGTATTTAAGTATTATATCCATTGTCTAGTACCCATATTACAAGCTCTGCTTAGTTTGGGACTAGATGGTGCTTTTTTATTTATTTAATACGTATGAAGAATCTATTGGCATAGAAAAAAATAATATGCTATTGGTACATTCTTACCCAACTGCCCCAGAATAATGTTATGGTAATGATACCCCGGGGTAATGTTTTTATACCATGTTACATTGTGCAGGACAATTAGTTACTTCGAAAATAATTTTGGGTAGGTACTATCAGAAAACTTTCCGGTAAACCACCAGTAAGGCTAAAATCGCTTGCGCTCGGTGTTCGACGGCAGCCGTAGGTTACGTAATTACACTTACAATAGTAGCAGGATTCATGGGACTTTGTTGACAAAATGTATCATTGGGAAGGATCGTAACTTTACCTACTTACTAAAGATACTATAGTATTATATTATCTGTGCTAAAGATAAATAAGAATGTATGTAATACATACATATATAATGTTCTTGATGTCAGCAGATCTAATCCCATTTGAATGGAAGGGTTTAAATCTCGTGAAAAGAGTTTCACTTGTGTTTCGTTTGGGATGCATGATTGAGTAAAGGTTCGGTTTTCGAAAATTTGAATTCCTCTGGGTTTTACCGACAGAATCCGACACTTAAAGTACAGCTCAAAGTGACTCCGAGTAATGCCAGTGCACTTAATATTCTTTCGACCGTCTTACTGCAATTTAATTGGCACAGTTCCAAAACACATAACTTTGGCATGACGATAATCGTTGCAGAGACTTACTTCGTCCACTTCCAGCTTAAACTACTAATTATCTAATAGGTGCTTAACTAGTGAAGCAAGTTCGTTCACACTACATGCCAATACGTGTACTCTGACATAACAAAGAATCGAACCCTGTATTTACAAATTACGGCGCGGCGCGACTGAGTACATTTCTATTGTATTATGTGTTCTATAGATACGCAGCTCTATCGGTCGTTGACCTGCGTTGACGTCACTGAACCTGTAACCATGGCTACATTCCGTGCGTGGCTACCATGTGTAAAGGAAATTTAGCTTTTGCAAAAAAGAGAACAAAATTTCGTGTTTGCTTCTCGATTCGTGCAGGCTGAGAAACTAAACTAATTTAGTCTTACTATGTCTCTTTCTAACAAAAGACATTAGAAAAAGATAGCTAGTTTTTAACGTGAATTTAGTCGCCATCGCTACACTACTATTTTCCCCTCAGATCAATGACTAAGCACAAAATAAATAACAAGGGCTGATTTGACAGTTCATATAACCTGTCTTTTTTCAATGATGTCTGTAAGAAAGCACTGACACTGAGGTATTATAAGTATAAGAAAGAGATATTACAACGTGATTTAAAATTAATTTAATGCAGACTTCGAGCATCTATCTACACGTCGAGATATAATTACAAATATATCTATCTTTTTCTGAAATATACAGGGTTATTTGTAAAACACCGTTAACCTCTCAGGACTATGTTACTAACATCATAAACAAAAACCTTTGTTCTATGACTTTTTACAAAATATAATACATTTACCAAAAACAAACCTTCAAGATTTTGATGTCCTATCTAACACATTTCAACTCTGTATTTTGCTGTACCTACCTGTCTGCCGCGACGCAAGCGCATCGAAGAGACCGACCGATTTTTTTTTTTTTTTTTTTTTTTTCCGACTGGATTCTCGCAGGTGGGACCGAAGTACCATTTCTGCTTAACCGGGCTTAGTTGGCGGAGAGTCCCATGTGGGACTCCATTCGCCGAAGGTTTTTTCCCTAATACTTACAAACTAAAGACGCGGTATCAATACCGCGCAAGCGGGCGTCCCCCAAGTGGGGGGCTCGAACCTCGCTGGGGCATTGCAGGGGGGACCCCGCCGTTCCTATGTCCCCCTAGCAGCCGTTGCTGCATCGAATTTTTTTTTCTCGAAAGTAGCGGACTTTCGGTCTATCGGGTGACGTGCTAAACGCCGTTAAGCGGCAAGCCTCGCCGGCGAGGCTACGACCTACCTAAAACCTAAACAGTGGCTACGCAATAGCCTGCTCCTAGGAACTAATCTAGAGCATAGGGCCGGTCTCGCGTGACGAGATTATCTCCGGTTGCTTACACCGTGAGGGCGTCCCCAGGGGGGAGCTCGGACCTCGACTCAGGGTGCAGCAGGGGGACCCCGCCACCGGTCCCCCCAGCAGCCGCTGCTGCGTCGGCATGTGTTTCTGTTTCTCGAGAGTCGGACTCTCGGATTCTGTGTGTGTGTCGCGTCGGTCCTCGCCGGCGGGGACGATATCTTGGACGACGGCGTCGGAGTCGACCGACCGATTGAGGGCCGCCCGTAAATAGGTCAAGTTCAAGCGCCCCCGCCACCCTAACCCCGCTCCCCTCGCTATTTAACTATCGCGCTTTCTTTTGCTTCGCATGGACTTCGTAACATTTAGAGCGTTCAATTTAAATATTTTTATTTTTGTATGAAAATCTGATAAACTAAAATATGATGAATTTTTAAAAGTCATAGAACAAAAGTTGTTGATTATGATGTTAGTAACATAGTCCTGAGAGGTTAACGGTGTTTTACAAATAACCCTGTATTTAAAACCGCCAATTCTTGACTAGAGATAACGCGCTCCTATTGGCCTATTTCATAATTATCTGTGCAAATCAATAGATCAGTTTCGTCATTTGGACGGCCCATAATTTTATTCATATCTATATTCTATAGTGTATGCTCGATGTCGTTTACCAGAGAATCATCACTACCGTTTCAGATCCTTTGCGCTGCGAAGCCTGCGAGGTCAGTTTTTCAGAAAGACGAGTGTTCATCATTGAGATAATATGTACTACGTAGTACATATTACCTCAGTGGTGTTCATTCTGCAATTACATGCACTATCACAAAAAGCAACAGTCCAATTGCTCGGGAGTTTTATTTTTAGTAAGAATACTAAAATCTTCTACTTAATAACTTCTTAGGTTTTCGCGATCACTACACATTATGATAAAACAAAGTTTAACCGGATTAAATCGCGTATATTATTCAAATTGGTTTCCCTGACGTTTCGAAAGCTTTGCAGCATTTCGTGGTCGCAGGTAGACTAAGATGACAAGCGTCTTTACAAATATTTCTAAAAAATTATTTTAATCTACCGTACAATATTATTAATTAAAATCGTTTCGATGCAAGCAATAATCACTCACAATATCATTATCTTTTACAGTGTTGCGTGCTGTTTGGGACTTGATTATTTTTAGGACTGGGTTCCAAACAGGTGGTTGCTGCCAACCATCTTCTCTATTAAAATTAGGATGTTTTTTAATTTCAATAGCCTCACGGAGCATTCTAGGTACATATCGGTTTTCCTTCACCAGAACTTGTGGTTTATCAAATCGAAGAAAATGGTTGGGTTTGTCTAGGGCATGTTCACACACTGCAGACTTTGTGGAGCGTCTGTTCTTGACGTCAGCTATATGTTCTTTAATTCTAGTGGCTATACTACGCTTTGTTTGCCCTATGTATGATAACCCACAATCACAATCAATCTTGTAGACCCCTGCATCTTGTAAGGGAATCTGATACTTCACCGGTCTGAGGAGTTGGCTGATCTTTCTTTGGGGCTTGAAATAGGTTTTGATAGAAGCACGCTTCAAGATATGACCAATTCTGTCGGTGATCTTCTACTTGATAAAATACGGTAAAGTAATACAGTAAGTTTAAGTAAATGCCATATACTTTATATTAATTATTTTATTATTTTTAACGCATTTTACGCATGCGAAGCGAATTCTCAAGATATAAATTGTGGAAAGAAAAAATCGCTCACGAGCAGGATTCGAACCTGCGACTCCTGGCTCAGTACGCCAGTGCTTTAGCCACTAAGCTACCGTGAACACTGCTCGTGGTATCGAAATTATCCTCCACTATACGTCTTTGGGTGACGTCAGCGATATCTTATTAAGAAACATTGTTCCTTAACCGACTCGACTAACTTTACAGTTAAATCAAAGTCGTATAGATATGCGCACCCTTACTAATTATTTTATTATTTTTAACGCATTTTACGCATGCGAAGCGAATTCTCAAGATATAAATTGAGGAAAGAAAAAATCGTGCTCGTGAGCGATTTTCACCCAAAGACGTATAGTGGAGGATAATTTCGATACCACGAGCAGTGTTCACGGTAGCTTAGTGGCTAAAGCACTGGCGTACTGAGCCAGGAGTCGCAGGTTCGAATCCTGCTCGTGAGCGATTTTTTCTTTCCACAATTTATATACTTTATATTATTATATTTAAGTATATTATGTACGAAACGTACCTACTTTTACACCGTAACTATCCATCCACGACCGGTTCCCATTCTTCTAGACCATCCAAAGGTTGTCTGGAATAGATTACCTAGTGCGATAAGACCGCCCATTGTACTTACATAATCTATCTGTAAATGTTTGTTTGTCTGTCTGTTTTCTATCATAATTATGTACCCTAATCGGTAAACTACATTGATGGTCCTTCGAGACGGATTTCTTAACTTTATCAAGTAGATAATTTAAATGTACCTTACCCATACAGGGACCCAGTGTTTTAGGTCGTTTCTAAGTAGGTGCTTTCGATTGTACGGGTTTGGTATCGACTCTTTTGAAGCAGTTACTTATCAGTCTACGTTCTATCTTACCCATCTTTGTGACAACATATTGCCTTTTGCGGATGTTTAAGCCATGGTATAATAAGATGTTTCAATAGGTATTCTCTCCCCGCAATGACAGCGCGATGCCTCCAAGCTACGTCACGATCAGTGCTGCCATTGATTGATATCTTCAATATACATAAGGAGATTTTTGTTCATAATTAATATAAAATAAATTCCTAACTAGCCTAACTATTTGTTATCTCGTGTTATTCATCTAATCAGTTAATAAAGGAAACTATATTAAATGACTAGTTAAAAAGTGATTCTTTATAGAAGAAAGTAAATGAAAAAATGCATTTTGCTCGGGTAATTTATTTTCACAAAGTGGCAGCACATCAAACTGACAAGTGTCACGCTAACAGCCCGCTATTGGCTCCACGGCCGATGACGTAGTACGGAGGCAATCACGTGACCTAGCTGTCACGGGAAGAGACTACCTGGTGTTATTATACCATGGTTCAAGCTATTCAAATTTGTTATGCCATTATGTTACAACATTTATCTATTACTTATTAAATCTGATGTGACACATTATACGATGTACTCCCTTGAACCGGCTTTTAAATGAGGCTTACAAACGTCACCATCACAATTGTCATAAATAAGCCCTGCACATTGCTCAATGCAAATATGCACTTGCATGATGAATCATGAGACATGAACTGCGTAAATCATTGAGCAAACCCGAGAAGAACGCAGAATATCATTATTCTATACCACATCTTGTTATTATGTATTCTGTGTAAACCCTTTCCGGTACAGGGTACTGACGTTAGTACTATTAGATATTAATAGAGCTCTACGTGAAAGATTTAAAGAATTCTTATGAAGTATGAATAAGGTGGGAATAGAATCATCCTCCTTGCCTTTTCCCAATTATATAGGGGTCGGCTTCTAGTCTTACCAGGGAAACAGGCGACTGAACATCAGCATTTTACACGGAACGACTGCCATCAGACCCCCAGTTTTTTAGTTTTTTTCATTCTTAACGGGCTTGTGTTTGACCTCACCTGATGTTAAGCGATGGTGCGGTCGACGATGGCTTTCCCAGCAAAAGCCTATTCACTCGAGCCTTGAAGACCACCAGATTATATTTCTAGGGAAACACTGACCCCGGCAAAAAATTCCACTCTTTGGCGGTACGCATGATAAAGCTATTAGCAAAACGGGTATTAGTAACTGGGTAATACTGACATTTGTCAGACTTTCAAACTTCTGACTAACCGTAACGAGTATCACAGATATTCGTATGACAACTGAAACCGGCAGCTCTCCGAGACACGGAGGGGTCTCGATGTGTAACGAAACGGTCACTCATCCACAGACTGACCGCGGCAAGTGCAGCTTGACCTCGCAGATCGTACAATCCACGGGGTTGTTACTTCGCCACTCCCTCGAAAATAAGGTGGGAATAGAATGTACTATCAGAAAACTTTCCGGTGTACCACCACTAAGGCTAAAATCGCTTGCGCTCAGTGTTTGACGGCAGCCAGACAGTGTAATGTAGCAGGATTCGTTCAAGGGACTTTGTCGACAAAATGTATCACCGGGTAGGATCATGGCTGTACGTAGATATTTGTGGGAAAAGGTATGTACGGAAAAACTGATCTTGTACCTATGTTCAGTCAAGAAGAAAGGGTAAACTGCAAGACTCGTTAGAGATTTTTAACAACATATGTAGCGTAGTAATTATTATGGTTATGGTAATATTGATTTTAAAATAAGACGAATATTTTCAAAGTCTGATCAATTAATCATCTTTCAAATCTCAAGTCAATCGATGTGATTGGTTGTCAGTATTATTGTCGACCAATCACAGGTGACATTAGCTTTGACAATACTTCCAGAATCTGCAGGATATTGGTGTTGATTCTTGCTCACAAACTAAACTTATTTTAAACTATCGCTCTCTTTTACTAATAGTAGATACAAGAAAAGGATGGCAACAACTTTAGAACTGTCAAATTAGTAGAAATTTAGATTTCCATACAAATTTAGTCGTGAAGTATTTTTGAACCTCCTGAGCAGGGGCTTCAAGAGGAATGGTAAGTGTCTGTGGATCCCACAGGGGGTTCAAAGAGGCGGTTCAAGTAGAATGTTCGTAATCTCGGAACGTGCACACTAAAATACGAAGAAGTGGAACACGTAAACTAATTTGACATCACTAAAACTGTTTCCATCCCTTTCTTGCATTTACTATTAGTAAAAGAGAGCGATAGTTTAAAATAAGTTTAGTTCGTAAACAAGAGAATCGACACCTCCATTGTGTTTCAAGCGTTACGACATTCCGAAATCCGGTACCACCCAAAACCTTTGATAAATTCATTATGAATTTAAAAAAATAGATGAATTCCATAAGAAGTATAATAAATAAACGTCGTGACCTTTAAATCAGGCAGGGAAATTAGTAGGTAGCTAATAAAGTCGTTACATCAGCTATGGCTTGTGCAACGTATGCGCTTGCGCATAGCACACGTGCACCTGTGCGATATGGACCAATGTTATCGGCGTAAACTTTTAATTATTTCACAAGGATTTCACATTGTAATTAGGTACAAGTAGGAAAAACACATTACCCTGTGTTTAGTGTCACGCAGCCGGATAAAAAGGGAGAAAAGCAAAACAGTTCTGTGCGAGTCAATTTATTCAAACTGTTACTGGCTGACTTTGTGCGAAGTTGGGCCATTTTTATGATATTGTTACTTAGGTTTAGTTTTCCCACAGTTAAGGTTTAATGTCGGATGAACCGTTTTTATGTCAGTATGACTAGCTAGATGGTTTCTTGTAGAGCGCACAAATTGGCGCATAAAAAATTCAAGGCAAGATAGTATTACCAAAAATGTTTAGTACCCACCTAATACTTCTGATGCAACGACGAAGGTACCTATTATAAATTTTTATCCACTGATGCATCTCAGATCTCGGAGTAGGTTTTTTGATGGAACATTTTGAAATGTGGCCAATTGTATGGAATATTTTGCGCATGGATTAACCTTGGGAGGACGCCTGAAAGTCAGAAACTCTGGCTATACGTTAAACTTAGTAGATTTCTATAAGCCTAGTATAAAAATATTTGAATCTATCGAAATAAAAATATTTAGCAGAATGTCAAGAATTATTGCAGAGCCACTTCACTTAACCATTCTAGCGCTGCTAATGTTTGCGTTGCGTATAGTATTATATTATCTGTGGTTGCGTAAAATGACATGGGACTGTGGGACAGACAGGGTGCAAAAAAGTCATTTGTATGCACTGAGGTATTATAACTCCTCAGTGTTTGTATGACATTTACGTATTATATCCATTGTCTAGTACCCATACCACAAGCTCTGCTTAGTTTGGGACTAGATGGTGCTGTGTAAAAATGTCCCAAAGATATTTATATATTTATTTATTTCATTCTCATTTACAACCTTATTCTTAGTTTATACTAAACCTCTTAAGGGGTCATTGTACTCATCATTATGAACAACTTTTACTATGGCAACAACACTGAAATCGCGAAAAAAATATTTTGCTTATCCCTACATTTGTGTTCACATCAATCAACAAGATGTAGGGATCAGCAGTTTTTTTTTTTTCATGATTTCAGGGTTGTTCTCATTGTAGAAGTTGTTCATAATGATGAGTACAATGACCCCTTAAAATGTTTAGTGTAAACTAAGAATAAGGTTGTAAATATGTGAAATGCTCTTATTCATAAAAAAATGAATTGTTAGTATGATTTACGAATGAAATAAACCGAATGAAGTAACCTATCATTTGAAATTCTATAATAAGTATGTAACTATGTGACTAGGTACTGCTCTTGTTGATAATTTGTATTGAGTCCACTTCGACATCCATTGATGTAATACCAACAATATTGAAGGGACCTATTAAAGAAAGAAAGAAAAATATTTATTTGACACAACTGAGACACATACAAAAGAAATATACATGAACAAGAAATAGATATAGTGAAGAAGTAACAAAGCGAGGAAAAAAAGTCATTGACAGTCATGCGCCATGTGTGTCTCAAAATTGTGACAAATGGGTGTCCAGCTCAGCATATTGCCAGGTATTGTTTTCCAATGGAAAGATGGACGATAGACTATCGATAGTAGGTACCTATAACATGGTCAATAAAGAAGCCATACAAAATGAAACGTGGATGACATAATCAGTGAGCGTGGTCGTTAGTTATAAAACATTTGGCCCTGAAGATATTTTAGTAGTCAGTTTGTTTGCGCGCAATGTTTACTATTCTGCCAGACTGACTTGTAGGATAGGCTATTGTACGGAAACTCGGGGTCGGGGTCGATCTTTATACAACGTGTTATTGAAATGACTGAAAACTTCTTATGTGGTCATTGTACTCATCAGTATGAACAACTTTTATTATGGGACCAACCCTAAAATCTCGAAAAAAACGATCTTTCAACGTATGAGCCGCGCAAATGCCGCGTTAGCGTCGTGCATTATCATAATACAAAAATTATGTCGCGTACAGTTGTTATCTCACGAAAGCGGGTGAGCCATGCTTGTAGTAGTAATGCGTATAGACTATAGACACGCGCTCTAGTGTGCGTTACTACAAAACTCGGCCAAAACTGAGCGCTCCCGAGCTTACGCACGCAAAGACAATGTGCATGTACACACACACAAGTAAGGCTCACCCGCTTTCGTGAGATAAAACATCTGTACATACATACATTGAACGAACGCCTACGCCGGAAAAACACTGGTGTGAAGGAGCTCTTGTCCAGAATAACAATTTCTTCACTTTTTTTGAGATTGTATCTATCAATGAAACGAATGTTTATTCATAACAATAAATCAAACTTCACTACTCACTATTTTTCTCCGGTAAACAAACCCACGATGTGTATATTTTCAGAAGAAGGTGATATACTCGTAAATATCACAGATCATAATCATAGCTATCTAAAAAGTAGCACCCGAAATAGCTACACCACATAAGATTAAATTGAAACATGAAAAAATAACAAAGTGACGTGGACAAAAGAGGTCTATAAGAACGATCAGAAGGTAGGAGTAAAACTATGGCATTCTTTTAACAATACGTTTATTTTTCAACAGATTAGGGTGTACGATCGTAGGTTATGGAAATTGAATATAAACATTTTGCCAGGCATAATATAATTATAATTATTTTAATACGTAGCACATTCTGCTGAACATCTCAAAATATTATCTACGAATCCACAAAAATAGAATAAAATAACGGTCACAGTAAGATTATTATTTAAAGAATATATAACCAAATGACATTAACTTACATGAATTCCTGCTACAACAGTTTACTATTACGACCACTCAGCTCGGGCGTCCATGCTCGAATGCCGCGGTTCTCAGTTCCCCGCCACGTACAATACCAACGAGTGAATATTGATCGAGTCGATGGTTAAGCGAGTGAATGAAATCAGCCAGGAATCGATGTGTAATCGATTTATTTTTGGCGGAAACAGATTTTTATATAAAAACAGTGTTTATAATTCTGAATTATCTAACAGACGGCCGTCCTGAGAGAGGAATGTCCCCATTCCTTTCCGGCCATTCGAGCATGTTTGTATGTCTCTATACAATTTAACTACCTTAACTTAACCTTAAATATCATTGCTTTATATTTACAATTAATTTAACTTAAACTTAACCTCAACCATCAGTGCTTTACATTTATAATTACTTTAACTTAAGTGCTTTATATTTATAATTACTTTAACTTAACATTAACCATCAGTGCTTTACATTTATAATTACTTAACCTTAACTCTCAGTGCTTTATATTCATAATTACTTTAACTTAACCTTAACTATCAGTGCTTTATATTTATTTGTAAAGTTTAGTAAACTATCTTACTAATTAGTATAATAACATTTATAATACCTAATAATAATTTCTACATACAAATATGAAAATAGTCTTATTCTAATCATAATATATAAAACAAAGTCGGGCTAGTTACATCATTTATAACTCAAGAACGGCTGGAGCGATTTTAATGAAATTTGGTATAAAACATATAGGCTTTGTATCCCGGGAAGATGAACAGTTCCCGAGGGATACGCGATAAACGACATTCAGGCCGGCGAAGTCGCGGGCATAGGCTAGTTTATAATAAACGCTATTGTGAAATACAAAACATTTTACAATATCTTCTTTTTAGCTCCGAATGCTCTGATTATACCTTATTATTAAGTTTATATAATCTGTGTTGTCCCCTTTTGTCATGTCATGTGATTATGTTGTAGTTACCTGAAAACAGATGTGTAGGTATTAGTTTCATGCAAGATAAACCACATTTATTTTTGATACATAGTTACAAAAATAATTAATTGCCAATATATGAAGTTAAATGGTTGATTATAGAACTAATAAATGAAAAGTCATATTTAATTAAATCAATTTTCATTCAGAGATATTTATTGATAAATTGCCGTTCATACGAGCTTTTAAGTTAATTTATTTACCAAAAGGTAAAGAATAAAGTATAAATTAATAAATTAGTAATTAAATGATAGCAAACTGCTTATACGTTACGTATTGTATTTCAGTATCTTTGTGTATTGTGACGAACACCGCTTGTACTTCGGAATCTGTCATTGTTACTGACTACCGCTTGTACATCGGCCTCGGTCGTCTTAATTATTGTGACGAACACCGCTTGTACTTCGGAATCTGTCATTGTTACTGACTACCGCTTGTACATCGGCCTCGGTCGTCTTAATTATTGTGACGAACACCGCTTGTACTTCGGAATCTGTCATTGTTACTGACTACCGCTTGTACTTCGGCCTCTTTCGTCTTCATTATAGTGACGAACACCGCTTGTACTTCGGAATCTGTCATTTTTACTGACTACCGCTTGTACTTCGGCCTCTTTCGTCTTCAGTATTGTAACTGAACACCGCTTGTACTTCGGAATCTGTCATTGTTACTGACTACCGCTTGTACATCGGCATCACCAGTTGTGCAAAATGGAGCACATACTGGCAAGTGGCTTCAGGGCAGCATCATGTCTTACGATCACGTCAAGACAATTCTGCAACAATGAAACAGGAAAAGGTTTTTGGGAAGGAAAGTCGGGAATTGTCAGCTATGTGTAAAAGTCATTAAAATATTATCACTGTCTAGAATCTAGACTAGATCACTACCTTGTTTGGAATCCAAGTTGTCACTATGTTCGTTATTTGTGTTGTTTTCATGAAAGTCACCGTCTTAACTGTCGGTCTTGAAAGTCCATCCATCGTTTAAGTTAGTCTGCGGGATAAATACTTTTGTATTTGCGTATTTGTGTATTTTTATAAATACTTTTGTTTTGTTTAGAGTAACCTTTAATACTAGAGACTTCATAACGAACGGTCATTTTGTAGAACGGCAGTTATTTTGAAAGGACCCCAAAATTTTGGACGTAACTTTTTACTCTTGTCATTTGCTGGGTTATGATGATTAGGGATCATTACCAAGTAATTCCATTTAAAGAATTTCGTAATTCGTAAAACATAATTATAAAACTAGAAATAAAAAACAAATGTACAGACATCTTTCGTGAGGTGTGTGTACAATTTTACAACAAAATACCTTCTAATATATTGCAATTAAATGAAAGAAAATTTGAAACTTATATTGTACACTTTGTAAGCAATCATATTATGAATTAATTGACTATATTGAAGATAAGAATGTTTGGAAATATGCTGATCGTGCTCCATAGGACAATCTAGACAAAATCAAACTGGTTGCTAATTTTATTATATAGTTCTAGTTTATTGTTTTTGTGACATTGATTATTTAAAAATGATGATATTTATTCAATTTTGTGATTATTCTGGTTATAATTTATACAATTGATCCTATTTGAAATACCGTCTATGGCTACAATTTTAAAATGTGACCACCATGTAACTATCATTATAATTACTTACAATGGCTAAATTTGTAATATGCTGTTATTATGTATTATTTATTTATATTTATTTAAATATGCTTTATTGCACACCATAAAAAAAACATTACATTGAATATGCATTTAAACAAAAATAATATATATATATATATGTAATATGTATATTTTCATATGCATTTTTTTTTTAATTTATTTATGTATTATTAAGTTAATAGATTTAATGTATGTTATCAATAGTAAATTACATGGCATTTTATCTAATTTTTTTTTTTTAATGTTAAATTAAGACTGATTTAATATTAAAAGTATTGTTTTGATTTTGTACTGCCGACTGCATTCGGGGATGGCACGACAAACCAATCGGAGCGCATTGTAGAGAATGTAAGAATAATGGGGTAACCCCACTTGGTTGTCCTGCCAGCTGGCGAACGCAGTCGTGGATGGGACATCAAGGTACGAGTACCAGATTTCCAGTAGAAAATTGAAGAATAATCATAACCTGTGTATTTGGTAATTTGTGTGTGTTGGAAAATTATATCAAGTAAGTACATTGACAAGTGTTTATTATATCTACTCCTTATTTTACTTTCAAGAGTCAAGAACCCGAATAACAGTTAATCCTTCATATTTAAATTATTTTAGATTCCGTACCAGAGTCTACATGTAGATATACAAAATATTGTTAAACGATTAATACAAGATTAACCATGGAGTTTCTTCTGTCCATTCTTCTCCATAGGAATTTACATTTTGGAATGGGCAATTTACAATTTACTTTTCACTGTAGACTTTCAAAAGTGCCTGTTAAATGGTCTAATTGAAATAAATGATTTGACTTTGAATAACCAACGCGCAATACGTGGCATCAAATCTCGTTTTGCAAAATTCAACGCGTTGCAGTTAGTAAATACTTTGAATGGAATACCGATAAGGTATATACGAAACTTTAGTGATAGGATTACCGCGGGAGTTTCTATTCAATTCAATTCAATTCAATTATTATTGGGCCTATGAAGTAGGATGCCGCCTACCCCTAATTTACTAGCATCGCAATGTACTTTGGTTATAAAAGTTACAGGTCAGACCTGTGTAATCCGTTCCTAAAGAGATATCTACACCACTTATTCCGGCTATATAAACATCTGATTTAACATAAACTTTAGTTTTTCCGCCTCGGCCATCTCCCGAGTATAGCGTCATACTACTGCTAGTTTTGCACACTAGCAATTCGGGTAGTTCAGTTAAATTTTTACCAATAAGTAAATCAGTCTTTAAATATACTTAACGCGTCTATTAAACTTTGCATGACATTATTTTCTTTGTAACTTCTTCGACGTCGTGTAGAACAACGTGATTTGGCTGAAGACCGGACCGTGCAGCGCGATCTACGCTTGCTGCCACAAGATTCAAAGGAACTTGATGTAAATACATAGCTTGATGGTGATCTACTGCCATCACTTAGTTTCCAGTCTCTACCGCGTGAGCGATGTCGGCAAGCGTGCCTGTTTTCCAATTTAGGAGTAGAAAGTCTCTCGGAAGATTGTGACGAGTTTGTGCTTCTAACGTAACTCATACTGAACCGGGAAATACGCGCACGGTTCCTTCGCTTCGATCCCTTATGCCTACGAGACGCGAACGTATAACTTTAGAAGAAACCGACGACGGCCTTTTAGAGCTACTACTACGTCTGGCAAAGAGAATATAACCACTACGATCTGGTTAATTGTGTATATGGGTTCGCTAGTTCTGCAATAATTTTTTTTTTTTTGACATGACTTAATATATTAATCTTTATTACTAGTCAGTATTGAATGTTTCTTCCTGGTGTTGGTTGAACATTGCGCCATCTATTGTAATTTTAGAATAACATAGCTTTCCATAGCTTATAACATTAAAATATTAATTTATACTCTGACTCAGACCAATTATTGCTTAATTATAGCAATTTGTTATTTATTGTTCCCTGTAAGTTTCATAAATTGTTATAGTTCTAACTATTGTTATATTTCTAACTATATCGCATAAAGTTACTTTACTGAGTATAATTAATGTCTATGCTATATCGATGCTTACAACGCCACCTACTGCCATTTTGAGTAACTGCCCGGCAGTTTATACAATTAATTACTTTTATATTATGAAATTGTTTGAAATAAATATTCTTTATTTCCAGAATTTGCTATATAATTTATTAATCATGAAATTCTGTAAATCATACTGATTTCTGTTGTATTTGTTGTACTTTGCAAAGATCACCAAAGAAGATACCTTTTTATATTTACAAGATTTTGTTTAATTAGATCCATGTTATAAATAATGTTAATATTATGATAATTATAATTCGAATATTCTAATTAGATTAATGAAATGATTAATTTAAATGTTGTTAATTTAATTTTGTGGTTCTGATAATTCCGCTTTATATTGTTTCATATTTAAAAATCTGGTATGAGTTGTTGGTTTATATAATGTTTAGAGATTATCTAAATTAATATTAGTTTTTATTTTAGTGTTCATTTATAAATTAAAATTTATTAGTGATTATTTGTGTTGTACCTACTGTACCTAGTAATATCAAGATGGAAACTGCGCGGGTACTCATTCTGCTTGAAAAACTTATCTTCTGGGCAGTTCATGTAATAATCGGGAAAATACATAATTTGGAGTAATGATGGTAATTACATGGGACTATAACATAACTGGCGAAATGTGGGTGTGCTATTACACCTTTGCCTACCCCTTCGGGGAAATGCAGGCGTGATGTTATGTTGTTGTTGTTGTGGAGTAATGAGAAATTTATTTCTTGATGAATCCTGATGAAACATTGGGCTACACGCGCCGACATGTACGTACCAGTTTAGTTTCTTTAGATCGACTTTTCGCCTTTCGGCCGACGTAGCTTGTTCGATAGTATATGGTGGCGTCAAGCTCTCTTGATCAGACATTGTTGTAATCAAACAGTCTACTAAAGTCAATTCAAGTCCCAATCATATGGAATAGTGATAGGTTGGTAATAGGAAAGTAATATGTAATTAGAATAATGTTTACACAACAAAATACACAGCATGATATTGCTATTCAATGCAATATCAATCATATATTAATATTATCATTATTTATTCTATGAATCATATTCATCAGAAAGTAATTTTAAAGTCTGATCGAAAAGGAAAGACCTAAATGAAACGGTTTATTTGTACGAAACATTGTACATACTGGTGTTACATAAGGTAAGTTCTGCATGTACCGCCAGCCAGCTGGCATACAAAATAAAAGATATATGAAGTTATTTATAAACTAAAATTGCAAAGCAATTAAAAGTGGCAGGCATAGATTATGTAATAGTGCTTATAAACATAGTTGTACTATAATTTCATTTACTGTATGTATACCCAGAATAAAAAAAAAACTATTTTAAGAGCGCTTATATGAGCCCGGAGTGCAGCCCCGGCATGATGCGTGCGGAAACCCCTCAAGGCTATACTTCTACCTACCTACACCCCCATAGAGTATCCATGGCTTGGTGTGTGTAGGGAAAAACAAATACGGAAACGTTCTTATATGCATTTAACACCTACATCTCCATAGAGTAGCCATGGCAAGACGCATGCGTTTATGCATCGTTATAAACAGGGAAAGCGCGTCACAATTCCGAATACAAATTCGTATTATAAAAGCGCTTTAACCAAACAAAACGAATATCCCGCTCGTACCCCGGAGTGTAGCCCCGGTAAGATGCGTGTGAAAACCCGTCAAAGCCATATTCTTACCTACACCCCCATAGAGTAGCCATGGCTTGGTGTGTGTAGTGAAAAGTAAATACGGAAACGTTCTTATATGCAATTAACGCCTACGTCTCCATAGAGTAGCTATGGCAAGACGCATGCGCTGACGAATCGTTATAAACAGGGAAAGCGCGTGTACCTCCAGAGAGTAGCCCCGGCAAGGTACATACGGGTTCCCCTAATACTAGCTGCCTGCGTCACCATAGAATAGCCATGGCAAGACGCATGCGTTTATGCATCGTTACAAACGGAAAGAGCGTGCACACTTCCGAATTCAAATTGTATCATAAAAGCGCTTTAACCAAACCAATATCCCGCTCGTACCCCGGAGTGTAGCCCCGGCAAGATGCGTGCGGGAACCAGTCAAAGCCATATTCCTACCTACACCCCCATAGAGTAGCCATGGCTTGGTGTATGTAGGGAAAAGCGAATACGGAACCACTGTTATAATGCAATTAGCGCCTACGTCTCCATAGAGTAGCCATGGCAAGACGATTGCGCATATGAATAGATATAAACAGGGAAAGCGCGTGTACACCCAGAGAGTAACCCTGGCAAGATACATACGGGTTCCCCAATACTAGCTGCCTACGTCTCCATAGAGTAGCTATGGCAAGACGCATGGGGCGTACAAAATTAAGATCTCAAAGAGTGGGTACACAGTAAAATATTAAAATAGTTTTTATTTTCACTTGTTTTACAAACACATATTGCTTTGCTATATTGTAATGTAACCGTTATTTTATCCGAAAAATACTAATGTTGCAATGAAATTAGAAAGTTAGTGAGCGTTGTAATCCCAGTTCTGATTTATAAGAACGATCAGAAGGTAGGAGTAAAACTATGGCATTCTTTTAACAATACGTTTATTTTTCAACAGATTAGGGTGTACGATCGTAGGTTATGGAAATTGAATATAAACATTTTGCCAGGCATAATATAATTATAATTATTTTAATACGTAGCACATTCTGCTGAACATCTCAAAATATTATCTACGAATCCACAAAAATAGAATAAAATAACGGTCACAGTAAGATTATTATTTAAAGAATATATAACCAAATGACATTAACTTACATGAATTCCTGCTACAACAGTTTACTATTACGACCACTCAGCTCGGGCGTCCATGCTCGAATGCCGCGGTTCTCAGTTCCCCGCCACGTACAATACCAACGAGTGAATATTGATCGAGTCGATGGTTAAGCGAGTGAATGAAATCAGCCAGGAATCGATGTGTAATCGATTTATTTTTGGCGGAAACAGATTTTTATATAAAAACAGTGTTTATAATTCTGAATTATCTAACAGGTCAGTGAATGAAATAAAAAAAAATGTTGGAAAACAAAATCGACATTGGCATTGGTTGGTGTGTAGGTTGGACGTGCCTCCAAGGTTGGGAGAGCGTCGTACAAGCCAATACTCATATTTTTCGATTGTACCTTAAAACTGTGATTCTGTAGTTATACTGTGTCCACCAGGTTATTCGCTTTTTGACAGTTTATACAAAGTTGATGACATAACTTTCTAAGTTTGTACTAGCGTCTAGGAAATTATATCCCATACAAAAAATACTTTCTATTTTGCATTGCCTCTTTACAATGTTACGTCAACTTGAAAGCAATTTTAGGGATGTGGTAATGACGAGAATATGTAAAATCTGCTATCTGTCAAAAAGCGAATAACCTGGTGGACAGAGTATAATGTATTTATTCCTTTTTATATGATCTACCCTCTCACCCTTTTGGGGTGTAAGAAATTTAGACCAGCCAGATTGATCTCTTAAAGTCTGCAGAATCTAAACTACAAACTATCATCAAATATGAGATTATGCAATGGACTTTATGCTTTGAAATCTCGCAATTGTTTTATTACAGTGTGATAGATATTCTCATGGTAAAATCCACAAAAAAATAAATGGCTTTTTACTCATCTTAAGAAAAGGGTTTCCTAAAAAATTGTCTTACATAACCTGATAATATTGTTGCATTCGTTTTGGATATTTTTAAGTCAATGTGCCCCAATAGTTTACCTCACAAAAGTAAAAAGTAAAGATAAATCAAGTTTTTTTTTAAATATCCTTCGAGTTAATTGCGTAAGTAACCAAAGTGAAAGCTTCACATTATGTACCAGCGTTGTAGAGGTTATCACTGCAATTCATGTCTACTTTATGTAAATGATGTCTGTTTAACCTAAGTTGTTTAAAATTACGAGAATCATGGCTCATAGAGACATCATTTGTACAATTCAGATTGAAGACAGTTTAAGTTTCATGATTTCCATCGATTTTATTTTCATGATAGAAAAATTAATGAAAATAATTATTTCAATATCCAAAATCAGTCATCCGAGTTACATTATGAGCACTATGAGATCAATTTTATTAAAAGCTAACAATCTATATATTTTTAGTGCTTCTAAAGTTTATTTACTATGGTCCCAACACTAGGCATGCCTGTATCATGGAGTCCTAAGGAAAGGAAGTATTTGAACCTGGAAAATTTGAGGATATCTACTTCCTACCATTCATGTAGTCACAGAGTGGAATAAACTCCCTGAAAGTGTGGTAATGGCACCCACAATAAACTGCTTCAAAAACAGACTTGACAAAATCTCCAAATTGCAAGACACACACGCATCAGCTTACTGAGCTGCTAGTGTGGTTTCCATATAATAATAATAAAATATCTTTTACCAAAACTAAGAATAAAAAATTTGGCTAGAAGACCATTTGAATAACATGCTACATGCTTTACATTCCAAGAAAGTTCACAGAAGAAAAGTTAACAGAAAACAATATAGCATTCTTCGATGGTGTTCCACAGTCCACTGGTTATGTGTGGCGGCTATATTCTCATGTGTTGGTTCTCAGGCGAGGTAATAGGGCGCCAGGCGGCTGGGTCAACCGTTTCTTGGCACACTTGGATACGGATACAATCTTGTATTCCAACGTCAATGTGATATACTCGTATTCCATGTACTGTATTTACAATTCTGCCAAGTTTGACTGTAACTGTAACCGTACGGTTTGTTGTTATTGTATGATTTTCTTCTGTATTATCGCCGTTAAGTTGAATTTTCTTTTGTGTCGAAGTAGCATTTCATAAACTATCCTGACTAATGTCTGGATGGGCAGTAGAAAGTGCTTGAGCAGCTTTCATCGTTGGATCAATTTATGGTTTTGTAAGAAGAGCTACTGCCAGCAGTGGTGGATCCAGGATTTTAATTTGGGAGGGGCTTGACCCAGCTGAGGGTAGGCTTTATAAAGATAAACAGTAAAACTACAACTGAACTAGATTAAGTAAGGATAAGTGATACATTTTTTAATGTAGGTAGTGTAGTAATAAGAAAATAGGTTAATATAAAGTTTAATTTTAAATTTGTCAGGGGTGGATCCAGATGCTTTGGGGGGGTTGAGCCCCTTAGCCCCCGCCCTGGATCCGCCACTGACTGCCAGGTACAGCTTCAGACCTTGCTAATGTCTTATTATTAATCATTCTTTTTTTTTGGAATTATAAAGCAAGTTCGACACGTCATAATGGTCCAAGAAATACATCAAGATTGTCATCGATGCGCGATGTTTAGAGCCTTGACCATTTTGTTTCCAATTGACATATTGTATTTGTAGGGTCAATTACGCATTATTATGATTTATTCAGCGGTCTATGATTCGTTTCGAAGGCCATTCGTTATTTTAAAGACCACACAGAAAATTCGTGAAGATTCTATGGTAATTCAAAAATTAAGAAAGAACGAAGAAACGAAAAACAGGTTGAGCAAATTGTATTTTACTACAAAATTTGCTATAATATTTACTACGTTGTTCAAAAAATTTGCATTACGAAAACCAAAACTTGCGGTTTGCGAGAAAACCAAAAACAGTTGCTAAGATCTTTAGAGAAGTTTTCAGTTCTTGAGATTTGGCAAGCTGTTGCGTTTTAGTAATTAGTGTTGTTAAGTCACAGCTCGAAATAAAATTGGCGGATCTGCCCAAAAGAGCGATACCAAAACCTACGCAAAAAATGCTTAAGGTCTCAGATGTTTTAAAATGAATGTGGATGGGTATGAGAAAAGAGGCAGACAAAAGATAAGATGGATCGTATGAATTATACAGCTAGGAAGAAAATGAACACTGAGATGACGGTTGATAGAGATGTAAAGAAGAAAAAAGCCATTCTGCGCCGAAGCCAAAGAAGTTGGGATAAAGGCATTGATGAGATACTATTAGGGAAAATGGTATTACTTCCAAGTGGCTCTCTTAACGTTGAGACTATGTTAATTGACAATACCTACTTATATTTCAGGGATTCTTAGATATTTACGTTTTAAAGGGGAGGAGCGTTAGTGCGTGTCACATACTGTATTATTAATACATTTACCTACATATCGACATCATAACAATGTTGAATCAGACATCGCGTCTACACGTGGGACTGCATCAAAACACAATGTTTGTTATTGAATCTTGGCAGAAAACATTGAGTCTGAGTTCACTCATCTTGCGTGTAAAAATAGTGCAGTTGCCACAACCGACTCATTGCCGTAGTATTTACTAAGAGATGCATCTATTACTAATCATAGAAAGTATTTAGTTTTGCTGATGTTGTTTGTATCAAACGCTTTTGGAAAATCTACGCTAAAATAGGGTTTTTACCTTACAAATGTCGGGATTGTCATCCTTTCGTGAAGTCATGAGTCAAAAGTTCTAATCGTATTTTTATTGTCCAATTAAGAAAGATTTGTAATGGTAAAACTGTCAAAACACATATTTTGGAAAATCTTTAGATAAAATGTATGGCACCTTTTCTTGTTGGTGCTTTCTAGTTTACAACAGCTTCAGTTCTTTAACTCATCAATCCCAATGATACATTTTCTGAGTACATGACGTATTGCCAAATATTATATTTCTGTTTTGAGTTATGTGACGTATCTTCGTGCCATTTGGCACGTGGCAGGGACAGTGCTGAGTAGATTTGTGGCAATACACTTGCTACAGCACTTTCATTGACACTGTCATTGGACATCGTAGCATAAATATCTCATAAAGATGATTGATAGGGATAGGGTATCATGAGTTCCTTAGACTGTGGTATCATTCTACGAAGATAAATGATTATTTCTTTCTTTCTTTCATTATGTAGTTTTGTTAAAGTCTGTACTGACTTTACTCGTTTATGTGTTCGTGTCTTCAGGTAATTTTTCAAACTTCGGAGCAGATTTTCACGAGTGTTATATTTGTTATTTGAATTATCATGTATAAGTTCATAGTATTTTTATTAACAACATACCTACATCGTCCCCACTGGCACGCGTAGGGAGTGTTCCATGTTTCATTGCATAATCTACTTGGGAATTCCAGGTCACAAATTCATAATCCCACACAATACCAATGAGGCATAAATGTCTGTGGAGAATTTCAAGGAAAATTTTGGATTACTTATTCACTTTTATTCTTGCAATGTTTCTGGCGAGACGGGACGTGATAAAACTACGAATTGTGGTTGTAAGTTTATTTTTAAAACATTCCAGGTGTTCCAAGATTTACTACACCGGTTATGCAGAAGACTTACCCATTATTTTGTCTTTTAGATTCTGAGTCAATTAGAACAATCGATTGAAAAATATAAAAAGAGTTTGTATTCTTGGAACCTTAATGCATGTCTTAGAAAGTAGGCAAGGCTGGCGCATTTCCGACTCGTATTGAAAGATTACAATAGCAAAAAAAATATGTAAAATAAGGCCAATTTGACGGTGCAACACCCTTTTCTGGACCAGGATCTCTTGTATGGATTGACACCAAACTGTGACTAGGTAATTATTAATAACCTCTTAGAACAGAAGCATTTACAATTTATTACCTTTTCTATTACTTGTAAATTTACATGACCTTCGCACTTTTTTTCTAGGCTTCCTATCCCATTGATTTACGAACAATGGATTTTCCTTATAGCCACCAATTACACAATTAGCAGCATTTTTTACTCTGATCTCCATAGCATTTAGCTTACGTTAAATAAGCAAAGGGTCTGTCTGTAGTTTTAAATCTAAAATAAGTTTCACCCCTGGTCTGGAGAATTTTCCATTGAAACCTCGTCCTTCATTGAATCCTATGCTTCTTTAGCGGTCGGATTGTTGACTCTCATAATACATTAAGTTGTTAAGTCATTAATCATCACAGTCCCTTTGCCTTTATCTCAATTTATATGGGGTCGTTGCAGCATGCCTTCCATTCATCACTATAATATCAGCTGTCATCACAGTGTTAATTTTTAACCAGATCATCTTTTACACAATCCATCCATTTTTTTGGTCTGCATCTAATTAAAAACGAATAGATTTATGATTCTCAAAAGTTCGTCAACAACAATATTTCGTACCTACACACTTCTTGTATTCTTGCACAAAATCACAGGTATAATCGTTTCCGTGGCAGAACGTAGGAATACTAGAATGATATTGTTGCCATAATTATCGTAAAAAACAAGCGTGGTAAACTACAGGGTGCGTGTGCGCAGCGACACTCCGTAAACATACTGTTATCTACTAATCTATCTTTAGAATCATGCATCTCATTTGCGCAGGTGTAGGCAGAGGAGAACTAAAGACACCTTCTATTTACATTGGCGGTAGGAGAATGGATAAAGTGGTGATGTAATTGTTAAAAGGTTCATTCTTGGTAACTATTGGTTCAATTCCCATAGATCGACCAAAAGTTACTGATTGATCAAATAGGTCGGTGATACATTCTGAAGAACTCCGGTAGAGCTGTATTACATGACTACCGACGTTTTTATTGAATTTCTTGTCTGCTCGAAAACCCCTAAATAATATTTAATCACACCCGAATAACGTGTTGATTCGGTAAACTATCAGAAGCTGACGTCAAATCTGTTGTGATTGGTTACGTTTTATCTGAAATATCATTATCCTTTGCTAATAAAAATCTAGATCGTCAGTAACTTATTAAGCAATTTTGATATACCTAACTGTAATCGCATTTTTAAGGCGTTGAAAAAGTCTTGAACGATCTACTTAGTGTTTTACGAAGGCTGTATTATCCTGGGTTCTGTTCTGTCGAATTTTTATAATAAGGGACGATCATTTCATTCTGTGCTTCAAATAACGATCCAGATCGTATACTGACACGTATTCAATTTAGTTGCAGCTGAATAACAGTACCTATTTTACAGGAACAGTCTAGTCTGAACTCGGCAACTCAATACTACTGAGGAAATCTATATCTATGGGTTGTTGAACTTCGAGGCTTCTGTCTGTCGGTAACGATTATATCATTCGATTTCGAAGTAGGTAGGTAGTTACTGATTTACTTATAAAATAACTAGGTACAGTATTCTTCCGCATCTAGTCCCCCCCAGCCACGTTCTTTAGGTCGTTGGTCCACCTGGCAGGGGGGCGCCCTACGCTGCGTTTGCCGATTCGCGGTCTCCACTCAAGGACTCGTCTGCTCCAGCGGCCATCGGTCCTTCGACAGGCATGGCCAGCCCACTGCCACTTCAGCTTACTGATCCTACAAGCTATGTCGGTCACTGCGACAGGATGCGGAAGTCAGAGGACCGAGCGTTGTGGCGCAACTTGGGAGAGGCCGATGTCCAGCAGTGGACTGCGATAGGCTGAGTTGATACAATATTCTGCAGAACTCAAGATATCTGGGACTCTGAGTCTCAAAATGTTAGCAATATTTTAGATATTTAATTAAATTAATTTAATACTGACTAATAATACATTTCTAGGTACCTATCTTTTTTTTTGCCTTGGGGAAGGAAATCCTCATGGACGCACCCCGCCCGGGGTAGGCGGAGCCAGTGTCGGACTCTTACTGACTAAAACCACCACGGTGTTCCTTCAACTACCTTAGCCGGGGGTGTGGGAACCCGTGAGTATTAACACAACCACCACCGACAGGTCCTGGCCCGCCACAAGCAGGCGAGCCCCTTCTCCCCGTGCGGCCTAACGTTGGCCGCACCCTCCTAGGCGGCGCACACGGAACACTGCACGCCACCTCACCTCAAGGGCCTTTACCTGCTATGCCAGCTGCACCGACTACACCAGCTGTGCCAACTACGCCAACTGTGTCAGCTACGCCAGCTGTGCCAGCTACGCCAGCTGTGCCAGCTACGCCAGCTGTGCCAGCTACGCTAGCTGCTGGTCGGGCAGCAGACTACCCCGAGTCTGCTGCTCGCAGGCCCCATCCTCCCGTAATTTTTTATAGAGGTTTTTTACCTCGCGGTCTGGGCGGTAAAACCAAGACCCTCGGTCCCAAGAAGCGCGAGAACACTACTCAGTGGGCACTCCTGGGGTTACGAGATCGACAATCCCCCCGCTGCCTGCCCAATGGCAGGGTGAGTGCACAGCGGGCCTGCCCCTGTTTCTCCACTGTGCCCTCTGCTGGCATCCGAGGGACACGTGGAGCAACTCCCCATTGGCCCACAAGGGGCCCCTCCCGTACCATCCCCCGAAGGTTAATCCCTCGCAAGGATTCCATTGCCTGTACCCAGGATGCACCGGCCAAACAACTGCCGTTCCCTCCAGACGTGTCCTGAGGGACAAGCAGCCGTCAGACACACGTGGAGGTTTTATGGCCAGCACCCAAACTAGGTACCTACCTACCTAAGGTAGGCACCTAACTACATTTTTTGTTGAATAAACTTGGAGAAGGCGACACAGATCTGTTTTCTCCTTGAATTTTCAATTTCATTACAACACTCGTGCTTCAGGCTTTTGTCAAGCTTTATTCAAGCTTATTTAAAATTTATTTAAAAATGGAAATTTACCCAAAATTTTTGTTCAGTCAGTACCTATTAAGTAAATCCTTAATTCTCACCAGCGTAAAAAACTACATTAATTTAATTCATCAAAGCGTGTGAATGATATAAAGTCGAGTCACGCTCTAATGCAGGTTGGCAGTTATTGCGGAATTACCTACCTACTAGCCAATCGCAAAAATGGTGGTATAATTTTATTTGAGCCATCAATTTCAAAGTAGGTATGTATTTATACTCCCAAAACGGAAAATACGTGCAACAACCATTTGAAATGGTAAGGTAGGTTTACAAGGATGAGAAGAATGATGATTCTGTCTCTAGATAAATTAGATATTAGAAATAATAAGAAGAAATCAGGCACTAATCCTTTTGCCCCTCTGCCAACCCCCTTTCTATTTTAGAAAAAGTTAACTACCCTCCCACCACGAGCTGTTTGAAATGGCAAGCTAGGAAGGAGGTTTCTGTTCATACAAAGAAGTTTCATAGTTGATATTGAAATTCATTACCTAAGTGCAGGGCATTCTCCTTCATTCCTAATTTATAGACTAGTAGTAATGTAGTAGTAGTAGTAGTATAAGTCTATGGTAACTGCGATTTTTTTAGCACTAACGATACAGGTTATGCAGGTACTTGATTACATCAAGTAAAACAACAGTTTTTATTCAATCACGAAGGTCATTTTATAATTAAATATAAATAAACTTACCTGAAGGGAATATAAGTGAAACAAGCACACAAAACACTAGGAATCCTGTCAACATTTTCCCAACAGTGCGAACACACTTGACAAATACTCAAAAAACAGAACCGTTCGCATTGTGCATTTGAAATGAAAATAACTAGCAACAGATACAATCACCACACATTTGTTACCAGTTATCACTCACATCACTATAAAAACTGTTGATTTAAAACTAAATTTAAAAAATAACAGTTAAAGAGCTATTGGAGATGCTAGTTTGAAACCTTAGGTGCGTGAAATCGAAGCGGAACGACCATTTTGGCGCGAAAACAGAACACGTCTGCGCGGCTGAACGCGGCGAGGCGGACTTGTACAAATTGTACACGGAGTACACGGACTGACTGACTGACTACAGTTGAGTTGATTAACCAAGTCGGCGTCAGCCGGTATCGGGCGGCCGCCGGCCGTGGCGCGAGCACAGAGGAGAGGACTGACGCGAGCCCGCGAGCCTTGTTTGTTGTTTAGGCGTTTCGCTATTACCTACGACTGACGCTGTTGCGACGCGGCAGTCCGTATGCTCCCCATCGCCGCTGCCTTCGTTCCACTATAGGTACGTATAGTATTATGGCCTCAAAACGTTTGTATTTTCTCAAATAACAACGGTCAACATCGGCTGGTCCATATGTCTGTGCAACTTAATTCAACTAAAGTATAAACTCTCTCTGGTTCGTTTTCCGGGCCAATTTCCTGCAGCAATACGCAAGTCGATAACGAAAAAAAAGGTGAAACTACCCACGTTTAACTTGTGACCTTATTATTTATTATTCGGGAAAAGAGGTAGGGTCCTTATATCCTTAGAATTCACTTTGTTACAGCGACCTAATAGATCTATTGTGACGCCACTTGTAGCATATTTCATCTTCCTCATCATCTTAGCCCGGTATCACCCACAGCTGGGTATAGGCCTCCTTTCGTTTTTGTCAGCCTCTTCGATTTTGTGCGTCTCTCATCCAGGTGTTTCCTGCGGCTTTGGCGATATCATCAACCCAACGTGCTTTCGGACGGCCCGGGTTTCTCCGACCCGATCTTGGCCACCACTCGGTCAAAGCTTTACTCCATCGGCCATCCCTACGCCGAGCCAGATGTCCTGCCCAACTCCACTTCAGCTTAATCGCCCTATCACCGACGACGTAGATTTTCATCCGACGACAGATCTCGGTGTTTCGGACTCAGTCGAGAAGATTTATGCCGAGCCTAGCACGCTCCATGGCCTTTTATGCCACTCGCACTCGGTGGACAGTCTCCTTTGTAAGCGTCCATGTCTCTGCACCATAAGTCATAGTTGGCAGGACACACTGGTTAAATAGACGTGTCTTTAGTCACTGAGGGATTCTCCTTGACCGGAGGACATCTTCCAGCTTTCCGAATATATACCTAGTAGCATATTTAGATTTACAAAACCTCTCCAAGCTGCAAGCTCATCATAGAATCGATTTTTACCTAGGGGTTTGAGGATTTGATCTCATCAAATGAGATGGTATATGCTCTAAGATGCTGGCTTCTTAAGAGGTGCACTGCATCACATTCGCGTATATATGAATGGGCGTTTCATCTTTTTCACGACAGTATCTACAAACTGTGATATCGCTGAGGCCCATTTTGTGTTCTTAGTAGGCGTTTGTTTAGTTTGCAGTGCCCAGTTGGGTTACCATATATTCATTGAAATACATTTCGTCGATGTTTCTTTGTGTTTAGACTTTTTATTAGGGTTCCGTACCCAAGGATGTCAACGAACCCATTATACTCTGCCAACGCCGCCTGTCCGTTCGTCCGTCTGTATGTCACAGGAAGCCAGTTGAAAATTTTACAGAATATGTGTTACAATACAATGGCATCTATTTATTTATTTATTTATTTTAGGAAAGCTTACAGACAAATAAAAAACTATAACTAACATGTTATGGGTAAGGACATTTGCTAATTACAAGCTTCCACATATATATACACAGCTAGTGATATACATCGAATAAAGAATAATATTTTATTTTCTTTCTTTTTAAACGTTACGGTATGTAACGGTACGAACGGTACGGTCGACCGCACGTCAGCGGCAACAGTTTGACATTGACAGCGCCTTTATTCATAAACAGTTAGAGTGGTTTTCTTATTGAAGTGTTACCAGTGTCATGCCGTCGACGGTACCTATTAGATCGGTCATACAAGCGAAAAAAAAGGAGAGAAAACTAAGATAAGATAGAAACTGAGAGAAAAACTAAGATAAGATAGAAACTAAGCAAAGTGAAGTTAAGTCATGCAATTATACTAATACTTGCAAAAAATAAGAAACAGCTACATAAGGCCGTCACCAAAGTATTCCTTACTTAGGATGTTTCTAATTTGACGTGCGCTAGTGCAGAATAGATCAATATCCAAGTGAGATGGTAAACTATTAAAAGCTATAACGCTTCGTATGCAAAAGGCATTGCGTCTATAATTTGTCGTGGCAAATGGTACGTGCAATATCGGACGCTTTCGTAAATTGTTTTGATTCGTGCGAAGAAGTATCTTGCCAAGTAGTTCCGGACAGTCAATAGTACCGTTTGCGACATTCACTAAGAAACAGATATCATTAATATTACGTCTTACATCCAAAGGTAAGAAGTGGTATCGCTTACAACGATGTGCATAGTCAACTGAAGATTGCGTCGCCCTAAAGTCCAAGTATCTCAAAAATTTCTTCTGGATAGACTCAATACGAGATTTGTAGACCTCGTATTGAGGGTTCCAAGCTTGAGAAGCGTACTCAAGGTGGCTGCGCACAAATGAACAATAGGGGACTTTTATTGGTTTCAGAGAACGAAAGCTGGAACAAGATCTGATAATAAATCCCAGGGCTTTCGACGCTTTATTGACAATGGATTCTATGTGGTTGTGAAAAAGTAGATGGAAATACTAAAAATTAAATGTACTAATAATTAAATGTACTATGGAAATACTAAAAATTAAATGTACCAATTCAAAGTTTTTTTGTTCCTGCTCTATCTTTCTTTACCCACAACGTTGCTTTTGCACGTAGGCAACAGTGCGCGATGGCCGTCAGGGTAATACAGGGATACGTACGGTCCCCTTCGAGACCGTGAGCCTCCTAGCCAGATGATTGCCCTGGTATATGGAGGCCAGAGACTTGCGCTGCGATACTGTCAGCGCGAGGATCCACCTGATCGAAACGAAGTCCACCAGATCTTGGTGGTTGAATGAGGACAGCAACCCAGCGCAGGGCACGCCGCAATAGCGGCGGTAAAGCCGTTATGGAGGAATGGTTGGAGAGGCGCAATGGCACCCTCACCTAACAGCTGACGCAGATACTCTCGGGGCACGGTTGCTTCGGGAAGTATGTGTCGTTAAGACCGGGAGCCGACGCCCGAGTGTTATCACTGCGGGAGCTGCCTTGAGGACACGGTGCAACACACACTGGTGGAGTGCCCAGCTTGGGTCACGCAGCGCCGTGACCTTAACAGTGCGGTAGTCGGCAGCGATCTCACTCTTCTGGCCGTAGTTCTTTCCATGTTCGGGAGCGAGAGCGCTTGGGAAGGCGTCGTTTCCTCTTGCGAGGAGATGATGCTTGCAAAGGACGTGGATGACGATGCTTGGAAAGGGCGGAGAGGGAGTGAGAGGCGACCAGCTCTTTCCCAACACGCTGCAGACGGACCGGGTGTCGCAGGAGGGGTACGGCACCTCCAGCAACCCTACGAGATAGCCTACCACCCAACCCAGCCCGGTCAGTCAAAGCCCTCTTAGCTACGCCCAAATTGGGAATTCAAGGCGTCGACGTATCGAACGACTTCAATTTTGTGGTCACTTGGAGGGTAAAGCCAAATTGGCTTCAAAAAAACTCGGGGTGCTCAATAGTGCGAGACAATATTTCAGGCCGGATCATCGCCTTGAATTTTATAAGGCACAAATCCGGCCGCACATGGAATATTGCTCTCACCTCTTGACTGGAGCAGATATTCGGGGTATCTACTCCTTCCACTTGACCATTCATTCCTTGCATTCAGCGCAGAGTGGCTCGAATTGTCGGCGACTATGCTATTCCCAATCGGCTTGAGCCTCTAGCTTTACGAAGAAACGTTGCATCGCATGTACAAATTACAATGGGGAGTGCTCTGAAGAATTGTTCGACCTTATACCAGCCGCTGACTTCCACCATCGTACCACCCGCCATAAATCTAAATTCTATCCTCACCATCTTGATAGTTGGCGGTCAACTACAGTACGTTTCACACGCCATTTTTTGCCTCGTACAGCAAAACTGTGGAACCAACTTCCGTCAGCGCATTTCCTGAACAAATTCGACATGGGAGCCTTCAAGAAAAGAGCATACGCCTTTTTAAAGGGTTGGCAATGCATCGGTGACTCCCTGGTGTTGTGGATGTTTATCGGTGACCCGGTCACCAGATAGTAAGCAATCTCCGCCGCCCATTGACCCGCATGCCCGATTGACCTCGTATGTCATAAAAAAAATGCTGCCAGCTGTAACTGAAAGCGGCTACTAATTAGCGCAAGGGCGACAGCCACTTGTGGTCGATGGTCGACACAAGTGGTTGGTGGCCGCTACTTTTAATGCGATTGCGTTTTGTATCGGCGTTTAGTGGTCGGTTGCGGCCACACAAATCGAGAAGGCGCCCCTCGCCCTCGTGGCGTGTAGCGACCACCGGCGTCATCAGTCAGTTTGCGACGAGTCCATATAAAATGTACGAACACAAACTGTAGTCCGCAGCTCGGTGGAAGCGTTTTGTGGCTGTAGCGGATGGCCCGTGTGGGGTGACCCTTAATTACTCGTTTTTAGTATTTAAAACCATCGATCAAGGGGTCAGTTATGTCGCTCTCGGTGTAAAAGTTACCCGTGTGCCGTGCGAATTTCGCTCGATTATGCGTAGTAGATCTGTGATGCGTAGTATCTCTACGTGGTCTGTAGCTCGATTATTGACGATGACGAGTTGCGTTGCGTTGCGTTTGCGATGATGGGTTGCGTTCAGTTATATCGCCCGACGACGTCAGACGATGCATGGAGCGTTCTTTGGGCGTTCGTTTGTATGATCGCTCTGAGTAGTGAACGACCAAATTACTGTACAGTCGACTGCATGTCAGTGGTAGCACTTGAAGTAGAAAAACGCCCTTACTGCTTACGAAATAAAGACGCTGTCAATATCAAACTGTTACCACTGATGTGCGGTCGACCATACGATCGCTCTGGGAGCCTAGTACGAGTTTGACACTTACAAATACTTTCATCGTTTTCGTCGACGTTCATACATAAATCAGTAGCGCCCCTGGCCAATTTTAGGAGGAACTTCTGTTTTATGAATGAATGTCGACGAAAACGATGAAAGGATTCTTAAGTTTCAAATTCATACAAGGCCCCCTGAGCTCTGTGCCCTAAGTAACTGAACGACCAAAGTACGCTCCGTGCGTCGTCGGGCGATATAACTGAACACGGAGTGTGTTCAGTTATATCGCCCGACGACGCACGGGGTATATCGCCTGACGACGCACGACTACTATTTCACGGGGTGACCGTTGCGAACGCTCGACGACACGACGACGCCCGCTCACATTACAGGGGCCTAACTCCCGACTGAGTCGAGTTCTGAACCAAATCGAGCTAATGTCAATTCATAAAGCAATGCAGTACGAATTGATACTAACTCGAATTCAAATTCGATTGATACAGAACTCGATCCAGTCGGGAGTAACGCCCCAGTTTGGTGTGAATGCCCGGAATCGGATGATCGCTTTGAGTAACTGAACGACCAAAGTACGTTCCGTGCGTCGTCCACCGTCGTCGATAGACATAGTTACACGTACCCCTAGTGTTAAGGAGATGCCCGAAGTTGCTCGAAGTCGTTCAATAATAACTCCGTGAAAAACAAAAACCGTGAATGATCGAGTGACATTCGCACGACTTTCACACCGAGAGCGACGTAACTGAACACACCCAAGTGAGTGACATTGACAGCCTTGACAGGTTGTACGTGACTGTCAGAACGTCCGCAATTTTGATAGTAGGGATGCTCGATCTTTTGCATTGAATCGTAATGGATCGTAACTTCGTGAATCGATCCACAATCTGAACCGTATGGCATTTAGCATTTAATCGATTGCATTAGATTTCGGAAGATCGTATATTTATAAAAGGCTCAGTACATGTAAAATTATTTATTTTAATGTAATGTGGGTTATTAAAGGCTTATGTCATTTAAAAAAAATGGTATTTATCATCGCAGGGACACCGATGATCGTGGATTCTAATCCCACTTATATTACAAAGCTTACAAAGCTACAGAATCCAACTATCTGCATTTAAACTTTTCAAAAATAATAATTTGGAAAAAAAAATACGACTTTCTGAGCATACGATTCGATTTGGGTGCTAAATCGCATCCAGTGGAATCGAATTAAAAAAGTCGGAGTATCGTATTGCCGTGAATCGAGATCGGGCATCCCTACAACCACTGAACTGAACACAACAACAATCAACAAGTGTCAAGTTGGGTGCGCGCGCGCCGCGAGAAATATAAATTTCATTTATTATTTTTCTTTAACATATTGATGTGATTTTCCCAAAAAGTTTATATCGGACAAACAAAACCAGTGAATCATATATTAAAACAAAGTATTAAAATGGGTCTCTCGAAAACAACAGTAAATGTATTTATAGGATGTTGTTCGAGCGCTTTTCTTATGGAAATTCTGATGACACGGAGGCCTAGCAGCGCTAATTTAGTAACATTTCTACAATTCTTCTTTATTACTCTATATGGGTTTATAGTTACTACCAAGTTTGGCACGGTGAGTCATTTTACTTAGAATTACGTCAATTGTTTTGCTTACAATTTATTTTGTTATTTTCCTTCTGTGTTGATTTATTTCTATTACCACAGAATTTTGTAGTTGGTAAGTAATTAATTCAAAATAATTTAATTACTTAACTTCATCTATTGTCTCTACATTTATCGCTGAATGCGGGAAGTGCAGTACCGGTTGTTGTGGTGATGCTTGGGGGAGACTTATGTCCATCGGTTGACGTTTTTCGGCTGAAATGATGATGATGATTGTCTCTTCAAACATAAAAACACAGCTAAGATTACACAGAATTACACAAAAATTAGGTACCTACCTAACTACAGAGAAAAGTTATGACTAAGTAATTAGATTGATACAAAACTCACTATTATTACTTCATAATCATACACGGTCATACCTGACTCGACAATTTATACTATCATCACCTACAAGATCTATCATTAATCAATTAGGTAGGTACTTACTTACTGTAGGTAATTTATTATTCAAACTAGCATATGCCCACGACTTCACCCGCGTGAATGTCGTTTATCGCATCCCTCGCAAAATGTTCATCTTCCCCATATAAAAAGTTACCTTTATGTTAATCTGGGTAATGATTTATTTGTATGCCAAATTTCATTAAAATCCATACAGCAGTTTTTGTGTAAAAGAGTAACAAACATCCTCACAAACTTCCACATTTATAATATTGTTAGGATATGATTAATTCATTCTCTGCCTAGATTTTCAGCATTACATTCTATTTAATAGCAATGATTAAATTTTTATTATTTTGCCCATATTTTTCTTTGCATTTATAATTTATTTTATCTACATAGTGACTAATCTCTTGACAACTAACCAACTACAAAAACGTTTACTTCTTGTCTTTTTTAGGGTTCCGTAGTCCTACAAAGAACCCTTATAGTTTCGTCATGTCCGTCCGTCTGTCCTAATCCTTTACAGGTTAATAACTTCTACAGTTATAAACATAAGTAAATGAAATATTGTTCAAAAATAGTCTAGATATAGATCTCAATTTTAAAAGAACAAAAAAATCGTGATTACGTATTTTAGGGGTGGCGCCCATACATGTGAAATGGGGATGAAATTTATTTTTTTCGCTGCACCCCCTCTTGTGGGGTATCATTGAATAGGTTTACTAAAATGAAGGCAATGTTTCATACATCAGTTTTTTATCAGGTGTACCATCTGCAAAATATAGCCTGCCCAAGTGGCTTGCGATGTGGCCCCCCCCCCCCCTGACTATTCTAAACTATTCAACGTATAAACTTATAATCTTCCACATTGATAGACCTTTGTAAAAACGTGACGTGTGTTCTTTAACGTGATTATAAATTTTCGAGTTATAGAGAGAAAACTGAAAAATACTTAAAACGTCCTAGTTCAAAGGTCATTGACCTTGGAGAAAAATGGTCTTAGCAAATAATGCTCCTTTAGCTACTTTATATTTGAAAAAATCACAAAAGTAACTTTGTGTTATGTTGACATGACACACTTCTTAAATTTGGCGCCATCTAGTACTAACAACACTCTCTGAGTCGCCAATGCTGCCGTCTATTGTATTTGGCGCTGTATAGCGCGCGCCATCTAGCGGCTACTAACAATACTCTCTGAGTCGCCAATGGTGCTGTATATTGCAAAAACTAACATAGCCATGATTAATATTCGATTTGATTTGTTTGTAACACCTACTTAAGGAACCCTATAATACTGAGCATGGCCCGACATGCTCTTGGCCGGTTTCTAAACACTTAATTCACCAGAAAAAAAAAAGGTACATAATGAATGCTGGCTTCAGTAAAAATAATGCCCATCAGTTTTAGTCATCCTTCATTAGTAATAGCAACTAATATTCTTTCAGGTAGGTCCCAAGATACCACTTAAGCAGTATGTAATCCTAGTCGCTCTCTTCTTCATAACAACTGTGGCTAATAACTATGTCTATGCATTGCATGTACCTTCGACATTGCATATGATTATACGGTAATTATATATTCCATTTCATATCTTTTTATATTGCATTGTGGCTTGGCTTGGATTTTAGAATTCAAATTTTTTCTAAGTAGAGGGTTTAAAAATAAATACTTACCCACCCAGCGTTGTAATACAAGTGTAGGGTATACATACCCTCCCAACTGTAGTATTTCAGATTGTTATAATGAAACCACAGAAATATATAGAATGGCCAAGTTGGCAAGGGGCGCATGTAATCACTCTGTACCATAGTGCAGGGCATTTCAAAGCCTTTTTCAGTACGCCATATGACTTGTTTCTGTAAATACTGTAACAAAAACCTGCAAAAATGCCTTATTGTGCTGTTTCTAACTGCAGAAACAAAAGCTGTAAAGTACATTTGATAAAAGTTAATTTAAAAAAATTAATGACATCAATATGGGAGGCGTAGTTTGTTCGAAAGTTGCCACGCATGAATCGCATGTAAAATTGTGATTACAACCATTCTATCTATTTCTGTAAATGAAACTATATATACACCTCGATTTTTTTTGTTAATTTCTGGTTTTAAATATGTTACAGCTAATTAATATCCCTACTTCTTTTTTCAGATCAGCATCCTCCCCAGCCAGTATGCTGGTATATTGTTGTGTGAAAAAACAAATGCCAAAGTTAACCAATGCCATTGGATCAATACTTATAAGTGCTGGTGTAGCATTGGCAATGTATGGCGGAGCCCCCACAGATGAGGAAAATAAGGGGACATTTCTATATTGGTGCATAGGTGTGTCAATATTATTGGCTACATTAATAACTGGTGCTTTTACTGGGCTTCAACAGGAACAGTTGTATTCCAGATATGGAAAACATCCTAATGAGGTAGGTAATATTATGTATAATTTCAAATGATGATTAAAGAAAAGAAAGAAAGAAAAATATTTATTTGACACAACTGAGACACATACAAAAGAAAGCATATACATGAACAAGAAATAGATATAGTGAAGAAGTAACAAAGCGAGGAAAAAGTCATTGACAGTCAGTTGATTCATCATCATCATTACAGCCGAAAGACGTCCACTGCTGGACATTAAAATCAGAAAATCTGTCTGTTTTTTAATCTGTTTGTCTGTCTGTTGATTGTAATCACGTATTGAAAAAAAAAATGTGTATAATAAGTATTATATCCATTGTCTAGTACCCATAGTACAAGCTCTGCTTAGTTTGGGACTAGATGGTGTTGTGTAAAAAATGGCCCAAAAAGTATTTGGTTCCTGTTGAATTGTGTCTGTGTATCTATGTGCTTTGTGTCAAATAAATGTTTCTTTCTTTCTTTCTATTTATTTATTTATTTAGTGGAAATTCATTCAAATGCTATCTTTTTAGGGTTCCATACCAAAAAGATATAAAAGGAACCCTTATGGTGTGACTCTGTAGTTGTTTCTTTATGCTCCATCCGCTGTTTAACTGAGAGTTATGTTATGAGTGAGGTGGCCCATTCACCTGCAATTTATTTGTGCAGTATTTGTCCCGAATAGTCCGGATCTATCTCACCCCTAAATGGTCAATATCATTGCGCAATTGCAAATATTGCACAATTATATTGTATGTAGGTATATGGGCCACCTTATGACTTAATTTGACATTCATTGTGTCATATAAAATGTTGTTGTTGTTATATTTTAATGATGAACGTTTTTTTTGTTTAATTTCACATAATCAAAAATTAATGCAGTTATAATCATAGTTGTAAGTTAATTATACAAAACATGTTTTTTTTATATAACATAGGAGGGCAAACGAGCATGTGGGTGACCTGATGGTAAGCAATCTCCGCCGCCCATGCACATCCGCAACGCCGACCTTTGCCGTACCTATAATACAAATGGGCCTTCCTTGAGGAGCTGGGGTGGCTAACAAGTTATTCGTACCCACACGCAAAATACACGCCATGCATGGAGTTGCGGAAAATGGCCCGATATTATATAGAAATACCAATACCTACCTATAATATTAAACAAATTCTTGACCAATTAACTTTTTATCAAATCCAGGGTACTTTATTTGTTGCCTACCAATATCAGGCTCTATCCCAGTGGGACATTAAAGATTGTATAATTTTATAATTGTCTATTATTTTTTATTTATTTTATCATTAAAATTAATGGGGTCATCAACTTATCAAAGGAACAGATCAGCAATTAAAAATATCTTAATATACATAGGTACTTTGTACCACTTGCATAAACAAGTTATGATTTGTTATTAAAAACCACATGTTCATGGTAATATTTTTATAGTCTTATTAAATCTTATCTGCTTCAAGACTTAGTTTAGTTAGTCTTAGGTTAGTTGACTTCTAGTTGATTCATCTATGTAGCAGTTAGTAATAATGCCAGTAATTTTGCATGCTGCAGTATGAAAGCATTTTTTATTATTGGTTCTGTATCACAAGTTTTCCCTTATATTTTTGGTTTGATTTGGTTTTCAGATGCTGTTCTACACCCATGCAATTCCATTGCCATTATTCATCGGAATTTCTCCGCAGTTAATGGATACGTCAGCAGATCTTCCAAATGATGCTTGGTTATTAATAGCACTTAACATTCTTTCTCAGTTCTACTGTACACATTCTGTTCATGAATTAGCTACCAAAGAAACATCGGTCACAGTAACATTCATGTTAACTTTGAGGAAGTTTGTATCACTATTGATATCCTCCATAGTGTTTAAGAATAATTTGAATATTTATCATATGGTAGGTACGGTGCTAGTTGCAGTTGGTACATATGTATATTTCGACTTTTTCTCAGCTAGAAAACAAAGACCTGTTAGTATGAAAACTAAATCAAATTAAGTAAATCAGAGCCCTTTGGACATTCCTTTACATTTTATATTTCTAATGACAAAATTGTGATTCACGCATGTGAAATTTCGAATTTTAGATCTTGTATTAAGTTTTTAGAATTTATGAAATGGTATTCCTAGATGCCTATTTATTAACTTTTATAAACATTATTTATACACTGCATTTACTAACTTATATCTGTACACCAAAATAGAGATTTATATTTTTGACATGATTTTAGTACATATTTATAATGTACATGTATTTGTAAGTTTAGTAACTTATACTATTATAAAATAAACACTTAAATATCTTTTAAATCCCACATTTATTAAGTCATCTTAAAAATATTTTGTTGTTAACTAATAGTATCAGTAGTGATTCTTAAACACGAAAATTATACAACTTTGTAAGGTATCTACAGATAAAAAATATACAACCTTACAGCGAAATAAAGTAACTACATTTAAATCGACAAGATGAAGCTGCTTGTACCGTTATATAAGAAAAAAAAGTGTAACCTATGTAGATTCATACACACAATCGCTCTATTCACTTAACATCACTTATATTACAGAATATCTGTCCAAATTTCTTCCACCGCCGCTGCTGCCGTAGTTTTAATGCCTGAAAACATGTTAAATCCAGTTAAAAAACTCCAAAATTGCATGCATCATTTAAGTAGGCTGTAGCTCCATTTTAATCGCAGTAAATTAGCCATTTCCGTATTTTCCGGTTTCTGGAGGGCTGGTCAACTATTTAATCAGCTATCAAATATCAAGTTAAGCTATGTGATTGGTCATCAATTTTGGTAGACTAATCACATCCAACAATAGCACTATTGATTGATAAGATAATTTGATAATTACTATCCAGCTAATATAGCTAGATATTGGAGACTAAATCCTCCTCCCCCAAGGTCATAGTCGACTTCATGATTGACTTGCAGCTTGGGGAAGTGCTGTAATACTGCAAGAGGCGTCACAATAGATCTTATCAGGTCGCAGTGGCTTAAGGGAGTTCAAGACCCCCACCTCTTTCCTCAAAATAATGTTTTCTGTGAGTATTATTCAGCAGTTATTGTCGCCTATCATATTTCGATCAATATACCTACAACGTGAAAAAGAGCTACAATTTGCAGAAAACGCAAGAAGCTTTATATTTTGCGGTCTACTGCGTACCAATCCCCTTAACAATAACTTGAAAACCTGGAAGTAGCTGTGCTTAGTAGTAGTAGAATAGGTATAGAGATCATTATAATGAAGAATTGCTGTTGTAACGACCATTATGTCTAACTTTCTTCATTAGTGAACTTTTAAGGGCCATTTTGATTAAGAGTTGACAAAAACGTATGGATGATAATAATAATATTGTTTGGTATACACGCACCTACCTGCTCTTGCTATCAGAGCCACTGCGTCGGTCGCGAGATCGTGAACGTCGCACGGATGGCGAGCGGCGTCGCACGGACGGCGAGCGGCGGAGCGACCCCGAGCGGCCGCGCGAGAACGAACGTCTGCGCGGGCTGCGACTGCGAGATCTATCAACATAACCATGTTATAACACGTCCAGTCTCGCCAATACTTATCACAGCTCAAATCTACACCTCAAAGATAATTTTAAATAATCAGGACTTAAATTTAATCATGGTAAAAAATCTGATTTAGTTATGTACCGCTTTGTTGAATTGAATCTTCTGTGTTATCTTGTTTAATTTAGTAATTTCCAATAATTGGGGACTCATTCAATATTTACAGTCTACATTACTCAAATCCCTAGTTACCTACACCTTAATCGCCAACACGACTTCTATAATTCTAAGTATAGGCAAGGTAAGGTTCTAAATATAGGATTTAAAAAGTACCGAGACATGGTGAGCCTGCGATGGTTGACCGTTGTGGGGCTGCTGTGAGGCCGAAGGGATAATACTGAGGCGGAGGCGAGTTTCAATGTTATCTTCCGTCGAACGGTGGCATTAATTGGAAGTTTCAAGAAAAATTGCGGTAACACTGGGGAGTCGATCGCCTGTAGGTTGTATTTCTAGCTCGGTGCCACGGTGACGACGAGTGTGTGCAGTCGGTGAAGCATTAGGAGTTACATTCAGGATGTAGATTGTAGGTTCCTACACTGTGTGGCCCTCTATAATGCGTTTTATTCAAGTCCAGGTTCGGATTACGGTTGGGGACTAGGTGATGGCGGTCAGGAGGTAATTTATGAGGACGCAGATGTTGGAGACTTCGGCTGCGCGCAGAAGTTTGGAGAGCCGATCGCTGAAGTTGAGCGGGATGTTGTAGCGAGCGGCGTTCGCGGATGTCAGATTTGTTAACGAGCCGTAGTTGTGGTGAAGACATGTGGTGAGGTCGTTGGTGTGTTGGTGGTTGGTTGATAAAATGGACCTGCAAACGTTCCAACACCCACCACTTTTAATATCTCCAGATCAACTTACATAGCTATTGTCTTTAGCACATTTGATTAATAATTAACATCTTAAAATTAGTTATTAATAAGTATTGTGTCAAAAGCAAATAATATTGATTATACAGGCTGTCCCATTGCTATGATACATGGAGGGAAAGTACTTTAAATATTGGAAATAGGATTTTTTTCTTAAAGAACACTTCGTTTAATTTTTAAAGGCAAGTACTACTGCATTCAAAGATTTTCCAAAAGGGTCTTCCCTGTGCCGGGAATCAATTCTTCAACATTGGCAAAAAAATATCAGCCTGTATTTTTATGCCACCAATCGATAGTCGATAATAAGAATAAAATCACTCCAGCAAACATTGTATCCTAGATTGAAGGATCAGGAGGAGATCACGAAATCCAACATAGCTTAGGTACATTTCAATAAAATGATAACAAGGCCTGCCTTGTCAAGGCAGCAATTCTACTCAAAAATAACCTTATTTTACTTATTAGTTCCATAGACTTCCCTTAATTTCAGCCAACATTTCTTGGGACAGAATATCCTTATTATTTACCCTAACAACAGAAGCCATAAAATACAGGATGGTACTTCTTCACGATTGTGTTAGATCGATTACCAGCTCAGGTAAGATTTTTAATAATCTGTTAATGCATATTTCTTATTTTTCAAGTAAAATGAAGTCAACATTAACAATATTCTAAATACTTTCCCTCCATGAAGCATAGTGATGGGACACCTGTATAGTCATGCTAATTGAAGCAAATATTCTCTTTCAAAGTAAATAATGATAATGTATTGTATATTATCACATTATACCTTGAATTATTTAAATATAATGTACGTTTTTAAAGAATACATTTACTCCCCCTTTAATGTGTCAATACTTTTTGTATTATAAATACAGTTATAACCATTCTTAATGACATAATCATTGTTAATCCCCATCATTTTGAAATAAAATATTTTATAAACATCAAAAATATAATGAATAATTTGTATGTTCCATACCTGGAGTATCGGCGTTCTCGCCTGGTACGGCCATTCGACATTTCAACGCGAATGCGAGTGCCACAGCATCGACTAAAAAAAAGAATGAAAAAATATTTCTTAGCCCAACTTTGTATCTATTAAAAGAAAAATATCAAAGTTATCAAGTATTATCTAGCATTTAACTTTTAGTTTAAACATAGCTTTACTGGATGTGGCAGCAGTATCTTTGTTTATTTAGATAAATCTTCATTTCAGCCACTATCGGATTTGCCATAATCGCCACACTTGGCAGGCGGGTTGGTGATTGCAGTTGCTTGGTTAAATACCTACTCGGGGAACACTGCTGCCCATCCTCTGGTGAATCCCTTAGTCACCTTTTAGGACAACCATGAGAAGAGATAAGGGATAATTTAGATAAATATTTGTTTTGAAATGTTTACAGGATTTAGGGCCTGTTTCACCACCTGCTGATAAGTTCCGGTTAGCTTATCTGGTAGATAGTGCCTAATTAGTAATTGTGAAACAAGCCCTAAGAATAAGAAATCCTATTTTACAAAGCAATCCTTATTCAGGCTATTCATAGCTACTTTTTCTTAAACTTGAAAATGCTGGTTTCTACAGAAAATGCATAATGTACAACTTTGACAATGATATTTTCGGGAATGGAAAGTGTGTGTGTGTGTTTAGTTGTAGTTTTAGTTTAATGTGTTTATTATAGTAAACAAGACCTCTATGGAAATTATCTGACAATAAAGATTAATACAATTCTATTATAAAAATGTTCCCCATTCCAAGACAAGTGTTTATCCATGTAGGGACAACACATCTCAGTCTTAGTATGGAGGTATCATGATCTGGCACACTTATGACTCAAGCATTTCACATTGAGGGTGAAATGGATCTAAGGAGTGTGCTGCACATTTAAAACTTATTAACAAGCCAATGAATTAATTGTTTGGGGTGGGATTTGAACTCGCAACCTATCTATCGGCAGTCGACGCCATAACCGCCGTGCTATAATCGGTTTAAGATATGATGTGAAATAGGCATACAGGTTCAGATATAACAAAATATTGAAAAATTGTTTAAAGTAAAAGTGAGATAGTGAGTGTTGTATAAATTCTTAAAATGCCAACTAAGGACTGAATATTCAATGTAAAATCAGTGTGGTAATAATAGTTCTATAGAAGTAGGTAGGCAGTGAACATATTTATTATCTTGCCTGTGAACTTGGTATTTGTAATATTTTCTAGATTTATCTACAGTTGGTTAGGGTTGGTCTAAAGAACCGACCACCTTCCAAATGGGTCAAGTGAAACTAAAATGGCGGATGACAGCTTCAGAGGAATTATAAATTCGTGTCTGCGTTGCAGATGTACTTATTTACTTACGTGCCGTCCATTCCTCGCACGGCATCTTCAGCGTCACGTGGATCTTCATATTCCACAAACGCAAATCCTGGAGGGTTTCTTGCCACCCACACATTCCTTATATTGCCATATTTAGAGAAGACTTTCTCTATTTCATATTTTGACGCATTTGTACCAAGATTCCCCACGTAAACTTTGCAAGAAAGATCCCACTCTCGGTAGCGAGACATCTGGAAAGTGTAAAAGCAACGTGTAACATATGTACGATGTACGACGCCATTTTGTCGGTATTCTCACGTTATCAGATTACAGTTTATACGGTAAAATAACAACTTACTTTTATATTAACACGCAGTTAGTAAATTTACAATCAAGAAGTACTTAGACAACTCAGATATTATTAATTGAAACGAACAACGCACTTTCACCCTTTTTCTGTGAACATCGAAAACGCACAGAGAAAATAATCGAAAACGGAATAATGTAATCAGTGTTGCCAGGTCCCATTTTCAAAATCCGGGAGGCTTATTATGAAAAAAGCGGGAGATATATTGAGGAAAAGTGGAATAAATCGGGAGATTATGTTTTTCAACAAAAATCATTTTTTTTGAAGTAACCCGGTATTATATTTTGTTACTATTGCAGTTGTAATATTAAAATCAAAGCAGTTTGATATTTTACTGCACTATGTAACAAGTGACGGAAATATTCAGGGCAGCAACTTATCCGTCTGTTTCATTTTATGCAGTTTTTTTTGCCAGGTTTTGAACTTATTCCTATTAATAGGCTTTATACAGGGATTGAAAAAAATCGGGAGCTTTTATCGAAAATCGGGAGATCGGGAGATTTTTAGGAAAATCTGTGAATCTCCCGGAAAATCGGGAGACCTGGCAACAGTGAATGTAATGTAGTGTTCCCAGCGCGCCAGTGCTGCCAGTATGTTTTTGTCAAAACTTACCTTAGCGTGATCAAAAAGTTACCTTTTCTGGTTTTGTTTTGCAGTATTTTAAGTTGGATTGCCAACTTACGTGTGTTGAAAATTATTAAGTAAATTATGAAGAATAGAACATTTAAGTAGGTACGTACCTAAAATATGGGACAAAGTCAAGTCACAAATTACGTCGTACAGTAGCGCGAGCGAAGCGGCCGAAAAGTTTTTTGGCATTTGCAAAACCATCACAACCACCATTTTAAGCGCATTTATTTGAAAAGTAGTTTTCATTATTATATATTTACCATTATTGAGCTTCCTTGAATTATGCTTGAACAAAGTTATTACAGATAATCCAAAAATCTAAATATGTTTTGTGTAAGTAGGTTGCTTTCAATGTTTTTCCAAGTAACAATATTTTAAGGCTTTGGCGTTTCCTGGCTGTAGGTGCACTTAAGAAGAAACGCTCATACAATCACCGTTTTGATATTGAAATAGGTATATATAATTTTGTGTCCTTTGTATTAATTAGTGAGAGATAGAAAGAGGTTACGTTACTCATATAGTTGTTTAGGTATAATCTTTGTTTCTGCTTTTGGTATAATTCCAACATTGCAATAAAATAGGTTAATCGAATTCGAAAAGTTACCTTCTGGGGTACGTTCACTTACTACGCACTCAGTGTGAAAGTCGCCCGGTGCGAATATCGCTCGATCATTGACGATTTTCTCAGAGTTACTGAACGACTTCGGGCGACCTCATGAAACTGACACTAGAACAATGAAGCACTGACAATTATGACAATCGAAACCTCAAATTATCTGTCATTTCATACTATTATCTGTCAACATGACAGCAGGGCGTCTTTTACCCTACTATTTCACGGGGTGACCGGTGCGATCGCCCGACGACGCCCGCTCACAATACTGAACGGTTTGGTGTGAACGCCCGGACGATCACTCCGGGTAACTGAACGACCTAAAAACGCTCCGGGCGTCGTCCGCCGTCGTCCGACGATAATACTGAACGTACCCCTGGCAAAGCTGGTAGTGTTGCCAGTGCGCTCTTGTTCTGTGATCACTACTGTTCACTGTCAGGTAATTTTTGACAAAATGTAACCTTTTGTGCCTTTTATAAAGCTTTTATAATTTTAATTATCTTATATTATTTAACTTTTTATATGAGGTATTTTAATGCTCTTTTAAATAATTAAGGGAATTTTTAGTTGACAGAAGTATGTTCAGTATTTTGAGTAAATTATAAAGCACATAGTGCTTAGATATTTCGGAAATGTGAGGTAACATTATGAAATACCTACCTGGTGGTTTAAGCCTCCTTGGACTGCTTGAACAAAGTTGCTCTAGAATAAGCTCAAAAATAAAAATATTGATTTTGTAAGTAGATTGTTTTTAACCTTTAAAGGGAGTTTTCTACCTCTAGGTACCTGTAGGCACTCAATAGCACCAAAAAAATCTCGGTTTTGATATTAAAATACAGTTAGTATTAAAGCAAGTGACAATAGGCTCGCCCCCTATTATATGGGACTATAACATAACTGGCGAAATGTGGGTGTACCATTACACCTCTGCCTAATCCTGCGGGGAAATACAGGCGTGATGTTTATGTATTAAAGGCGGGAAAGAAAGAGCTTACGTTACTCATTTTATGGTGGTCTTCGGTTCTGTTTATTAGTTCTGTTAGAATGGCAACATTGCAATATTTGCAATAAAATATCCAATTCGATTAGGAAATGTTACCTAAAAATTCTCTTTGAGTCGTCGTGTAACCTGAAAGTAACCTGACGGGGCAAAAGTTACCTAATAGATGGAAACATAAGTAACCTCCTGGCAACACTGATAATGAATGAAATCAAATCAAATGATCAAATGAATGAATGAATGAATGAACAGATTACAGATTTGAATGAAAATAATGGATGGCGATTGGTTGATTAGATTTTTTTGAAGAATGAATGATTTTATGCTTAACAGTTTCTCAGCTATATAATGTACTCTGTGAGTAGGTACTAGATCTGTGCTTACAGACCATTGAATCAATGTTACAGACAGGCTTAAATGACCATAGACAAGACCATGGTCTCCTGAATAGTGGCATCACTATTCAGGAGACTCGAGTCCGATTTACCACTCGAGTCTTTTTACAATTTAATTCGAATACTACTCGAGTGGTTGAGTCACTCGAGTGGTTCAAGAGTCATTAAAAACCGGCCAAGTGCGAGTCGGACTCGCGCAGTAAGGGTTCCGTCCTCTCAACGACCTGATACCCCATAAAAACTAATTTAATTTACGAGAGTTTACCAAAAGACATCAACGCACAGTGTACGAAATATGCATTTTTGTATGTCTTTCTTACGCTGGTACCACCACATATGTCTATGTTTGTCTTATTTTTAGTATTTGTTGCTAAACTACATAATATGCACTATAATCTGACCAAGTTTGACACCGGTATATATTACCGTTTTTAAGATAGAGCAGGAACAAAAACGTTGAAAAAAATGCATGTTTTTTGAGGTTTCTTGTATGGGGACCCCCTTTGGTTTTAGACTTTTTTTTGTTTTTAGTATTTTTCGTGATACACCTCATAGCAACACATATTCTGAGAACATTTCAACCGGTTACCTATTACCGTTCAAAAGATACAGCCCTGTGACAGACAGACGGACGGACAGCGTAGCGAGAGTAATAGGGTCCCGTTTGGAACCCTTCAGGTACGGAACTCTAAAAAACGAAAAGCATGGAGTTTTATTTCGAAACATCGTCAGTCTTATAAAATCAACATTAATATATCGAAATTAATATTGATATGCTAATAAAACCGGCCAAGAGCACATCGGGCCATGCTCAGTATTATAGGGTTCCTTAAGCAGGTCTAATTACAAACGAATCAAATCGAATATTAATCATGGCTATGCTTTTTTAGTTTTTGCAATAATCGGCAGCATTCGCGACTCAGAGCGTGTTGTTAGTAGCGCCATCTAGCGATAAATTCAAGAAGCCAAATTGAAGAAGTGTGTTCAACATAACACAAAGTTACTTTTTGTGATTTTTTCAAATAGAAAGTAACTAAAGGAGCATTATTTGCGAATATCATTTTTCTCTAAGGTCAATGACCTTTGAACTAGGACGTTTTAAGTATTTTTCAGTTTTCTCTCTATAACTCAAAAAATTATAATCACATTATACTCGAAATAATTTTAAAAGAGATTTTTCACAAAGGTCTATCAATGTGGAAGATTATAACTTTCTACGTTGCATAGTTTAGAAATGGCAGGGGGGGGGACACATTGCAAGCCACTTTGGCGCGCTATATTTCGCAGATGGTACACCTGATAAAAAAGTGGTGTATGAAACATTACCTTCATTTTAGTAGACCTATTCATTGAAACCCCACACGAGGGGGTGCAGCGAAAAAAATTTTTTCATCTCCATTTCACATGTATGGACGCCACCCCTAAAATACGTAAAAACGATTTTTTTATTCTTTTAAAATTGAGATCTATATGTAGACTATTTTTTAACAAAATTTCATTTACTTATGTTTATAACTGTAGAAGTTATTAAGCTGTAAAGGATTAGGACAGACGGACAGACGGACAGACGGACGGACATGACGAAACTATAAGGGTTCCTTGTAGGACTTCGGAACTCTAAAAATTTGCAAAAACGGTCTATCCATAAAATCAAACAAACATAAAATGGAAAAGAGTTCTTAAGAATAAAAATCCTTCTTTTCGCATGTCTCGGTGAGTGATTGGCGAGTGAGTCAATATTTTAGTCGTGTTTTTATTTTCGATATCGCTCGAGTAAAATTGTACTCGAGTCGCATCACTATGGTACAATAATAATCGAGATGTACAGTCGACTGCATGACAGTGGTAACACTTCAATTCGAAAATCGCCCTTACTGCTTACGGAATAAAGATGCTGCTAATGTCAAAGTGTTACCACCGACGTGCGGTCGACCGTACCTATGGAGGCGCCCTATTCTTCTATATCTACACTCTACCTCGTTTGTACAAAAATGGCTAAAATTAATATCCACTCTATCCACGTTTTGCCCTTCTAGAGATAGGAATTTGACATAAGCTCCATACAAAATATGTCAAATTTCTATATCTAGCAGGTTAAATCGTAGATAGATTGGATATAAATTTTGGCCGATAGAAGAATAGGGCACCTCCATAGGTACATCTCGATGATTATATGCCACGCGTATTTCGTAGGTATTTCTAGTCCATAGGTGTCATAGGTAAGTAATGAACAAATAAAATTGGACAAGACCAGCCAGACAACAATGAATAGTAGGCCACACAGAGTACATTTGTATATATGAGATAGAGTGGTCACTCTAAAGATGTAGTACAGTGGCGTCGCCTGGTGGTCGGAACAGGCAACTTTTGCAATTATATATAGCTATACATGCATATATAGTCTCTGCAGTCTACTGTACTTATTATGTTTTAATATTAAAGTTCATAATCATTCACTTCATGAACAGCCGCAAAGTGTCGGAAAAGGCACGGCTGGCTGTTCATGGGGGAGTGTTAGTGCCTACACTTATGTATGGTAGTGAAAGTTGGGTATGGCAGAAGAAACATGAAAGCAGAATAAATGCAGTAGAAATGAGAGCTTTGAGAAGTATGTGTGGTGTAACTTTGAGAGATAAAGTAAGGAATAACATGATAAGGGGAGCGTTGTGGAGTGAAAGAAGATGTAGTGACAAAGATTGAGAAAGGTATGTTGAGATGGTTTGGACATATAGAGAGGATGGACGAGAGGAGATTGACGAAACAAGTATACGAAGCGAATGTGGATGGAAGAGTTGGAAGGGGACGACCTCGGCGAACGTATCGCGATCAAATCGCGGATGTTCTCAAAAAATGCCAGGTTAAGAGTTCTCTAAACCGACGAGCATGCATGACGAGGTTAATGGACGTAGATGAAGCGAAAGAGGTGTGTCAGGATCGTAGCAGGTGGAAATCCATAGTCTCTGCCTACCCCAATGGGAAACAGGCGTGATAATATGTATGTATGTATGTTTCGTCAATCTCCTCTCGTCCATCCTCTCTATATGTCCAAACCATCTTAAAATGGTTATGTACTTGTAAAAAAAAAATATAGCTATTTTGCCTTTGAAAAATAATTGGCCGCTACTTCATTTTTTTAAATATGTATACGCCTCTACAAGGAACAACAGGGTTTTTGTTACATAGAGTATATTCTGCAAAACTGTACTTAAGTAATAACGATTATCAAATTCTAATCCGCACACCTAATTGTTTAAAAATAACAGTCTAACATCGTCTTTAGAAAGTAGGTTATGATTTATAATACAGTTTACATACTCTAGATATACCCAAACCACGATTCGACAAACTGAGCCTTCGGTCAAAGGTACGTCGGTAAAAGAAGCCATCGGCAAATAGTGTTTCGACGAAAAATAATTCGGGGAAACGTGCGTCGGCTAAATGTACATTCGACCAAGTGTTGCATCGGGGAATGATACGTTCGACGAATAGTTGTCGGTAAAACGTGTTTCGGTGGATCGTATTTCCGTGAAACGTAGTGCTCCCCTTTTCTTTGGATACAATAGAATAAAAATGTCTAACCTTTTTTTGTCAAAAAGTAGTGTCCTATTCATGATAGATCATGAAATACATAATCGATTAGAATTGATTATCATCACAATCGATTATTTATATTATAATCGAATAGCTCATCACTACTTTTTGTTATTTATTTGTCAAACAGCTGAAACAGCTGATTGTTTCATAGAATTGCGATGAATTTGTAGAATTCACTTGAATAAAACCGAAATAAATAACGAAGATGGACGTGGTAGGACTTTTGAACAATATAAACGACAATTCGAACATGTTTGCTGTGAAAACATGGACGTCCGAGTGGTCAAACAATTTTCAAGACAACCAAGTAAGTATTGATTTTTCGGTATAACACGACACGAAACACCGAAGTTATAAAATTTTGTGAAAAGTAGGCATGTGATGATTTAAAACAATTCAAAAACCGCATGATGATAATATCAAACAGGAAGTGTTTTGTTAGGTTACAAGGGTAAAGAATTGTAATAATAGAAATCGGTATCCTTGAATTCAATGTTATCGTGTTCGATGTAAGAATAGATTTGGAAATAGTCCGTTTACGTTTATCAGTTAATGAAACTCGTAAAGTACGTATACTTTCCTCACTAAAAAGATTGGTGCAATTACTGTAAGAAATGCTTAAAATATTTTTTCAAGTAATTTAAAACTTGTTGGAAATATTTTTTTACTTGGTCTGAGGTTGGTTGAGTTTATACAAATATCTATTAAATCGTTATTGAATTATGAAACTATTCTTTGTCTCTTGTTAACCAATGTGTTATATCGTCTGGTGAAAGAGATTGTATGCTATTTGTATATTCTCTGCAACATCTTTACGGGATGTCAAAATACCTACGCTGCGTGGCAACCCCACTTACCCCGCAATGTGGCCCATAGTACATGAGCGGTCAAGTAAACAAACTAGGGCTGTTGATATTTTTTAAATATTAGATTTTCGATATATCAATATTTTTTTAAATATACAATCTGAGTTCGATATATTGAAAAAAAAAGATATTTTGATATATTGGCCAAATTTCATGATTCTAGGTCAATGCGAAGTACCCTATAGGTTTTTTATGTGAGTTTGCGAGTATCAAAATGTGACATAACCATATGATTGCCTTGACTTAGAAGCTTATTTTTTATGTCCTAGGGACAGCCAAACTTAGTATTTGATATAATTGCATTATTTATTACTACTTGAAAATGATTTTAATCAGCACACATCTCTGGTACGAAACACGAGCATCGATATCAATACTTTTTAGTTTTGATTACTTACTTCCCTAGCTATGGCCACCGTAACGGTGGCCCGGATATTGTAGGTATACCACGCTTATTTCGTAGGTATTACAGGTCCATAGGTACAAGTCAATGGGTTGGACACAAAAAGTACCTAATACTTCAAAATTTCAACAAAGTTGTAATTATTTGGCAAGTGCTGTCTAAGCCTAAATATCAGTTATTGTTATAGTACCAGGCCCCTCAGAAAGTATTGCGAAAAAAAGTTTTTATATATGGGAGACTGGCCAGTTATAATGTTTTTCGAAAATATGATTATTTATAAGTAAAAATAAGTAAGTTCCAATTTCAAAATTTCCCTCCACATTTTTTGCGAGTTAATTCAAAGTATTGTGCATAGATTACTATATATACTAGAGATAGATGCGCAACTGTACATTCTGTTTATCATTGTTACGCGTGTGCTCACTCATAGAGGGCGTTAAAAGCAAAGGCGCGTAAATTTAAACCGGCAGTTACTGATTCTTCCCAATGTACTTTTTCTTAAAATCAAACATTAATTGCATTGCACGTAATAGGTGCAATGCAATTAATGTTTGATTTTAAGAAAAAGTACATGCGGAAGTATCAGTAATTGCATTGCACGTTATAGGTGCAATGCAATTAATGTTTGTATTACTACATTTCTTATTAGAAGATATAAATAAATAAAACAAAGGATATGGTTTTTAACTATTTATTATTCATAAAGTTATTAAGTACATTACCTACGGTCTGTTTTCTGTCTTGTCTTATTTAGTAAACAATATTGACATCTCTATTCAAATAACTACTGATAAAATATAATTACTAGTTTTGCACATGTAATTAGGTTAAAAAATGTTAATTATTGTGTGAAGTTGTTAACATAATGTCTATTAATAATTAGTATTGACGAATTGTCAATGTGAAAAATGTTAAAATACATGCCAAGATTGTTTACTAAAAAAGACAAGTAAGAAAAAACAAAGATTATACACTTTGCTCGACATACATAGTCCATCGATAATAATATCTAACGTTCGTATTGTTTACAGTAAATTCTAAATGAGTTAATAGTTGCAGAACTAAGAAATTTGTTCAGATACTTATAAATAAAATGTTTGTTCCCCTTCCAAAACTTGTGCATTGTAATCACAAATCCACTCTATGAATCTCCTGTTCATTCTGGATAGACTTCAATTTTTAAATAAACATAGATAAAACATTTTTCAAACTAGTATATTTTAATATTACTGTAATATGTGTATATTCAAAGCACTGGGTTTTGTTAAGTAATTGTACAAACATTTCTTCACAATTAAAGAAGGAATAACATATTTTGCATAGTAGTTACTTTGTTTATCATCTTGATTCAAATACAATGATACATTTGTACAAGATTAAGCAATACAATAATACATTTACAATAATTTATGTTGAATTTAAATATTTATTAAGAAAACATTTAACATTTATAAAATTTGGTCATTAAACATTTTAATTGTACAGTCCAAATTCATAGAAAAACCGAATTGAATATTACTGTATGTTCAACTGGGTTTTTCTACGAGTTTGATAATATTTTAGAGCCTGAACTTTTATTTTATCATTATCATCAATTTTTGTGTGTCTACCTTTTAATATTTTATTTACATTAGTGCACCAGTTATAGACTATTAATTTAATTATCAAATTTACTATACAAGTTTTTAAATTTTCTTTGTGTGTATCACATGTTAAAAATGCGAATTCAACAGTAGAATATATCAACAATTTAATTCTTTGACCTAGCCCGGTCTTGTGAGAATCATTATTTAATTTTTTTTTTATTATTTTGATTATATTTTTCACACATGTTAAAAAGTTTTGGGAGGGACGCTGGAGGGACTTTCTTGTAACATCTATTGAATGAATGAATTCATCTACTTGTGGCGGGGTTGTGTCGCTCAGCTCATTGTTGCATCTACTACATGATTTACATACACGATTTTTCAACTTTTTGATGACATACCCCACCACATATTTCTTAGTCTCTGCAACTATTTTATTTTCAGTTTCTTCTGAACTCCCTCTTGCCAAATTTTCTATTTCTGAATCCTCACGTATTTGTTCATTCCTTGGGGGTAGTGGAACTTCATTTTTTGCCAGCAGGCAATCCAAATTATGCAACATTTTATTGGCATCTTCCTCACAATTTGCCCCCAAGGAATGACTAGAATTTAAGTTATTAACTAGTAGAGTTTTGTAAATGCTTTCGAATTGTTGGCAAGAGGGGTTAATATTTCTAGCCCCGTGGCTCCTTACAGAGGAGAAAAAGTTTTCCACAGGGTCTTGATTAAAGTTTCGCATTAATAAATTATCAATATTATGTTCTTTGCTAACATATTGCCACAAATCTTTTATGGTCACAATATTATGGATCCAATTTTTTAAGGATGGAACTTGTTCGTAATTTATAGATACGGTCCCATCCCTTTTTTTTATTTCTCTTTTATAGCGCATGGACCTTAAAATTGGTACAACTTTGTTCCATAAGGAAAAATGTTCCGAGTTGTTTTTTAAACAGTTTTTTAAAACTTTATATGTTTTTTTATATGAACCTCCATTCCATGAGTCAAACAATTGATCGAATAAAAGGAGTAGATCTGCTGTATCTTCACACTCTTGCGGTAGTAAATTATGTTCTGAAAAAAATAAAAATAAAATATAGAAAATCACACTAATATTATAAATGCGAAAGTTTGTGAGTGTGTATGTTTGTATGGTTGTTACTTCTTCATGTTGTAACAGCTGAACGGATTTGGATGAAATTTGGCACACAGATAGACCATAACCCAATTCAATTCCTTATTTGCATAACATGGGTATATACAGAGATGTTACATGATATTTTTTGTTTAACCACATTCAGCTTTCCGGCATGCAAAATTAAGTTATTCATTTTCATAGGTAAACAAAATCAAAATGTTAAAATTGGCTAAGTCAACGAGTACGTACATAATTGTCATATAAGTAGTATAATTGCAAATAATAATAAAATGATAATAATTCCTAAGCTTTACCAATATTTACTTTGCACATTCATTAATAGGTATAATTACATTGATGTCATTTGATCTTTGTCATTTTCTAATATAAATCATTATCGGTAATGTTGGGAACTAGTAGTCTAGTAATAGATACTTACTTGCACAAAATCTTAGAGCACCTGATACCCTTTGGCTGAAAACTTGCGCTGCATGTTTTACTTTCATTTTGGGTATCTTTTCTGGAAGGACATGAGCTTCCGTCAATTTGTTGCACATTCTTAATTCATCTTCACCTGTATCAATGTCCAAAAGTAATTTTAAATGTTCCCATTTGGCAGTCTTTACTTTATTTTCTTGAGTAAATCTTAATTCTTTGGTTAGAAGGTTGTTCCGAATACCTTTCAGTAGGTGTGGTGGATCATACAATGGGAATACTTTTTTATTTTCAATTATAAAACCATTGTCTCTAGGTTCTTTGCCTAACCTCAAATAATCTGCTTTTGTCTCACTTATTAATTCATTAATCACTTTGGTATTTGTAGTTGATTGATCACAGACAGTTGCTACAACTACCAATCCAGCCAGAAAAAGTTCTTTTATTATATTTTTAATTAACTTTTTCAGTATGCCTGCCTTTGTAGCGCTTTTGCAAAAAGCAAAACAGATGGGTTGCTTGTAACGAGCTTTAACACCTTTAACCATAAACACTAAAACGTGGTCTGCAAGATTTTCAGTCCTCTCACCATCGCCAAAATCTTCAAAGCCGATTATTTGGTCCAGGGCAGTATTGTAATGCAACGATGGCGATAGTGACATCTCATCAAACATTAATTGGCATAATCTTTTCTCCATACCCAATTTATCTGATGCATCGCTCAATTGTTTAAATATCATTGGGTTTAGACCTGGTGTTAGAGTTATTAGCTTGAGAACATCTTGTAATGTCCGTTTTGAGGGCAATGTAAATAATTTCTGCAAGAAATTATAAGCCTTTGGGCTTTTTTTATAAATGGATAGTGCTAACAATTTTTCATCAGTTGTGAATCGTCTTCCACGGCTTTTTTTATTATGCTGTGTTAGCTGCATAGTTAGCAATGTCTGAGCAGGCATAGGCAATGATTTCAGAACCTTACTAAACAATTTGGTTTTAGTCATTTTTTTTGCTGCTGTCACTTCATTCTTTTGTTCTTTAAGTTTATTCCTTAAATCAACTATTTTCTTTAACATTTTCTTTACTTTCATATTGGTGTTTCGTCTCACGTTTTTTCCTGAAAAAAAAAAAATTTTATGTATTGTTTAAACCATGTTTAAACTCAACTTTACTATTGATTAATATGATACATTATAGAACCTGTTATTGAAATTACTGAAAACCTCTTAAGGGGTCATTGTACTCATCAGTATGAACAACTTTTACTAAGGGACCAACACTTCCGAATTCGCGAAAAAAAAATCTGCTGATCCCTATGTTTTGTCGATTCATGTGAACAAAAATGTAGGGATCACCGCTTTTTTTCGCGATTTCAAGATTTTTCCCATAATAAAAGTTGTTCATAATGATGAGTACAATGATCCCTTAAGAGGTTTTTAGTTATTTCAATAACACATTGTATTGTGGATCAGAATTAGATTATCACTTGCTTTAACGGTAAAGGAAAACATCGTGAGGAAACCTGCACACCAGAGTGCTCCATACAGTTCTCAATGATGTGTGTAGTCCGCCAACCCGCATTAAGCCAGCGTGGTGGACTAAAGCCTTAACCTTCTTAAGAAGTGGCTCATGCCCAGCAGTGGGACAGTGTGGGCTGATTATGAATATGATAAATAAATCCATGTGTTGTGAACACCAACAAGAAAAACCATGGAATTTTGATATTTTGGGTAAACTTCCAAAAACATAACAAAAACACAGACCAGAAACAAAGAAAAGAGAACAACTCACCAGCTGGAATTTGAGTTATTATTTGTTGTGAAACAAGGAATTCAGAAGAATGTCCAGGATTACTGTGCGTTGGTTGAATTTCTATAAGCCCTTCAGCTTGGTTATCTGCTATATTAGATGCTTGAACTGCAGCAGCAGGATCTGAAATGTAAGTTTTAGAAGTTTCATAATTGGTTATAAAAATTAACAATTTAAGTTGTCAAGTTGTTGTTGAATTCTGAAAGTCTGACAACTGGTTCTAGCCTTAGGATGTCAGTATTACCCAGTATTGTGGATGTCTGATAGCAGCTGCTTCATGTATAAGATACTGATGTTCAGCTGCATCTGGTTAGACCGGAAGCCGAACCCAACTTAATTTACAGACAGAATACACAGGCCATAGTAATACAAATTCTATGAAATTTCAACTGGCTACCTATAACTATACAAGTACTATTTATTAACTTTATATTAGAGTTATGACACTCATACAAGAGGCACCTCAAATATCCCATACAAATCAACAGAATGTCACATCACACTGTGATCAATCAATCACAGTGTGATTGCTGTGATGATCACAGCAATCACAGCAATCTGTGTTTTGGTCTGCAGGGTACGGGTGCCGGTGAAATTACAATCACATGAGACTTTCCATCTTCATGTCTCAGTTTGGCGAACTGACTTTCGGTACCATTTAGGTAAAGCCTAGGTGGTATTGAAGTTGTTATGGGCAAAGGTAACTGCTTAACATCAGGTGGGCCTTTAGCTCGTTTTGCCATCCTATACTATAAAAGAGTTACTCATACAAACTCATTGAATTTGCATGTCCTATCTAACTCTACTTTATGTTACTTTATTTTGAACCAGAGAATATATTTATTAACTTCACATTACACAACTTCTCAAATGTAAAATTGGCCATTGCCCATTCATTTTCTACTTGCATGTCAGCATTATGTAGAAACCCATGCTGCAGTTACAAGTCTAATTAGTCGGTATGCTGCTGCCTCTACTTGATAAAATGCCTTAGTCACCTGTTAAGATGAGTATGGGGTAGTGTAGTTTTTTCTACTGCCTAGATGTGGTTATAATATTTTTTAAGACTTACCAAGGTTTAATGTAGGATATGCTGTTTTAGCCAGTCTTTTACTTTGAGGGTAAAAAAAACGATCTTCGAAGTGGTGATTGCAAATGCGATAGTTTGTGTATATATAATTGTAATCCTTGTCCTCTAATCGTCGTCCTACTACCTCTTTCCATTGTTCAAATTTTTCCAAAGATGAGAGTTCTGGTTTAGGAAAACGATGTAAAACATCTGAAATAAATTAAATATAATGTGATTCTCTAGCAGAAAATGTAGTAGCTTATTATATTCTAATCACAGTTTAATGGCTTCATTATGCGAGTTTTGATTCTATTAGTGTCAAGTAATTCGCGATAAACGACATTCACGCGGGTGAAGTCGCAGACATAGCAATATTATAATAATATAATATTTTATTATTATAATATTATCATACAATGTGACTGGCTACTGTGAATGTATAGCAGTACCTACTCATATTCATACAATATACATATTTCAGTTTTTTTTTTTTTTTGTTATACCACTCATCAAATTTCTTTGACAAGTGTGACTTTGATCAAAGAAATTGGATGATTTTCATCACATTTGTATGTATTTCAATACTGATAAAAGAAATTCGATTGGCTAATGAGATTGGACATAGAAATTTGACCAGTGGCATACCACCCTAACATGGACTGATAATGTAAAAAATTACAAGTATAACCAGTATAAATACTTACCGAACTGATCACATTCGAAAACACATCGCGATCTTTGAGGCATTTTTATTAAACACTAAATAATCACAGGGCAAAAAATTGTCCGTACAGCAAAGCAGTGGTAAATCGTTAGGGCAAGAATCGAGTCAGTTGTATCAAGCTATAGTTATCGTGGTAATAGAGGGAATCACAAAGTCCAAAAAGCACAGCAGGGTCACAGAAATAACAATAAATATCAGAAATAACAACGCCGGGAACTCTACACGAAAGTTTTCAAAGTATTTGAATTTGAGTTTGAAACTTTGAATTTGACAGTTTGACAGCAACGGAATCATATTGGTGACAGAATTGCCACATATATAATTAAAAACTCCTCGCAAATTATGTTTATTTTATAAATTAGTGATACATGTCATAGGTAAAGCACATTTAATAAAATAAATATGCCTATAAAATTCAAAAATACTTAAATATAAAAAGTAATTACCATATAATTGTAGTTCATCGTATTCAAATTTATTTTTCTTATTGTATTTTCCATTCTGTGAATTAACAGTTTCTGAGAATGCAACACCGTCGTCGAGCACTCTATGGCCGCGTTCGCAGTTAAATTTTTGAAGCTGCTTAAGCTGCGTTCTGACATTGTTATATTTAAATAATATCGGTATGTGTGCCATCTAGTGATTTTAAATGTAAACTGAGCTATTTATTTCGTTGTGCTCACAAATAGATGGCACTTCAAGCAATTAATCAGTACTTGATTTTTTAATGTTCCGAGTTGCACCCCTATGGTATTGTGTCTCACTGAAATATGGATCTGCGCCGGGAACATTTTAGAGCTATGATTTTATACGATTTCAAGTGTCGCCTGAAACCGGATGAATCGTACGATAGACTTCAAATGGCATTCATGGATGAAGGCCCTTCCAAGGCAACCGTGTATCGTTGGTATAACGAATTCAAGCGCGGTCGACCAACTTTGGGGGATGACGAAAGAAGCGGTCGCCCTTTGACGGCTGTTACCGAAGAAAACGTGCTAGCAGTGAAAAATTTAATCCAAGACAATAGGCGAATTACATATCAGGAGATTCAACACATATTGAAGATTGGATCGGGAAGCGTTCACGAGATTCTACACAGCCATCTTCGCGTGAGGAGGATAGTATCACGCTGGGTGCCGCACAACCTCACCGATGCTCAGAAGCAGGCCCGGGTGGAATGGTGCCGTGATATGCTTAACAAATTTGAAGCAGGCTCGTCTCGGCGTGTTTACGACATCGTTACAGGTGATGAGTCCTGGATTTATCAATACGACCCAGAAACCAAGCGCCAGTCGACTGTTTGGGTGTTTCAAAATGAGCCAACGCCTACCAAAGTGAAGCGATCTAGAAGCGGGGGTAAGATTTTGATCGCTAGCTTTTTTAATTTGACTGGCCACTTGGTATCAATTCCCTTACGGGATCAAAGAAGCATTAATGCCGAATGGTATACTACCAAATGTTTGCCAGAAGTTTTCTCTGTTATAAGCAACAAGCGACCAAACACAGGGCTCCGCGGGCTACTGCTCCACCACGACAATGCACCTGCGCACACCGCACTCAAAACGAGGGACTTCCTGGACAGCACGCCAGTCAAACTCCTGGGTCACCCTCCTTACAGCCCTGATCTAGCACCGTGTGACTTCTTTTTATTCCCAAAAATAAAAAATCTGCTCAAAGGGATACAATTTTCGTCGCCGGAAGATGCGCTGGCTGCGTTCGAGCAGGCTGTAAACGAGGTGTCTGCGGCGGACTGGAAAAAGTGTTTTGAAAACTGGTTTAGGCGCATGAATCTTTGTATAGAGGCTGGTGGAAAGTACTTTGAAAAGATTTGATAAAAATATATGTACGTATAGAACAATTTTTTTTAGTTTCGCAAAACTTTCTGAGTGTCCCACGTATATCAACATAAATATCAATTAATATACTTACAACCTTATAACACTATTTTTGTATTACCCAAGAATCTTTAAGGGTAGTCTCCGCTCATCACTATGAACAACTTTTACTATGGGGTCTGAAAAAAAAAACTGCTGGGAGCTGCTGATTTTGTTGCTGACTAGACTTTGCCCGTGGCTTCGCCCACAAACTGAAATAAGATATAGCCTATGTTACTTCTGGATAAAGTAGCTTTCTTATGGTGTAAGGTATTAAAATCGGTTCAGTAGTTTCAGAGTTTATTGATTACAAACAAACAAACTAACATAATTATCTTTCCTCTTTTTAATATTATATGTATGTATGTATTATTTATTACATTTGTGTTCACATAATATATCCTTTGATCAACTATAGTACATTGTTAATCTAAGCATATACCAACAAAATGTAGGGAACAGCTGATTATATTTTTGCAATTTCAGGGTTGGTCCCATAGTAAAAGTTGTTCATAACAATGAGCAGAGACTACCCTATTAGGTTTTTTGGGTTGTTAAAAATAGTATTAAGATTTCATTCATTGTGGTTTTATTTTAGTTTTTTTCACATTTATTTCCCATACATTAACATGTAACCTTAATTTTTCGATATTCAAGGGTACTGTGTAATTGCGTTTATCGGTTTTGCCCTAAATGATATATATCGTTGGTGATAGTCCAATACCGCGTAACTTCATTTTGTTATAGGGTCCAATTTTCAATGTTATGCTATTCAAAGTTAGGCCGTTTCGCAAAATGAAGTTACGCGGTATTGGACTTTCAATGACGATATTACAGTACTAAATTGCAGTGCTACAACATCAATAGCTAGAAAAGTCATAAACAACAGCATTCAATCCCTATCAAATTTTTCATTCTAGTTTAGGGGAGCTTTTAAGCTAAGGATCCCATACGCAGGTGGTAGTTTAAGGGATGTTGGTGAAATCGGGCATAAGTCTTTGACCAGTGTGTGTTGCCAGTAATTACTAACGGCACTGAAACATGGTCGCTCACAATGGGCCTGATAAGAAGGCTCAAAGTCACTCAAAGGGCAATGGAGGAGGGGCTATGCTCGGAGTGTCCCTGCGTGATCGAATTAGAAATGCCCATTGCCAATGCTACATAGCCCGAAGAATTGCCAAACTTAAGTGGCAGTGGGCGGGGCACATTGCTCCTAGAACGGATGGCCGATGGGGCAGTAAAGTTCTGGAGTGGCGACCGCGTAATGTAAGGCGCCATGGGTACGCCGTACACAAGATGGACCGACGACCTGGTGAAGGTTGCGGAAATCCGCTGGATGCGGAAAGCGCAGGACCGGTCGTTGTGGCGATGCTTGGGGGAGGCATATGTCCAGCAATGGACGTCTTGCGGCTGAAATGATGATGATGATAATGAATATAGTACTGACACATTGCTGTGAATATTCAGAGATGTAAGAAAATAAAATTATACATGATTAATTACACTTGTTTATAGTGCATAAAGCGCGTTTATTATTCAATTTAATAATCATAATAAAAAAAATACAGTAAGCAGACACAGACAGTGAAAGCAAAATTCAAATGCAATCGGAATCAAACTTTTAGACCAACTCTTTATAAGCTTCAACTTTCAAAAAAAGCGCTGTGAGGATTTATTGAACAAATTGTCACATTCTCAAAGATTGAACATCATCATTGAACATTTCGGGTATTGGACAATTTATTTATTTAATCGTATGGCATCTTTATAGGCTATCTATACATCTATATTATTTTATTCACAATGACAAATTGAGATTCTTTAACCATATGGTGGTGTCAGGTGTAAGGGTGAAAAGATCCTCTGGAGAGCCAGGGTACGACAATAAAGGACATCGTTGGATTATATGGTCCACAGTCTGGTCCTCTTCGCCGCACTCACAGAGGCTGGAGTTGCTCCATCCCCACTTATATTTGAGGTAATTACGGAAGACCGTGTCCCGTTCTCACTCTGGACAATTCGTTAATTGGACATTACGGCAATTGGAAATTTTGGGAATTGGACATTACAGGAACAGGACATTTCGGGAAATGGACATTTTTAAACCGGTTAACATTTCGGTAATTGGATTCTGGACCTGAACGACAGGAATCCCCAAGTGTACTATGAAAAAATGCTAAGATGATGATCTTGCCATGCTTTTCATCAAAAATGATTGTGTATCTCGGAAACGGGTAGGATTACCAGATAAAAAAATCCTGAGAAAACTCCAGACATTTGCAGAAACATCCGGATGTTTTCCTTAAATTCAAATTCAACCGAAATTCCGGCTGTATGGCAACCCTACATGAGTGTGACTTTTGACCCTTGATCTCTAAAATCTCTACCACAGAACTTATCTCTCAAAGCATATTAGTCATCAATGCTACAAACTATTGGTTATCTTCTCCAAGGTCGCAGCAGTGGGCTAAACATCTAAACAGAAATAAAATTAAATGAACCAATAGTTTTACAACCTAGTTATCGTAAAATAAATATAATTTTGTTTTAAACCTTTGATAGTTGATAAGGCTAATTTTTTTTAAATAACAATTAGAGATGCGCCGAATAGTGGTTTCACCGAATAACCGAATAACCGAATACCGAATATTATTCGGTTTAACCTTTACCGAACCAGATATTCGGCCGAATTATTAGGTTTACCATTACATTGTTTTGCCGCGTAAACAGGTTCTAACATGTACGCTACGTGTTGCTGCTGGCTAGATGACGAGCGAGCTGTACCTCACCGCCCGCTACCCTCTCACACACCGCGCTGTCACTGTGCTTCAAAACCGCAAGATTTAGTTACAAATAAAAAAACAAACAAACAACATTACAAATATATTAAAATATTGATAATATTAACTTCATAATAAAACAAAGTTTAACCGGATTAAATCGCGTATATTATCCGGTTCGGTTCCGGTTAAACTTTGTTTTATTATAATGTGTAGTGATCGCGAAAACCTTAGAAGTTATTAATATTAACTTCATTGTGTTTGCTATATGAGTGGGCGTAAAAGATACGTGCTTGGGACTTTTTTGACGAAATGGGAGATGACAAAATAAAAGTGCATGTTGTGTAGTTTTGTTTTTTAGTTCTACACCATGTCATGTAGCCAAGAAAATAGAAATGCTTGAACCGAATATATTCGGTAACAAAACCGAATAATTCGGCCGAATACAAATAGTGGAAAAGATGCCGAATATGCCGAATACCGAATACCAAACGAATATTCGGCGCATCTCTAATAACAATTACAGGAAGCGAAGAAGAGTCGGGTCCACATATTTATCATTTTGGTGTATCATTATCTCCGTTGCGTGTTTAGCGTGTATCAACTATCAAGAATCTAAATCGCTATTTAGGACTCTGTTCCGTGTGGTGCCGGACATAAAAAAATGCACCACCCTATCTCTTCTAATGGGTGTCGTAAAAGGCGACTGGGTTTCACCAGATGGGCAGCAGCGTTCTCTGAGTATTTAACCAACCAACTGCGATCGCCAACCCGTCTGCCAAGCGTGGCGATTATGGCATATCCTCCCCTTTTGCGGGAGGCCTATGTCCAGGAATGGACGTCTTTCAGCTGAAGTGATGATGATAATAAGAAAGAAAGAAAGAAAGAAAAGAAAGAAAATGTGTTTATTGGCACAAACAATCAAATTAACAAAAATTAAAAAGAACATAAAAAATAAAACATATGTGAGTGCCAAAGGGCCACCAGCTCAGCATAATGTTAGGTAGCAGTACAGGTACTGACTACCCAACGCTGATTTTCAGCTGCGACCCACGAGTGCCATACGCTCGAAACAAAATGAAGACAGTGCAATTACAATTATAAAGGGTAAAAATATATATACGTACATAAAAATCAGCATATAAATATGAGAGTATACTGCCTGTCTAATATATATAAAACAAATACAAACTGTAGGCGAGTAACACTATAAAATATTAATAACAATGACACAACAAATTGTTGGAAATGCAAATAGCAATTTAAATAATATTAAGTAATAATAATTAATAATGAAAAAAAAAAAAATTTATATGATTTAGGACTCTGAAATGCTACGCGGTCATGTGCGTAAAAAGTAGTAAAAACTACCGATAACTGTATGTATATCACACACGACGAAGAAATGAAACCACCAACATTATTGAACGTGCCCCACCCACCAACAATACATGGGAATCCGTGATGGGGGGAACTGAAACGAACCATTTCATAAATCGCCTACAGATTAGCGCTTTTTTGAACGGCTTACCTCCTGGTACCCATAAGGGATACAAAATAGGGAATAGGAAAAGGATATACTTAGTGACTGGCTTGTTGTTCTAGTGGTTGCAAGCGCGACCGCTGAGCGTGAGGTCCTGGGTTCCATTCCCGGGTCGGGCAAAGTGTTATTGGGTTTTTTCATTAGGTTCTCAGTAGCAATCCGGAGTCTGGATTTGTGCCCGGTCAATGGCAATAGGTTCGCCCCCTGTTACATGGGACTATAACATAACTGGCGAAATGTGGTTGTACTATTACACCTCTGCCTACCCCTTCGGGGAAATACAGGCGTGATGTTATTTTATGTTATGTTATACATAGTATTCTTCACCTTTGTCCTTGCCTTTTTCCGTTACTCGGGATGTTACTTAAACCTTTCCTTTTTTCAAGCTAGGCCTTAGAAAAGATGATGCCTACCAGCGGGAGAGATGGCGCTGGTAGCTATCATCTTTTCTAAGGCCTAGGGCCTAGCCTAAAAAAATAAAAGGTTTTTAAAGAAATTTATGAGAGACTAGCGGACCTGGAGACGTCGTCCCGCTCGGAAAAGCAGCGCCACATTATATATAACCCCACACAAACGTATCTACACAAAAAATATCATTAAAATTATCCCTGCCGTTTAGAAAATCAGTGAAACACCTACTGCAGTGCCACCTACCGGGTCCAATTGTATTTTCAAACCACCCAGGAACCCATTGAAATATACGCACAAAATTTCATCCAAATCGGTCAAGCCGTTTAGGAGTTAGGGGACAAACACACGTACAGAAGAATTATATATATATTAAGAGAAGATAAGATAGGAATTTTTATAAGGGTTTTTTTATATAGGGAATTCAAGCACAGATTACCCAATAAATCGTACCTTGTCTGCGAGTGTTTGAGAACTGACCAATACCAATATAGTCACATATTACCTCAACAATATTTAGTTGAGTGATAAGCGCGTACGATGCGTGATATCAATATTTTGCCCTTTTACTCCAATTTGCGTCAAACAATATCAGTGACGGTTGTCATGTAGTGTTTACCACGATGTTATCAAGAAATTGCGTGACAAACTGGCACGTGACGTGACATTATGTTGATTGTGGAAACAGTGATCTCGATTTTACCTAATCAGTACGCAGTTGTTAATAGATTTTGTTATTACGACTACGAGCTCAATCCGGGGCGAACCTGGGCCCGCACTTATGACTGCGAATTCATGTTCTGGGATCAAAATTTTGATTATCACACGTGAGGAAAGAGGGACATCTCCAATCTGGCCAGTGTGCTGGACTACGTACGGCCTTGATCTTTCTTATTTTGAGAAAAAGCACTTGCCCAGCAATTAGACAGTAAAAGTGGCTTTCCACTAAAGCTGAGTGAGGAAAGAATCCACCAATAAGAGAGTTAATGTCTTGTCGGTCGTATTTCGGTCACGGCGGCCAATCTCAACGGAGATTAGCCATCTGCGCGGGACATAGTGCACAAGTGTGTGCGCAAACCCTGGTTCACTCTTTATTCTCTCACTCTCATAATCCGATGGGACGGCAATCCTACACGACCGGAGAGAGATCAGGCGTAGGACCGACACCTTTTTTGCTCTAGGCACGGGGGTGTAAGCACCGTCAACTTCCTGACTCCGGGCTGCTACTGAGAGATTTTCTTGTCCGACCATAAAATCCAGGACCTTACGCTTACCAGTCGCGCTTGAAAACACTAGACCAGCCAAGAGGAGAGATCAAATATCGAGCTCTATCGATCAATCGCTGATCCACCTTCTGTGCAATATTATTATTATCCTTTATTCATTTATACACACATTATTTACATTTTTAAATATTTCTATAAAAAAATATAAAAAACATTTAAAAATATAAAAAATAGTAGCCCACCAGCATCGGGAACAGGGTCCAAACTACCGGTGGTCAGGGCCTCAGAGAGAGGAACTTCCTGACGATACGCGCCGTATCCGGGAGTACCGCTTTCTGTATCAAGCCCTTGACCCAACTGCCCAACGCGAGCCTCCTAAGATGTAAATCGAGGCTCTTGGCCACTAAGCCATTGGCCGTAACAACAATCGGCACAATGACTGCTGAGTCAACATCCCACATGTCGACAACCTCGTGTGCCAAGTCAAGGTATCTGATTTCTTTATCCTTCTCGGCCTTCACGAGATTCTCGTCATGCGGGACAATAACATCAACAATCATTGTGCGGCACTCTGAACGATCTATCACCACTATATCAGGCTTGTTGTGAGCGATAGTCCTGTCGGTGATGATAGATCGGTCCCAGTACAACGTGACATGGTCATTCTCAAGAACTGGGTCGGGCACATACTTGTAGTATGGTACTTCCGCACCCACAAGGCTGTATCTCAGGGCAAGTTGCTGGTGAATAATCCTGGCTACTAGGTTGTGCCTATGCAAATACTCGCCGTTAGCAAGACGAGAACAACCAGAAATAATATGACGGATGGATTCCCCGGTACAGTGGCATGCCCGACATATGTCAACTGTGCCGTCCTTTACAATATATTTCCGGTAGTTGTTCGTCATGATAACCTCATCCATAATTGCACAGACAAAACCTTCGGTCTCTCCAAAGAGATCACCGAAGCGCAGCCAGGATACGGACGCTAAAAAGTCTACATCGGGCCCATGAAGGGCCCGGAAAAAGCGTCCATGAAGCTCCTTGCTCTGCCATACCTCCCTGCGGTCATTAGTATCAAGTACTACTGGTTTGCGCCAGTTCTCTTTAGCCAAGGAGAGCGGGGTCAGCCCTTTGTCCACTGCAACTACATCTCGATGCATCCCCACGTCGGATTGGGAAAAATACTCCCTGAGATTGCACACCTCACGGTTGTGAAGGGTCTTGGCATTAAGAAATCCTCGACCCCCACACTTCCGCGGGATGTACAGCCTCATCACCGATGAGCGTGGGTGATGCATTCGATGAGCAGTCAGCAGAGTACGAACCCTCCTATCCAGGGCGTCAAGTTCAGTCTGGGTCCATTTGAGTACGCCGAAGGAGTACATCAAGACCGGCATGACCCAACCGTTGAAGGCGCGCACCTTATTTCCGCCCGACAAAAGACTTTTCAGTACCTTTGTCAGGCGGCCATAGAAACGCTCCCTCAACGATTGCTTCATGTCAGCCTCATTGATGCCTAACGCCTCCGCTATACCCAAATATTTGTAAGTTTCGGTTGAAGAGAGGGGTCTGAGATTTATGGAATCTGAAATTTGGG